>JAZKJV010000080.1:0-1277254 GCA_037367405.1 Ottelia alismoides
ATTTATTTCATTGTGAGGGTTCTCAAGACTACTGGCAGTTATGCTGCTAGAATGCTCAATTTCAATTAGCCATGAAGATGGCTTCGACCACGGTAGAATGATTGTGGTGATTCATGAGTAATCCTCAAATGTCTTAAGGAATTTTTGATTTTGGTCGAGATGAGATAGATGGATATATTGTTATCTTAACCGCGAAAGACACAATGTTATGTGTGATGGGACTGGGGTGAGCTAGTATGTGTTCGTCTCTAATCAGGGAGGACTTCCGACATTTGGTCTGGGTGTGTAGATAAAAGCAAGTAGTATCTAAATCTTATGCATCTCATTTGAATTGATCTTGACATCATCCTCAAAATCAATTTCATTTTCATTTGTAGACTCGTCTCTAGATTCATTATCAACATCGTCCTCAAATTCATATCTTGATACCCCATTAATAGAACTTCCAAATGAATTTTGAATAAAAAAAACTTGGTACTCATTTGAGATATCTTAACCACAATTTCATCAGATGGAGGCAAGGTCATGACATGAGTCTTATAAAAATCATTGGTTTTATTACGAATAACATTTGTTTCAGCCTCGATTAACCTCAAGATATGTAATAATCTCATATCACTATGGATCCTCTTTTGACGTATAATTATTAGAATCATCATCATTCATGATTGAAGAACCAGGTTTGACTCACTTTTCAATGAGAATTTCAATTAGCATTGTATCCCAACATTGTGGGAAAGGGACAATTTTGATTACATAAAAAACATTTAGATCAAGATCTTAGCGAGCCAGAGGTTAAAAAAGTCGGTAAATTGTTTGTCCTTAAAAAAATTCATTTAGATCATTGATGATATGTGGTCCTCCTGGGAAATCTTGGATAAATTCTTCTCTCTCTCATCGAACATATCCTTAGTTTGTTTTTGGATGTTTTCCAACTCATCCCGAGCTGGGTTAAGCTCGAGAAGTGTTAATCGGAAATTTGCTCATTGTGTACAATCACATGTGAATCCATGAATGGGTTTACTAATAGTTGTGATTTCAGGAAATCGTCAGTTAATCTCCTCCTATTGCTTACTCGCAAGCTTAGAAATCACCTTCCCAAGAAATGGGGTTCAAGATGATGTAAAAATCATTGCTTATCTCGTGAATTTGGTCGATATGAAGTTGAGTTAGAGGTAACGAGTGCAATAAGTAGAGGAAGTCGAATTGGTCGTACCTCCTCGAGCCTTGAACACTAGAGTGAAATAAAATTGGAAGTGATGGACCACACCAAGAGTTGGTTTGGTTTACACAATCCAAACACTGAATTTTGCATGAAAGATGTACGAGAATGGAGGAGGGTCTTGGATTAGTTGGTATCCAAATTAATCAGGTGACTTCCCCCATCGATGTTGGGTTGAACCTCGAAGTTTGGTATGTAGAACGGCCTATGACCAAGTTGGTCAAGAACCGCCGCTGGCCATTGCGGAGCCGGCGGTTACGGTGACCGAGTCTCTCGGAGGTCGCAATCGCAGGGGGCGTGGTTGAAGGGGGCGGACGTGGTGAGGGTTTGCGCCCTATAAAAGACCTCCCATGGGGAAGGGAACACACACATCAGAAGCTTGCCAACGGGATCCCCCTTCTTCCCTATTACCATCACCATCTCTCTCTCTCTCGTTCGCTCAAGAAGAATGTGGATAATCATCATTAGGCTTTCCATGATTACATTAGGCCCCTTAACCCTCATTATATAGAGAGAATTTAGGGTTAGGGTTTACAAAAGGGGGGACACCATTTATGCTAAATACCATAACTACCCTTTGTCCTTTAACACTCCCCTTCAAGCTAGAGCATATACGTCATACATGCTCAGCTTGTTACAACATTTCTCGAACTGGATCCTTGCTAATGGCTTTGTAAATATATCTGCAGTCTGCTCTGCCGATGTAACACCCTGTGTGCGTAAGTGTCCCTTTTGTATGAGATCTCTTGTGTAATGACAATCGATCTCTACATGTTTCGTGCGCTCGTGAAACATGGGATTATTTGCAATGTACACTGCTGCTTGGTTATCACACCTTAGTTCCATAATATCCTTAGTCTTGACATGAAGGTCAGTTAGCACAGACTTGACCCATACCAGTTCAGCTGCTGCTTGTGCCATGGCTCTATATTCGCTCTCAGCACTGGATCGTGACACTACTACTTGCTTCTTGCTTTTCCATGTGACAAGGTTTACTCCCAAATATGTGCAAAACCCTGTTGTAGATTTTCTGTCTTGCAAGCAGCCTCCATAGTCTGCATCAGAGTAAGCCACAAGATTGAGGTTGCCGTCTTTGCGGAATAGTAGCCCTTTTCCAGGAGACTGCTTGATGTATCGAAGGATCATCATGCAGGCCTCAAAGTGATTGATATTTGGAGAGTCCATAAACTGGCTAAGTCTTCCAACCGCCATAGCGATGTCGGGACGAGTAATAGTGAGATAGAGCAATTTACCCACTAGGCATCTATATCTGCTAGCATCTTCTGGTGCTGCTTCATCGAAGATCCGCCCTTTAGGATCCATAGGAATGTGTGCTGGCTTACAACCAAGCATTCATGTTTCTGTCAATAGATCAGTGGCATATTTTTGTTTAAACATTACCAGCCCATGCCTTGATCTAGCTATCTCAATCCCCAAGAAATATCGTAATTTTCCCAAATCATTAATCATGAACTGTTCTGCAAGATGCGTTTTTACTCTGGCAATTTCTTCATAGTCATCGCCTGTAAGAATGATATCATCAACATATACCAGCATTGCTACTGTGCCCTTCGAACTTCTTTTCGTGAACAAGGAATGATCAGAAGACGATCTTTTGAACCCAATCACATGTAATGCTTCTGATAATTTGTGAAACCAAGCTCGAGGACTTTGTTTCAATCCGTAAATTGCTTTGCGGAGAAGACATACCTTCTGACACTCCCCTTGTCGCTCGAATCCAGGTGGTTGTTTCATATAAACCACTTCGTTGAGATCACCATATAGGAAGGCATTTTTGACATCAAGTTGATGTAACGGCCAATCAAGTTGAACCGCGACAGCAATAAGGATACGTATCGTTGACAGACGAGCTACTGGTGAGAAGGTGTCAAAGAAATCAATGCCATAGGTTTGGGTAAACCCTTTGGCTACCAAGCGAGCCTTGTAGCGTGCAATTGAACCGTCTGGGTTGTACTTGATAGTGAAGACCCACTTGGAGCCAACGATATGAATATTTGCGGGTTCATCCACTGATTCCCAGGTATTTCTGGACTCCAAAGCTGTCATTTCTTCTTGCATTGCTTGACACCAACGGGAATCTTCTAGCGCATCAGTGTGATTCTTCGGAATAACAGTGTCTGAGACAGCCTGTGCAAACTTCTTATAGGTTGGAGTAAGTTTGGAGAGAGATACTGCAGCATTGATCGGGTGTTTCGTCCGGTAGACTGACGGACATTGTCGAGCTTGACGACGTTGAGCTATCAGGAGCTCTATTTGGTTCCCTGTAACAACATTAGTCTCCAAATCTTGTGTTGGGGGACATACCTGAGGAGGTGGCACTGGCTCAGAAGGAGACGTGGGAGTTGGAACAGGTAATGGAAAGGTGAGGCTTTCGACGGAGGAATTTGAGGGACGACAATATGTGGAAGGTGAGAAATAAGGTATTGACTCAAAAAAGGTGACATCAGCACTTACAAAGTGTTTCCGTGAGCGGGTGTTGAAACATCGGTATCCTTTCTGACTTGCAGTATACCCTATAAAAATACATTTGACAGCACGTGCGGCAAGCTTGTCCCTACCTGGTGCATGAAGATGGACAAATGCAGTGCACCCAAAAACCCGCGGTTGGATAGGAAAGATGGGTTTTCCAGGAAAAAGGATCTCCACCGGTATCTGTTCTTTTAGAGTTGTAGACGACAGTCTATTGATAAGAAATATCGCTGTTAAGACGGCATCTCCCCAATAGAGTGATGGAACATGATAAGCAAGAAGTAATGTACGTGCGGTGTCTACGATATGACGGTGTTTACGTTCAGCAACACCGTTTTGTTGAGAGGTGTAGGGACAAGTGGTTTGGTGCGAAATTCCATGGTTAAGAAGCAGGCTTTGCAAGTCATGAGAGAGAAATTCTTGTCCATTATCGGAACGAAAGGTTTTAATAATTCGTCCGAATTGTGTTTTTATATTTGCTATGTATCGAATAATGACGTTAGTAGCCTCCGATTTATTTTTCAATAGAAACACCCATGCTACTCGGGAGAAATCATCGATGAGGACAAGATAGTAACGATGGCCCAGTCGATCAGGATATCGACTGGGTCCCCAAATATCCATGTGAACAAGATCAAAAATTTCAGTGGAATGTTGGTTACCGGAAGAGGGAAATGTAGCTCGGTGATGTTTGCCAATTTGACAAGCCTCGCAGGTGATAGTGTTCATGGATGACATTTGTGGTAGAAGCCGACATAGTTTCTATACGGACGGATGACCTAAGCGCTGATGCCAAAGAGTAGATTGGTTTATAGAATGGGTGGAATAGGCGACCATGGCAGATGAGTTTTCAAGGTGGTAGACGCCTCCTTCTTCACGGCCCGTACCAATCGTCCTCCCAGTCAGTATGTCCTGAAAAACACAAGTAGAGATGTCAAAGATTGCGTGTCAGCGAAGTTCTTTACATATCTGGCTGACCGAAAGTAAACTAAGTGGGAAGTCTGGGACTAAGAGAACATTATGCAGCTGAATTGTAGGGGTACGGGGTACATCCCCAACTCCTGTGACTGGTGACGATCGTCCATCAGCAACCTGAACAGTCTTTCCCTTCGGTGCTGATATGAGCTTTCGGAAGAGTCGAGGGTTTCCACACAAGTGGGTGGAGGCACCCGTATCGATAAGTCATTGTGAGTGATTATGATGGCTGGCAGAAGCAAAAACAGTACCTGTCTGGGCGATTGCTGCAACATCTCCGGAAATGGTCGCCTCATTATGATTCATCTGGGATAACCGCTGCATAAGATCTTCGAAATCCTTTCGCGGGATTTCGATCGAACCTCCTTCGACGTTAGTAGTCGCAACCCGAGTTGATGGTCCTGGACGTCCATGTTTGTTGTAGCATACATCTTCGGTGTGTCCTAATTTGTGACAGAAGTTGCATTGTATGTGTGAGCGCCCTCGTCCTTGCAAGTGACGACCACGTCCTCTTCCCCTGTAGCTGCCTCTGAAACTCCGTCCGGATGCCGCTAGAGCCGTCGTTTGACTCATAGTATCGGTGCTAGGGGCTGAAGCAGTCGGGAGACGACACAATGTGTTGTATGCTTGCAAGAAAGGGGAGTGAAAGAGGAGAGGCGGCGCGAGATGGGAGAGGGCAGGGGTTGGCGCAGATCCCTAGGGAAAACCTAGGGCTCTGATACCATGTGGATAATTATCATTAGGCTTTCCATGATTACATTAGGCCCCTTAACCCTCATTATATAGAGAGAATTTAGGGTTAGGGTTTACAAAAGGGGGGACACCATTTATGCTAAATACCATAACTACCCTTTGTCCTTTAACAAAGAAGGTCGACGACATACCTGAAGCGTTCCTTCACTGGTATGTTTCCTTGTTAACGATGGTGGCACAATCTAGTTGGGTGATGCAATCACGGCCATTGAGATGAGGGGGGAGAACTCGTTTGTGCTCGGCCACCTGATGGTGAAGCACAATAGTGGGAAATTGGAGAATGGAGGAGGAGTGGACACTGCAATGCACGAGGGACTTCGAGCTCCGTTCGCAGAGGTGAAAGAGGTTTTTAGGTATCTTATAAGTTGCAAAGAAATCATACAACAAGTATTAAAAGTGAAACCATATGATCGTGTAACCTATTTCAATATCATGTCACTATCCACGTGAGAATAGAGAATACTTTTGGAGCATGGTTGTGAATAAACTCCAAGAGAGGAGGCCTCCTGATTAAAATCAGATCTAACAGAGATGCAACTGCATCAGGATGATGACTCATGTGTGCTTCCCGCAAACCTGAGAGATGATACTCTCCTCTTGTTGTCCACGCTAAGAGATGATCTTCCAAGATCGTTGCACTCTTGATTTCATCTCATGAAATTGATCTCATTCTTCACGAGCGTGAAGAGCCAAATATGAGAAGACTCTTCCCATAGTCAGACAGACTGACGAGAAGAAGGGAGAGAATATGGTGGATGGAAACTATGGTGGATGGGAAGGGAGAAGGTGGACGTCCCAAAGCAATTGTGATGAGAGATTTTTCTTTTCTCTTCTTCTCTTGGAAAATAATTAGAATGTGAAGGAAGAAGTGCCTTGGAAGGGTACCTCTACCCCTCCTTTTATAGTCCAAAGGACGACTAGGATTGTGATCCAAACCTCTCAAATGGAGTGTCAAGAAAGAGTCCTAATCCTCAAGAATATGGGACGACTAATATGGTTTTCTCTCTTCATTATCACACAATAAAGAGAGGTAGTCCCACCACGGACGGCCAACATGAGCTACCAAAGGGTCCCATGGTAGGCCCATGTGGACAGCGGAAGAGAGAGGATCTCTCTTCTCTTTATCATTTAATTATCACATATTAATCCTTATTATCATGTCACAATTAGCAAACCACCCTTCTACAAAAAAAAATTGAATATTTGAGCCCGGCACAAAATGTAAATTCAATATTCATCGTGATTCCAATTCACATCACATTGAATTTATGTGATCGTATATGTGTACATATAGATGCATATATGTATGTATGTATGTATATACATACATATATATATGGGTTAAATGAGGCTACTCCCTGGGAGTAGCTAATTGGCTACTCCCACCCCTATTTTTTCTCTATTTTTTATTTTTTTGGAAGTAAAAAATATGTATATTCATCACTATATCCCCCTAACATGTCATTCCAATTTCGTCAGAAACAGAGACTCCTATGCCCTCCATCTGAAGGGGGGTCAATTTCAGCAATTTTGAGACTGTTAAAATTTGACAATCTTGATGGAGGGGGATAGAAGTCATGAATTAGGTTGAATTTTGAATGACATCATGGTGACATATTATGATCTAAATTCCAATAGGTTTCATTTCAGAAAAATAAGAAAAAATACAATGAAAAGGGGGTGGGAGCATATAAGTTGGCTACAAGCAGGGAGCATACTCCCTTTTCCCTATATATATATATATATATATATATATGGAGAATATTTCAGATGAGGTGCACCTTTCCTGGGTGCAAGGAAAGCCCGCCATCACAGCCATCCGCAATCAATCCAATGGTTATCATTAATAGGCCATTTTTAATTACTTTTAATGTTGAAAAACCCATTATAGTCATTTTAACATATTCTATATTTAGAATCCAATTAATATCTCCTCAATTATCTCCTCTCTCTCTCTCTCTTCCTCGCCCTCTCTCACTCTCTCTCTCTCGATCTGGATGGTTGCACGAGATTCATGACTATGGATTATGGCGTGTAATCCCGGACGAAAGTCTCTCGACTGTTCATGGCTACTGGAGATCCGGCCGGCACGGTATGCGTTCATGACTATGGATTGTAGAGAGGTATGGCGTGTAATCCAGGTTGATCCACTCAGTGAAGCAATCCCAGAATGTTATTTTGATTTTTTTTGGTTAGATCGGATATGCACCACATGGATTTTTTGATTTTTTGTGGAACCAAAATGTTATTTTGATTTTTTTGGTTAGATCGGATATGCACCACATAGATTTTTTGATTTTTTTTGTGGACGAGGTGGATCATGGAGGAGAAGGTTGAAGGAGAGCGTGTACAGAGGTGTGTGGGTGGAGGAGGATGTGCATGGAGGAGGTGGGTCGTGGAGGAGAAGGGCGGAGGAGGTGCGGGTAGAGAGGATGCTGGAGATGGAGGGCGTGCCCAGGTTTTTACAATATAATGACCTATTTTGCAATCTCGAGTGTTTTTTTACAATCCCAGATCGTATTTTACAATATAAATGACTATTTTGCAATCTCAGACTGTTTTGCAATCCCGAGTTTTTTTACAATCTCAGATCGTATTTTACAATTGCATATCATTTTTTTACTAACTGTGATCTTATTATACAATGCAGGATGCAAAATTACAACAGGGATTCGAAATTTACAAAGATGCTTGGCATTTGTGAAAAACGCATATAATAGGATCTGATGGATTTACAATCTTCATACAGATTTTACAAAACGTCCATGATCTTTTACAATAGTATTATCAAAATTACAATTATTATAATATAAATTATACTAATTTTGATTTTACTTTACAATGCAGGATACAGTTTTACAATATCAAGGGGAATTTTACAAAAAAAGCTGCTATTCTACATTGCGCGAATATGCTATCATGCTGACGAAAATTCAGTAACTAAAAGGCAACAAAAAATACCAAATCAGACACGCTAAAAATGGAAAAAATATAAAGACGAAATAAATTTCAAATTCGAAATTAAATTCAAATTTAAAACGAAAATATATGGACTAAAATACCCTTTTGGATGAAGAACCGCTAGATCGAGATCTAACGGATCTCGTGATGGGCTTTCCGTACACCCAGGAAAGGTGCACCTCATTGGAAGGGCCCTCTATATATATGTATATATATATGTGTGTGTGTGTGTATATATATATATATGTATATATATATATATGGGTTCAATGGGGCTGCTCTCTTGGGGCTGCCAACATGGCTACCCCCGCCCCCATTTTCCCGCAAATTTTTTTTATTTTTTGAAAAATATCATAATGTATATTCATCTATATATCCCTCCTATATGCCATTCGAATTTCATTAGAAACAAAGACTCATATGCCATCTATCTAGAACATGTCAATTACATCAATCTTTAGACCGTTAAAATTATCTATTCTAGATGGATGGCATATGAGTCTCTATCTCTGACGAAATTCGAATGGCATATTAGAGGGATATATAGAAAAATATACATAGTGATATTTTTCAAAAAAAAATTGCAGAAAAATGGGTGGGGGCAGCCCCATTTTTTCCTATATATACATATATAAACATACATACATACATATATGCATACATACATACATACATACATAGAGGGGTAATTCTGTGAGAGTCAAAATCTGTGAAGAGTTGAGAGGACTGATTCTGGACCACTAGATTCTGTCATCTCTGTCCTCATTGATTGCAGGAGGAGAGAGAAGAGCAGAATCTAGCGGTCCAGATTCATTGTTCATGCTCTCATAGATTTTGGCTCTCATAGGACCACCCTTCTACACACACACACACATAGGAGTAGGGATGCAAACGGTTACGGATATATCCGTATTCAATCTGTCACCGTATCCGTTTTATACAGATTTTGACATCCGTATCCGTATCCATATATCTGTTTTCATATATAAATATAGTCATAGATTTATTTATAATCATAGATAGCATAATTCTATACCTTCTTTTGTATAATTTTATGATATAAACACATTTAATAAATTTATATCATTTATTTTCCATCCAATTCGTATATATTTAAGTTGTTTCTATAGAGTATTTCTAACATTACTCATATACGATCAATATCCGTTTTACATCCGTATCCGTTTTTTAAGGATATGGTAAGATAATTTTAATATCCGTCAATATCCGTATCTGCATCTGTATTCGTATTCAAAAATGGATAAGGATACGGTAATACTTATATCCGTATCCGTTTCCGATTGTTTGCATCCCTATATAGGAGTGATCATGTGAGAACAAAAAACTGTGAGAGCATGAGAGCAGTGATTCTGGGCCACTAGATTCTATCTTCTCTCTCCTGGTCGAATCTAGGGGTCCACAATCAATGCTCTCATGCTCTCACAGGTTTTGGCTCTCATAGGATCACTCTTATGTGTGTGTGTGTGTGTGTGTGTGTGGAAAAAGGAAACATACACCCGGGTGTAACTACCTACACCTGCATCTTTTTTTCATTATTTTATAATTTTTTGTAATGAAACCTTGGGGCATTTAGATCAGTATATATCACCAAGGTGCCATTTCAATTTCAACTTAATTCAAAACTTCCATCATCTTCATCAAGACTATCAAATTTTAACGATCTTAGAATTATTGAAATCGACCCCTTCTAGATAAACGTGTTAGGATTGTTTGATTTGCATGAAACTTGAAATATATATTCCCCTCAATATATTTAGAAAATCCCCTAAAGGTTTCCTTCAAAAAAGTCAAAAATAATGGAAAAGAAAGTCGAGTGTAGGTAGTTACCTACACCCCGGTGGTAGGCTCCCAGCTCCCTATATATAAATATAAATATATATATATAGAGAGAGAGAGGGCTTATCTAGAGGGCCATGTGCCCATTTGGGTTTTAATGAGCGCCCAATGACAACCGTTTGATCATAATCTTGTGGTTAAAAATAAATATAAAATTTAACAATTAATATGGCACGTTCTGATTTCTATAACCGCTCCCGTGAACATCTTGGATGTTAATTTCCTTTTTTAACACATAATTACTATTCTATTAATTACCAAAAAAATGTTTCGGGGTTTCTGTCTGCCGTAGTCAGTGATCAGTCAAAGACAAACCCTAGTTGGATTCTCGTTGGCGATCAATTGAAGGTAGATCTGTGTCGACAATCGGTAAGTTTTTATGTTTATTAACATTCAATCAACAAGTTTTAAATCGATAGTAATTGAAACGTATCCGTAAACAGTGTTTTTTAATGGCTATAAAAATGAAGATTTCAACTTCTCTGATTCGTATAATATGTGTTTGTAAAAGAATAGATTAATTACTAATACACGTTCTTTCATATTTTGATTGATGTTAACTGATACAAATTACTAGTTACATGTATATTATCTTTTTAAAAGGTATAATTTGTTTCATTGCCTAGAATTTCTTCGCATGGACTTACTTGTAAATAAACTTGATTACTTACGAAACTTAACAAATCACTTATGCTACAAAAATTATTACTGAAGTCAATAGTGAAGTTACTTTTCTTATATGTTGTGATCTTTCGCCAAAGTTAAAGATGAAAATTGATTATGTTACCAAAAAATGATATGAGTTACTTATCTTTCTAATATTCCTACTGATACAAAAAAAAATTAGCTTTATTACTTGATATTATTATCAATTTATTGATACATGTTATAAAATTACCGATGGCAAATGTAAAAATTACTTGTTATATATAAAAACATATAGAAATACTATTGCAAGTTTCCGATGTTAACAAAAGGTTTCTTATGTGTTACTGGTCATTCTCTAATTCTTACTTATACAACCTATTTGTTATTTGTTAATTACGTATATTAGATACTTGCTGATAATTATAATATTGTTACTGAATGGTATTCATGGTAATTATACAACTTACATGGTCTTTCATATTTAGAATGATGTTAACTGATAGAAGTTACTAGTTACATATATTAATCTTTTCAAAAAGTATAATTTGTTTCGTTGTGATTTGCTGTAGTAAAATTATAAAAATAAATTGATGTGCATGGAATTTCTTCGTATGGAATTACTTGTATATAAAACTTAATTACTTACGAAATTTAACAAATCGTTGATGCTTCAAAATTTAATAATGAATTTAATAGTGAAGTTACTTTTATTATATGTTGTGTTCTTTGACCAAATTTACTGATGCAACTTGATTACGTTACTAAAAATCGATATGTGTTAGTTGTCTTTCTAATATTCTTACTGATACCAACATTTTTTAATTTGTTACTTGATATTCTTATGAAGTTACTGATACATGTTATAAAGTTACAGATGATAAGTGTAAAAATTACTTCTTATATATAAAATACATTAAAATACTATTGCACATTTCCGATGTTACGAAATGGTTTCTTATGTGTTACTGGTAATTATCTAATTCTTACTTTTACAACTTACATGGCATTTGTTACTTATGTGTATTAAAAATTTACTGATAATTATAATATTGTTATTGAAGGTAAAAATAAAGTTACAAGGTTACTTATACAAACCTTTTAGTCGTTCTTACTCCTACTCAATATCAAAGTTACTTGTCTCGACTACATTATTACTATTGAAATTTTTTAAAGATATTTAACCAAAGGTTACTTCACATTTTCATTCAAAACAACTTTACCTCCTGAGTACGTTGTTCGTTTCGCAGCAGCAGCGGAAAGGAGGTTCTTTTGGATTGCATTACAGGGCTCAAATTTTGGATTACCAAGAGGAAAATCTGAAAGGAAACTCGAATCGGTAAGAAATCATCTAGCCATAACTCATTTTTCCTTTTGAATGAGTACTCAATATTGATACGGTGTTTATGGACGTATAAAAGTTAGGATTTCATTAGTGATAGTCGTTTCTAATTTCATTTTCTTGGAATATGATAACTGAAGGTAAATTTCATGTTACTTTTGATTTCCATAATATAACTGATACTAAAATTCGTTGTTAATTGTTATGCATGTGTTCTTCTTAAACCAAAGTTAACAATGCAAACTTGCCAATGTTAAAATAAATGTGATCTGAGTTTATTTCTATCCAAGGTTCATACTGATGCAATTATATTACTTTTCTTACTTGTAATCAATATCAAAGTACTGATATAAGGTATACAATTACTGATGGCAGCTATAACAGCTACTTTTAAAGTATGTTTTTGTATTATAACAAATTCGTGTGTCATTATTTCTTTTGCAGATGGATCAAGCAAAAGGATTTGAGGTTTCATCCAAAAGATGGAAGCAAGAACATGTGAAAAGACCAGCATTTGAATCTGCAAGTGGTATAATCGTTATAAATTCTATAATAATTATATACTAATTGAATTATAATTAAGTAATCTTTTGTTTCAGATACTAGCATTGAGCTTGATAGAGCAATTGAAGTTTCCAATGGTTAGTCATCATATCAACTTCTAATAAAAAGTATTTAATAATGTATTAATGTTTATTTAATCTTGTTAATGAAAATATGATGGTGTAATGTAGAAAAATCATCAAGTTTGAAAGCTAGTCTGAAGCTTGATAGGATGAATGCTAATGTCAACATGGAAACCATTCCAGACAGGTTAATATAGCAAAAAAATATTTATTAATTAAATTTCTATTAAATTCCATAATTTTAATCAAACTTAATTTAAACTTTTGCAGCATGATATTACGTCCAACATCGTTGTTATATAAAACAATTCGTGACATATATTGGTAACAACAAGTTGACTGAACGGCATAAAGAATTGATATATATATATATAAGTCTGCAGTTTCAATGATTGTCTTTATTACAAAACTTGATATAAATTATCAAGTTTTGGACTTAATTGTTCAAAAATATCAAGACAATCTTGTTTCCAAATTTGGAGAGAAAGAACTCACATTCTCAGATAATGACGTAAGTTTAATATTAGGTTTATCAACATCTGGATTTCTAATGCACCTAAGGGGATTTTTGTTTGAATGACCCAGTTATTTCGAGGAGTTATTTTTTCAATCAAGCATGTCACTGAATCGTCACAATATTTGTGATATGCTTGATTCATTAGGCAACCAAGATGATGATCATTCAGTGAGGATGTGCATTACATGTCTAATTTTATTAATGTTTTGTACATTCTTATTCATTGAAACCAACTTTTGCTTCCCAAGAGTTCTATTAAATTACATATATTCAATTGAAGACACTCATTTCTTCAATTGGTCTAATGTTGTTGGGAATCTGATAATGCATCGTATGGAAGATATCATTGAAAAAATGAAGAAGCATGCAACATCGGATGGAAAATGCACCGTAGGATACCTAACTGGATGTGCCGCATGTTTATATGTAAGTTTATATTATTACAGTTACTGTTAATTGCTTTTTATAAAAAAAATGGCAGATTCTTAAACTGAATTTAAATTTCAGGCATGGGCACTCGAGCACCTTTTTCCATTTCATGCATTTAATCATAACCTATTGCCAAGAATAAGGAAATGGTCAACTCAATGCAAAGTATCAATTGAACAATTCTTCAGCTTGGATGAAGATCAGGTACAATGATTTATATTACAATTTGCTTTTCTTTCTTAATCTTATATATACAAGTAACATTTCAAAAATTCAATATAAATTTTCTGAGCAAATCAATGATTGTACATGGTATAGTGTTGCTGAAGGAAATTATAAAACTTACTTGTGATGTAAAAACAAAGTATTAAATCAGGCTTTAGATGTTACCAAACTTATTTACTGTTACCATGAACGTGGTTACTGAAGTCAACAATAAAATTAAAAATATACTTATACAATTCAACAATAACATATGACGTGAATTACTCAATATTAAGAGGTTACTAAAATATCAGTAACATACTGCAAGCATAATAAGAGGTTATTAAAAAAGAAGACTTCATATTTGATTATCAAAGTACATTTCAAACAATTCACTATATTTTTTATATGTTATTTGTAATTCTTAGCAAATCATTGATACATATATTACTTTAGTCAACTATAAAACTTAGTTACTAAATCAGGCTTCCTATGTTACATTGGATAAAAACAAATTACTAAAGCAGGTTTCCTATGTTACAAATATTAATTCTATGTGTTACTTGTCATTCTCTTATTCTTACTTATAAAAGTTACATGATAGTTATTACTTAATATTTTTAACAACTTACTGATACAATGAAAACTGTTACTGAATACAAAAATACAAATATACTTACCCAATTCACTAATAGCATTAGACTTTAATTTCTCAATATTAAGTATATAATAAACATCAGTAACATACTACAACCAGAATAAGATGTTAATAAGCTAGAAGTCTTTATATTCGATGATTAATGTAAAAAAGGGTTCTTGTCAAAACACTATATAATACCTTTGTTATCTATCATTCTTATCAAATCAATGATGGTATGACAATTATTGATAGCCACTGAACAGTAATTACTAACTTGGTGGCAATTAACATGATATAGTGTTACATTAATTTGATAAGATATAACAAGTAAGTTTTTTAATTACCATCGGTAACACTATATCAAGTTTAAGATGTTACCAAATATTGTTATGTGTTACTGATCATTCTGTCATTCTTACTTATACAAGTTACATGCTATTTGTTACTTACGTAACTTAACAACTTACTGATGCTAATAAAATTGTTGCAGAATACAACATTAAAATAGCATATAGCTTGATAACAATTAAAGTATGGAAGTGTAATTCTTTGTCTTTTTCCGTATTATATATTTTAATTGTAATATAATTTCAATTTCATCATTTAGATTATTGTTCACTTGGGTTTTGGAGAAAAAGAAATATTCAAGGTTGAAGCAAATGAGTTTATATTTGATTATGAAACCTTCGTCAGCGAGGGTTTCATTTCAAATGTGTATGCCTTGCGTATTATTTCACCGCATACAAGGCATCTTGAAGATGAGTCAGCAACCTCCATTGTGAAGAGTACTCAAATGCTGAAAATACCGGATTGTAATTGTGAAGTGCACATAAAGAGAATAAGCAAGTTGGAGTCTCTCATTTCTCAACTACCCACATTAGATGAATTCCAAAAAATGAAAGTTGAGTATGAGATTACATTGAAGGAGAATGAGAAGCTTAAGCTTGAAATTACAATTCTAAAGCAGTGGTTTGAAGAGTTCTTCTCGAAATCAATTGTTGTAAAGAAAAATGAGGAGAAGACTGATTTGGAGGTTCAAAATGAAGAAGAAAGCAAGCTCATTACAAAACATGAATCACCATCTTTTGAGCTCAGAATTAATGAAGATTTAGAAGAACATGGCAAAGATATAATAAATGTACCCAAGAGGAGAAGAAGCAAGAAGTGCATCACTCCTAGCAGCCTATCAAAGAGGGTAAATCGGGAAGGGCACAAAAGGAAGATGGAAAAGTACCAAACAATCCACTTAAGGATAAAGTAGTAACAAAAAGAAGGAAACTTGTTAAAAAAACCTGATGAAGTACTGCAGGTTGAAGATGAAGATGAACTTCAGAATATTGAAGACAATCGTGATTTAGGATTAGAGGTATGAATTTTATATTATTTTAATGATATTATCAAGGGAAAAGGGAGTATGCTCCCTGGTTGTAGCCAACTTACATGCTCCCACCCCTTTTCTCCTATATTTTTTTGTTATTTTTCTGAAATGAAACCTATTAGAATTTAGGTCACAATATGTCACCATGGTGTCATTCAAAATTCAACTTAATTCGAGACTTCAATCCCCTCCATCAAGACTGTCAAATTTTAACGGTCTCAGAATTGTTGAAATTGACCACCTTCAGATGGAGGGCATATGAGTCTTTGTCTCTGACGAAATTGGAATGACATGTTCGGGGGATATAGTTATGAATTTACATATTTTTTATTTTCCGAAAAAATAAAAAATATAAGGAAAAAATAGGTGGAAGTAGCCAATTGGCTACACCCAGGGAGTAGCCCCCTTTAACCCTATTATGAATCATCAGTTCTAATCACATTATACTTAATTTTTATGTAAGTTTTCAATGTAACACGCATTGGTTATGCTGGATATGGTATGATTTCTGAATCTGAGAGAACAATAATTCACGAATTCTTAAAGATCTGGTCGCCAAGTAAGAATAGAGTATTAAAATAAATATTTTGTAAATTTATTGATTTCACTAAATATGTTGTGTTGTTTCAATAATAAAATAGCAATTTAATTTTAGTATGGGAGGAACTTACCACAATCCAGGAGATAATTTTTGCAGTGGAAGACATATTGAAGTCCTTTTATATAACAAAATGGTTATTAATGTAATATTGGACATGTTCATAGATGTAGTATACAAATCTTATCAAATAAATGGCGTAGAGTGTCCTTTCATCTTTGCGAATACAGCTCAAACGGTATGAATACTTATAAATATCTCTCTTTTTAATTTATATTTTAGTATATAATAGTTTTTGCATTGTAGTAATTATTTCAGAAGACGGTTAATGATGCAAGTGTAGAAGATTATGGGCCTTGAATAATTTATTTTCATGCACAAAGACAATGTTTGAAAATGTAAAGAAGGCTTTTTGTGTAATCCATATATCAAATCGTTGGCATCTTCTCGTGACTGACTTTGATGTAAGAAAATTCATTTCATCCAATTCATTGACTGGAATGAAAAAATATTGGTTGGATGTAAAAAAATGGGTAAGATTTAATTTCATATAATTCATTAAATTGATATTTCTGACAAATTTCTTTCATTATTATTGTAAGGTTGATTGGATGGCAGAATACTTCATGCTATTCACTGGAGAACAACTAGAGAAATGGTCACTTGATATAGCAAAAGACATCCCAAAGCAGTCAAGTGATTCCATCGATTGTGAAGGTTTTGTAATAAAGTATATGGAATACATTTGCAAAGGATCAGAGCCGGACTTTCAAAATGAGGATATACCAAGGTTCCGTGCCGAGATAGCTGCTATTCTACTAACAAGTGGAGAAGAGAAGAACACAAGAAAATAATTTCTTTTAGTCTTGTAATTAGAGCATTTTTTTTTGAAATATATATGTTACATGATGTATTCACATTTGGAGAAAAAAACCAACATTTCATTGTATACATATATATTTTAAAGAAGTTGTTTCTTTTGCTTGATATTACTTGTTCATTGTTTGTGATTGTTGTATGTCTCTATTGATAATCAGCAGTACATGGTATATTGTTACTGAAATGAAATATAACACTTACTTGATATGTAATTTCGATTACTAAAGCAAGTTAATACCCGAAGTTTTTTAATGTGTTATTGGTAATTCTTAGGAAATAAAAGGTCATTGGTATACTGTTACTATGTTCAATTCTAAAATTTAGTTGTTATGTACAAACAAATTACTAAAGCAGGCCTCCGGTGTTACCAATAGTAATGCTACTTGTTACTGGTCATTCAATCAATCTTACTTATACAAGATACATGATACTTGTTAATTAAGTTCTTTAACAACTTACTGATGATAATAAATTTGTTACAAAGATACTCATACAATTCAATAATAAATATTAGATGTGGATTCCTCAATATTAATTTTAATGCTTTACTAATCAGTCGTAGCAAATCATTGATAATTGGTATACAGTTATTGTGTTCAATTATTAAAATTAATTATTATGTACAAACAAATTACTAAATCATGCCTCCGGTGTTATGAATAGTAATGTTTCATTTATTGGTTATTCACTCGTTCATACTTATACAAGATACACATGATACTTGTTACTCAATTTTTTAACAACTTACTGATGATAATAACTTTGTTACAAAGATACATAAACAATTAAACAATAAACATTAGACGTGAATTCCTCAAGATTAATTACATAATAAATATCAGTAACATACTACAAACATAATCAGAGTTTAATAAAATATAAGACTTTGACTTTGATGAAGAAAATTAAAAAGACTTCTTCTGGGAATACCTTTCAAACATGTCACTATATATTACCTTTTTGTTAGATATCATTTTTATCAAATTAATAAATACATGTTATTGTGTTAAAGATGGTTATTGTAAAATTTAGATGTGATATAATAACAAATTACTAAATACTATAAATGCTTTCGGTGTTACCATTAGTATTGTTAGGTGTTACTAGTCGTTCCGTCGTTCTTACTTTTACAAGTAACATTATACTATTTACTTTTGTTTCTTAAGAACTTACTGATTATAAGAAAAAATTTACTGAATGCAACAATAAAGTTACAAGACTTTTTCTTCGATGAAGGATATAAAAAGGAGTTCTTTTCAAAATATATTTCAAACAAGTCACTATATATTACATGTGTTAGTTGTCATTCTTACTAAGTCACTGGTACGTGATATATTATTACTGATTGTAGTTATAAAACGTACCTTTTATGTATTATCATATTACTAAAGCAAGTTTCAGCTCTTACCAAACTTTCTGATATGGGGTAATGGTCATTATCTCATTCTTACTTATACGAGTTACAAGCTATTTAATACTTACTTATCTTAACAATTTAATGATGCTTTGAAAATTATTGATGAATTAAACAATAATATTACAAAATACTTTTGCAAATCAACAACAACATTGGACGTGGAACCCTCAATATTAAGAACATGATAAATATCATTAACATACTACAACATAAAAAAGGATACTAGAATACAGAACTTCAACTTCGATTAAAAAGTATACAAAGAGTTCTTCTTAAAATACATTTCAAACAATCCACTAAATAATTAAAAAATACAAATATGAAAAAAAAAGAACAATTTTCTATAATATGTATTGGGAAGATGCCAAAATGAGGTCCTATCTTGTCTTTCGTTTGTGTTATCACCAGCTCTCATTCCTTAGAATATCAACTGCATATAATAGATATCAATCTGTTGGTAAAAAGAAATAAAAAAAGATGATGTTAGAATAATTTCAAAAAAATGTAAATACAATAAGAATCATAACAATTACTGACTTTCTCTTACCTTTAAGAATTATTAGCAGATTTTGAAGGGCAATTTCTTGAATCGTGTCCAGCATTTACTTTATTACATAATTTGCATTGTCTCCGCTCTGAGGCATTCTCTTCATTAATTGATTTCAATCGATTTGTACTTCCTTTTGGTCTTCCACTTTTTCCAGAACCTTTTGGTCTTGCTATGTTAGGCTCTTTCACAATAATAACTGACTTATCACATTTTTCGTTGGCGTCATGCAAATCTTCAACATTAACAATATTCCTTTTGCTCTTATTTCAAATACTTCTTGGTTCCCATCAGCTTTATTGATGAGTTCATTTGACAATACCTGTAACTGACTATTATCGTCTTCAATTGTTAACTTCCTGTATATTGGGTAATAACCATTTAACTTGATATGTTTCTTCCATCTATTCAATAGAAGAGAAGAATCAACCTCTAATGCATCTGTATGTTTTAAAATACTAATGATGTGTCTACATGGAATACACATTGATTCCATTTTCATACAATCACAAAGGAATTTGTTGTTATGAGCATGAAAAGTAACTCTATTAAAATCTTCAATCTTCCCAATAGGATATACCATGTATTCTACAAAATCTTCAACTATTCGAAATGGAATAATATTCAGTTTAATACCTTCCAAAAGCTCTACTTTAACCATATAAAACAAAGTCTTTATGAAATACTCAGAAAGTTGTTTTTCAATACTCCACTGAGTATCTAACTTTGGCATTTTATTTTCAAATTTCATTGTCCATCTTATTAGCATGCTCTTTCATTCTTTCAACAGCAGTTTGAACTCTGGTCATGAACTCATATAAACTATGAACTGATTAACATTATTAGTCAAAAACGAATACATGCTCTCACTCTTCTAAGTTGTATTCATATCCGTAAAAAAATCTTCTCAAGTAAATAGGAACTCACTTTCTCCTGATCGGATACATTACATTGATCCATTTATTTTTTTCTAAATTGCATTCTGAAATATTGTGTGCCACTCAGCTTCGAATTGTTCTTAATTTTTTGCAGCCTATATAATCTTATTTAGTGATAGAATTGCTATTTCAACTTTTTGGTTAAATCAATCCTCTTCTTCAAGTTAGTTGTAACGTGTCAACCATAATATCTATGCTTCGTAGTGAGAAAAACTTCCCTTATAGCAGCATTAATAGATGGGTACTGATCAGTAATTATTGACTTAGGAGAAACATTAACATGCACCAAAAAATTCTGGAAAAGTCATACAAAGGAATCCTTTGACTCGTTCATTAAGAATGCATTGCAGAAAATAATGTATGTTATGTTTGTTCACATCGCAAAAGGAAGCAAAAATTAGCTTGTACTTGTTCGTATCATATGTGATATCAAATGTAACTGCATCACCGAACAATTTATAATCTTCTAGAGAATAAGAATCTATCCACATGCATTGAGTTAAACATGAATCATCGTCTTGCTTGTACACATAAAAGAAATCCTGTGTTATACTTTTACAGTATTCAAGATGTTCCAAAACCATAACCGCATCGTGACCACCCGTTTTTTTCTTCAAATCTCTCTTCAAATTATAGATATCTCTAGCTATAGAGCCAACACGTTCATCGAGTCCACCTTGCTTGTCCAAAAATACTATTTGTTTTGCGGAAGGAATGTTAACCTCTGACATAAAAGTTAACAGATTCTTTGTAGCCTTAGTTATTCTCCTGTTCGGTCTTAAGTATTTCTTTTTGCTTGGAGAAACAAGTTTATGGTTATGTTCTTTAACAAATGAAACAACATCCCACTACTTTGATATCGGATTTAACTTCACCGACAACTTTGCTTTACAACAACATCGACTTATTCCACATCTTCTTCCCTCTCTATCTATTCCCTCATGATTTGCTTCTACATCAACCAATACCAAACTTGAAGATATTTTTCTTTTTTGTGGAACTTGAACATAATGTCATTCCTTCCAACAAACAAATTTTTTGAAAGAAAGGTTCATAACTTTGATTTTTCGATCAAAGAAATACTTTGTGCTGCTCCTTCTAATATTGAGCCCATTTCAGTAACATAATTCTCATAGAACATTTCATAGTCCTTGAGGTTTGCGAATGAAAGACCCTCTCGAGGAATAATAGCTGGATCTACAGATGATATAGGGGAATATTCATCAATTAATCCTTTAAAGCTTTCATATTCATCAAAGTCTACAGAAATACAAAATAGAAAATACTTATTCCAATAATGAAAAGATTGGTGATTTTATATATCATCAAGTTATATATTTCATTAACTTAATTACTTATGAAACTTAACAAATCACTAATGCTTCAAAAATTAATACTGAAATTAACAGTGAAGTTACTTCACTTATATATTGTGTTCTTTGACGAAATTTACTGATGCAACCTGATTACGTTGCAAAAAAATTGATATGTTACTTGTCTTTCTAATATCCTTACTGATACCAAAAAAAATTGATTTTTTACTTGATATTCTTATGAAGTTACTTATACATCTTATAAAGTTACCGATGGTAAGTGTAAAAATTACTTATTATGTATAAAACACATCAAAATACTATTGCAAGTTTCTGATGTTACGAAATAGTTTCTTATGTGTTACTGGTAATTCTCTAATTCTTACTTATACAACTTACATGGCATTTATTACTTATTTCATTAACAAACAGACATCAATAACTAATGAACAGACATCAGTAACAAACAGAATTATCAAGGTACTTGTGATTCTTAGAAAATCACTGGTACACGGTATAGAGTTATCGGTGGTAATTATAAAACTTACTTGCAATATAAAAACCAATTACTAAATCAGTTATCCAATGTTACCAATAGCTTGTTATATGTTACTAGTCATTCACTAATTCTTAATTAAACAAGTTACAAAATCAGCAATATAACAAATTTCAGTAACAAACGAAAAAAATCAGTAGCCAACAATCATATATCAGTTACCTACATATTTCAATAACCAACAAAAATATATAAGTAACTTTATTATGTGTTACTTATATATTGCAAACTATTACTGATACTATTATATTGCCTTTGTTACTTGTGATTCTTATCGACTCACTGATCCATTAAACAAAGTTACTGATTTACGAAAATTACTTGTTATGTTTTTTATTAATACAATTTACTAAAGCCAATTTACGATGTTACAGTTCGTTTTGTTATGTCTTATTGGTCACTCTCTCATTCTTACTTATGCAAATAACATGTAAAATTAATTTGTTATGTTTTTCTAAATAACATACAAAATGAAAAGTGAAACAATGAAAAAGATTCATAAGAAATATAATAGATACTTGACATTTCGGAGTTATTGTTCTCATCAACCAAATCGAGATGACTGTCTTCAATATTGACTTCATAAAAAATATTTTCACGTTCTAAACCTTCAAGAAAATCATTTTTCATAATTGCTTTTGAAATATGCTGATCACAATTCATTCGCGAATTATCCATGCACGAAACCTAATGAAAAAAATATTAGCAATGAAATAACAGATAAACATAAAAATTAATCTAACAAAATACCTTTGATTCGAAAAGGTTATCGCCGAAGCAATCGAAAACAATATTTTCCGTGTGAATGATGGATCGCTCCGCTCTCGAAAAAGTGATAAATCGTTCAGATCTCAATACAGTAGCATACGTTACCAAAAAAGTGTTTTACTATTTATGGATATCATTAAGTTTCAAAATTAAAAGAATTCTCAATACCATTATCGCTCCTAAAATCATGGGATTAAAACATTTGATCTAACGGTGGATATGATGGGCTCATTTCATCACCAATGGACACAGGGCTCATTGGATAAAAATCCTATATATATAGAGGAGTGATCCTATGAGATGAGATTTGGTGAGATGGTGAGATGGGAGATTCTGGACCACTAATTTCAACCTTCTCTCTCTTGGCTGAAACTAGTGGCCCAGAATCTCCCATCTCACCATCTCACAAAAATCTCATCTCATAGGATCGGCCCTATATATATATATATAGGGAAAAGGGAGCCTACTCCCATATGTAGGTAACTTTCCATCACCCACCCCTTTTTCCCTCAATTTTGTTGATTTTTTTTGAATTGAATCTTTGGGAAATTTAGATCACAATATATCACCATTGCATCATTCAAATTACAATTTATTTCACGACTTCTAACTTATTCATCATGACGGTCAAATTTTAACAGTCTCAGATCTGCTTAAATCGATCCATTTCGATGGAGACGTTAGGAATGGTTGTTTTATACGAAATTTGAAATACATATTTCATTTAATATTCAAAATAAACCCCTAAGGATCCATTTCAAAGAAATCAAAAAAAATTAAGGGGAAAAGGGGTGGGCGTAGGAAAGTTACCTACACATGAGTATAAACCCCCCAATCCCATATGTATGTGGGTGTGCGCGTGCATGTGCGTGTGCGCGTGCATGCGCGCGTGCGCGCATTGTGCGTGTGCGTCCGTGTGCGCATGCGTGTGTGTGTGCGTGTGTGTGTGTGTCTGTGATTGTGTGTGTGTGTGTGTGTGCATGCGTGCGTACGTGCGCATGCGTGCGTGCACGTGCATGCGTGTGGGTGTGTGCGTGCGTGTGGGTGTGGGTGTGCATGTGTGCCCATGCATGTGTTTGTCTCTAAAAAACTCCTCGCGTCAATGATGAATATGTAATTCATCACTCTTAAAGTTGAAAATAGAGTCTTGTTCCCAAGTAGTTAGCTGTATATTTTCCCTTATCTTGCATAATTAGCATACATACAAGCATGCATAATATCTGCATTTTAGCATTCGTGTTTGCATTAAATAAGAAACCCAATTCACTTGTAATTATTCACCTATTTATCTGTATCTTATACTCACTCCAAAGTCAATAAAAGCAACTTTATATTGTGTATATTACTAACTAATAATATAAGGAAAAGGCCAAAAATTCCTAACTTGTAAAATTACCCAATAAAACCTCAGACCCAGTTGGAGACCTTAGACCTTAGAATACACATATCTATCTCATACAACCTCCGATCTAGGTCTACTCACTTCAGATTAATACATATTCAGAGACCTTCAAAATGAGACCAATTTCATTTGAATCGGAGCTCGTATGCAAAACTTGGGTTTTGAGACCCCGTTGTACATTATATGTATGTAAATATATGAGGATGGGGAGCTTGCACCAAGGTGTATGTAACTTTACATGCACCGACGCTTATATCTTCCACATTTTTTTATTTTTTTGAAAAATACCACCATGTATATTCATCTATATATCCCTCCAATATGTCATTAGAATTTCATCAGAAACAGAGACTCCTATGACCTCCATCCAGAACAGGTCGATTACAACAATTCTAAGACCGTTAAAATTGCATGTTCTGAATGGAGGTCATAGGAGTCTCTGTTTCTGACAAAATTCGAATGACATATTGGAGGGATATATGGATGAATATACATGGTGGTATTTTTCAAAAAAGTAAAAAAATGTGGAAGATATAAGCGTCGTTGCATGTAAAGTTACATGCACCTTCGTGCAAGCTCCCCATCCTCTATATATATATATATATATATATATATTTGTACACTTGTATTTCTGTATCCTATTTGACCTCATCTCTGTTTTTGGTCAACATAAAATTGCAGATCTCATCAAGATCTACAACTTTCATGTTTTGAGTTTTTCCAAATTCGGCCATCTTCTCTCTCATATTCCGCATTTTTTTCTCATCCATTCAGATCAGGCCACGTAGCGCCCTTTGATTGCACCACGCGACCCGCTCACATCGCACCATGCGCCCCTCTTCTTCCACCGTCCGATCCCTTCCTTTCTCTCCAGATCTGAGCCATCCATTCGCGCAGCTGATTTCAACCATCCGATCTTCCCTAGATCAAATCTTGGCCATCCGTTAGCGCCTCGCCCTCAGCACGCCACGTGTTGACTTGTGAGCCCTCCGATCTCCTCCAAAAACCTCCATCCCCACCTCACACTTCCGCACTATCCCTCGCCCTTCGATCAGATCCGCCAGATCTCATCCCAGTCGTCCCTTAGCACCTTCACCTGTGTCCGCCACGTGTCGCTTCCCTAGCCCTCCGATCACACCACTTTGATCTAATCCAGGCCCTCCCCTTACGCCCTTCTCCTGGACGTTGGATCACTCGATCCAACGGTCCAGAGATCATCTTCTACCTCACGTCCACCTTCCTCGCGCATGTCACCCACTCCGCGCACCCTTCGTCCCCTTCCTATTTTCGCCACCACAGCCATCATCTCCACCATCTAGCACCTCCACCTCGTAGACCATGACTCCCTTATCCTCGCCAGCTACCATGAACTCCATGAATCTCGTCATTGTCACTCCACGACCCCCACGAAACCTCACCTTCCATCACTGTCACCCCGACCTTCTTCCTATAAATACACCACTTCCGGCCACCTTCGCCCTATCTACCATTGCAGAGAGGTCCCTAGAGCTCCCATCTACCCGACAGTAACAGTGATCGAGTGTGAAGGCGAGCAACGACGGTGGTACACCTCTGGCGAGATCCGCAACATTTCTTCGTCGTGTAGCAGCTCCTCCGACGAGCTGCTCAAGCTCGGGTAGCTACCGGCCTTCGAGCGACGACCAGGAGCTCCTCCCAGAGCTTCAGACCCCAGGTAACCTCCTCCATCCTCCTCCGATCTCCCTTCGTCTCTTCTCATGTTTTTTTCATAATTTCTACGGCATCTCTGATCACATCCACTCTGTTTCGATCGTCCACCACGCTCCACCTTGGAGCTCCGACCTTCGCGCACCTAATCAATAGCCCTAATGACACGCCGCACTCCCCTCCGACCAAAGCTCTGCCGCCACAGCGGAGGAGCATCACCGGACCACCCCCGCTCCGTTTTAGGCCTCACCACACTCACAGTCCTCTTCAAGAGCACATCGCGCACGTTTTCTTGCACAGACTGACCCTGCAGGCACCTTCATCTTCATTGGTCGGACCCCACGTCAGAGTTGCCCCGAGATTTGTCTTCTCCGGCCTCCGAGCAACTCCAGCAGCTTTCAACACCTCCGGGAGACTCCTGACATGTCCACGAGTCCCTTGGGCCATCAAGCAGTCTACGGTGAACTTCCACGACCTCAGGCGGAGGAGGCGGTCAAGGAGCTCAACGTCGGAGCCCCGTCAAGTCCGCCGCAGGAGGCGACGGACCGGAGAAGAAAACAAGCAGCCACTGTTGCATCGCCTCGATCCGACGGCCCTCGCCACGCCACGTAGCTGATGCCTTGAGCTCCAGTCCCCGTTGGATCAGGAGGATCCCACGGCCCTCACGCTGCCACGTCGCCATCTCCTTGGATGCCCAGCCAACGTCAGATCTCGTAAGGAGCTGATGCCTCGCATCACGCCACGTCGACTTCATCGCCACCGTTGGACCATCACGATCTGACGGTCCCTAGGTGCGCCACGATAACAGCTCCAGTCGTCGTTGGATACATCTTGATCCAGCGGTCTAGATCGTGCCACGTTGCGAGCTCCGAGCCTCTTCCCCGACCCTAGGCTCGGAGCATCCAAAGAAGATCCGAGGCTGATCCGAGCCTCCAAGGCTTCCTGAGCCTCCGCCCGAGCCTCGAAGACGTCCGAGCCTAGTCCCGCACGTGCTCCCCACGTGAGGGGCTGGGTATTTTGCATAGAGACCCTCGGAAGTTTTGGAAATTACAATTTGGTCCCTGCCAGGCGTGTCACGCGTGACTCTGTGGGAAAATTGCATCCACCTCCCCCGTATTCTAGTTAATTGCATTTAAGTCCCGGTCAGCACATTTTATTTCAGTAATTTTATTTTCTGTAATTGCAATTTGGTCCATGTCTTTGCATGCATATTTAGGTGTCCATTTGGCATTATTTTTCAATTTCAAAAATTGCATGATGTAGCTTATCTTGTCCTTTATCTTATGTGACATGTGTTTCATTTTTGTGACATCTTTGGAATTTAATATTATTAAGTTGGTGAAATTTTCCATATTTTATCCACTGTCTACCTTTTAATTCATATTAAATTCCTCGTTGCTCCAAAAATCACCAAAAAATCATATTAGACTTAGGATTATTTATTTTACATTGTGCCCAAAAATCATCGCATCTACACGCATCATGAGACCTGCATAAAATAATTAGTGATATTTACACCCATAACCCTGAGTAATATGGTAATTACCCCCAGAAACCCTGCGTAATCACGAATTATACCCAGAACCCTGAATAACCACTCCATCTTACATTCATAACCTTCTATTACTTTAGTTCAGTAACTCAACCATATGGCTGAGTTAATCTAACCCAATCAATGGTGAACGGCTGAGATTAATCGGAAAAAAAAGGAAGGATAGAAGGAGGTGGGTTGGAAGGTTGGAGCTTTCAATAGAGGTACGACCTGGGACTTGATCTAGAGTGGAGCCTCCAGCGACTGGCAAGGGAGCTGCTGGAGCTTGGGGGCGAGCGGCGGGAGGGAAGGGCTGGAGCTGCGGAGGTGCTGGAGCTTGCGGGCAGATGGCGGGAGGGAAGGGCTGAAGCTGCAGAGGTGCTGGAGCTCGCGGACGGCGGGAGGGAGGCAACGCACGTGGGGGCAGGGGTTGGTGGAGGCGCGTAGGGAGTGGGGGGGAGGCAGGCGAGCAGCGACTGCATGTTGCGGGGGGTGGGAGGGCGCACGCGGGGGCAGGGGGCGACGGGAGGGAGGTAACGGGGCGGCGGCTGCAGGTTGCAGAGGGCGGGGGGCAGGCGAGCGGCGGCTGTTAGTTGCGAGGGGGGCGCACGCGGGGGCAGGGGGTGGCGGGAGGGAGGCAAGGGGGCAGAGTCTGTAGGTTGCAGAGGGCGGGGGGCAGGCGAGCGGCGGCTGTAGGTTGCAGGGGGGCTCACGCGGGGGCAGGGGGCGGCGGGAGGGAGGAAAGGGGGCGAGGCTTGGGGCTTGAGAGCGGCAGCTGCAGGTTGCGGGAGGGGTGGGGGGGACGCAGGCGTACGCGGTTGGCGGAGGCGCGTGAGGAGTGGAGGGGAGGCAAGCGAGCGGCGACTGGAGGTTGCCAGGGAGGGCGATGTAGGCATACGCGGTGGCAGGGGTTGGCGGACGTGCGCGGGGGGCAGGGAGGGGGAGGTGGAGGCGCGCGCGGGGGGCTTGCAACCAGGACAGAGGCGCATGGGGCAGGGGGTCGGGCTGCAGGGCTGAGGAGGGGGCAGGGGTCGGGCTGCTGGGCGAAGCTGTACGCGGGAGCGTGGGGTGGGTCTGCAGGTCGGAGGTGCACCAAGCGGGGGGGGGGGGGGGGGTGTTGGAGCGAGCGGCGAGAGGGGGAAGCTTGTGGGTGGAGGTGCGCGCAGAGCCGTGCTCGGAGATGGTGCGGCCGCGCTTGTGATCGGCTCCGACCCGATTACTGATGTCGAGAAGCCACTCTTCGAGATAGTTTTTGCATCGGAGTATCCGGAGCTCGGACCGGCGGCTTTGCCGGCGAGGGGAGGAAGGTTTATTTTGTTTGATGAATGGCATCATGTTGTAAATATGATGGGTTTGGAAGGGCAAAATCAACTATTTCCGTTAGAGTTAACGGAGAAATAAGACGGAAATGGACACAGGGTTATGCCATGTAAAGGTTAACCATTACTCAGGGGTTATGACGTAATTCGCTATTTCGCAGGGTTTATGGTGTAATTACCATATTACTCAGGGTTATGGGTGTAAATATCCCTTTCCTTAATTGATTTTTAATAGGTCCAATTCACATAGAATTTTAGGTTTATTAATTTTTGTAACAGAAATAATGTGTTTTGGTATTTATTAAAATTAATTTTGTCAAAATCACTTTGCATTCATCTTTTATTCACATTAAATTCATAAAGTGTCAGAAAAATCCAAAAACATTAATGTAACTTAATTTCATTGCATGTCATATTCTGGCCAAGTTTCATAATTTTTGGACTTCATTTGATCATATTTCCAAGTTAACTTGTAAAAATGGCCTGAAATTGCATTTGTTTGTCCTTTATTGCATAAAATTTGGTAAAAAATACCAAAGATACTCCTCTTAAAATCTGACTTTGGAATTCCCTTAAAATTTACCTAAGGAGACAGTTGCCTCCCTGAGTTTGACCTTGAGCTTGCCCAAGTAAAATAAATCTGCCGCTTGTAATAAACTAAACATTAATTAAAACTGGTATTTTTTACGTAGCATTGATTATCCGACTGCAACGAACATAACTATTAGTTTGATCGTTAATTTGATCTAATTAACAAAAGTAGTCTCACGCTCGTCAAAATGGCGCTGTTGTCGGGGAGGCACGGCTTAGGTTAATTTCTAGAGAATTTATGAGTGTTTGATTTTCCATCTCCGGGTAGTCTGATTCTCGGCTTTCTTGTTAATAATTTTTCTATCCTTTATTTCTGAGTATTTTGTGTCGTCCTTTATCTGACCTCAATTTGTTTTTGTGCGAGGAACACGAGGAGTCGAAGGCACTTCGAGGAGCTTGCATTTGAATACTTTGAGTGATTGTAAAGACTTGTAATTTTTCATTATTTTTTGCATTCTTTCCAGCGGTTCCCGTTTGGGTTCTCGTGTGTGTAAAAATAGTGGAAACGTGTCCCCGTGTGCAGTGTGGGTTGCTTTTTAGATTAGGCTTGCACTAGCAGTTCCTCGAGCCACTTTAGGACTTGCTTGTGCTCGTAATATTCTAGGACCACACATCACACATTAAAGACGTACTTAGACCGCATATCTAGTCGAATTTAATCGGTGCTTCACTCGCTAATAGAACTGTCTGTCTAGGAGCGGATTTTATCATGTGCATTTGCATATAGTATAAAAAGTTTTCAATTCTGTTCTGCATCCTGCATAAAATTGAAGGGATCATTGTAAGTCTTCTCAACTTGGCATATCATCGTTGATTTATCATGCATCGGCTTTTCTCGATTCCTTTCACGTGGTTTTTCAAACTTAGGTAAAAAGGAAATTGGGACGGGACGATAGGCATGCTATGAAGTTGGACTTAATCAGTGATAACCTAACTTAAAACTGGGATTGCTAAACAAAATTAATCAATAAAATCAATAAAATCGGAAATTTTGCTTGCGAGAAATTAACCTCGACCTTGTTTTCAGGATGAGTGAGGGTACTAGAGTATGTGAGCACCCTAGGGCAGAGCCAAAAATCCCCGCTTTTCATATCGCGTAGCCTGATCTGAGCAAATATCAACGGCTGAGCTTTGGGTTCAACTGACCAGCGCCAAGTAGCCTCCGCCTACTCCGGTAGGTAGAAAGGGGAGAAATTGCGGTGCACCGCGACAAGTTGCTAGTAGCCTCCGCCTGCGCTTGCAGGTAGATAGGGGCGAAGTTACAACCTTGTCAACCTCCGCCTATTCTGTAGGTAGATAGGGGCAGGTCCTTGAACTTTCGGCTGGGGATAGGAGCGAAGAAAGGAAGGACGTTGGTATCTAAGATGACAGGTTAAATAGGGGAGACACATCAGGATTTTAACCATCTCCCCTATAGGTCACGTAACCTTTATTACTTGTTTGAAAATTCAAACTTAAAATCAACTAGACTAATCGGACTTGGTTTCGGGTCCTTCATCGTATTGAGTGTGAAACTACAAGGTTTGGATTAAATTGCTTGCTTCAGGTAGGAGTAAAATCCTATCTTCCACTTAGAACTCCTGAATCTTCTTCTCACCATCCAAGATGACTGACTGTGGGATATCGACTCCCGATTCGCCAATCTTTCTTTGAGCCCCCCACAAAGCTCATCTTCACTGACCCAAGCGCAACTTGGACCAATCAGAGCTCATGACCCTCTTGAGTTCTAGATCCCTCAAACCCAGGGTGGTTACTCTCAAACCAACCTTTTTCTCTCCTCTGATCTCACCGAGGAAGACTATTGCCTCAGTAAGAATCCCTTCCTTGATATGTCCTCTAACCAAGACCATCTTCTTGACCCAGGACAAGAGGACAGAATGCCGAAGAAAAATCCTGACGAGGAGGAACACAGAGAGGACCCCATGATTCAAGTCTGAGCCTGGCTAGCTAGAGTCGAACAGCTAAATGCAGAATTAACGACGAGACTGGGACAGGTGATCAAGGCTGAAGGAATTAACCGACCGATGGTAGATGCCTATAATCTCACGGAGAAATAAATACATAGCTGGCTAGTACCTGAGGCACCCCTGAAGCATTTGAGCTGAAGCCCCACTTCCTGAGATTGCTGCCAAAGTTCAACTGAAATGTAAATGAAGAGCCATATGCCTTCCTTAGAGACTTTGAGCTGGTTTGCAACAACCTTAGTCACTCTAGGGTCGGGCAAGATTACATTAGGCTGAAGGCCACCCCGTTTGCCTTAGGAGATAAGCCCGCACATTGGTTGAAGAATCTCGGGGTGAGAAGTACTACCTGGATGCAGTTCAAGGACCTATTCTTGAAGAAGTTCTACCCACTCAGTAGGACTAACCAGATGAGAACCAAGATCGCTACTTTTCCCACGGACCCAATGAACCATTCCTTGAAGCTTGGGATAGATGTAATGATTTGACTTAGAAATGCCCGTACCACGGCATTACAAAAGCGATCTTAGTCCATACCTTGTTCTGTGGCATGACCCCGGAGATGCAAGGGTTAGTGAGTGCCGCCTGTGGAGGAAGCTATCTGAACAAAAATGAAGACGTTGTATGGAAGATCCTAGAGCAAATGGCAGAAACAGGCAGATCTCAGGCCACCAGGGCCTATCAGTTGTCTCCTTCAAGCCTATCCAATGAGACAACCTGGAGGACCGTAGCGGATCTGACAGACGACCTCATCCCCAGCATGGAGATAATAGCAGATAAATTAACCATGGTCGAGCAGATTCACAAGAGGGTCACTGACCTTGAGGCACTCTCGCGATTGCCGAAGCAAGTGGAGGGACTTACTGAGAAGGTAGCCAAGATACGGCTACCTGACCCTTCTGCACTACCTGTACCTGTACACGGAGTTCATCTTGTATAGGAACAGGCACCGGGGCCTCAGAGTAGCTGGGTAGAGGAGCAGACATACACTCAGCAGGACCAGCACGCATCCCTACAAGTGGAGACAGGATACGAGGAGCCTCCGCAGGTGTTCGAGATCAACAGGTTGTGGTACAGCCAAGACCCCGTCGGCAGACAGTCGGGGATAGGGAACGGTCAGCCCCACCGACCTTCCCTAGCTTACCAAGAAACCAACTCCGTTCATGCACCGCACTTCGTATAGTCCTGTCCTGGACAAGGGTACCAGCCTCAGTAGCACCAGCAACAGCACCACACATTCCACTCGGGCCAGCAGGGCCCTCCACCATCCCATCAGCAGCAGCAGTACAGGCATGGCCAGCAGGGCCAGTACATGAACTCGTCCTCGAATCAGCACCAACCAGCCCAACCCACCGGTGGATTGGAGTCCCTCACCTTGGCGATCCAGACCCTGACTGATAGGGTCCAACAGATTCAGAAGACTACTTGGATATGAGAACCGATTTAAATCATGTCTCCCGTACCCATGGTCAGCAGATGGCGCAAAAGACCCCAATTCCCGCTCAGGTTCAGGCCAACCCGAATAGCTTGAATCAAAGCTAGAACCGACCACGAGATCGGGTATACTATTCAGATATATCATTATTTGAACATGAGATCCTTTCGTGTGATAATGTAAATCATATGTCCCTCAGGAGCGAAAGGACCGTGATCGTACCTGATCGGGCACGGGCACCGGAGGGAGAAGCCACCAAGTCTCTACCTGAGGAGAACTTGGAGGCAGAGGAGCAGCACCACCACCACCACCGGCACAAGAAGAGGACTTCTGAGTCCTCCAAGAAACAGGAGAACTGCACCAGCAGTGAGTCCGGCGAGACCGATGAAGAGCCCGCACCTCCATCTGAGGAGGATATCCCAGCAGTCGCGGAAAATGCATCACTGGTTTTGCAGCAGAAATTTTCTTTTCATAGTCAGAGTCAGAGTCCAAGTCAGTCTCAATTTCAGAGTCATGTACAGAACTCAGTTCCTATTTTAAATGAAAATCTTTCAGTTTCGAAATCTGAGTTGGCATCAATAATCCCTTTTCCCCGAGCTCTTAAGAATGGAAAGAAGAAAATCAGAAAAATACAAAAAGATGACCTTGAGATGGCAGAGTTTTGCAATAAACACATCAAGGTCACAATCCCTTTTGACAAGTATGTGGAGATGACACCTTCATTTCAGAAATATCTTAAGGTGAGATGCACACCTACTAGGGTCAGTAGGAAGACCAAAAGACGTGTTGAGAAACACGTTCTGTTAGTAGCCACTACTTACACAATAAAGAACTCATTTCCAAGGAAACGAAAAGACATGGGTGCACATTATGTGGTGAGTCATGTCGATGACACTGCGTTTGCACGCACTCTTCTTGACAACGGATCCTCAATTAACTTAATGCCTACAATCCTCTATGAGCGGTTAAATCTCGGACCTCTTAGGAAATCTAGAGCCCTACTTCAGTTTGCAGATAAATCAATTAAGAGGTCCCAAGGAGAATTGAGGAACGTTATCATCAAAGTCGAGGGTCAAGAGTACATGGTGGACTTTACCGTCCTTGATATGGAGACCCCTCGTAATTAGAGAGATTCCCAGATCGTATTAGGAAGTCCCTTCCTCAGAACAGCAGGGGCCTTATTTGATTATAAGATTGGTAAAATCTAGTTCCAAACTCCAGGCAGAACCGAAGAACTTGAGATGAAGCAGACCAGATGGCAGAGACCGGATTCAGAAGCTTAGACTGAGACGTCGGTAGGCATTACTGTACCCCCAAGAGCAGGCTAGCTTTCTGCTGAGCCTGAACTGGCGAATCGAAGTCACTTTCGGGAACATACTTCCTACATCCCATATGTGTCTAGTCCAGCGGCAACACCGAGTACTCTTCATCCGAAGCAGATTTCATTCATATAGACACTGCTGGGTCATGGAGACAGAACCCAGCTAACACCGATGAGTCCCTCTCCTCCGGAGAAGATCTTGTGCATGAATCAGTTTGCGAGATCCTTAGAAATGAGTACAACACAGAATATGCATCCCCCTACATCTTCGATGACTTAGAGGCCCAGCTGGGCCTGTCAGTCCATCCCTCTTTAGGACAATCAGATGAGAATGATGAGTCGGACATGGCTTTTGCCGATTGCTTGGAGACCTTTGACAATCCGACTCCGGAGATGAACGAGTTGGTAGCAGCAATTTCACGGACAGATCCATCCACTAGCAGCACAGAGCCAGATTCGATTGAGCCAGACTTCCTTGATGATCACACATTACATAAGCTCAAACCTTTACCCACAACACTTAAGTATGCCTTCCTTGCAGGACAAGAGAAGAAGTATCTGGTCATCATCAGCTCGCGATTGACCGAGGAGCAGGAATCTCGCTTGCTAGAGATCCTAGAGAAAAACCGCAAGGTGATAGGCTGGAGCATCTCCGATCTCCACGGGATAAATCCCACTCTGTGTTTGTACCATATCTACTTGGAGAATGAGGCTAAACCATCTTGTGAGTTCCAACATCGGTTAAATCCAAATTAACGAGAGGTAGTGAAGAAGGAGATAGAGAAATGGTGCGACGCGGATTTTATTTATCCCATCTCCAACTCCAAATGGGTGGCCCCAATCCATGTTGTCCTGAAAAAGTCGGGAATTCAGACGACCACCAATGAAGACGGAGAGGAGATCGTGACACGAGTACCCATGTCGTGGCACGTCTGTGTGGATTACAGACGCCTGAATGTTGCGACGAAGAAGAATCACTTCCCCCTACCATTCATTGATCAGATCTTAGAGAGACTAGCGGGGAAAGAATTCTTCTGCTTTTTGGACAGGTTCTCGGGCTACAATCAAGTAGCCATAGCTCCGGAGGACCAGGAAAAAACCACGTTTACATGCCTCTTTAGTACCTATGCTTTCAGGTGCATGCCCTTTGGGTTATGCAATGCTCCTGATACTTTTCAAAGATGCATGATTGTTGTATTCGCTGAAATGGTCGGCGAATTCCTGTAAGTCTTCATGGAAGACTTCTCGGTCCACGGCGATTCATTCGATTCATGTCTTAGGAATCTGGACCGAGTCCTCAAACGATGTTGTGAGGTCAATCCGGTGCTCTCCTAGGAGAAAAGTCACTTCATGGTGACGGAGGGTATTGTGTTGGGGCATGTCATCTCCAAAAGAGGAATGGAGGTTGACCCTGTCAAGGTGGATGTGATCATACGACTCCCGCTACCAACCAACGTGAAACACTTGCGGTCTTTCCTCGAGCATGTCGGATTTTATCGAAGATTTATTAAGGATTTTTCTAAGATTGCCCGACCACTAACTGAGATTTTAGGCAAGGACATGGAGTTTATTGTTGATCACAAATGTCTAGAAGCCTTTAAGCTACTACAAGGAATGATCATGGACGCCACGATCCTACAAGCCCCAGATTGGTCTCTGCCTTTTGAGATCATGACGGACGCATCAGACTTTATTGTTGGGGCTGTGTTAGGACAAAGGAGGGATGGCGTCCCGTTCGCCATACACTACGCAAGCAAAGTGATTGATACTGCTCAGCGTAACTATACAGTTACGGAAAAGGAGATGCTTGCAGTAGTGTTTGCCTTGGATAAATTCAGATCTTACTTAATCGGATACAACGCTACGGTATTTAATGGAAAAGAAGGGTGTGAAGGCGCGTTTTCTTAGGTAGATTCTGCTTATCCAGGAGTTTGATTTGGACATTTGCGATAAACCTAGAAAGAAGAACGTAGTAGCTGATCACCTCTCCCGTCTCGAGGATCTTAATGCTTCTGAGGATTCACCGATTCGAGACTCCTTCCCTGATGAGTCAATTTTTGTTGTCGACTCACTTCCATGGTATGCCAATATCGTGAACTATCTTGTCTCCAAGAAGGTTCCCGAAGATTGGCCCAAGAGCCACATAGACTGATTGAAGTCGGATTCAAGACATTACCACTGGGAGGATCTGATCCTTTTCTTTGAAGGGTCGGATTGTGTCTGGAGACGATGTATTCCTCAGGAGGAATATCAAAGTGTCCTTTCTTTATGCCACAGTCTGGAGGCAGGAGGACACCACTCCAGGAAGAGGACCGCCTGGAAGGTACTTTAGTGTGGCTTATACTGGCCAACTCTATTTCGTGATGCCATCACCTTTGCGAAGTTGTGCCCAGTATGCCAGAGAATGGGAGGAACCGTTGGTTCCAAGGGTGAGATGTCGATGCAGCCTGTCATCATTTGTGATGTCTTTGACGCCTGGGGCATCGACTTCATGGGCCCATTCCCTGTTAGCCACGAATTCGAATACATCCTTCTGGCGATAGATTATCTGTCCAGGAGGGGGAGGCTATTCCAACCCGAGCAGCAGACAGCTGGACTGTCTGTAAATTCATTAGAGATCACATCATCTCTAGGTTTGGGATCCCTAAAATGTTGATATCAGATGGGGGTAGCCACTTTGTAAACAGAGATGTGAAGAAGCTCTTGAAGGATTACGGCATCGAACACCATGTCGCTAGTCCTTACCACCCACAGACCAATGGAATGGCTGAGGTGTCGAATAGGGAGGTGAAAATCATATTAGAGAAGATTGTCCGCCCAGACAGGACTGGTCTCAGATTTTGGATAAAGTCCTGTGGACTTATAGGACAGCTTACAAGATACCGTTAGGAACCTCCCCATTCAGGATGGTATTTAGGAAGCCATGCCATTTGTCCGCAGAATTAGTGCACAAATCAGAATGGGCAATCAAAAAGGTCAACTGGAACACACACCTAGGGCAGAAACAGAGAGACATGGATCTGAATGAGCTTGTGGAAGTCAGAAATCGAGCATACGACAACAGTTTGGTGTACAAGGACAAAGTTAAGCGTTGGCGTGATAGATATATCAGACGAAAGACCTTTGTTCCTGGACAAAAGGTATGGTTGTTTAATGCAATGCTGGAGGTATTCCAAGGCAAGCTGAAATCCAAGTGGACGGGCCCATTCATTGTCTGTGCGGTGCATGATAGTGGATGTGTTGAGATCTCAGATCTCACAGATGATGCATAGATATTCCTAGTCAATGGACAACTGTTGAAGCACTTCATTGAACCCAATGAACAGTTAGTCCATATTGAGGAGATTGTATTCATGTGCGAGATAGATTCAGCAGATACACATAGAGTCGCGCACGAGACCTTGCAGCAGTGAACTCTCGCCATCAGCAGCATCTGGAAAGATTCAGACCGCGATCCTTGTATATACCCATCACTCCTGTACATTCTTTCCCTCCCTCCCGCAACTCTGATCACTCACCCCAACTTCATATATTTTCATCTACGACTATACTTAGGATCCGGGACGAAGCCAGGAATTTCTCTTTGGGGGGCTGATTGTTGAGACATCATTTGTCTAATTTATTGTCATTATTTATCATTTTAGTTGTTAATGTTTGTTTGAATTTTTTTATATGTATAATATAAGATAAATGATTCTAACATATTTGTCATTAATATTCATAAGGAATATTTACAAAAATATATATGTAAAGTTATTATTTTACATTAATATACCTCTAAAAAAGAGTATAATTTACCAAAGCATCCTTACAAAATTTTCCATTTAAAAAATACTTCCATAAATGTGATGTTAATTAACATTGTCAGATTTAACATTTCTAAATAACTAATATTATATAGTACTTTGTATGTAGGGATATAAATAGATGTAGATATATTTGTATCCAATATCCAACTGAATCATTTTTATACATAATATTGATATTTATATCTATATCTAAATCGGATATGAAAAAAGATGTCAATTTCACAACCTTAGATATTTGTATTTATGTTTATTATTTCTTTTTAATATATAGTTGTAAAATATGTGACTCTATGTATTACAAGTTTCTAGCCTTTCTCATTATATGTGATATAACTTCTATTGAAATAACCACGTTTATTTTGTAATGATAATCAATTCAGTAGATAAATAAGTTAATGCAAAAATCGTTTTTGTTATTATTTGCAATTAACTCGTATGTATTCATAGCCTTTCAATGATATGGTAAGATATTTTTTCTCTGTCAATATCTCTATCTGCATTTATATTAAAATAAACTAATAAAGATATGGTAAGCGTATATACAACTGGATTGATATAGGTATAGATTTAGTTGTTATCGTATCCTTATTCATTTTAAAATCCGGATATTCATACAAAACACGTATCTTACAATATAAAAATCTTAAAAAATATCCTTAAATATGAGTATAGATAAGAAAATAAGTAATCTTAATTCAAATCCAAATATTAAAGGAACAGATACAAATTATCAAAAAAAAAGAGTATATACTTATTGAATGTAAGCGTTAGAAGATATATTTTATCGTCAGGAAATTCTTATCCATTTCTTAAATATTGATATTCGAATCATGTTTCTTATTCCATATCGGTATCCATGTCTGAGGATATGGTTTGTTGTTTTCAATTCTACATATATATATATATATATATCACTATCCATATTTTAAAACAGACGCTGATATGGTAACACCAATATTTATATCCATATTCGTCTGTTTGTATCCCTAAACTGTTCTCTATATTCTAGTTCTGGTATTGTTTTATTAATTCAACCTTGTGAATATGGATGAAAACGGATCAGATAAGGATTGGATATGTTTATTTCCATATCCATATTTGTTTCATCTCTATCTAATACGAATGTGTACACGAATATGATTCGGATAGGCATTAAGGAAACCATATCCTTAAAAACACAGATACAGATCCGAATAGGATATTTATCAAATCTGAATATGGATAGAATAGAGAGCAGTCTAGAATACGGTTCGAATAAAGAGTTAATCCAAATATGAATCAAATAAAGAGTGAAATCCAAATGTGGATCCAATAAATATGGAATCTGAATACGGATCAAATAAAGACTATATACGAATACGAATTGAATTCTTATCAAAGTTAGTAATGATTTTGAAAAATGATAATGAAAAATAAGTTGTAGACAAAAGAGAGTGTCAATGTGACATGCGTTCTTGACCGGAAGCAAAAAAGAGGACATGGTTTCGTAACTTTTGTTTGTGCCCATCCCCAAACCAACAAAAATTTATCAATGTCATCAATATATTGTATTTTATATAATGGATAATACTAATATAATAACACATGGTTTTGGCTTATATTTTATTAACTAATATTTAAAATAAAATTAAATATTGTATTCATATATCCGAATCTGGATATTCAAGCCATTACCATATCCGTATCCGTATCCGTATCTGTATCTGGAAATTTTTTACAACCCATATCCATATTCGATCTATATTCGATTAATATTCGGATATGGATATCCATATCTGATAACTTTTCGAATACGGTAAAAAGATATTCGGATATATCCATATCCGTTTTCATCCCTACTTGTGAATTGTGGTTGAAGTAAAATTAAATCTAGAATTATCAAGATTAAATATTTACAATATGTATATTTCAATAATACATGTATATAATTGATAAAGTTCTTGGAGACTTGGGGGGGCCAAGCCCCCTCCCGCCCCCTTGTCTCCGTACCTGCTTAGGATGACCAGATCCTAAGTATATGGGGGGAGTCACCTGAGTCCATTTATTGTACATCCTCCATATCATATCGGTCCTTATAACACTTTCGTCCTATATGTAGGCTGACCTGAGCCTAAGTATAGGGGGACCGATGTCCATCTTGTGTATGTATTCATACACTTTCCCCTTGACCTCGTCCGCCCCGTTTTTGATCTTCTTCTATACTAAGGCTGCCAGAGCCTAAGTATAGGGGGCAGGACGACTTCTATATATTTTTGCTCTTTTGGCTCTCCTACGCTTAGCACGAGCTATGTCTTCTTCCTCGCTTTTCGTGCTTTGAGGACATAGCACACGCTAAATATAGGGGGCATGTATATATTACATATATACTTTACCCATAGCTCGTACTTTCACGTATTTTTGTATGTACTACGTAATAATTGCGGGATGGGTAAAAATGGAGAAATTTTTTTGTAAAATACACGTATACTTGTATATTGTATAACACTTGTATAATTTATATAATAATTATAAAACTTTTGTGAATTGTTGTAACATAGGAGGTATACCAAATTTTTGAAAAAAAATAGAAAAATCAAAATCAAAGGCTTCTTATTTACTCTTGCACATCATCTCTGCATCCGAAAAGAAAGAAAGAAAAAGAGTCTTGTATTTCATTCATCTACATAGCATGTCATCTGCATCTCATCTGCATATTTTGCATATGCAAGGTGAAAAGTTAGTGGGTTCTGAACCAAGTTATGAGTAGATGTTGAGGAAGGACTTGATTTGACCTTAATCCACCTAATTTCAGAGGAACCTTATAGGAGCTGGAGTTAAGATTTCTCAGGTCAAGTGACTTAATTCTTTGAGTCCGCAAGTCTATGTTCACATGTCATCTTGATTAGTCTTAGTAGAATATCTTGTGCACATGCATGATTCTTTTAGATAATGACCTAACTTGGACAAAGCACTATGCACGTAGCTCTTCATTGATGAGGTGGTGAGGAAGTAGAATCCTTTAGCTTGGAGTAGCACACGGGTGGAAACATCCATCCTCCTCTAGGGAGGGTAGTGCATCTCAACCTAGTCTGGTGGTGTCGACGTCTAAAGACGGGATGTTGTGGGTTGCAATAATGCCTCAAAAGAGGGATAGTCTACTGGCTCAAGAGGAAAAACTCTTGATGTACATGCTGCACCTTGTATATAGTTCAAAAAAAATGCAAGAACTCCAAAAAAAAGTAGACAGGCCAGATAGAAAATAAAATACCTGTCGGAGTATATATACTAGCAAGAAGTCTGCAGCTGGATGACTTCGCTACACTGGTCAGGCATCTCGGGATAGGTAGCTACACTGGCTACCGTCCATTCTTTTCTCTACCCCCTCCTCTTGAGCTGGCCACACTTGAACTTAGAAGGAAATACCCCGCTCCTCGAGGAAAGAGTTACTGGACCGTGGAATTAGAGTTACCTTGTTAGAGGAGACTGGTTCTGAGTCATTCCTGATATGGAGAGCTATTTTACACTTACACAGTACAAGTAAGAATCATAGTGATCAGAAATTTGCGTTTGAGGATTTGTTCTGACATGACTGTTGAGGAGTCTTGAATAGAAGACTTGTGGAACTTGAAGTCTGTTAGGTCTTAAGTTCAGATCCCAATAAGGTTCCGCCACACAATTAATCCAAAGGTCGAGTCAAGCTCCATTTTCAACTTTTGTTCATGACCTTGGTATGGAACCCAATCTCATTTCACTCTTGCATTTCATTTTAGTTGCTCGGGGATGAGCAAGATTTAAGTATAGGGGGTTGATGAATTTGTAATTCATCACTCTGAAAGTTGAAAATAAAGTCTTGTTCCCGAGTAATTAGCTACATATTTTCCCTTATCTTGCATAATTAGCATTCATAAAAGCATGCATAATATCTGCATTTTAGCATTTATGTTTGCATTAAATAAGAAACCCAATTCACTTGTAATTATTCACCTATTTATATGTATCTTATACTCACTCCAAAGTCAATAAAATCAACTTTATACTGTGTATATTACTGACTAATAATATAAGGAAAGGCCAAAAATTCCTAACTTGTAAAATTACCCAATAAAACACAAGACCCAGTTGGAGACCTTAGACCTTAGAATACACATATCTATTTCATACAACCTCCGATCTAGGTCTACTCACCTTCAGATTAATACATATTCAGAGACCTTCAAAATGAGACCAATTTCATTTGAATCGGAGCTCGTATGCAAAACTTGGGTTTTGGGACCCCATTGTACATTATATATATATATATATATATATATATATATATATATATATATATATATATTTGTACCCTTATATTTTTGTATCCTATTTGTCCTCATCTTCGTTTTTGGTCAACATGAAACTTATAGATCTCATCAAGATCTACAACTTTCATGTTTTGAGTTTTTTTTCCAAATTCAGTCATCTTCTCTCTCATATTCCACATTTCTTTCACGGCCATTCAAATCAGGACACGTGGCACACTTTGGTTGCGACACGTGGCCCGCTCACATCACGCCATGTGCCCCTCTTCTTCCACCTTCTGATCCCTTCCTTTCTCTCCAGATCTGAGCCATCCATTTGTGCCGCTGATTTCAACCATCTGATCTTCCCCAGATCAAATCTTGGCCAACCGTTAGTGCCTCGCCATCAACACGCCACGTGTTGACTTATGAGCCCTCCGATCTCCTCCAGAAACCTCCATCCCCACCGCACACTTCCGCACTATCCCTGGCCCTTCGATCAGATCATCCAGATCTCATCCCAGCCGTCCATTAGCGCCTTCACCTGCACCCGCCATGTGTCGCTTCCCTAGTCCTCCGATAAATACTTCAATCTAATCCAGGCCCTCCCCTTATGCCCTTCTCCTGGCCATTGGATCACTCGATCCAATGATCCAGAGACCGTCTTCTACCTCGCTCCCACCTTCCTCGCGCACGTCACCCACTCCGCGCACACTTCGCCCCCCCTTCCTATTTTCTCCGCCACCACAGCCATCATCTCTACCATCTAGCACCTCCACCTCGTAGCCCATGACTCAGTTATCCTCGCCAGCTACCATGAACTCCATGAAACCCGTCATTGTCGCTCCATGACCCCCACGAAACCTCACCTTCCATCACTGTCACCCCCACCTTCTTCCTATAAATACACCACTTCCGACCACCTTCAACCCTATCCGTCATTGCAGAGAGGTCCCTAGAGCTCCCATCTACCCGATAGTGACAGTGATCGAGTGTGAAGGTGAGCGACGACGGTGGTACACCTCCGGCGAGATCCGCGGCATTTCTTCGCCGTGTAGCAGTTCCTCCGACAAGCTGCTCAAGCTCGGGTAGCTACCGGCCCTCGAGCGACGACCAGGAGCTCCTCCCAGAGCTTCAGACCCCAGGTAGCCTCCTCCATCCTCCTTCGATCTCCCTTCGTCTCTTCTCACATTTTTCTCATAATTTCTACGGCGTCTTTGATCACATCCACTCTGTTTCGGTCGTCCACCAAGCTCCACCTTGGAGCTCCGACCTTCGCGCACCTAATCAATCACCCCAACGACACGCCGCACTCCCCTCCGACCAATGCTCCGCCGCCACGTGGAGGAGCATCACCGGACCACCCCCGCTCCATTTCAGGCCTCACCATAATCACAGTCCTCTTCACGAGCACACCGCACATGTTTTCTTGCACAAACTGACCCTGCAGGCACCTTCATCTTCATTGGTCGGACCCCACACTGGAGTTGCCCCGAGCTTCGTCTTCTCCGGCCTCCGATCAGCTCCAGCAGCTTTCAGCACCTCCGGGAGACTCTTGACATGTCCACGAGTCCCTTGGGCCATCAAGCAGTCTACGGTGAACTTCCACGACCTCAGGCAGTGGAGTCGGTGCAAGGAGCTAAACGTCGGAGCCCCGCCAAGTCCGTCGCAGGAGGCGGCAGACCGGAGAAGACGACAAGCAACCACCGTTGGATCGCCTCGATTTGACGGCCCTTGTCGCGCCACGTAGCCGCTGCCCCGAGCTCCAGTCCCCGTTGGATCAGGAGGATCCCATGGCCCTCACGCTGCCACGTCGCCATCTCCTTCAATGCCCAGCCATTGTTAGATCTCGCAAGGATCTGACGCCTTGTATCACGCCATGTTGACTTCATCGCCACTGTTGGATCATCACAATCTGACGGTCCCTAGGTGCGCCACGACAGCAGCTCCAGTCGCCATTGGATACACCTTGATCTAGCGGTCTAGATCGTGCCACGTTGCGAGCTTCGAGCTTCTTCCCCGACCCTAAGCTCGGAGCACCCGAAGCACACCCGAGGTTGATCCGAGCCTCCAAGGCTTCCTGAGCCTCCGCCCGAGCCTCGAAGACATTCGAGCCCAGTCCCACATGAGCCCTCGTAAGGGGCTGGGTATTTTGCACAGAGACCCTCGAAAGTTTTGGAAATTACAATTTGATCCCTGCCAGGCGTGTCACGTGTGACTTTGTGGGAAAATTGCATCCACCTCCCCCGCATTCTAGGTAATTGCATTTAAGTCCCTGTCAGGACGTTATATTTCAGTAATTTTATTTTCTATAATTGCAATTTGGTCCTTGTCTTTGCACGCATATTTAGGTGTCCAATTGGCATTATTTTTCAATTCCAAAAATTGCATGATGTAGCTTATCTTTTTTCTTTATCTTATGTGACACGTGTTTCATTTTTGTGACATCCTTGGAATTTAATATTATTAAGTTGGTGAAATTTTCCATATTTTACCTAGTATGTGCCTTTTAATTCATATTAAATTCCTCGTTACTCCAAAAATCACTAAAAATCATATTAGACTTAGGATAATTTTTTTTACATTGTATCCAAAAATCATTGCATTTACACTCATCACGAGGCCTGAATAAATTAATTGTTGATTTCTTTAATTGATTTCTAATATGTCCAGTTCACGTAAGAATTTTAGGTTTATTAATTTTCCTGGATTCATCATACTTAGATCTATCTAGGATAATTTTTATAACTAGAAATAATGTGTTTTGGTTTTTTTTAAAATTAATTTTGTCAAAATCACTTTGCATCCGTCTTTTATTCATAGTAAATTCATAAAGTGTCAGAAAAATCCAAAAAAATTAGTGTAGCTTAAATTCATTGACGGTCATATTCTGGCCAAGTTTCATAATTTTGGACTTCATTTGATCATATTTCCGATTTAACTTGTAAAAACTGACCTGAAATTGCATTTGTTTGTCCTTTATTGCATAAAATTTGCTAAAAAATACCAAAAATACTCCTCTGAAAATCTGACCTTTGAATTCCCTTAAAATTTACCTAAGGAGACAATTGCCTCCATGAGTTCGACCTTGGGCTTGCCCAAGTAAAATAAATCTATCGCTCGTAATTAACTAAACATTAATTAAAAGTGGTATTTTTGATGTAGCCTTGATTATCCGACTACAACGAACATAACTATTAATTTGATCGTTAATTTGATCTAATTAACAAGGGTAGTCTCGCGCTCGTCAGTCAAACTCCTAAGGTACCGCACATGTCCTCTTTTTATTTTTCCCGTTGTTTTTCTATTATTAAAAAAACTTTCCATGTGACATTGTGACATTGCAAGTTGCCCCCTATGTTTTTTGGCCTCTGCCATTCGTTTTTTTAGGCACCCGTGAGTTTTTTAGCAGTTTTTTAATCTTGCATTCTTTTTTTTGAACTGTTGTACACAACCATGTTTTGTAGGACGTGTATATTACCTAGTGGGTATAAATTTTTTTATTTTGCCCCTTTTGATTTATTGTTTATACCTTTTAACTCTCCCCTTTTTTTAATTGGTTAACTTCTCACCCTTATAGTGTATTAATTTTTTTTATGGACATAAGTCGTAGAGTTTTATAATCAACTTTCTTCATTAAGCTTTTTGTTGTTTACCTCGTAAGTTTTTTTTTGAAATGTATATATTTCTTGGTCTACCAACCCAAAAGGTTAGTTATTGTTTTATTGTTTTGTAAAGGAGATATAAATCTAATGGATTTTACTTGTCTAAAATCTTGGATTTTTAAATTTGTGCTGGTTTTATAAAGAAGGCTCCCTTTATTTTTTTTGATCCTTCAAGTGTGTTTTTTATCCTTTATTATCGATATCCAAAACTCCTGAAAATCTTGTAAGCAGTACTTATTAATCTCATCAATCCGTTTTTTTATCTGCTTATTGCATAAAATCAAACTCTTGAGATATCCTTTTAAATTGAATATATTTCCGTGATATTGCAAGTTATTCCTCTAATCTTCAAACTTACTAAGAATCTCATTGCTTAACATCAGTAAAATAGATCACACCTCTTTCTTAAAAAAATGTTTTTTTTGCTAAAGTTTTTTTAAAATTCACCTTTTTTAATTAGGAAATCATTGCAAGTTAGTCCTTTAATTGTCAATAAGTTTTCAAATTACCAAGTACATTCATTAAAGTTGCTTAATCCCATACCAATATTCATTCTTTTTATTAGATCTAAAAATGACAAGTAAGACAATTGCCACTGAGGTGGGAAAAATTGAGTACCTTAATGGTACTAATTATGAGTTGTGGAGCAGAAAGATCTACTTTGGTCTGCTACACGATAGCATACACTCCATAATAGACAAACCCGACCCTACATTATCTGAGAATCCAACTGTGAAAGAAATTAGGTCCCGCAAATAGTGGGAGAAATCAGATAATAAGGTAATAAGTTTTATGCTGACCCATATGGAGTTGAATCTGATTCGGGTCTTCGAGACCTGAAAATCAGCATATGAGATCTATATTGTGGTTAAGGAGAAATATCACTCCAAATCGGAAGTGAGCGTCCAGCTTCTTCTACAAAAGTACAACTCATGTAGAATGAAGGAATCTGAAAGCATCCTCGAGCACGTGAACAAGATGATCGTAATGGCCAAAGATCTGGCGGCTGCTGAATGCGCAATTCCGGAAAGGATGCAGATAGCAACCATCTTAGAAATTCTCCCGCTTTCATTCAACATGGTTGCTACATCCTTGAGGATGAATAGTAATATAAAGACTGTGATGGACCTACCTGCACAGCTGGCGATTGAATAAGACCTCTCAAAGCAAAAATCGAAAGTTGAGATCTTTGAGGTTGAGGAGGAGGAAGAAGAAGTTGTTGTGATGCACACAAAGAAAATGTCGGGCCCCTCCAAGGCGAATTTCAAGGGAAAGAGTGGGAAATACCCACGTAGCTCTTGCTACAGTTGCGGCAAATATGACCATTTCAAGGTCAATTGTCCCAACAAGAAGAAGCCAGGAAATTCTAAATTGCCTGAAAACAAAGGCAAGAAGAAAATGGAATTCATGGTTGTCGTAGAATGCAACTCCGTCATCACGAATAGTGATGGATGGTGGATGGACTCTAGAGAAACCAGACACATCACGAAGATGAAGGAGGGCCTGATGGACTTCAAGGAGCTGAGCAAAGGAGAACAAAGGATATTCATGGGGAACAACACCTACCTGGACGTGGAAGGTGTTGGGACGTACAGACTTGACCTGGAGGATAGCATTATGGTACTGAATGATGTACTATATGCCCCAGGGATATGTTGGAACATGATCTCTATTCCAGTACTGCTCAAGAAGGATTTCGAAGTCCGTTTTTATAATAAACGTGTATTTATAGGCAAGAATAAAAAGGTCTATGCGATGGGAAAGTTTGTGCTCGAGCATGATCTGTTCTGTCTTCATGTAATAAACTCTAGTGAAACAATGAATGTCTCTTCTGAGTATTCTTTGTGTTGTTTGTCTGACTATGATTTGTGGCACATGAGACTGGGTCACCCAGGAAATTCTAAGATGGATCAAATGATGAAGGCAAATCTCTTGCCTAAGATCAAGGGTGCAATGGCATTGCCCTGCGAACATTGTCTGACCGGTAAAATGATGAGAAAACCCTTCTAAACTGGAATTCGGTCAACAGAGTTACTAGGTTTGATCCATTCGGATATATGTGGACCACTGAGCGTCAGCACACATAGAAATAAAGAATACTTTATAACATTCATTGATGATTACTCAAAGTTATCCTTTATCTATCTCTTAAGAAGAAAGTCGGAAGCACTTGAAACATTTAAAAGATATAAGGCGGAAGTGGAGACAAGATTGGAAAAATCAATCAAGACCCTTAGGACAGATAGAGGTGGGGAATATACCTCAAAGAAGTTTGAGGATTTCTGCATTCAGTCAGGCATTTATAGGCAAACTACAATGCCTTATACACCACAACAGAATGGTGTAGCAGAAAGAAAGAATCGAACTTTGATGAATGCAGTAAGGTGTATGCTTTCACACTTAGGACTCTCCAAGATATTCCACGGAGAGGCAGTGTTGACTGGGAGCTACATACATAACAGGATTCACGCCAAGTCCGTAGAATCAACGCCATATGAAATATGGAATGGCAGAAATCCCAAGTTTGGCCATCTCTGGAAATGGGGATGTGTTGCACATGTTCTGGTATCGAGTCAGCTTAGGGACAAGCTATACTTCAGGACATTAAAGTGCAAGTTTATTGGATATAGTGAGAATTCTAAAGGATATAGGTACTTCCATGAAACTAAAGGTCTAATCGAAAGTCGTGATGCTAACTTTCTTGAAATTCATCAAGAAAAGGAGCTTGAAGTAGAGGAATCAGATCCTCTGATTGTCCTACAAGACAATGAAGACGACTTCAGCATTAGACAAGAACTTGAAGATGATATCGATCATCCAAATATAGAGAATGAACCTATAGATCATGTTGATCCTTTAGAGGAAGTGGGTGGACCTACACAACCCACAAGTATAATCGGCAACAAGAGACACAGAACACGACCCACATGGATGGAAGATTACCATTTCTATGGATGCGAGGCGTCGTGCTACACAGTGGATGAGGATGTCACGGATTGTGCAAATCCCATATCCTTTGATGAAGTTATGGCTTCGTCTGAGTCAGAATCATGGACGGCCGCCATGAGGTATGAGTCGGACTCAATCGAGTGAAACGGTATATGGGAACTATGTGATTTGCCAGAAGGTAGGCAATCCATAGGATGTAAGTGGGTATTCAAGAAGAAGTACCAAGTCGATGGTACTGTTGACAAATACTAGGCCAGATTAGTTGCCAAGGGTTATACTCAGCAAGCTGGAATAGATTTTCAGGAAACCTACTCTCTAGTGGCTAAGTTTTCATCCATTCAGATTATCTTAGCTATAGTCGCATACATGGATTTGGAATTGTTCTAAATGGATGTGAAGGCAGCCTTCCTTAATGTAGAATTAAAGGAGGAGATTTATATGTGACAACCTGATGGATCTCAGGTTGAAGGTCAGGAGAAAAGGGTTTACAAGTTAAGAAAGTCATTATATGGCTTGAAGCAGTCTTCACGGCAATGGTGTCTCAAATTTCATGAGAAAGTTGTCCAATTTGGATTTGTTGCAAATAAATTGGATAGCTGTGTGTATGTCATGAAGAGTGGGAGCAGGTTTGCAATCATGTCATTATATATTGATGGCATTCTGCTTGCAGGTAATGACATACAAATGCTCAATGAAATCAAATAAAAATTGAGCAATGAATTTGAGATGAAGGACATGGGCGAAGCATCCTATGTTCTTGGAATTCAAATAACAAGAGACAGGGACTCAAGGACATTGAGCCTTAGTCAGGAAAGATATTTTCATACTATATTAAGGATATTTGCAATGCAGAATAGCACTCCAGCTCCAACACCATTTATGATGGGAAAGAGACTCAGTATTCCGGAAAGGGACAGAAACCTTTAAATGTACCATATGCACAAGCAGTTGGGAGTCTAATGTATGCAATGATGTGTACTCGACCTGACTTAGCTTATCCAGTAAGCTTACTCAGTAGATATCAAAGCAATCCAGGTCCAGCACATTGGGGATGTTGTAAAGTGGATTCTTCGATATCTGAAAGGGACGGTACATCTGAAACTTGTGTATCAAGCAGAATCGCTTGAAATGATAAGATACTTCGATGCCGATTTCGGAAGGGATGTGGATGCTAGAAAATCCACATCAAGTTACATGTTCATGTTAGGTGGTGCAGTCGTTTCTTGGGGTAGCAAGAAACAAGGATGTGTATCTCGACATACACAAGAGGCTGGGTACATTGCATGTAGCATAGCCACCACTCATGTTGTGTGGATCAGGCATTTTCTAGAGAACCTAAGCCTCGAATTGGTCAAAGGACCAATTGAAATGTATTGTGACAACCAAGCTGCGATAAGCTTGATCAATAGTGGGGATAATAGTTCTAAAGGAAAACTCATTGAGATCCAATATCACTATATACAAGATATAGTGGGGAAACAAGAAATCACGGTAACCTACATACCTACCAGTGATATGTTGGTTGATTCCCTAACTAAGGGAATAGTAGCAGGAACATACATTAAACATGTTGGTTTAATGGGACTCAGGAATGTTTGAGTCAATGAAGATGTCTTCATGAATAATGAACCTCAATATTGACATCTCCATGTACAACACGAACAATGGAAGTGTGATTGACTTGACCATTGCGGTCAAGTGGGAGATGAAGAACGGTCCAATGACCGCATGGTCAAGAACCGACGGCGGTGGTTACGCGGCCGACGTTTGCAGCAAGGCCGGGTCTCACGGAGACCCTAACCACTAGGGGCATGAAGGATGGGGGCGGACATGGTGGGGGTTACGCCCTATAAACAACCTCCTAGGAGGAGGGGAACATCATCGATCTGAACTCGCTCGTCTAACGGGAGCCCCCATCCGATCATTCCATCCCTCTCCCCATCCCTCTCTCTCTACCTCGTTCTCTCTTGCAGCCAAGAGCAGGAAGGCTTACCTTACTGAGAGCTTACACACGTCAAGTTGATCAATTAACCTTCCTACACTAATTAATCAACCTGGATCGACCAATAGCCTTGATTGCTTGATCAATTTCATTTCGATCAATTTGCCTGCACTCATCAATCAACCTTTATTGATTGATCCATCACACACGATCGATCAATCCTTGATTTATTATCACTCAAGTTTTGAATTGTAATGGCTATATTATGATTGATCAACTTATGATTCTAATCGATCATCAAAATCTATTTCATTGATCATTTAATTCTTATCAATCGTCTAAATATCATGATCGATCATTTTCTATTTCAATAAAATTTTTGAAGAGGATTTTAGTCCTTATTTGTTCACAATGGATCCTTTTAAAAGTCAATGGCTATAGGGACTCTGAACCTATAAATAGGACTCCATATCTCATTCTACAACACATTAATGAGAACCATCTCTCATTCTCTCTATTCTTTATTATATACTCTATGAGAGAAAAAGTTCTAAGAGATGTCTTTTGTTCTGTGCCTCAATCTTACAATTATAGTATTCTGTGATTCATATTATGAGCCCATTCCTCGCTTTGTAAGATCATTTTTGGTTTCCCTCATACTCTTGATTGCATATTTATTTTTATATTGAGGTTATTAGGTTTTTACTTAATTGTAATAAAGTTGTAAGTTGTTCAAAAACATTTGTTGTATACAGTGGATTTGACCGCTTAATCATCTTAGATGGTAATACGGTTGGGTTTCCTATATAAGAAACTCATGTTATTGGACGACATGTGGGTCAAGTTGAAAGCTTGAGTAGGCAGACATAATTGTGGCTTTTACCGAATAGGATTTCCACGTTAATTACAAGTGCACTTGTGGTTGATTGCTTATCTTGTGATTGAAAATGATGTGTAGCGTTACCTTTGTTAGATAACTATGATTGCAATGATCTGGATCATATAGTCGATCAACTCGTACCCCGTCAGTCGATGTTCAAAAACCAACATTTGGTATCAAAGCCTCATTTCCAGAAAAAGTAATATTCCGATGCATACATGGCCTAGATCTCAAGACCACGTTTGGAGGGGGCTCCGTGGTTTTTCCATCCCCTCTTCAATGGGACAAATTACTCAAGCTGGAAGAAAAGATGATGATCTTTCTTCAATCATCCCACTTTGCTATCTTGAATGTGACGAGGAAGGAATTCATCTTCATAAAGGAGGAGACAGGCTACTCCACCGTCTAATTGGCTCAAATGACACTAGATTCCAAGGCGAGCAATTCCATATATTGTGGTTTGTCAAAAACTGAATTCGATCAGGTATCTCACCTAAAGACGGCATAGGTGATATGGAAGTGTTTGGAGACTACGCATTAGGGGACAACTAAGGTAAAGGAATCCCGATTCAGAATGCTCACTCTTGAGTATGAAACCTTCAAGATGCATAAAGAAGAAAGCATGAACGATATAAATGTCGTATTCAATGCCATAGTGAATTATCTAAGGAATTTAAGAAGAACTTTCTACTTGAAGGACTTCCCAACAAGATTATTATCCCTCTATCAGATGTATGGAAACACAAGGTTGCTACTATCGAAGGGTTCACAAATTTCAGCATGACCTCATTGGAAGATCTCATAGGTAAACTTCTTGCTTATTAAAAAAAAATAAAGTAGAGGAAGAAAGGAGAAGAAAATCCAAAGAAGAATCTTGCTCTCGCTGCAAATAAGAATGACCAAAAAGGATATGATTGTAGTGACGACATTGTATTGTGACCCAACAATTCACGTCATTTCTTTAAAAAAAGGGGGGAGGGGGTAAAGTGGTTTTAATGAGAAAAAGTAGGTCGCGTGAAGATGGATTGTCGCCGTTCAGATAATAACTCAGATTCAAAAAGAAGTTAAAAAAACTGAGCAATCGTCTTGGGACAATTCAAGCAACAGTGAAAAAGAAAGAGAAAACGAATGCATATTCGTTGGATTGGTTGATTTTGACTTCAATTCTAATACTAAGGTATGTAAACTTTCTTATAATGAACTTTACAATACCTCGCAAGATCTCTTCAGACAAGTCATGATGCTTGAAAAGATTGACAAGGAATTAGTAGAGGATAAATCTCTTTTGCTAAATTACTTAGATATTTTAAAAAAGGAAAATGAATTTCTTAACAAGGCTCTTAGCAATTTTGACACTAAAATTACCTGCCTAGAAAAATACATTGTTGAGCTCAAAGGAAAACTTTCTTTTGTGACTGCTAGTGAAAAGGGGGGAAAGTAGATAATCATGCTTCTAGCTCTAGCTCTTTCCAGAAAAGATGGCTTTGTAAAAAGAAGGGTACAATGATATCTAAGCCTGAAGGATCCAAAAAAGAAAAAGTACTAAATCAAAAGCTTTCAGCTACCGAAGGTCAAGAAAAAAAAGATGAAGGAGGCCACATCAACATCAAAGATGGATCCTGCCAGCGTAAGTATGCTTTCTTATAGTGAACTTTACAATACCTCGCAAGGTTTCTTTAGACAAGTCATGAAGCTTAAAAAAGATTAACAAGAAATTAGTAGTGAATAAATCTCTTTTGCTATTTGCTTTACATGTATTGAAAAATGAAAACGAATTTCTTAACAAGGATCGTAGCAGTTTTAATATTAAAATTATTTGTTTAGAAAAATAAATTGTTGAGCTTAAAGGAAAAATTACTTTTGTGCCTACTAATGAAAAAGGTCGAAAAAATTAGATAATCATGCTTTCAGATCTAGCTCTTTCCAAAAAAAGAAGATGACTTTGTAAAAAGAAGGGTACAATGATATCTAACCTTGAAGGATTCAAAAAAGAAAGGGTACCAAATAAAAAAATAACAACCGAAGGTCAGGGAAAAGAAGATGAAGGAGGCCACATCAACAACAAAGATGGAACCTGCCAAGGCCAAACAGCTATAAGATTTACAACCATGAAGGGATACCACCAGTATGGAGAAGCTATCAAGACTCCATAGGTACATCGCCAAGGATCTTAGGTGACCTCTTATCTTTTTTTAAAGTTGATCATGCCTATTATGCAATGGTGATGAGCATTTGACTTTTATATTTTGGAAACACCTTTAAGAAAAGATTAAAGAGGAGCTCAGATTAAAAAAGAATATTTTCAAAAAAAGGGAGAGAAATATTATCTCTTTAAACAACGATTGGTATCAGTTAACAATTAACTTTATTCAACAAGTGTTATCAATATTTTGGTATCCTTTTGATTGTCTCAAATAGAGAAAGAAAAAGTATTTACAAAATATTTTTTGAAATTTTCTTGGGGAGAGAAAATGTTTCCAATTGTTCCACACACTTGTTTTTGCAAACACTTCAAAATATTATCATCATCAAAAAGGGGAATTGTTAGTTCATGCATGAACATGCATAACAAAGCTTGTGCAGATAGACAAAACTTGTGCAGTAAGCTCGAAGCGAGGTCAAGAGTAGGAAAGCTACTAAACCATGAACAAACTCAAGCCTGAAGAGCTCCAGCTTAAGTGAAGAAGAAGCTAAGAAGCTCAAAGGAATTCAAGGCTAAGGAACTCCATCTCAAGTTCAAGAAAGGATCTCAAGCTCAAGAAAGTCTTTTCTTTTATTAAGTCATGCATTTTGTAGTTGTCTTAGAATATAGAGGACCTCAAGCATCATGCATTTTGCATTCAAGACCTTTGACTTTGTCCTTGACTTTTAAGTCAACATGTCAAGCCGATCGATCAACCTTCATATAGTGATCAATTAATCTTGATCAACTAGTATCCTTGATTGATCAATCAATTTCATGTCGGTCGGTTTGCCTTGCATGATCGATCAACCTTTGTTGATTGATTACAAATGATCGATCAACCATTGTTTTTCGATCGATCAAGTTTTGAATTCTGACAGCTATATTGTGATCGATCAATTTTGATCATAGATCGATCGACTTATGATTATGATTGATCATCAAATCCATCTAATTGATTATTTAATTCTAATCGAGCATTTAAATACCATGATAAATTATTTTCTATATCAGGAAGATTTTTGGAGAGGATTTTATTCCCAATTTGTTCCCAACGGCTACTTTTTCGAAGTCAATGGCTATCAAGACTCTACACTAGTAAATAGGATCAAATACCTCATTCTACAACACAAAACAACGAGAATTCTCTCATTATGTAAGAGGAAGTTCTAAGAGTTGTCTTTGGTCTGCACTTCAATCCTACAACTATGATTTTATGTGATTCATTTTATGAATCCGCTCATTATAAGATCATTTTAGTTTTGTACCGTAACCTTCATTGCATATTTACTTTGATATTGAGGTTGTTAAGTTCTTACTTAATACGACTGTTGTAATTGACTGCGTAATCAACTCAGTTTGTCAACTTAGTTTGTAATAAGTTTTGGTTTATTGCTTAAGCAACTTAGGTTAGTGAAAGATCTGTGTGGGTGAGGTTCAAAGCCATAATCGGGAGACTCTGATCATGATTTTTTTATGAGGGTTTCCACATTAAATACTTGTGCACTTGTGGTTGATTGTTTATCTTGTGATTCAAAGTGTTAAGTAACATTGTATTTGTTATATAATTGTGATTACATCGATCCAGGTCATACATGCAATCTAGCTGCATCCCAATAGTCGATGTCTGGGAACCAACAAAAGTTCAAATTGGTTGAAGCAAGAGAAAGAAAGACAAAAGATCTTTCCAAAGTGAGATGCATTAAATATGAGGATGGGTGTGTGCTTGTTAATCAAAATGATATAGAAACTAAATGTAAGTGTTATTTCCATGAGCTTTTTATCGGGCAAGAGAATAAAGAGATCGCTTTGGGAGATCTAGCTAGTAGGGAAAGTTACTAAACCATGAGCTATAGACGAATACAAAGGAAGGAAGTAGACGAGGCTTTGAAGGTTATGAAACTTGGAAAAGGTTTAGGACCCGATGACATTTTTATAGAAGTATGCAGAGTTCTAGGTCAACATGGCTTGACTTGACTCACAAATTTATTTAATGTTATTTGGCAAAGCAAGAAAATGCATGAAAAATGGAGGTCGAGCATCAGGATGCCTATTTACAAGAATAAAGGAGATATTCAAAATTGTTCAAATTACAGAGGCATCAAATTGACGAGTCATACTATGAAAATTTAAGAATATGTGATTGAAAGAAGGTTGAGGCAAGTTTCCAAAGTAATAAAATGCCTATTCAAATTCATGTAAGATTGATCGACTATTAAATCTATCTAGTTGTTGAGAAGAAATGTGGACATTTATAAAGCTGAAAGGATGAATGTTAGAAGGCTTATTATTCAATTCCACGAGAGATCTGAAGTTAATGTAACTTCAATAAAGGATAAGACGAGAGGGTTCCGTTTAAGGTAGTTTGGCCATTTATTGCACTAGTTAGAAGATGCAAGATTTGGGATGTTGAGACTACTAAGAGAGGGTGAAGACTTTAGAAGTGTTGGAAGAAGACTATCCGAATGGATCTTAGTTATTTGGATCTAAGTCCGAGAATGATCCAAAATAAATCTGAATGAAGGCATAGAATCCATGTAAGTGACCCTACTTATTGTGGGACAAGGCTCTGTTGTTCTAGTAGGTAAAAGTATGGACTCAAGATGGTGAAAACCAATATTTTATAGTTTTATATCACAATGACCTTTTATCTCAAATAGTTTTCGCACACACTACAACTTGCCATACATCTCTTATCAGGTCGATATACAAAAAAATAGGCACCCCTCTTTTCTCTAGAATTCTCCAATCGACTTCTCCGCTAACCACATAATTAACGCCATTAAAATTTATCATATGCAAACCTTAAAAAGGTGTATGGCCTCAATAGTAGACATGCCATCCATGACAAAAAAAGCTAATTCATACTACTAAGACCATTTCTACCTTTTGATCGCACATGCAGACATCATTATATAACTTATCAATTTGGTACTCAATTATTTTTCAGCATTGTACTAGATCTCTTTTATAAGGGTGTCAAAATACTACGTATCGAATCCTTTGCATTTTCTTGCCCAAGCATTAATGATATTGAATAACTTTGTAAAGTAGATAAGTATCCTCCTTCCCAACTTTGTACCTGGGTCTATTCTTCAATTAACAATTTATTATGTATTAATTAATCACAGATAAGTTCTCAAGCCATACGCCCAATCTTAATGTCCTGCATGAATTTTAGAAAGTGACAATGCAGTACTCCATCTTTAATATTTGTTTCGATATGGTCTTGAACAGACGGAATAATGTTGATCATTTTGTCTTTCTATCTTTGAAAAATGTTGATACAAATTTTAAAGATCAGGTATTGCATTGTTACCATTTAAAAAAAGATGGCTGCATAAAATTGTTCTGTCAAAATGTACGGTTATCGCATCTGACTTAAAGTTATTGTACCTTAAACCATTTTAGAACCACAAGGTCATCGGTCAGTTTCAATCACCTGCAAACAGCCCTAACTTCACGACACTAAAAAATAGAGGTGAATTGTGAAAAGAAGCGGGCGTTGAAGAAGATACAATGGCTCTACATCTATTACAAGTGGTGACTATATATGACAATACAGAAAAAAACAGCTTCTGGCCCAATGTTCCAACATTTGCTACTATTATGCTTGTGTAGGCTACACCGCTGTGTGATCCAGCAGCCTGCCTTTTTTGCTCCTGCTGCTTTCATAATATGTAAATGTCGCGGCGACTTCAAATTCTGTTAATGGGAAAATGCAGCTATAGGAACTTTCCCATGGATGCAGCTGGAGATATCATACAGGAATGCATCTTCATCTCTCAACTCTGTAGCATCTGTTGAAGCAGGATTACTTGTTGTCGCTGCTCGGCCGGCAGTGAAGTCAGTTGCTCAGGTGTTAAGCTCATTACCTGTTGCAGAAGAGCAGTTTCCACTTCTGCAGAAAACTTTATACATAAAGCAAAAGGACATTGAAGTTAGAAAATGTGATACAATAGTTCGGATTGACATAAACATGAGCATAATACATTTCCAATAGGTGTCCTATCAACTATAATACATTGTGGAATATGACCATATTTAACAAACTAAGCTATGACTAATTCAAGTAGCGGCTCGCCTTAGAAGAATGCCCCACATGTATCAAAATTTAAACGAGGGAAGAACAACATTATTTAGTTATCTGTACCTGTCTTTCAGGCAACATATCCTACAATGCAATTTTCTACAGATGATTTTGCATGAATTAAATCCTCAAACAACAAGTCTTTTCAAATTTTAAGTGGAGTTAGGTACATTGATCCTTCACTTTCAAACAAATCTAAATGATAGCTTCCTATTTTTCTTCTAGCCTATCGTATGAAGACCAAAGCACTAGATGCCCTTCTTTGCCAGTTCTCCTCATCTGTTTTCTAGAGTCATGCCAACCTTTTATCTAATATGGTCATTGTAAATTTTATCCTTCCTCATGCAGCCAAACATCAAACAGAAACTTCTCTCAGCTAGACATTCCCTACAAATATTTATAGTTAACTGCCCAATACTCTGTGTCAAGCAGCTCCGTAGTATCTACCGATCATTTGCAATGAAATCTTGTTATCTTAAAGGAAATATAGGATCGATCAACTGAAACCATCCTACATGAATATTAACCACTAAAATTTATATGATGGCAAACTTGGGCTCTGATCTGCATTGAACCCCAACACCAACTCATTGCATTCCAAATGAAGTCATGTTCAAAATAATGGGCAGTCTTTGCAGGATGAGCAAAAACACAGTTAGGGCCAATGTAGGTTGAATAGATTCGCCGGTGGTTGTTGATTAGATAAAAGGAGAGGAAAGACATCCCTACCTGAGATGTTGGATGCTGGGGCTGTACTTGCTGCTGGGATCCAGTTGCTGAAAATGGTCGTTGAGACGGAATCTTTTCACTTACATGTCCAGGCTGCAGCAGAAGAGGAGGTTGTACAGATATGGGAACCTGTGCAGATACTACTGGTGGATAGAGAGTCTGAGCTCCAATTGATGTGCCAGGAGCCGATTTCTCTGCCTGACCTGTAGATGTGCTGGCTGATGTATCTTGCAGCTGGAACAAAGGAGGAGGAACTTGCGGGATACTATACTGTGATTGCACAGGTATGTGATGAGTAAGACCGGTAGGATGAGTAATCAGAGGGGTATTTATAAGGTTGGATGTTACTTCCTGTGCTCTGGATACCGCCCCAACAGATCCTATCATAGGTGCATTCAGCAACATGGGAGCTGGGCCATTATGAGGTAACAACATGGGCGTCTGACCAGCATCAAAACCTTGATGTTGCACACCCAAATCACTAGATCGTCGTATGTGTGACATCTGCAACATAAAAAGAAGATAAAATAATTCATCGATGATAATCTTCAGAATAAGCTGAAATTTCAAGTAAGCAAGACACACCATTTGAGGAGTCACCATGCCAAGCATTAGTTGGGCCTGCACCATAAAAAATACGGTAGAATAGATATTCTCACGTTCATTTCAGCCAGTTAGAATGTATACTTCCAATGAAATTGGAGAAGATTTACGTCAGGAAATAGGCAAATTTCTCTGTGGTTATCGTATCCTTATAAGATTTTAAGAGTTTAAATCCATAACGTATATTTTAAAGCTCCAACTCACAATAGCACTCACTATTCAAAGAAAAAGAAAGGATTACGTCACAAACAAACTGCTTATAAAGCAATACCTGGAATAAGGCTTTCAAAAATTGTGAATTAGATTGCAAAAGTTGCTGAGCCAAGGCCTTGTTTTGGGTAACCAAAGCCTATTATGAAATGAAAATAAGATTGTATTATTCTTTCAAAAGAAGCAATAATTTCTTTCATCAAAGAAAGAAAAGACATCCCCAGAATAAATATTTGTATACCTTCATCTCCGCCGTCACTTCAAGCAACTGGTTCCTAGACATTGTCGCTAAGTATTGTGTTAAAGGATCATTTCTAAGTCCAGACTGACCATATAGACTAGGGAGACTTGATTGACCTCCACCTAGATGGCCCGCCATGACAGATGCAGCAGTTTCAGCCACTTGAAAACCAAGAGGATGAGAAATAGGTATTACACCAGCATCACTAGCTTTCTGAACATCTGTACCATAAAAAGATAAACATGCTTTTAAGAAAATGCAATCAGAAATCAATATAATCATAAGAAAGAGCAATTTCAACCTGTATTAGACATCAATCCTGGCCCACCACGACCCTGCATGATAGATTTGCAGCATCAGATAGAAAAATAGATGGGAGGTAAAAAAGACTACGAAACAGAACCTATTAGAAGAGTCACGATTTATGAACATGGACAAGATGGGAATTAAAAGGCCTAAAAAATAGAACACGTAACTAAAGCCGCAATCTATAAACATGAATTACGGTGTCCGGAGGCATAACACGTTCATGTATAATAAGAAAGGCCTTCTGCCTGCGATGCATCAAAGAAGCTGACGACAATCAAGCTGTGAGATATTTTTGCAATGTCGAATATGGTTCTAACGAAAACTACAGAGGGATGCAAAATCAATCAACCTTGTTGAGAATTATGTATTTAGTAAGATGGGTTGTTAAAAACTACTAAGGATTCAGTTACTAATTGGTTCGGATTTAAACCTAGATCACATAGACCTAGTACGGCAACACTATCATGAACTATGTATGGATTATTGTTCTGCAATTATATTTTATTTTTTTGTTTGGATATGTGTACCACTTCAATGGTTTGATGGTAGTGCAGTGTATCTACCACCCAAAAGACCGGGGTTCAAATCACCCCTTGTGGGGGTTGCGTTAGGTAGCCGACAGCCAGCGTAAAAAATAGTCGAATCTTTTAACATGGATTTGAGCAAGAATCCATGTAGCCTGCAGACACCATCTTTGGTTTGACGACATGGTGAAAACCCCAGCCATCCGTGAGACACCGCTAGGTCACCAAATCCATCTCTTATACTTGATTTCCAGATCGTATAAGAGCCCCGGTCATGAATATCATTGAGTTGTTATCCTGGGAACTCGCTGCACCCTATTTCAGGAAGACCCTCCATCATTCAACGCACTGCCACTATCAGAAACAACCCAAAGCTGAACCAAGTGCAGCATCACTGCCTTTGTTCATGCTGACACCACCATATAATCAATAAGGCTTCAATTGGCCAATCACCGCCAATGTCAGGAATATATCCACCGCTGTCAGTATCTGACCCGGATCATTCAGCTTAACTGTCTGATTGATCATCATTTCGCTTGCAAATATTCCACTGAGCAAAATCTTTCACCACTGTGCATCCCTGATCTATAATTCATCAATCTAATCAACTTGTTCGGCATGACCATGAACAAGGCTCTGGCAACATCATAAATGAGATGTTCAAGAAAATGAGCATGCAGATTACCTTTACTGAGCTCACCAAATATGACTCTCATATAAATGAAGCATGAAGATGGGGATCATTGGTCACGAGCGTGTTTCTATATTGTTAAATGTTAAGTTAACTGTATTGTTCTTTTTCATGTTGACATGTTAAGTACCACATTGTCTATGCGGCTCTTTTGACCATCACCCCTTCTCTATAGAGGTTGGTCCCTCATAAGAAAACAAGTTAGCACCCCCCCCCCAATGTTGACTTGTTAAGTACCACATTGTCTATGTGGCTATTTTGACCATCACCCCTTCTCTATACAGAGGCCGGTCCCTCATAAGAAAACAAGTTAGCACCACCCCCACCCCCCATGTTGGCTTGTTAAGTACCACATTGTCTATGTGGCTCTTTTGACCATCACCCCTTCTGTATGCAAAGGTCGGTCCCTCATGAGAAAACAACTTACACCCCACCCCCCACCCCCTAAAGAAAACCGCCACCACCACCTAAAATTAAGAGCACGCACCAGTGGCCTTCTCTTCCCCAACTGCTTCAGGAAACGCACCCTCTCGCCCCATTTCTCATCAATGCCACCAAGGTTGCAAAAAGCGGTATGTGGTATTCAATCGGTAGGGTCAGTGATTACTGATTAAACGGTATGCAAGAGTTTAAACGGAAAACGGGAATGCAGTTTTGCATTTTTTTAATTAATAAAAAATTATACATATATAAAGGTAATAAAAAAATATAAATAGATTATAAATATATAATCACATATTCACAATATAGATCAAATATTGTCAAGTTCTTAAAAGCATCATTATAAACATGAGATGATATAAACCCATTATAAACACCATTTTACAAATATAACATTGGTAATTATAATCAAGGCATTAACCGTTTATAATTAAAATACGTATAAATGTCATTCATAAAGCCTACTATCAAATTATGAGTAATATATGGGGTCGGGCAACAACTTGGGTGCTTACCTTTTTAGAGTTAAAAAAACTCTAAATGTGGAATATTGTGAGAACAAGCTCCTTGTATAAATATCATGGACACATAATTTCACTGAGCAACTAACAATAATTTAAAAAATATCATGGAGAACAAAATACTGATGGGTACAGTGAACATCAATAGCTAAATGCACATAATTTCAAAAGGAAAAAGGCAATTTCATTGGAACTAGAGAGCAGCTCCCCTGAAATATATCTGAAGACTGGGAAATGAGGCAAGGAGAAACGTGGCCTACAAATGTTTAGGGTGCTACAATAACAGGTGGCAGGGGACCCTCACCTGCCAGGGGCTACACATGAGGTGTCGTCGCCCCTGTGACTAGGGATACTGTTGGGGAGGGGAGCGGGGGTTAGGGTTTTCATGAGGGTCGGGACTTGAGAGTGTGGGGTCGAATGAGTGAGTCGGGAGTGGGTGGTCAAATGAGTGAGTCGGGGTTTTTGTTCGACTTTTGTATTTTTTAAATAGACTTTAAATGGTTGTTTAAAAGGTCGTTTAAACGATCGTTTAACGTCATTTAAGAGGCCCACATGTATATGAGCCAACTTTGATTAGTCGGTGCGGTCAAGGGTTGCATGCATTTAAACAGTCGTTTAAACGGCAGTTTAGACTGTTTTTCGCATCCTTGAATACCATCCTCCAAAGTCACCATTGCGACCACCATTCCAAGGATTGTTTTGGTGTTTTCTAGAGAATATCATAGTATCATACTCTTTGGGAAATGAAAATCCCATCTCGATCAACATGTTCGATGGAGACTTGTGATTTGTGCAAAAGGAGCATACTCACTGGCATGGATGTACATGACAAAAAGTATATACTGAAGGAGGAGAATCCCCAATAGAAGGATAAATACTTGTTCTTGAGGTGTAATAATGTGCTTCCGAAGTCACAGATGTTGAAACATCTGCATTCAAAGAGCTTTTATCACTCTTAAAAGTAGTGTGATTAATGAATAAAGTATAACTAAATTGTCACTTAGCATCATGTCATACAAAAAGCTTATAAACCTATAATTGTTTTATGTTAATGACAAACTATGATGCATGCAACAAAGCATATTTTAGCCTCCAACTACATCAAAAATGAAAGACGTATGTCTCAAGATCAAAATCAAAGCAGATGACTTGTTCATAACTATTGATATTGTTGTCTAAAGAAAAACGCCATCAAACATGTCGTCACATTTTTTCTTTATTGAGTTAATTTGTAATAATATTAGACATAATGGTTATGGTGCATAGTAAAAAGCCTTATTAAAAAACTCACACACACTTCTATTACTATCACGCTGGTACATAAGCCATGTAAACCGATATACACTTGAACACGCAGGTCTTGCATAAATTTAGTTATTGTTGCATCGATACAAGACCCTCATGCATTAGGACATAATAGTCGCATGCCCAAGTACTCTGTGTCACCCCAATGCATACTTTGATACATTCAATTCTCAGTGATGCACTTATTGTCGCATAGGTAAATATTTACAGTGTATACACCGGTACATTCAATTCTCGACTCTAAGGAGGGCCAGAAGGATATATTCAGATTGGCCAAAGCAAGAGAGAGAAAGACCAAAGACCTTTCTCAAGTGAGATGCATTAAGGACGAGGAAGGTCGCGTGCTTGTTACTCAGAAGGATATAGAGACTAGATGGAAGCAGTACTTCCATAAATTTTTCAATGGGGAAGGAAATAAAGAGATCACTCCAGGTGATTTAGCTAGTAGTGAAAGTTACTTGAATCGTACAAGCTATAGACGAATACAAAGAACGGAAGTAGAGGGGGCTTTGAAGGTTATGAGACCTGGGAAAGGTGTAGGATCAGATGACATCCCTGTAGAAGTATAGAGAGTTTTAGGTGAGCGCAATTTGACTTGGCTTAGGAATCTATTCAATGTTATTTGGCAAAGCAAGAAAATGCCTGAAGATTGGAGTATCGTGGTGCCTCTTTATAAGAATAAAGGAGACATTCAAAATTGTTCAAATTACAGAGGTATCAACTGATGAGTCACACTATGAAAATTTGGGAATGTGTTATCGAAAGAAGGTTGAGGCATGTTTCCAAAGTAAAAGAAAACCGATTCGAATTCATGCCAGGTCGCTCAACTATTGAAGGCATCCATTTGCTGAGGAGAATAATGGAGATTTATAGAGCTAAAAGGAAGAACCTCCATATGATCTTTATTGATTTGGAGAAGGCTTATGATTCTGTCCCACGAGAGATATCGTGGAAAGTTTTGGAGAAGAGACAAGTACATGTCCTATACATTAACCTCATAAAGGATATGTATGATAGGGTGTTATCTTGTATGAGGACCCCGTCTGGGAAGACTGACTATTTTGACATCAATATCAGTTTACATCAAGGTTCAGCTTTTAGTCCATTTCTTTTTACTTTGATTATGGACGGGTTGACAAATCACATTCAGGATGAGTTAACTTGGTGTATGTTATTTGATGATGATATTGTGTTGGTTGACGAGACTAAAGATGGAGTAAATGAGAAGCTTGAGGTCTGGAGACATGCATTGGAGACAAAAGGATTTCGTATAAGTAGGGCTAAGACGGAATATATAGAGTGCACCTTTGATGGAAGTAATGGTGAAGGATTCGAGGTGAAGATTATGACGAAAACATTCGGAAGAGAGATTCTTTTAGATATTTAGGATCTATTTTGCAGCATGATGGGGAAATTGATGGAGATGCCACTAATAGAATAAATAAAGGATGGCTAAAGTGGAGAGGAGCCTCTGATGTGCTCTGTTATAAGAAAACTCCTTTAAAAATTAAAGGAAAGTTTTACAAAGCAGCTGTGAGACCTGCTATGCTCTATGGATCTGAATGTTGGCCTGTGAACCATAGACATGTGCAGAGAATGGTTGTAGCAGAAATGAAAATGCTAAGGTGGATGTGTGGACACACACGTAAAGATCGGATTCAGAATGAGGTAATCAGAAAGAAAGTTGGTGTAGCTCTGATCGAGGATAAGATGCGAGAAACCCGCTTAAGATGGTTTGGTCATTTGCAAAGAAGATCAGCTGATGCATCGGTTAGGAGATGCGAGTGTTGGGATATTGAGCTGTCTAAGAGAGGGCGAGGAGGGCCTAAGAAGTGTTGGAAAGAGACTATACGAAGGGATCTTAGTTTTTTGGATATAAGCACGAGATTGACCCAAGATAGATCTGAATGGAGGCGAAGAATCCATGTAGCCGACCCTACTTAATTGTGTGAAAAGGCTTTGTTGTTGTTGTTGTTGTTTGTATACACCAGTACAAACTAGTCGTTGAATCTAATTTACAGTGTGTTTCTGCCTCGATGCACATGTACATCATTTTGTGTAAGGGTATCTAGTATTTTGAATGAATTTCTCAACCATTTTGCTGGAGATATATTTAAGGACTTGTTGTTCGTAGGGCTCCTTAAAACTTATAAAAGAACCCCACTCTCTATTATTGAAATACACACTAATAGCACAAGTTCTCTACTCGCCACTACTCTTTATTCTTGTGAGAAACTATCATGTGATCAAGAATAGATATAACCAACCAAGTGTTCCCTTTTCTCCACGTTCTTTGTGGCTCTCAACTATCAACTCAAAAGCATTCTTCTCTGAAGCCACACTTGGTTTGCATTTACATTTCTGCGTGTTTATAAGGCTTTATTAGAGTAATTGTTTTATCTTTATTCTTGTCAAAAAAATGTTTTTTTGTGAAAGGACTTTCTTCCCAAAAGAAAGATAAACCATTAATATGGTTGTGTACGTTGAGGAATTTTGTGAAAGCTTTTTCTAATTGTTCAGAAGATAAATTTAGTTGAGATTACATACCTCGGAAGGTGTTTTGTGTGAAATCCTTTCTTGTGTAGAAGATAGATACCAGTAAGTTGTGTGCTTGTAAATGCTTTGTACTACACTAGAAGTACTATTTATAGTGAGTGTTTGTAAGCCCTGCGTAGGCCAAATTCAGGCACAAGATAGCCCGAACGCGAGTGAACCTGCCTGAATTTATATGCATTGTTGTAGTTTTATTCCTTGAGCTAATTTTTTTAATTGATTAATATTTCGCATATACACTAACCCTCCCCCCCCAAGTATGTTTTCAATTGGCATCAGAGAATTCCAGGTCATGTGATTCAAAAGTAACTATTGTTCACCTACAACAATGAGCTCAACCGATGTTAACAATCGTGCTAAAGGGCAGTCAACCAATCGATCACCCTTCTTCGATGGTACTAGATATACACCTTGGAAGAAGAAAATAAAGACATATTTGACGTCACCCAAAGAAGATCTCTCACTCTGAAAAATCATAAAGAATGAATTCAAAATTCCTGAAGTTGTTAAAGAAACTGAAAAAAAATTACTACTGATAAAAAAAATCATCGGAAATGATATGGGCATTCAATATTGCGCCCTATCTACTGATGAATTTAACTATTTTAATTGAAAATGGCTCATGAGATATGAAGATGTCTTGAGGTGGCCAAGGCAAGAAATACAAAATAGAAGTTCTTAAAAACGGTTCCCGATTTTTCAAGATGAAGCCAGGAGAATCCATGTAAGAGATGAGTACACGATTCATCAATATCATGAATCCACTCAAAGGTCTCGACAAAGATTATTGTTGAGATGAAAGAATGAATTACATTATCAAGAGGCCATAGAGTTCTCTTATATAAAGTAAACTCATGTTGGAAAATTACATGATAGAGATGAAAAGAAATAAAAGCATGAAACACGAAAAGATAACATATCTCAATAGTCCCCCTCAAGATGGAGGATAGCTAGAGCCTTGGTGAAAACATCCAATATCCGTTCCCCTTAGCTGACATAGGAGTAGAGATAAAGTCCTTTTGAACCATGTCATGACTATAATAATAATCTACCTAAATGTGCTAGGTCATCTGATTCAGACAAAAAAATCCACGGTGAAAAAAATATAAGTGGAAAAATAATTTTGACGGTAGAAATATTTGGTGGAGAAGAAATGAGAGGGAAGGAGAAGAGAAGAACGCGATGGTTGTGTGGGATTTAGGAGATGAATCGTGGAGATCGCGTGGAGAGAAAGAGAGAGCGAGAGATAAATCTCAATTTTTCATATAATCTGAATTGTCTTAAACCCACGCCTTCCATCCCCTTTATATGGGAGGGGTGGGATTACAAAATTAGAAAGAGAATCAAATTCGAACAAAATAAAATCCTAACCGATTCTAACGACTCTAACTGACTTCATAATTTGACTCTAACTAATTTTATCTACTAAAAATGTTGAGATTACAATCACAATTTATTTAAATAAAATAAGCAATTAATCAAAATAACTAATTAGGGACGAGAATCCCTAATTTTGACAAATCCCCAAATTCACGACGGCTTCAATCTGGCTTGACCTCTCAATTTGGGAAATATTGCATCGATTCTTCCCTGCTTGAAAAATTTGTCTCCTGACGAATTGCTCGACCTTCGATCCATCAATAGAGAATTCCAAATGGATTGGTTGATCGGATCTCTCCGATTTCGCTCTTTTTCCATGTTACGTTTATAATTTCTTTTCACTGAGGGGTATGACTGCAAAAGTTCTACCCATTCACTTAACATATCTCTTCTTAAGTTACCTCCCACTTTAACCTTAAGAAAAGAAGTTTTGGGTGGAGGTAACTTGTTTGCAAAATTTCCAAATCAACCCCTGATCCCTATTCTCGTGGGATTCAAATCCTCTTGAAGAGGATCCCTGCGCTAGGGTTTTTCTCCTATCAAGTAGCAGCGGCGACAATCTGAAAAGGAAGGCCGCGGGTGGTGACGGCGGCGAGATGAGAGCAGCTAGGGTCGAGCGCAACACATGCGACTGCGACGACAATTTCAGTACGCGGTGTTGGCGGGCATGGCTGGGTGGAATCGTGTGTGCCTCACGGTTATAGTAAAGGTCTTACGGTGGCCTCGACGATGCTTCTTGCTTGAACGAGGGTTGCAGGGTCGATTAGGGACTTGGTGGTTGCTTGATCGCTCCTTGCGCAAGTGGTGGCCATGGACAACTAGTTCAGGGAGGAGTTGAAGGAGTCGCCAATGCGATTTCCAATGGATTTGGGGATGCACTGGGGTGCGGCTGGGGATGGGTGCTATGGTTGTGGGCGGAACCAGGGTTGATGGTTCGACGAGAGGGGTTGGCGGGGCTGGTGAAGTTGTTGGCTGCAACGGTGGTGGTGATGGTGTAGGTGACGTGGGGGCATCCTGGACAGCAGCTTCAAACACAGACAAATCGAGGGCTTCGAACTCTTCATCCGTGGGATCCTTGTAGAATATGCACCCAGTGTCTTCATTTTTCTTGTATTGAAGTGATATCAATAAAATCTGTCTTGCATGAAAATACCTTCATTTTCTTGATCAAAAGCGGGTTGCACAGCAGCTGTAGCGATCTGATTTCTGTTGATGAAATTTTCCTCGATTAACGTGTCCAACCACTCTTGTACTTCACGCTTGATAAGAGGCGATGCTTCAATTTTTGTTGTAGTGGACGTGAACTGTGTTCGAGACAGCTCAAGTCAAATTGCAATCGTCAATACTCGATCGGATCGTCGAATCGTAAGAACGATTCGGTTGCTATGCTCTGATAACAAATGATGCTGATGAAAAAAAATCCGACGGTGGAAAATAGTTTGGTAGAAGAAATTTAGAGAGGAGAGGAAGAGAGAGAAGAACACGCTGGTTGCGCAGGATTTCGAAGACGAATCGTGGAGATCGCGTTGAGAGACAGAGAGAGACGGAGATAAATCTCAATTTTTCATATAATCTGAATTGTCTTAAACCCACGCCTACCATCCCCTTTATATAGGAGGGGTGGGGTTACAAAATTAGAAAGAGAATCAAATTCAAACAAAATAAAATCCTAACTGATTCTAACAACTCTAACTGACTTCCTAATTTGACTTTATCTATTTTTATCTACCAAAAACATTGAGATTACAATCTCAATTTATTTAAATAAAATAAGTAATTAATCAAAATAACTAAATAGGGATGAGAATCCCTAATTTTGACAAATCCCTAAATTCATGATGGCTTCAATTCGACTTGACCTGTCAATTTGGGAAATATTGCATCATCATCTCATGGAATGCAGGGTTGTTGGCAATGAAAAACGCAACCCGGTTGTCACATTGTATGTGCATGAGAAGAGGTGTGTCAATAGCTAGGTCAGTCAAAATAGATCTGAATCACATCATCTCAGTGCTTCAATGTGACATGGCTTTGTACTCTAACTCTGCACTACATATGGCAATCACAGTCTGCTTCTTGCTTTTCCATGACACCAAGGAGCTCCGTATGAACACTACAAAGTTGGAGGTAGATTACTTATCCTTGAGACATGCATAATATGCATGTGCGCATGTTGTAATTTTGAGGGATGTCCCTCTGTTAAAGAGAAATCTAGTACCTGGAGATGTCTTCAGATATCTCAGAATCATATGAACCGCATCCATATATGCCTATCTCGATTGCTTCGTAAACTAGCTAACTTTTCTTACTGCATATGAAATGTCTGGTTTGTTAATGGTCACATATAGGAGCTTCCCTACGAGCTCCATGTATTTACCTTTATCTACCTCCTTTGTATCATCAACATATAGCTTCATGCTAAGATCCATAGGAGTAGTGGCAGGTCTGCAATCTGCCATGCCTGTCTCAGATAGAAGATTAGTAACTTACTTCCTCTAGGTCATCACAAGACCATGTTGGTTCCTCGCAAATTCAAGCCCTAGGAAGTATCGTAAATCACCACTGAGGTCCTTAGTGACAAACTACTACCGAAGGAGCTCCTTAGTCATACTAATACCCAGCACCATGGTTCGAAAAAACGCGCCTCGAGGCGCACGAGGTGTACGCCTCGAGGCGAGGCGGTCGGAAATCGCCTCTGAACGACCGCCTCGACAGGGTCCTAAGAGGCGGTCGCCTCAGTTGGTCGAGGCGATCGAGGCGGTCGAGGCGGTCGAGGCGAAGGCGAGGCGCTCACCGAGGCGTTTTCTTTTTCAAATTATTTTTTTTATGTTAATTCAATTATCCTATTAGCAATTTCAGATGTTTATAAAGATGTAGTTGTTTAGGATATAATATATAAGATGAATGCTTAAATTTGACCACTTTCATGTTCATATTTACTATTAAACATATTCAATCATGTTAAGAAACTCTTAAATTATGCCCTTAAATATACGAATCCACAGGTATCATAGAAAAAATTACTCGTAAAATTATTTTTAAGGAGTTTTCAAACAATGAGCTATGTAATATACCAAGAAGGTCAAACAAGATATAATTCAAGGGGAGTTTATGTACTACTCCCATTGAAACAAATCAATATATCCGAATAGAAATAAAATCCTTAACAAAAAATTTCGCCGGGGGCGCTGCCCCCACACCCCCGCAGGGGGGGAGCGCACCTGCTCCCCCCCTAGACCCCCCCCCCCAGGCTCGCTGACCGGTCAGCGAGACCCCCGCCTTGTTGGGGTATGGTATGGCAGGAAGGGGAGCATACGACGGTTCTTCAACTTAGGTTAGATGGATAGAATTTAGGGGAATATCAACAGATTTAATCTATGATTGGATGGAAATTTAGTAAAAAGACATATACACTTGTATATCTTTTCTTTCAGTGTTCCAATCTTTGTAATTGCATCATATATTATAGTAATTTATATCATATATTAGTTAGAATATATATATAATTTCATTAGTATATATTTTATTGTAGTTTTTATAGGTTTTCTCCTTGTAAACTGAGGCTTACGCCTCGACCGCCTCGAGGCTACGCCTCGCCTCGATTCCAGGGAAACCGCCTCGTTCCGTTTTTTGTTTTTTCAAACCTTGCCCAGCACATCATCTCATGTAACAATGATATCATCAACATAGCCCAGTATAGATTCCTCGATGGCTTACCCTCTTTTTCCTCAAAAAAACATAGCCCAGTATAGTTTTCTCGATGGCTTACCCTCTTTTTCCTCAAAAAAACATAGACCAGTATAACAATTGTACCTCTCGGAATCTTGTCAATCTAGTGAAACCCTGCTACTCTATCAAGTCCGAGAGCTTTTGAAACAATGCTCTGCGACTCTGCTTATGGCTATAAATAGCCTAATGAAGTCTGCAAACCTTTTGACACTCCATTTCAGCAGCAAACCTAGGTGGTTGTTGCATGTAGACTTTCTCCTTCATATCACCATATAGAAATGCATTCTTCACATTAAGCTGGGACAAGGACCAATCACATACCACTGCAATGGAAAGAAGGATCCAAAAAGTAGTGGTGTGCCACAGGAGAGAATGTAACTTGATAGTACACTTCATAAGTCCAGGTGAACCCACAAGCCACAGGTATATCTTTGATGCAGCGTTGCCATTTGCATGGTGCTTCACTATAAACACCCAATTGCAGACAACCACAAAAGCCCCTGAAGGGGCAGTAATCAAGCTCCAAGTACCTTGCGATTGTAGCGTGACCATCTCCTCCTCCATAAAAAGACACCATTGACTGTCTCGTATAGCCTCCTTATGTGTATGTTGGAACTCTACAATTGATAAACCGTGGCATCTTGTAAAATCCTCTAGAAGACAGGGTACATAGTACGCATATGCTCTACTTCCGTAGAACAGTGGGCACATCAAAATTAGGCGTACCATTTGGAACCTGTAAAGTACATCAAACCGAATACTTGGGCTTTCATTGATGCGTTATGGGAGAATCGGACATGTAGTTGCTAAAATATGTAGCACTTGATCCAATATTTTGGTTAATGGCTCAAGGTCTGATCATATCATGCATAGATCATATTTGGTTCCACAAAATCAAAAACTACTTCAGACCTAAGGTCTCAAAATGCCTCGTGCTCCAGCACATTAAACCGCCCCATTCAGTTGAGGCGAGCGCCTCGTTAATAAAACTTGAGGCATAAACCTCGAGGCTAAATATGACCACCACGCCTCGAAGCGTACGCCTCAAATGCCTCGAGGTTGGTTTTTTAATATCATGGTCTCTAAAATTCTTAGTGATCACAGTGAAGAAATTGAAAATGAAAGCTTTGATGAGTTTTTAGAATTTTAAAATGAAAGCTTTAATGAGTTTTGTACATTGACAGAAATTTCTCATGAGTATTTGATTCCTTGAACCGCACAATAGCGTAGAGTAATTTCTCATGACAACAGAATGAGTTGTGTACCATGATCTCTAGTTACATATAGCACATTCATTGAATGTGGCAAGGATAGCGAATTCATTGAATGCGTTATATATAGCCATTGTTTTTTAAAAATGTGCCTCGAGGCGTTGAGGCATATGCCTCGAGGCGTTTTTCAAGGAAAACGCTCGAGGCTATAGCCTCATTCAGCCTCAATGAGGCGTGCTTTCTTTATTAAAATGTTTGGATGCAAGTCTCCTACTTTGAATAACACATATCTCACCTATATTTGAAAATGGTATGTTACATCTAGTCCCTTTATTTAAATTTTCTTCAAAACTTTAAATTTTGCAGAGAGTTACCCATTATTGTGCTTGCATATCCATATTTACTTGATGCCTTACATATTTAGAGTCCAAAAAAAGAGAGTTATATAACTACTCATGTATTTAATCATAACTATTTAATTTCTAGAACTTGAATATTGTAATTACGATTAATTATTATGTTATATGACAAATTTTCTTTCACGAGTGAGGCTTACGCCTCGAGGCAGTATTGGAAGAACGCCTCGATACGCCTCACGCTTTTTAAAACATATAATATAGCCCATTTTTTCCATGTGATTTATGCTGAATAACCGGGACAAAACAGTGAGCAACCACGATGAAATCTATGACATACACTGCAGAACAAATCTATTACCTACCAACATGCTGAAATCCCTAAAAAAACTAACCGCGCTCAACCAACATGTCATACCAACAATTCCACTGGAATGATATCAATCATTTGTGTTGTCAATCATGTGAAGAAATGACCAAATAAAAATTAAATAACCGACATGAAAACCAAATGTATTATATAATCTCCGCACATACGCGATACATTATAGATAAAGTTGCAATGGTTTAGCAACATATTCAGAAGAAAAAAAACTCTCTTCTGCCTCCTACGATATGTTCTTCAAGCCTCTAGATGTTCAAACAGCAGTAGGCAAGCTCTATGGTCCATCAAGTCTATCTGAGAACTCACGCCTTCATCGCCCTCGAAGATCGGCACCAAAGGCGGGGTAAGGGTTATGTACGTGGGTTATTCCCCCTACCTTATTCTCCTGTCATGTTCCTTCTAAGGCTAACAGTGTTTGCATTCGAACGTTAGGCAGCTCGACAACATGTGTAACAAATTGTGTCTCCATCATGAATTCAAGCACCTCTTGACCCTCCATGTTCGAAGACAAAATGAGATCCATCTTTAGAACATCTGCCTCCGCTTCAATATATGTTGTGGCAGCTTGATGACCCCATCTACGTCCCCGTCCACGACTCGGTCCACGAGCTCAAGCATGACCTCTTCATCTCCCTCGTACTCTCCCTCTTCCTTGTGCCTGAACTTGCTCTGCATACTCCTCATGTATGGTCATTACATCGCAAATTGGAACGCCAACGACTGTTCCATTTCTACCTTGGCCCGCACAGCAATCTCCCTGCACTCGTAGTGTGCAGGATCGCTATCTCCCATCTTGATGATGAGGTCCCATCTAGACAACTGCAAATTAAATAAAAAATTTAGGTTAAGATAATGATGCAATTTGCAAGCTTCTTTAACTATGAAATATAAGAACTTACATGGTAAGCTAGAGTTGCACCCATCCTACCCGCAAACCTTCTGGTTATTCGTAGGTACCAATCCATGTAATTGGGAGTCACGCAAATTCCGATAGATTACTCCACTGCTACAACTCAATGATGGCATGCATCCATTTACGTATGTGTAAATCGTATCTCACTCTATGATCGATGTTCACTTCCCCCTTAAACTATCCACCCTAATAGTCATCACACACGCTCTTTTTCATGGCCCAATAGTTATATATTTCATGAATATGGGCTCTCAAACAGAACATCCTAATAATGGGGATGTCCTTCACCAAGCTCAGCATCGATCTAGCCATGAAGTTCCAATCAAGTTGGCGGTGATCCTATTTGACAGACGGATTAATACAAGTGTGGGGGCTACCAATCTTAGATATCAGTCATATATCGTCGAATCTTATAAAATGACCCCGCAGAAACCAAGGACACTCCTATGATTCCATAGTGCACAAAATAGACCAAACCAAGGTCGTCGATTCTTTGATCATGAAGTTGTAGTGGGACAGAAAGTGATATTTTTAAATGCATAAAAAAAACTAGATCATATTTTGTCTTGAAGGTTCTTTCCTTGCAAAGTTCACTGCAAATAATGTCAATCCCAGTTTTATTAAGAAAATCATCTTCATATGGTGTACGACCATCACTGCCTTCAACACCATAGAAGGGTATAGGTGGGACAATTGTCCACATGTTTGGTCAATGACAATTGCATTCTCATCATGCTCTTCATCATTTTCCTCGCCCATCTCGTCGTCTATTCCCCTCAAAGACAATCATTTAGGACAAGATTCACTTCTCGCAAGATAGCATTGATAATTTCACATTTATGCGAAAAATGTGTTAAGCGGAAGGAATCGCAGTGACATGATCGGGAATGCTAGCTTCAATCGAGATTCCGACAGATCCGTAAAAAACAGTGGGAACCAACCAACACATTAAAGCATTCTATAACGAAACCCCCTTCATCTGCCAAAGCAAACAGGCGTGGGAATCGATCACATAACCAACCATAAATAGAAACCATTCCCATCAATCACATGTATTGATCCAACATATCAACCAGGTTTTGCTAGCAAAAACAAAAATAATTGTTTGGATCGAGCCCATACTGACCACTTGAGAGATATCAAAATAATCCACACAAGTCTGAGTGAAACACTAGATAACTAATCTGGCCTACAGTCTAATCACTAATCTGACCTACAATCAATCCACTAACCCATTTCTATTATAAAGACCCATCTACAACAACATGATCAATAATTTGTTGGATATTGCATAAAATCCCGTGTCCCTAGAAACAAGAGCATCCATATTCTCATCCATAACTTATTTACAACCTGGATCTTGAATGGATGTATGATAATTACGTGGAAGAGGCATATCCATAAGAGCATCTGTAAAAAAATTGTCATATATAGATAAACCATCATTAGAAGTAAAGTGTTACATAGGATGCAATGTACATTGGACGTTGGAATTCTTCATAGCAATAGGAAGTTTTGTAGAAGAAGAAGGACCATCCGACTTTGTAGTGGGAGGGTCATTTGAAGGAAGTTCATCATACTGCAAGGTAGGAACATGTAGAGGGATAGGATCTGACCATTTGCAATACCTCCTACAATAGACCTATACTGGAGGATGAAACTCCAAGGGGAGGCCTTCAACAAGCACGTAAAAGAAACTAGTTTATTCAAAAATCATAGCATCTTTCGAATTATACGACTAACATCCAATCAGATGGCAACCCATGAACCCCTTCTATGTTCTAGAATACAACAACAACAAAACCTTTTCCCACAATTAAGCAGGGTCGGCTACATGGATTTTTTGCCTCCATTTAGATCTATCTTGGGTCAATCTCGGGCTTATATCCAAAAAACTAAGATCCCTTTGTATAGTCACATTCCAACACTTCTTGGGTCGTCCTCGCCCTCTCTTAGCCGGCTCAACATCCCAAAACTCGCATCTCCTAACCGGTGCATCAGCTGACCTCCTTTGCAAATGGTCAAACCATCTTAAGCGGTTCTCTCGCATCTTATCCTCGATCAGAGCTACACCAACTTTCCTTCTGATTGCATCATTATAAATCTGATCTTTACGTGTGTATCCACACATCCACCTTAGCATTTTCATTTCTGCTACTGCCATTCTCTACACATGTCTGTCGTTCACATGCCACCATTCAGATCCATAGAATATAGCAGGTCTTACGGGTGCTTTGTAGAACTTTCCTTTGATTTTTAAAAAAATTTTCTTATCACAGAGAACAACAGAGGCTCCTCTCCACTTTAGCCAGCATGCATTTATTATGTCATTAACATCTCCATAAATTTTCCATCAAGTTCCAAAATAGATCCCAGGTATCTAAAAAAATCTCTCTTCTGAATGTTATCATCACCAATCTTCACCTCGATTCCTTCATCATTGCTTCCATCAAAAGTGCACTCCATATATTCAGTCTTAGCCCTATTTATATGAAATCCTTTAGTCTCTAATGCATGTCTCCAGACCTTAAACTTCTCATTTACTCCATTTGTACTCTCATCAATCAACACAATATCATCAGCAAATAACATACACCAAGGTATCTCATCCTGAATGTGACTTGTCAGCTCATCCATAATCAAATTAAAAAGAAATGGACTCAAAGTTGAACCTTGATGTAAACCAATGTCGATGCCAAAATAGTCAGTCTTCCCAGACTGGATCCTTACACAAGATAAAGTCCTATCATACATATCCTTTATGAGGTTAAGGAAATGTACTTGTTCTTCTCCAAAACTCTCCAGAATATCTCACATGGGATAGGATCGTAAACCTTCTCCAAATCAATAAAAATCATATGGAGGTTCTTCCTTTTATCTCTATAAATCTCCATTGTTCTACTCAACAATATGGTTTTAAATGGATAGTTTTAATAGTTGAGGGACTTGACATGAATTTAAATTGATTTTCTTTTATTTTGGAAGCTTGCCTCGACCTTCTTTCGATCACACATTCTCAAATTTTCATAGTGTGACTCACAACCTCTGTAATTTGAACAATTTTGAGTGTCCCTTTGTTTTTATAAGGAGGCACCACGATACTTCTCCTCCAATTCGTAAAGACCCCACGAGACTACCTAAGAAAAACATCTAATTGCACGTGCAAAATAATTTGTCCCAAGTATGGACAACGGCAACACGACCAAAAATTCGTAAAAACAGCAAAAAAGTTCCTCACCTCCGGAGAATAAAGAGAACGAGATTACCCCATGAGAACAGATGAATATAACCAATTAATCAAGTATATGGCAGTAAGAATGGCATCCCCCAAAAAGATTTTAAGGCCTTCATCGAAGTAAGAGAAGTGCAAATAGTATCTAAAAGATGACAAAGTTTTCTTTCCGACAGGGAGATGTATGGACTAATGGTCTGATGTAGTGGATCCTGAGTAGAAAAGAAACTAGCCAAGTCATGCCGAACAAACTCAAAAGTATTATCATATATGATATCATGTAAAAAAGTGTTATAAATTCAAAGAAATATTTGATGATATTATTAATCTCCGATTGTTCCTTAATCAAATAGACCCAAGATGATATGACATAATCATCATCAAAAAAACAAAATATTTAAGACCACCCATACTTCGAGCCAAACAGGGTCCTCAAATATAACAATCGACAAAATCAAAAGGGGTAGTGCAAAAAGGCTCGATCTTGTGAGGAAACTATGCTCTGTGATGTTTTTCCAACTGATATGCCTTACACTCAAAGGGCTTGAGTGAAGTCATTTCAGGAAACATCTGAAAGAGAGCTCTAACGGACATGTAACCAAGACACAGGTGCCACAGCAATGAGTCAGCACATATCAAAGTGTCTCCAATAAAATAGGAATCCTAGAAATATATCAAGATATTATAGGTCATTCTTCTCATCAAGACCACTAAAAATATACATTTTGATGTTCTAAAAATAGCGAAAATGCTCATCAAAATCTCTTTAGAAATGATCTCATAATATAATCTCTATATAAATAATAAGTTCAGAGGAAAATTAGGTGCATAGAAAACTCCAAAAAACTTGAATATGAAAGAAAAATCCATACCGATGATAGAAGTTGTAGGTAAAAAAGCACAATTACCTAATCGAACTGACTTCACATGTGCAGAGGGATGGAAGGAGGTCAAAAATCTACATCCTCCAATTCGATGAGTAGATGCTTAAATCTAACAATCCAAGTTGGAATAGATGCGGGGGCAAAATTGACTACATTATTTGAGGTGGTTGCCAAACTAGCAGAAGATGCATGGTCAGAAGTGTAGTAGCTTAATTACTCGACAACATGTGTATGAGCCTATAGTAATCTATAGAGGATAGTCAAACAGTCCATAATGGTTGTCCGTGATTTTTTTTCCATCACTATGGTAGCCCTAAAAGCTTGGCTGGCCATAAGAGGTCTACCAATCTTCGTCCAACACTTGTTAGACAAATGGCTAATTCGATGGAAGTGGATGACCAATTTTGTTGCAATGCATACATGGAGGATAAATACATCCTCGACCACATCCATAGGCATGACCTTAACTACCTTGAAATCAGAACGACCACCGTATCTAGATGACTCCAGAAGTGTTCGGCTTCTGTTGTCTAGACATGGTCAGACTGGCAGGAGTAGAACCAAGTTCGTGTTGTTAATCACCTGAAGTAATGGAATAGTGTTGAAGGTAAGGAACTAATCCTTCATTGTCTGATAACAAGGACTTGAACCTGCAAAAAACCAATAAGCTTGCCATTTTGATTAATTTGATGTGTGGCACAACATGCCGACTGAAAATGAGCTCTTAATACAAACTTTTAAATTACTAGTAAAATTAGATGATGGAGGAGTCCTCCTGAGAGATGGATCAAATCCGCATGAAAAATGTTAACAAGGTAAGAATTAATTGCTATTGAGAATATATCTAAGACAACTCCCACATCGCCTTGATTGTCTCCATGTATAAGAGATTGGTTGCAATAGTATAATCTACATTGTTGGTCAACCAGTTCATGGCCTAATAACTATCATGCAACCAGGATTCGTATTCCTTGTTTTCCACCTTCAAAGGGCTTTTGGAGGACATATATCTTCTTCTAACTGCCAATGAATACCTTGAAGATCTCAGACCATAGTATATAGTTCTCTACACCCTTGAGTTCTAAGAAGTCATATGTACAACAATAGACGGAGTGGATGCCAAGGGCTTTGTCTCAACAGAATTCGTGGCCACTACGATCAAATAAAAAGAAGCAAAAGAAGAATCGTGATCTACTTAAGCATTACGATTACCAGCTAGAGTCGCTCGGACAGTAGTAAACAATCATTAGGCAGCAGAGATAGGTGGACATAAAGGCGATGAGAAATGTTGCCCTTGGATAGCCATGGGGCGACCAAAGTCATTCATTCGAGGAGTGGTGTTGTCACTAGGTGATAAGTGGTGGTTGTTGAGGAATAGTTGGGTGGCAACTGGCGTAGGTGTCACAAGACAGTATCATTATTAGGCGAAGGTGGAGTGCCAATGGGGCAGCTGCTAGCGACTGTTGTGATGGGGAAAATGGATGGATGTGGGGGTGTTTCGGGCAAACGAGGCCCAGAGCTCTAATGTAGGACAACTATATGATAGGATGTGAAAGAATAGAATGGAATAAGAGGATTTTTCTCATATTAATGACTCACTAAATTACATCATCACGATGGAAACAACCACTTATGCAGCATATCATTGGCGATATGTCTACACTGTTTAAATCCAGCTCAGCTCGATAATTCACCGCTCCATGAGTATAATATAACCAAGTTGTCCTCTGATATGGAATATCATCTAGAATAATAAAGAGTTCATTTTTCTATCCAATCCTTTCCCACTTGTTCTTATCTTTATAAGGACTTAGACTCATAATTCCTAAGTATCATAAAAAGGGTAACAAAGGATTTCTTTTTTCGTATTGAAAGATTCAATATCAAGTTTATAACTGATATGTGTTTGTTAAGGCATGGATAATCATTCACCTGAGATTTTGCCCTCCCCTCTCTTAATCATGGTCTCAAATTTCAGCGAAATTCGATCGAATTTCTGTCGAATATCGATATCCAGTCGAAATTGAAATTCGACCGAAATGGCTGAAATGACCGAAATATGGGGGCCCTAGTACAACAAATGACCGAAATGATCGAAATTTTTCCACCGAAATTCCGTTTTGATCGGTCACCGAAATGGTGACCGAAACCGACATTTAGGGCCTTGCTCTTAATTTGAGATGAAAGCATGTGTTTATCTAGGTAATTGTCTTAATTTATGGTCGGTAGTCCAGTGTTGGTGTCTTCCTGCAACCCCTAATTGACCTTTTTTGCACAGCATGCACATTCTTTTGCACCGGCCTTCCTCGCCCTCTGCTCGTTATAGCCTTTGAAATGGGAAGCCTCCCTCCTAAATGGAAAGTATTCTACCACTCTGTTGGGAAAATTCTGTGATCTATTATTCAAGGGAACCCTAGGCTCTCTTATATAGAGAGAGACCTTAAGGGTAAAATACATAGTAGTCCAGAGAGAACATAAAAATAGCGAACAGGTACATAGCATATAATAATTTCTATCTCTACACTCCCCCTCAAGGTGGAGCATAGATGTCTATCATGCTTAGCTTGGAAGAACATCTCTGAAAAGGTCCTCTGAGCAACGGCTTGGTGAGTACGTCAGCAGTCTGATCCCCTAAGCTCACGTGAGTTGTAGATATCAATCCTCTCTGGATCAAGTCTCTAGTGTAGTGGCAGTCAACTTCAATATGCTTGGTTCTTTCATGAAAAGCTAGATTGTTGGCAATGAAAAAGGCTGCCAGATTGTCACACTGAAGCTGCATGGGTAGAGGTACGGCTACATGTAGATCCTCTAGTACATATCGAACCCACGTCATCTCCGTGCTTGCTTGCGCCATGGCCCTGTATTCGGATTCAGCACTGGACCTTGCCACAACAGTTAGTTTCTTGCTTTTCCAAGAAACCAGAGAGCTTCCAACAAAAACTGCAAATCCTGAGGTTGGTTTCTATCCTTAGGGCATCCTGCATAATCGGCATCTGCACATGCTGAGATAGACAAATCTGTGCCCTTTCGAAACAGCAATCCTGAACCTGGAGAAGACTTCAGATACCTCAGTATCATGTATATAGCATCCATATGAACTTGTCTTGGCTGCTCCATAAATTGACTCACCCTGCTTACTGCAAAAGCAATATCGGGTCGAGTTATGGTAATATGAAGGAGCTTACCCACCATTTCTCTATATCTCCTCTTGTCCACTTCAGCAGTGTCATCATCATACAGCTTCATGCTTGGATCCATGGGAATACTTGATGGTTTGCATCCAGCCATGCCTGTTTCAGTCAAGAAATCTGTAATGTACTTCCTTTGGGTCATCACCAAACCCTGTGCATTCCTGGCAAATTCCAACCCCAGAAAGTATCTTAGGGTTCCAAGATCCTTCGTGACGAACTGACGGCCTAGGAATGCTTTCGCCCTTTCTATGCCATGAATATCATCTCCTGTAACCATAATATCATCAACGTAGACCATAATAACAACCATAACTGCCGATGACTTCTGAACAAACAACGAGTGGTCTGCATTCGACCTCTTGAATCTCTGTTGTTCAATCAGATTGGAAAGCTTCTGGAACCACGCTCTTGGACTCTGTGTGAGGTCATAAATTGCCTTGTGAAGTCTACACACCATATGCTTCTCCCCCTCATCAGTAAACCCTGGTGGCTGCTGCATGTAGACTTCCTCCTGCAGATCTCCATACAAGAAGGCATTCTTGACATCTAGTTGAGATATACTCCAGTCACGTACCACAGCCACTGATAAGAGAATGCGAAGGGTAGAATGATGAGCCACTGGAGAAAATGTGTCCATATAGTCCACGCCATAGGTTTGTGTAAAACCTCGCGCGACCAACCGTGCTTTGTACTGATCTAGACTGCCATCAGCATGGTATTTAACTGTGAATACCCCCTTACAACTCATAATAGATGAATCAGGAGGAGCAATAACCAAGGTCCATGTGCCACGAGACTGTAATGCACGCATCTCATCTTCCATAGCCATTCTCCAGCAATCAATAATCAATCTTCATAGCTTCCTGGTAGGTCCGTGGAATGTCCACGGAAGACAAAGCTGCAGCAAATCTCTGAAAGTCGCCTGTGAGACGATGAAAAGACACATGTGAAGCAAAAGGATAAGATGCACACGTCCGTTTTTGCTTCCGGATAGCAATAGGAATATCAAGATCATCTTCCGTTGTACTGGATGGTGTAGTCTCCTCCTGCAATGAAGAATCATGTACATGTACCATATCTGACCCGTCAGTAGTAATGCCATCTGAACATACCTGAGGCATGATGGGTGTCTAACGTGTAGCCTGAGCAGGACCTGACCGACGCGTATAGAATTTTGGTAGAGGTGGAATGGGAGGTCGTGGAAGAGGTGGAGGTGGAGGTGGTGGTGGTGAAGATGACGTAGAGACAGGAACAGGAGTAGACTCAGGTGAACTCCAAGTCAGAGGTGGAGGGACATAGACATCATCGTTGGTAGTGGATGGTACCAGTCTGTCACCTGCAGGGGAAAATACATAACAGACTCAAAGAACTTGACATCAACACTAACAAAGTATTTCTTGTTTATGGGATCATAACACCGATAGCCCTTCTGAGTCCGAGAATAACCAACAAAGACACACTTGACAGCTCTAGGAGAAAGTTTGTCAAGTCCAGGAGTCAGAAGATGAACAAATGCTACAGTACCAAAGACATGAGGAGTAAGTGAGAATAATTCCTTGTCAGGAAAAATGATAGAGAGAGGAATTTTCTCACCAAGAACAGAAGATGGCATACGATTTACCAGGTAGCAAGCGGTAAGAACAGCATCCCTCCAGAAAGAAATAGGAGCACAACTCTGAATCAGTAGGGTTCGAGTAATGTCAAGAAGGTGGCGATGCTTTCTTTCTGCCACACCATTCTGCTGAGATGCGTAAGCACAAGTGGTTTGGAGAATAATGCCCTTTGACGAAAGAAACTGAGAGAGGGACCGTGTGCAGAATTCTAGAGCATTATCTGTACGAACATATTTGACAGTAGAAGAAAACACATTTTGCACTTCATTAATCAAATTCTTAATCGCATCGCCTGCTTCAGATTTATTCTTTAAAAGGAAGACCCAAGATACACGAGAAAAATCATCCACTACCACTAGATAAAATCAGTGTCCCTGATGATCGGGTACACGACTTGGACCCCATATATCTATATGAAACAACTCGAACGGGGAGCTACTGCTCCGACTCTGACGACTAGGAAAGCTCGACCGATGATGCTTTCCCAACTGACACGTTTCACAGCGAAAGGAAGAACTGGGAGAGATCTGAGGCAGAAAATGTCGCATTTTCTGGAGCGGGAGATGACCAAAACGGAGATGCTAGATGTACGGAGAAACTGGTCCGGCAGAATGAGAGGAGACGCCAGCATAAGAATTCCGGACCAGCCAATATAGACCATTCTGCTCATAGCCACGGCCAATCACCCTGCCCGTTAGTATGTCCTGAAAAATAAGAGAAGACGGGTCAAATATAGCACGACAGTGCAAATCCTTCGTAATCTGACTAATATACAACAGATTCATCGAGAACTCAGGAGCATGTAGGACATTCTGTAGATGCATAGTAGAAGATAGGAAGACCTCCCCCTGTCCAACCAGGGGGGAATGAGTACCATCTGCGATCTGCACTGAGCGGCCTTAAGGAATGTCCCTGTAGGACTCAAGTCTATCTCGATCTCGGCAGCGATGATGTGTGGCACCCGAATCTATAATCCAATCAGAGATATCATGAGAAGATGTAAATGCAGTAGCTCTACCTGAGGTACTAGCAGCAGCAGAGGAACTGGCAGATGCTGTAGCAGCAACATCTGAAGGTCCACCAGAAGAATCACCAGATGATTGTGGCATAATATTACGTAGATGTGCCACAAGTTCCTCGAAACGATTGTCTGCAATAGATGCCAACTGGGGCTGAGAGTGCTCTGCTACACGTGCTGATGCTGGGAACCCATGCTTAGAGTATCATGTCTCCTCCGAGTGGCCTGTGCGGTGACAGTATGAACACGGCTGACTAAAGCGACCACCCCTACCCTGGGGTCCACGTCCACGTCCACGACCAGAAGACTGACCACCTCTCCCACGCGATACTGCCATCGCCGATGGGGGTGGAGTAGATGAGCTGGAAGAAACTGATATGCGACTGAGTCTCCTGTAAACATCCTCCACTAGAGGAATAACTGCATCGGCCAAAATTTGAGAACAGGCGGCGTCATATTCAGGATCTAGGGCCGCAAGTAGAACGCCCACCATGGTGGCATTCCGAAATGTCTTTTGTTGTTCAGGAGTCGTTGTGAGTGGAATAGTACTGTATAACTTCTCAAACATCCCCCTCAGGGATGTGTACAAGGAGTGAAGAAGTCTGTCGTTCTGCTTTATCGTGAATATATCATGCTGAAGCTGTAACATCTTGGTCTCATTACGCACCTGGGAATATGTAGCAGCCAGAATATCCCACATCGCCTTGGCAGTGGGCTGATGGAGGACGTCATTGGCAATCTCCATCGACAATGTACCAGACAACCAGACCTTTACATACGAGTCATCAGCCTCCCACGAGGCATATATCCATGTCTTCTCTGCTGGCTCATCCTGGGTAAGAATGTACTTCTTACCGTTCGACTTCATGAGACTCATGAACTGCATCGCCCAGAGCTCATAATTCGACCCGTCCATCTTCACTATTGGTGCAGGACCTTTGAATGCGCCTATGGAGGGCATATCAACCTTCGATTCTGACATATCGCCGCTGGAGAAGAACTAGGGTTTGTAGACAAAGTGACAGAAGTCTACACAAACTGCATAGGATTCGAGTGCGTATGTAGACGTTACGCACCCAAATCCATACACCTTGAGGAAGAGACGGCTAGGCTCAAGGCATCAGGAGGAACCGCCCTAGCGGTGCCGCTAGAGCAAAACAAAAGCGACGAGCTAGAACACGCCGGGACTGGAGACCGGCAGAATGGGAGCCGGCGGGGCTGGGTTCAGGCTGGGCTGGGAGCCGGCGGGGCTGGGGGCCGGCGGGGCTGGGGGCCGGCCGGGCTGGGTGTCGGCTGGGCTGGGGGCCGACGACGATAACTAGGGTCGGCGGCGGAGAGAAGCGAGGGGGGGAAGGGGCCGAGAGGAGCGGCGGCGGCGGAGAGAGACGAGGAGGTGGGGGTAGGCGGCGGGTGGGGAGCCCTAGGTCTTGGGCTCTGATACTATGTTGGGAAAAATATGTGATCTATTATTCAAGGGAACCCTAGGCTCTCTTATATAGGGAGAGACCTTAAGGGTTAAATACATAGTAGTCCAGAGAGAACATAAAAATAACGAACAGGTACATAGCATATAATAATTTCTATCTCTACACACTCCCTCAGAACCCCTTGATAGTAGGACAGAGGAGTGAGGTTTCTCTCGCTTTTGACAGTGTCGGCCTCCCACCAAGAAGCTCGTACAACGAGCTATTAGCTCAGTGGTCCAGCATGCCCTTGGTAATTGCATTGTTGTGCTTGGGTTGTGAGACCTCTCAGTCTCAGCCACAAGGATGTACTATTAAACCAAAATTAGGATTATCCATGAAAAACAATGGTAGTGTCGTTTATGAATGTCTATGTGGTGGACTCGATTTTACCATAGATGATGAAAACGCAAATTCACAATCATTTATGCATTGCAAAGATTGTTTTTATTTTGTGTCGAAGCTATTTATAAAGAGTAACCCAGTACATGAGAAATCCAATGACATTACTTGAATGCTACTGCAAGTACGTGTGAAGAAATGATCAAAAGGGATGTATTTACTAGAGAATTGGGTGTCCCTATCATAATACATGACTACTTAATACAGGGATTCACTGCAAATACAAGGTTAGCTCATTGTTGCAGAGATCTTCAGCACTGTGAAGTCAATGAGTGTCCAATATCAAGTATGTAACATCCGGTCACACAAACCTGAACTCAACCTGATTAGGGTCTGATTAACCCAATAAAGTTGTTGGTCAATGCCAAATAACATAAATTGATCAATTGATCATGAATTAAAAGTCATTCGGATAAAATCGACCAAAAATCGATCGCACCGTAATACGTGTCCAAAAAAGCCGCGACGAAAATTCGGGAACCGCAAAACGAACCGAGACCGTCATGAGATCCGATTCAACGAAAGAAGACCAACGGAATTGACCGTTCGTCAATCGGAGGTCATTTGATATTTTAAATTCACAATATTTAATTTTAAACAAAAACCGTATCCGAAAATTTCAGATATTCTAAACCCAATCGAAAGTATATCAACATTATACTTGAATTGATCGTCGTCCCGAGACGATCAAATCGAGATATTTCGCGTCGAAAACGGAAGCCCGAGGTGCGTGTACGATAGATTTTTATGTATGTTAAATAAAGAGATTTAATATATATATAATATAATAAAAGTAATTATTTTTCACTATTACACAGGAATTTCCAGCCGTTATATATTTTCTTCCTTTCTAGCCACTTGGCTCCTCCTTAGCTCAACATTTGGCCATAAAATTACTTGACACATGTCAAGTTTCTAAGAGCTCTTCTTGGTGATATAAACAACAACTTCCCCTCAACTTTTCTCTCAAGCTCTACCGAGAAGGCCCCTTTTTCTCTGCTCCGTTTTTTTTCTCTTTCTCAACCGAAGGAGTTGCTACGTTTCCCATTTCTCCTTTCACTTTCTGTTGAAAAACATCTGAATTTACAACAGTTCCCCGTTGTTCTGATTAGCATTTGTGGCTGCCAACCTCCAGCCAAGGAGCTTTGCTGAGATTGGCTACAACCATTGCAACAGGTAGCTGAATTGCTGCAGTTTTCAGCAGCAAAAGATCTGCTTCAAAACCCCAACCGTAACATGCAAAGACATCTCCATTTGAAAATCAAATAAGGTACAATCCTATACATTCCTCCTTGCTGCCATGCATGTGCAAAATTTCTCTCTTTTGATGTTTTCTATGAATTTTCTTCAAGTGGGCTATCATTTTATATAGTTCTCCATATAGGTTATTAGATGTGCTTAAAGTGAGGGTTGAGTATTTTACTTTTAATTTAGCTTGATCAGGATGTGCAACCAAATCACTACAACCAATGGAAATCCCAATATCTAGTATCAATAATCGTATGCTACAAAAGAATTGAAATTTCATGGTTAAAGATAGATAAACAGCAACTGCTATCTTGTTAAAATTAATTAATAAATAAATAAATTTTCTCCTCGTCATCATGCTGAATATCAAATGTGTTGATGTGAATAACAGTCAGAGATATTCTTATTGGACCAATTGATGTTCTAAGATTGGCTATTAGATAGTCCATATCTGTATATCATCTACTCGGCTATTTCTTATAACTGTATGTCACAACTATTCCATCTTAATATAGATGTTGGTGTGATCAACATGAAATCTTGTATGAACTCTTTAGCAATATAGTTATGGAACATTAAAATGACACTTTTAAAAAAATGTGTAAAATCGTCTGATAGCCCTGGAACCTTCAGAAAACATGTGCAAAACAACTGGTAGATAGAAAACTACATGTTTTAAAAAAACCAAACTGATTTTGACCTGGACAATGATTGTCCTGGTTCGTTTTCCTGGATTCTGTAGCAAAAATTCATTTTAAGAAAATTTTCAAACTGCCTTCCGGTAACAAGTGTCATTTGTCTATAATTAAGATCTAGTTGGACAAGAGATATGGAGATTAGTGTGTGGGTTGTTGCTAATATACTTCGAGCATTTGCCTAGGACAGGGCAGTAAGCTTGGTATTGTTTCTCTTTATAATTGTTGAGATGGCAGTGCTCTCTTGAAATCATATTTAATTATTATTCATCTTTCCAAATTTCAAGGAGATTTACTTGATAATCACAAGCATCCATAAGACTTTCTTTTATATGTATAAGTTTAATGGGAAAGTAAATTGAAGGACCAAAGTGAAACAACAATTAGCAAAGAAGGCTAAAATCATTATGAATAGTAATCTTCAATCAATAGATCCTTGTGTATAACCTACTATTTATATAGAGATAAGTTGTGACAAAATACCAAGATCGTTAAAGTTAATCATAGAAGAGAATGAGAAAGGTTTGAGTGGCTAAATAAGTAAAGTTGTTGGTAAATCAAGAGATCAATAAAAAAAAGTGCCAGTCACGGTGACCTTTTACACCTGACCATGCGAGGATGCGGTGACCCTCAACTGGGCGGGAGATAGGAAGCCCAGTTAGGGCAGCGGCCGCCAAGTGCGCAGGTCTAGGATCCCAGTCCCTTCACGGTTTTTACGCGAGCTCGCAGTGTTTTTACGCCTCGTTGGGATTCCGACTTTAGACCAGTTCCGCTGACCCTTTGTTTTAGGATACCCAGGCGGGGGATCCTCGATTTTAGTTTTTCGTACGAGCTCGGTTGCTCGTTACCGGTCGGGCCGTTTTCTAGAGCGACTTTTTCGGAGAGTCTCTCTCACCCGTCTTAGTGGCGTAGTTTGGGAGTAGACCTATCCCTCTATTGGACCGCACTTCCAACTAGAGGGCGAGACGAAAGAGCCATTTGTAGGCTACTTCACCGCTTGAGTTTTACTTTCGCCAACAGACTTGGCGATTTTACATCTAGATCATCCATATCTACATCTATATCATCTACAGTTACATCTGAGACAGTTGCAGTAGAGGTTCAGAAAATTTACAATCAAAGTTGAGTTGGTTGGAAGTCTTATAATAAAGTTTGATTTAAAATAATGTGTTTATAATAATATGAAATCCATAGTCTAAGTCAATAACATCTATATATGGATCACTAATTAATATATGAAGGTATATTATATAAAGCTATGGGGAAAGGGAGAAAAATATATCTATGACATTAAATATATTATAAGAATATAATACATTGAAGTTAAGGATAAAACGTGGTGCATCTCCTTAAAGTAGTTGAAAATCTCTCGCGATGGAGGTAGTGGTAAAAATTTCATTTTTATATGCCTATCTACTTGCTCTCTTTTTCACAATTGTGACTCCTCTTCTTCCTTGCACGCATGGCAGGCAAGGAGCCTGTTGTTCAGTAGCTGTTCATGATTCCAGGCGATAGGGTTTACACCAGACGGTATGTTGTTTTTGTTTCAGTTTTTGGTACAATTTATGATGTATGATGCTTCCTTTCTCTTCTGTACAATATTTTGGGATATACTGTGTGTACTGGCAGATTATTTGTACATGATGTCATTATATGAATGTTATGAAATGAAATGGTGTTGGCACTTGTTTTCTTATCACTGTGGTTTATGAAATGAATGTGAATGTCATATGTAGCTTCAGTGCGAAAAAATTCCCCATAAATTTATGCTTTTAATGTGTCGTAAACAGGTACCCGGATCCTCGGGGGTTCACAATTTTTGGTATCAGAGCAGTGGTTCTCCGATACGCACATTCGCAGTATTTCAATTCCGATCGCATTAAGTTCTCAGATAGCGACAGTCTTCTGACTTGTCGTGAGTCCGAGAAGGGAAATGTGACATTCGAATTCAATCACTACAGATGTCGCCAATTTCATTAATTTTCATACTATATCCCAAGAAGAGAAAAAGCATTTATGATAAGTATCTGCGAATGGGACATATTCCGCTCGACCATCTGGATCGCATCAAGCAGACAGACCTCCAACAGGACCGACTCATAGTACAGACATGAACACTCCATCTACCCGACCAGTCCGATGTTATCGATGCCACGAGTGGGGACACTATCGATCACAATGCCCACAGACTTCTGACGAGCCTCGCCCACAGCCACAGTCATCGCAGTCTCAGGTACCGCGTCCAGGGAGTTTCTGTGGCAGGAACTCCAACTTCAGACGACAGCAGCAGAGACAGACGCAGAGTGTGGCAGGTTCCAGTGCTGCACCAGCTGGACAGGGGCAGTTACATGCAGTTACTGAGGAGCAGGCACGTTCAGCTGCTACTGTGGTGAGATGTATGGCCTCAGTTTTGGGCCGACATTTCCATGTTTTATTTGATTCTGGTGTGATGCATTCTTTTCTTGCTTCGAGGCTACTTGCTTCTTTAGGTAGAGTCGCAAAGACTCTCTCTTCTCCATATCACATCCGAGGGCCAGGTGGCCAGTTAGTCATTATTTCACTGATAGTCAGGCACTTGCCCATACTGATTGGCGGTCACGAGATGATCGCAGATTGTCTACTTCTGCAGCTTGATGAGATCGACTTGATTTTAGGCATGGATTGGTTATCCGCTCATCATGCACTTGTTGATTGATTTAGGAAGACGGTTGTCTTCAGGATTCCAGATCTACCCGAGTTTACTTTTGAGGGCATTATACATGACTCCACCATGGAGTACATTTCAGTGTTGCGAGCACAGCGATTTGTTGATCAGGGTTGTGATTCATATCTTGCATTTGTTCGGGAGGTATCTGATCAGGAGCCGATGACACAGGACATCCGAGTAGTATCAGAATATCCAGATGTATTTCCTGATGAGCTATCAGGATTACCTCCTAAGAGAGAGATCGAGTTTGAGATCACATTGCTGCCAGATACACAACCGATCTCTATGGCACCATATCGCATGGCACCAGCCGAGTTGAGGGAGCTGAAGGTGCAGTTGCAGGAGCTAGTTGACTTGGGATTCGTGAGGCCAAGCACTTCACCTTGGGGTGCTCCGGTTTTATTCGTTAGAAAGGACGGTTCGATGAGACTATGCATCGATTATCGACAGCTGAACAAGAGAACGGTGAAAAATCGTTATCCTTTGCCACGTATCAATGATTTGTTTGACCAGCTCCAGGGGTCTTCGGTATTCTCGAAGATCGATCTTCATTCAAACTACCATCAGCTGAGGATTCGAGAGTCTGATATTCCAAAGACCACTTTCAGGACTCGCTACGGATATTATGAATTTGTGGTGATGCCGTTTGGGCTCACCAATGCACCTGCAGCTTTCATGGATATGATGAACCGTATTTTCCGTCCATACTTGGACACGTTTGTAGTGGTGTTCATCGATGATGTGCTCATCTACTCACGGAACGTATGGGATCATGCGAATGATCTACGGATTATTTTGGACACATTGCGAGAGCACAAGCTATATGCCAAGTTGAGCAAGTGTGGGTTCTGGTTATCCCAGGTCTCATTTCTAGGGCATGTTATTTCTGGAGCAGGTATCGCGGTTGATCCTACGAAGATTGAGGCAGTCATGTCTTGGGAGCAGCCCAAGACAGTTACTCAGATTCGAAGCTTCCTCGGATTAGCGGTCTATTACAGACGCTTTGTCAACGGAGTTTCACGCATTGGTCGCCCTCTAACACGTTTGACGCAGAAAGGAGTTCCATTCATTTGGGATGATTTATGCGAGCAGGCCTTCAGGACACTGAAGGAGAGATTGACTACAACGCCCATTCTTGCTCTTCCTTCAGGCACTCAGGACTATGCAGTCTACACAGATGCATCTGGAGAAGGTTTAGGAGCAGTGTTGATGCAGAGAGGACAGGTGATTGCTTATGCATCACGACAGTTGAGACCGCATGAGCGGAACTACCCCATGCATGACTTAGAGCTGGCGGCAGTTGTCTTTGCCTTGAAAATCTGGGGCCACTATCTATATGGGGTTAATTTCGAGATTTTCACGGACCACAAGAGCCTGAAATATATCTTTGATCAGAAGGAGCTAAACATGAGGCAGCGCAGATGGCTCGAGCTACTGAAGGATTATGATTGCACGATATCTTACCATCCCGGTAAGGGAAACGTGGTAGCCAATGCACTTAGCAGGAGAGCACATGCAGAGGGTACGGCGAACTGGCTATACACGTAGGATATGCTTGCATCTTTGACAGATTGGCATCCTCAGTAGAGCGCATCCATTTCTACCGTCGTGCCTCCACGATACAGTAGTTTTTGGGATTGTATTGTAGAGGGACTTGGATTCGAGATAGATACATGCGTGCCATCAAGGACGAATTTGATGACTTTGTTGTGATGGAGTCTATTTTATGGAAGGCAGGACGGGTCGTTATGCCCAATGACGAGCAGCTTCGCAGAGACATTCTTGATGAGGCACACAGTTCACGGTTATCTATCCATCCATGCAGCACGAAGATGTACCGTGATCTACGTCGACATTTCTGGTGGGATGGAATGAAGCGTGATGTGGCGCGACATGTCAGCAGATGCATGACCTGTCAGATGGTCAAGGCCGAGCACAGGAGACCACCAGGATTACTGCAGTCTCTCCCCATTCCTGAATGGAAGTAGGAGAGCATTTCTATGGATTTTGTTATGGGATTGCCGAAGACACCGAGTGGCCATGATTCCATTTGGGTCGTTATTGATAGGTTGACTAAGTCAGCCCATTTCATACCTGTCAACACGACTTACACTCCATCCAGGTTGGCCAAGCTGTATGTGCAGAACATCATCAGACTATATGGTATATCACGCGAAGGGGTGTCTGACAGGGATTCGAGGTTTACTTCACATTATTGGCATCAGTTCATGTCAGCACTGCAGACAGAACTGAAGATGAGTTCTGCCTATCATCCGCAGACAGACGGGCAGAGTGAGCGCACCATACAGACATTGGAGGATTTGCTCCGCGCTTGCACTTTGGAGTGGACAGGGTCCTGGAAGGACCATCTGCCATTGGTGGAATTCACGTACAATAACAGCTATCACTCCAGTATCGGCATGGCGCCATTCGAAGCCCTATACGGGCGGAGATGCCTCACACCTCTCAGTTGGCGTGAGGTAGGTGATCATGCTCTTTAGTCCGTGGATCTCTTGTAGGAGACCGCGAGAGCTGTTGATCTTGTGAGACGGAGGCTTCTGACGGCACAGAGCCACCAGAAGAGCTATGCAGATCGTCAGAGGAGAGACATAGAGTTTCAGGTAATCTAATTATTTCCTCTTCACTTATTCGATCATAACTCATATATAATCAACTTCATCACATATTAATGACATTCCTGTAAATTACAGGTGGGAGATTGGGTATTTCTCCGTGTATCTCCCATGAAGGGAGTGCAGAGATTCGGTGTTCGTAGCAAGTTGGCGCCGCAATATGTTGGACCTTTTGAGATTCTGGCTCGTGTGGGGAAGGTGTCATATCGAGTAGCCCTTCTTCCACATCTTTCTGTTATTCATGATGTCTTTCATGTATCCAACTTGAGGAAGTATGTCAACGACCCTCGACACGTTATCAGCTACGAGAATCTAGACATGGAGCCAGATCTGACTTATGAGGAGAAACCAATCCAGATACTTGACCGTGCTGTGAAAAAGCTTCGCAGCAAAGAGATTTCATTGGTCAAGATTTTGTGGCACCGTCACGTAGTCGAAGAGGCGACATGGGAAACCGAAGACGACATGCGGACACGATACCCGCAACTTTTCTGAGGTAATAAACAAAACAAGATTTTGTAATTAGACATATGATAAAATATATAACTTGTTTTCTCATTGAGGTTTTTATGGGTTCAAAACCCTTTGAAGTTTTTATGGCCATATGAAATACAAACAAGACACTTAATGACCTTGACTCGAGTCTCGAGGATGAGACTCCCTTTGATATTTTTATATTTGTAACATCCGGCTACACAAACCTGAACTCAACCCGATTAGGGTCCGATTAACCCAATAAAGTTGTTGGTCGATGCCAAATGACATAAATTGATCAATTGATCGTGAATTAAAAGTCGTTCGGATAAAATCAACCAAAAATCGATCGCACCGTAATGCGTGTCCGAAAAAGCCGCGACAGAAATTATAGAACCGCAAAACAAACCGAGACCGTCATGAGATCCGATTCGACGAAAGAAGACCAACGGAATTAACCGTTCGTCAATCGGAGGTCGTTTGATATTTTAAATTCACAATATTTAATCTTAAACAAAAACCGTATCCGAAATTTTGGGTATTCAAAATCCGATCGAAAGTATATCAACATTATACTCGAATTGATCGTCGTCCCGAGACGATCAAATCGAGAAATTTCGTGTCGAAAACGGAAGCCTGAGGTGCGCGTACGATAGATTTTTATGTATGTTAAATAAAGCATTTTAAAAATATATATATAATATAATAAAAGTAATTATTTTCACTATTACACAGGAATTTCCGGCCGCTATATATTTTCTTCCTTTCTAGCCACTTGGCTCCTCCTTAGCTCAACATTTGGCCATAAAATTACTTGACACATGTCAAGTTTCTAAGAGCTCTTCTTGGTGATATAAACAACTTCCCTCAACTTTTCTCTCAAGCTCTACTGAGAAGGCCCCTTTTTCTCTGCTCCGTTTTTTTTCTCTTTCTCTGCCGAAGGAGTTACTGCCTTTCCCCTTTCTCCTTTCACTTTCTGTTGAAAAACATCTGATTTTACAACAGTTCCCTGTTGTTTCTGGTTAGCATTTGCGGCTGCCAACCTCCAGCCAAGGAACTTTGCTGAGATTGGCTACAACCATTGCTACAGGTAGTTGAAATTGCTGCAGTTTTCAGCAGCAAAAGATCTGCTTCAAAACCCCAACCGTAACATGCAAAGACATCTCCATTTGAAAATCAAAAAAGGTACAATCCTATACCTTCCTCCTTGCTGCCATGCATGTGCAAAATTTCTCTCTTTTGATGTTTTCTATCGATTTTCTTCAAGTGGGCTATCATTTTATATAGTTCTCCATATAGGTTATTAGATGTGGCTTAAAGTGAGGGTTGAGTATTTTACTTTTAATTTAGCTTGATCAGGATGTGCAACCAAATCACTACAACCAATGGAAATCCCAATATCTAGTATCAATAATCGTATGCTACAAAAGAATTGAAATTTCATGGTTAAAGATAGATAAACAGCAACTGCTATCTTGTTAAAATTAATTAATAAATAAATAAATTTTCTCCTCATCATCATGTTGAATATCAAATGTGCTGATGTGAATAACAGTCAGAGATCTTCTTATTGGACCAATTGATATTCTAAGATTGGCTATTAGATAGTCCATATCTGTATATCATCTACTCGGCTATTTCTTATGACTGTATGTCACTACTATTCCATCTTAATATAGATGTTGTTGTGATCAACATGAAATCTTGTATGAACTCTTTAGCAATATAGTTATGGAACATTAAAATGACACTTTAAAAAAGATGTGTAAAATCGTCTGATATATGTATAATTATATCATTTTCTCATAGTATCCATGAGATGTAGCCTTTTATCGATAATCAGTATTAAATAGTTAGAAAAATGTGAATTCGCAGCATCATGAGTAATTGAATAGCTAACTCCACCTAGTCAAAAGACTGCCAAATCTCTTTTATTATTTTTAGAGAACCATTGATTGTGGGATTTTTTTAGCTTGATCATCTCAGCCATGAAACCTTCAGAAAACATGTGCAAAACTACTGGTAGATACAAAACTACATGTTTTAAAAAAAACCAAACTGATTTTGACCTGGACAATGATTGTCCTGGTTCGTTTTCCTGGATTCTCTAGCAAATTCATTTTAAGAAAATTTTCAAATTGCCTTCCGGTAACAAGTGTCATTTGTCTATAATTAAGATCTAGTTGGACAAGAGATATGGAGATTAGCGTGTGGGTTGTTGCTAATATACTTCGAGCATTTGCCTAGGACATGGCAGTAAGCTTGGTATTGTTTCTCTTTATAATTGTTGAGATGGCAGTGCTCTCTTGAAATCATATTTAATTATTATTCATCTTTCTAAATTTCAAGGAGATTTACTTGATAATCACAAGCATCCATAAGACTTTCTTTTATATGTATAAGTTTAATGGGAAAGTAAATTGAAGGACCAAAGTGAAACAACAATTAGCAAAGAAGGCTAAAATCATTATGAATAGTAATCTTCAATCAATAGATCCTTGTGTATAACCTACTATTTATATAGAGATAAGTTGTGACAAAATACCAAGATCGTTAAAGTTAATCATAGAAGAGAATGAGAAAGGTTTGAGTGGTTAAATAAGTAAAGTTGTTGGTAAATCAAGTGATCAATAAAAAAAAGTGCCAGTCACGGTGACCTTTTACACATGGCCGTGCGAGGGTGCGGTGACCCTCAACTGGGCGGGAGATAGGAAGCCCAATTAGGGCAGGGGCCGCCAAGTGCGCGGGTCTAGGATCCCAGTCCCTTCACAGTTTTTACGCGAGCTCGCAGTGTTTTTACGCCTCGTTGGGATTCCGACTTTAGACCAGTTCCGCTGATCCTTTGTTTTAGGATACCCAGGCGGGGGATCCTCGGTTTTAGTTTTTCGTACGAGCTCGGTTGCTCGTTATTGGTCGGGCCGTTTTCTAGAGCGACTTTTCCGGCGAGTCTCTCTCACCCGTCTCAGTGGCGTAGTTTGGGAGTAGACCTATCCCTCTATTGGACCGCACTTCCAACTAGAGGGCGAGATGGAAGAGCAATTTGTAGGCTACTTCACCGCTTGAGTTTTACTTTCGCCAACAGATTTGGTGATTTTACATCTAGATCATCCATATCTACATCTATATCATCTACAGTTACATCTGAGACAGTTGCAATAGAGGTTCAGAGAATTTACAATAAAAGTTGAGTTGGTTGGAAGTGCTATAATAAAGTTTGATTTAAAATAATGTGGTTATAATAATATGAGATCCATAGTCTAAGTCAATAACATCTATATATGGATCACTAATTAATATATGAAGATATATTATATAAAGCTATGGGGAAAGGGAGAAAAATATATCTATGACATTAAATATATTATAAGAATATAATACATGGAAGTTAAGGATAAAACTTGGTGCATCTCCTTAAAGTGGTTGAAAATCTCTCGCGATGGAGGTAGTGGTAAAAATTTCATTTTTATATGCCTATCTACTTGCTCTCTTTTGCACATAATAAATTACTTGATAATTATTTTAAACTGCGGATTTGTATTCACAATTGTGACTCCTCTTCTTCCTTGCACGCATGGCAGGCAAGGAGCATGTTGTTCAGTAGTTGTTCATGATTCCAGGCTATAGGGTTTACACCAGGCGGTATGTTATTTTTGTTTCAGTTTTTGGTACAATTTATGATGTATGATGCTTCCTTTCTCTTCTGTACAATATTTTGGGATATACTGTGTGTACTGGCGGATTATTTGTACATGATGTCATTCTATGAATGTTATGAAATGAAATGGTGTTGGCACTTGTTTTCTTATCACTGTGGTTTATGAAATGAATGTGAATGGCATATGTAGCTTCAGTATGAAAACTTTCCCCATAAATTTATGCTTCTAATGTGTCGTAAACAGGTACCCGGATCCCCGGGGGTTCACAAAGTAGAGGAAGCTCGATATTCTAGCTAGCAAAGAGAAAGATAGTCTTCAAAACTATTAACAATCCGAGCATGTATATAAAGTCTATCTACGACTTTTGGATCTACTATTTCTTTCCAGAACAACTAGGAAAGGCAGGTCATCTTTCGTGTACTCTTCGTACAACCATTGACTTGCTTTCCCTTTAACCTACAGTCACCCTTCCATTGGTTTTTTTTTCACAAAAAGCGGACATAAGATGAGAAATTGAATGTTTATGTAAGATTTCGAATAGTTGTCCTAAATTTGAGTTGATTATGTTTACCTTCTTCCTCAGATAAAGACGATCCAACAATACCCAATCATGGTCCTTGCAGATCAGTTTTCACATATAATATTAAAAAAACTCCATATATTTCATATCTTTCTCTTTGAATGAGATCTCAATTCCGACTACGGTTTCATTAGATATCTTACAAATAGAATCCCTCTTTTTCTGACCCAATCCCTCCACCATTACGAACATCGATAGAATTCAGATACATTTTTTATTTCTTTTATTTATTAGGAAAACCCAAGTCCTCTCTTGTGGATCCATGAAGCGAATCTCAGAAATCTTTTCCACTTTGGAAGATACAAGAGTGAAACAATCAACCTATTGACATTGGAAGACCAAAAAGATTCTTTCAATCTCTTATTTTTTCTAGGTCCAATAGAATTCATAGGTATAGGAAGAATCCCCATCAAATAGAGATTTTTCTTTCATCTTTCGATTGTAATACGAGATTATAAAGGCCACTACTACACAGTACTACACCTTTGATCATGAAATATGGATTGCTTGTTGAACAATGTGGATCACAGGAAAGTAGGATACTTAGAATCCAGGGTCAAGGAGTTTCATAAAATGTTCTTGGTGGGAAAAATGGGAGTTAGATCCCACTTAATCGAATTTGATCCATGAACCTAAGAAACAGTGAGAACTCTTGATTTCTCTCAATATCTCTCTTAATTTGAAGATTCAGGGCTTGAATTGATGTTGTTTCATTAATTCCTCTTAAATATTTCGTTTCAATTTGAATTTCGCTATTCATAATGTACCAAATGATCCTCATTAAGCCTCCATAATTGAATGGTTGAAGCGCTCAACTCATAATTGGCAAATTCATAGATTCAATTTATGTTGGATGCACGTCAATGGGAACGTTCAATAAGTTTATTGCAACTGTCTCTATCATGGCCAAGCCTGAACTCCCAACTCTGAAGATGACATGGGACTTCTTCAGGATTTGTAACGTCAAAATGGTTGCTTTGGATTGAGAGGTAGGAAGATGAACTAGGCTCGAAAGTGAAGTCCAATGTAAAATGGGTTTCGGGAGAGGGAGAAAAAAGAGAAAAAACAAGATTAGCAGCTCTAATACGACTCAGACCCTAAGCAAGGTGGAGCGAACTGTTGAATAAACCCAAAAAAATGAAGGTTCAATATATCAACATAAACAAATATTCAACCAGACAAGCTCCTGTATAAGGAGCGAGATATTGTAATGTATCAGGAGAATCCACGGAGAAGACAACACCCTTTCTGGTCTCTGAAACTCACTAGAGTCGAGCCAACGTCATTATAGGGCCTTTTAGTTGTGCTTAGGAAATTGTATGCACCCGAGAGGAAGAGTGAAGGTGCCCAATGGAATCTCATCATCCATACATAATCAATCGGTATGGTATATTCATACCATATTATATAAACAATAAGAACTTGAATTCTTATCAATATTGGAACTTATAGGAAAATCAAATGGATTTATGGATGGAATCAAATATGCAATATTTACATAGAAAATATTCGGTTATTGGGGAACAATCAATATACTTCTAATGTCAAATAAAGATCAACTAGGATAGAAATAAAGCATTTGATTGAACTCTTCTTTGGTGTTTAAAGTAACAACTATGAATAGTCACTGACTCCTCAGAAAGAGTAAAAAGTTATCTGTCCACGATTCAGAAAACAGAATTGATACATCATCCAGAGGTGCCTTCAAGGGTATGGCACCTATTGTAAAGATGGATGGCCCAAACTACGAGTTGTGGGCTATGCAATTCACAAATCTATTGCAGAGACATGGTAAGAAGCATATTCTGACGCACGATGAGCTGGTAGACAAGACTGGGACCAATGCCTCATGGGAGGCAGATGATGATTATGCAAAAGTATGGCTATCTGGTACGGTCTCGATTGAGATAGTAAATGATATCTTAAGTCAGCCCACAGCAAAGGCAATGTAGGACATCATCGCAGCCACATACTCTCAAGCGAGGAATGAGTCAAAGATCTTGCAACTCCAGCATGATATCTTCACAAGCAAATGGAGTGATCGCCCTCTTTATGACATGTATGCATCTCTTAGGTGTATGTTCGAGCGACTCCAAAGCTACATACCTGATGACCTTACTTGAGCAGCACAATGGAGCATAAGGCATATCAAGATTCTGCCATGACTGGGGTGTTTCTGGTTGCCCTTAACCCAGATACGACTCGGCTCGCTCTCAGCTTCTCACATATGCTACCATACCACCTATGGAGAAGGTGTATCATAGATTGAGCAGACTGAGCATACCATCTACTACATCTTCTTAGATGCCATCGGCTACCCGAGGTAGAGGTGACTCGCCTCAATTTAGAGGATGGGGCACGCACGGTAGAGGAGGCCCAGCCCGCGCCCACCATATTCGTATTGTCACCGGCCAGGCCACTTAGAGGACACGTGTTATTCCAAGCATGGCTTCCCACTATCCGCATGTGCTGTTGATCAGGTCTAGACTGCTCATGACTCTATTGATCATCGTTATGATGACTTTGTTGCACAACTGTGAGAGATCATGCCCCCGACTACGAGATCCTCTAGTACTTCTACCGGCTCATCAGACATTGTTGCTTCTGCCTCCTCGAGTACGTCATGTATTACCCATACCTTTATTAGTTGCTCTTGACCAGATCATTCGGAGTGGATCATGGACTCTAGAGCTTCTCATCATCTCTATGAAGATCGCTCACAGTTCGGTTCTTATAGTCATGTACAGCCTGATAGATTAGTCGTGATTGCTGATGGGATACACTCTGCCATCACCAGACAGGGGGAGGTCCATTTGATTCCATCAATGTGTTTGTAGGTTGTTCTTCATGTAGTAAGAGTTCTCGATGAATTATTGTGTATTAGTCAGATTACAATAGATTTAAATTGGCGTGTCATATATGATCCTTCTTCCCTTATTTTTCAGGATATACTCACGAGCAGGGTGATTGGATGTGGTCATAAGCATGGAGGTCTTTACGGGTTGATCCAATCTTTGTATGTTGGTACCAGTTCCCTTTCTATTGGATCGATCTCTCCATACATTTGGCATCTTCGCTTTGATCACCTTCCGTTGCAGAAGATTTGTCGTCTCATCCCCGGGATTTCTGTCAAGTCCACCTTTCAGTGTAAACCATATTAGCTTGGAAAGCATCACAGGTCTAGCTTCCCAATTCGTCAAGGTCATAGCAGTCAGAGTATGTTTGGACTCTTTCATTTTGATATGTGGGGTCTAAGTCGTGTCCCAAATCATCAGGGGCAGAGGTATTACTTAGTTATTGTGGATGATTTCTCCATACTATCATGGGTATTTTTGTTAAAGAATAAGTCTGATGCGAGTTTTATGATTTAGAATTTTGTTATTGAAATGAAGATTTTTTCTCTTCTATTAATTATATTCGTTCTAATAATGCTTTGGAATTATGTACTACTCAATTGTCCCAATTTTTTAGTTTGTGTGCCATTCTCCATCAGACCTCGTGCCCCTACACTTCACAACAAAATGACATTGTTGAACGTAAACACTGTCACTTTCTGTACATCACCAGAACTCTTCTCATACAGAGTCAGGCTCCTCATTCCTTCCGGGGTGATGTTGTCATGACAGTATGTTATCTCATCAATCGGATGCCCTCTACCAGTCTAGGTGAAAAGGTTCCCTTCTCTCTTGCATTTCCAGAGAATGATCTTTTCTCTCTTACGTCATGTGTTTTTGGTTGTGTGGCATTTGTCCACCTTCTACGTCCAGGTCGTGACAAGCTCGCTCCTAGAGCTACCAAATGTATGTTTGTTGGGTATTCTCGTACCCAGAAGGGGTATAGACGTTTTGATCATGTACAGGGTAAATACTATGTTAGCAATGATGTCACATTCTTCGAGTCTATCATGTTCTATACTCCTACAAGTGACAGAATATGTCCCTCTGAGTCCAAGGATGAAGTTGTTCTTCTGCCCCCTCCTCCACATACACCTCGGTCTGATCTCCATGCTCCCTTGCCTTCCCCATCATCCAGTACACCTCAGATAAATTCTGAAAACTTGGTTTCCACTGATGGCACCGATGATTTGAATGATGAACAGGAACCGGTACGAGATGAGCAGAAAGATATGCATGATGAACATGGACCACCGCAGGAGGATGATCTAGGGTGGCTTATTGCCTTGCGAAAAGGCAAACGTACTTGTGTGAGATACCCCCTTGACGTGTTTTTAGCATGACTTTCGCGGTATTTCAAGAAGTTTTCGTGTGATTATCTGCCATTGACATCCCACGCACATACCAAGAGGCCCTCAAGGAGAGCCATTGGCGGCTTGCCATGGAGGAAGAGATTGCGCTCCAGTCTCGTAGGACATGGACTCTTGTTTCTGCTCCAAACGGGGCATCAGTTTTGAGCTGCAAATGGGTATTCACTGTTAAACATAGGACAGACAGTTCTATAGATCAGTACAAGGCACATTTGGTGGCCATACGATTTGCACATACCTAGGGGTGGATTACCTCGACACCTCTCCGGTTGCACGACATAATAGACTGCAGATTTTGATGTAAGTTGCTATGGTGCGTGATTGGCCTCTATTCCAACTTAATGTCAAGAATATTTTTCTATATGGTAATCTACAGGAAGAGGTGTATATGCAACAGCCACCTGGGTTCGCGGCTGATGGGGAGTATGTATATCGGCTCCACAATGTTATCTATAGCTTTAACAAAGCCTCAGGGCCTGATTCCATAAGCTGTCAGATCTGATTGAACAGAATGGTTCATACGGTCAATTACTGATCATTCACTCTTTGTTCAAAAAGACTCAGCAAGGTACAGTTGTCATCTTGTTATGTGTTGATGATACTATTGTTACAGGAGATGATATTCAGGGTATTACCGCAGCCAAGAACTTCTTGGGACAATAGTTTGTTACCAAAGACTTGGGTGAACTGCATTACTTTTTGGGTCTGGAATTTTCTAGAAACAAGAAGAGCCTTGTTGTGACCCAAAGAAAATATGTAATTGATCTCCTTTAAGAAGCAGGGATGACATGTTGCAGATCGACATCTACACCTATGGATCCAAACATAAAATTGCATGATGATACGAAGGAGGTAGATAAAAGAAAGTATAGAGAGCTGGTCAGGAAGCTTCTCTACGTTACAATTACCATGCTTGATATTCATTTGCAGTAAGCAAGGTTGGTCAGTTTATTGAGCAACCAAGACAGGTGCACATGGATGCAGTATACATAATATTGAGCATGGCCTCAAATTTCGGCGAAATTCGGCCAAATTTTGATTTTAGTCGAATTTTGATTTCGACAGGTTACCGAAATTTGACCGAAATAGCCAAAATGACCGAAATCTTGGGGGCCTATACAAGAAATGATCGAAATTTCAGTCGAATTTCGACTGAAATTTCATTTCGGTCGATCACCGAAATGGTGACCGAAACCGACATTTAGGGCCTTGATATTGAGATACTTGAAGTCTTCTCCAGGGACAAGTCTATTATTTAGCAGAGGAACTTCATTATTCGTCACATCTTGTGCATAAGCGAATTATGTTGGTTGCGCCAAGGACAGGAAATGTATCTCAGGATTTGCTATCTTTGTGGGAAACTCTCTAGTACCATGGTAAAGCAAGAAATAGATAATGGCAGCAAGATTCAGTGCTGAGTAAAAATATAGAGCCATAGCGCAGTACAGTACAGAAATGATGTGGTCCAGTTCTGCTCTTCTGAATTGGGCATCGATGTACCTCTTTCAATGCAGTTGTGTGACAATCAGATATCTGTCTTCATTACAAATAATCCAGCCTTTCATGAAAGAACTAAACATATTGAAGTGGACTGTCACTACACTCGTGATATGATTCAAAGGGGGGGTTATCACTATTTCTCATGTTAGTTCAGGAGAATAGACGACAGATGTATTTACCAAGGTTCTTACTCGAGGACCCTTTCAAAGATGTACTTTGGCTATCTTACGTAGAGCTGAATTGGGTTTTTTTGGTGTTCTCGTCGGAACACGCGGGCATACTAAGTTGAGCCTGATAGACATCTATGCTCCAGCTCAAGGGGGAGTGTTGAGAGTATTTATGTTATGTTACTCTTTTCTAGTTTATTTATTTCTCAGCCCTCATTATGTAACTTACTCATAAGGGTTTCTCTCTACTATATAAGAGAACCCTTGGGCTTGATGAATAAACAACGTATTTTCCCTCAACAGGTTATTAAGGCAACCTCCTCGTCCGGACGAAGCAAGAAATACAAAGTTCTTCACATGCTATGGAGGTTGAGTGCAAACAGTGGAAGTCCTAATTTGTTGTAGACCCTCAAAAGATGACCTTGATGGATAGAAATATATCAATTGTAAGGAATTGTTCCTTTACATTCTACTAGCGAGGATGTAGGTCAGTTAGAAATATGTAAAACCATCATTCCAATCTCTCTATCACATGTTTCGTACAATAGGACGGTTGAGATATGGCAAGCTCCTCGCAGAGGCCAGTGAGGTAGCGTTAATACTCTACAGAGTGGACTCTCCCAGAGATGCAAACCAGATACGCATATAAATATCGATCAAACGAGACTTGATAATCTGCTGAGAATACATCTATGTCAGTTCATCTCATATCTCCTTCGCAGTGTCCTTGTACAGGAGGTTTGTCGCTATGTGGGACTCAACGTTATTAGTCATTCATGTCATGATCTGATTGTCCCAAGCCTGGACTTGTAGTCCTTTTTTGCCTCCTTTAGAGGACCCTTTGTCAAGATCGATATCTTCCTCTGACCATCGACGAATATCTTCAAAGCCTGAGATCAGAGCACGTAATTCTCTGCACCCTTGAGTTTTATAGAAGTACCATGCATCATCACAAAAGAGGTCGAAAATAGGGGGTTCCTTCTAGGTGGGAGTCGTTGTCATCGTGGTCAGGGATAGATAAAACAAACAAGATCTGAAAATTTCTTAACCATGCATCAGAAGTGCATTAGAAAAGTCTAGAGTTCGTGAAGATCACGTGCATGAGGTGGAATCCCAAGATATCGACGCTGGGTTGATGGCATGGGACCTCCACAGAACCCTAGATGTCGCGAAATATGTAAGTAGGAGCTGGATGCCCTGGTAGTATCGACCAGATACTACAGTTGGCAACAAGAGAGGGTGAATCACCTCAAACCACGAAGAGAAAAGAAGGTTGTTGCACAACCTTAATCAAGAGGTAGCACCACAAGGTGCGGCGATGCGGTAAAGTCCGCCAAACTGCAAAGGAGGAGGGTTGCCTCATAACCCTAGTAAAAGGGTGATGGCGTAAGGGCACTTCGGAGATGTCGCATGGCTTCGACGGTCGGCTGGTGGCACTGCATGTCTTGTGGGGAATAACTATTGTAATTCCATTTTACCTACTTACAGTAAGATGCCCTTATGTCGCTGACCTTTTTAGCAAAAGAGAGAATTAACCATATAGCTTTTAGAAGTCCACTAATAGATTTGTAAGACCCAAGTTGAAATCCGAAAATGTCAAGTTGATACCTATTATAATTTCATTCTTGATCAGTTTGCCTCTGCTATTCTACCATAATGCCATGCCACAAAATCTTCCCATCAATTTTTTATTGCTATAACAAAATCACACCATAATAATAAGTATAGAAATCCAACCATTCAAATTCTTTCGATAGGAAAACACTAACTTTAACCTGCTCCCTGTTTCTGTCTGCATTTTTATCATTTTCAGCAAAATCAACCCGCAATTGACGGCCATTTATTTCGTAACCTTGAAGATTGCGGCGAGCACTTAAAGCTGTTTCTTCATCTTTGTATTCACAAAATCCATAACCCTTGGGCTTCCCGGTTTCCCTGTCTAACACTAATCTGCAAATCATGAATAATCATTACAATCCAGTAAAATACTTTGAATACAATTCCCAAAATGGAGAAATAATTACAGAATTGAAATGAATGAGTAGTTTCACTAGGCAGTAGGTAGCACTTCATTACAAAGCCAGTGAGAAGGTAAATAAAAGCCTTACAATAGTAAGTTTTTCCAATAGAAGAAAAGACGAGCACTTGGGGTTATAGACTTTTGACAGGTTTAGTACTATCCAGGCCAGCTAATATGGAGACAGCCTAATAGCAAGGAGCAAGTTTTAATTTAGTGTTCCCAAAGGAGAACTCAAACAAGAGGAAGTAGAACCCTATTTCAATCCAGGATTCCCTAGACATACAATAATTAGGGCTTGGACTTCCGATTTTATTACTATTATAAAACTTGTTATATGAGGTATGGGTCTTTAGTTCGTACTTCAAGCATTTTTTTTAAGCCAAGAAAGGGGGAGACACTCATAGGTGTCCACCCAAAGAATGCATTAATAAAAAGGAGAGTAAAAACCAATTACAAAGAGACGCACTAAGCGAGCCACGAGTTTAACAAACCCGACACCAGGATACAAACATTTTCCTTGTAAAACCTCTGACGAGAGAAAAGCAGTGCGTTCCTGGCCAGCCAAATGGCCCAGATCACCGCAAGCGGCCGGAGCAGCTCCCTCCTTGCCCGATGCTTGGCCGCAACCAAGCCACCACAGAAAGCCCCAACGTTCTCCCTGTTGACCAAATCCAGCTCCGGGTCACCCCAAACAGGCGCCACCCCCTGGCAGGAGAAAAAGAGATGCTCCACCGTTTCAATTTCCACACCACACAGAAGGCATTTGACCAAATCCAGCTCCGGGTCACCCCAAACAGGCGCCACCCCCTGGCAGGAGAAAAAGAGATGCTCCACCGTTTCAATTTCCACACCACACAGAAGGCATCTGTCAGAGACCACACCCAACAGCCTAGTGCATCGGTCCCGCGTCATTAACCTCTTCCTCCTGAACAATCAAAAGAAGAAGCCAATCCTCTCGGGAAGGCCCAGCCCCTAGAAGAACCCGCAGTCACGCACCAGTTCTGCCGAGAGAGAGGGTGGGGGCTTGCAAATCGCCAGATAAGCCTTTCTCACGGAGAAAGAGCTACCACGCCAAACCCAGTGATACCGCACCGCAGAAGGGCCCTTCACCTCCCTGAGCTCGTCAAGCAACCGCATAAACTCCTCCAAGCGCTGATCAGAGAAGTTTGAACGGAACATCGGCATCCAGTTCCCATCAGACCAGCAAGAGGCAACCTGCACATCCTGGTGCGCCGCCAAAGCAAACAAACGAGGGAGGCGCAAAGATAAAGATCCCCATCTGTCCAGTTGTCCTTCCAAAAAGCAAAGCACGTCCCGCTCCCCAGCATCGGTTTGAACAACGCCTGAAAGTTTTGGGTGACCGTCAAAACACCCTTCCAAAAAGGCGATGGCCTCAGCCCCATCGCACCGCCCACTGCAGCATCCACCGGCGTCGCACCATTGACCGCGTAGATCCGACGAACTAGAGTGGTGCAAAGATCGTCGCCGCTCCCCCAAATCATGGCCACCCATTTCAACAACAGGGCCTCATTCAATGTGCCCAACCTACACACCCCCAGCCCGTCGTCGCATTTCTGGAGCGTAATATCCTCCCAACTGACAAGGTGGATACCGGGCGTTCCCTGACCGCTCCTGCTCCACAAAAACCGCCGCATCAGCCCCTCCAGCCTCCTCCTAATGCCAGCCAGCAGGAGCCTCATGGAGGAGTAGTACACAGGAATAGCGGAGAGTACCGCCTTCAGGAGCACCAGGCGGTCCCCCTTAGAAAGGACCGCCGCCTTCCACCCCGCGAGCCTCTTCTCCACCTTCTCAACTAGCGCCAACCAATCCGACAACTTCAATCTCCCAGTGGCCAGCGGCATTCCCAGATAGTGAATGGGAAGCCCAGCGCATTCCGTTCCCATCGCCAAACCATAAAGCCCCGCCTCCTCCACATTCATAGATAATGGCACCACCTTGGACTTAATTGCATTATGCAGCAACCCAGACATCTCACTAAAAAGCTCGAGCATTGTAGCCATGCCATTAGCCTCTTCAAGACCCCCTTCAATCATGGTTCAAAAAAACGCGCCTCGAGGCGCACGAGGCGTACGCCTCGAGGCGAGGCGGCCTCAAACCGCCCCAGAACGGCCGCCTCAGGGGGCCTCTGAGAGGCGAACGCCTCAGTTGGTCGAGGCGTTCGAGGCGGAGGCGAGGCAGTCACTGGGGCGTTTTTTTTATTTTCAAATTATTTTTTATTTTAATCATTTATCCTATTAGTAATTTCATATGTTTATAAAGGTCTAGTTGTTGATATAAATATACAAGATGAATGCTTAAATTTGGTCACTTTCATTATGTCTAGAACTCTTAAGTTATACCATTAAACATACGAATATGCAAATATCATTTAAAGCATTACTTGTAAACTTAATTTTAAGGAGTTGTTACACAATAAGCTATGCAATATGTCGAAAAGGACAAACAAGATAGAATTCAAGGGGAGTTCATGTACTATTCTTATACAAACATATCCATATATCCGAATAGAAAAAAAATCTTCAATAAAAAATTTCGCCGGGGGCGCTGCCCCCACAACCCCGCAGGGGGGGAGCGCACATGCTCCCCCCCTAGACCCCCCCCAGGCTCGCTGACCGGGCAGCGAGACCCCCGTCTTGTTGGGGTATGTTATGGCAGGAGGGATGCATACACTGGTTCTTCAACTTGTGCTAGATAGTTAGAATTCTGATGAAAACCGACAGATGCATTCTCATACATTTGTATATCTTTCTTTCGGTGTTTTTATCTTTATAATTTTATCATATCTTATAGTGATATATATCATATGTTAGTCAGAATATATATAATTATATTTAGTATATATTTATTGTAGTTTTTATATATATTTATCCTTGTAAACTGAGGCTTACGCCTCGACCGCCTCGAGGCTACGCCTCGCCTCGATTCCAGGGAAACCGCCTCGTTCCGTTTTTAGTTTTTTTAAACCTTGGTCAAGCCTTCTCGTAGCGGAAGAAGCCACGCGGAGGCGAGAGCTCACCAGAGTCCCACAGGATGGGCGTGTGATCCAACCAGGACCGAGGCCTGGCAGCAACAAACGATAGAGGGAAGATCTCCAAAAGCTCCGCCGATGCAAGAAACCGATCCAGACGAGATCTGGAGCCAGTGCTTCTCCAGGTGTACTTCGCGCCCGCAGCATCCAGAACCTCCATCTCAAGCGAATCCACCACCTCCACGAAGACCCCCGAGCCGAGGTCTTGCCCTCCCCTTAATCTCGGCCTGTCCGAAGAGAGCAACGTAACATTAAAGTCTCCCCCCCCACCAACCAGGGGATGCTCGGGAAGGCCTCCCTAGCATCCCTCAAGTCAGACCAAAGATGATGCCGCACAGACGCCTGACACGGACCGTACACGCAGGATAGTGCAAACATCACACCCAAGCGCAGGCACTCCAACAGAACTGTGAGCACATGGGTCCCCTTCGACTCCGCGCGCAGAGCGAAAGCCGAACCCCTCCAAGCAACAAGCAACCCGCCCGCTGAACCAACCGCCTCAATCGAACTGAAGTCTGTGATCGAACCCACACCAAAAGACTGCCAAACCATGTTTGTGAGGGATTCCAACTTAGTTTCTTGCAAGAAGACAACATCGCAACCCCACTCCATGAACCTCGACCCCAAAACCTCCCTCTTCTCCGGGTCGCCCAGACCCCTTAAGTTCCATGAGAGAATCTTCATTAACACCCACTTTTGACCCCTCCCTCTACATTCACCACTCCCGCCGCCTTCGCAACCATAAACTTCAGTTCGGAGACCGTCGTAGTTCCCGCCGCAGCAGCCCTGAGACGTTGCCTTCTCCGGTACCTCTTCCCCGACCTCTTATCCGCCACCCCCTCACCAGCAGAAGCAGCCGACGAGCTCCCAACGGTGTCGCCAACAGTGGGCAAATCCTCCTGGCGGGCAGTCCCCGCGCCCGTCCAACCTCCGCCGAGGACCTCGCAGGCAACACCACCAGGCCCCTCGCAACCAACCCCCGGCTCCAAACCGACCTCCTCGCAACCAACCCCCGGCTCCAAATCGATCTCAATGCTGCCACCGTGATGATCCCCTCCTGCCGAGATGGAGCCCAAGGGTCGGCGCCCCAAAGCGTCCCTCCGTGGAGGCGAGCAGAAAGAACCGCCAAGAACAGAACCCGCCAAATGTTGCCCCGACAAGGGCTCGCCCCCGGATCCGAGAGTGACCGGATCCGGGCACGGACCACCAGAGAAAGCAACCCGAGTGATAACCGGGTTTAAAGGCCCCCGCGAAGCAAGAAGGATATCCGCCTGGAGGATCCGGAAACAAGGCTCCGAGCCAGGTCCCCGATGAGGAAACGTAACCGCCAAAGGATCCTCCGCAACGTCAAGAGGAATCCCAACCGACGCCTCGGTAGCGCGGGAATCTTGGAAGAGCAGTTCCCGAGACAACAGACCAGAGTCATACGAGGAGTCAAGCGTCACCCTACAGGATCGTTCCCCTCCATGCGGAGAAGACAGAGCGACGCCACCGAGCCCTGCCCGACCCGGCGGCGGCGGAGGAGCAAGCAGTCGGACCAGCAATCTGAAGGAGAAACGGCCAATCGCTAAAAGCTCCTTCGACTCAGGACAAACTTCGAGCGGGCACTCCATCAGGAGCAAAGCCACCTCTGGGTCGGTGCCCGGCGCAACCCCATCTTCCAAGACCTTCAACACCATACCCACCTGCTTCAGGGCCGGACCCAACGCACTGACTGTGCACGATAGGAAAGGCACCCCGCACACCTGCGCCACCCGAACGACCGACCGATCAAAATAACCATCAGCGAACCTTGGTAGCCTCCAAACGACAATCCCGCACGGCCCGAAGGCAAGAAGGGCCCCCCTTTGCTGAGACGTCAGGCCACGAGCACAGACCCGACCTGCTCCCAAGCAGACCACATCACCCCTGAACCCACCACCGAAGTAGCGCGCGAGCTCAGCCTCCACCATCTGCTTGGACGGTGCACCGCCCGGACCCCCAACCAAAGCTCCAACCAAGATACCTTTGAACCCGTCCTCCGTGCCCGAAACTTCAACCTCGCCGGGACCCCCAGTCGCACACCCAACGTCCTTCGCCTCGCCGCACATAACTAGAAACCGAACCACGAGAACCCACATCAGCACCAATAGCGGTTTCCACGCCAGTCGCCCTGCATCCACTTTGGCGATGACCCAAACTGCCACATGAGAAGCAACGCGGAGGGAGATAACAAGCAGAAGCTAGATGTCCCCGCCCTCCACACCGGAAGCATCGCCGCCCAGGTTTCCAGTGAGACACCACCATCCAACCTTCGTCGCCATCAGCATCGCGAACTGGCGCACGTGCTTCATGAGGCGGCACTCCCCCGCTCTCACGCCTCTGAGCCTCCCTCTTTACCTCCACCCGGCAGACCTCTCGCCAGGCCCGCGCTTCCCTAATAACGCCCCTCATCCGAAGTCCTTTTTCTTCCAGACGTACTTCAAGCATTGACAAAAAATTAGTATGGTCAACATGACCTTAAAGATAAGAACAAACAATAAAACAGATCGGTGTACTATTCTTCATCCATTCAAATCCAACTTCATCAGTTATCAGTCCTTTTTCTTTCCAAATGTTTTGTCGCAACTACAAGAAATCTTCAATTCTGGCCTTCCTTACTGAGTAAATTGTGTTTTCCTAGATAGTCGCTATCATTATGCGTCCTTAAAAAATGCATGAAATTCTTGTTTGGGAAAAATCTACTTCTCTCAAATCACTTAATACCTTTATCATACCCCAAGCAAACCTTGAGGTCTAGTTACTTTTTCACAAGCTTTGCATAATCTGTAAATCTAGGCCTTTCGCTGAAGCTATTCAGTCCCACATCATCTGCTGAAAGATAATTGGATATGATGGGGTATATACAGGGCCTTATCCTACAGGGTTTAGTGAGAAAATCAATACAAAAACACGGCTATAAGGCCGTTTCTCCCACTATAGGACGTTGAACTAGACCATTTCAAATTTTATGTCCAAATTTTATTATTTTTTGGTGTAGTTTATCCGTCTACTGGCTTATTAGAAATAAGGATTAGCAAGATACTATTCTGAACATTTACAAGTAATGAGATGTTTTTACAAAACAAAACTAGTCTGAAAATTTTTTTCTTATAGAAACTGTAGTCTGTAATATGAATTCATCATTTTTATTAATGACTCCATCTTTATTCCAAAACGTCTCGTATGGAGAATATTCTGCAATCACTGAAGCAGAAGATGTGTTTGTATTATTCAAAACGTTGTCTACAAATAACCTAATGGATTGCCATTGAGTCCCAGTAGGACTTACATTTTCGATATATGTACTGGTGTATCGATGGGAAAGGGTGGCATGTGGTTTTGATTTGTGACACCTAATTTGGAGCAAGGTTTTAAAAAACGAGAAGCAGATCGAGTCAATTTCCTATAAATAAGGCGAGGCGTAAGTCTCGAGACTGTCAAGGCATAAGCCTTGATTTTGAAGAGAAACTAAATTAATATGTATATGTTTACATGATATGTAATTATAGACAAAACACATTCATGGCTTCTCAATTTGTAAAGAGGTTCTAACTGTTTTTGTTGCTTTTGTCACTCGTAAATCATGAGAGGCTTGGATAAAAAGCATAGGGTTTTGCTATAAAATCGTCTATTTTCAATCTATTTGTTTGTGGAGAAAAGGGTAAGACGTCGAGAAAATGCCTATCATGTATCTTCTATATATTTAAAAAAATATAACATTTACAAAGACCAAAAAGTATGCAATCTTTTTGCATGCTCAATAGCATTTTTCATATATATATTCGCTCTCCTCGGAAGTTAGAACCATTCCGAGCCAGCCACAAGGACCCGAATAACATCCACCCAAACTTTGGTTGAAATATCCCCACCGTCAATAGGGAGTCCCAGAAATTACCCCAAACCACCGTCGCAACTCTCTTCACATTCGCCTCAACCCACACCTCCCTAGCATTAGGGCAGGCAACGAATAAATGCACAGCACTCTCCTCTGTTGCTTCGCAACGCATACAAGTATCGTCACAACCTGGAAAGAACCGCACTCTTCTATCCTCCATCATAAGACGTTTCCTTCGCAGCAGTCAAATGAAAATCCGGATTCGTAAAGGTACCTTCCAGCTCCATAAGTCAGAGAATCGATTTGAGATCAATGCATGATCCCGACTCTCCACACGATGAGAGCCATGTAGGCCTTTTGCATAGTGAACTTCCCATCAGACTAGGACCAACGATCAACGGATCCATCCACTCCTCCACCAGCTGGCAAAGTCTCAATCGGTAACATGAAGTCTACGAATCGTTGATCAGATAATTCAATACAACAGGGAGGTACCCAGCTATCGCTCTCCTAACAATCTTTGACGAATACCTTTGTATTAGCTGCCAAAGCGAAAAGATGTGGAAATTGGCCCCTCAAGGGACCATGCCCAGTCCAGTCATCTCTTCAAAATCTAAAAAGATAGCCATCACCTAGAACAAGCCTCATAAGAGGCATCACTTTTGGAAGCACAGAGCAAACCCCCTTCCAGAAGTTGGAAGATAATAAAACACCCACATCTGGCTTTGAGGGATCAATCTAAATCTCGTAGATAGCGCGAAAAGTTTTGCACGGCAACTCAACCCCACCTCCCAAATTCAGGCCACCCACTTCGCTCGTAAAGCCCGATTCATCATCTCCAGATTGTAGATCCCCGGCCGACCATCCTCCTTCACCAACATAACAGTCTTCCAACCAACCAGAGGCATACCTTGCAAATCTCCAGTCGAAGCCTAGAAAATCGTCTCATAATCGTTTTTAACTCCCTCTTTATCTCGGCAGGCAGAAGGTACGAAGACACGAAAAACATCGGGATAACTGAGAGGACCGCCTTCAACGGCAATGACAAGATGACCACCTCGAGACAGACATGCAGCATGCCAGCTCGCCAACATCTTCTCCAACTTTTCTATCATAGTCACTCCGACCGTTGTAGCCTACTACCCACCAATGACAACCCAAAATACATGATAGGGAGAGTCCCTCTGTGTGTGTACAAGGCAATCTCACAAGCAACCACCTCACCATCGTCCATCCCAAAAAGCATAAAAGCGGGCTTTACATGATTGATCTTTAAACTGGAGACCATCCCAAAAAGCTCAAAAACATTGGTCGGTCCCTGTTTAACGGTCTAATATTCCAACAATAATTACTTATTGCTAAGCTTCCTACATATAACTTATAAAAAGATGTAAACAAATAATTTCTTCGTTTAAAACATCTTCATATTCCCTACATAATCGAGGCGATGCCTCAATATCATCGCAGAACCTCAGTACCACCTTAGACATGCAATGCATAAGCCTCATTAAAGAAGTATGAGAATATATTCACTCAAAATTGTCTCGAGGTGTAAGCCCTAGTGCCTCGAGGTGGGATTTTCAAAAGCATGATTTGGAGTACGCTCCGGAAACAAGGGCACATCATCTTTTTTGAAGGGAGATTAATGTCTCAAAAATAATGAGTATGATCTCTGGCGACAATGTTCAAAATTTTTTTAGGAAAAATAGGGTGTAACGTCGATGAGATGCCCACTTGTAAAAAGGGTCTTTTGAAAATTTTGAGATCAGGTATTTAAATTTTTCCCATGATCTATAACATTTTCCTTGTATATTCTTTCAACCAGGAAAATAGATCCATTCCGTGCAAGCCATGTTCATCATAAGATAGCCACCACCCAAACCTTGGTGGGTTGCTCTCATGCCCAACTCATTGACAGAGCCCTAAAAACCAACTCAGTTAGAGGTTGACGCCAACTCAACAACTCCATCGCAATTAAACAGCCAAAGAAAAGGTGCTCAACATTCTCCACATCTGCTAAATGATTGTAAGTTTCGCCAGCTCTAGGGAAAAATGGGCATGCGCTCGCCAGTCAACAAACATTCCCTTCTCAACAACCAGAGAAAAATCCAAACCCGCAGAGGGATTTTCCACCTCCAAATGAATGTGAACTAATCTTAGTCACCCGTTGCATCAAAGACCATCGTCAAGTAAAACGCTCTATAGGCCTTCCGCGTCGTGAAGTGCCCATAAACCCAGAACTAATGATCTTTTGTACCCGAAACACTTTTACAAACCAGTAACACCTCCAACAAGTGTAAAAACACTGTAAATTTTCGGTATGACAACTCTATAAGGAACGAAGGTAGCCAACCTCCAGCTTCCCTGCACTCCCTCATAGAGCATCATGTGTCAGCTACCAATATGAAAAGGTGGGGGAAACGAGCACACAACGACCCTGCCTAGTCCAATCACCAGTCCAAATTCTGAATCCAAAGCCATCGTCGCAAACTAGTCTCATGATAGGAGACACACGAAGTAAAATCGAGCAGATCCCCTTCTCGATCTGGAAGGCACAGGAATAGCAATAGAGTTGTACGTAGGGGTTCATTAAAACACTATATAATGATCGTAGAGTCCTACAAAGCAAATCAGAACCTCCGCCCCAGATTCGGGTCACCTACTTCGACAAAAGGCCACATTTCATCACCTCCAAACCTCTAAGCTATGAATCCCTAGCATGACATCGTCCTCCGTAAGCATCATTTTCCTCACATTTTTTTGACTTTTTAAATTTCACATTTTTATGACTTGATCGATCACTTTTCATTAGTCACTATTTGTTGATCGAAAACTTGTTGTGACATGATCAATCACTTTTCATTACTGGTTAAAACCCGATCAATCAGATCTTGTGAATTAGTTGAACACTTCTTGAATTCCGACTGATCACTTTTTTGACATGATAGATCAACTGGATTTTTCAGGGAATCTTTTTAAAGTTGATATTATTCTTGATTTGGACTCTAACAAATATGATGAGCACAAATGTCTATATTAAACACCAAGCGAAGAAATCACTATACTCTCTAATGTTCATTACAACCTTTGTGAATGCATTTTAGAGTTGTAGGCGAATCTGTGATTCATCTGCTTAATACTTAATCCTTAAACAAACACATGTATTTACATTTAATTCATATTTTTATCATTTACATGTGCATTATTAATATTAATTAATAGGATTAAAATTATCCAAAATAATTAAAAATTATAAAACTTAAATAATCAGGGAAGTACTTTTACAAACTGGTCGAAAAATAAGAAATAGATAGATTGCAACACATGTTTTTGCGTCATCCCAGAGACATGGGCATCATGATCGGGTCAACAAATAAAAAAAGAAAATCGGAAAAAAAATACAAAAATGGAGCTTCGCTTGTATATTATATACCTATATGTATATGGTAGAATCTTCACTTTTAAATAATGCAGGTTAAATTTGATTAAATTTGATCATGATATCATAGTGATTTATATACACATCACTTCCTTTTGCTTAAATCCAGCTAGTATCGAGCAAGACAAAATATTTATGAGAAGAAGAAAATCCCAACTCACTTCCAGAGGAACATTACTCAGCAATGCTTGAAACCCCTAAATTTTCAGAGAGGATGAGTATTATCCTCCTGACGGTTTCTAGAGGACATACCCTCAAAGTACCTGGAGCTTAGGACAATTATCCTAGGGAAATAATACATATATGTAAAGATACAGATATTTAGGCTCAACAGTACAAATTCCATTATCCTCATAAGGTCATGAATCATTTGTCAATTCAGCTTCTCCCAATTGATTTGTAGTCTCATAATACTTTTCACGAAGAATTGAAATCAGGTGATAGGGGTCAACTCTTCCCAATTTTATGTCAGCTTAACAAATGATACAATCAAGCTACCAGTAGATGTTGATTCCTTTGTCTCTTTCACCTCGATATTCCAAGGATCTTAGCATTCCTTCTATTTACATATATTGTTAAAAGACAATGGGTCGGGAATTTATTTGGTTGAAAATGATAAATAAGCACACTAGTCCTTTTCTATAGTTTTTAAAAAAATGAAAATGCCAAGGTGGATGTGTGGACATACATGTAAGGATCAGATTTGGAATGATGCAATCAGAATGAAAGCTGATGCAGCTCCGAGGATCAGATGCGAGAAAAACGCTTAAGGTGGTTTGGCCATTTGCAGAGGGCAGCTGATGCACCAGTGAGGAGATGCGAGTTTTAGGATGCTGAGCCAGCTAAGAGAGGGCGAGGAAGGCCCAAGAAGTGTTGGAATGAGACTATATGAAGGGATATTAGTTTTTTGGATCTAAGCCCGAGAATGACCCAAGATAGATCTGAATAGAGGCAAAGAATCCATGAAGCCGACCCTACTTAATGTGGGAAAAAGGCTTCGTTGTTGTTGTCGAGAAAGCCCTTTTCTATCGTTCATTAACCAATTTTTATGGGCACATTGGCCTCTCTAAAGTTATATGATCTCAGGGAAGATTACCCCCTTTATTTCTTGGGGTTATGTACACAGTACATGTTTTTAGAATTTTATTGATTGTGCATATGTTCTGGTTATGGTTTTTTATAGTAGCACCCAAAAAAGTAAAATTATTGTATACTTAGGTTGAGGAAAACCAAGAATTTACAGGTATTTCTCTTATTTTAGATTTTGGAAAAATATAGTCATAATTAAAATGTTGGAGCACTAAACTCTTCATCGTACTTTTCGGGATCAAGAGACAAGTTTAAGCATTGTCCTCGAATCAGACATCTTAACTTTGGAGTTTGATCATTACTTGAGTTGTCAAGCATACATGAGAGGAAGAATCCTCACCGCAGTCAGACCAACTTCATATCTCACAATCTGTAACTAAGTTGAGCTAAGTGTGTTGTGTATATGGAATTCATCGCTCTTCAATGATTTACAAGACTATGACCAATCAAAGAATATTTAGTTTGATTAGAGATCTATGAATAGCAAAAACAGTTAACTTGAAGAGCCTAAATTAGTCATATCTAAGAAATTCCTTTAGAAGTTAAGTATCAAGTTGATGCACATCCAAAGGATGTCAAGGGAACCTAATTTCTCAAAAGATTATGATGTGTAAAAAACTCTTTCTGGATTTTTTTTACAAAATTCTAAAATTTTTGTGAAATTAAAAAGCCACAAATGCCTAAAGCCAAACACAGTCCTCATATATGCAGATGGAATGAAAGTACTAGAAAATGAATAGTTAACTATGTGGATGAAATGATAGAGAACATAAATCAAAGTTCACTATAGATTTCTTAAGTAATAAGTAGGATGGCGTGTGAAACATGGAAAATGCAGTGTGGAATATGATTATGACACCAAATACTCGTAGGTTACCTCCCACAAAGCAACATATTTTATGCCCCTAATTGGGCACAGTAATATTAAGCTTCCCTCAGCACAATGGTTTTGAGTAGAGTTGATGCACTAACAGTGCAATACAATGCTTTTGCAGTTGACCACTAACTATTAGGGTATGCCTGGTAACATGGTTGGCTTGAGTTGGGTTAGGTATAGTAACTAGTAAGCTCCTTGGAAAGGATTAGTAAGATGAGCTACCCCTTTGTAAATAGTAGGTTTATGTATGGTTGGAAGGGTTGGAATCATGGTTTAGAAAAACGTGCCTCGAGGCGCACGAGGCGTACACCTCGAGGCAGGTGGCCCTAAACCGTTTCAAAACTGCTGCCTCAAAACTGCTGCCTCCGCTGGGATCTGTGAGGCGGCCACCTCAGCTACTCGAGGCGATCGAGGCGTGAGGCGGAGGCCGATTTTATGAGCATTTTTTAAAGTAAATCATATGTCTCATTGGCAGCTTCGGATGTTAATAAAGGTCTAGTTGCTTAGGATAGAATTATATGAGATGAATGCTTAAATTTGGCCGCTTTCGAGTTTGTATTTAACGTTAAACGTGTCCAATTATGTCAATAAACTCTTGCCGTTGTACCCTTAAAATATACGAATCCGCAGATATCATAGAAAACATTAGTAGTCACATAATGAGTTATGTAATGTATCGAGAAGAACAAACAAGATAGAATTCAATGGGAGATTATACATTGCTCCCATAAAAAGGGGTCTATATACCCGAATAGAAATAAAAGCGTTAATAAATATTTTCATCGAGGGTGTTGCCCCCACACCCCCGCAAGGGGGGAGCGCACCTACTCCACACCCCCTGGCTGACTAACCAGGCAGCAAGACCCCGATCTTGTTGGGGTATTGTACGACAGAAGGGGGTCCATACGACAATTCTTCAACCTGGGTCAAATGGTTAGAATTCAGGAGTACATCAATAGAATCCCTCTCTAATTGGATAGAAATTTAGTAAAAAGGCATATACATTTGTATATCTTTTCTTTCGGTGTTCCTATCTTTATAATTTCATCATATGTTATAGTGATATATATCATATGTTAGTCTGAATATATATGATTTTATTAGTATATATTTTATTGTAGTTTTTATAGGTATTTATCCTTTAAATGAGGCTTACGCCTCGACCACCTCGAGGCTACGCCTCGCCTCGATTTCACGGAAACCAACTCATTCCCCTTTTGTTTTTTCAAACCTTGGTTGTTGTTAGGAGAAAAGAAGAGAATGAATTAGATGAGATCCTAGGGCTCTCTTATATAGGAGAAAAGCCATGGGTTAATTACATGAAAGGTAAATAAAATGTACTACGCCTTCTCCCACTATAAGTAGGGTCGGCTACATGGATTCTTGCTCAAATCCATGTTGAAAGATTCGACTATTGATAATAAATAGGGACGCTTGATTGTCACATAAAAGCTGCATGGGAAGAGAAACCTCAACAGCAAGATCAATCAACACCGATCTAACCCAAATCATCTATGTGCTTCCCTGTGTTATGGCCATGTACTCAAATTCTGCCCTAAATCTAGCAATCATTGCCTGCTTCTTGCTTTTCCATGATACGAGAGAGCTCCCAACGAAAATAGCAAAGCCAGAGGTAGACTTCATGTCTCTAGGGAAACCTGCATAATATGCATCTGCACAAGCTGTCACCTCAGAGATGTATCTCTGCTGAATATAAGACCAGAACCATGTGGAGTCTTAAAATATCTCAAGATCATATAGACTGCATCCATATGAACCTTCCTGGGTTGCTCCACGAACTGGCTAACCTTGCTCACAGCAAAAGATATATCTGGTCTGGTGATAGTGGCATATAGGAGCTTCCCAACAAGCTCTCTATATCTCCTCCTATCTACCTCCTCAGTGTCATAATCATATAATCTCATACTCAGATCCATAGGGGTAGTAGCACGCTTGCATCAAGTCATATTTGTCTCTAAAAGAAGATCTGTCACAAACTTCCTCTGGGTCATCATAAGACCACGTTGGTTCATGGAACTCTAATCCAAGTATCGAAGATTGCCAAGGTCCTTAGTAACAAACTGCTGACCTAGGAACTCCTCGGCAACCTGAATACCCTGCTCATCATCCCTTGTGACAATAATATCATCAACATAGACAAGAATAGCAACAGCACCTCTCTGTGTCTTCTGAACAAAAAGTAAGTGATCTGCAGTAGACCGCAAAAACCCATGTTGCTCTGTCAGCTCCGATAGCTTCTGCTACCACGCTCTCGGACTTTGCTTCAGGCAGTAAATCGCCTTATGGAGTCTACACACCTTCTGAAACTCCTCCTTAGTAGCAAACCTTGGTGGTTGTTGCATATATACCTCCTCTTATAGATCAACATATAGAAATGCATTCTTCACATCAAGTTGGTAAAGAGGGTTGTCCTGTGAAACAGCAACTGATAGAAGAATGCAAAGTGTCGAGTGTCTGGCCATTGGAGAGAAGGTATCATGATAGTCCACCTCATAAGTATCGGTGAATCCACGTGCCACGAGACTTGCTTTGTAGCAATCCACACTGCCATATGTCCGTTGCTTCACCGTAAAGATCCATTTGCATCCCATAACAAAGGCGCCTAGAGGAGTTGTAACAATGCTCCAGGTACCACGCGACTGCAAAGCGGCCATATCCTCCTTCATGACAAGTCGCCACCTACTATTATGTATGGCCTCCTGATATGTTCGTGGGATAGTAATAGCAGAGTCCCACAACAAACCTCTTGTACTCCTCTGAAAGATGGTCCAATGAAACATGTGCAACTAGATGATAAGTGGCACATTTGCGACGTGGATTTCAAGGCAATAGGTACATCCAAGTCATCAGCCTCTCTGTTCTCTGGTATCAACTCATCATGTGCAGTATCCTGTGAAACATTCAAATCTCCAATGCCATCAGTAGAAACAATGTGCTCATTACATACCTGAGGCGTGCTGGATAATAGGGAAGGTGCATGAGCAGAGGAGCAAGTAGAAGACATGTGAATGTAAAACCGTGGTAGGAACTGCGTCAGGGTAGGCAGAGGTGGAGGTGGTGGAGGTGGAGATGACTGAGACTCAACATGGGGTGCAGATCGTGGAGATAACGGAGGTGGAGGAACAATAAAATCCTCACCAAAATCAGCGTTAGACAACATCACTTGTAGGAGAAAAATACATAATAGACTCAAAAAATGTGAAATACATATTATTTTCTTCCTACAGGATCAAAATATTTATACCCTTTATGGGTACGAGAATAACCAACAAATACACATTTGACAACTCTAGGTGAGAGCTTGTCACGACCAGGAGTGGAATTGTGGACAAAAGTCACAGACCCAACAACTCTGGGAGTAAGGGAGAATATGTCCCTTCTAGGGAAACGCAGTCACGAAGGGAACATTTTCTCCAAGAATAGTGGACGGCATGTTGTTCACCAAGTAGCAAGCATGGAGAACAGCATCACCCCAGAAAGAATGAGGAGCTCGACTATGAATCAAAAGGGTTCTCGTGCCATCCAGAAGATGATGGTGCTTACGTTCAGCCACACCATTCTGCTGTGAAGTATAAGCACAAGAGGTCCGATGAACAATACCAAGATCGGAGAAATTCATATAAATGTAAGGTGGAAAACTCCAAGGCATTATCAGTACGAATAAATTTTAGATTAGCTGAAAAGATATTCTTAACTTCAATAAGAAAAGATTTAATGATATCACCCGCTTCAAACTTATGTTTCAACAAGAACATCCAAGATAATCTAGAAAAGCCATCCACAGCATCCATATAAAAATGGTGTCCCTGATGATCATGAACACGACTAGGACCCCATATATCAAAATGAAACAACTCAAATGACTAACTATTATGACGACTCTGACGACTCGGAAAAGAAGAACGATGGTGCTTCCCAAGCTGACAGGCTTCACAGTCCAAGGTAGCACGAGTAGACATCTGAGGTAGAACATGACACAGCTTCTGTAGATGAAGGTGTCCAAAGCGAACATGCCACATGAAAGGAGAAACGGATCCTGAAGGAATAGTAGCAGTCCCAGCACATGCTGGTAGGACAAGCTTGTACAGTCCTCTCTGTTCACGGCCACATCCAATCACCATGCCCGTGAGTATGGCACGACAATGTAAATCTTTTGTAATCTGACTAATAGACAAAAAATTCATCTGAAAATCTGGAGCATGTAAAACATTCTGCAAATGCATAGAAGGAGCTAGAACAATCTCCCCCTGACCAATAATGGGTAGAAGGACCCTAATAGCAATCACTACGGATCTACCAGGCGGGATAGACCTGTAAGAACTAAACTGTGCTCAATCGCCATACATATGATGTAATGCTCCAGAGTCCATAATCCAATCAGTCAAATCTGAACTGCTACAACTGGTAAGCGCATAAGCAATACCTGAACTAGACGAAGCTTCAACAGTAGTTGCTACATCTAAAGACCCCGCAGCGAAAGTGGTAAGAGTGGTCATCATCTCTTGTAATTTGGAAACAATATCATCAAAGCATGCATCATGAGCAGGGGCAGAAGTAGGCTCGGTCTGCTCATCAACACAGGCAGACGCAGGATATCCATGCTTCAGATAGCATGTCTCCTCAGATGATCGGGACGGTGGCAATGTGAACATGGACCACGCTGCCGTCCCCCTCCTCGACCACGAGGTCCGCGCCCACGAAACTGCGAAGTTCCCACTCTACCACGAGAAGTTGCCATAGCAGAGGGAGTCTGGGTTGTAGTATTATATGAGGTAGTGATCCTACTCAATCTCTTGTAGACCTCCTCCATTGGAGGTATTGTCTCTCCAATCAGTAGTTGAATAAGTGATGCATCGTACTCAAAGTCAAGAGATGACAGAAAGACTCTTGTCATAGTGGCATTCCAATATGCCTGCTGTTGCACAGTGCTGGTAGTAATAGGCATGAAGTTGTACAGCCGCTCAAACATACCTCTAAGATGTGAGAAGTGAGCATGAAATGGTCGAGCATTCTACTTGGTCGAGAAAATATCATATTGTAGTTGAAGAATCTTGCTCTCATTCTTTGTCTGCCCGTATGTGTCTGCTAAGATGTCCCACATAACCTTTGTTGTGGGTTGATTGACAATATCGTTGGCAATCTCCGTGGTGAGTCCCGGAGAGCCAATACGAGCATAGGCATCGTCTTGATTCCAAGAAGCATTAGCCCCAGTCTTGTTCGCCGGCTCTGAATCCGTCAGAATGTGCTCCTTGTTATGGCAATGCATAAGGGTGCGAAACTGCATGGACCGCAACTCATAGTTGGTCCCATCCATCTTCATGATGGGAGCCGGGCCCTTGAAGACATCGGACGCTGAGAAGACGTCACCTTTGTTCTCTGACATTGTAATAAGAATGTCGAAACCCGAAACAAACTGAGTAAAGTGATCTGAATGAGTCTACACAATCATATGGAGGATTGGTTGTATTTGTAGACTCATACAACTATTCTCAATACTTTTTATTGTGGTCTAGAGTCAGAAGACTTGATTTATATGTGAAAAATCACGAAATCCGAACAAAATCAGACCGTGGCGGCCAGCAGAGACAACCAAACTGCAGCAAGAACACAAAGGTGGGGCTGAACCGGCGCTGGGAGTGGCAGGTCCAGTCACGTCGGCCGTCGCTAGTCGGCGGGCTGTAGTACGGCAGCCCCTGGGCAGCAAGGGAGACCATCGGCGACAGCCCCTGGGCGACTAGGTGGGGTTGCACACGGGGGTATCCGCGGGGGGTGGGGGTGGGGGGTACTAGCGGTGGTGACGGGGGACGCGTGTAGAGGTTAGTAGGATACAGGAACCCCGGTCTAGGACCGTTGCTCCGATACCATGTTAGGAGAAAAGAAGAGAATGAATTAGATGAGATCCTAGGGCTCTCGTATATAGGAGAAGAAAACACCTGGATTAATTACATAAGAGGTACATAAAGAAAATAGAAATAAGAAAAAAGATAATGCGAGATACAAATATCTTAACAATTGTAATAGTAAATGTAATGTGATTTTTGTATATATTGCATCAATTATATTTATGGTTAATCAATACAATATTATATATTTGAGCAAGTAATGCCTAAATAACGAGAAAAATAACTTTTTTGTGATTATATTTATAACTAATCAATGTAGTGAGTAAATGTGACGTGATGTAATACTATTTGTATGTGAGACTCCTTTAGGCATGTCCAACTATCTTCAACTTGTATCAATTGACCTTGAAAGAGTGCTAAGCCCCTACTTTCTTAGGACCCGTTCGGTTGGGGGGTTACCCCCCAAACCCCATATTCCTAACCCACTTGTGGGGTCCACTCCCTTCCCATCAAAAAAATTATATATTATACCATCATATCATCTAAAAATCATAAAATACTTAACTTCTACTCACTATTCCAAACTTCAATACAATCGCATTACAACAACTACCCACTTTTTCTAATTTCAATACAATCATATCATAATAACTACCAACTTTTTCAAATTTCAATACAATCACATCACACAAACCCTCCCAACCCTTAACCCACCAACCAAACACACAAACACAAAAACGGGTTATCCTTCCCCGGATAACCCACGAACCAAACACACCCTTAAGGGACTCATTTGTTTATGCTCATGGACTAACGAAAACCAAGATCTCAAAATCGCTTGGGAATGTTTGAACATGTGCTTCTAAGGAAAAGGTTAGTTGGTGAAGACCTCTCCTTGATGACGGCTCCCTCATATAATTTCAGCTATAGTAATCAAAATTGAGGGTCTACCTCTGAGATGTTGCATAAGCTCTTGGCTACGGAAAAATCATTGGCACCATTTGTTGAAGAGATGGCAATTGTGTTTAATGGCCTTTCGAAAGGTTTTGCTCCATAAATAGCAGTGGAATCCATTATCTGTAAAGCTCGCGTTCCAAGTTCATTGGTATTAGATGCCAGGTGCATGTTTGATGCAGATCGATTTTGCGTGGCGACGGAAAAATTATTTGGACAGTGGATATTGTTGGTGGAAGAACAATTGGAAGGGATGAGAGAAGAAAATCATCGGGAACACGAGGGATTAGGGGAGGAAGAACGTGAAGATCACGCGAGGGGAGAGAGAGAAGGGAGAGGAGAGAGATAAAATCTCAATTTTATAAATCACTGAACTGTCTACATAAGTAGTCTACCATCCCTTTATATAGGAGGGATGAGATTACAAAAATAGAAATTCAACTAATTATCGTAAATAGACTCTAACCGACTAACCGACTAATTTGGAATCCAAATCTCCAACTAATTGAGATCATAGGCGATCCCGTTTATTTAATTAAAATACGACGACTCAAAATAAACGTAAATAAAATTAACGGGTAAAATTAAATAAATATGCGGCCCGATATTTCCGTTCTACGCTGCATCAACTCTCCTCTGCTTTTTAAAAGTTCGTCTCCCAACGAATTGTTGGATCTGCAGGCTTGGAGGTTGATAATTTCGAGTCCGCGTTCTCGGTCGTCCCCTGGAAGAATTGGTGTGGAGCGAATGGCGGAATCCACATACGCGCGGCGCGGGCGTTGGTGACGTGGCCTTCGTGGTGGAAGAGCAGGTGTGGCGCATAGGCGGGCGTCCATCCGGATTTCATCCCGTTGATGTGGTGTTCGAAGAACTGATGGGGCAGCTTCATGACGATCAACTCGGTCCGTGGAGAGTCCATAGCGAAGCAATAGCACAAGGAGAGTAGAGGAGGAGATGTGTCCAGGGAATTAAGCCATGGGGCCTTTAAATAGGTGAAACCCATGGTCCTAATCCTAATAGGATAAGGAGGTTTTCCAGATTTCCTCTTTTCAGCACTTGTTTTAAAATATTTCCGCTCCAGGGGGTTGAAGTGCAAATTTCGTACCCCTTCATCTAAAAACATTTTGTAAGGGAAGCCTTTGAATTTTTCTTTTGAATAAAAACCTTTGCATGGGGGGCCCTTCATGTAATTTTTCCCACTTAACTCCCAATCCCACAATTCATGGGGTTCGAACCCCTTAGAGATCGGACCTCTTGTTAGGGTTCTCCCTTTCTTCTCGCGCAGGTTACGCGGACAGTGGGGGCTACGGTGGCGGCTAGGCTGGGGCGGTTGGGGGTCGTAGAGGCGGTGGGAAAGGGTAGTCGGGCTGGGGCGTTGGCGGCGGTGGCAGTAGTGGCTGAGGCGGCTGGGGGTCGCAGAAGCGGCGGGAAAGGGGGGTCGGGAGGGAGGTAGGCGGGCGCAGCAACGAGGGGGAGGTGTATGCGGGACTGTGTGGGCGAAGGCGAGGCAGGTAGCGGCGATGGGGAGGCGGCGTCGCATCAAGTAGCGCGCGGGAGGGGGAGGGCCTGGGATGGGGCGAGGCGAGGGAGGGAGGCGGAGGATGGGAAGGTGGCGACGCGAGGAGGGGTGCGCAAGGGGGGTTGCGGCCTGAGAGGGAGAGACAAGGATAGAAGAGGGGGGTGTCGCCGTTGCAAGGCCGAGATGGAGGGAAGGCGCGTGAAGTTGGTGTGGGATGGCAAGGGGGAGGATGGGGGCTTGGGGGTGCTGGAGGAATGGGATAGGAGTGTCGGTGATGCGGGAGGAGGAGAGGGTGGGGCAGGGGGGTTCACCGAGGAGGTGCGGGTGGTGGCGGACTGGGGCAGTGCAGCGAGGATCGGGGAGGCCTGGGCAGGCGTCGGCGGGGCTGGGGGTTGGGCTGGAGCCGCAAGGGCTACGAGAAGGGGGCCCGAGGGTGCGGGGATGACAAGGCTGGGCTGCAACGGGGCTGGAACTGTTGTCGGGGGCGATATCGTCGATGGTGGTTGATCTGAAGCGGCCTGTACTGCGAGCAGTTCGTCGTTGTCGACGAGTTTTTCTTCCTCACAAGTCTGGATAACGGCTTCGGTAGTGAACAACTTTGTTTTGGTGGCGAATAGGGCCTCGAAGTTAGCCATAAGATCTCGAAACTTGGAGTAGAATGTGGTTTGTAAATTAAGTAGCATGCGCATCGTCTCCTTGTTGTAGGCGTCGTTGGCTCGCCGTTTTCGTTCGGACGAACGATAGTCCCTCGATGCATGTTGGTGCGAACGTCTGGACGGATCGTCAGATCGTGAAGACGATCTGTAGGCCATGCTCTGATACCAATTGATGCAGACCGATTTTGCGCGGCGATGGAAAAATTATTTGGACGGTGGATATCGTTGGTGGAAGAAAAATTGGAAGGGATGAGAGAAGAAACTCGTCGGGAACACGAGGGATTAGGGGAGGAAGAACGTGAAGATCACGCGAGGGGAGAGAGAGAAGGGAGAGGAGAGAGATAAAATCTCAATTTTATAAATCACTGAACTGTCTACATAAGTAGTCTACCATCCCTTTATATAAGAGGGATGAGATTACAAAAATAGAAATTCAACTAATTATCCTAAATAGACTCTAACCGACTAACCGACTAATTTGAAATCCAAATCTCCAACTAATTGAGATCACAGGCGATCCCGTTTTTTTAATTAAAATACGACGACTCAAAATAAACGTAAATAAAATTAACGGGTAAAATTAAATAAATATGCGGCCCTATATTTCCATTCTACGCTGCATCAATGTTATTCGAATTGGAAATCGTGGAAATGTTCATTGGTATTAGATGTAGGGTGCATGTTATTCGGATTGGGAATCGTGGAGATCGTTCATGATGGGCTTCCTGTTGAAGCACCACATCAATTTGGGGAGGCGAATCTATTGTGCAATCCACCATAGGTGGCAAAGACCAAGGTGTTGCTTGGAAAACACCAAAAACTGCATGCATTCTTGAGATTGAAACCCTTTCAACACGCTTTAACGAGAGTCGAAACGTCTATCGATTACAGACCTTCGAAAGATGTCCTTATCGAGTCGAACACAAGACCTTAAATTTTGATTTAGGCCACCATTTCGGTGACTGGCCGAACGAAATTTCGGTCATATCGGTCAGTTTTTGAACTGGGGCTCCCAAATTTCGGTCGATATAGGCCATTTCGATTGAATTTCGGCCACCTCCGGAAATCGAAATTTGATTAAAATTCGGCCGAATTTCGGTGAAATTTGATCTCATGGTCGAAGAAGTTTTTAGACTTCTCAATGGGCACAATATTCCAAGCAAGGCAAAGCTTCCTCTAAATGAGTCGAGTCAAAATGGATCAAACAATGCTTTGGTTAGAGGCCGGATCACTTAATTGTCCATCCAATAAAACTTGCTGACGGGCCTCCTAACAAGCATTCCCCTTGTTCGAGGCCCACGATGCTTCTCAAGTATATTGTTAGGGTTAGGGTTAGTGGGATACAGGAACCCCAGTCTAGGACCGTTGCTCCGATACCATGTTAGAAGAAAAGAAGAGAATGAATTAGATGAGACCCTAGGGCTCTCTTATATAGGAGAAAACACCTGAATTAATTACATAATAAAAGGTACATAAAGAAAATAGAAATAAGAAAAAAGATAATGCGAGATACAAATATCTCAACAGTTGTAATAGTAAATGTAATGTGATTTTTGTATATATTGCATCAATTATATTTATGGTTAATCAATGCAATATATTTGAGTAAGTAATGCCTAAATAACGAGAAAAATAACTTTTTTTGTGATTATATTTATAACTAATCAATGTAATGAGTAAATGTGACGTGATGTAATACTATTTATATGTGAGACTCCTTTAGGCATGTCCAACTATCTTCACATGTATCAATTAACCTTGAAAGAGTGCTTAGCCCCTACTTAGGTGGTGATGAGGTTCTCCTAAGGGACTCATTTGTTTATGCTCATGGACTAACGAAAACCAAGATCTCAAAATCGCTTGGGAATGTTTGAACTGTGCTTCTAAGGAAAAGGTTAGTTGGTGAAGACCTCTCCTTGATGATGGCTCTCTCCTATAATTTCAGCTATAGTAATCAAGATTGAGGGTCTACCTCTGAGATGTTGCATAAGCTCTTGGCTACGGAAAAATCATTGGCACCATTTGTTGAAGAGATGGAAATTGTGTTTAATGGCCTTTCGAAAGGTTTTGCTCCACAATTAGCAGTGGAATCCATTATCCGTAAAGCTCGCGTTCCAAGTTCATTGGTATTAGATGCCAGGTGCATGTTATTCGAATTGGAAATCGTGGAAATGTTCATTGATATTAGATGTAGGGTGCATGTTATTCGGATTGGGAATCGTGGAGATCGTTCATGATGGGCTTCTTGTTGAAGCACCACATCAATTTGGGGAGGCGAATCTATTGTGCAATCCACCATAGGTGGCAAAGACCGACGTGTTGCTTGGAAAACACCAAGTATTGCATGCATTCTTGAGATTGAAACCCTTTCAACACGCTTTATCGAGAGTCGAAACGTCTATCGATTACAGATCTTCTAAAGATGTCCTTATCGAGTCGAACACAAGATCTTAAATTTTGATTTCGGTCACCATTTCGGTGACTGACCGGAATGAAATTCTGGTCATATCGGTCAGTTTTTGAACTGGGGCTCCCAAATTTCGGTCGATATAGGCCATTTCGATTTTCGGTCACCTACGGAAACTGAAATTCGATTAAAATTCGGCCGAATTTCGGTGAAATTTGATCCCATGGTCGAAGAAGTTTTTAGACTTCTCAATGGGCACAATATTCCAAGTAAGGCGAAGCTTCCTCTAAATGAGTCAAGTCCTTCTCAAAATCGATCAAACAATGCTTTGGTTAGGCCAGATCACTTAATTGTACATCCAATAAAACATGCTGACGGGCCTCCTAACAAGCATTCCCCTTGTTCGAGGCCCACGATGCTTCTCAAGTATATTGTTCTGAGTGTGAATTTGGTCTCTTCTATGAGGATGTCTTCATTCTCAGTCCCTCGAGGTCGTAAAGTTATTGATGGCATTCATTCGCTTGATAATTATGGAGTTGAGAATATTGCGCCTTTGGAAACTGATGTAGGTGTCAAGTAAGAAGCCTAAAGACATTTGACGATGCTTCCAGATGGCATGGGAGTTCCAATCAGGATTGGACCTTTCACCCACATGTTAGAAGAAAATATCTTGTCTAAATAAGCTTGTAGGGCGAGGGATGTTGTTTCTAAGGGAGGAAAATTTGACTGCAAAAGAAAAGACGTCTTAACATAATTGTGCAAGAGATGAAGAGTAGGGAATGTACAAAACCTTCAGGCCGGAACAATAGAATGTGTTAGAGGTTGTGTTGATGACCCGAGCAATGAGTCCACCACCAGATCTAGAGATAAACTTGAAAAAACAAGGCATGACTGATGATGCAAAAAACTAGAGATAGAGATGAAAACAGTCTGATACATACAGATACTAATAGAGATATTATCATCATTATATCCCTTTTTTATACAAACACGGATGCAAATATGGATGTTAAACGAATATATAGGTAGAAGAATTATAAATCATAGAAACAAAATCATAAATACAAACAAACATTCATAATCTGAATATGCATACTTGAAAACAAATATGGATTAGATTATCCATGAATCTTGAACATTCTCAACGTGTTTAGTGCCTAAATTATTTAATGCTAAAAACAAACTTTTTATAACAAAAAGCATATAAACTCTATAAAATTTTGAATTACAACAAGCTAGGTATGAGATTGAGTAGGGAATTACGAAGAGTGGATGATTGCATTTAGGTGGTAAACTTGGCAGAGAGAACATCTTATGAAACTCTAGTTCATGATATTATTAAAATTTGTATATTCATATTCATTGAATGCATGTTTTGAATATCCATATTCTATGACTAACAATGAGAATGACCATATTCGGCAAACTATAAAATATTACATTCACACATGTATTCATATTCATCGGATGCAAGTTTTGAATATCCATATTCATATTTGTATTAGTAAAACCAACATTAGAATGTCCGTATCCTTCTTAAAATTAATATGAATACAAATACATATGCATTCCTTCTAATCCTTAGTCAGTGGGTTTGGACAAAGAAACCACATAGAAATCTGACGCTAAAATATCAGAGGAGCAAGATGAGTACTCTAGCCCGCCAATTTTCCCCGAGCCTTGGGTCGGCTTGAGGCTTGGATTTTTGGACAGTCCGAGGACCCGAACCCGGCACAAGGCCAGCAGGGTCAGTCTCTATTTCGGGCCAAGCTCGGCCCACCCCAATTAATGATTACTTGAAGGCTATATGTTGGGAAATTTAGAGGGGGCCATGTGATTCTAGTTACGTGAGGTGGAATATGTTGGGAACATAAGTTCATTTAAGGTAATTATTATCGTGTTGTATAAATTTTGTATATTAGTTTCTACTTAATTAAAAAATTAGTCATAAAACTAAGGGATGGAAGTATGCATGTGTATAGATACATATTAAGAAATATATGCAATGTGGCCTACATTGTTTTGGTATTCTATCATTTGTGGTTTGCATGCCAATTTCGCAACTGCTACTTTGGCAACATATACTCTTTTTTGAAGGAAAAAAAGGCCCCCATCACCAAAAGATGTACAAGGTTATTGCAAGCTACAAGGAAAGCGAGAATTTACATGATCCAACTCTCAGCTAGCTCCTTTACATGCGCAACGACATTTTCACCATAGAATATGCCGGTGAACTGTCACACGATTTCTTGTTAACCATAAAGTCCAAAGGCAACATATATTGTATACATTGAATTTGAATCTATTGTTAGGCCTTCCATTTATCTACTTAATTATTATCATATGGATTTCAAAATTTCGTTTTAATCAATATCATGATGTTTTAGTCTCTTAAATTTGATTTTACATCTACTTGAGACATTTCCCTCGTTGGATCTACTGGATGACACGATTTTTGGATGACACGATTTTTTATTGAAGGATGCTAAGAGGAAGCTAGAGGATGGCTACAAGCCTACAACGCTCGAGATTTTTGGAGAGTTGTCAAAGCTAGCTCTCAATCATATCAAAACTACCGCTATCACATTCAATATGGCAGAAGTGGAGGCACAGGCTTGTAGTGTGGAGTTGGGTGCGGAAAAAGTTGTTTGCTTATCCGCTATCAAGGTTTACCATTGACTAGTGGTAGGCTTAGAATGTCTGATTGGTTGCCTATAGAAGAGAAGCTGGAGAGAAAGCTGATGGCCAGAAGGCGACATCTTGTCATGAGGGAGCCGCTTGGTGCTTATAAAGGTCGTTCTTTCGGCAATTCCTGTGTTTTTTATGTCTTCACGCCTCCTTCTCGTTGGGATTCATCGTTGGTTGGAGACAACCATGCGCAGATTTTATGGAGCAAGTCAGGCACAGATGGTTCAGGAGTTCATCTTGCATATTAGGAAACGGTTACGCTACCAAAGTCAAGTGGCATCCGTATCTCCCACCTAGAAATTATGAATGAGGCTCTTTTTATGAAGTGGGTTAGCAGGATTTTGGGCAGAGATGAAGACCTTTGGTGTAGACTTATTCACCACATATACGGTGTCCAGGCGCATGGCAATATTCTCGCCCATCATTCCTTCTTTCCACCGACCTTCTGGAAAGGGATTACATCGATTTTGCCAAGGTTCCACGAATTTTTTCGCCCCATTCTTGGCAGTGGTTGCTCCTTCGCTTTCTGGTCAGATAATCGGACCGGCAATAGTACGTGGGCTACACTTTTCCCGCATCTCTTTGCTCTGGCAGAGATCAAGAAGCAAGGGTCCAAGATTGTTGGCTTGACGAGAGCTGGATACCTTCATCGGCATAGATTTTTCAGACCAGTGTTTAAACGACCTCCTCCGTCTTCCAGACTCCTTGAGTGATATTGATGGGCCAACCAAAGGTAAAGATCAGTGGGTCTAGAAAGACAAAATGTTCTCAGTGAAATGTACTTACAGAGTAATGGACGGATCTTCTTCTGTAATGACTCTCTGATTAAAGATCGTCATCTAATATGGGACTTAAAGCGTCCAGGTAGAAATAGCATTTTGTTAGCTTTTAAGACGAAAGCGCATCATGACAAGGGACCGTTGTGCAAGGTTCTTTGCAGGTATATCAAGTTTGTGTCCCCTCTGTGATGTGGAGATCGAGACATTGGAACCATGATTTTTAAAAATGTGAGGCGGATCGAGGCGGATTTCCCTTGACGAGGCGAAGCGTAAGCCTTGAGGCGGTCGAGCCGTAAGCCTCGATTTATATAGGAAAATATACATAAAATATAATTAAGCATAATTATATATATTTATAAAATCACAAATTCAGATATTCCCAACATATTAACCATATATGCTATGAGCATGAGAATATATAATATTCTTTGCATGATTTACTTTAAATTCTAATTCGTATTATCATCCATATAAAATGCAAAGCTTATTATGACCTCCTTTAATGTTTTTTTTTTGAAAGCAGAACGATTCGGGGGAGACACGTGGTGGTGTTCGCCCCAATTTTATTAAAAACGAGAAGAGGGAGATGGGAAGAGAGGTACAAAATGATACAAACACCCGGGATCAAGAGGATCCCTGTCAAAATCACAGTCCACAACCCCAACAATCACACGCGACTACAGCATCACCGGAGCATCCACTCATTCAGAAGTAACTCCACATGCGCTAAAACGTTTTCCCTGTACCACCTTTGGCCCCTGAAGATCTTGGCGTTCCTAGCGAGCCATAAAGCCCAGATGCAAGCAAGGGGGCGGAGCAACTCCCATCTTTGCCGATCCGCACGAGAGCGCAGAGTGATCCAGAACGATTCGGCCGAAGAAGCGTCCACCCAAGATACATTGAGGCCCTCCCAAATGGAGGTAGAACACGGACAACAGAAGAACAGGTGTTGCAAGGTCTCCATCTCGCCGGTACACAGCACACAATCCATGGAGCCATCCCCCAATAGGAACATAGCACATCTATCTCGGGTCAGTACCCTACCGCGGCGCAGTAGCCACAAGAAAAAAGCCACCTTCTCCGGCAAGTTTAAGGTCCACAGCCATCCCAGATCATTGCAAAGTGGGGTACGATCGGAGATTGGTTGATGGGAGATGACCTTGAATGCCCGCCTCGAGGTGAAGGCGCCGTCACGCCAGATCCAGTGATCCCTTCCATTGGATGGTGTTGGCGCATCCCTAAGCTGCTGCAGGAGACGTAAGAGGTCATCGAAGCGTTCGTCGGAGAGGTTGGCCGCAAAGCAAGGGAACCAGCTGCCCCCGGCCCAAGTGGAAGCCACCGTAGCACCAGAGTTAGCCGCCAAGGCGCAGAGGCGAGGGAAGGAGCTACCGAGTGTGGCATCTCCCGCCCAAGCGTCGTGCCAAAAAAGGAAGGAGTTTCCATCACCCAGCACCCGCTTGAACAGATGAGAAAACCGCCTAGCCGCCGAGGCGATTCCCCTCCAAAAAGGCGTCCCAGAACGCGGAGCGTCTGCATCTCGCAGCATGTCCACCCCGATGGAGAGAATATCACGTAGCATAGAGGGAAAGAAGCCAGAGGCGGTACCCCAAAGCTTGCTGACCCATTTAAGCATAAGAGCATCGTTTACCAGATCCAGGCTACGAATCCCGAGCCCACCATCGCACTTCCTTTTCGCCACATCCTTCCATGCCACCAGATGGATGCCCCGCGACGCGGAGCCCCTTCTCCCCCAAAGAAATGTCCGCATAAGGCCCTCGAGCCTCCTCCTGATCCCCACCGGAATGGCCCAATTCGCCAAAAAATAGATTGGAATGGCGGCCAGAACCGACCTGATGAGCACAAGACGCCCACCCCTGGAAAGCATCGCCGCACCCCAACCAGTAAGCCTTCTCTCCGCCTTATCCATGACCCTGTTCCAATGGGACAATCTCGCCCTTCTCGCGCCCAGAGGTAGGCCCAGGTAATCGATTGGAAGAGTAGAGGGGGAGCACCCCAGAATCATGCCACAAGCCGCCGCATATCGATCATCCCAAGCGAAAGGGATCAACTTGGATTTGGAGTGGTTGATGCGTAACCCCGAGAGCTCGCTAAAGATGGCAAAGGTGACAGCCATTCCTTTAACCGCCTCCAGACCCCCCTCTATGAAGGCGATTGTGTCGTCCGCATACTGGAGTGTAGGACAGTTGCTGAAGTTACACGAGAAACCGGATGAGAAGCCCCTCGCGATCACCCGATCCGCCATTCTCGGGAGAACGTCAGCGGCAATGACGAAGAGCATGGGTGCGAGAGGGCATCCCTGCCGTACACCCCTCCTTGGTTGAAACCGGCTACCAACGAAACGTCCATTCAACATGATCGAAAAGGATGTCGTAGAAACGCATCGGCGCATCCAGGAGATCCAAATATTTGGGAATCCGCGAGCACGCAGCACAGACCAAAGGAAGCTCCAGTCCAATGAGTCATATGCCTTTGCGAAGTCGATCTTCCAAAGAAAGCCGCGTTTCTCCCGTCTCACCCAGCTTTCAACCATCTCATTTAGCAACCTCGTTGAGACCCCCTGAAGGTACCACCCCCGCCGCTTCCGCCACCGCCTCTTCGAAGGACAGGCAAGTGTGGTGCTCCCTAGACCGCGACCTCGCGGTCCGTCTTCTTCTGTAGCGTTTGCAAGATCTCTTCGACGATTCGATTGGTGGAGCCATGTCAAGGAGGGACTCCGGGTCCCCCACCGTAGTCGAAGCCCCATGAGAGCCCCCCACCACTGCCGAAGCCCCAGCCTGAGGCGTTGAAGACTCCGACCCAGCCTGATGCGCAGAAGACTCCAGGTGGTGGTCGATAGAGAAAGAGCCTGAGTGCGGTGCAAGGAGCAAAGAAGATGAAAGGAGCAGGGCGCCCTGGTCCGACTGCTGGAGAAAGTCCAGAGGGAGGCCCGAACCCGAAGGTGCACCCGCCCGACCCGGGCCAGAGGATGGATCCGGTTGCGGAAGAAGGTTCAGAGGGTGGACCGAATCCGAAAGAGCACTCGCCCGACCCGGGGCAAAGGATGGATCCGCGCTGGAGAAATGGATCAGGGCTGCATCAGCAACCCGAGGTACAGATTGACGCATGGCTCCGAATAATGATGAAGCGGCACGCCCAAGAATGGAAGCGCCAGGAGAGAAGATCCGAAAGGCAGAGGCTTGCGACCCCACCGAGAATGTCAAATCCGCACCGAAAGTCGTGCACCTACCCTCCACATCATCCCAACCGCCTGCCACGTCCCCCCGCGTACTCCCGAGGGCGGCTACCATGCAACGATGCCATGCGGTGGGATGGCCTTCACGTACATCAGGGGGAGAGGGCCTTACGTAAACATGCGGTGGGATGGCCTTCACGTACATCAAGGGGAGAGGGCCTTCACGTACCTCCTTTAATGTTGGTGGGTAAAGTTCTTGTCAGGGATGTAAAAAACGGCCTAAACGGCCGTTTAAAAGGCCGTTTACACGCATGCGGTCCTGGACCGCACCGACTAAGCCCAGGCGGGCACATATGCGGCCAGGCCGCTTAATCAGCGTTAAACGGACGTTTAAACGCCGTTTAAACCCCGTTTTTTACATCAGCCTGTCAAGAATGTGAGAATGTGCTTGTTTTCTCCCTAACATGGGCCCCTCCTAGTCCCCCAGGCTCGTTGACCAGTTGCATCAAGAACCATGTTCTTGTAGGGCATGGTGTGACACGAGGGTGCATACAATGGGTCTTCAACTTGGGGAGCTTCACCCCCTTTGGATTTATGCAATGGAGATGAAACAACTCTAGATATTAGATTCTAGATATCCGATATAACTTGTTCGCTTCATTCCTTGTGTTGTTTATCTTCATAAATCAAAATCGAGATTCCAAACTTTGACTATGGATTCTACTTGTTTATGCTATTTTTGACAATTGATAGGAAAAAATCATTGAATATGACAATATTTAATATATATATTGTGAATATGTGATTATATTTTATAATTTAGTTATATTTTTTATTAATTATATATGTGTAAATATTTTTTTATTAATTAAAAATACAAAACCGCATAACCCGTTTAATTTCCGTTTAAACTCCCGCATACCGTTTAAACAGTAATCAGTGACCCTACCGACTGAATACCGCATACCGCTTTTTGCAACCTTGGTTCTTGTCGATATATAACAATTCCCTTTATGTGCATGAGTGAAGCACACTTATGTGACTAACATATATTATTAACATACACAATATATAATATGTCTATGTTGTTTTATATGTGCTATATGAGTAGCATATATATTAATATGTCTTGAATCCTAACCATCCGATTTGCTAAACTCAATTGAAGAATCGTTATATGCCCCCCTTGTCGCACCATACCCTACCAACACGGGGGTCTCGTTGCTCGGCCAGCGAGCCTGAGGGGGGGCTAGGAGGGGAGCATGTGTGCTCTCCCCCCATGCGGAGGTTGCAGGGGGCAGAGCCCCCCATCTTTATATGATAATGCATAATTTTTAAATATAGAATAAATATATATATGATTATATAACAAATTAGATTGTTAACAATTAATATTATACTTAAGATATCATAAAAATCAATATAAAAATATAAAATATAGGGTACCAACCCTTTGCAGCCCGAGGCAGCGCCTCAAGACCGCCTCAGCGCCGACGCCTCGAGGCGCGCGCCTCACATGAGCTGCTTGAGGCAGGCGCCTCGAGGCGTGTTTTTTAAAACCATAGTTGCAACATCTTTTCTTCAGTCGTGGGCTCACATCCAATGTTTGGCTTGAACTTAATTTAGATTGGGTGAATCTGCAAACTCGAATACTTTCTGAGAATCTTAACATTTAGCAAAGCAAAGACCCAACATGGGCTCCTTCTTCCCTTAGAGGTTATTTGGGCATTGTGGTTAGCTAGAAATAGTATGGCTTTTAGCTCTCAGCGCTTTTACGTGGATAATGTAATTTCCCATGCCAGGACTCTTCTCAAGTCATGGCTTCTATAAGTCTTTCTCAACCTAGCTTTTTATTATATTTGGAGCGGACGCCATAGCATGTTTCCCTCTTTTTTGGATAAAAAAACCACACAAATTCTAGATTTGTCATAAGATTACTAATTTAGCTTTATAAAAATAAATTCTAGATCTTTTATATATTTATTTTTATATATAATATAAATTCCATCAAATGAAAAATAAAACAAGGTGTTTTGTCTAGATTGATGTGTGTACACATATAACAAGCTCATCAAAAAATCCAAATCACATGGCATGCAAAAGATTAATGTTTATATTTATGTTGGGGCAAGTATAGTACTTGAGTCAAAGATTAATTTCCTCTATCACGCATAATAGTTAATTACCATATTTAGAAAGAAATGGCTTCTATAGTTGTATCATCATACGCATACATGAGAGGAACTTTTTCCATCAACCAGTTTGGTACAACGTAATTAATTAGTTATATGTACAAAATTACAGAAAGGGCTATGTACAACGTAACTAATTAGTTATATATGCAAAATTACATAAAGGGCTAAGCTGAGCGCCAAGAATGGCATTTCTTTAACTTCCGAGATCGGAAATACACGACAGGTTCGCACACCAACCATGAGGCCAAAATTGGACACTAGAAGGCTATAGGCAAAGATTGGGTCATACACAAGAAGGGAATCAAGGGTAGGGTCTAGCTAGGATTAGGAGAGAGGGAGGGGAGAGTTTGTTGGTGATTCGAGCTTGGGGTTAGCAACATGGCGTATGCATGACCCAAGCGACACACGTCTACAATGGTCGGGCTTTCCTGGGTCAAGTCGGATTCAGGCTAGGGTCAGACCGAGCTTGAAAATTCGACAAGATGAGGGCTCGGTCTACATGTGTATTGGATCCATGACGGGTCCGGGCTTTTGTGGATCATGTCAGGCCATGTCCAGGCCGGCTCGGGCCGCCCAACCCAATACTCCACCCTACTATCTTGCTAAAAGGAATCTCTGCAAGAATATCACTAATTGGTTGGGCTTCATTCTCCTTAAGGGTCATCATCGAGAGTGATGGAAAAATATTTGTTGGTTGGAATGACGATCTTTTACATTTGAAAGCTAAATATTTGGGACGACATTCTTTAATGGTGGTTCTTTGGAGAAATTTTAATGGATTTTGATGATGATCATTGATGTTTGTAGTTAGATGGATGATGGCTGAGATAACTTTGGGAGGAGTTGCATCGCATGCGTGTTAGTTTTTCCTTGGCAACCTAGATTATGGGGAATGACTTCGATGTAACATTGTTATCTAGGGATACGCCTCGGATACAACAAGGTAAGGACCTTGACTCTGAATTTTCTCATATGGTTGCTAGCCTTCAACTTGAGATCATGGATGTGCCCGACTACAGATATACTTGAAGAAATGGCTGCTAGCAAAGTTAGTGCAGTTTTTTCTGCTAGCCTCCATAAGATCCTTGCCTAGATCTACCGAAACCCATTAATATCAGGCTTAATAGTAAAAAAAATTGTCCCTCCCACAATTCCAAACACCTTCGTGGTAAGGAAATCAAGTTACCTTCTCATGAGACGTCCAAACCATCTTAGACATGTTTCCTTTATTTAGTTGAACCAACTTTTTCTTATAATAGCCATGTTACAACAAGTTTTTTCTCGGATACTCATATTAGGAGACCAATTGCTAATATATATATATATATATATATCCACGATGTATTAGCAACAAAAGGAAAATAGGAGATGCAACAGTTCAAAACAATCACCCAATGGAAGTGGAAGAATCATTCTTTTCAAAAAACGGAGGAATTAATAAAGACAGCATCATAGAATTAATCCAGGGTGGTTGAAGGAGAGAGAAGCTCCTAAGTTATAATATTCTTTGTCATTAGGACTGTTAGAGAATTCTTAAGTTCGATATTCGCTCAGATTTGGCTCGATAAAAGTTCGATTCAGATTTGGTTCGAAAATAAACGAACCAACCTAAACACAGTTTAGGCTCGATTAAATAAACGAACCAAACCTGAAAATAGATTCGCTCAGCTTCGATTAGTTAAAAGTTCGATATACATCTATTTACAAATCCTTACCTGGATAAGTGAACCTTATTTCCGGATAAGTTGTTTTTGTCCTGAGATAAGTGGACTATGTCTAGAGATAAGTGAATATTTGTGGGATAAATAGACTTTATCTCGATAAAAACTATCCCAAGATAAATGGTCACATCGTGGTTACAATATCTGTTATCTATGCGTCAAGTACTTTTCTCTTCCTTATCCCTCAAATCAACAGAACAAGTATAAATCTCATTTACAGTTTATCCCCACCTTATTCCTTATCACTCATCCGAATGAATATAAAAATATATTTTTTTCATTTCTTTTCTTTTTACTAATGTATTTTCCAAAAGACGAAGAAGAGTTAGATAGAAAAAATTGAATGAATAGTTATTCTAATTATATATTTTTTTCATTTCTTTTCTTTTTACTCACTCTCATCGGAAAATTTTCAAGTTCGACGTTCGCTTAGATTCGATTCGATTAAATAGAGGTTCAATTCATGTTCGGTTCGAAAATAAACAAACCAAACCTGAACACAAGTTTAGGCTCGATTAAATAAATGGACCGAACCTAAAAATTGTACGTTCGCTCAAGTTCGGTCCGTTTACACCCTTATCTGTCATGAGACATCGTAGAAGAAAAGAGGTAAATATTATAGTTGCACTGAGATTTGCGATTCGATGCATTATGGGCATGTTTGGTTGCTGGTGTAAATCGGGGTACACTGGCATACCCCGGGCTCCAACCCTCCCAACCTAGGTTGGGATTACTTGTATTGACCCTACAATTTCTTTGGTATAAGGCGGCTGATGGGAATGCTTCCGTGGCCGCTTATTGGTCCGGGGATGGTTGGTTCCCCATCCTTCGTAACAACCTTTCCGACCAGCGGCTCATCGAACTCTTCCGTCTCTTGGATTCGATCGGTGGGGCGTCTCGGCCCACGGGGGGCAGGGATCACTGGGCTTGGAGGGGGGGCCTTCTCGACGAGGAAGGCATATTTGGTGGTTTCTTCCTCCACCTACTTGGGGATGGAGATGTTGATGTGTGATTGCAGCTTTGTTTGGGGCTTGAAGCTCCCTGAGAGGGTTGGTGTTTTCTTTTGGTTATTTCGGAGGAAGAGGCTTTTGACGAGGGATCGCTGCGCTACGCTGTTTGGCTCTGTCCCGGAGGGTTGTGTTCTTTGTGGCAATGGTGTGGAATCTCTGGATCATCTTTTCTTTACCCGGTGGTGATGGGCGTCTGGGAGGCGGCGGCTGTGGATTGGATCAACACCACTGATTCGGCTGCTTTTTGGGAGTCAATGGTATCTAACAAAGATAGGGTCCGTGGGGATCTCTTACGTCCCATGGCGAGTGTTTGGGCAATCTGGCTTGGGCGAAATGAAGCTATCTTCAAGGGGCAACGGTTTTACAAAGAAAATATTGTCTCACTGTGCCCGTCTTATTGTTGACTGGCTTCTGGTTTAGTTCCCTCTCGTTGTTCGAGCTGGGTTCCTTGTAAAGTTTTTTCTTCGTTTTTCTCTGTCCTTGTTTCTTCTCTTTTGTTAATAAAGAAGGGGTGAACACCACCGAGTGTATCCCCCGAGTTTTAGTCTTCAAAAAAAATCTTTGGTGTAATGTTTTTTAATTATGCTCAAATAAAATTATTAACATAAAAAATATATTATATCATTAAAAAAGTTTTTTTTTACGCTCAAAACAGGGGGAAACACTCGACGGTGTTCACCCCAATATATTGAAAACAAAAGGTAACGAGTTTTTACAGAAAAGGTAAAGAAGTAAAACAAAAGGGACTACCCGAGTGGGTAGCCAGAAGCAAAGGAGCCCCCGTAAAACCACAGCAACTATCCATGGGTCCAATCCTCCAGAAGACGCTTAGCACGCAAAGAAATGTTCTCCCTGTAAAATCGCTGACCCGCAAAGAGTGCCTCATTCCGCACCAGCCATATGCTCCACAGCCTTGCGATCGGATCAAGTAAAAGCTTCCTTTCGCTTCCCCTCGAATTCACCAAACTCTCGCACAAAGCACGAAAGGAGACGGCGTTAACCCAAGCAAGATCATCCCAAAGAGGACGAACAGGGCCGCACTCGAAGAAGAGGTGAGAAATTGTTTCCCGCTCCGCATCACAGAGGCCCCACATCGAGCCAGCGTTCGGAAACAGAGCCGCACACCGATCACGAGTCAATAGTCTTCCCCGCCGAAGAATCCATAAGAAAATGTCAATGCGCTCAGGTAACTTGAGGCCCCACAAGAATCTACAGTCACGCACCAAGATATCGTCATCGATATTATGGGTAGGAGTAAGAGCTGAGTATGCCTTTCGACAAGAGAAAGATCCATCCTTCCAGGCCCAGTGGTCCCGACCAATATGCGGCTGAACAACATCAACAAGCTGAGCCATAAGCGACAGAAGATCATCCAAACGACGGTCAGAAAGGTTCGCAACGACCCGAGGGCTCCAACAGTCGTTCGCCCAGTACGAGGCCACCGACGCCTCCTTATCCTCGACCAAAGCAAAAAGACGCGGGAACATCACGTTGAAAGCACCCCTTCCGGACCAGTCATCGGTCCAAAAACGAAAGTCGGTCCCGTTGCCCAGCACCGGCTTAAATAACGAGCAATTTTGCCTGAAAACATTCATCACTCCACGCCAGAATGGAGTAAGGTGGCGTATCGAGTTGCCCCTATTGATGCCCACCAAGTCCGCGCCCAGCAATTCCCGCAGGACGTTAAGCATAAAATTCTCCTCATTCCCCCACACCCGAGAAGCCCACTTGAGCAATAGAGATTCATTAACCAATTCCAGGCGCCTAACCCCCAAGCCCCCCATCCGCTTGGGCCGAGAAACAACCTCCCACCCCACGAGGTGAACCCCCCTACGCCCATCCCCCTTGCGACCCCACAAGAAGCCACGCATACACCTCCCCAATCGCAACCGAACCCCCTTGGGCATACCACGGACGGAGAAGAAATAGATAGGAATAGAGGATAGCACCGCTTTGAGAAGAACCAGTCGCCCACCCCTGGACAATAAAACCGCTCGCCATCCAGCGAGGCGGGCCTCCATCTTCTCCACCACGACGTTCCAATCGCGGAGCCGAACACGGCCGACAGCTAAGGGCAGGCCGAGATAGTCAAATGGGAGGGCAGAGGGGCTGGAACCCAGGAGCTGAGCGCATTCCAGAACCTCCGCCTGCGACATGCCGAAAGGAACCACCTTTGACTTGGACGCATTAATCGAGAGTCCCGAAGCCTCACTGAAAAGTTGAATAGTAGTGGCCATACCGGACACCTCAGTGGGACCCCCCTCGACAAAGCATAATGTGTCGTCAGCGAACTGAATAATTGGGACATGGAGGTCCCCAATAGAACAACCCCGGGTCAAGTCCGCCGCAGCCATGCCATCAATCATTCGAGGCAGCACATCAGCCGCCAAGACAAAGAGAAGAGGAGCGAGAGGACACCCCTGTCGCACCCCCCTCCTTGGCTGGAAGAAACCCCCGACCGGGCTGCCATTCAGCAAAATGGAAAGCGAAGTCGTGGAGACACATCGCCGCATCCACGAGATCCACGTTGCAGGAAAGCCCCTCCGCCTCAAGACCGACCACAAAAACCGCCAGTCAAGGCAGTCATACGCCTTCGCGAAGTCAATCTTCCATAGGATCCCCTTAGCATTAGTCTTCCTCCACGCGGCAACCAGCTCGGAAGCCACCGCGAAGCAATCGGAAATATGACGGCCACGGATAAAGGCCGCCTGCATTGGCGAAATAAGCGACGCCGGAAGGGGAGCAAGCCTCCTGGCCAAGACCTTTGCAATAATTAAATATATCCCATTGGAGATAGAGATAGGACGAAAGTCCTCAATTCGATTAGCCGCATGAGCCTTGGGTATCAAAACAATAAGGGCCTTATTAATCTTGTCGAAACCACGGTTGCCCGTATAAAACTCGCGTGCAACCTCCATAACATCACCAGCAACCAGCTCCCAGAAATCGCGGTAAAAGGCCACAGAAAACCCGTCAGGACCCGGCGCAGCGTCCTCATTAAGGTCCCAAACAACGTCTTTAAGCTCCGCCAAAGTGAACGGCCTGACTAGGGCCATGGCATCGAACTCAGAAATAGAAGGAGCCCCCCTGCCCAACCATCGCCACCGACGTGGCGACTGGCAACCAAAAGCATTCTTGAAGTGGCCCACTAAGGCGTCGCCCACCTCCTTGTCCCCAGTGATGAGTGATCCATCGACCATAAGAGACCTGATGGAATTGAATTGTCTTCTTCCACTAGCCACCCGGTGGAAGAAGGCGGTATTAGCGTCCCCCTCTTTTATCCATCTCAACCGAGAGCGTTGCCGCCACTCGACTGAACGTTTTTTATCCTCCTCTCTGACCACATCAAGGGCAGCCGCACGCTCCAGAAGCTCTTCCGACATCAAATCTCGTTCGTTCTCTGTACGATTCAGCCGCACAATAGCATCCTCCGCCGCCTTCCTACCCGCCAGACGGGCAAGGCGCGATTCCTTCTTGAAAGAAGCCAGAAGCCTTCTCAGCGAGGCTAGTTTGTGGTCCAAACGACGAGTAGCGGAGCCCTCAAGCGAAGGCTGGGACCAGAGGTTCCTGACCAAATCTCTAAACCCTGGCTCCAATAACCAGCACCTTTCATAGCGGAAAAGACCCCGAGGACGGATCTCTTCCCCTGAATCCCACAAAATTGGGCTATGATCCGAAAACGAGCGCGGCCGAGAAGCCACCGAGCACAAAGGAAAGAGTTTCATGAGCTTACCATTTGCCAAGAACCTGTCAATTCTCGACCGAGAGGCGTTGTTCCGCCAAGTATAAGAAATATCATTGGGCACCAGCCCCTCCAAGGCCAAATCCGAGATGAAGTCGATAAAGTCACCTGAACCGGGATCCTGCCCCCCGCGGCCACGCAGCCGATCAGAAGAGAGGGCAGTAACATTGAAGTCCCCTCCCAACAGCCATGGAATATCCGCAAAGTCGGCGGCCATCTCGCGCAGCTCCGCCCAGAGTTCCCGCCGCAGCAAATGGCAAGTAGGAGCATAAATAGATGAGAAAGCAATAGAAACATTCGAGTCGACCCGATTCAATACCACAGACAAGGAATGCCTTCCCACGCACATAGAGGAGAAAGAGAATATCGTCGTGCGCCATGCCAGAATAATGCCTCCCGACGCCCCGATGGCATCAACAGTTCTAAAGTCATCCAACGCATGAGCTCCGAAAGATCTCCACATGGATTCATCGACCCCAGAAAGTTTCGATTCTTGAATGAAAGCAACATCGCAATCCCACTCGGAGAAACGCATCCCCAAGGCACGCCTCTTGTCTGGATCCCCGAGTCCCCTAACCTTCCATGATAAAATCTTCATTAAAGACCAAGGGAGCGTCCCCCGATAAGAGCGAGGCCAGCCGCCTCCGCCACCGAGTCTCTCAGCGTCGAGCATGAAGATACCATGGGGACTCCAAGGCGTGAATGACTTCGCCTACTGTATCTCTTGCCGAATCTTGAAGAGGTTGAGGCCTCCACCGCACAAGGGCCATCGCCTGCCCCTACAATGAGTCCGACCCCCAGAGTATCATCGATAGCAGTGACGTCAGCCGCACCGAGCAGAGGAGTAACCGAGGGAGTCGTAGCAGGAGTAGGTGGAGGAACCCGATCCATCACAGCAGAGGAGTCGAAGTCCTCGAAAAGGATCTGTCTTGTCAAAACCGTCGAAACATCAGCCCCTGAAAGTTGAGAGACCAAGGGATCCGGAAGCATAAGCGGTTCAGCTGAGACCTGCATCCGAGGCCACGACCCGAACCGGACGGATCCGATAGGGGACAACAAAGAATGAGTGCTCACGTGCCCCGAGAAAGACACATGCTTGCATTTAGTCGACAAGAGAGGCGGTTGTAGGGAATGTGAATCGACATCGAGAGTGCCCAGGGAAGCGAAACCGCGCCTGTTAGGATCCGCACACGTATTCCAAGGAGCATGAAAAAGCGGCCCAGGGGAGTAGCACACAGCAGACGTCCCCTCAAAAACCCCCCAACGGTGGACACGTGGCATCCAGAATATGAACCGTCCACCCCCACGCCCGGGGCCTGGACATCAACCTTGACCACCGGAGACGACAGCGCGGCCGTCGGCGCCGCCTCATGCGATAGAAAGGAGAACTCCAATTTGAAAGCCCACCGTCCAATCTTCATGGATTCGAAAAGGATGTTATCAACCGCAGTGGCTAGGAACGAGGAGGAGCATTCCAGCAGGACAGTAGTACGCGTCCAATCCGCACCCGGTGACAAGCTGTCATCGATAATAGCCAAAACAGCCCCCCAGGCTCCCACCACCCTTGAGAGGGCCGGGACCGTGCGAGAAAGGAAGGGCACTCCCCGCACTTCTGCCACACAAACCTCCGAGGGAAAAGAAGCACCGTCGGCGACCCGGAGGCACCTCCACGCCACGTCGCCATCACCATCAGAAGAGAAGAGCCTTTCCCGCTGCTCCGGGGAAAGACCACGAACGCAACATCGGGAGGGGTCTAAGACAATGAAATCCCCGCCGAAGACAGGGCCCAAGGTCGCCAAGGTGTTGGCTTTAACCAGGTCCCAAGACACTCCACTCTGCTGCAAGACCCCCACCGCTGCGAGGGAGCCACCATCAGTACGAAAACTCCCCACCGAAACCGGCGCCCCACTTAGCGCCACCCCATGCATCGCCTCCCCATGCCGATGCTTCCCATGCAAAGGCTCCCCACCGACCGGTCGACCACTCCGCGCCAACGACGAAGAGGAAGCTTCCTCCACAACGCAGCCCAAAACCTCGTCGACTCCATCTCGCACCACCTGCGCAAAGGACCGAGAACCTCCATCTCCGAAGATAACGTCAAAACTTTCATGCCCCTCCGGCCCATGCAACCGCGACGGAGTCCTACTCCCAATGCCACGAGACCCCCCACCAACCCTGCATGATAGCATACGATGGCCCACACATCCACATGCATAGCATCGCGGAGGAAGACGGCATGTGGACGCCAAATGACCATGCACCCCGCAATGGAAACACCTCTTCCCCGGCTTCTTATGCGAAACCATCACCCACCCGTCGTCCCCGGCCGCCCGCGTCTCGCCAACCTCCCGCTTCTCAGCACCCCCACCAGCCTGCGAAAGCCCAGCACCACCTTCCCTGCCATCCTGCTTCGACGAACTCGCCTCTCCATCGCCCTTCACACGCCAGAGTCGCTTCACTCGCTTCTCCATCTACTTTGGCAGTCTTCATATCATTAAAAAAGTTAACATAAGACATAATCAATGTCACATCACATTACAATTATCATTCCAACCCTCCCAACCCTCCAAACAACTACTATTCACAGGGGGATACCCCAACCCAACTCAGTAACCAAACAGGCCATGTGTTGACTCGATAACGAAGAACATGCACACACTGTAATAAAGAGCTTCATGTGATATACGGACAAAATAAATCAAAATTACAGTAGAAATAGAAATATATTACATGGAGTGGAACATATAGAAATTAACTAAAGAAAATTATAATCCAAAAATTAAAAAAAATTAATTTAGGTCCTTTCCATATGTGAAAAAGTTGTGGAATATCCAGTACAATGGCAGAAGTTGAAATGGTAGAAGTAGACTTGAAAGAAGGGAGTACCAAAGAAATGTTATAGGAAAATAATTGAGAATGAGAAGGTATTTTCATATCTATGTCTAGTTAAGACTGAAATTTGAATTTGAGGCAGGCCCAAGATAAAGGGGGGGAAGGCTTGATTTTTATTGTGTGCATCCACCAAAACATGTTCACCCTGTCATTCTTTACACATGTCTATGGTTGACAACTAATCTGAAATAACATAAGTGAGGTTCCCGAAGCAATGGCATCTATTGAGGTTAATGGGACTTTTGTGCTCCATCGAGGATGATGCATGTGGTTGACACTCTTTATGCAATGATGGTAGTTAGGGAGAATGTTGCAAGCACCATTCATTCGACACACAAGGCAAAGGAGAAGTAACTACTCGATCAAGATGGGGGCAAGGTGACGACTCCACAATTGAGGGTAGGGATTGTGGATACTTGGTTAGAAGTTGAAGAGGTGCAATGGTGTTGTAATTGAGTGGATGTCGTCTATATAGTTCCAAGAAATGGCGGTATACGACATTATTGACGCTCGTGAAGGCTTCAACAGCAATTGCAACATTGTAACTAGCCTCGATAGCTGCAATAAGCACCAGTCCGATATGAAAGCATCAACGTTGAGTGATGGCTCAAAAAGATAGTTGTTAAAGGTGTGACAACTTCATGAAACCATTTTAGCGATGGATACAAAGGTTGTAGTTGCAAAACATAAGGAGGCACATCACTAACACTTCGTGTACCTTATTTATTGTTTCTCATATTTGTGATCCATATTTGTGTAAATTCTTCCATTTGTATCTATGTAAACATAAGCCAATCTTCACCTTTCTTTTTTATCATCTTCGAGTATTTTATGGCATAGGCAAGTAGTAAGAACAACTTGAATGCATTAGACATGCACTGATACCACTTGATGCAGTCATATTTTTTGCAAGAAAAAATCAGAGTTGAAAAGAGAAGATTGAGCCAGGGGAAGAAGGGAGTTGGGAAAGATTTGAAAACAAGAATGTGGAAGCATAATATCAGAGATAATAAAATATTCATGATAAACATCGGGATTTTACGTGGAGCCATAATCCATAAGGAGCGGGATGAATCCACAGGAGAACCACCTCAAAGGATTGATGTTAACATTAACTTTTCTCTCAATTGATACAATGGGTGTGAGGCTTCTTATATATCCCCCAATGAACGTTCAAGCCTCACGTATAACCGGTATGGGAGTAAGCATAAGAGGGTGTGGAGAGATCCAATTACCCACTTGTTGACGCATACTCTAACACTCCCCCTTAAACTGGAGCATACAATGCTCAGTTTGTACAAACAGAAAGAAAATCCTCACTCACAATACAAGACACTACAGATAATATCAATTCAACGTAAACTCTGCTGACTGCCCAGTGAGGATGTTGATTCTCATGATGTGTTGGTGAGGAGGAACTGGAGGGCTGGAATGCAAACTGAATCTCCTCATCAGAGAACTTGTGTTATGTATTGCGTCTGTCAGAGTCACCAAAACTAAATAAGTATCCCTAACAAAGAACATGAGCTATGTACTACATAGACACTGAAATTGAAATAAGTCTCTGATGAACCTCAGTTTCATCATCTTTATTCTCCATAATTAACCCCCTTGCTTAAAAGTTTGTCAATAAATCCCTGTTAATATCTCATAATTAACAGAGTCCTAAATAAATTAAAAACCACAAAAAAATGGCAAAACAAAAATCAGTGGTTTTTTTAGACTCAAAAATACCCTCAAAAATATTTCGGGCCCTTGTTCGATCTCTTTTCGAGTTTTGGTCAACATGAAACTTGTAGATCTCGTCAAGATCTACAACTTTCATGTTTTGAGTTTTCTCAAATTCGGCCAATAGGGCCCTCAAAAATAAGAAAAACCCTCTGAATAACCTGATTGGGCCACGTGGCCCATTCTGGGGGCGCCACGTGGCCCCGCCTCCTTTGTCTTTTCCGCCTCTTCTATCGACCGTTGGATCGGCCTCTTGATCCAACGGTCCAGGCCGTTCCACGCCGCTCCTTATCCTCGACCGTTTGATCATCTCCCGCTCTTCATCATCACCCTCCGTTAGCGCCGCGACCACATGACGCCACGTGGCATCTTGAGCACACTTCGATCGCGTCCCAGATCCTCCATCTCCACCGTTATCTCCTGGCCATCTTTCAGCCGTTCGATCAACCCCAAGATACAATCTCGGCCGCTCGCCTCCGCCCGCTCATCCTCTCGACACGTGGGGCGATCACCGCTCTCCGATCATATCGCTTTCGATTTAATCCTGGCCGTCGCTCCGCGCCTTACTCTCCACCGTTGGATCTCCAGATCCAACGGTCAGGAGACCGTCGTCAACCTCCGGCCTCTTCCTCTCTCCCACGATCCCAACTCGCGCACCTCTCCCCCTTTTAATTTTCCCATCGACTCCAGCACCCCTCGCACCTCGCCAACCACTGCTGGGTCTTCCCCAGTCATCCACCATCCTCGCGCACTACTCCACGACTCCAGTCGTCGTCCCACTCGCTCCTCAACAACCCTCGAAGATCGCGTCAACCACCACCACGACCGCCATCTCTCCCTTCAAATACTCCGCCCTTCCCGTCAATTCAACCCGTCCACCTTTACGCGAGGGCTCGCCCAGCCCTCCTCCGCCTCCCCGTGACAGGGGGAGGCGGTGCGATTGAGCGAAGACGACGTAGTCCCTCCGGTGAGACCCTCCGCCATGAACGGCGGAGCTGCGGTGCCTTCGGCCCGCTTGAGCTGCACGGACCGGCTGGCCGTGTCCAGCGAAGACCCGGGGCTCACTTAGAGCTCCAGCCCAAGCCCTCCGCTCCGCTTCCGACCAAGGTAAGTCTCCTTCCTCTGTTTTGTATTTTTCTTGAATTTTGTTGAATTAATCAGGCCTCTCCGGCCACCCCCTCGCTCCGATGACCCCTTCAACAGCTCCGCTACACCTCCCCCTTCAACGCGACACCCTCCGCTCACCTTCTCCCTCCGCCATCCCTCAGACCACTGTCAACCACCTCCTCCGCCACCCACGGCGGAGGAGCTCAGAGCTCTCACGTTCTCCGCTCGCATGAGCTCCCACTACGCTCACGCACGCACTTCTTTCGCTTCGGCTATGCGATCTAACCCTGCAGGTGTCCTAACTACTCAATGATCGGAGCGTCATCGGAGGGCATTTCGTCACAGCCACCTGCAACCTTCGAGCCTCGATGATCGACGCCAGAGCCTCCTGGACCTTCCCCGAGTTCCCCGCTTCATCGACGACCATTAATTGGGCTCGGGGGAGGTCTACCGTGGCCGAGAGAGAGTGGCGGAGTCGGGGCGCCCTCGCCGGAGTTTAGATCTCGCCGCCCGCGACAGATGGAGGAAGAGGAGCAGTAGCCGTTGGATGCTCCGCCCTGGAGTTCATCCAACGGCTACAATTCAGCCACGTCGCCCACAAGAGCCACGTTCAGATGCCGTCGGATCTCTGAAGATCGGACGGTGCACTCTCCGCCACGTGTCCTCCCCAGAGCTTCACCGAGCCTAAACCCCGAGCCTCCAGGTTTGGGACGTCCGAGCCTTCCCCGAGCCTGCAGCGGATCCAATCCTCAGCCGAGCCTACCCGAAGCAACGCCGAGCCTCCCAGCCATCCCGAGCCTAGGAAGCGCGTGCCTGGCACGTGTTCTTCTGGGCTAATTGTAACGAGGCCCCACCGACTTCTTCAATTTGCATTCAGGTCCTCCATCACGTGCAGACCATGTGCACAGTGGGTAAATTACATTGAAACCCTCGCGGGTTTTCCAAATTGCAAAAATACCCCTGTGCGTGTGGTCAAATTACAGGGAAGGTCCCGCTCCTTATTTTATTTACTTTTTAGTCCCTCCCAGGGACCTGTTTGTAGGTATCTTTTCATGTTTCCTTTCATTTATGCCCCTGTCTTCTTTTATGCGTATCTTGAGCTACATAGCTCCAATCAAGTTGATTTCAGTTTCGTTTTGAAGCTTTTCTCGTCCTCTTCACTATGGCATGGTTAAATTTCAGATTTGATACTATGAACTGCGATGTATTAGTTTATTATCTAAGTGTCTTGATCTCTTTATTTACCATGCCCACTTGTTTAATGATGCTTCTTAATGCTAACTCAGTTTAACTTGCATTTTTTTTCTATGGCTCAAGTGATTTTTTTTGGGCATAACGTTCGCTTTGCATAACCATATATTTGCATGAAAAAAAATGATAAAAAATGCATGTTTTATTTTAATTGCATTGTCATGTTGTTGCTTTGACCTATATACCTTTACCTAATTGAATACACTTAAATCCTATTAATACGAGAGAGGCTCGTGTCCCTGAGTTCGACCTTGGTATCTTGCCAAGTAAAAATAAATTAACGATCACCTCATTTGGATTTATGGCATACCTTTAAATGAGGTGATCTCTTTGACGACCCAAATCGGCCCGACTACGATGATGATTTCATGTGCTAAAAACACATTATTAAAGGGCCGATTTTGCGGTTCGTCAAATGGCGCCGTTGCTAAAAATACAAAAAAAATGTACATGTTGTATATCTTCTTTTTGTAAATTCCCCACTCTTTTTCTTCTCTTTATTTTATTTTCTCTTTTTAGTAGCCTACTTTATTTCATTTCATTTTTATTTATTTAATAACATTCTCAACAATAACTTCCCTTTCTCCATTAACCTCCAAGTCTTCTTTCAACTCCCATTCCACCCCACATTCTTCATCTAACTCCCATTCAACTCCACCAATAATCTAACTTCTCATTCAACACCACCACCTCTCTAACTCCCATTATTCATCTCTTTATAATCATCTCCACATCCACATTTTTCCCCCATCCACCATTCTTATAGAATAAGGAGAGAGCTTGGAGTGTTTTGTTGGTGACAGCGGCGAAGCATCGTCCTCAAGCGACGACCTCCTTCAGGTGAGATCCGCGGAGCTCCACTCCGCGTCACGAGTTCCCCGTCGAGCTCGCGTAGCTTCTCCGATTTTTATTTCGCCAATCGGATCGAGGCGACAACAGGAGTTCAGCGTAGCTGCTCCGCCAATCCGGCGAAGAATCAGGTAAGTTATCCATCTCATATCTCTTTTTATCTTATTTTATCTAACATTTTTTTTGTTGTTTCGCCACCCACTTATTCCTCTTCATACCCACACCCCAACCGCGAAGTCAGAACTCCGACTGACTTCTCCACTTCTTCGTCCTGCTCACCTACCCCACATTCTTGCACCCCTGACCCACAACCACCTTGGATTGATTCACTATATTCTCGTCCGCTTGCTGGAATCAAAGAACAAATCAAAGAGCAAGCGACTGCTGAGATGAATGATTGGCATAATCAGTTGACCCCACATACTTCACTTTCACCTCGAGTTGGGACAGAACAACAATTGCTATATACACATCCCGACTTAACCTTAGGGTACAACATGGTCGATCAGACAAACCGAATGGAGAGGCCTGCACCGTACGATCTTCCTGACTTGATTGACCTGAGTGATAGAGACCACATTGACCAACCTTCATATCACCCATTCGGAGAGCCGACATATACAGGGGATTGGATTCATGCGATCGATCTACAGACTCCCTGTCTATTGACTCCGCCTTATGAGGCTCCGACCAACATCTGCCATACAGGAGGGCCATACTCAACCCAGTATTACACACTCGAGTCAAAGTGTGTTGAGTATAAGAGCCCGAGTTCTCAGCAGTATCCTCCAATTGCGTCGACTTCTCTCATGAAGTGTCATGAGAACTTATTGGAGGATGACATTTGTAGACCGATCAAGAGTCCAGGTATAAATGTGGATCATGGATTTCGCGGATTGAATCTTGAAAACCTGGAAGACACTGGATTGACCACACGTCATGTACAGCTGGAGTCCCTTCTATCTCCCTCTTCTACTAACCACTTTCCTCCAAACCAAAGTCTGTACATTCTCCTAGTCCTCCTTCACCTACCAAAAAGACCAAAAAAATTGAAAACTCAGAAAATACCATAAAAATTGAAAAAGGAAAAGATCTAAAAAAATTGGATCCTGCGGTTAGGGAAGCATTGGATAGAAAGTTGATTTTTGAGCTTCCCTTAATAATGGCCATTGAACACTTTCCCGACCTTAAAAGATTTGTGAGAAGTAAATTGATGCCTAAAAGGTCGGGCAATAAGAGAACAAGGACTGAGATACATATAGTGTCTATGGCCACATCTTTGATGATAGGGAGAAAAACCAAGAGCCGCAGAGTAAAGCGGTTGCCTAGGTTTGATTGTGAAATCAAAGATACCACATTCACCCATGCAAGAATCGATGATGACTTACCAATTAATATCCTCCCGACCTCCGTGTTTGCCAAGCTCAAACTCGGATCTGCCAAGAAGTCAAGAGGGATCATTCAGTTGGCGGATCGGTCTGTTAAACGGTCGAGAGGAACCATTTCAGTCATCGTTACTTTCCAAGGTGCTCTATTACAGATAGAATTCACGATCATTGACATTGAGCACCGAGGAGAGTTCACACAGTCTCCGATCATTCTTGGGAAGCCGTTCTTAGCCTTGGCTAAGGCAACTATAGATTGTGAGACTCGGGAGATCGATTTCTCTGCATTGGGAGCACTCCGACCTCACCCGATCTTTGAGGACACACGATATTCCAAGGTAACCCGTAAAGTTGCAGACAGTCGCGACCTTCGAGAGACAGTTGAGTCCCATCTCTCTACTACACCTGAGATACCGACTGTCCAGACAACCATTGGTTTAGACACTTCCTACAACCACACACCGCCTACTGCTTGCACCACCACCACGACAGCTTCTAGAGAGGACTCAAGAGCAGAAGCTATCAGTAAGTCGGACATGACCTTTGTGGATTGCCTTGATCATTTCGATGATCCGACACAAGAACACAACAATGTCAAGCCAACTGAGAACACTGTGCCTTATCAGAGACGTGTGCTGACCTTGCAGGAGTATTACAATGCATATGGTGACTCATCTGATGATGAACCTCTGGTCAGAACCTCACACACACCACATCCAGGACATACATCAAAGGAGACAACTGGGACCAAATTGACCAATCTTGATAAATCGGTTGCTCCATCCTCTAGTCGGTCATCTAGTAAGAAGAAGACGAGTGTTGATTCCTTGAGGTGTTCCCCCGAACTCCTTAAGACATATCAATCTCCTCTTCCTCTTGATGCTTCAGGTTCTAGAAAACCGACTAAGAAGGTTACCTTCGATGTTTTAGAGAAGGAACTTTCTAAGGAGTCCTCATCAGGTCCGGATGAGGTGATCTACATGAGTGAGCTTAGTTCGGCTTATCTGAAGCCATATTTGAGCAAGCAGCCGTGTGTCGACCCCCGTTGGACGTTCCCCACACCTCACTATTATTCTTCGGAGGACGATTCTGACAGCGACACATGTGTATACTACCCACCCCATCGCTCCCGCAAGAAGGTCCGTCACAAACCTTCTTGATCCTTGTATATTCTCCCTCCTCCTTGTACATATTTTCCTTCCTTTATTCACATCCCTCCCTCATGATTCGCATCACTCGCCCCAGTTCCGTATCGTTTTCATTTTGTGGCTATACTTAGGATGACTAGATCCTAAGTATAGGGGGGTGAGTGACCCGATTTGCTCCTTCTCTTCTTTTTATTTTCTTTTTGTATATTCTTTCCCATTCTCATCGGTCTTCCATTCTTGTGTTCTTTCCAATACTTAGGCTGACCAAAGCCTAAGTATAGGGGGGACCGATGCCCGCCATGTGTATTTACTCATCATTTCTCCTCTTGACCTCGTCCGTCCCATTTTTTCTCTTCTTCTACACTTAGGCTGTCCAGAGCCTAAGTATAGGGGGGGCGGATCGACTTCTATACTTTTTATTATTTTAGCTTTCCTACGCTTAGTACGAGCTATGTCTTTTTGTCACCTAGTGCCATGAGGACACAGCACAAGCTAAGTATAGGGGGGCGTGTATATATTACATATATACTTTACCCATACCTCGTACTTTCACGTATTTTTGTATATATTATACAATAATTATGGGGTGGGTTAAAAAAAACAAAAAAAAACTTTTTCAAAAAAAAGTATTTTCTTATGTACCTATCTTTTCAAAAAAAAAACTCTTGAAAAAAAAACTAACTAATAAGTTGGTTTAATCCCTGACACAATTCACTTTCACACAAGACTAGTGATGTTCAAGAACACTTGGTTTACGAGCTCTTGAGATTTTGAGTTAACCAGCCTTAGTCATTAGGGTCCTTGACTTAATTATTCACATTTCCCTAGTTTGAAAGATTTGTGTGCTATATTGCATGCTTAGTCTCTACCTTAAGAATATGATCAGCACCTCACATACACGACTGCAGTTATGATGAGATGAGTTGAAATTTCACTTGAGGAACTAGGATGAGGGATTTGAGTTTGGACTTGATTTGATGATGCTCGAGGATGGGATAAAATCAATGAAGGCTTCATGAAACCTGAGTGTCAGCATCTTTAGCCAGTATGAGAACATGGTTCTTGTACTATCTCTTGATATTTACCTATGTGCCAGGGTGTGATAAAATAAAAAAATGTTGATCAGTGTGCGCCAACTTTGGTAAAAGCAGTGGAGCTAGCCACAAATACTACAAAGCAATGAAATGTCAAAGAAAAGCTCTCATTTCACAAAGTCAATTATCAAAAGAGCTTCCACCAAAGGCGAGCGCTCCCAACCATTTCAAAGTGTCCACTTGGACCACCGCTATTAGGACCAGGAGTCGGGCTTGCACCAAAAAAGGGCTCTGCATCGTAAATGCTACAAGTCTGGGTGTCGAAGGTACGATAGGTACTCAAAAGAGACACACCCCGGTGTACTCCCAGGAAAACAAGTGCAGACGGCTCCAACTTCTCTTGACGGACGCACTGATCAACACCAAAAAAATGTGTTGCGTAAAAGGCACTAGAGAGAATCCTTGTTCCAATGAGAGGGAGAGAAGAATTGACACAATCCCATGCCCCTCCATTTTCTGGCCTGCCATCCACATTTTCTAAATCTGACAAACTAAAGAGACGGTGGACTGAATGCAAGATTTGATTTATTCCCTAGTGCTGAGGATTAGGTCCTTAGGAGATTTTCTCGGACCAAAATTTTGGGTGACGAATTGACTCTACTCTCAGAATTGCAGTCAACACTAAACTCATATCCTTTAGTTTATATGTACATCAGAGAGAGTCTAGAGAAGTAGAGGAATTGGAAGCCTCTTGATTAAAGCTGGGTTGAACTCTAAAATTTTGGATCTCTGAAGCCGAGTCGACTTGATCAGAGTTGATCCTGTATTCACATGCACAAGGGGGTTAATCCAACTTAGTCATTCTTTTTGATGCTCGAGGACGAGCATAGTTTAAGTATAGGGGGGTGATGAACCTCAGTTTCATCATCTTTATTCTCCATAATTAACCCCCTTGCTTAAAAGTTTGTCAATAAATCCCTGTTAATATCTCATAATTAACAGAGTCCTAAATAAATTAAAAACCACAAAAAAATGGCAAAACAAAAATCAGTGGGTTTTTTAGACTCAAAAATACCCTCAAAAATATTTCGGGCCCTTGTTCGATCTCTTTTCGAGTTTTGGTCAACATGAAACTTGTAGATCTCGTCAAGATCTACAACTTTCATGTTTTAATTTTTCTCAAATTCGGCCAATAGGGCCCTCAAAAATAAGAAAAACCCTCTGAATAACCTGATTGGGCCACGTGGCCCATTCTGGGGGCGCCACGTGGCCCCGCCTCCTTTGTCTTTTCCGCCTCTTCTATCGACCGTTGGATCGGCCTCTTGATCCAACGGTCCAGGCCGTTCCACGCCGCTCCTTATCCTCGACCGTTTGATCATCTCCCGCTCTTCATCATCACCCTCCGTTAGCGCCGCGACCACATGACGCCACGTGGCATCTTGAGCACACTTCGATCGCGTCCCAGATCCTCCATCTCCACCGTTATCTCCTGGCCATCTTTCAGCCGTTCGATCAACCCCAAGATACAATCTCGGCCGCTCGCCTCCGCCCGCTCATCCTCTCGACACGTGGGGCGATCACCGCTCTCCGATCATATCGCCTTCGATTTAATCCTGGCCGTCGCTCCGCGCCTTACTCTCCACCGTTGGATCTCCAGATCCAACGGTCAGGAGACCGTCGTCAACCTCCGGCCTCTTCCTCTCTCCCACGATCCCAACTCGCGCACCTCTCCCCCTTTTAATTTTCCCATCGACTCCAGCACCCCTCGCACCTCGCCAACCACTGCTGGGTCTTCCCCAGTCATCCACCATCCTCGCGCACTACTCCACGACTCCAGTCGTCGTCCCACTCGCTCCTCAACAACCCTCGAAGATCGCGTCAACCACCACCACGACCGCCATCTCTCCCTTCAAATACTCCGCCCTTCCCCGTCAATTCAACCCGTCCACCTTTACGCGAGGGCTCGCCCAGCCCTCCTCCGCCTCCCCGTGACAGGGGGAGGCGGTGCGATTGAGCGAAGACGACGTAGTCCCTCCGGTGAGACCCTCCGCCATGAACGGCGGAGCTGCGGTGCCTTCGGCCCGCTTAAGTTGCACGGACCGGCTGGCCGTGTCCAGCGAAGACCCGGGGCTCACTTAGAGCTCCAGCCCAAGCCCTCCGCTCCGCTTCCGACCAAGGTAAGTCTCCTTCCTCTGTTTTGTATTTTTCTTGAATTTTGTTGAATTAATCAGGCCTCTCCGGCCACCCCCTCGCTCCGATGACCCCTTCAACAGCTCCGCTACACCTCCCCCTTCAACGCGACACCCTCCGCTCACCTTCTCCCTCCGCCATCCCTCAGACCACTGTCAACCACCTCCTCCGCCACCCACGGCGGAGGAGCTCAGAGCTCTCACGTTCTCCGCTCGCATGAGCTCCCACTACGCTCACGCACGCACTTCTTTCGCTTCGGCTATGCGATCTAACCCTGCAGGTGTCCTAACTACTCAATGATCGGAGCGTCGCCGGAGGGCATTTCGTCACAGCCGCCTGCAACCTTCGAGCCTCGATGATCGACGCCAGAGCCTCCTGGACCTTCCCCGAGTTCCCCGCTTCATCGACGACCATTAATTGGGCTCAGGGGAGGTCTACCGTGGCCGAGAGAGAGCGGCGGAGTCGGGGCGCCCTCGCCGGAGTTTAGATCTCGCCGCCCGCGACAGATGGAGGAAGAGGAGCAGTAGCCGTTGGATGCTCCGCCCTGGAGTTCATCCAACGGCTACAATTCAGCCACGTCGCCCACAAGAGCCACGTTCAGATGCCGTCGGATCTCTGAAGATCGGACGGTGCACTCTCCGCCACGTGTCCTCCCCAGAGCTTCACCGAGCCTAAACCCCGAGCCTCCAGGTTTGGGACGTCCGAGCCTTCCCCGAGCCTGCAGCGGATCCAATCCTCAGCCGAGCCTACCCGAAGCAACGCCGAGCCTCCCAGCCATCCCGAGCCTAGGAAGCGCGTGCCTGGCACGTGTTCTTCTGGGCTAATTGTAACGAGGCCCCACCGACTTCTTCAATTTGCATTCAGGTCCTCCATCACGTGCAGACCATGTGCACAGTGGGTAAATTACATTGAAACCCTCGCGGGTTTTCCAAATTGCAAAAATACCCCTGTGCGTGTGGTCAAATTACAGGGAAGGTCCCGCTCCTTATTTTATTTACTTTTTAGTCCCTCCCAGGGACATGTTTGTAGGTATCTTTTTATGTTTCCTTTCATTTATGCCCCTGTCTTCTTTTATGCGTATCTTGAGCTACATAGCTCCAATCAAGTTGATTTCAGTTTCGTTTTGAAGCTTTTCTCGTCCTCTTCACTATGGCATGGTTAAATTTCAGATTTGATACTATGAACTGCGATGTATTAGTTTATTATCTAAGTGTCTTGATCTCTTTATTTACCATGCCCACTTGTTTAATGATGCTTCTTAATGCTAACTCAGTTTAACTTGCATTTTTTTTCTATGGCTCAAGTGATTTTTTTGGGCATAACGTTCGCTTTGCATAACCATATATTTGCATGAAAAAAAATGATAAAAAATGCATGTTTTATTTTAATTGCATTGTCATGTTGTTGCTTTGACCTATATACCTTTACCTAATTGAATACACTTAAATCCTATTAATACGAGAGAGGCTCGTGTCCCTGAGTTCGACCTTGGTATCTTGCCAAGTAAAAATAAATTAACGATCACCTCATTTGGATTTATGGCATACCTTTAAATGAGGTGATCTCTTTGACGACCCAAATCGGCCCGACTACGATGATGATTCCATGTGCTAAAAACACATTATTAAAGGGCCGATTTTGCGGTTCGTCAGTCTCCACCTTAAGAACTCTGGCATGCAACTGCTCCATCTATCTTAAGAGTCAAATTGGAGAAAGTCACGGAAACATCCTCATCGGAGTCCATGAACGTTGAAGAATGGAGTTTGAACTGAGTCTCTCTCTAGAGAACTCGAAGAAATTGGGTCACTCGAACATAGAGTGACATGGGTGACACATACTAGATCAAATAATAGGATCTCTACTCTGGAGTCCCTATGGATCCACATGAAAATCCTGAGACCACACAGGCTCAGAGAATGGGATCTCTACTTTGGAGTCCTTATAGTCCACATGAAAACCCTGAGCCAAAAACAAGATGGGTATGAGGACCTCTCAAACATACGGTCGCACATATATGCATCATGAACTGTAGACTCTGAAATAATTATTTTTTTTAGAAACCTTAATTTTCAAAGATGGTTGTGCGTTTGGGATTCAACCTCTTGGTATATAACTCTGAAATAATTATGTAGAGTCTGAATCTGATAATCTGGATGTAGAGTAGAATCTGAATGCTCTACACAATACCCCCCTTCTCCCATACTTGTCGGAGAACAACTTTGTCGACAAAGTTGAAAGAAGACATGAAGAAGGGGAAATAAAACCAATCTCAATTTTTTTTTCTCGGCTATTTCTTTCTCCTCTTTTTTAATAGTTGTCTCCCTCATTTTTTTTCTCGATATTTTTTTCTCGTGTACGACTTTTCTTTTCCTTTTTTGTATGCATCTTTTTCCAAAAAACTCTCATTTTTAAATCCAAGTCCAATTGGTCATGGACTTTTCCCCCATTTTTTTAAACTCATCTTTGCTCCTATGTCCCATAATCTTTCAGGTTCCTTTTCCTCTTTTTTTGACTCAGGGGCCCCATCCCATCTCTCGTTTATTATACATTAGCAGCAATCCATATAGGCCCCTCTTAGGCCTCACAATATTTGAAATAAAAAAGAAATAGGCACAGCACATTCCTTTGGATAAAACAAATGCTGCTATTTAGGGTTCCTAGGAACCCCATCTTTCGATCACGCCCCTGATGGAGCTTTCCTTCTCAGATCGCTGCCACCTGGAGACGAGGCTCCTCACCTCACTGCAGCCAAGATGAAGGACTGGCTCCGCCTCCTGAATATGCAGCCTGGTTCACAGGAGATTGTCGGGTCTCCTTAGGCGAGAGGTCCCGCTGGGTGTTGAGGGTGTCGTTCATTGGGACATTGGTATCACGCCTACTATCACCATGGTGGATTTGGAAGTGTGCATTCTTCGCTTTCTAGCAGTAACTAATGAGTCGACTTCGACCTGGAGGTTCTTGCGGAGGAGGGCCCACTGATGTAGGGCTCGATATCGCCTTGTAGATTGTGCCATGGAATCAACGAAAACCTAGATAGGAATGCTAGCGTAGGATGGTATCTCTTGCGGGATCATCACCTAGAAATGAAGACAACGGTGTGCGGGGGCGCCGCATGGAGATGTTAGGAGCCACTTGATGCCGAACTTTGGGGGATGGTGCTCAATTGCTGGAAACCATGAGTTGCATAAAACCATCAGAGGTTAAGGGCAGGGTGATCGGATCTGGGCACGTCTGGAGATGCGCTGAACTCAGACCGAAGAATGCCACGATTAGGGTTCTAGAACAACCCTCGATGAATCTTCCTCTCCAGAACTCCTGACCCCCTAGAATTAGGATTCAGAAAACCATAGAATTTCTAAAACTTGATGACGATCTTCAAAAAAACTTGAACAAACTTGAGCATGGATAGATCTGGAACATAATCAACGAATAATCAAGAATCGAATCACCAAAATCGAACCCGCTCTGAAACTATGTTAAAAAAAGGATTCGGAAGTGTAATATTAGAGATAATAAAATAATCATGATGAACAGCAGGACTTTATGTGAAACCCTACTCCATAAGGAGCGAGATGAAATCACGGGAGAGCCGCCTCAAAGGGTTGATATTATCATTAACTTTTCTCTCAAATGATACAATGGATACGAGGCTTCTTATAGCCCCCATTGAATCTCCAAGTCCCATGTATAACCGAAGTGGGACTAAACATAAGAGGGTATGGTAATTGAACCCTGGAGGGATGAAGGGATCCAATTAACCACATGTTGATGCATACTCTTAACAGAAAGAGAATAAAGGAAACCAAGAGGAACAATTTAAGTGAAGGCAAACAATTTGAGAAGAGAAACTAACCACCATGTTAATATGCATTTCATCTCATATAATGTAATTCTAATTCCCTTAGAAAAGTATCGGGGCATAAAAAGAGGTTATTCGAATCAGGAAACAAACCCCTCACCTGAAAGGCTCAACTTTTTACCAAAAGGGCACATTCAACCCTAAGGTAAGAAGAAAATAAAAGTAACCACAAACAAATTGAAATCAAACTGCATCACGTGAGCAACGAAACAAGAGAAGGCAGACGCAAATTCCAAGTCTTCACGTCGTCTACAGCGGACTAACCTGAAAGACACAACGGGCCCAACCTCCTCGCAGATTTGCACGAGTTGCTCCTCCGTGGCATCGTAGGGTATGTTGCCGACTGCCAACAGTTTCCAATTGAAAGAAACGAAGATTCATAAGGCAAATTTCGGCAGCAGAAAACTTCGAAAAAAAATCAGAATCGACGAAAGTCCACAGTGTTGCTTACCGAACACACATCTGTGCTGAGAATTGGAGGCCATTTCATGCTCACTGTATCAAAATAGCGGAGGCATCATCGCGGCGTCAATCTGTTCTCCGAGCTGCAACGGAAGAACTGCTACCTGAGATGATTAGAGAGAGAGGAGAATATATTAAGCAAGGACAAGGGGGTGTCCGGTTCGTGTGCCTGCGCTGCGCGAGTGCGCGGGTATCGTCGACAAAATTAGGTTCTACACGGCGTGAGCGCCTACTTGTTGCGAGGTTGTGTGCATTGCGGACTGAGCTGGTTCTCGGTCCTGCCGCAAAAAATATATTAAAATCAAAGAAATCATGGATATTACTGTAAGGTCCTTTTTTGTATTTACACAAAGCAATATACCCATTCTTGAGATTAACCTCCATAATATGGGTCTTTATGTAAAAAGTGACAAATGGTCATCATATGACACATAAGCCCTTTGTGTCGATTATGATGAATGAAATCTATAATAAACAAATGACATAAAAGGCCTCACTGTTGAATATGATTATAAAAGGGTATCATTTTGACAATCTCGACAAATGTGGTGGAGAGAGAAGATTTAGAAAGAGGTGTGATCGAGAGCAAGAGGAGAGAGACACATCAGGACAGAGAGAGAGAGACGGTTAGCAAGAGATGTGCAAGGGGAGAGTGAAGGGAGAGAAACAATGGACGAGGTGGAGGAAGACACGTGTTAAGATGGGATGAAGGAAGCCTTCCAATGTAGAGAATGGCATAGCGTGTGAGAGGAGAATAAGAGAGATTGAGAGAGAAAAGATAGAGCACATGTCAGGCTGAGAAAGAGCTGGTTAAAAATCCAGCTTCAATAGTTAATATAGATAATGTTAAGAATATATATATATATGTTGAATTGCGGAAGTATGATCGAAAATCAAGAAATAATAAAACATTAAACACTCGATTTTTTACGTGGAACCCATTTCCGCCAAGAGCGGGATGAAACCATGAGAGAATGCTTCAAAGGGTCGAATCTTCTATTGTAATTCTCTCTACGAATAAGAGAGTTTGAAGGCTTCTTATATAGCCCCACATATAGGACCAGACTTCCGCTTATACATGATGTGAGACTAAACAAGACACATGGTACTCTAACACTCCCGCTCAAGTTGTGATTGAGAAAGTGATGATTCGATAATCAGGAATATTAATTATTACTCATTGTAATATGGTCGATCAATAGTCATACAGAACCAAGTCAGAAATCTCTGTAGAGAGGACTCAGATTAAATTTATATCATGGTCAAGTCCAGGATCGAACTCAAGGACACGAGCAATTATTGAAATAAAATTTAAATGCTAGTTAATTATCTTTATGAATTAAAGATTCTAGGGTAAAGGATACTACATATTCAAACTCAGACAAATGCAATTTTTCAAAACCTTTTTATGCTTTTAATTTAAATGCACGCAAATATGCAAAAATACAGAGGAAAGACAAACACAACTAGGATATAAGCAATTAAAATCCACTAAATAATAAACCTAGGTCTCAAGTCACCTTAATAGATTCACCATTTAAATTAGATCACACTTAAAAATGAAGCAACTTGATTTAATTACCTAAAATATTACTTAATAAGGATTTAAATGATCTTACAATTAAACAATGATCCAGATCTGAATATGAGATTAATCAAGATACCAATAACTCAATAAAGGCTCAAAATTTTATTAATTAAATAAGCCATCAAGTTCAAACAAGATCTCTTAGTAATTCTGCATGAATTAAATGTTATAAATATCACACAAGCATATAATAATGTAGAGTGTCAAACAAGCTTTCTAACGAGCCCAAAATCACTTAATTTGGAGTTATAAATAAAAAGATATTGATGTTTTAATCCATGGGTACAGATGGAATAAAATAAAAGGTTTTCATACAAATAAGTCCTTACAGGGACTAAAATATAAATAAATAAAATCTTCTGGGGATTACATGCAAATTGCACATTGCGCTCAAGGGTAAAAATACAATAACAGAAAGTTGCAGAGGCTTATCTTAATATTTTCCCAGGCGACCCACGCTGCTCACGCATGCTGGGGACCCAAAATGCAATTTCATGAAGCTTTTAGGGTACTAGCACAAAATGGCCTCGTCACGTGGCTCGCATCACGTGGGGGAGTGGAGGCTCGAGGAAGGCTCATGGCATAAAGCTGGAGTCTCGAGGCTGATCGTAGCTGTTAGATATGATCTAGAAGATCACATCCGTCGGATGCTGTAGCTTGAGCTATTCCCCCTCCTCCGCGGGGAACGGTGCGTAGGCGAAGCTCCGACATAGGGTCTTTAGCTCATCCTGATGGTGCTGGAAACTCTGAAGCTTGGTGGAGGATGGTGAGTATCTTGCGAAGGTGCTGCAGTGGTAGCAGAGCTCGATGGAGGCCTAAATCGCCATGTCGATGAAGGTTTTATTGCGATCAAATTCAAGGTTGAATGTCGCGATCCCAATTCCGGGTCGTCGGATCCTCCCATAATCGGATCTGGTTACTCGGCAATAATTTATTCAATAATCACAACTAACAATCAGAAACATACTGCAAATAAAGTATATTCAGAAGAATGTATTTCAACACTTTTCCATTCACAAAATAAAGTTCAGATGATACATTGTCCCACTATAACCATTTACATGTACATCAGCTAGAAAGGAAAATATACAAAAGATTACTAACAACCTTACAGAGTAAAGCTGCTGTAGTTGGCTGGATGTCTACTAAGGTCCTTGTGTTGTCTCACCGATACCTGTTGGGTTTTCCATAAATCATAGGATAAAAATTATTGAATGCTAAGTAACGAAGAAGGGAAAAGCAAATAAATGGGTAAATTTTCAAAACTTGTTATCATAAAAAGTTCCATTCCTTCTCATTAATTTAAGTCATATTCCTTTCTATTCCACGTCAGGGATTAGTCCAGGGAATTACCTCACCGCTATAAGGACTCCGAAGCTATGGACACTTCGGGATTGGAGATTGCGTTGATCTTGGTAAGCTTATGCCGTTGCACGTCGCCTCTACCAATCCTCCAATACTACCCTAATAATTTTCTTTTATTTTATTAAACATGGTCTCAAATCCTCAACCCGAAAACAAAATGAGCACACCATCCTCGAGGACTCGGTTGCTTAAAACCTCAGGCTAACATTTAATCATATAACGTGGCGTCTTTAAATACATATTACCGTGACCCAGTCGCTATTGAACCACCCGTGTCTCCACATGGCACGACCACATCTTCCGTCGTTCAACCCGAAGACATTGGCTCCCGGTACCACGCGTTGCAAAACATTCATTTCGTGCGCACTTATCATAACATGGCAACCGTGTACCTCCTAGGTAGGAAAACGCGCTAATACGGGTTTCTTTCGACAAACCTACAGGTTGCATGCCCGACCTGTAGTTCTACTCCCAGTCATCCTTAACGTGACACATGATCCTTTTCAGAATTCAACTCAAACCACATCAATTCTCATGATGTGATTCTTTCGTTAAGTCTTCGATTTGCATAATCAGCAATACTTAGTATAGACTCACATATATATATTATTCATATGCATATATACTCGTATTATGTCTATTTTAACTCCCAAACCCTAACTTTCAAAGCCACCGCATCGATTTGATGCTTAAACCTTATTTTAGTGGGAATCACAAAGCAACTGTTAGACTTTATCAAAAATAGCCAAAATCAGGGTTCTTTATAGCAAAAAAAATAAAATCAGGAATTTCAATAATCTCGTTTGAAAACCCAACAGCAAAAGGAAGGATTTCATTACCTAATTGAGCTCTCTCTCGTGTATGCAAGGCTTTATCGTGTTTCGTTTTTAGAAAGGATGTTTTAAGGCTCCTGAAAAGATCGAATTTCATTTTTTATATCAAAAACGCTAAGAACGTATCAAGAACGCAAAGAACGAACGAAAAACACGAAGAACGCGAAGAACACGAAGAACACGAAGAACGCCAAGAACATATTTTCTCTTGAAATTTCGACAGAGTTTTCCCTTGTATCGGGACATAGTTCTCGGAAAATTTCGGCAGAGTTTCCCCTTGTATCGGTACATATTTCTCGGAAAATTTCGGCAGAGTTTCCCCTTGTATCGGTACATATTTCAAAATAAAAACGAAAAGAGTTTCCTCTATAAAATCAATCGTGAGGAAAACAACAACAAAACTGAAAGATTATACTCAAACCATAAGAGATGAAAAATCAGTAGACACCATGCATCTTAGGTGAGTGAATGTGTGACGAATCACAGGGTTCACTGACGTGCATAGCCGCCCGCACCTAAGTAGGGTATTATACAGATTCATCCATCAAAATAACTGTAAAAGCATAATTGAAAAAATAGAAACTTAAGCGATGGAGAATCGGTAGACACCACGCATCTTAGATGAGTTAATGTGTGACGAATCACAGGGTTCAGTGATGTGCATAGCCGCCCGCACCTAAGTAGGGTGTTACACATATTTCTCCTCGAACCACAACAGAAAACGAATTGGAAAGAAAGATGAATCAAGAGCAAAGCTTGGAAGAAAAGAGGATGAATTGAAATCCTAGCTTACGAAACAAACTAAGAGAGAATCATACCTTTCTCCTCCTCGTTCTCCCAGCAGCGCTTCGCTAGAGCTCCTCCCTCGCCTCCCACTCCTCCTCCCGACCTCTCGACCCTAGCCCTTGGGATGGTGATGGTAGTGGAAATCGTATAGAATGAATGGGTATGGTTGTCTATTTATAGGCTCCAGAAAACCACTAACCATGGCTAGAAAACCATATTTTAGACCTTAACCATTGTTTAGATTCCCATGGTTTTGGCACATGGTTTTGGCCAAAACCTATCCCAAACTTGGGGCTTAAGTTAGAACATTCAAAAGGATTCTAGATTCGCTAATGACGCTTAATTAACACTAATCGTGATTAGCTTTCACTAATCACGATTTAACTTTCGCGGCTTACGCTTATCTTTTGCTAACTATTGATTAGTGTTTGCTAATGATCATTAACGGTTTTCAATCCGTCATTAGTTTCTTTAATCATGATTAATTAGTCTTAATGACAGTCATTATGGGTTAATGACATCTTAGCCTTCCTTCTCTTTCTTCCGAAATCATAACAAATCGACATCAAGTCCGATTCACACGAAACAAATTCCGTTGGTTTTCTCTTGACGAGTCGGATCTTATTATATAGGATCCGAGATATGCCAATTCAAGGCTTTACAAATATAACAACCTTAAAGGAAGTCTCGTCCTCGAGACTAGAAATGCAGGCATAACAACCTTAAAGAGGATTGAAACCATAACGACCTTAAAGATAATGAACGCCACTACATTTATAAAGAAGATATACAATACATAGTGTTATTACTCAAACAAGTAGGGGTATTTCTCTCTCATTTCCGCCTCAGCTTCCCATGTGGCTTCTTCAAACTCTTGGTTCCGCCATAATATTTTAACTAGAGGCACCTCTTTGTTTCTCAACTTCTTGATATCACTGTCAAGTATTTGCACATGTAACTCTTGGTATGTCAAGTCTGGCTCAACATGTAAATCATCATAACTTATCTTATGCTCTGGATCCTTAACGTACTTTCTCAGATTTGATAATGAAAAACATCATGTATTGTCGAAAGATGTGAAGGAAGCGCAAGTGTATAGGAAACTTTTTCAATCCGCTGAATAATTTCAAAGGGACCCACGAACCTGGGTGCTAACTTCCCATGCACACCAAACCTTTGAATTTCCTTCATAGGTGATACTTTGAGAAATACAAAGTCACCTACCTCAAACTCAAGGTCTCTTCGTCTAGTATCACTACAGCTTTTCTGGTGACTTTGAGCAGTCAATAGTCTTTTTCGAGCAAGCTCTACAACTTTCCGTGTCTCTTGCAGTGTATTTGAATCATAAAGGTTCTTTATCCAGACCTCTTGCCAACACAAAGGAGTAGTACACCTACGTCCATAAAGTGCTTCAAATGGTGCCATGCCAATACTTGTATGATAATTGTTGTTGTATGTGAATTCTACAAGAGGTAAATGTTTAATCCATGATCCCTTCCATTCTAAGGCACACGCTCGTAGCATATCCTCTAGTGTTTGAATCGTACGTTCTGACTGACCATCTGTTTGTGGATGATATGTTGTAATCAAGCTTAGTTGTGTACCTAAGACTTTCATGAATTTCTCCCAATAGTGTGAGGTGAATCGTGAATCTCGATCAGAAACTACTTCCTTCAGAATACCATGGAGGCGAATCACATGTGTAATATATAACTCAGCAAGCTCGTCTGGAGTGAAAGATAAGCTTATCGGAATAAAGTATGCTACCTTTGTCAGACGATTTATTATAACCCAGATACTATCTTTACTACCAGTTGTGTGAGGTAAGCCAATAACAAAGTCCATGAAAATGCTTTCCCATTTCCATTCAGGTATAGGGAGGGGTTGCAATAATCCTGGTGGCTTTTGGTGTGAAGCTTTTACATGCTGGCAAGTGAAACATGAATTCACAAACTCAACAACATCTTTCTTCATTCCCGGCTACCAAAAGTATGAATGAAGATCCTTATACATCTTTGTAATTCCTGGATGAATAGATAATCTTGAGCAATGTGCTTCATGTAAGATGTCTTTCCTTAGTTCATGCATGTTTGGTACACAAACTCTCTGATGGTTATACAGTAACTCATCTTGTATCTGGAATCCCTCTATCTCATTATTCTCAAGTTGTTGTCTCAAGTCTTTAAGGACTGGATCATCCTCATGTCCTTTCTTTATTCTATCCCAGATCTCTGGTTTGTATTGGTGAGGAATAGTTATAGTATCGACACTACTATCAAATGGTTTCCATTCACTTAACGTTGATAGTAAACCCCAGAAGTGGATAGCACTCACCAACCCAGGTGAATAAGTTCTTCTGCTAAGGGCATCTGCTACAACGTTCCCCTTACCAGGGTGGTAGGAGATAGTGCAATCATAGTCTTTCAACAACTCTAGCCACCGTCTCTGTCTCATATTGAGTTCCTTCTGATCAAATAGATATCTCAAGCTTTTATGATCAGTGATGATTTCAACAGTAATACCATAGAGGTAATGTCTCCATATCTTTAAAGCAAAAATTACAGCAACTAATTCAAGGTCATGTGTTGGGTAGTTCTTTTCATGTGTACTGAGCTGTAGTGATGCATACGCAACTACCTTACCATGTTGCATAAGAACTGCTTCTTTAGACACATCAGTGTACACTGTAAACCTTTCACTCCAAGAGAGTAGAGTAAGGATTGGTGCATATGTTAGGCATTCTTTCAGTGTCTGAAAACTAGCTTCACATGTATCATACCATAAGAATGGGACTTCCTTCTGAGTTAGTCTAGTCATTGGCAATGCTATTCGTGAAAAGTCCTTCACGAATCTTCTATAATATCTAGCTAAACCTAGAAAAGATCGTATTTCTGCGACAGTCTTCGGGCGTTCCCAACTCATCACCGCACTAACCTTTGTAGGATCAACTGATATACCTCAGAAATAACATGGCCTAAGAAAGATACTTCAGATAACCAAAAGTCACATTTGTTATATTTAGCATACAACTTGTTCTTCCTTAATGTTTCAAGTACCCGCATGAGATGGTATTCATGCAGATACTTATCCTTGGAGTAAATAAGCACATCGTCAATAAAGACTACTACAAAGTGATCTAAGAACTACTTGAATACTCTATTCATGAGATCCATGAAAGGTGTTGGGCATTTGTCAGTCCAAAAGGCATAACTAAGAACTCATAATGTCCATATCTAGTTCGAAAGGCTGTCTTGGGGATATCCACATCTTTTATCTTCAACTAATGGTATCCAGATCTTAAGTCAATCTTGGAATACATAGTCGAACCCTGTAACTGGTCAAAGAGGTCATCTATCCTCGGTAGAGTATACTTATTCTTTATTGCCATCTTGTTTAACTGTCTATAGTCAATGCACAACCGCATTGACCCATCCTTTTTCCTGACAAATAAGACAAGTGCTCCCCATGGTGAAGTACTAGGACGAATGACTCCTTTTTCTAATAGTTCTTGCAACTGTACCTTTAACTCTCGTAACTCAGCTGGTGCCATCCTATATGGAGGAATAGAGATAGGTTGAGTATCAGGTATAAGAGAGATTTCAAATTCAATATCTCACTTACGTGGTAATCCAGGTAGTTCCTCTGAAAATACATCAGGAAACTCGCACACTATAGGCACATCTTCTATCATTCATTCTGACCTTGATGTAGTGGATACATACGCTAAGTAGCCTTGGCACCCTTGTTCTAACAGTTGTTGAGCCTTTAAAGTAGATATGTGCTTGACATCATCACTGGATGTCTTTCCAATAAATTGGAACTCTATTGAGTTAGGAATGTGAAAAGTTACTATCTTCCAGAAACAATCAAGGCATGCATGATTCTTTTCTAGCCAATCCATCCCAAGAATGAGATCAAAGTCATCCATTTCAATAAGTAATAGGGAAACATGTAACTGATGTCCTGCTATCAGTACTACATAATCATCCAGGATTTCTCGGATTATAAACACTTGTCCTCCTGGTCCCTTAAATCAGATAGGATTTTTGTGCTTCTACTGGTACCTTACCCAAAGTGGGTACGAACCGTCGAGCAATAAATGAATGTGAAGCACCAGAATCAAATAAGGCATGTACTGAAAAGCTGTGAATAGTAACAGTACCTCGTACGACCGTGCCTGAATTGTAGGCTTGTTCTTCAGTAATTGCATTGAGCTGGCCATTAGGTTTAGGCAAGCTAGAACCCGCAACGCTTTGGTGGCTGTTGTGTAGGAGATGTTCCTTGTGAGCCACGAACTCTACCATGTCTTCCTCCGCATGTTGCTCCATTGCTCGGGGTGGATGCTATACTGTTAATCGGAGTTGGTTTAAACCCTGAACCTCTCACAACTATGGACAGTCTTTTCCTAATGTGACCTTCTTGATGACAGTGATAACATGCACGTGTTCCTGTCTGAGCAGAAGACCCAACCACAGAAGAGGTACTAGTTCCTGGTGCTGAGTTACGGGGGGTATAGTGGAGGTCTAGAGAAACCCCCTCTTCCTTATAATTCCTGATCCAAGGTTTGTGGTGAGCTTATATTGGAACCGGCTGGATGATAAGAACGATCTCTATGGTTATAATGTGCCTTGCTTTTGGATGGTCCACCATTAAAGTAGAAACTTCTTCTTTGGCGGTTTTCATCTCTCTCCATCTCTATACGAGAGGCGATGTCCATTGCTTCATCTACGGTTGTAGCTCTAAAACTAGCAAGCTTTTCTCGCAGATCTCCCTGAAGACTGCTAATGAATTTGGTAAGACACTCTTGTGGTGAAGCTTCTAGAGCTGGTGAGTAAAGTAGTAGCTCAGTAAAGTGGATATGATAATATCGTACGGTTCTAGAACCCTGATTCAGAGAAGCCAACTCTCTCCTCTTTAATTCTTCCCAATGAGAGGGACAGAAGTGAGCTCGGAATCTCTCTTCAAAGATATCCCACGGAATTGGATCGGCTAGTTTCTTGGAAATTGCTCTCCACCATCGTCGTGTGTAATCTGTTGGAGAGTAATCAGTAAATTGCACCAAGGTGTCAACTGGTGCATGGATTATCCTCAACATCCTAGTAATGTCATCGAGCCATAATTCAGCCTCGGCAGGTGTCTCTACACCTTTGAATCGAGGAATTTTTCCCTTTCGGTAATTATCTAGTAATGTTTGGTGTCTAAGAAGGGCCTTCTCCATTGCTCCTTCAGTCGGGGTAGGAGCAGACTCAGTTGAAGGATGGTAACTACATTCTTCCTCAAAAAGATAGACAAAACCTTCAATCATAGCATCCGCAGGCTTAGATGCCTCGGGTTTCTCAACTTGTGCATTGAGCCTCTCCTCCAATGCTTGTTGCCTTTGCCCCATGTCTTGGAGCATTGCCATCATAGCCGCTAATTGTCTAGACACGTCTTGGTTTGTCATGATCCTGGGATGAGTCAATGTCAAAGGTCAGATCCTATATGTCTTAGCATGATGTACATAAGGGACAATGACTTGTGAATGGTACTGCAGTCATTTATTAAGATCAAAGGATCCTAATACAACCTTAGTTTTCTGAATACCACTCATAGTTGTTAATTACTAAATAAATTAATGGAGTAACCAAGCTTTGATACCAAGCTATCACGACCCCAATTCTGGGCCGTTGGATCCTCCAATAATCGGATCTGGTTACTCAGCAATAATTTATTCAGTAATCACAACTAACATTTAGAAACAGGCTGCAAATAAAGTATATTCAGAAGAGAGTATTTCAACACTTTTCCATTCACAAAATAAAGTTCAGATGATACATTGTCCCACTATAACCATTTACATGTACATCAGCTTGTAAGGAAAGTATACAAAAGATCACTAACAACCTTACAGAGTAAAGCTACTGTGGCTGGCTAGATATCTACTAAGGTCCTTGCATTGGCTCACTGATACCTGTTGGGTTTACCATAAATCATAGAATAAAAATTAGCGAATGCTAAGTAACGAAGAAGGGAAAAGCAAACAAATGGGTAATTTTTCAAAACTTGTTATCACAAAAAGTTTCATTCCTTCTCATTAATTTAAGTCCTAATCCTTTCTATTCCACGTCAGGGATTAGTCCAGGAAATTACCTCACCACTATAAGGACTCCGAAGCTATGGAAACTTCGGGATTGGAGATTGCGTTGATCTTGGTAAGCTTATGCCGCCGCACGTCGCCTCAACCAATCCTCTAATACTACCCTGACAATTTTCTTTTATTTTATTAAACATGGTCTCAAACTCTCAGCCCAGAAAATAAAATGAGCACACTATCCTCGAGGACTCGGTTGCTTAAAACCTCATGCTAACATTTAATCATATAACCTATCGACTTTAAATACATATTATCGTGACTAAGCCACTATTGAACCACCCGTGCCTCCACATGGCACGACCACATCTTCCGTCGTTCAACACGAAGATATTGGCTCCTGGTACCACGCATTGCAAAATATTCATTTCGTGCGCACTTATCATAACAGGACAACCATGTACCACCTAGGTAGAGAAACTCCAATACGAGTTTCTTCCGACAAACCTACAAGTTGCATGCCCGACCTGTAGTTCTACTCCCAATCATCCTTAACGTGACACATGATCCTTTTTAGGATCCAACTCAAACCACATCAATTCACATGATGTAATTCTTTCGTCAAGTCTTCGATTTGCATAATCAACAATACTTAGTATAGACTCACATATATATTATTCATATGCATATATACTCGTATTATGCCTATTTTAACTCCCAAACCCTAACTTTCAAAGCCACCGCATCGATTTGATGCGTAAACCTTATTTTAGTGGGAATCACAAAGCAACTGTTCAGACTTTATCAAAAATAGCCAAAGTTAGGGTTCTTTATAGCACAAAACATAAAATCAAGAATTTTAATAATCTCGTTTGAAAACCCAACAACAAAAACAAGGATTTCGTTACCTAATCGAGCTCTCTCTCGTGTATGCAAGGCTTTATCGTGTTTAGTTTTTAGAAAGGATGTTTTAAGGCTCCTAAAAAGATCAAATTTCATTTTTGTATCAAAAATGCTAAGAATGTGTCAAGAACGTGAAGAACGAACGAAGAACACGAAGAACATGAAAAACACGAATAATGTCAAGAACATATTTTCTCTCAAAATTTCGGCAGAGTTTCCCCTTGTATCGGGACATATTTCTTGGGAAATTTCGGCAGAATTTCCCCTTGTATCAGGACATATTTCTCGGAAAATTTCGGTAGAGTTTTCCCTTGTATCGAGACATATTTCAAAATAAAAACAAAAAGAGTTTCCTCTATAAAATCAATCGTGAGGAAAACAACAACAAAACTGAAAGAATATACTCAAACCACAAGAGATGAAGAATCGGTACACACCATGCATCTTAGGTGAGTGAATGTGTGACGAATCACAGGGTTCATTGACGTGCATAGCCGTCCGCACCTAAGTAGGGTATTACACAGATTCATCCATCAAAATAACTGTAAAAGCATAATTGAAATAATAGAAACATAAGTGATGGAGAATCGGTAGACACCACACGTCTTAGATGAGTGAATGTGTGACGAATCATAGGGTTCACTGACGTGCATAGCCGCCCGCACCTAAGTAGGGTGTTACACAGATTTCTCCTCGAACCACAACAAAAAACGAATCGGAAAGAAAGATGAATCAAGTGCAAAGCTTGGAAGAAAAGAGGATGAATTGAAATCTTAGTTTACGAAACAAACTAAGAGAGGATCATACCTTTCTCCTCCTCGTTCTCCCGGCAGCGCTTCGCTAGCGCTCCTCCCTCGCCTCCCACTCCTCCTCCCGACCTCTCGGCCCTAGCCCTTGGGGTGGTGGTGGTAGTGGAAATCGTATAGAATGAATGGGTAGGGGAGTCTATTTATAAGCTCCAGAAAACCACCAACCATGGTTAGAAAACCATGGTTTAGACCTTAACCATGGTTTAGCAGCCCATGGTTTTGGACAAAACCTATCCCAAACTTGGGGATTAAGTTAGAACATTCCAGAGGATTCTAGATTCGCTAATGACGCTTAATTAATACTAATCACGATTAACTTTCACTAATCGTAATTTAACTTTCGCGGCTTACGCTTATCTTTTGCTAATTATTGATTAGTGTTTGCTAATGATCATTAGCGATTTTCAATCCGTCATTAGTTTCTTTAATCATGATTAATTAGTCTTAGTGACAATCATTATGGGTTAATGACATCTTAGCCTTCCTTACTTCTCTTTCTTCCGAAAATCATAACAAATCGATATGAAGTCCGATTCACACGAAACAAATTCCGTTGGTTTTCTCTTGATGAGTCAGATCTTATTATATAGGATCCGAGATATGCCAATTCAAGGCTTTACAAAGCAGGTGTTTGAATTACGACCATCCACCCTAGAATCGAGATCCTGAAAGTGTTAACATTGATGGACCACAAATTCAGCCCTTTAATTATGTCAAATTAATGCGTTTGTAGTCGGATGAATTGGATCCATTAAAAATCACTAATTAATTCGTCGATTAAATCAAAGCGGCTGATTTTATTTTACTCAGGCAAGCCCAAGGTCGAACTCAGGGACACGAGCCTCTTAAGCACATATCTATACTCCTAATATTCAGATTAAGTGACAAATTAATAGTTCTTAGGTCAATATGCACAAAGACATACAATGTAGAGAAGGAAACATGAAGCAGACACTTTTTATTTGATTTTTATTATGCCATGAAATGCAAGTGAAAATAAATACAAATATGCCCTTCCTAGCTGAAATCAATGAACCATAACATATAATCAACTTCAGGATACATTTACAAAGCAATTTTCATGGACAAGTTAATTAATGGCATAAAATCATTGAGCAGGTGACACTATGTAATTAGAATTAATCAACAAAACTCAAAGTATCATGTCATTAGAAAGATAATGAAATAAGCTTCGCAATGGCACTGAAATCAACTAAATTGGAGGTCAGATGCTCAAGATATGCACAAAAGAGTCCAAGGGCATAAACGCAAGAAAACATGCAAAATAATTAGATAAAGTACTACAAACAGGTCTCTGGAAGGACCTAAATGCAAATATAAAAATTCGCAAGGCATTCCTTGTAATTTACCCACACGCGTGGGGGTAAAAATGTAATTATTGAAAACCTGAGGGGCTTGAATGCGATTTGCCCCAAGCGTGTGTGCACTTTGGACCTGCTTGTAATTTGAAGAAACTTGGAGGGCGCCCCTGTAAAATACCTCGTGCTCACGTGATGTGGCACGTGAGACTAGGTTCGGTGGTCGCGGGAGGCTCGGATCGAGGCACGGCAGGCTCAGCGGTGGTTCGGATGTTAGCTCAGACTCGGGGTTAGGCTAGGGAGGTTGATCGCGGGCTCGAGAACTCCGAGCCTAGAGGCTTGGAATGGAGGGTCGGGTTGATGATGTGGGCTCCTGTGGACCGTCCGATCCTGAAGATTGGACGACCTCTGCTCATCAAGTACCTCCTCGGCGTCGCTTCCTGTGGTGGACTTGGTTGTGTTGCGGTGACGGGATCCTAGCTCCGCCCGACAATGGTCTAACGTCTGGAGCTTGGCAGAGACTATGGTAGTGACTGCAAAGAAGATCAGATGCCGGAGGAGAAGCGGGGTTGCCTGGATTAAGGTGGTGATGCTTGTACGTCGGAGGCGATATTCGTGAAATGAGCTCCGGTGGAGACTCCGGCCATTAAGCAAGGGAACCCCTGCAACGTTAATAGATAGCCGAAGCTTGAGTTTGGTGCGAGAGGAGTGGAATGGGAGCCTTGACGGACGGAGAAGGTGGAGGCTCTTTGGACTCCTCTACCGTGAAGGGCGAAGCAGATGGATGGCAAGGACGGAGGTTATGGAAGAGGGAAGTGGTGATATGAGGGCATGGCGAAGAAGGTGGAAAGGAGGTGAAACTCGAGGAATGATCAATGGAAGGTGAACGCGCGAGATGAAGCCTAATTAAATAGCAGAAATTCAAAGAAAAAAATAAAGAGAGATCGAGAGCACTTACCTAGAGAAATGGAGGGTCGATGGCCTGGGCGTGAGCTTCTAGGGAAGCCCTGATCATCACTGGACTCCGTCAGCCACACGGAGTAGCTCCCCGACGTTGAATGGCCAGAGACATAGAATACCATGGATATGGGTCTCACCAGAGGCTCCACCGTCTTTGCGACGTCAATCCGACCTTGCCCTGTCACGGGGAGGCGGAGACGGGCTGGGCAAAGCCCCACGTACAAGTGGACAATTGTAGAAATGGTCGGTGGTGGCTGATTTGTAGGTGGAAGGGTTGAGGTTCCGGTGGTGGGTGACGTGGTTTGCGGGTGTGCTATGGAGCGCGAGGGAGAGGGGTGAGAGGGGTGACGTGGTCTGCGAGGAAGAACGATTATTGATCTTTGACGAAGCATGGTTAGTGAGTGGTGGGAGTGGTCCTCGATGCTGGGAAAATAGAAAGGGGATGACGAGTTCGCGTGGTGGAGATCGTGGGAAAGAAGGGAGCTGGAGGAAGAAGATGGAACTCGACCGTTGGATCTTGTGATCCAATGATCAGGAGAAGGGCGCTTAAGAGTGGCTCGGATCATATTGATGAAGGAATGATTGATGGTTGAGGGCGAGACACGTGGCATGAAGAGAAGCGGGATGAGGCAGACGGGTGAGATGCGATATGGCAGGTGAATCCGAGGGCTGGAATTGAAGCGCGACCGTATGATGGAGATTGAAGCTTGTAGAGGTGATCGAGCGGTGCTGGAGGTTGACGTGTGGCGAGAGGAGAAGAAGGCGGGGATGGACGAACGAGATGAGCTTTGGAGATGATCGGAGGGTGGAGAATGGTTGCGGGAGGAAGTGGCTGAGATGGAAGCTGCAGGTTGGATCCGACGATGGAGGATGGAGCGAGAACAAATGGCTGTGATTGAGGCACCCAAAAGGGGCAGATCCAACAGCTGAAAATGGGGGCGGCTGGTGCAAGGTCAGTGGGCCACACGGCTCAACCAGAAAGAGCCACGTGGCCCAATCAGGTTATTCAGACAAAGAACATGAAAAAGGAAGGAGAAGGAGGCTAATATTGGAAAAAAACTCAAAACATAAAAGTTGTAGATCTCGATGAGATCTAGAAGTTTCACGTTGACCAAAAATAGAAACGAGGTCAAACGAAGGGAGAAATATTTTGTGAACATTTTTAAGGGTATAAAACACTACGATTTTTGGTTTTGTTGTTTTTTTATAGTTTTAATTTATTTCAATACTCAACTATATACAATGATTTATCTGGTCTTTATTGACACTAATTTAAGCTAAGGAGTTAATATCTGCAAATTAATATGATGAAACTGAGTTTCATCACCCCCTATACTTAAACTATGCTCGTCCCCGAGCATCTTGACCATGAATGAGTTTGATTTAACCCCCGATCGTGCATGTGAATACATGATCTGATCTGTTCAAGAACTCTCGGTTTTAGAGATTTAAAATTTCAAAGCTCAACCTAGCCTTAATCAAGAGGTATCCAATTTCTCTAATTTTTTCAGACTCTCTCTTGTATACATATAAACTAAGGATATGAAATTAAGTGTTGACCGCGGTTACTAGAGTAGAGTCACAACGTCACCCAAGGTCCCAATCCAAGAAATTCTCCTAGGAACCCAATCCTCATCACTATGGAATAAATCAAATAGTGCAATCAATCCATTGTCTCTTTAGTTGTCAGGATTAAGAAATGTCGAACGAAGATCAGTTGATGGAGGGCATCGGATTGTGTCATTTCTTCTCTCCCTCTCACTGGAACAAGGATCCTCTTGAGTGCCTTATTTACTCAACACATATTTTTATTGTCGATCAGTGTATCCGTCAAGAGAAGTTGGAGTCGTCTGCACTTATTTTCATGGGAGTACACCGGGGTGTGCCTTTTTTTAGTACCTATAGTACCTTCTACACCCACACTTGTAGCTTTTACGATGCAGAGCCCTTTTTTGGTGCAAGCCCGACTCCTGGTCCTAATAGCGGTGGTCCAAGTAGAGACTTTGAAATGATTGTAAGCGCTTGCCTTTGATGGAAGCTTTTTAATATTTGACTTGGAGGATGAGAGCTTTTTCAACATTTGTATTTCTTTGTATTATTTTTTGCTAGCTCCACTTCTTTTACCAAGAGTTGGCGCACACTGATCAATATTTTTTTTTAATTTATCACAACATGGCAATTAGGTAAATCAAGATATTAGCATAAGAACCATGTTCTCGTACTGGCTAAAAATGTTGACACTCAGGTTTCATGAAGCCTTCAATGATTTTATCCCATCCTCGAGCATCATTAAATAGAATCCAGACGTGAATCCCTCATCCCAGTCCCTCAAGTAAAATTTCAACTCCTCTCATCATAACCTTACTCGTACATGTGAAGTGTTGATCATATTCTTAAGGGTAGAGACTAAGCATGCAATATAGCATGCAAATCTGACAAACTAGGGAAATGTGGATAATTAAGTCGAAGACCCTGATAACAAAGGCTGGTTAACCTAAAATCTCAAGACCTCTCAAACCAAGTGTTCTTGAACATCATGGATCCTGTGTGAATGTGAAAGTGACAGGGATTTAAACCAACTCCTTCATTCTATTTTTTTTATATTTTTTAAAAAACGACAATATTTACAAATTTAAGTTAGACTCATTTAAAACTTCTTTTTTGAAAAAGAATTTTGAAAAGATTTTCAAAACATTATCACATAAAAAGATTTTTCAAACATTTTTCAAAAGATTTTTCAAAACAAGGAAAACTCATTTTCAAAATATTTTCAAAATATTTTCCTTCAAAATAATGTAACATAGTAAAGAAAAATTTTCAAACTTGGAAAATATTTTGTCCACTTAGTTTGAAAGATCTATACTCTGGCCTAGAAAATTTTTATTTTTTTTCCAAAATTTTCAAAATAGAGCTATGGCTAAAGTACATATACACTATATATACGGTATATCCCCTATACTTAAATTTTCTATGCTCTCATAGCACTAAGTGATACAAAGCCATAGCTCAATTTACGGTATAGGAAAAATATACAGGAACTGAGATGGAAGTCCCCTATACTTAGGTTGAAGGATAAATGAGTAAGAAATTCACGGGGACTCAGGTCCCCCCTTACTTAGGCTGAGGATAGTCTAAGTATATTGACTGATTTATGTGAGTAACTCCGTGCATTTAAAGTGCCTAGTAGAACTAGATTCTTTTGTGTCTCAAGCATGCTCCAAAATTCCTTTATTTTGAACTTTGAAGATGGATAATTGGTCGGATATTTACTCGTATTTTGCGAGCTTGTCGTTGAACTGCCCAAATACCACATCTTCACCAATCTAGCTCCCTTATTCTCCTTCTTTGGCTGGACCATCCCGGTTGGAGAATAATCCTCTTTTCGAACCAGAGTAATGTGACTCTCTCCTTGGGTTGGTAATATCTCGACCAATTCCTATATACCTTCTTTACTTACTGAGGAAGATCATTGCCTTGGTGAGTTCGACTTAATTTCGTTTTCTTCCTCTACATCTCACTCCAACCCTTTGTTTGATGAAGGTAATGAAAACACATTTGAGATGCCTCCTAAAAGACAGAATGGTAATAGAGAGGAAGAAGAGAGAGAAGATCCATTACAAGTTGTATTAGCTAGATTGGTAGAATCTGAACAAAATCAAACACTTATGCGAGCACAACTTGGTCAATTACATCTGGGTAGAGATGCACCGATGGACGCGGCATATAACCCTGGACAGTTTCAGATGACTAATTGGTTGAGCCCAGTAGAACTTGAAGTTGAATATGAGTTAAAGCCACAGTTCCTTTGTTTGCTGCCACATTTTCATGGGAATGCGCATGAGGAGACTTATGCATTCCTTAGGGACTTTAAGTTAGTTTGTTCCAATCTTAGACACGAAGAGATTAGGGTGGATGTACAAGTGAGGGAGTGAATCTACAAAGATGAATGGAGCACCTAGGGTCTAGGGAAGAGTGCTGAAACAATCAAGGCTCAATCAATCAAACAATACCCTTTGATTCACCAACTCACACGTGAAACCAACAAGTACTGGTTATTTATCTTGTCATTTTTATTAGTATAAAATCATTCTAATTTACATAGGAATTTATGAAATGTCAAATCGAAAATATCTTACATAAACAAGGATGTTGCTCTCCCAAAACATGATTTTTACTCCATTTTATTTGTCAACTTGCATTAACAATCCCAATTTTTAGCCTTAAGGTTATAACTAATTAATGAGAACATAAATCAATCAAACATCATCTGCCACTCATTCCCAATTTCCATTAATCTTAGGTTATCAAGCCAAGAGGGAGGTCGAGAAAAGCCAATGCATTCGATAAAATCATGATCTATGCTAAGAGAAAACTCGCAGTGCCTTGAGCTCAATTTGTGAAATACAAGACTGAATTAAAACCGAAAACTGAATGTGTGCAAGTCGATGAAAACCGCACCTAACATGCTTCTATTAGCGAGGAAGAAATTACTTTAATTTTTGGCTAAGTGAAGTGAAGTCTACGTGTGTCTTGAATTAAGGTGTGTCCTACCTATGATCAAACACATAGAATAAAAATGTGAAATAGCTCGGAGAGCTACATGCCTGATTCTAGGTCGACACTCAAGTGGGACAAACTCCACACAACCACGAAAACCATCGTTCATTTACACTCGTGAGTCTTTAAACGAAGACCGCTGTAAAGACGATTATTTACATGGGATGCATAAAATAAAATGCGAGACAATAATTCTCATCTACTTCTCTAATGGGGATTCTGTGTCTCCTCGTAGCGGAAGCTCCTGCTCCTTGCCTCCTTGATCGCCAAGGGACACTTCCACAAAAAGCCAACATTAGATAGATATTCGTAGAATCATCAACAATGCGAGGAAAACAACAACAAGGCCTATAAGTTAGAAAATCACCACTTAATCAAATAATAAAAATCTAAATAAAACGAAAGATGAGTCGTGTCCCTGGCAACACCGCCATTTGACGGACCCCAAATTTAGCCCTTTAATTTTGTCAAATTAATGCATTGTATTCAGTTGAATTAGACCATCAAAAACCACTAATTAATTCGTCGATTAAATCAAAATGGTCGATTTTATTTTACTCGGGCAAGCCAAGGTTGAATTCAGGGACAGAAGCCTCTTAAGCACATATCTAGACTCCTAATATTCAGATTAAGTAACGAATTAATAGTTCATAGGTCAAGATGCACAAAGACATACAATGTAGAGAAGGAAACATGAAGCAGACACTTTTTATTTGATTTTTATAATGCCATGAAATGCAAGTGAAAATAAATACAAATATGCCCTTCCTAGCTGAAATCAATGAGCCATAACATATAATCAACTTCAGGATCCATTTACAAAGCAATTTTCATGGACAAGTTAATTAAATGGCATAAAATCATTAAGCAGGTGACATTATGTAATTATAATTAATCAACGAAATTCAAAGTGTCAAAATAGAAAGTAGTCAATGTCATTTGAAAGATAATGAAATAAGCTTCGCAATGGCACTGAAATCAACTAAATTGGAGGTCAGATGCTCAAGATATGCACGAAAGAGTCCAGGGGCATAAACGCAAGAAAACATGCAAAACAATTAGATAAAGTACTACAAACAGGCCCCTAGAAGGACCTAAATGCAAATATGAAAACTCACGAGGCCTTCCTTGTAATTTACCCACATGCACGGGGGTAAAATGCAATTATTGAACCTGAGGGGATTGAATGCAATTTGCCCCAGGTGCGCATGCTCATCATATGCACTTTGGACCTATTTGTAATTTGAAGAAACTTAAAGGGCACCCCTGCAAAATACCCCACTCTCACATGACGTGGCACGTGAGGCTAGCTTCGGTGGTCACAGGAGGCTCGGATTGAGGCTCGGTAGGCTCGGCGGTGGCTCGAACATAGGCTCAGACTCGGGGTTAGGCAAGGGAGCTGATAGTAGGCTCGAGAACTCCGATCCTAGAGGCTTGGAATGGAGGCTCGGGTTGATGACGTCGGCTCATGTGGACCGTCCAATCCTGAAGATCGGATGACCACTGCTCGTCGAGTACCTCCTCACCGCCACCTCCAGAGGCGGTTTTGGTTGTGCTCCGGTGATGGGATCCTAGCTCCGCCTGACCATGGTATGACATCTGGAGCTTGGCGGAGACTATGGGAGTGATTGCGAAGAAGATTAGATGCTGAAGGAGAAGCGGGGCTACCTGGATTAAGGTGGTGACGTCTGTACGCCGGAGGCGATATTCAGAAATGAGCTCCGGTGGAGACTCCAGCCATTAAGCAGGGGAACCCCTACAATGTTAGTAGATAGCCGAAGCTCAAGTTTGGTGCGAGAGGAGTGGAATGGGAGCCTTGACGGATGGAGAAGGTGGAGGCTCTTTGTGCTCCTCCATCGTGAAGGGCGGAGAATATGGATGGCATGGACGGAAGTTGTGGAAGAGGGAAGTGGTGATATGAGGGCATGACGAAGATGGTGGAAGCAAGGTGAAGCTCGAGGAATGATCAATGGAAGGAGAACGTGTGGGCTGAAGCCTAATTAAATAGCAGCAATTCAAAGAAAAAAACAAAGAGAGATCGAGAGCACTTACTTGGAGAAATGGCGGGTTGAGGGCCTGGGCGTGAGCTTCTAGGAGAAGCCTTGATCGTCGCTGGACTCCATCAGCCACGCGGAGCAGCTCGCTAGCGCCGAATGGCCGAAGACATAGCCTTCCATGGCTATTGGTCTCACCAGAGGCTCTGCCTTCTTCGCGCTGTCGATCCGGCCTCCCCCTGTCACGGGGAGGCGGAGACGGGCTGGGCAAAGCCCCATGTACAAGTGGACAGTTGTGGAAATGGCCAGTGGTGGCTGATTTGCAGGTGGAAGGGTTGAGGTTCCGGTGGTGGGCGACGTGGTTGAGGGTGTGCTATGGAGCACGAGGGAGAGGGGTGAGAGGGGCGACGTGGTCCACGAGGTAGAAGGATGATTGATCTTTGACGAAGCATGGTCCAGTGAGTGGTGGGAGTGGACCTAGACGTCGGGGAAATAGAAAGGGGATAATGGGTTCACGTGGTGGAGATTGTGGTAAATAAGGGAGTTGGAGGAAGAAGATGGAGCTCGACCATTGGATCTTGCGATCCAACGGTCAGGAGAAGGGCGTTAAAGAGTGGCTCGGATCAGATCGATGAAGGAATGATTGATGGCTGAGGGAGAGACACATGGCATGAGGAGAAACGGGTTGAGGCGGACGGGTGAGATGCGATATGGCAGGTGAATCCCAGACTGGAATCAAAGCACGACCGTGCAGTGGAGATTGAAGCTTGTGGAGGAGATCGAGTGGCGTTGGAGGTTGACGAGTGGCGAGAGGAGAAGTAGGCAGGGACGGACAAACGAGATGAGCTTTGGAGATGATCGGAGGGTGGAGAATGGTTGCAAGAGGAAGCAACTGAGATGGAAGCTGTGGGATTGGATCCGACGGTGGAGGATGGAGCAAGAACAAACGGTTGTGATTGAGGTGCTCAGACAAAGAACGTGAAAAAAGAAGGAGAAGGAGGCCTATTTTGGAAAAGAACTCAAAACATGAAAGTTGTAGATCTCGATGAGATCTACAAGTTTCTTGTTGACCAAAAATGGAAACGAGGTCAAACGAAGGGAGAAATATTTTGTGAGTGCTTTTAAGGTATAAAAACACTACGATTTTTGGTTTTGTTATTTTTGTAATTTTAATTTATTTTAAGACTCAGCTATATACAATGATTTATCTGGTTTTTATTGACACTAATTTAAGCTAGGGGGTTAATATCTGTAACTTAATATGATGAAACTGAGTTTCATCAAGCGTGCAGCAGCGACTGCGAGGGGTCTAACTAGAGTATCTGTGAACTGAAATGGGGGCTCTGTCGGGGGGTGAAGGATGGTGAGACCTAATGGGTCCAAGCTTATGCGAAGCTTGGGGCAGAGCATCATGGAGTCGACAACAGAGAAGCGAAGAGAAGGAGAGGATGGTGGTGCAAAGATGTCGAGGATGTGATGATGATGATAAAGTGATCGAGGAAATGAGAACACGATGGTGTGCGTGGGAAGTAATTGGAGAAACAAAGACAAAACGAAAGAACAGAGTAGATGATAGAGATATACTTGATGAAGAAAATGGTTAACTGAGGAAGATTGAAGGCAGAACAGACCTCTGGGTTGGATCTCGAAGGGATCTGGTCCTCGCTTAACACACCTAAGGACATAGGAGTGAAACTCGAGCAGTTAGTGCAGTTGCGGCAAGGCAACGATGCCTTGGATCATGTTGGAGGGATAGACTCGTTGTGGTACTCTCTCACGCTCTCTTCATATCATGAAGATGGAGGATGCTGCTCGGAGGACCATCACATGAAGGCAGATAATCAGTTGCAGAGGCGGAGGAAGGTTTTTATGGAGGAGGAGGTTAGCGACTTGGTAGTTCCAGGCGGTGGTTTCAACCACTTCCAAAGGAAGAGGAGTTAGGGTTTATGGAAGTTGAGAGGTTGGAGTGGAAGATGGATGTTAGGTGAAGGAATTGAAGGTGGTAGTTGATCAAGAAGTGATTGAAGGAGGTTAGGAAAAAGATGAGAAGCTGGGTGGTTGAGCGACTCATGTCGCTTCGATGGAGTTGGGTTGGAGGTTGGCAATGAAGAAGGCTTGCCCGATCTTGATCTGACGGCCCACATTTGGGTGCGAAAGATCAGACGAGATGCGCGACGCGTGTGATAAGAAAGGATCAAGCGGCTACGATGAAGGCGCTAAAGGATGGCCCAGATTGAAACTATCAGAACAATCAGGCAGCCAAAAAATAAGTGGGAATAAATAAAGGGGTGAGTAAAGGAAATTCCTTGATTGGGCCACGTGGCCCAATCATAAATATAAAAAATTATAAAATGAAGAAAAATAAAAAATGAATAGTTAAGAGATGAATTAGAAAAAGTGACAAATATGAAAGTTGTAGATTGTAGAAATCAATGAGAGAAAATGTCATATGTACATAGATAAAAAAATAAACAATCAATAAAAAACAATAAAAAATATTTTTCTTTTATTTTCTTCTCATTTTTGGATTTCTAAAAAATAATTTGTGTTATATTATACTTATTTTTTATTTTATTTTTAATAAAAAAGAAACACATAAAACAATAGCATGATAATGAGATAAATAAAATAATATAATTAGGGTTAGTTATTTACAATACATAAATAAGTAATTAGGGATAATTGTCCATGAATCTTGTTGATTTACTTAAGTAAGAGAGATAATATTAATAAATTATGTTGAAAATCTGGGATTTATCAGAAATTCTATAGCTTGCAACAAAGGAAAATATATATAACACATTTTCACTCGATACATTTGAGAGAGATAGGAGGAGACCTGCCCAGAGTAGTCGCAACTGGCCTACAACGATCAGGATGCACCTGTAGTAGAGTCCCCCAAGGAGAAGACCGGTGCGGAAAATCGTTGATGTCGGTCTACGGCAATCAGGATGTGCCTATAGTAGAGTCGTCCAAGGAGAAGACTAGCGTGAAAAGTCACCAATGGCTTTATGGGACGACCATGTTGTGCATGTGGTAGTCTCTTAAGGAGAAGTCCAACATGGGATAGTAGTCACATAATAGAATGTACATAGTACTCGATGCTTTGAAGACGTTTAGTATGCAGAAGAAGTCTAGAGTGTTAGTCTTTATATTCAAGATGGATAGTAGAAGGCAGAAGAAGTCTGCTCTCACCCACCCTTTCTCTCATACTTGTCTGAATAAGGACATAGAGAATCAAGTTTGGAGGAAAAACAATGTAAGACAAGCAATTTTTTGTTCTTCCTTTTTTATCTCAGTTTTGCTTTTTTTTATAAGCCATCTCATTTTTTGGCCTTTCCTTCTTCTTTTTTTCTTTTCAATCATGCATTTTTTAACTACTAGGCCCAATTTTGGGAATTGTCTCTTTTTTTGTTTAATAAACCCAATTAGACCCAAGCTTCACTTTACCCCCTGCCTTTTCTCATCAATAGTAGTGGGGGCATTGGGACAAGAAATTTATGCCTCTTTGTTTTTTAACAAGGTACAACTGAGCCCATTGGGCCTAAATCTTTACACCTTCCCCCCTTTTCAAAGTAGCATAGAATCTTCCCCCTTATATTTTTAATACAAGAAACTCTCCCCTTCTGGGGCCCTTGCCTTTTGAAACATAGAAGAGGATATCAGATTTTACTTCTTCGTTCAAACTTTGATTAGGGTTCCAACTAAGAACCCATAGTATCTTCACACCTTGGAATTCTTCATCACTGCCATACCCTGGAATTCTTCATAGTCACCAAACCAATGAGAAGAGGTTGTCGCATCAAGGGTGGTCTTCGGTGAGATCAAGGTCTTTTCTGGTCGAGGAGGGTTCCGGATGGAGGGTTTGGAAAGTGGTTAAGGCACCTAGAGGGTGTGGATGGCATGGAGTGGGGCTTCTAGTGATCATGTATGGGGAGCGATTGCACACTAGTAGAGCACATAGAAACCCCTTCAAGGTGCCGCATCCACCAATCTGGAGGATGATGTGGTCTTTGAAAATGATGATCATGGAGAGTTTTCACTTATGGAGGGGCTTAGGTGCCATTGGGATTGCCTACGGTGAAGGAAGGGGATGCTTCTAGCGAGCGGGCTGGGCATCAAGTACGATGGTGCACATGGGTTCTTGGGGTTGTGTGTTGGGCACTTGGAGCTTGCGAGGGGGCTGCACCTCCTGGAGAGGTGCACATATGGAAGGAACCCATCTAAAGGAGCTTGCGAGGAAGATGCTTTGTGTGCATATTATAAGAGAATCCTTGCTACCTCATATGCTAGAGAGAACTTACATGCACTGACTTTGGATTGGTTGCCTAGAGAAATATTGTTTGCTTGTGGTTTGATGGGGTAGCGGTCTGGATGGAGAAGATTACATAGTTGCTACTGGAGTAGATGGAAACACGTTGAGGGAATTGCAACAACCAAAAATCAAACAAATAAAAAAACCTTAAAGAAGAAACCCTAGGATCGACTACACCATGTTGAAATAAATACTCCAGAATCAAAATCGATTAAGAAATAATAAATCATTAAACAATCATGATTTTATGTAGAGCTCTGCTCCATGAGGAGGGAATGAAACTACGAGAGAATGCCTCAAATGGCTTGATCTTCTATTGTAATTCTCTCAATGAATACAAGGGGTTTGAGGCTTCGTATATAACCCCTCAGACATACCAAGCTCCCACTTATAGATGGTGTGGGACTAAACAAGAGACATGGTAATTGTATCCCAGAGAGATCCAATTACCCATTTATTACATATTGTGTATATATATGGGATTTTTACACCACCATCCCTATAAACGTTGCAAATTATCAGCTCTCCCATGTATACTTCATATTTATCCCATGACCTCTACAAACATGTTATTTCTGAAACCACAACCCCAAATGCCAATTTCAACTTTATTTTAATTGTTGACTTGGGTTAATCTTGAGTAAATCTAACTAGAGGAAATCCAATGATGAATCTTCCATTGTTCTTCTACTTCCATTTTTTCTCTCCCCCTTCTTCTTCAGGTGGTTGTCCTTGATGCACATGAAAACATTTGGCAGTGTAGGGGATGGGAGGAAATGGTAGTAGGAGGGGAGGTGACAATGCCACGACACCACCACCTACTATGAGCATCATTATCTTCTACCTTTGTGGTATGCTTAAATGACAATGGTGTATTTTGTTGCTAGTTGAACGAGGATGAGAGGGTCCTAAGAGATAAATTGGAGGGTGGAGGAGTAATGAATCGCCTATTCATCATATCAATATGCCTCAAATTGAACAAATTTCGAGTTGATCTCACCATATTTTCACCTCATTTTTTGTGCATAATTTAAATTTCAACCTTTTTGCATACAATGATGTAAAAATCAATAATAATTGATTAATAATAAAATCCTAAATTTAGTAATCATTAATATACTTTTTAGGCTAAAAACACTTTTCTATTGTTACTAGTTTTCTCTTTTTTGATTTTATAAGTCTACATATCTTTAAAGAAAAAAGATTTTAAAAAAACTAATGGTGTTGACATTAGCATCCATGAGGTTTGATGTCAACCCCCTTTTTTCCCACTAAGCTAGGTGCCCCGTGGCTCCTCACCTCCTCCAATGACGAAACCGCTATGGGAGGTTGGTCTCCTGCAACACCACTCTCCCCATGTCACTTCCTTTTCCAAGATGTCGCCCATTCCCTTACCTCAACGCCGTTTACAAAATGGGGAGGGGTGTAGCTGATGAAGGGGGGCCTGATCGGGAATTCATTCTTGGAGCTTGAGCTCCAAGCCACCAAATCAGCATCATGAAATTTGTCAAATATTTTTCCAATTCTTGCAATTTATCTAATTTCTTATTTTATTCATTCAATATTTACATCTTTTATATTATTGTTTTTTAGTTACATTGTAGTCCTTTAGGGCCCTTTTAAAATATTTAAAACCTTGTTTCTTTGAGTTGCAATTTGCTCAGAATTTATTTATTTTAGAAATTGAAATTTTCAATTCTACCCAAGCAATTTTAGACAATTCCAATTATGTTCCTATAATTTAGTTTTATTTACAATAAATCCCCTAATTTATAGAAAATTACAAATATGCTCCTAATACTTCCAAAAATCGTAAAAACAACACGAAAATCCAAAAAAATCCTTTAGAAAATTCACATACAATCTTGATGACATCTAGAATCCAGTGACTTTACTCATTTTAAAGTGCCATGAGAAAAAAGAAAAAGTGGATTTGATTTGTATTAATAAAATAAAAAATGCTTGTATAAATACAATAAAAATTCGTGCAACATGTTCGAGCTTGTAAATTGATCCCCTACCTGTCATATATATTGTTTATATCTCTTGACTTGTAGTTGAATAAAATTTATCTGAATCGCTTGGTTTGGCATGTGTGCGCACAATGACACTAAAAATCACTTCTTAGTAGCACACTAAAAAGGCAGTTTCAAGGGATGATCCTTTTGAGAGTTGATGTTAGTTGTTCTCACGAGGAAGTCAGGTTTGGGATAGCGTAATCCAATGCCATCTGACACCATCCCAGGTGCTGTTGAGAAATGGCTTCTTAGTGCGGATAAGATGCACATGGTCTAACATGACATGGGCAAAGGGAAGAAGCTTCAAGTCGAAAGTCAAGGTAGGATGTCGCAAGCAAGCCAACATGGCATCTTCAAGCATAGAAATGCATAGGGTATCTCGGAGAACCACTCAACTCCACGGGCTTCCATGCAAATTGTGTGGCTTGCATTCAAATGTCCCTAATATACGTGGCCAAAATGCGGACTGGGCTGGCCCACGGGCAGAGCCAACGAGTTGAGGTTCTAAAACATTTGTTAAAAATGTGATGCAATCCGGAAAAATGGAAAGAAAATAAGGAAATGTATTTTGAGCCAAGCACTACATACTCCGAAAATCTGGTGCAAAAACACTATATATGCATGAAAAAATAATGTCCAAATGTTGGGGTAAGAATGTAAGAGTAACAAGTCAAAAGGTTCGATTACAACTCATTTTAGAATAACAAAAAAGTAATTCTCAAGTCCCAGTGAGATTACCATGCAAAAATTCCAAATTCATCCACCAATTGGCTTTGCATGGTGGAAATTTGGAGGTGGCAAGTAATCCTGAACGTTCATGATGCCATGTGTTAGTTACCCATAGGGTTCGTTTGGTTCGTGGTGTGCCCCAGGTTACCTCGGGGTAATCCGGTAAATCACCCTACAAACTTGAGTTAGAATTCCATCACAAATCAATGCGACATAACATTACATTACTTATTCAAACCCTCATAACCATCCAAACAACTACTATTTCACAGGAGTTTACCCCAACCCGCCCCAACTCAGTAAACAAACTAGCACAAGGCTTCACCTTCCTCAACACTGATTGGGACTGAAGGGACTCGGATGATTTCCTCTCCTCCGCCCCCATGGTACAACACCTTATTGGAATCACTACAAGGTTTTCTCCTGATAACAAAAGTTATCAAGATGATCATAAGAAGATACATCTACACATTCGGGGTATTTTGAAGCCCTGAAATATCCTGAAAACTTTGATCAACGAGGTTGTTTAATGGATGCTCAAATTGTATTCTGACCAATGACTTAAAAACGAAGAAATACACCCCAATATGGGTTTAAATTGGGCTTATCTGAACCACAAGAGTGTCTGAGTCATGAAGCATAGAATTATCATCATATGAAATCAAAATTGGTGCATATGTTTCATGAAATCAGATTAGTATTTCAAATTCAGTTAGGTTCTTTGATATTAAATTTCTCAATAAAAGTAACCAACTCAAGGATAGCTTCACTCAAGCATCAAAGCTCACTGATGTAATTAGGAATAATTTTGAGAATTGAAGCAAGATGGTCTTCAAAACTGATGAAAAGAAATAGGGGCTCAATCCTAATGACCATGGATGATTAGGTTGAAGGGATATAGAGAGAAGGATAGAGAAATGGTTATGATATTTGGTTATTTATAAATCATCAAAATGGTGGCAAACAAAAATTAAATGGGAATGACATATTTTATGCAATTGAAATGAAATACAAAGGATAAAAGAAATAGTACATGAAAACATTAAGAAAGATGAAATGCTGATGGACTTCATATATGGATGAGAGTTCCAACTCCCAGATCTTGGTCTTAAATGGTCACTAGAAGTAGAGGTAGAGCACATCTTCAAAAAGCTATGCCATCAAGGTCTAAAAACTATGGATCGTACTATCAAGGAGTCTCCTTCCTCGTGGCCCTCACACTAATTATGATCTATCCAATTATCACTTTAGGATAGTGGTGAAAACCCGAGCTTAGAAGTTATTTTGGTGGATACCTTCCCAAATGGGTCGTTTGACCTTTAAATAGAGAAGGGATGAAGATGGCTTGGGGCTTGTGAATGAGTCTCATGGGTAGTTGGTCCTTGTTTTGAGTGTGAGAGGTGGTTGGAAGGTTAATGATGAATGTATATGAAGGTTAATTGATCAAGAAGAAGGTGTTTTTGCCACTTTTGGGCTTCCAATTTGGCATGGTTGTAAAGAAGGTGAATGTGAACGCTAGCACACACTAAAAACCCCTTTAAAAACAACATAAAATAATAAATCACTTTAAATAAAAAGTAAAACATTGAAAATGTAGGGAATTAAGACCTTTCATTTGATATATACGGTTAAATAATGCCATTTAAATGCAAATAATATTTAAGTGGATGTAAATACATGTATTCTACACATGTGTTTTAAGGATTTTAACTTGTTCAGTTATTTTAATTTTATTTGTAAAACAAGTTCATGAAAATAATTTAAAATTTAAATCATATAAAATGGAAACATAAATAATTTGAGTAAAATTTCCAAGATTGAAATCAAGTTGTATTTTGGTCCAAAGCTCCACTTTTCACATATCAATTCTTCTTAAATCCAATGTATTTTAGGATTTAAAGTATTTTAGTTCATGATTTTTAAGTTAGTATAATTAAAACTATAACTCCATTTCTATTTGCATTTTTATAAATATTAAATTATATATTTTTCTTTTTATTTTTTAAAACTAAAATAAAATTTAGTTAAAAGGATCTGATACACATCTGCAGAAAAGTTTGAGTTTTTATATGGATAATGTGTAGTTAGTTAATCAGGCGGGAAAACCAAAACTCACATATCTTATCTTTAATATTTTTGTAACATTTTTAGTAAATATTAATTAACACACATTGAAGTTTAAAAGTAGGTTTTGTTAATTTGTAGTACTATATAAATAGTTATAAGTTCGGAAAGTAACCAAATGTAGGAATTAAGATTTATGTGTTTTCCTTGATTTTACTCTATTTATTTTAAATAATAATTTTATCTACAAGTTGATGAAGAACATTTTGAAAAATATTAAACATATGTTCTGAATAATTGTACACAGGTTTTACAATGTATAAATTGCTATTTCGAGTGTTTATTTTATGTACAACGTTAATTATTTTTTCAAATTCCTTTATTTTTTTGAAGCTTGTCGATTAAGCCAATATTATCTTGGTCTTTTGGGTTAGATGGATTAATCTATAACTATTTACAGCATTCTTTCTTTTTTTATTTTCTTTATCTCCTTTTATTCTTTTTATTTTTTTCTATGTTAAAAATACAATTTTCCTTTTTTTGTGTATGCATATTTACATGTGTATTGTGATGATTTTAGACAAAATGAAGGAATAAGAAATGTGACTCTAGTACTCATCAAGTTGTATGAACAAAACAAGCTCTATTGGCATTATTGTCTGAGTATTCTACGCAGATGGTAGGGTTTCCAAAGAAGCAGTGAATGAGAGAAAACATAAAGTATAATTTGCAATAAGTAGTGAATGAGAGAAAACATAAAGTATAATTTGCAATAAGATTTTGACAGTCATAACAATCCAGTTGATTCAATTGATTAGATCATGTAAATCCAAGTTCTCGTCAATTCATTTCCTACTTAATTAATTTTGAATGATGAAAACGATTTTAGATATTCAATTTGGGAAAAAATATTCGGGTTAACTAGATCAGACTGTCTAATTTGAACCGGTGTTTATTAGGCTCTTAACATGTGACTCATTGAGTCACAATCCCTAAATTCCCCTACTCTCATACTCTCCTCCATCCAACATAGCCCCACAATCTCCCATTCCACGAACGCTTTGATGGGGGTCAAGTTTACACATCCGTCGCAACTTCTTTGAGTATCTAATCATCAGAATTCTTTACATGTCGCTCACATTTGCCCGTCATCACCAACATTACCACTCCTCGCACTTTTGTAGATCTCACGTTCAATATATTGCCGAAGATATGAACTAGATATGATTTTCCCCCTCTTTTAACATCATATTCCTCTAGTGATTACTCATGTTTCTTCTTTCCACACTAACCTCTTTGTTTTCTTTTCCTTTATTGTAACATTTTAAAATGTCAATAGTATACTAAATTGACTAAAATATGAATGCGATCAGTCAAAATGCAACCTAATAAATTGAAGTCCATTCTTATTCAAATTAATTAGGTGTATCAATTAGTACACAATCTATTCATGTTGTAGATACTTGGTCATATAAAATTAATGATGTGGAGATTAACTGAAAAATATATCTGAATTATATGATGTTAGAGGTGCCATACATTGTTCGATGAAAATCGACCATTAATCACTAGTTTGTATTATATGAACTATAATCAAGGAAATTGATGAGAATATATTTGATATATTCACATCAGGACTTGTACCTAATATTTTCTGACCTAATATTTTGAAAATAAATTCATTCATTTATTTGATTTAAAAACATACCTTGTATATAAATATATGATTCCATGCCTTAAATAGCCACCATTAAGGTGTCTAATTAATTTTTATAAATTAATTATTTTATTTATTTTATTTTATTTCGAATTTATTTTTTAATTAATTAATTAATTATGGGCAGGATGATTGGATGTGGTTGTGAGCAAGGAGATCTCTACAGACTAGTCTGGTCTCCATATGATGGCACTTCTTCCATTCTAATTGGACCAGTCTTGCCGTACATGTGGCACCATTAGTTCGAACACCTTCCTTTGTAGAATTTGTGTCGAGTCCTCTCTTAGATTCCTTCTCAATCCACATTTTAGTGTGAGGCTTGCTAGCTTGGGAAGCATCGTCAATCTAGTTTTCCTGGTCATCAAGGTCATAGAAGCGGTAGTCTCTTTGAACTAGTCCACTTTGATATTTGAGGTCCCAGTCGTGTTCCTGACCATCAAGGGAACCTGTTCTATCTTGTAGCACTTTATGATTTTTTCTAGATCGTGAGGTCTTTTTCTTTTGGAAAATAAGTCTGAGGCTAGCTCTGTTATTCAATCTTTTATTAATAAAATAAAGAACATTTTTGCTATTGTGGAGTATGTTCTCGCTGACAATGCCTTGGAGTTTTACACTATACATGTTTCCTAGTTCTTCAAATCTCTTAGCACTATACATCATACCTCTTGTGTGTATACTTCTTAGCAAAACAATGTTACTGAATGCAAAGACCATCATCTTCTTGATGTGAGTAGGACACTCCTCATTCATAGTCATGCTCCCAATTCGTTTTATTGTGATGTTACTGCTTGCTATCTATTCAATGGGTATGCCTTCCTCCATGCTAGGAGGGAAGATTCATTTTTCTATTGTGTTTCCAGATAAGGATCTTCTGTTTATAACATCTTGTGTTTTTGCCTTAGTGTCTTTCATTATTCGACTCTTGGTCGTGAAAAGCTCTCTCCCAGAGTAGTCAAGTGTGTCTTTCTGGGATAATACCATACCAAAAAGGGGATCGGTGCTTTAAATATTAGACGGGAGTACTATATTAGTGTTGATATCACCTTCTTTGAGTCGGTCATGTATTTAACTCAAACAAGTAAAAGGTTGACCTCGTATGGCTTTAGTGAGGAGGTTTACATCCCTCCTCCCCTTATGACACCACCACCTCCACATGTGGTTCCTCCAATGCATCCATCGCCTCCACCTCCACCTGTTGTACCTACTCCTTTGGCTTAGTTTTTGCCTCTTTTTACAACACAATGCCATTTATACCTCCTATTCATGTGCCTTCCCCATCATCCAACAACCCTATGTATGTTCTGAGCACTTGGTTTCCACTAATGGCACTAGTGATTTATCTATATCTCAAGTCACTTTACAAGTTGAGAAGGGCACTAGTCAGGATACTTATTTACATGACACTGATGGTCTTGGTGGCCTTGATATGCCCATTGTTATCTTAAAGCAGAGGTGTATGTGTGCTACGTATGCTATCATTGTCCATTTTCTTTGGGGCATCTTTCAGAAGATTTCAAGAAATTTGTCGTGGGTTTCTCAACTGTGGAGATTCCATGAACATATAAGGAGGATATGTGAGATAATCAATGGTGTCTAGTAATGGAAGAGGAGATGGTAGCACTCCAATAGTGGGTCATGTGAAGATTAGTTACTACTCCTACAGGGACATCCGAGGTTGGCTGTGAATGACTGTTTAAAGTGAAGTTCCATACCGATGTCAGCATTGATCTCTACAAGACCAAGCTTGTGGATCATGGGTTCACTCAAACTTACGTTGTGGACTATCATGACACGTACTCTCTTGTGCCCCATCATTCTACACTTCATATCCTTCTTTGTGTTGTAGCAGTACATGATTGGCCCTTGTCTCAGCTGGTGAAAAGCGAGAAAATAGGAGTCGCTAATTAATGGCCTGACAAATCAGGCTCACTATTGCTGAGGCGACTACTCAAATCCTCCCGTTGTTTCAACAATTAACCCACATAGATAATTAAGCAATTAGGAGTAAGAGTTAAAATTTATTATACCCTACTAAGAATGTATAATGGCAAGCAAGTAGGGGGCGAACACAAGAAGCAATGGGGTAGAGCAGGCAACACAAAGAATCAAAGCACAATTTATCACTGAACTACTTAGCCAAAATGAACTTTTGTGGGTTTTTTAATTTTTAAGAGTTTTGTTTTGTATTTTTAGTGATTTTGGTCCGAAGGTTAAAAATAATAAATAGGCAAATAATTTTTTAGGGAATTTTTCAAAATGTTTTTATATAATTTTTTTGGAAATTTTCAAGTCAAATAGGGACAAATAATGCTATTTTATTTGTATTTTGTATTTTGATTTTATTATTTCATTTTATTATTTTATAAAATTGTAACTTATTTTTAGATACTTAAATATATTTTTATTATATTTTTCTGATGTAATATATATACTTAAATAAATAAGTATATTTATTGTGTAGGTATAAGCATAGGTATTTCATCTATATATTTTCTTTACATATTTTATTTTAATGTTTTATTTGTGTTTTTGTTTTAGTTTTGGTATGTATATATATTATAAATAATATTTACAAAATTAAAAAAATAAAAAATTATAAAAATAATTAAAAATGATTATTTTAATCAGGTAAACTATACAATAGGGGTCAAAAACCTAGCTTTCACACCTTAACTCCAAAAAATATGTATTAAATAGCTTATTAAAAGTTATATACAATTAAAAATGATTTTGATATATTTTAAGTTTTTATTTGAGAGATATGGGTCTGGGAAGTTGGGATTTTAGAATTTTATTTAGACTGTAATTTTTATTATGTTTATTATTTTTGTATAAACTCAATTTTGTATTTTTCTATATTTTATTATCTACAACTTTCATGTAGAAAGTTTCTTTATTTGAGGTATAAAAAATGGAAAATTAAATAGGTCCCAAAAATGAATAATAAATGAATAAATAAAAGGGATTTTGTTGTATTTTGGACTCTTATCTGCCCCTACTTCATTCCTTGTCGACCTATTCATCAAGATGTCTAGGTCTCAGGGTTTAGGGTCATAAAATATCTTCAATAATTTATTCTTTTTTCTTTTCTTTATCCTATCAATTTGTCATTAAAAATAATATTTATACATGATTTATTCAACAATGCATGAATATTAATTTATACAAATGAGAGGTATTTACATGCATTTACTAGGATTTTTAAGGCCAAAATGATAGAATAAATGTGATGAAATGGAGATTCATTCGCTAGATGTGAAGAATTTTTTTCTATATGATGATTTATAGGAGGAGGATTATGTGCAACAACCACTTGATTTTGACGCTGAAGAGGAATGTTAGAATATTTACATGCTTCATAAGGCTATCGATGGCATTAAATAGAGCCCCATAACATGGTTTTAGAAGCTCTCAAACTTTGTATCAAGGCTTCACCAAATTGACCACAGATCATTCACTATTTATTCAGAGGACTTAGAGTAGTATCACTATTATTCTGGTCTATGTTGACGATATCATTGTTATATGATATGATTTACTAGGCATTAATATAGCTAAGAAGTTCCTTGGATAATAGTTTTTCACCAAGGACTTTGGTGAATTAAGATACTTCATGGGGCTTGACTTCATCAGGAACCAATAGGGTCTAGTGATGACCCAGAGAAAGTACGTTATAGATCTTCTTTTAGAGACAAGCATGGCAGATTGCAGACCCACTACGACTCCCATGGATCCTTTCATGAAGCTATATGATGATGATATAGAGGAAGTGGGCAGGAGGAGACACATGGCGCTTGTTGGGAATCTTCTTTACACGACTATTACCAAGCCAGACATCTCCTTCACTATGAGCAAAGTTAGCCAGATTATGGAGTAGCCAAGACAAGCACACATGGATGCAACTCACATGATTGTGTGGTATCAGAAGCCCTCTCCATGTACAAGATTGTTCTTTAGCAGAGGGACATTCCTTGCCATCATGCCATGTGCAAACTTATACCATGCAAGATAGCCTAAGGATAGAAAATCTACCTCATACTTTACAGTTTTCATAGGAAGATCTTTTAGTGTCATGGAAAAGCAAGAAGCAGATCATGATTGCTAGGTCTAGTGTGAGTCGAAGTACAGAGCCATGGCGTAGCAAAGCATTGAGATGATGTGGGTCAAATCCGTTCTAACTGACCTAGTTGTTGACACTTCTCTTTGTATACAACTATAATGCGATAACCAAGCTGATCTTTTTATTGCCAACAACTCTGCCTTCCGTGAGATGACCAAGCACATTGAGGTAGATTGTCACTATACATGTGACTTGACTTATAAGGGTTTTGTCTCTATTTTCTAAGTCAACTCAGGGGAACAGACAACATAAGTTTTCACCAAGGCTTTAATCAGATGGCCGTGTCAGAGATGTTGTACCAAGCTGAGCATGATTGACATCTATGCTCCATTTCGAGTGGAGTGTTGAGAGATTTATTTATCTTTTCTTATCTTTCATGTATTTTCTATTTCTTTCATTTATATTATGTAATTTGCACTCTAGGGTTTCTCCTCTCTATATAAGAGAGACATATGGACTCATGAATAGGAAAGTCATTATATTCTTTCCAAAACATCAAGGTATAATCCCTATGCTCTTGAGATTTGCAAAAACAATGAAGAAATTGTTTCCATTACCATTTAGTTTAGCTATTGCAATATATTTTTATAATACTATTGTAATGTTGCTCATACGAGCATCTGTTTTTTGAATTCGATTCATATTTTTCTTATTTATGTAATGTACAAGGTCAAACCTCCCTTCAATATAGCACAATCATGGGATAAAAACTTGAGTTATTAACACATAAGCCAATATGAGAGCTAGTGTTTGACCCTTTATCTTTCCAGGGCTTTCTTCTCCCGCTAACTCTTTTCGACCAACTCTTACCAATCTACCATCCATGTCCCTCCCTCGTGCTGGAGCTGCTCCCCTCCATGGCCAAATCCAAAACCCCTACCTCCTCCATACTCCCATTGCCTCTGCCACCCAAACTCTAGATTCAACTATATTCCACCCAACTCCTCCTAACTTAGCATCGTCGGGGAGGAAGGTGCCATGGGGGGCAGATTGCCCGATGGGCTAGACAAGGAAGAAGCAGACCTTCATGTGGGGCTTCCCTATGACTAGTAGAGGATGGAGGGGACAACTAATAGGAGTCAATGAGACATGAGACAAAGGTGACGTTGTGGGGGTAGAGGAGCATGAATAATAACGGAGTTGCTCATTGTTGGTGTGAAGATGGAAGGACATGCAATCTACGAGGGAGGTGATGGATAACTTCTATGGGTGCATTTTTCTGTGTGAGCAGGGTCATTTGTTGAGTGCTAGGAATGTTTATTACTCAAGAAAGTACCATAAATATGATTTTATAATATGAAATTCTCAAAAAAAAAGATAAACGTTCTATCCATCATTGCAATGTAAAATTGTTGGGCTTCATGGTTAAAATTGGAGATGTTGCATTGTTATAAAAAATAAAGGGAGCATATTCCCAACGATTATACATGGTCCAGTGATAGCTAGATCGTTTATCTTTTTAAATTATTTTTTTGACAATTTCATACTAGAAAACCATATTCATGGCACTTTCTTGAGTAATAAACGTTCCTAACCCTCAACAAATGCCCCTCCTCGCACCGACCAATGCACCCATGGAAGTGATCCACTGTCTCCCCCATAGATGTTGCATCTCCTTCTTCGACCTCCACACCAGCGACTAGCAACTCTATTATTGTTCCTGCTTCTCTGCTGCCCACGACCTTGCCCTTGTCTCCTCATGCCTCTTTGCCTCCTATTAGTTGTCCTCCACCATCTTCAACTAGTCATAGGGAAGCCTCGACCGGAGGTATTCTCCTTCCTTGTCGAGCCCAGCAGACACTATACCACCCACGAAACCTTCCTCCTCGATGGTGCCAAGTTAGGAGGAGTTGGATGGAATAGAGTTGGGGGCTAGGGTTTAGGTGGCAAAGGCGGTAGGGGCATGAAGGAGGCAAAAAGGTTTTGAATTTGGCCATAAAGGAGGTGAGCAACTCCAACAAGATAGAGGGATGGATGGTATCTTGGTAGGAGTTGGCCCAAATGTATTAGCGGGAGAAGAAAGCCATGGAGGTATAGGGGTCAAACCCTATCCCTCATTTTGGCTTATGCAACAAGCACTCAAGTTTTACCCCAGAATTGCACTGTATTGAAGGGAGGTTTGACCTTACACATCATGGAAACGAACGCAAATACGAATCAAATTTGAAATAAAGGATGCTCATCATTGATGAATATGTAATTCATCACTCTTAAAGTTGAAAATAGAGTCTTGTTCCTGAGTAAATAGCATCATATTTCCCCTTATCTTGCATAATTAGCATTCATACATGCATGCATAATATCTGCATTTTAGCATTCATATTTGCATTAAATAAGAAGCCCAATTCACTTGTAAATATTCACCAATTATCTGTATTTTATATTCACTCTAAATCCAATAAAACTATCTTTATACTCTGTATATTACTAAGAAAAAGGTCAAAAATTCCTAGCTTGTAAAATTATCCAATAAAACCCCAAACACAGTTGGAAACTTCAGACCTTAGAATGCAAATATCTACCTCATACAACCTCCGATCTAGGTCTACCGACTTTTAAAGTAATGCATATTCAGAGACCGTCAAAATGAGACCAATTTCATTTAAATCGGAGCTCGTATGCAAAACTTGGGTTTCGGGGCCCTTTTGTACATTATACATATGTATATTTGTACCCTTGTATTTTTGTATCTTATTTGACCTCTTCTCTGTTTTTGATCAACAGAAAACTTGTAGATATCATCAAGATCTATAACTTTCATGTTTTGAGTTTTTCCAAATTCGGCCATCTTCTCTCCCTAATTCCACATTCCCTTTAGGCCATTCAGATCAGGCCACGTGGTGCTCTCTGATTGTGCCACGCAGCCCGCTCACATCGCGCCACGCACCCTTTGTCTTCCACCGTCCGATCCGTTCCCCTCTCTCTTGATCTGAGCCATCCATTCCCGTAACAACGTCAACCATCCGATCAATCCCAGATCAAATCCTGACCGTCCGCTAGCGCTTCTCCCTCAGGCCGCCACACATCGTATTCTCTCCACCGTCCGATGGCTTTCCTTCTCTCCTAATTGCGACAGTTCATTCCGCCTTTGATCCTTGCCATTCGATCAAAGCCTGAGCTTCATCACTGCCGTCCCTCAGCGCCTTCACCTGCGGTCGCCACGTGTTGCCACCTTAGCCCTTCGATCTCACCCCTCCGATCAAATCTAGACCCTTCCCTTACGCCTTTCCCCTGGCCGTTGGATCACTAGATCCAACGGCCCGGACATCGTCGTCTACCTCGTGCCGCCTCCCTCGTGCACGTCGTCCACTCCGCGCACCCTTCGCCCCCTTTCTATTTTCGTCGCCACCACAACCATCATCTCCACCCTCGGTCATCGCCACCTCGTAGCCCATGACTCCCGCATCCTCGCCAGCTACCTCAATATCCATGAAGACTGTCATCATCGCTCCACGACCCCCACGAAACCTCGCCTTCCGTCACCTACACCCTCACCCCCTTTCTATAAATACCTCGCCTCTGTTGACCTTCAATCCTATCGCCATAGCAGGAGGTTCCCCCGAGCTCTTAGCTCTTGATTGGTGACAGAGATTTTGGGCGAAATCGAGCGAAGAAGGGTGTATTCCTCCGGCGAGATCCATGGCTCCGCCACGCCGTGCCGCAGCTCCTCCAGAGAGCTGCTTGAGCTCAGGACCTCTACCGACCTTCGAGCGAAGACCAAGAGCTCCTCTTCGAGCTTCTATCCCCAGGTAGCATACTCCATTCCCCCTCCGATCTCCTTATTCTTTTTCTCTATTTTTCTCGCAATTTCCCCGCCTTCTCCGATCACTCCTGCTCTCGCCTGACTATCCACCGAGCTTCACCTTGAAGCTCTGATCTTCACGATCTACTTCATTCACTCCGACGACGCATAGAACCACTCCCGACCACTAGCTCCGCCACTACGGCGGAGGAGCACCACCAAACTACCTTCACTTCTCTCCAGGTCTCCCTCTGCACTCGCATTCACTTCACGAACACATTGCATGCCTCGGCTACAGAAACTAACCCCTGCAGGTACCATTTCTTTCATTGGTCGGAAGCGTCGTCGGAGCTGCATCGAGCTCCTTCGCTTCCAACCTGTGGACCACCTCCGCCTCGTCCAGTCGCTCCGATCGCTCTGCGAAGCTTCCACGATCGTCCCCAGCTACTTAAGATCCTCCAGAGAGCAGCATCGAGCGAGAAGCGATGCGGCAGAGCTAAGGGGGCTTCGTAGGAGCCCAACCACATCCGCCGCAGGAGGCGACGGACCGAAGGAACACGAAGTACAACTGCCGTCCGATCCTCTCGAATCGGATGATTTTGATTGAGCCATGTTGCCAGCACCCCGCCTCCGTCAGATCAGAAGGATCCAACGATCACTATCCTGCCACGTCGCTCCAGCCTCCGACTTACAGCAGCCGTACGCTCTCGCAAGGATCATACGTCTCGCAACTCGCCACGTTGTCCCCATCACATGTCGTTGGATCTATCGTGATCTGATGGTCCCGAGGCGCACCACGTATCAGCTTCAGCAGCCGCTTGATCCTCCTCGATCGAACGATTCCTCTGCCGCTACGTAGCCCCGCTCCGAGCCTCGTCCACGACCCTTAGGCTTGGAGCACCCGAAGCACGTCCGAGCCTGCAGCGCACCCGAGCCACAGTTCGAGCCTAGCACCTCATGTGTTTCTCACATGCGGTCTGGGCAAATTGCACTAAGGCCTCTAGAAGTTTTACAAATTACAAATCAGTCCCTACCAGGAGCATCACGTGAGGCGCACGTGTTCCCGTGGGCATTTTGCACCCATACCCCCAATATTATAGGTAATTGCATTTAAGTCCCTGTCAGCATGTTTAATTTTCAGTAATTTTATTTATGTATTTGCATTTTGGTCCCTATCTTTGCACGCATATTTAGTGTCCATTTGGCATTATTTTTCAATTCCAACAATTGCATGATGTAGCTTATCTTGTCCTCTATCTTATGTAACACGTGTTTCTTTTTGTGACATCTTGAGAATTTAATATTATTAAAGTGGTGAAATTTCATGTTTTTTACCCACTGTGTGCCTTTTAATTCATATTTAATTTCTTGTTGCTCCAAAAATCACCATAAAATCACATTAGACTTAGGATAATTTAGTTTACATGTGCCCAAAAATCATCGCATTTGCACGCATCACGAGGCCTGAATAAATTAATTAGTGATTTCCTTAATTAATTTTTAATAGGTCCAACACATAGAATTTTAGGTTTATTAATTTTCCTGGATCCATCATACTTAGATTTATCTAGGATAATTTCTATATCTAGAAATAATGTGTTTGGTATTTATTAAAATTAATTTGGTAAAAATCACCCTGCATTCATATTTTATACACAATAAATTCATAAAGTATCGGAAAAATCCAAAAAATTAGTGTATCTTAATTTCATTGCAAGTCATATTCTGGCCAAGTTTCATAATTTTTGGACCTCGTTTGATCATATTCCTTATATAACTCTAAACTGGCCTGAAATTACATTATCATTCTTTTAAATTGCATAAAAAGACAAAAAAATATTCTTATGAAAATCAGACCTTGAATTAACTTAAAATTTACCTAAGGAGACAACTGCCTCCCTAAGTTCGACCTTGGGCTTGCCCAAGTAAAATAAATTTGCCGCCCAGAATTAATTGAACATTAATTAAAGTGGTTTTTGATCAGTCCATGTTTACCTGACTACAACAAACGACACGATATTTATGTTAATCATTAATCTGATTGAATTGACAAGGGTAGACACATGGTTTTCAATCATATGAGTGACATTGTAATCATATAATAAATTTTTTGATTGCAATAGCTAAACCAAATGGTAATCAGAAACTATTTTTGCATCATTTCGCAAATCACAAGAGTCATACCTTTTATGCCATGAAAAGAAAATAACAACTTACTTATTCATGAGACCACATGGCTCCCTTATATAGAGAGGAGAAACCCTATATGGCAAATTACATAAAAAAAATGAAAGAGAAAATGCATGAAAGATAAGAAGTGATAAATATATCTCTTAACACACCTCAAAATGAAGCATAGATATCAATTATGCTCAGCTTGGAAGAATATCTCTAGAACGACCCTCTGGCTAAAGCCTTGGTTAAAATATCTGATGTTTGTTCTCCTGAGCTGACAAAACCTTTTTGAATCATGTCACGTGTATAGTGATAATATACCTCAATGTGTTTGGTCCGATCATGGAAGGTAGGGTTGTCCGCAATAAAAAGAGCAGCCTGGTTATTGTAATTTAGCTGCATAGGAAGCGACACATCAACAACTAGGTCGGTCAGAACAGATCTAACCCACATCATCTCAGTGATATCCCACACCATGACTTTGCACTCTGACTCAGCATTAGGTCTAACAACCACAGTCTGCTTCTTCCTTTTCCATGATACCAAAGAGCTCCTGCAAAATCGGAGGTAGATTTCCGATCCTTGGGGGAGTAAGTAGCTATGATCTTCTGATAAATAAAAAAATAGACGCTTAATCAAAAATTAGGAAGCAATACCTTGAGACAATGAAACATATACATTGAAGTTTTTTGGCCAAAAATTGCTTCGAGACTATAGCTTCAATACTTTCACTTGAGACACGTGCCTCGATGAACTAAGCCATTTGAGAAGATGTGAGGCATTCAGGCACTGACGAACCACGATTTCACCCTCTTAATAATGCGGAGTTAACCACTTTCATTGCAGCCGGGTAAAATCAAGTTCATCAAAACCGCTTGAATAACACATCAATTAACACCAAGGAAGCGGTCGAATTTATGTTTTGCTTGGGCAAGCCCAAGGTCGAACTCAGGGACACAAGCCTCTTAGCGTACATTTATACTCTTATTATTTAAACTAAGTGTTGAATTAAGGATCCATAGGTCAAAGAATGCATGAAGACAGACAATATGCATAAATAAACACGAAGATATGCACTTTTTATTTTCTTTTCATCATGCAAAGAAATGCAAAATTAAAACACTACAAATATGCCCAAACACAGAATCAATGAGCAATAAAAAGGTGGTCAATTTCAGAAAGGGGTCATGAAGCTATTTTTATTTACAAGATACCTAATGGTGCGAGAATCATTGAATTAATGACACTAGACAATAGGATTTAGTCAATAAAATCAAAAGTGCCAAAACAGAACAATAGTTATGCCATTAGAAAGAGAATTAAAGTAGCTTCAAAACAAGGCCAAAATCAACTCAAACAGAGCTCAGATGCTCAAGATATTCACAAATGAAGTCAAGGGCATAAATGCAAGAAAATATGAAGATAAATAGCAAATAGATCCCTGGGAGGGACTATAGTGTAAATAAAATTAAGCGTGAGGCCTTCCCTGAAATTTACCCACACGCGTGGGGGTATTTTTGCATGTGTTAAAACCAATGAGGGTCTGAGTGCAAAATACCCCAGACGCGCGTGGATGGCATGTGGTGTCTGGACCTGTCTGCAATTTTGAAGAAGTACGAGGGCCACCTTGCAATTAATCCCAAATTGGACGTCACCAAGCATGTGGGGTTAGGCTCGAGTGACACTGTAGGCTAGGGGGTCAATGCTGGCTCGGCGGAGGCTCAGAGATAGCTCGGGTTTGGCTCGGAGCTCCAAGCCTGCAGGCTCGTATGCAGCCTCGGATCAGACGACGTGGATCTACGTGGTTTGTCCGATCAAGGAAATTGAACGGTGACTGTAGCGTGCAGATAAGGAGACGTGGCTGAGTGATAGTCGTTGGATGGACACCGGGAGGTGCATCCAACGGTGCCTGTAGACATGGGCTTCATCTCCTCCACCGCGGGTGGTGGCGGCGATCTTCGTCCTCCGGCGAGGCTGTCTGAGCTCCACCACCTCCTTCTGCTCAAGATGCCGCTCCTTCAAGGTCCCTAAGAGGTCCGTCATCTTCGCCAAAGCTGCGGGAGGCTGCTGAGCTGGAGGATGATGGCGGCGACTGTGTGCCAGATGAGGAGCTCGCGAACTGGGCTCTGGTGGAGCTCCGACCAATGAAGCCATTCACCTGCAAGAGTTAGTGGACAAATAACCGAAGTGTGTGCGCGACTCACGTAGGTGAGGTGAGGCGAAATGGGAGCCTAAGCGGGCGGAGATGGTGGCGGCTCGGTGCACCTCCACCGTGGAGGGCAGAGCAGTTGGGTCGGAGGTGGTATGAGGTCGCGATGGATCGAGAAGATGAGCGGAGATGGTAGATACGAGGCAAAGCTCAATCAATGGTAAATGGAGGATGAAAGCGCATGGATGAACCTAATTAATTAAGGGAAACTAAGGGGAGAAGCAGAGAAGGATCGGAGGGGAACTTACCTGAGGTTGGGCAGAGCAGAGGGCTTGTGCTTGGGGTTCTATGCGATCCCCGTGTCTTCGCTGAACCCCATCAGCCTGGTGGAGCAACTCGAGCGGTGACAAGACACCGCGAACCTGGCCTTCAAGACCAGGGGTCATCACTGGGGACCGTGTCGTCTTAGCTCCTCAATTCATCCTCCCACTATCACGGGGAGGAGGAGAGGGGTTGGGCGAGGCCCCACGTAAAGGTGGACAACCGTGGAGTGGCACGACGACGACGTATTTAACGAAGCGAGGTGGTGGTTCTAATGGCGGAGGCCGTGGCTTGAGTGGGCGATATGGAGTGATGGGAGGGGAGATATGGCACATGTGGGCTCCCGAAAGGATGAAGGAAGAATGGGCAACGTCGTGGGTTGCTCGGATTGTGGTGAAGATAGTGGAAGAAGTGGGAGAAATGAAAAGGGGGAAGAGGTAGCGCGAGGTGGGCGACATGTGCGAGAGAGGAGCTGTTGGTAGACGACGGCTTCTTGGTCGTTGGATATCATGATCCAACGGCTGAGAGGTGGTCACGCTTGAGCGTCTGGATTTGGTCAAGGACAACATGATCGGGAAGCGCAGGAAGCGCCACATGGTGCAAGGAAGAAGCGGCACTGGCGAATGGATGAGATGGAGTCCGGGGCTCGATCGAATGGTGGACATCGAAGGCGGGAGGTGACGGTTGAGATGGGAGCGTTCAGAGAAGATCGAGCGGCTGGAGAGAGGACACGTGGCAAGCTGAGGTGAAGGTGCTAAACGACGGTGGAGATGGAATCTGAAGGTTGATCGTATGACTGAGGTTTGAAGAGGGGATGGACGACGGTGATCTGGAGGAGAATGGGATGATCTAACGACGGAAAGAGGAGGGTGTGTGGCACGCGAAGAGACGGGCCGCGTGGCGCAACCATAAGGCACCACGCGACCCAATCAGATTATCCATGAGAAAATCAAGAAAAAGAGGGAGGAGATGGCCGAATTTGGAAAAAACTCAAAACATGAAAGTTGTAGATCACAACCATAAGTGTTAGGCTTATGGTTGTGCCTTATGGCGCAACCATAAGGCACCACGCTACAAGTTTCATGTTGACCAAAATCAGAAAAGAGGTCAAACAGAGGGAGAAATATTTTTGTGAGCATTTTTAAAGGCTTAAAAACACTACGATTTTTAATTTTGTTATTTTTTTGTATTTTTAATTTATTCCAGGACTCTGACATGAACAAGGATTTGTCTGATTTTTTTTACACTTAGCCTAAGCTAAGGGGTTAATAACCACAAATTATTGACATGAAACTGGGTTTCATCAACCCCCTATATTTAAACTATGCTCGTCCCTGAGCATCACAAAAAATGAATGAGCTGGATTAACTCCCTTATGCATGTGCATACAGGATCTAATCCGTTCAAAAACTCCCAATTTTGGAGATCCAAAATCTCAGTGCTCAATCCAGCCTTAATCAAGAGGCATCCAATTCCTCTAATTTTCCAGACTCCCTCTTTGATACATATAAGCTAAGGATATGAATTTAGGTGTTGATTGCATTCACGAGAGTAGAGTCACAACGTCACCCAAGGTCCTGGTCCAAGAAATTCTCCTAAGGACCCAATCCTCAACACTAGGGAATAAATCAAATCTTGTATCCAATCCACCGTCTCTTTAGTTGTCAGACTTAGAAGTGTTGGTGGTAGGCCAGTTGATGGAGAGTTTTAGGATTGTGTCATTTCTTCTCTCCCTTTCATTGGAACGAGGATCCTCTCAAGTGCCTTATTAACTCAACGCATTTTTTTGGTATTGATCAGTGCATCTGTCAAGAGAAGTTGGAGTCGTCTGTACTTGTTTTCGTGGGAGTACACCGGGGTGTGTCTTTTTTGAGTACCTATCGTACCTTCTAGACCGGACTTGTATCATTTACGATGCAGAGCCTTTTTTTGGTGCAAGCCCGACTACTGGTCCTAATAGCGGTGGTCCAAGTGGACACTTTGAAATGGTTAGCAGTGCTCGCCTTTTGGTGGAAGCTTTGTTGATATTTGAATTTATGGAATGAGAGCTTTTCTTTCGTCATTGATATTTCATTGCTTTGTATTGTTTTGGCTAGCTTCACTGCTTTTACCAAGAGTTGGCACACACTGATCAATATTTTTTATTTATTTCACACCCTGACACTTAGGTAGATATCAAGAGATTAGTACAAGAACCAAGTTCTCATACTGGCTTAAATGCTGACACTCAGGTTTCATGAAACCTTCAATGATCTTATCCCATCCTCAAGCATCATTAGATCAAGTTCAGACTTGAATCCCTCATCCCAGTCCCTCAAGTGAAATTTCAACTCATCTCATCTAGACCGCAGTCGTGCATGTGATGTGCTGATCATATTCTTAAGGTAGGAGACTAAGCAAGCAATATAGCATGTAAATCTAGAAACCTAGGGAAATGTGGATGATTAAGTCTAAGACCCTGATGGCTAAGGCTGGTTAACCTAAAATCTCAAGACCTCTTCAACCGAGTGTCCTCGAACATTTCTGATCCTGTGTGGGAGTGAAAAATGTAGGGGATTTAATCCAACTCCTTCATCATTTTTTTTTGAAAACTTTAAAAGGTCTACTACTGCCTAAACTCAAATGAGTAGTTGCATCTGCTTTCAGCCAGTATAGGTGTAAGTACATGCCGTAAAACGGAACCTGTTGCTTGAGGACCGGGCCATACACGATGTACTCTAAACCACCTAGTCTAATAAGGGAAAACCCTCACTGAAAAGCGACTACTTATTTGGGTTTAGCAGTCAATTAGATTCTTAAAGGATCTTTTTTTATTATTTTTTCAATTTTATGGGTTTTTGAATAAAGTTAGAACAAAAGTTAGACTCACTTTCCTTGAAGTCGAGAAAAATAATTTTCAACACCATGTCACACAAATAAAGATTTTCCAAACATTTTTCAAACGATTTTTCAAAGTTAAGTGAAAAACCCATTTTTCAAATCATTTTCAAAAATATTTCCTTGAAAATAGTGTAACATAGTATAGAAAATCCTTGAAAACATTTTGTCCACTTAGTTCAAAAGATTATACTTTAGCTCAAAAAGTTTAAATTTTTTCAAAATATAGCTAAAGTACATATATTGTATAAATGGTATACCCCCTATACTTAAACTTTGCTATGTCCTCATAGCACTAGATGATACAAAGCCAAAGCTCTATTTAAGTATAGAAAAATATACAGGAACTGAAGAGAACTCCCCCTATACTTAGGTTAGAAATAACCTAGGTACCAGGGCAAGGAAAGATGAGTAAGAAAATCACGGGAATTCAGGTCCCCACTATACTTAGGCTGAGAGTAGCCTAAGTATAAAGATGGATAATTGATGTCGGGGGAGACCTGAGGTGAACGAAGAAGTAGGATGGATGTACAAACGAGCGGATGAATCTTCGGAGATGAATGGAGTACCTAAGGTCTTAGGGAGAGTGTCGGAGCAATTAGAGCTCAAACAAGCATGCGATACCCTTTGAGTTCACCAACTCACACGTGAAACCAACAAGTGTTGGTTAATTATCTTATCATTTTTACTGGTGATTAAAACATTCTAGCTTACGCGGGAATCAAGAAAAAGTCGAATAAAAACATCCTACGTAAACAAGGACGTTGCTCTCCTAAAACAAGATTTTACTCGATTTAAGGTTGACTTGCAATTATCAATCTCAATTTATTTGCTTAAGGTTATCACTGATTAAAGGTGAGCATAAATCAAGCAATCATCGTTTACCGATCATTCCCATTTTCCATTAACCTAGGTGATCAAGCCAGGAAGAGAGGTCGAGAAAAAGCCATGTAGTCGATAAAAATCACGATCTAGACTAAGCGAGAAAACATGCAGTGCCTTGAAGTAAAAATTCATGAAAACTCGGACTGAATTAAAACCAAAATCAAATGTATGAAAGTTGATTAAAACCACACCTAACATGCTTCTATTAGCGGGGAACAACACCATTTAATTTGGCCAAGTGAAGCGAAGTCTACGTGCGTCTTGAATTATGTTTGTCGTACCTACGATCAAACACAAAGGATAAAAAGTGAAACAAGCTCGAAGAGACACTTTCCTGATCCTAGGTCGATACTCAAGTGGGACGATATCCACACACCAACGGAGAACTTTGTTCATTTATACACGCGAGTCTTCAATCGAAGACCACTGTAAAGGCGATTATTACATTAAAAAATGCAAGGCACATTTTTTTCTTCTTCAAATTTTCTCCAGAATTTGCTTCTGCTCCTTCTCGCAGCGGAGAACACCTGCTCCTCACTTCCTTGGTCACCAAGGGCCCTGCCACAAAAACAAGAGTTGGATTACCATCAAAGAAATTTTAATAATGCATGAGGCATGAACGAATAGACCTACAAATTAGAAATAATCACTTAACCAAATAAATAAAAATCCAAACAATACAAAAGATGAGCCGTGTCCCCGACAATGGTGCCATTTGACGAACTATGATTTCACTCTCTTAATAATGCGGAGTTAACCACTTTCGTTGCAGCCGGGTAAAATCAAGTTCATCAAAAACTGCTTGAATAATGCATCATTTACACCAAGGAAGCGGTCAAATTTATATTTTGTTTGGGCAAGCCCAAGGTCGAACTCAGGGACACGATCCTCTTAAGCCTATATTTAGACTCTTATTATTTGAACTAAGTGTTGAATTAAGGATCCATAGGTCAAAGAATGCACGAAGACATACAATATGCATAAATAAACATGAAGATATGAATTTTTTATTTTCTTTTCATCATGCAAAGAAATGCAAAATCAAAACACTACAAATATGCCCAATTTATACAAAATGAATGAGCAATAAAAGGGTGGTCAATTTCAGAAAGGGGTCATGAAGCTATTTTCATTTACAAGATACCCAATGGCACGAGAATCATTGAATTAACGAGACTAGATAATTGAATTTAGTAAATAAAATCAAAAGTGTCAAATAGAACAATAGTTATGCCATTTGAAAGAGAATTAAAATATCTTCAAAACAAGACCAAAATCAACTTAAACGGAGCTCGGATGCTCAAGATATTCACAAATGAAGTCAAGGTCATAAATGCAAGAAAACATGAAGATAACTAGCAAAAAGGTCCCTGGGAGGGACTAAAATGTAAATAAAATAAACGCGAGGCCTTCCCTGAAATTTACCCACACGCACGGGGGTATTTTTGCAATTATTAAAAACAATGAGGGTCTAAGTGCAAAATACCCCAGGCGCGCGTAGATGCCACGTGGTGTTTGGACCTGTCTGCAATTTTGAAGAAGTATGAGGGCCTCCATGCAATTAATCCCGAATCGCACGTGACCAAGCACGCGGGGTTAGGCTCGGGTGACACTGGAGGCTCGAGGGAGGATCGGGGGTCAACGCTGGCTCGGTGGAGGCTCGAAGATAGCTCGGATTTGGCTCGGAGCTCCAAGCCTGCAGGCTCATATGCAACCTCGGATCAGATGACGTGAATCTATGTAGGCCATCCGATCAAGGAAATCGAACGGTGACTGTAGCTTGCGGATAAGGAGACGTGACTGAGTGATAGCCGTTGGATGGACACCGGGGTGTGCATCCAACGACGCATGTAGACCTAGGCTTCATCTCCTTCGTCGTGGGTGGCGGCAGCGATCTTAGTCCTCCGGCGAGGCTGTCTGAGCTCCGCCACCTCCTTCTGCTCAAGATGTCGCTCCTTCAAGGTCCCTGAGAGGTCCGTCATCTTCTCCAAAGCATCGGGAGGCTGTTGAGAGTCCTGAAGGCTGATGGAGGTGACTATATGCCAGATGAGGAGCTCGCGAACTGTGCTCCGGTGGAGCTCCGACCAATGAATCCATTCACCTGCAAGAGTTAGTAGACAAATGGTCGAAGCGTATGCGTGACTCACATGGGTTAGGTGAGGCGGAATGGGAGCCTAAGCAGGCGGAGACGGTGGCGGCTCGGTGCTCCTCCGCAGTGGAGGGTAGAGCAATTGGGTCGGAGGTGGTCTTAGGTCGCGAGGGATCGTGAAGATGAGCGGAGGGATGCGCGAAGATGGTAGATACGAGGCGAAGCTCAATAAATGGTAAACGGAGGGTGAAAGCGCATGGATTAACCTAATTAATTAAGGGAAACTAGGGAGAAGCAAAGAAGGATTAGAGGGGAGCTGATGAGACGCGCCTGACACTCGGGTTAAGTATGTAAATAATAATCAAAGGTCGTCGTGACCCAAATCACCAAGCGCGGTCAATCGAGAAAAATAATCAAACCACTCAAAACAGATAGAAATCAATGAAACAATGTAAGCGGTCTTCGCTATTCTTTTTACCTGGTATAGCGACCAGGGTCGAACACAAGGAGCACGATTGAAAAACTAAGTAGTCAAATTTCCAAAAGTGAATTTTTGGTGGTTTTTTAATTTTTAATTTTTTTTAATTTTCAAAAGAAGGCACAAAGAATAAAAACACACACATACACACACTCTTTTTGGTATTTTTCAAAATAACTAAAAATATACAGAAAATTCAAGAGAAAATGTTTTTGTGTTTTATATATTTTAAAATATTTTTGACAATTTTTTTCAGATTTTTCTAATGTTTTTGTGATTTTCTAAAAATCAAACAGTGCAAAACAACGAGACTATTCACAGCCAGGAGTATTTTTCAATTGTAAAATTCTTTAAAAGTTCAAAACTCCAGGAGATTATTTTTTAATGAAACTAGAAAGCAATATCTACAAATGGAGACCAAGATCACTATTTTTGGATGTTTCTACAATTTTCTGCAATTTTTATAAGATTTTTCGTTCTTTGCAATTTTTTGGAGTTTTATAAATGAAAATTGCACAAAAATTGATCAAAAAATAAAAGCACAACAAAATACACCTACAGAAATTTTTATGGAATTTTTAAACTATTTTATGAATTTTTATGAATTTTCAAAGTTCTAATAAGGAAAAAGACGTTGTTTTTTTTAAAATATAACAAATGATAATAAAACTTGATGAAAAATTTATACAATGGCAATCACTATAACAGGAGCATATAAAAATTTTCTCAAGATTTTTGGATCAATAAAAACATGTATTTCATCCAAAGAGAGAAAGCAGATTGTTATCCAGAATCACAGGGGTAGAACTGTAAATAGTCAATGTTTCTGCATTCAAGAAATAACATAGAACAATCAGAAGATAAAATGTGCAATTTACCCAGTACTACACATGCTTGACATGTGACTTGCTCTGGAGGGGGCTTTCTTACGAATTTTAAAGACTTCCAGGGACCTTGATGTAATTTTACCGAAAGATATTTTCCTCCTCACAAAGTCCCTCTAGGGTTCCTTCTCATCTTTATCTTTCGTTCAAGCAAAAGGGGTCACGGGCCGCCGCAGCACCAGATCTGGAGTGCGGCCACGCGGAGCGCGCACGGCGGAGAGGGGCTCGGGGTGGCGCTGCCGTCCGCTGCTAGCGCGCGGGAGTAGGTCGGGTTGGGCACGCTGCACGGGCTGGTCACGCGCGGGCTGGTCGGCGGAAACGGGAGGACAGGGCGGCACAGCCGCTGGGCGCAAGCGTCGCAGAGGGAAAGGGAGCACAGGCAGGGCTGCTGGCCGCGCGGCAGGTGGAGCACGGGGAGGTCATGCGTGGGGCGGGGCCACGCGGCCTCGCGAACTGGAAGGGCGGTTGAAGGGGGCTCTCGCGGCCTGGCGAGAAGGAGGTGCCGCGCTGCTGGGGCTGGTTGTCTGGTGGCGGCGTAGGGCGCCGCAGGAGGGAAGGCGGGCAGCAGGTCAGTACGGCTGGGGGGCGGCGCCGCCACAGCCTGTGGAGGTCGCGCACGCCACCGTTGGGGGCAGCGCGCTGGGGCGCGGGTGCGGATGACGGGCGGCCTGCTGCTTTATTTTATTTTTATTTTTTTTGTTTTTATTATTCTGTAACCTGCATGAAGAGGTTAAAACAATATATTTTTTGTTTTTTTAAACAGCAAATGTAATTAAAAGAGAAATGATTTTTTTTATTTTTTTAGTTTTGATCTACAAAATAGATTGTTAGAAAAAGAGACAAATGATTTTTTTTATATTTTTCTTCTCCTGCAAAACAAAATGTTAGAGTTGAACATAAATATATGGTTTTTTTGTGTTTTTTTTGATGAACCTGCAAAACAAATGATTAAAGAAAAAAAACAAAACAACTATATTTTTTATTTTGTTTTTTATTCCTTGCAAAATAAAGGTTAGAGAGAAAAGAATATTTTTTTATTCTTCCTGCAAAAAATAATTATGGGATAACAGGAAACATATTTTTTTATTTATACACAAAATGGAAAGTGTGAACGGGTTCGGATCCGCGAAACGAGAGATAGATCCGTGTCTCCGACCACCGTGCGTGGTCGGAGGTGGAAGGTTGCGTGAGGTAGAAATAGAACACGTGGAGATCGCGACGTGAGATGAAAAATCGGTGTCGGGCGAAAATGTATGGAGAATTTTTTTATGATCTAAATTCTAAAAACTACACCTACGCTAACATCTAAACCTACAATTTACCTACGAGAAACGACAAGTAAAATTGGATCTCACCTCGGGGTTTGGACACATCATGATGGCCTCGACGAAGCTCAAGTCACTGTCACTGACTAGATCGGAGGCTAGGACCCTCTTCAACAAGAAATCTCTCGGAAACCAGGCTCCTCTCCACCAAAGATCGATCAAAGAAGAAATGAGGGAGGAGGAGCCCATTAAAAAGATGACGAAGGTAAAAAATAGAGATATTTACAAAAATGGAAAGTAATTAGTGATTATTTAAATAAATAAAATAATTAAATTAAATTAATTAATTAAATAAAAACGAAATTCGTATTTAATTAAAATATATAAATTAAATAATTACCAAAATTGAATTTGTCACCTTAATGGTGGCCATTAAAGGAATGGAATCAAATCTAAAATAAATGGTAAGTTATCAAGTCACTTAATTCACATAAATCTAATAAATTAAATATAAAATTCATAATTAAATAAAATAAATTAATTAATGTTAGATAATTAATTATTTTGGTGGATTTTATAATAGGAAGTTAATTATATACATATAATACAATATACATATGTACAAATAAGGAAATATTTTTATAAAATATTTTTTATTTTTTTATTTTATTTTTAATGAAAACAATATTTATAATATATACATTATGTAAAAATAAATATTAATAATTATATACAACAAATATATGGGTAAACTGCACAATACACCCCAGAAAATCGACTTTTTAACCGTAACTCCAAAAAATACGAAACCACAACGATTTGAAAGATAATTTAATTTATAGTACGATGGAAGTGAGTTTGGTTCAATTTGAGCTTGTATGGAGCCGGAATTGATGATTCAATTATCGATCTGCGGCTTTTTCTGGGTGTAATTATTTGCAATATATACAATATTTTATTTTACAAATATTATTATTTTTTACAATACAATTTTATTCACAACTTTTATTTACAAAAGTAATTAGTTTGAGGTCAAATTATGTACAAATAAAATAATGTAAGTTTTGTACAAATATACATGAGAAATATGTACAAGATATTTTTTAGATTTTCTGACAGAAGACCCTATCTCCCCCTACTTTATTCCTGGTCGATCAAGTCAAGTCTTGTCCTTCTCTCGGGGTTTGGGTCAGTCTGTATTTTTTGCATAAATACTTCCTTTTCTTTTTCTTTTCTTCTTTATTCTTTTATTTATGTACAAAAAGTGTTAAAAATGCATAATTAACAAATGCATGCAAAATGGTAATTTTATGGAATTAGTGGTTATTTACAGGTATTTGACTAAGGAAAAGAGGCTAAAATAAAAGAATAAAGGCGATGAATCATGGATTCATCATTCCCCTATACTTTACCTTTGCTAGTCCCTTAGCAAACACTTATTTGAAAAATAAGTAAAAATAAAAATAAAGAAAAGAAAAAGGAAAGAAGTTAGAACAATGTTGACTTTCAAACTTATCTTCATAAAAATGTAGTCTGGAGCTCTGTCGGACCTTTGGATTATTGATGTGTCGGAACCTTAATGGGAAATGAAATTAAAACCTAACAGCCTCTAAGTTCTATAAGACTCCTATTCAGGTCTCCTCAACAGTCAGATCAGAACAAGTCTACAGACACAAATTCTTATGACTATGAATTCTTACTTGTACGTGTAAGTGAAATATAGCTCTTCATCTCAAAAGTAGCAAAGATTCAGCCTCTCTCAACAAGGTAACTCAAATAACCCGGTCTAGCAACTCTTTCCTCGAGGAGCGGGGATATTCCCTTCTAAGTTCAAGTACAACAAGCTCAAGAAGAGGGGATGGAGAAGAGAATGGACGGTAACCAGTGTAGTTACCTATCCTTCGATGCATGACCAGTGTAGCCATGTCACCCGCTGCAAGCTCACAAATATATGACTTTAAAGCTCTTATTCTTTTTTTTACAGGCATTTTATTTTTCTTTCAGGCCTGTCCACTTTTGGAGATTTTGCATTTTTTTTCTCTTTTTTTTGAATATATACAAGGTGCAGCATGTACATAAGGAGTTTTTCCTCTTGAGCCAGTAGACTATCCCTCTTTTGAAGCATTATTGCAACCCCACAGCTCCTGTCTTTAGACCTCAACATCACCAGACTAGGTTGAGACACACTTCCCTCCCTAGAGGAGGACGAGAGGTTCCGCCTAGATGTACTACCCTCGTATGCTACCCCAAGCCAAAAGATTCTGCTCCTCACTACCTCATCCATGAAGAGCTACGTGTAAAGTGCAGTGTCCAAGGTAAGCCACGGTCTGAAAGAATCATGTGTGTGTTGTTAAATGTTCTACTTAGACTCATCAAGATGACATGTGAACATAGTCTTATGGACTCAAAGAATTAAGTCACTAGGACCTGAAAAGTCTTAACTCCAAATCTTATAAGGTTCCTCTGAAATTAGTGCATTAAGGTCCAACTAAGCTCCATTCTTCAAATTTATTCCAGACTTAGTCTAAATGTCAAAATCATCCTAAAAAATGCTCATGCAAATGCAAGAAAGTATGTACATGCAAGGAAAAGAAAACAAATCTTTTTGTGAAACAATTTTCAAAATTTTGAAATTTTTATGGATTTTTGAAAAATGATGCACATGCAAAAAGTTTTTTTTTTGCAAAAAGTTAGTAATATATACAAGTATATACAAGAGATTTTTTTTAAAAGATACATATTTATACAAGAGTGAGCTGATTATTTCACAAGAATGAGATGCAAGAATTTACAAATTGAGTCATTTATACAAGTATATACAGAGTTGATTTTTTTTAATTTTTTTACAAGAATTTTTTTTGAGTATTTACACAGTGTTTTAGCCATATTAAAAAAATAATATATGAAAGTACGAGTTATGGCTAAAGTATATATACAATATACACGACACCCCCCTATACTTAGCTCGAACTATGTCCTCATAGTGATCAAAGAGCTGAAAAGAAAGACATAACTCGTGCTTTGTATAGAAAAGTGACAAGAATAATATACTACAATGACGAATAAAAGAATATAATCAATAGAAGTCGGTGATCCCCCTATACTTAGGATCAAGTAATCCTAAGTATAACAGACTGTACACAAAGGAAAAACCAAGGAGATGAATATACAGAGTCTACCTCCCCTATACTTAGGGTAAAATATCCCTAAGTATAGGCAGCAAAACAGAGGTAAAAAGAATCAAAAGAATAATCACAAGTCTGACATCCCCCCTATACTTAGGGTAAAGTACACCCTAAGTATGGAATGATCATGCGATAGAGATGGGGTGTAAGACAGAAATAATGTATGATATGGACGGATGGTCTATATAGATGTGAGTCGATCAATGTTGAGGTGCCTCTCAACAAGCGCTAGAGTTTACGCCCCTAGCTGGGCGCAAATGTTAGGATAACGCCGTGTCAAGGTTGAGAACGGCATCTGTCAGGCGAATACCGTACTGTTGTTGTATTCTCGGTAGGAGAACAACAACGGAGTCAGGAGGGTCAAGAGAGTAAATGATAACACCCAGATAATGAATCAGGCGGGTGTTTGCTACCGGATCAAGATATAGGCAGATGAAGTCAGGCTCCGGTAGCACAAAAGAAACCATCAGCTCAAGGTCTGTATGGAGTGAAAGGATGGAGCCGAAGTAATCAAACGTGGAGAAGGAAGGATCTGATAGTGAATCCTCCACGTCAATCACCGTCTCAAATAGATATGGAAGATCATGATCTGGAGACTCACTATAAAGGCAGATATCCGATGCATATGATGTAGGCAAATTAGTAAAATCATCGAATACCTCAAAGATCATGTCATCCTCGCGAGGGTCGTCGAGGAGAGAAACATCAAACTCATTATCAGAAATATCAAAATACTCGGTCTCGTGATCCGACAGATCGGATGCAGTCTCAGAAAGTGAGACCGAGTACACATGGTCCATGGCATCCTCCCGCAGACAACCCTCGGGGAGTAATACCGAATCATCAGGAAACTTGGGATCAATGCTGCCAAATGTCATGTCCTCCAAAAATAAATCGACCTCATCAAATGGGAGGACACAAGTCTCAAATACGGGACTATCAAGGTCTGTAAAATCCAAAATCGGTCCCTCATCAAGCTCTCTTTGCTGAGATGGATCAGACTGTATCTCTGAGTCTGAGAAGATATCCTGAAGACAAGACACTGAATCAACTGGACATGGACACTGAAATGACTCTAAGGATGGCTGAAATGTGGGCTCCTCCCATGTCTCTTGGGATCCTAGCAGATCTAGAATCAAAGAATCTTCTACGTGACAAAGCGGGACTGGCTCAAAATCTAACTGCAAATCCAATTGGTCCTCAACCAATGTCCGGCTCTGGGAACTCACAATGGTAGGCAAAACATCCATCAAATGAGAAGTAGTAGCATCCATATCCTCTGATTTGCGTGTGCTATCAAGATCGACATGGTGTGTCACACACTCAACTGTTGTCATCTCTCCCTCATGTGTTGTCCCGAATAAATCATCTCGTGTATATGAAAGATCGGAAAGTGTTCCCAAGATGGTCTCAACTAAATCCAGGTCGGGACAGTGGTGTGAACCATCACACGAGGTAATGACATATGAGATCTGCTCTGCGGTCCTCCCCCTCATGGCGATATGGATAAGGTCAGTCATCGAAAATCCATGATCCGGAAATCGCCTCACAAGTTCTCGTAACCTCAACCATGATTCTATCAATGGCTTCTGGGGGTTAACTGAAAAATCATGAATACAAGACCGCATCATCTCTGCTCTACGCTGGGGGTAAAATTTCTGCAAAAATAATGATCGTAAATCTCCCCACGTAGTAATCTTCCTTCCCAATCGTCTGTGCCAACTCTTGGCTCTACTCTGAAGTGTAAATGGGAAGGTAATCAACATCATTTCCTCAGAAGTTATATCAGAATATGATCGTGATCCACAAATATCCTCAAATTCATCGATATGCAAATAAGGTTCCTCGTGCACTTCCCCTAAAAACTTGGGCAGTATATCAATTAAATCTAAATCCAAAATGAAGGGGCTTAGTGTTGAAGCGGAGTGTGCTTCTTGATCGGTGTACTCATCCATCATCTTAGGATTAAAGTTGTCTAAAACATGCCACTGCCCCATTTGATCGCCTATGGGATGCACTCTCATCTCAGCAAGGTGAACGCCCGGATTTCTTATTTGGTCAATCTGGTCTCCGCCGGCTTCACTCACAGCATGTCCCGAGAAAGAGGGTGGGTAGGGAGAAGATAAGAAATCGGATGGGGTTCCGATCTCCCAAGAGAGTGGACGGGAATGATGGGTGTGAAATGTCGAAGCCGCAAAATTCGGCTGGAATGGAAGGCGACCCATCATGAAGTGAGGAAAATGAAGGGAGGGATGGAGGGTGGGAAAGAAGAGAGAGGGTGAGAGATGTTGGAAGAGAGAGATATATAGAAGGGAGGGAGGGTGGGATAGAAACAAAAGGTGACTGCTATTGATCTGGGAGAATGACCGTAACCGACTCACACCAAAGACATACAAAACACAAAGCAAACCCCCAGTTCACCAACTCAACACAAAGTGAAGACCGTGAGATTTGGTCTTTTATCTTTTCAATTTTAAGAGTTAGGTGATAAGACAAAGTTGTACAAACACTTAGGAGACTTGAATAGGATTTGGGCACTACTCCTTAGTGTGTACGCGAGCGAGTAAAAGCGCAGACAATGAGGGGATTGCTCTCCCAATACAATGAAGTGGTCAATTACGTTTAATTTTAGAAGTCAAGTTCAATTAGCAGTCCCAATTTTTTAATTTTTGATTTTGTGATTTTTTTTGGATATTTTCAAGAATAAACGCCTAACGAGCTTTCCTATTTTCTCTTTGATTAATTTGAGTCCAAAAACAGGGGGAGGGATCGAGAAAGCCAATGCACGATAAAAAACGATGATGCATGAAGAGATAGAAAATGCGTACCTTACTCCAGCACTCTACATGCAATATGATCCGCGCAGAAATTTAAATACAGAAATAAAACTACCTAAATGATGCAAGCAGAAATCCGAGCCCTAAGTAGCAGTTCTACTCGAAAGAACGTTTAGTCAACCACCAACCTCCAATCCAAGAGTCTGGTCTCGGTCCACCCCTCCTCTTCTCGACAAATCGAGTTCAGGAGCAGCGCTTGGCAGGGTGGGCTGTGGCACGTAGGCTCGAAGGTAGTGGATCAACTATTTTATTGATCTTTTTATTGTTGGTCCAATTACCGCTCTATAGGTACATGCAGATTTATTATGGTATTTGGATCCTATTTATTACGTCACAGTCAAGAAGAAAATCCTGAGGTTAGGGGCTCGAAAATCGCGTGAATCAAAAAAATAAAATAAAAAAATGAGAAAACAAAACCGACGAAAAACAGCGGTGAGGTCCCCCAAGTGCACCGGCACTTGGCGAAACAGACCCCGAATAATGTCCAAGTGTCCAACAGTTCAAAAGTTCCTAAATTATTACAAGATAAATTGTTCTCTCAAATAAAATGAAACCTCTTCTCCTTTCTGCTCTTCCTCCTGTGCGGGTCCTCTAAAAATATACTCCAAGTTGTCCACAGAGTACCTCGCACAAAAATTAGAGAGAGAATGTCAGAAAACGATTATAATATAGAGAGACAAATAGAAAAATGACTACAAAGCCGTGCTCCCCGGCAACGGCGCCATTCTGATGACGCGCCTGGCAATCGGGTTAAGTATGTAATAAACAAAGGTCGTCGTGACCCAAATCACCAAGCGCAGTCAATCGAGAAAAATAATCAAACCACTCAAAACAGATAGAAATCAATGAAAACAATGTAAGCGGTTTTTCGCTATTCTTTTTACCTGGTATAGCGACCAGGGTCGAACACAAGGAGCACGTTTGAAAAACTCTAAAGTCAAATTTCGAAAGTTAATTTTTATTGGTTTTTGAATTTTTATTTTTTTTAATTTTTAAAAGACGAACAAATCAAGAAAAGTGATAAAACAAACAATCCACACTCTTTTTGTATTTTTTTTCAAAATAACTAAAAATATATAGAAAATTCAAGAGAATTTTTTTTGTGTTTTATATGTTTTAAAATATTTTTGATAATTTTTTTCGCAATTTTCCGATATTTTTGTGATTTTCTAAAAATGAGACAATGCAAAACAACGAGACTATTCACAACCAGGAGTATTTTTTAATTTAAAATTTCTTCAAATGCTCAAAAATCCTGGAAATTATTTTTAAAAGAAACTACAAGACCATATCTTCATTCAGAAACTGAAATCATTATTTTTGGATTTTTCTAGAAATTTCTACAATTTTTATAAGATTTTTCGTATTTTGCATTTTTTTGGAGTTTTATAAAAGAAAAATGCACAAAATTGGTCAGATATTAAAAGACACCAAAATAGAGCTACAGAAATTTTTGTGGAATTTTTAGCCTACCTTGTGAATTTTTATGAATTTTCAAAGTTCTAATAAAGAAAAAGATACTGTTTTTGATTTTTTAAAAACAAAAAAATTTATACAATGGCAATCACTATAACAGGAGCATATACAAATTTTTTGATAATTTTTTGAAACATAAAAACATTTATTCCATCAAACATATCAAGCAATTGGAGTTCTGGAAGCACAAGGACCTTATTGTAAATATATAAAGTTTCCTCACTCAATAAATAATATGAAATAAAAAGGAGGTAGAAACTGCAATTTACCTAATATAATAATCCCTAGGGCTTCATTCTCTTTGGACCTTCGTTTCTTTTTCTTGGGAAAGTTCCGCCGCCCACCTCCAAAGATCTGGAGCGGAGGGGCGCCGCACGCGAGTGGAGGAGCGGCGCGAGGAGGCCGACGGGAGGCGTGAAGAGCCGCCGGCGGGCAGCGCTGAGGAGGGCGACTCGCGGGAGAGCGGGGCGGCGCTTGGAGGCGCGGGCCTGGACACGCCCACGTGGCGCTCGCGTTGAGGGCGTGGCGGGGCTGCGCCGCGCAACCGCGCGCAGGCAGAAACAGTCTGGGCGCGGCGCGGGCTGATGGCTGGTTGAAGGGCGGCACCGCCGGTCCAGGCGGATGCAAGGTCGGCCGCGGGGATCGCTGGAGAGGTGCGGGCTGCGCCGCGCCGCGCAATGAGGACGAGCCCATGAGAGGGGAGGGGCTGGTTGATGGCGGGTCGCGCGGGGGTGGTCCACGTGCGGGGTGCCACGGCTGGCAAGAGGGCGGCCTGGGACGACACCGCCCTTGAAGGCGGCGCTAGGCGGCGCCGCTGGGTGGCTGCGGCTGGCGTTTCAGTTTTTTTTATTTTTTTTATTTTTATGCTGCAGAAAATGTTAGAAATATATGTATATTGTTTTTTTTAAACAAGGATATAAACAGCAATATAAAAAGGAGATTTTTTTATTTATATATTTTTATATTTTCCTGCAAAATAATTTGTTAGAGGAAAAGGACAACAATTTTATTTTTTTTATTTTTCTTTATTCCTGCAAAACAAGAGTTAGAGAGAAAAAATGATTTTTTTATTCCTTGCAAAACAAAGGTTAGAGAGAAAAGAATATTTTTTTATTCTTCCTGCAAAAAATAATTATGGGATAACAGGAAAAATATTTTTTTTATTTATACACAAAATAGAAAGTGTGAACGGGTTCGGATCTGCGAAACGAGAGATAGATCCGTATCTCCGACCACCGTGCGTGGTCGGAGGTGGAAGGTTGCGTGAGGTAGAAATAGAACACGTGGAGATCGCGACGTGAGATGAAAAATCGGTGTTGGGCGAAAATGTATGGAGAATTTTTTATGATCTAAATTCTAAAAACTACACGTACGTCATGATGGCCTCGACGAAGCTCAAGTCGCTGTCACCGACTGGATCGGAGGCTAGGACCCTCTTCAACAAGAAATCTCTCGGAAACCGGGCTCCTCTCCACCAAAGATCGATCAAAGAAGAAATGAGGGAGGAGGAGCCCATTAAAAAGAAGACGAAGGTCAAAAATGGAGATATTTACAAAAAAGGAAAGTAATTAGTGATAATTTAAATAAATAAAATAATTAAATAAATTAATTAAATAAATAAAAACGAAATTTGGATTTAATTAAAATATATAAATTAAATAATTACCAAAATTGAATTTGTCACCTTAATGGTGGCCATTAAAGGAATGGAATCAAATCTAAAATAAATGGTAAGTTATCAAGTCACTTAATTCACATAAATCTAATAAATTAAATATAAAATTCATAATTAAATAAAATAAATTAATTAATGTTAGATAATTAATTATTTTGGTGGATTTTATAATAGGAAGTTAATTATATACATATAATACAATATACATATGTACAAATAAGGAAATATTTTTATAAAAGATTTTTTATTTTTTTTATTTTATTTTAATGAAAACAATATTTATAATATATACATTATGTAAAAATAAATATTAATAATTATATACAACAAATATATGGGTAAACTGCACAATACACCCCAGAAAATCGACTTTTTAACCGTAACTCCAAAAAAATACGAAACCACAGCCATTTGAAAGATAATTTAATTTATAGTACGATGGAAGTGAGTTTGGTTCAATTTGAGCTTGTATGGAGCCGGAATTGATGATTCAATTATCGATCTGCGGCTTTTTCTGGGTGTAATTATTTGCAATATATACAATATTTTATTTTACAAATATTTTTATTTTTTACAATACAATTTTATTCACAACTTTTATTTACAAAAGTAATTAGTTTGAGGTCAAATTATGTACAAATAAAATAATGTAAGTTTTGTACAAATATACATGAAAAATATGTACAAGATATTTTTTAGATTTTCTGACAGAAGACCCTATCTCCCCCTACTTTATTCCTGGTCGATCAGGTCAAGTCTTGACCTTCTCTCGGGGTTTGGGTCAGTCTATATTTATTGCATAAATACTTCCTTTTCTTTTTCTTTTCTTCTTTATTCTTTTATTTATGTACAAAAAGTGTTAAAAATGCATAATTAACAAATGCATGCGAAATGGTAATTTTATGGAATTAGTGGTTATTTAAAGGTATTTGACTAAGGAAAAGAGGCTAAAATAAAAGAATAAAGGCGATGAATCATGGATTCATCAGGAGCTTACCTGAGGTTGGGCGGAGCAGAGGGCTTGTGCTTGGGGTTTTATGCGATCCCCGGGTCTTCGTTGAACCCCATCATCCTGGTGGAGCAGCTCGAGCAGTGACGAGACACCGCGAACCTGGCCTTCAACGGCTAAGGGTCATCACCGGGGACCGCGTCGTCTTCGCTCCTCAATCGGTCCTCCCCCTATCACGGGGAGGAGGAGAGGGGCTGGGCGAGTCCCCACGTAAAGGAGGACAACCGTGGAGTGGCGCGACGACGGCGTAGTTAATGAAGCGAGGTGGCGGTTCTGATGGTGGAGGTCGTGGCTTGAGTGGGCGATATGGAACGATGGGAGGGGAGATATGGCGCACGTGGGCTCCCGCGAGGATAAAGGAAGAATGGGCAACGTCGTGGGTTGCTCGGATCATGGTGAAGATAGCGGAAGAAGTGGGGGAAATGAAAAGGATGAAGAGGTAGCGCGAGGTGGGCGAGGTGTGCGAGAGAGGGACTGGAGGTAGACGACGGCTGCTTGGCCGTTGGATATCGTGATCCAACGGTTGAGAGGTGGTCACACGTGAGCGGTCTGGATTTCATTGAGGGCGGCATGATCGGGAAGGAAAGAAGCACCACGTGGCGCAAGGAAGAAGCGGTGCTGGCGGATGGATGAGATGGAGTTCGGGGCTCGATCGAATGGTGGGCATCGAAGGCGAGAGGTGACGGCTGAGATGGGAGCATCCAGAGAAGATCGAGCGGCTGGAGAGAGGACACGTGGCAAGCTGAGGTGAAGGCGCTAAATAATGGTGGAGATAGAATATGAAGGCTGATCGGATGGCTGAGGTTTGAAGAGGGGATAGACGACATCGATCTGGAGGAGAATGGGATGATCTAACGACGAAAAGAGGAGGGTGCGTGGCGTGCGAAGAGACGGGCCACGTGGCGCAACCAGAAGGCTCCACGTGGCCCAATCAGATTATTTAGGAGAAAATCAAGAAAAAGAGGGAGGAGATGGCTGAATTTGGAAAAACTCAAAACATGAAAGTTGTAGATCTCGATGAGAGCTACAATTTTTATGTTGACCAAAATAAAAAAAGAGGTCAAACAAAGGGAGAAATAGTTTTGTGAGCGTTTTTAAAGGCTTAAAAACACTACGAATTTTAATTTTGTTATTTTTTGTATTTTTATTCTAGGACTCTGATATGAACAAGAATTTGTCTGGTTTTTATTGACACTTAGCCTAAGCTAGGGGGTTAATAACCGTGAATTAATGACATGAAACTGGATTTCATCAGGCACGCGTAAGGCACCACGTCAATTGGCTCGAGTTTTAATTGTGCTTTGTACATGATCATTCACGGCATCCACCAACGCGATACTAAAATCCTACCCATTTCATTCACAAAAAATCTAAAACCATATGGTCGTTATTATCATCGTCCCTAACATTTCATGGGCCCTAGGCAAAAGAGAAAAAAAGGGCCCTATAAAAAATTTATTTTTTAAAAAATTTGAAGTTTCTTATAAAAAGGCTCTTTAAATTTTACAAAGAACTATATTTTTTTATCAACCAACAAAAAATAATAAGTCATGAAACTAGAATATGTGAATCATACTAGGTGCAAAGCAAATCATATAATTCTATTCTATTGATGATTAATCATATCAAACATGCTAGATTATAGAAAATATACCAACCTAAATATTTCAATATTTTCTCACAAATTACAGAATAAGCTAAAAATACAACCTCTGATTTGATGTCCGATAATACGATGACGAAGCGGATAACGACAAATGCTGAAGGTTTGATGACAACCTATGATTTGTGAGAGCGAGAAGGGGGATCACCGATTTAGAGTCCGATTGCTGGGCGCCGATTGCAATGGAGGGTGGATTGGTCGTCCGATTGGGGACTCTGATGTCGAATCGAAGCTTGATTAAGACGTTCTTAGGATGGCACGTCGGCACTCGACACTGGAATCGTTCGTTCGTGAGAGAGATTGAGAACTTGTTTGAGAGAGAGAGAGCGACAGAGGAGTGGTCGGTTAGTGGTCCAATGGATATTTTGTGAGAGAATGAGAAAGAGAGGGGTGGAAATAGTCGTTATTTTGAGAGAGAGAGAGAGAAAGAGAGTATTTAGGGAATTAAATTCAATCGTGAGAGAGAGAGAGAGTATTTAAGGAATTAAATTCAACTGTTGAGATGTCTCGGGAAGGAAAAACGATCCTTCTATTTTGGGATTTGAGAACGTTGGAGACTTGGAGTAAGATTTAAGAGGTCTTTTTATTTATGTAAATGAAGGAAAATGAGCCTCCAAATTTAATGGGCCCTGGGTGGTTGCACTCCTAAATGACCCTCAAGGCCGGACATGGTCGTTATGTGCCATTAGTGCCATCCTTCTCATTCCTCTTCTCTCTCTACTACAACAGCTTGCGTTGCATTTACCCTTCTACCACAAATTTACCATAGCCCTCCTTGTCCTTAGGCATGCCACCGTGGGTTTTTTTTCATTTCCCCCCTTTTTATTCTAAATAGTGCTTGAATAAATAATACATTTTTTAGAAAAAATGTGGAAAAAACAATTTAAAAAAAGAATAATATCAATAGATATGAAGACACACGATCATTATATGAACTATGCAATCTGTATGTAAACACAACGAAGAGCTAAATTCTTAATGTGCTACTTAATGTTGTATGAAAATGATCTTTGCATAATGTGGTCTCATTTCTAGAATTCTTGTAAAAAAATAAGAATTTTTACCATTTCCATCTAAAATCTATTGCTTATGCCTTGATCACCTCGACGCCTCATTGGCAGAAAACAACTTGGTCCACCTTACATTTTTTGAAACCTTGTATATAAGGGCCTTGGTTGAGATATTTCATGTGGCCTCAAGTTTCGCGATGAATCCTAAGGAATCTAATTTTCGTGGATTTCGACACAAGTGGTGAGATGGAGGCATGTTGGAGACTCCTCGATATTGGGCATGCCCATCTGCTTAATCTAATGTTAAGATTAGGCCCAACAATGGATAGATTGGTGTATAATTATTAAATAGAAATGCAGAATCAATAACAAGAAAACACATACAAATGTATTTTCATCCCTTACAACTATTCCTAACAAAATTAACTTCTATCCATTAAACCACCTTATTCAACCGAATGGAGAATAACAACTATTTATAACATATCTCTCTCTACCTCTCTAAATCATATCTTTTCAGACAAACAGAAATGAGAGATAAACCTCTGTATCTCTTATCCGTCAACTGAACAGGTTGGAGAAGGATAGCTCTGCTGGAAACGGCATAGCTTATGAAGTCAAAAATATTCCTTATACTCCAACAAGAAAAGAGAAGGAAAACAGAGGGCGCCTTCAACCTGACCATATAATTCGTGGCAACTGAATATAACATAATATATCTGAAAGCCAACACCTGTTCAGAAATGTTGCATATCAACGGTATCAAAGTTCACATCAGGAGATCAGAGAATGAAGCATTTACATAGGGAATGATAATCATAAGCAATTTCAAACTTTCTCTTCTACAATCAAAGCCACCCCTTCATGAAACTAAAAGCATGCATCCAGAAGGCAGCAACAGCACAATGCAGCCAAACTGCAAAACACAATACAAAATGATGAGAATTGAAGAACTTCAAGCAGGGCAATTAACTAAAAATGGCTTGGTGTGACCACTAATTCGAACTTTAACTTAAGGATCATAACGCATGCATAATCAACCAAAGATAATAAGAACAATACACTTGTGCAAGAATTCAAGATCTCACCATCCTTCCAAGAATCCCACATTCTTCTTGTTCTGATCCTGAGGTGGGGGCGGTTGCGCATAACCCTGCGGTGGCTGCCCGTACGCCGGTGGCGGATAACCGGAAGGCGGATATCCCGGTGGCGGATACGCGCCCGGTGGAGGATAACCTGAGCAAATAATCGACAGAAACCAACCGAGGACATCAGCTACAACATGCTGACAGATTAGATGACATAAAGGATTCAGCATCTCGGAATCTGGGGGGATCACCTTGGGGCGGGGGTACCCCGATGGGTAGCTGCTGCTGATTGGAGTAACTCATGTGTGATCGGGTGTGAGTAAGGAAGAGAAGGGATGGTGATAAAATATATGGCGGAACTTAGTGCTTGGGCGGTCTTGGCGCGGTACACCGAGGGGAGGGGTTGGGCCAGGGGGAAGGAGAGTGGAATTTTCGCCCTCTGCGCTGTGGGTTACGCGTTTCTTCCTTTTTGAAAACCCCGTGTGGTACCCACTGCTTAAATTCTGCACAGTCAATGTTTGTTCAAAATTAATCAGACCACAATAATGTATCACAGGCAACAGCGAACCATGAGGGCATGAGGCATGGATCCTCTGTTGTTGCTGTAACAACGGAAGGTTATTCGATCGTGATCGAGCGGTTCTTGGCTGTTACAACACTCTGTTGTGCAAGAGAGGATTGGAGCTCCGGGTTATTTTGATATGTGAAGCTTGGATGCTCTAATAAGTAGGGATGAACATTGGATTGGACTTACCCTGCCCATCCTGAAGCCCAATCCAAAAAGCTCGGCTTTACCCAAACTCAAATGAACATTGGGCCATGCTTGGACCATAAATTTAGTCCCGAGTTTTTTGAGCCGGGCTCGAGTATGGCTCAGGCCCGGACCCCCACCTTAGATAGGGAATTGGGAATACCCTAGCACCCCCCTTTCATTCCCCAACTTTGGGGTAAGTCGAAATCAGGAAGCCCTAGCCTCTAACTCCTCCACACATGACCATGAGGGCCCCCCTCCTCGGTCGTCCCCAAGACTTAGTCGACTACGACGCCACCCCTCCTCGTACGTTCATCCGCTGCGACTGCGAGGGCCACCATCGCACCACACCACCTCTACTCCTCGGCTGTGGAATTGCCTAACCTCGTCTCCCCCAGACCCCTGCCCCTCCCGTGTGCAAGGCTCCAGCCCCACTAGGCCTCCACATCACTACTACTTGTTGCAGTGCTGCTCCCACCTAGTTGGTAATCATTGTATGTTAATTCTTGTTTGCTATTAGGATTTCCTTCTGGTAACCTTGGGACCTTGTTGATGGGTTGCATCCAGGTTTCACATCAAAACTATGCATTTGATTTCAACAAGGAACCTCAACCAGAATTTAAGAACATTGTATCTTCTATTTCAGGTCCCTATTACAACAATCGGTGCTATCCTATCCTGCTGGATAAGGGTGGTAGAGAGCCTTTTGTTATGGTACTAAACAACAAACAAGGAGTGTACTTGGATTTATTTATTTTGTAATTAGTGTAAATTTGTCTCTCTTCGACAAATTATTTCCCATACATGATATCTGCATCGGAACAATCTTAGAGTCTTTTTTGACTGGAATTTCATTTGTTTTGAAGGCAACCTTGAGATTCATGCTTCAAAAATTTAGTGCGACCATTGCTGCTTTGTAAATTCACTGACGACTTTACTATTTGATAGGAGCGAGGTCTATATAGTATATTGATGACACGAGATAACGAAGCGGTCGAGATGTAAATAATTATCCAATGGTCGTTGTTCTCAACCAATCGATTCGGTCAACGAGATTTTTTTTTTATAAACCACTTAAGAGAAAAATCAAGCAATCAAAAGCAAGCGGTTTTCGCTATTCAATTTACCTGGTATAGTGATCAAGGTCGAACACAAGGAGCATGATTTAAAAACAAAGTAGTCAAATTTCGAAGATAAATTTTTAGCGATTTTTGCTTTTTCATTTTTTTATTTTTTAAACAGAGCACAAGTCACAATATGTACAAATGGAAAAAAACACACAACACCACACTCTTTTTGTATTTTTCAGAATATCTAAAAATCCTCAGAAAATTATGGGAAAAAAGTTTTTGTGTTTTACAGGTTTTAAAATGTTTTTGGTAATTTTTTTACATTTTTCTGAATGATTTTATAAAAATCAAACAGTGGGAAATTGAAAAAACAGTGCATAGCCAAGAGTATTTTGCAACTTAAAATTACTTCAAGTGCCAAAACTCCTGGAATTTATTTTTATGCTAAAATAGATATAATTATCTACACAAGAGACTGAAATAAGAATTTTTGGATTTTCCTAGAATTTTCTACAATTTTTATAAGATTTTTAGTTTTTCATATTTTTTTTGGGTTTTATAAATGGTTAGTACATGAAATTTAGAAAGAAATTAAAGGGAAATAAAATACAACTAAAGTATTTTTTTGGAGATTTTAGATAAATTTTCAATTTTTTATGATTTTCTTAATTTCAGGCTAATAAAAAGACACTGTTTTTGAATTTTTAATAATACCACATAATGATTAAATGCGACAAAAATTTTATACAATGAATAACACTAAAGCAGGGATATTCACAATTTTTACAAATTTTTTAAAGTACGAGGAACATTTCTTTCAATACAAGAAAGTCCAATAAATAGTCTGGAAATACATGGACTTAAATGCAAATAGTCAAGGTTTCTGCATCAAAATATAACTAGAAATAAGAGCAAGGGGGGAAACGCAATTTACCAAGGGGAACGGGAGATTGTGGGGTCTTCTGTGCGAATCTCTGAATTTCCAGGGGCGTAGATGTAAATTTTTGCAATTTTTTATTTTAAAAATCCGCCCAACCTAAGGCTTCCTTTGGGTCTTCATTCTCAAAAGAGGATAGAGGGGGGGCGACCATCTCCTTTTCTTCCTCCCCAAACACGGCGTGGATGGTGCGGCGGGGGTGCCGATCTGCTGGGCGGCGGTCGCGGATGAAGCGTCGGGACTGGCGCTGGTGGTTGTGGAGCGGAATGCGGAGGTGCGCGGATGCCGGAGGGCGCGGGGGCACCAAGGCAGAGGTGGGCCACCCGCAGTGGATCAGCTGGAGGGCCGAAGACGATGACGTGACCCACGGAGGATGGTCGGGGATGCGAGCCTGACAGAGGGCGGTTGTCTGCAAAGCGCGGGAGGCGCCACACGACGCGGCGCTGGCGCGTCGAATGGGCAGAGAGGGGACACGATGCCACAATGAGTGGAAGGGGCGGTGCCGCTGGGGCGCGACACGATGCACTGGGGAACCGCTGCGGAGGTTGGCAGAAGGGGGCCAGCGGCGGTGGACTGCGGCCAGGGCGTGAGGACCTGCTGTTTTTTTTGTTTTTTAATTAAATTTTTTTATATGTTAACATAAGAACTGAATTTTTTATTTTTTTGAAATAGAAAATGTAAACAGAAGCAAAAATTATTATTATTTATATCTTTTTAAGTTTTTTTATTTTGATTTTCCTGCAAAACAAATGCTTAAAATAAAAACAACCATATATGCTCTTTTTCCATTCTTTTTATTTATTTATTAATAAAATAGGATGTGTGAATGGGGATCTGATGAAAATATGAGGAATGGATCCAAGCCTCCGACCACCGTGCGTGGTCGGAGGTTCGTGGTTGCACGAGATAGAATGGAAATGAAGAGGTCGAGAGGTGAGGTGAAAAATCAGTTTCGAAGGCGGATCAAAGTGTGATGGGTATTTTTGAGATTTTTAAGGATCTAAGAGCTTGATGAAAATAAAAACTATGCTACGATTACACGAAAGAAATGACAAGAAAATTGGATCTCACCTCGGCATTGTATACGCTGTTATGGCCTCGACGAGGGCCGACGCGCTGTCACCAGACGGCTCGGAGGCTGGGCACCCTTCTTCAACAAGATGGCTCTCGAAGATCATGCTCCTCTTCACCAAAGATCGATCAAAGAATAACGAAGGAGGAGGAGACTATTAAAAAGAAGACAAAAATCAAAATGGAAAGTATCTACAAATAAGGAAGGTTTTTATTGGTTAATTAAATAAATAAATAAAACAAATAATTAAATTAATTAATTACAAAATTTGGAATTAAATAAACTAAATAAAATAATTAATTTATAGAAATTAATTAGCCACCTTAATGGTGGCTATTAATGATATAGAATAATATCTTATACATAGGGCATGTTTTTAAATTAAGTAAAGAACTAAATAATTAATCTAAATATATATTTCGTAATTAAATTAAATTAATTAATTAATGTTAGATATTTAATTTTTTGGTGATTTTTATATAAGAAAATTATTTGTATACAAATATTATATACATATACTGCAATATACATATGTACACATAAGGAAATTATTTTTAAATACTATTTTTTAAATTTTGTTATATATATATTTTATTTATTTTTAATGAAAATAATATTTACAATTATGTACATCATGTATAAAAAATAAATATAAATTAATATATAAATATGTAAGTGGTAAAACTGCACAAAACACCCCAAAAAATCGACTTTTAACCGTAACTCTAACAATTATGAAACCAAAATCATTTGAAAGATAATTTAATTTAGAGTATAATGGAAGTGAGTTTGATTCAATTTGAGTCCGTATGGAGCCGGAATTGATCGTCAATTGTCACGTTACGGCTTTGTCTGAGTGTGATTATTTGTAATATGTACTTTATTTTAAGCAATTATTTTTATTATTTACAACACATTTTTATTTACAACTTTTGTTAACAAAAATATTTAATTTGAGGTCAAATTATAGACAAATAAAATAGTGTAATTTTTGTACAAATATATAGGGAAAAATATTTACAAATTATTTTTGGATTTTTGAATTAAAGACCCTATCTCCACGTACTTTATTCCTGGTCGATCATGTCAAGTCTTAGCCCTTCTCTCGAGGTTCGGGTCAGTCTGCATTTATTCCATAAATACATCCTTCATTTTTCTTTTATTTTTCTTTTCTTCTTTATTCTTTTATTTGAGTACATAAGTGTTAAAAATGCATATTTAACAAATGCATGTAAAATGATAATTTCATGAAATTAGTGGGTATTTACATGTGTTTGACTAAGGAAATGAAGCTAAAATAAAAGAATAAAGACGGTGAATCGTGGATTCATCATTCCCCTATACTTAATCTTTGCTAGTCCCTTAGCAAACACTTATTTGGAAAATAAGTGAAAACAAAAATAAAGAAAAGAAAACGAAAAGAAGTTAGAACAATGTTGACTTTTAAACTTATCTTCATAAAATTGTAGTATGGAGCTTTATCGGACCTTTAGATTATTAGTGTGTCAGAACCTTAATGGGAAATGGATTTAAAACCTAACAACCTCTAAGTTCTACAAGACTCCTATTCAGGTCTCCTCAACAGTCAGATCAGAACAAGTCTACATACACAAATTCTTATGATTATGAATTCTTACTTGTACCGTGTAAGTGAAATATAGCTCTTCATCTCAAAAGTAGCAAAGAAACAACCTCTCTCAACAAGGTAACTCTAATCCCCCGCTCTAGCAACTGTTTCCTCGAGGAGCGAGGATATTCCATTCTAAGTTCAAGTACAACCAGCTCAAGAAGAGGGGATGGAGAAGAGAATGGACGGTAACCAGTGTAGCTACCTATCCTTGGATGCATGACCAGTGTAGCCAAGTCATCCGCTACAGGCTTACAAACATTAGACATTGAAGCTCTTATTCTTTTTTTTCACTTTTATATACGCTCCGACATGCATTTTACTTTTCAATCAGGCCTGTCCACTTTTGGAGATTATGTATTTTTTCCCTTTTTTTGAAATATATACAAGGTGCAGCATGTACATAAGGAGTTTTTCCTCTTGAGCCAGTAGAATATCCCTCTTTTGAAGCATTATTGCAACCCCACAACATTCTGTCTTTAGACCTCAACATCGCCAGATCAGGTTGAGACGCACTTCCCTCCCTAAAGGAGGATGAGAGGTTCCGCCTAGATGTACTACCCTCGTATGCTACCCCAAGCCAAAAGATTCTGCCCCCTTACTACCTCCTCCATGAAGGGCTACATGTAGAGTGCTTGTCCAAGATAAGCCACGGTCTGAAAGAATCATGCGTGTATTGTTAAATATTTTACTTATACTAATCAAGATGACACATGAATATAGTCTTATGGACTCAAAGAATTAAGTCACTAGGACCTGAAAAGTCTTAACTCCAGTTTTTACAAGGTTCCTCTGAAATTAAGTGGATTAAGGTCCAACTAAGCTCCAATCTTCAATTTTATTCTAGAGTTAGTTTAATTGTCAATATCATCCTGAAAAATGCACATGCAAATGCAAGAAATATGTACAATGCAAAGAAAAGAAAGCAAAATCTTTTTGTGAAATAATTTTCTAATTTTGAACTTTTGATGATTTTTTTTTAAAACGATGCACATGCAAAAAGATTTTTTTTGCAAAATATTATTGACTTTTGGGTTTTGTAGTTTTTTTAACAAAAGGTTAGTAATATATACAAGTATATACAATTTCTTTAAATAAGGGTTAGGGATGAGATATACATATTTACACATGAGTGAGTCAATTATTTACAAGAATCATATGAAAGGATTTACAATTTGAGCAATTTACACATTTATATAAATACATTTGGAATTTTTTCTCTTTTTTTGCGATGCATATTTTTCTCATACTTATTTGAAAATAATTTTACAAATAGTTTTGAAAAATATAGTCCAAAATAATTTTTCAAACAATTTTACAATCATTTACAAACATTTGAAAATAATTTTGCAAACATTTTTCAAACAATATATATAGATTTTCAAAATATTATTTCAACCATTTTCAAAACATTTGCAAATAGTTTTACAAAATAATTTTATTTCACTCAAAGAAAAGGATTTTTTTACAAGCTAAAATATTTTTACAAAGGTTGAAAATATTTTTCAAACATTTTTCAATAGTTTTCAAAAGATTTTTCAAATAGATTTTCAAACTACTTTCAAAAAATTTTTCAAAATATTTTAACCTGACTTATTAATTAGTATATACAAAAAGAATTTTGAGGAAATACCTGCATCTTTTTTTATTTGTTTTATTGATTTTTTCTTTCTTTCTTTTTTTTTTGAATTTTACAAGTATTTATACAGTATTTTAGATATATTAAAAATACAAAAGTACGGGTTATGGCTAAAGTATTTATACAATATATATGACACCCCCCTATACTAAGCTCGAACTATATCCTCATAGTGATCAAAAAACGATGAAGAAAGACATAACTCGTGTTAAGTATAGAAAAGTCAAAAGAATGCTATATTACAACAACGAATGAAAGAATAAAATCAATAGAAGTCGGTGATCCCCCTATACTTAGGATCAAATAATCCTAAGTATAGAATACTTTACACAAGGGGAAAGCCGAGTGATACGATGTACAGATACTACCTCCCCTATACTTAGGGTAAAATATCCCTAAGTATAGGCAGCAAGACTGAGGTAAAAAGAATCAAAAGAATAATCACAAGTCTGACACCCCCATACTTAGGTAAAGTACACCCTAAGTATAGCATAATCACAAGATGGAGATGGGGTGTAAGACGAAAGAATATATGATATGGACAGAATGGATCTAAACAATGGGATAATGTTGAGGTACTCAACAAGCGCCAGAGTTTACGCCTCGGCAACGACGCCATTCTGATGACACAAGATAACGACGCAGTCGAGATGTAAATAATTATGCAATGGTCGTTGTTCTCAATCAATCGATTCGGTCAACGAGAAAGAATTTTATAAACCACTTAAGAGAAAATCAAGCAATCAAAATCAAGCGGTTTTTACTATTTAATTTACCTGATATAGCGACCAGGGTCGAACACACGGAGCACGTTTTAAAAACTAAAAAGTCAAATTTCGAAGATAATTTTTTAGTGGTTTTTGCCTTTTCAATTTTTTATTTTTTAAATAGAGCACGAATCACAATATGCACAAATGGATAAAAACACACAACACCACACTCTTTTTGTATTTTTCAGAATATCTAAAAATCCTCAAAAAAATATAGAAAAAAAGTTTTTGTGTTTTACAGGTTTTATTTTTGGTAATTTTTTCAATTTTTTCTGATGTTTTTGTGATTTTATAAAATCAAACAATGGAAAATAGAGAAAACAGTGCACAACCAAGAGTATTTTGCAATTTAAAATTACTTTAATGCCCAAAACTCATGGAATTTATTTTTATGCCAAAATAGAAATAATTATCTTCAGACGGAGGCTGAAATCAGAATTTTTGGATTTTTCTAGAATTGTATACAATTTTTATAAGATTTTTAATTTTTCATTTTTTTGGGATTTATAAATGATTAATGCACGCTAATTGGAGATAAATTAAAGGGAAATAAAATAGACCTACATCATTTTTTTAAATTTTTAGGTAAATTTTCGAATTTTTATGATTTTCTTAATTTTGGGATAACAAAAAGACATTGTTTTTGAATTTTTAATAATATCAAATAATAATGAAATGTGACAAAAATTTTATACAATGAATAACACTAAAGAAGGGATATTCACAAATTTTTACAGATTTTTTAGAGCACGAGAAACATTTATTTCAATACATGAAATGCCAATAAATAGTCTGGAAATACAGGGTCTTAAATGCAAATAGTCAAGATTTCTGCATCAAAATATAACTAGAAATAAGAGAAAGAGGGAAAAAATGCAATTTACCCAGTGGAACGCGTGCACTGCACGTGATTTGGAGGGTGTGGGGTCTTCTGTGTGAATCTCTGAATTTCCAAGGGCATGGATGTAAAATTTTGCATTTTTTTAATTTAAAAAATCCGCCCAACCTAGGGCTTCCTTTGGGTCTTCATTCTCAAAAAGAGGATAGAGGGGGCCGTCCATCGCCTTTTCTTCCTCCCTACACATGGCATGGTTGGTGCGGCAGGGGCACCATCTGTTGGGCGGCAGTCGCGGATGAAGCGTCGGGATTGGCGCTAGTGGTTGTGGAGCGGAATACGGAGGTGCGCGAATGCCAGAGGGCGTGGGGCACCAAGGCAGAGGTGGGCCGCCTACGGTGGATCGGCTGGAAAGGCGGAGGCGACGACGCGACCTGCGGAGGATGGTCGGGGACGCAGGGCCGCGACAGAGGGCGGCTGTCTACAAAGCGCGGGAGGCACACACGACGCGGCGTTGGTGTGTTGAACAGGCGGAGAGGGACGCGATGCCGCGACAAATGGAAGGGGTGGCACCGCTGGGGTGCAACGCAGCGCGCTGGGGCACCACCGTGGAGGTCGGCAGCATGGGGCCGTGGCGGTGGACTGCAGCTTTGGGGGCGGCGGCCTAGGCGCGGGGACCTACTGAATATTTTTTTGTTTTTTAATTAATTTTTTATATGTTAACAGTAGAAATGATTTTTTTATATTTTTTGAAATAGAAAATGTAAACAGAAGCAAAAATTATTATTTTTTTATATATTTTTTAGTTTTTTATTTTGATTGTCATGCAAAACAAATGTTAGAAATAAAAACAACCATATATGTTCTTTTTTATTCTTTTTATTTATTTGTCAAAATATAACTAGAAATAAGAGCAAGGGGGGAACACAACTTACCCAGGGGAACATGAGGTTGTGGGGTCTTCTGTGCGAATCTCTGAATTTCCAGGGGCGTAGATGTAAATTTTTACAATTTTTTTAATTTTAAAAATCCGCCCAACCTAGGGGTTCGTTTGGTTGCAGGGTTGGGAAGGGTTGGGTTGGGTTGGGTACTATTTACAAGGGTACCCCCTCCTCACAGTTTACTATTCACCCAGCCCCGTGAATAGTACCCAACCATGCCCAACCCTGCAACCAAACGAACCCTAGGGCTTCCTTTGGGTCTTCGTTCTCAAAAAGAGGATAGAGGGGACCGACTGTCGCCTTTTCTTCCTCCCCAAACACGGCGTGGCTGGTGCGGTAGGGGCGCCAATCTGCTGGACGACGATCGCGGATGAAGCACCGGGACTGGCGCCAGCGGTTGTGGAGCCGAATACGGAGGTGCGCGGACGTCGGAGGGCGCGGGGGAACTAAGGCGGAGGTGGGCCGCCCGCGGTGGATCGTCTGGAGGGCCGGAGATGACGATGTGGCCTGCGGAGGATGGTCGGGGATGCGAGGCCGATAGAGGGTGGCTGTCTGCAAAACGCGGGAGGCGCCGTGCAATGTGTCTCTGGTGCGTCGAACGGGCAGAGAGGGGACGCGATGCTGCGACGAGTGGAAGGGGCGGGCCGCTGGGGCGCGACACGACGCACTAGGGAACCACCGCGGAGGTCGGCAGCAGGGGGTCGACGGCGGCGGGGAGCTGTTGATTTTTTTCATTTTTTGTTTTTTAATTAAATTTTTTATATGTTAACGGAAGAAATGATTTTTTTTAATATTTTTCTGAAATAGAAAATGTAAACATAAGCAAAAATTATTATTATTTATATTTTTTAAGTTTTTTTATTTTGATTTTCCTGCAAAACAAATGTTTGAAATAAAAACAACCATATATATTCTTTTTTTATTCTTTTTATTTTTTTATCAACAAAATAGGATGCGTGAAATGGGGATCTGGTGAAAATATGAGGAATGGATCCGAGCCTCCGGCCACCGTGCGTGGCTGGAGGTAGGTGTTTGCGCGATATAGAATGGAAATGAAGAGGTCGAGAGGTGAGGTGAAAAATCAGTTTCGAAGGTGGATCAAAGTGTGATAGATATTTTTGAGATTTTTAAGGATCTAAGAGCTTGATGAAAATAAAAACTATGCTATGATCACACTAAAGAAATGACAGGAAAATTGGATCTCACCTCAGCATCGGATACGCTGTTATGGCCTCGACAAGGGCCGAAACGCTGTCACCGGACGGGTCGGAGGCTGGGCACCCTTCTTCAACAAGATGGCTCTCGGAGATCGGGCTCCTCTTCACCAAAGATCGATCAACGAATAACGAAGAAGACTGAGCCTATTAAAAAGAAGACGAAAATCAAAATGGAAAGCATCTAAAAATAAGGAAGGGTTTTATTGGTTAATTAATTAAATAAATTAATTAAATAAATAAATTAATTATTTACAAAATTCAGAATTAAATAAATTAAATAAAATAATTAATTTATAGAAATTAATTAATGGTGGCTATTAATGATATAGAATAATATCTTATATACAAGGCATGTTTTTAAATTAAGTAATGGATTAAAGAATTAAATCTAAATAAAAATTTTATAATTAAATTAAATTAATTAATGTTAGATATTTATTTTTTGGTAATTTTTATATAAGGAAATTAATTGTATACAAATATTATATACATATACTACAATATACATATGTACACATAAAGAAATTATTTTTAAATAATTTTTTTTAAATTTTGTTATATATATATTATTTATTTTTAATGAAAATAATGTTTACAATTATGTATATTATGTATAAAAAATAAATATGAATTAATATACAAATATGTAAGTGGTAAAACTGCACAAAACACCCCAAAAAACTGACTTTTTAACCGTAACTCCAATAATTATGAAACCAAAACCATTTAAAAGATAATTTAATTTAGAGTATAATAGAAGTGAGTTTGATTCAATTTGAGTCCGTATGGAGCCGGAATTGATCGTTCAATTGTTACGTTACAGCTTTTTTTGAGTGTGATTATTTGTAATCTGTGTATTATTTTATGCGATTATTTTTATTATTTACAACACATTTTTATTTGCAACTTTTGTTTACAAAAATATTTGATTTGAGGTCAAATTATAGACAAATAAAATAGTGTAATTTTTGTACAAATATATCGAGAAAAATATTTACAAATTATTTTTGATTTTTGAAATAAAGACCCTATCTCCCCCTACTTTATTCCTGGTTGATCAGGTCAAGTCTTGACCTTCTCTCGAGGTTCGCGTCAGTCTGCATATATTCCATAAATACATCCTTCATTTTTCTTTTATTTTTCTTTTCTTCTTTATTCTTTTATTTGAGTAGAAAAAGTGTTAAAAATGCATATTAAACAAATGCATGCAAAATGGTAATTTCATGAATTTAGTGGGTATTTACATGTATTTGACTAAGGAAATGAAGCTAAAATAAAAGAATATAGACGGTGAATCGTGGATTCATCATTCCCCTATACTTAATCTTTGCTAGTCCCCTAGCAAACACTTATTTGGAAAATAAGTGAAAACAAAAAAACAAAAGAAAACGGAAAGTAGTTTGAACAATGTTGACTTTTAAACTTATCTTCATAAAATTGTAGTATGGAGCTTTATCGGACTTTTAGATTATTAGTGTGTCGGAACCTTAATGGGAAATAGATTTAAAACCTAACAACATCTAAGTTCTACAAGACTCCTATTCAGGTCTCCTCAACAGTCAGATCAGAACAAGTCTACATACACAAATTCTTATGACTATGAATTCTTACTTGTACGGTGTAAGTGAAATATAGCTCTTCATATCAAAAGTAGCAAAGAAACAACCTCTCTCAACAAGGTAACTCTAATCCCCTGCTCTAGCAACTCTTTCCTCGAGGAGCGAGGATATTCCCTTCTAAGTTCAAGTACAACCAGCTCAAGAAGAGGGGATGGAGAAGAGAATGGATGATAACTAGTGTAGCTACCTATCCTTGGATGCATGACCAGTGTAGCCAAGTCATCCGCTACAGCCTTACAAACATATGACTTTGATGCTCTTATTACTTTTTTTTTCACTTATATATACACTCCGACATGCATTTTACTTGCTTATCCAAGATAAGCCACGGTCTGAAAGAACTATGCGCGTGTTGTTAAATATTCTACTTATACTAATCAAGATGACACGTGAACATAGTCTTATGGACTCAAAGAATTAAGTCAGGAGGACCTGAAAAGTCTTAACTCCAATTCTTACAAGATTCCTTTGAAATTAAGTGAATTAAGGTCCAACTAAGCTCCATTCTTCAATTTTATTATAGACTTAGTTTAATTGTCAATATTATCCTGAAAAATGCACATGCAAATGCAAGAAATATGTATAACACAAAGAAAAGAAAGAAAAATCTTTTTATGAAACAATTTTCTAATTTTGAACTTTTGATGATTTTTTTTGAAAAATGATACACTTGCAAAAAGATTTTTTTTGCAAAGTTTTATAGACTTTTGGTTTTTGTAGTTTTTTTTAACAAAAGGTTAGTAATATATACAAGTATATACAATTTTTTTAAATAAGGGTTAGGGATGGGATACACATATTTACACAAGAATGAGCCAATTATTTACGAGAATCAGATGAAGGATTTACAATTTGAGTAATTTATACATGTATATACATACATTTGGAATTTTTTTATCTCTTTTTTTGTGATGCATATTTTCCTCATACTTATTTGAAAATAACTTTACAAATAATTTTGAAAACTATAGTCCAAAATAAATTTTCAAACAATTTTACAATCATTTACAAACATTTGAAAATAATTTTGCAAACATTTTTCAAACAATATATATATATATATTCATAATAAATTTTCAACCATTTTCAAAACATTTGCAAATAGTTTTACAAAATAATTTTATTTCACACAAAGAAAAGAAATTTTTTACAAGCCAAAATATTTTTTACAAAAGTTGAAAATAATTTTCAAACATTTTTCAAATAGTTTTCAAAAGATTTTTCAAATAGATTTTCAAACTACTTTCAAAATATTTTTCAAAATATTTCAACCTGACTTATAAATCAATATATACAAAAAGAATTTTAAGGAAATATCTGCATCTTTTTTATTTGTTTTATTGATTTTTTCTTTCTTTCTTTTTTTCTGAATTTTACAAGTATTTATACAGTATTTTAGCTATATTAAAAATATGAAAGTACGGGTTATAGCTAAAGTTATTATACAATATATATGACACCCTCTATACTTAACTAGAACTATATCCTCATAGTGATCAAAAAGCGATGAAGAAAGACATAACTCGTGCTAAGTATAGAAAAGTCAAAAGAATGCTATATTACAACGACGAATGAAAGAATAAAATCAATAGAAGTCGGTGATCCTCCTATACTTAGGATAAAGTAATCTTAAGTATATAATATTGTACACAAGGGGAAAATCGAGTGATACAATGTACATATACTACCTCCCCTATACTTAGGGTAAAATATCCCTAAGTATAGGCATCAAGACAAAGCTAAAAAGAATCAAAAGATCAATCACAAGTCTGACACCCCCTATACTTAGAGTAAAGTACACCCTGAGTATAGCATAATCACAAGATTGAGATGGGGCATGAGACGAAAGAATGTATGATATGGATAGAATGGATCTAGACAATCGGATAATGTTGAGGTACCTCTATACAAGCGCTAGAATTTACACCCCGACAACGGTGCCATTCTGATGACACGAGATAACGATGCGGTCGAGATGTAAATAATTATGTAATGGTCGTTGTTCTCAACCAATCGATTCGGTCAACGAGAAAAAATTTTTATAAACCACTTAAGAGAAAACTCAAGCAATCAAAAGCAAGCGGTTTTCGCTATTCAATTTACCTAGTATAGCGATCATGGTCGAACACAAGAAGCACGTTTTAAAAACTAAGTAGTCAAATTTCAAAGATAAATTTTTAGTGGTTTTTGCTTTTTCATTTTTTTATTTTTTAAATAGAGCACAAGTTACAATATGCACAAATGCATAAAACAACAACATTGCACTCTTTTTGTATTTTTCAGAATATCTAAAAATCCTCAGAAAATTATAGAAAAAAACTTTTTGTATTTTACAGGTTTTATTTTTGGTAAATTTTTCAAATTTTTCTGATGTTTTTGTGATTTTATAAAAATCAAACAGTGGAAAATAGAGAAAACAGTACACAACCAAGAGTATTTTGTAATTTAAAATTACTTTAATGCCCAAAACTCCTGGAATTTATTTTTATGCTAAAATAGAAATAATTATCTACACACAGAGGCTGAAATCAGAATTTTTGGATTTTTCTAGAATTTTATACAATTTTTATAAGACTTTTAATATTTCATTTTTTTGGAATTTATAAATGATTAATGCACGACAATTGGAGAGAAATTAAAGGGAAATAAAATACACCTAAAGTCATTTTTTGAAATTTTTGGGTAAATTTTCGAATTTTTATGATTTTCTTAATTTTGGGCTGACAAAAAGACATTGTTTTTTAATTTTAATAATATCAAATAATAATGAAATGCGACAAAAATTTATACAATGAATAACAATAAAGCAGGGATATTCACAAATTTTTACAGAATTTTTAGAGCACGAGGAACATTTATTTCAATACAAGAAATGCCAATAAATAGTCTGGAAATACATGGACTTAAATGCAAATAGTCAAGGTTTCTACATCAAAATATAACTAGAAATAAGAGAAAGAGGGAAAAAAATGCAATTTACCCAGTGGAACGCGTGCACTACACGTGATACGGAGGGTATGGGGTCTTCTGTGCGAATCTCTGAATTTCTAGGGGCGTGGATGTAAAATTTTGCATTTTTTATTTTAAAAATCCGCCCAACCAAGGCTTCCTTTGGGTCTTCATTCTCAAAAAGAGGATAGAGGGGGGCATCCACCGCCTTTTCTTCCTCCCACACATGGTGTGGCTGTTGTGGCGGGGGCACCGTTGCTGGGCGACGGTCACGGATGAAGCGTCGGGACCAGCGTCGGTGGTTGTGGAGCGGAATGCGGAGGTGCGCGGACGCCTGAGGGCATGGTGGCACCAAGGCGGAGGTGGGCGCCCACGATGGATCGGCTGGAGGGGCGGAGGCGACGACGCGGCCTGCGGAGGATTGTCGGGGACGCGGGGCTGCGACGGAGGGCAACTGTCTGCAAAGCGTGGGTGGCACGCGCGACGCGGCGCTGGCACGTCGAACGGGCGGAGAGGGGACACGATGCCGTGGAAAATGGAAGGGGCAGCACTGATGGGGCGCAACGCAGCGCCCTCGGGCACCACCACGGAGGTCGACAGCAGGGGGCCGGTGGCGGTGGACTGCGGCTTTGGGGGCGGCGGCCTGGGTGCAGGGACCTGCTGAATATTTTTTTTGTTTTTTATTTAATTTTAATTAATTTTTATATGTTAACTGTAGAAATGATTTTTTATATATTTTTTTGATATAGAAAATGTAAATAGAAGCAAAAATTATTATTATTTTATATATTTTTTAGTTTTTTATTTTGATTTTCCTGCAAAACAAATGTTAGAAATAAAAACAACCATATATGTTCTTTTTTTATTCTTTTTATTTATTTATCAATAAAATAGGATGCGTGAATGGGGATCCGATGAAAACATGAGGAATGGATCCAAGTCTCCTGCCACTGTGCGTGGTCGGAGGTGCATGGTTATGCGAGATAAAATGGAAATGAAGAGGTCGAGAGGTGAGGTGAAAAATCAATTTCGGAGGCGGATCAAAGTGTGATGGATATGTTTGGGATTTTTAAAGATCTAAGAGCTTGATGAAATAAAAACTATGCTACGATTACACTAAAGAAATGACAGGAAGATTGGATCTCACCTCGGGATTGGATACACCGTGATGGCCTCGACGAGGGCCGGCACGCTGCCACTGGACGGCTCGGAGGTTAGGCACCCTTCTTCAACAAGATGGCTCTCGGAGATCGGGCTCCTCACCACCAAAGATCAATCAACGAATAACGAAGGAGGAGGAACCCATTAAAAAGAAGGCGAAAAACAAAATGGAAAGTATCTATAAATAAGGAAGGTTTTTATTAGTTAATGAAATAAATAAATTAAATAAATAATTAAATTAATTAAATATTTATAAAATCTTGAATTAAATAAATTAAATAAAATAATTAATTTAGAAGTTATTTAGCCACCTTAATGGTAGCTATAATGGTATAGAATAATATCTTTTATACAAGGCATGTTTTTAAATCAAATAATGAACTAAATAATTAAATCTAAATATAAGTTTCATAATTTAATCAATTAATTAATTAATGTTAGATATTTTATTTTTTGGTGATTTTTATAAGGAAATTAGTTGCATACAATATTATATACATATACTACAATATACGTATTTACAAATAAGGAAATTATTTTTAAATAATATTTTTGTAATGTTATTATTTATATATTTTTTATTTTATTTTAATGAAAATAATTTTTACAATTATGTACATTATGTATAAAAAATAAATATGAATAAATATACAAATATGTAAATGTAAAGCTGCACAAAACACCCCAGAAAACCGACTTTTTAACCGTAACTTCAACAATTATGAAACTAAATCATTTGAAAGATAATTTAATTTAGAGTATAATGGAAGTGGGTATGATTCAATTTGAGTCCATATGGAGCCGGAATTGATCGTTCAATTGTTACTTTATGATTTTTTCAGAGTGTGATTATTTGTAATATGTACATTATTTTATTTTGCAATCATTTTTATTATTTACAATACATTTTTATTTACAACTTTTGTTTACAAAAATATTTGATTTGAGGTCAATTTATAGAAAAATAAAATAGTGTAATTTTTGTACAAATATACAGGGAAAAATATTTACAAATTATTTTTGAATTTTTGAATTAAAGATCCTATTTCCCCCTACTTTATTTCTGGTCGATCAGGTCAAGTCTTGACCTTCTCTCGGGGTTCGGGTCAGTCTGCATTTATTCCATAAAAATCCTTCATTTTTCTTTTATTTTTCTTTTCTTCTTTATTCTTTTATTTGAGTACAAAAAGTGTTAAAAATGCATAATTAATAAATGCACGAAAAATGGTAATTTCATGAAATTAGTGGGTATTTACAGGTGTTTGACTAAGAAAATGAAGCTAAAATAAATGAATAAAGATGATGAATCATGGATTCATCACATATATTAGTTGAAAACTCAACTTTTCAATCAAGAAAATTACACGCTTCATACCATTTTTAATCCCTGAGAATATTTAGCTCATTCAAATAGGTTTACAGTGGATCTTTTTTGACAGGGATGGGAGCCGTTCCTTGGCTTATAATGTATAAGGTGCAATTATTTTCGTCGTTATAATTTTTACGCCTTAGACAAATTTGGTTTGCTAGACTTAGAACCTTAGGTCTCTCCTGTCAAACTCATGGATATGGCTGGATATGGGCTGGCTCGGCCCAGGCCTTGCCCATAAGAATTGGGCTAGGCTTGGACTTGGCCGAAAAAAATTGCGAGCCTACGCCTGACCTAGCGCTCGAATTTTTTAAATTGGCTTGGACCCTTTGTGGCCCAAGCAAGCCTGACCCATGCTCATCCCTTGCTCTAAGTAGATGCCTTGATCAACATTTTATCAAGTAAGGTAAATTTCATTGAAGTATAAAAAAAGAAAGATGGTCACATGAATGTACAAAGGTAACAAATGACAAAACTGCAAACCTGCCTTGAGATATAACTGCTTAAGGTAATCCTGAATAAGAGGAGGCCTGAGAAAAGTCTCCACTTGAAAAATTGAGATGATTGAAGGGATTGACCTTGTCAATAGTATATCGCACCATGACATGTACAACATCGTGAGGCAAGGGATCAATTATTTTGATTTTCCAAGCATTTGATTTCTATTTCCAAATCCATCGCATTGTTATTACAAGGATTGAACATGCATGTTCCCCCCTTGTTGCACTATGGGAGGAAGCCTTTCTTTTTTGCAATTGTTGTTTTCAGATTGTTTTTTGCAAGGGTTGGCATATATTGAAGATTCATCTCCCTCAAGTATATTAAGTGATGGACCATTGGAATAAGATGTTGTTGCTGTCTTCAATGCTAGTAAACAAATAATAACATCCATATGCATCCAAGAAGAAAACTAATTATTTGTTTGGATATGATTAACAATTACTTGATATTAGTAGTAGGACTTAGGCACTGACCAGACGATCTTAACCTCTGCGATGCCCCATCGATTTTTACCACAAGGATAGATGATGAATCATGTATCCATCAACTCAAGATTGACATCTTAAGCTCTCCCCCAAAATATCTATTCGATAAGAATAAAACTACTTTTTTATCACTTGGGCGTGCATTGTTGATTGCATAATTAGCGTAAAAATTTAATAAAAATTATAAAAGATAAGAACATCAAAATCAAGAAGGATATACCTTGAATAGACGAACATGGAAATAAAAAATGAATGGGTTGCAATGCCATTCATTTTGCATAACACTAAAGACACGTGCAATATGACCAGGTTGACAAATAAAAGATAGAAAAGCAAAGAAAATATCAGAATATGTGCTTCACACGTATATATGTACATATTTATATGTTGTATAATGTTCATCGATTTTTAATAAATTCATGTTAACTCTGATTGATAAAGAATCACATCCACTTTTACATATAACTAACCTAAACAAATGAAAATAAAAAAGTTATTAACTTAAATATATGGAGAATAAACTCAAACCCTACTTGTAGTTTACCTTGACTTAAAAGCTAGTTTTCTCATACATAGAGACTCATATGATCCTATAGTGATCTTTAAAATATTATACACCGAACTATATATAGAACAAGACTAGTTGAGTTGAATAAAAGATCACACATGAAACCTGAGTTTTGGGCACTTATTGTATATATTACGATCACCAATTCTTTACCTTATCATTTCATGTACATTTTCTCCCCCTTTTTATTTCTTTATTTTTGCATTCATTTCTTTATTTTGTGACATGGCTAAAAAAGACCTACTATACATATCTCAACTCTCTCTCACTCACACACATACCATCTTTGTCTATTTGATTTATATTTTTCCACAATTATATAAACCTAAAAAATTAGATTGTTGTGTAAATTTAAGTGACTAATATATTAATATATAATATCCATATAATATTAAGATAAAAACAAAGGAGAAAAAATTATAGCCATAAAAATAAGTATTTTAAACCTATGAAATATCTTAAAAGAGAATATATGTTTGTACACTATCTCTATTGTTTTCACCATTTCAGGAAATTAAGATCTCATTGAAATCTACAACTTTAGTGTAAGGCATTTTTTTAGATTACTCCATCTTCTATATTTATGATCAATTTCTTTGTACTTATAATTTTGTGAATTTTCTTCTTTTTCCATGCTTCAATGAAGCTCCATGTTCAAAGCACCACCTAGCATATCCCTTTTGTTCCGTTTCTCTTCTCTTTGTCTCATCAGTAGTCGTCGTTGCCTCAATGTGATCATTGACCATGTTCGTCCCATCTCCCTATTGGCTCCCGTCGTCCACTAGGGCTCCACATCATGTACATACATATAACTATAAGGTGTGGATGATTATCATGAATTATCCTACGTTAATTACATTGATTTAATTGTAGTCAAACAATCAATGCTAGATCAAAAATCACTTGAAGATATGCATTTAATGTGGCTGCGAGTGAGAGCCTTGATGTGTCTTTGATCTGACGGTCGTATGAGTGCAAAGCTAGAATGGTTGGAATTGAAGGACTAGGATTAATCGATGACTCATGTAGCTTTCCCCTTGTTCTCTCCTGTCCGGTGACACACATTGATGGAGCCTCTTATCGGATGAGAGGTATAGTAGAGCGATGCTCTAGAGACGAGGGACGTTGGGTTCCAACTGAAGAGGGAGGATGCAGGCAAACTGGAGCAAAGGAGGAGAGTTGAATGCTCTGATGAAGAAAAGGTGGGGTGGTTTGCCTCGTCCTTTCTCTTTACAGTTCAAATACATGATGAACGAGCACATGAGGAGCTTATTCTTCTTCTTTGGCTGAGAGCAAGGTATGGAGATGGCTTTGTTCACTGTATAGGAGATTATGCGTTGATTGGGAATGCTCTGCAACGAGAGTGGTTCTTGATCCTCTAACAGTGAAGGTTGAAGGCGATCTCTCGGAAGAGGACAATGCCGATGGAAAACGGGGATCTTCCTCGATGGAGCTCACGAACCCGGACATGCAATGGAGATCTATGGCTCGATCTACTAAGAAGTCGACCAAAGGGTTGGAAAATACCGGAGGCCCAAGCGATGATGCGATGATGATGAGATGGGGGTTTAATTCACATGTATGAAGATAATAGAGGATCCAATCCTCCAGACATGTTCGAGATCTGGAGATAGTGGTTGAGAGAAGGTTCTAAGGGAGACAAAGGGGTCGGAAGTGCTTGGTGGGAGTCGAATTGGATATAGGTGCACTGTGAAGGAGAAAACGATCAGGATCTGAGGGAAAGAGGATGGTAGCAGAAGACGACGAAGACCATAAGGGGGAAGAAGACAAAGGAAAATGGAGAAGCAAAACAAAGTTTTTTTGGAAGGTAAATATGGTTATATTTGAATGAATAAACAGGAACCTCTACAATATAGGGGGCATAAAGCCATACAAAAAGAAACCAAAAAGTTGTAATCAATCAAACTGGCTCCCAACAAAGCAAAAATTCGTCAACTTCTTTGATGATGCCACCAGTCACCTCAACAGTATGCGGACCTCCCCAACAATAAGCGATGCAATCTGATCAGCCGAGGAGCTCACCGTAGCATTCCAACGAAGGTTCCGTTCCTTCCAGATCCGCCAATCAGTAACCGCCATAGCAGTTCTTAGCTTAGCTCCTCCATACTTGTCAACATCCCAGAGCCTTCTGGCCCAAGGGATGGAGAGCAGGAGATTGTCGCAGCGGGAAGGATTAGGGAGTGAGAGCGCCATGCAAACTTTCGGCCAAACTTCAAAGCAGCAGGAGCATTCCCAAAATAAATGGTCACGTGATTCCATGACATGGTCACAGAAAAGGCAGTAAGGATCCAAAGTAATTCCAAAGCGTGTCAACCTGTCTCTGGTGGGAGCCCTGTTCTTTACCATCCTATAAAGACAACATTTGTGTTTGGGCGCAGCTTTGGATCTCCAGACTTCTAAGTGCCAAGCAACGAGCGGAGCTCTGTAGCAAACCAGGTCAAAAGAGAGTCGGAAGCTGTACACAACGGGCGTCGGACCGGGGTTAGCGATTGAGTCACCCAAAATAGGGGCAAGGATCGGGCGGGCCTTAAGCATAGCTTTCCAGACCATCAATGCTCCCGGGGAGGCAGTTGCATCCCAAAAACTCTCATCTCTAAGATACTTGGAGCGGAGAAAATCAACCCAAATGGAACCCTCCGCCGTGAGGAATCTCCAAGCCCAGGAAATTTTGGAGACTCTAACCAGATCATGTAGAGACCTAATACCCTAGCCTCCTTCCTCCGTAGGGAGGCAAATGCCCTTCCACGCAGTCTCATGGCATTTGTAGTCCCATAGGAAGTCCAAACACATGGAGGAGATACTCCCTATGGTGGCGGCAGGAAGAATCGAGCAATCTGTCCAGAAAAGCAAGATGCCACATATCATCGAGTTTATTAGCTGAGCACGGCCCGCCAAAGAGAGGGATTTAGCTTTCCAGCCACACAATTGGCCGTGTTTTCTCTTCCTGGGCTCTCGAGGAGGAGGATCCTCCAAATTTGTGGTCTAGGGGAATACCCAGGTATTTCGTAGGAAGAGTATCACTAAGGATCCACGAGACCAAATTCCAAGTGAATGAGCATCCCTCACTTTTAGAGCAAAAAAGCCTGTTTTTTGTAACATTCATACGTAACCCAGACATTTCTCCAAAAGTCCCCATTATCTTGCCAATTGCCAGAATATTTTTGTGTTGCACTTGGTAAAGAAGAGGAGGTCATCAGCGTAAATGAGGTGCGTAGGGGCCAAGGACCTCCCACGCCTTAAGAGGGTTTATGGAGCCCTCCAAAACCGCTCTGTCCATCAAGCATGAAAGAGATTCCATGGCAATAGTGAATAGGAGAGGGCTCAGGGGGTCGCCCTGGCGCATACCTCTATAGCTCTTGAAGAAACCATAGGGAGAGCTATTTATAAGCATGGAAAAAGAAGAAGTCCCAATGCAGTTCTATATCCAAGAGCATCAAGCTTGACCAAAACCCATCGCCTTAAGCCGATCAAGAAGAAACCGGTGGCTAACCATGTCGAAAGCCTTGGAGAGGTCCACCTTAAGGCAGGCCCACCGAGCTCCATTCTTTCTACCAAAACCAATAGCTAACTCTTGAGAAACTTTCACACTATCCCCTATACGTCTTCCTTTGATGAACGCCATTTGGTTTAGGGAGATAAGATGTGGAAGGACCACCTTGAGCCTAGTGGATAACAACTTGACGAAGATCTTATAGATAACATTGTAGCAAGATATAGGTCTGAAATCTCCCAGCCCTGCCGGAGAGTGCACCTTAGGAACGAGCGTAATGAAAGTATGGTTGATCTTCCTTAGCATTGATCCACCAGAGTGAAGGAAGCCCATGGCCGTGGAGATTTCATTTTTCACAAGTGTCCAATGACACTTAGAAAATCCTGCATTAAATCCGTCCGGGCTCGGAGATTTATGAGAATTAATGGAGTATAGGGCATCCCTCATCTCTTCATCGCCAAACGACCTTTCCAGCCACAGTTTTGCTTCATGGGACAGAATATTCTTTGGAGTAGGGGCGAGGTGCAACCCATCCCCAGAAGGCAGGGAAGAGAGTAAAGACTCGAAATAGGAGACCGCATTGGATGCAATCTTTGTAGGCTCGTCCACCAGCACACCCTCATGGTCCAGAAGGCAAGGAATTCTGTTTCTTGCCTCCCTAATTTTTGCAGATAAATGAAAGAATTTTGTGGAGCGATCTCCAAGCTTCAACCAATCAACCCGACTTCGTTGCCTCCAAGCAAACCTTTGGTCAGCCTCTAGACCCAGCAAGTATGCTTTGAGGTCCTGGTCCAACTGAGCAAGGGTGGGGTCCCACGGTGAATCACCTAAAGCCAAGGTGACTTCGTCCAAGGCCTGCGAAGCACATGCCATAACATCTTCCAATCTTCCATGCTCAACAGCCCAAGCCTTGAGCCATATTTTGATTGCACGTAACTTCTTTGATAGCATATAGAGAGGGTTTCCCCTAATAGGGGTGGCCCAAGCATCATTCACCAACGACTCGTAGTCGCTTCTGTTAGCCCAAGAAATCCAGAAACCTGAACATCCTTCGAAGATTCTTCTTTTTAGGAAGATACACAGAGATTAGTAGGTGATCACTGGAAGCCAAAGGGGAGTACTTGACTTTTAAACAGGGGAACATATCATCCCACCCCGTGTTGTAGAGAGCTCTATCAAGCCTTGCAGTAATTTTCTTGGAGCCAACGGAAGAGTTACTCCATGAGAAGGAGTTTCCCCAGGGTTCCAAGTCAATGAGGCAAGCGTTGTCAATGAAGTTGTTGAAGTCCGCGACCGAAGTAGTCCCAGGCGGGCGCCCCCACCTTTTCAGCCGCACATCTGACTACATTATAATCGCCCAAAAGTAACCAAGGGCAGGTAATGGTGAGGCATAGCTGGAGGAGGTTGGACCAGAGTTCCCTTCTCTCAGACGGGAAGTTCGATGCATATATGATGGAGAGGCAAATTCGGAGCCCCCCATGGTTTGAGCAGATTAGAGTAATGGACTGAGAGGTTCGTTGTATGGGGACACAACCCCAATTCGCCTCTTTCCAGAGGAACCACACCCTCCCAAGAGGAGTGTTATTATGGATGGAGCACCATCCGTCTGGAATAGCAGCCAGGAAGAAGGAAATCCTTTCCGGATTGATTTTTGTCTCAACAAGTTCGACAAGTTCGAGGCTTCTTTTGTCCAATTCCCGGATGATGCGCTTCATTTTGGAGGGCTTGTTGATCCTGCGAACGTTGCATGTTGCAATTGCCATTGAGAAGAGGAGGGGGGGGGCTGAGCTGCCCAAGCCATTCTGCTTTTGAGGAGCGCAATCGCTCTCTTTTTCTTTTTGTGGTGGACTAGAGCCCATTCTGGGTTCTCAATAGCCACTTGAGGGGGAAGCACCAGACATGGTTCCTTCTAAGGGCTCGAGGGAGACATGCAGCGATCGGAGGGATCGGGGTCAGGCAAGTGCATCCCAACTTCAGTGGAGTCCAGCATCTGGACCTCATTGTCGGAAGGGGAGTTGAGATCAATCCTCTGCCTTGAACCCCCTTTACGAGGATTAGCAATGTTCCCGTATAGGGCATCTCGGGATCCCAAAGGGAAAGTGCAGTAGGGACGCCCAGCTGGCTTCTTAGCCCCTCTAGTCGGGGCTAGATGATCTTGCACCGGAGCTAAGTTGTAGAGAAGTTAACTGATGGTGTTATAGTTCTTCTGAAGGATGGAGAATTGTAAGGATCTTCGGTGATTGCCTCAAGTTACAACGAACGACAGCGAGGCTCTACAGATTCCTTGTCAGATGCTGTAGCAAGGTTCCAGGGAATCACCGTGCAAATCTTGCTGGAGGGTCAGAGTTGGTATCATCGCTCTTAAGATCGGCTATCTGTCACCTTTATCAGACCTGAGGCTCCGGATATCTCTCTCTCAGTTGGCAGATAAGATACGAAGTGGGTTGGGAGATGAGTTTTTTCCCTAACTAGGCATTTCAATCACCTAAATGCTTTATCAGGGCATCTGACTTCAAGAATTCCCAGTCAGGGCATCGATCGGAGAATGGTTTGCCGATCAGCAAACCGTTCGCCGATCAATGATATTCCGAAAAACTTTTCAATTTTATATTATAAAAAATAATATATAAAAATATTTAGAATTGAGAATCGACAAATGGTTTGCCGATTCTCAATTCCGAATATTTTTATATTTTGTTTTTTATAATATAAAATTGAAAAGTTTTTCGGAATAATATTATATATTATTTTTATGTATTGATCGGCAAACGATTTGCCGATCGGTGAACCATTCGTCGATCGATGCCCTGACTGGGAATTCTTGAGGTCAGATGCCCTGACATGGCATTTCGATGATTGAAATGCCTAGTCAGGGAAAAAAACTCTTGGGAGATAGGTTTTGAAGTGAGGGTATTTGGGCGGTTGTCGTGGAGCTCGAACATGGGTCTACTGACAAGAAAGAGGGAGTAAGTGGGGTGGACAGTGTGAGAGATGTAGAGAAGTGATTGATAATGATACCGAGTGGGAAGTTAAAGGGGGGATCATAGGAAGAGGGGGTATTTGACCAAGGGGTCGACTGCAAAGGGTGATGTGGCAGTACCTCATATGTGACGGAATGAAGGGGAAGTGGTAGTTGAGCGTGTTGTCCACCATGTTATGGATGGTGAAGAGACCGATTATGGGCAACCAAGTGTCAAGTTAACCAGTCAACTTGATCAAGAAAATAAGAATTAAAATAAAATAAAAAGACATAGGAAATGATTTTAAATGAAAAATTACCAATATTAAAAATGTATTTCTAAAGGAGAACTACATTTTTTAAGAAGACCTTAAAGCAAAATACATAGCATGTACATGATACAAGAATTTTAGGTATTTTATAGGTAAAATTACCATTTTTTTCATTTTTATATCTACTTTATTCATTTTAATTGAATATATTTATATAATTAAATAAAATACTATAAACATAATTACACACTAATATATTTTTAGGATTATTTATAATTAAGAAAAGGTAAGATAAAAACAAAAGGAAACTATATACTTAGTCAAGAAAAATATTTCACTATTTTTTTGAATTTTAAACACAAATTTTATAAACACTTTACACTTTCTACACAATTCAAAAACCACATAATCTTGCAATCCAATTATGTAAAAGGAGTAAGGAAAATTTCCGGAAATCCAACCGCATTAAGACAATCCAAAATGAGCTCTAAAGAAGAGAGAGAGACCCACGACTAAAACCTATCAAAATTTGAAATCAAATTTGATCCCAACAAAAAAGATTTATGAAAAAGCCTCCTGGATTGATCATATGACCATCGTGAAGTCATTCATGCAAGGAAGAAGATGAAGATGAAGAGGGTGGTGCAACCTCCTCAATTGCAAGTAGGGGGGGGGACACAGGTCTTAGAGACAAGGAGTGTGCGACTGTTGATGAAATTGTTATTCATCTACATTATACTCAAATTTTTGACCTAAATCTCTAGACAAATGGACATAAAGCACATAAAATGATTAGACTTTATAGAACACTTGCCAACTAAAAATGAGATAATTATATTACATTATTATATAATAAGTCCAAAGAATAAAATTCTAGAAAAGAATAAAAAAGAGCCTCATCTATACATATTAAGTTGACATATATAATCATTATATAAGTAGAGAATCTTTCTAATTTTCTATATAGCTCATACTATCTTCAATTACAGTTGTATTAGTTCAATAATAATGATAATATAACTATAGTAAAAAATCTCAAGGTGCATAGATTCCAAGAAAATAGCGAATTATGACCGCCAATAAGCAAAAAACAAGAGTTGTTCATTTTTAACCCGCGCTCACTTTTAACCCTACTCATTTTTTAAGTTAACAATAAAAATATTCTTTTTAATAGGTATTATTTTCAGTGGATAGGGTTCATTTGGAAAGTGAATTTTTTACCTACTTGTTATATGCATCTACTGATTTTGAAAATGGATAATTTATTCAAGTACGCATTTATATATTTTTGTTCTTAATTTTACATAGTTCTGCCTAACAAAAAAAATAAAAATGATAAAATCACTTAGAACCAAAAAGGAAAAAAACAAAGTAGTTGAATTAATAGGTATATCCGTAATATATACTAAAGCTGGGATTTTATCTCAGCTCTAGAAACCTAACCGCCTCCCCCTCTCTCCATTCTCTTATTGAGACTCTCTCTATCTTAATGTCTCATCGTTATCACTAGGGTTTGGTTTTCTCCAATATGTTTAAATAGTTCCTGACAACCCCCTCTCTATCCTTCTACATCACCACTCGGATCGCACTTGACGACCCCCTCTCTGTCCTTCTACGTCACTGCTCGGGTCACATGAACATGGAAGTAGAGCAAGATCGGAGTAGCTTATTTAGGTACTCCTCTCCTGGAGCCATGAGGGCCAAGGTTCCACCTCTTTTCTTTCTGCATTTAAGTTTTGATCTTTTCTTTTTTTTAGTTGATTTCGGTGTAGTAACATCTCATGGCAAAAGTTTGAGGCACTGCTTCACCATCTCCGAGTGCTTCTCCATCCATTTGCTCTCTGTTTGTTTTTGGATCGAGGCTCTGTACCTCAAGTCGTATTGTGCCATTTGTAGGATCTCGAGCATTAGGATCATCACAACTAGGAGATCTCATGCATAACTTTCGAGTTATAATTCACTTGGAGCCTTAACCGACCGTCATTTGAAGGCTCTTCATCGGCAAGCACTGGATATCAAGAGCCAATGTCATCACCTGGAGATGAATCATCTTCGATGTGGAGTGTGAATCATCTGGTGATCAAGGCAAGGCATCGTCTTTGGAGCACCATTGTTGGAGATTCACTAGCTGAAGATTCGAATCATCCGTCTTCAATGAGTAGCACCTGGAGAGAGTCATCGCTCAATCGCATACACCTGAAGCACAACAAAGCATCGATCAACATTCTGTTGGGAACATTATCTGTTCCCAATAACTTAAAAAAAGGAAAAGGTTGATTATCTCTTTGGGGACTCCTACTTCTTGTAGGAGTAATATTGGAGAGAGGAGGCATTGATGCTATATAAAGGGCATCCCTCAAGGCTTTGGGGCTCATTCCAAATCAAGCATCTCTCCCTCTCTTCTCTCTTAGTTCTCTCTCCCCAAGCAAGGAGAAAAGTAGCCCATGCAAGGCGTGAGGAGAAAGTTCGCACAAGGCGCAAAGAATTAGTCCGCAGGAGCAGCCGCTAGGGAGGTTCATTCTCGAGGAGGGGCATCACATGATGAGGAGAAGCAACAGTATCATTTTCTCCAAGTACAAGGTGACATTTATCTGATTTTTTTCTCATAACTGAGCCTCAGTTTCGTTGGACAACAAAACTGAGAAGACATTATGCCCTCTCATTTTTCTGGTCTAGTGGATTTTGTTGCAAGTCGTCGTGTCCCGTGGGGTTTTCCCCTCTCTCACATCGAGGAGGGTTTTCCCACGTAAAATTTCTCATCTCTCTGTGGTTGCTTGATTATTGTGTTAAGATTATTTTTCTTGATTCCTGTGTGGGAAACATTCCACTGCTAGTCATCCTTTGTAGGGCAGGTGAAGGGAACCCCTCAATTTTCCAACAAGTCTTATCAGAGCTTGCGTTGTCAAGATGGAGAAGGATGATAAAGGCACAATGATCAAGATGACGAGCATGAATTGGCAAATATGCAAGTCCAAGATGGAGGACATCTTGTATTGCAAGGACCTCCATGATCCGGTAGAAGGAGAAACAGCTAAGCCCAAGGGCATGTATGTAGGTGAGTGGACGAAGCTGAACATGAAAACAGTTGGCACCATCCAGAAATGGCTGGACTTATCGATATTCCGCCATGTTGCAGAAGAAATAGATGCAAAGAAACTATGGGAGAAACTAGCATAGCTCTATGAGCAGAAGACAACCACCAACAAGGCATTCTTGATTCAGAAGTTGGTGAATCTAAAGTACAAGGACAAGATGAAAGTTGCTGAGCACTTGAATGAGTTGCAGAGTCTCATAAATCGACTGAGTACTATGAACATGTCGCTAGATGATGAATTGCACGCGCTTCTTATACTGGGTTCCCTGCCAGATAATTAGGAAACTCTGGTGATTACCGTGAGCAACTCCGCTACGGACGGCAAGCTGACCATACATATGATCAATAGCAATCTTCTGAATGAAGAAATCAGACGTCGATCATCCGGAGAGTCCTCTTCTTCACATGTGTACGTAGAGTAGAGAAGAGGCAGGTCCAACAATAGGGGAAAATTACAAGAGAGATAGAAATCTAGGGAGAAGTCCAAGGACAGAGGAAAGTGTCATCATTGCAACAAGCTTGGTCACTGAAAGAGAGACCGTCGAGTTTGGAAAAGAGAGCAAACAGAAGCCAAAAAGAATCATAAGAAAGATGAAGATAAGAACGTTGCTGCAGCAGTAGCTGATGACAATGAGGATCAGTTGGTTCTCACTATTCAGGAGCAGTGTCTACATGTAGGGGATGACTCTGAGTGGGCCATCAATACGGACGCCTCCTACCACGTGACTCTGCACAAAGGCTTCTTTACTTCCTATATAGAGGGAGATTTTGGGAGAGTCAAGATGGGTAACAACAGTTACTCCAAGATCGTTGGCACGGGCACAATCTCAATTCAGACTGATATTGGATGTGCAATGACTTTAAAGGATGTTAGGCACATTCCCGACATGCAGCTTAGCCTCATATCCGGTTCTTAACTGGATAGGGAGTTATACCATCTGAAGTTTGGCAACAACAGATGCAAGATTAGCAAGGGCTCTCTTATCATGGTCAGAGGCAGGTTGTGTTGCATGCTCTACAAGACTCGGGTGAAGGTCATGGATGGCATCCTACGTGCTAGTGAGGATGACACATCAGATATCTGACATCGTCGGCTCATATACATGAGCCAAAAGGGCTTACAACTTTTGAGAAGGAAGGTGTTGATACCATGTCACGCTGACATAATGTTGTCACCTTGTGATTAATGTGAGATTGGAAAGAATAAGAGTGCACCTTTCAAGACCAGATCAAAGGTGAAGGAAGACATTCTGCAGTTGATTCACTCCGATGTATGTGTTCCCATCCCATGGACATAACGTATTTGGGAGGAAACAAGTATTTTCTGATTTTCATTGATAGTGCATCAAGGAAGGTGTGGGTTTATATGCTGAGGACGAAGGATCAAGATTTGATTGTTTCAAGAAATTTCATGCCATGGTGGAGCACGAGACATGTAAAGTGTTGAAGTGTCTATGCATGGACAATGGAGGAGAGTACACCTCTCACGACTTCTCGAGCTACTGTGCAGAGCACGGGATCAAGCATGAAAGGACAGAGCCTGGCACACACCAACACAATGGTGTCTATGAACGGATGAATAGAACCATTTGGAAAGAGTTCGCTGCATGCTGAAGACAACGAAGCTGCCCAAGACCTTTTGGGTTGAGGCGGTTCGGATCACCTGCAACTTGATTAATCAATCTCCATCCGTTCCCTTGAATTTTCAGGTTCCTGAGCATATTTGGTCTGGAAAGGATCCCTTATATGCTCATATGAGGGTATTCAGATGCAAAGATTATGCATTTATACCGAAGGAACATAGGAAGAAGCTTGATGATAAGGCAGTGCCCTGTATTTTTGTTGGCTATAGAGAACATGTGTGTACGTTCGACGTCTTCCCAATATCAGGTTCATCATCCTATTGATCTATGTGGATGACATGCTGATAGTTGGTCACGATCGTGGTTGATTGCAAAGCTCAAAATGGAACTCTCCAGGGAATTTGAGATAAATGATTTAGGCAAGGCAAGCAACATGCTTGGGATGTAGATCACTCGCGATAGGAAGAAGCACAAGTTGTGGTTGTCACAAGAGAAGTATGTTGAACGTATTCTGGAGCAGTTTAACATGAAGAATGCGAAGCTTGTCAGCATGCCTCTTGCCTCTCATTTCAAGTTGATGAAAGAGACATGTCCATCTACTTTTGAGGAGAAAGTTGAGATGGCCAAGATTCATTACTATAACGTAGTTGTAGCCTTATGTATGCCACGGTTTGCACCAGACCCAATATTGCTCATGTCGTGGGCGTAGTGCAGATTCATGTCAAATCCAGGGAAGGATCACTGAGAAGCTGTGAAGTGGATTCTGAGATACTTGAGAGGGACCTCAAGTATGTATCTGATTTTTGGGAGGTCAGATTCAAAACTCTATGGATACACAAATGCTGGCATGGTGGGAGATGTGCATCAGAGGAAATCGACTTCCGAGTACATTTTTACTTTCACAGGGGAAGCGATTTCATGGCACTCCAAGTTGCAGAAATGCATTGCACTCTCAACGACTAAAGGCGAGTACATTGCAGTAGCAGAAGCGGGAAAAGAAGTGTTGTGGTTACAATGATTCCTTGGTGAACTTGGATGCGAAGACAATGAGCTGATTGTCTTCTGTGATAGCCAGGGCGCCATTAATCTGAGCAGGAGCACGATGCACTATGCTTGCACAAAGCATATAGACGTGCCGTATCATTGGCTGAGATATACTATTGACAAGAAGAATCTCATTTTGAAGAAGGTCCACACAAATGAAAATCCATCAGATATGCTAACAAAGGCCGTGACTCGTGACAAGCTGTAGTTTTGTAGAGAGCTGAGCGGTGTCACCTCTCACTGATCATCTTCTTGGAGACAACTTCTCATTGAGAACGGAGGGGGATGTTGTTGGGAACATTATCCAGTCTCAATAACTAAAAAAGGTAAAAAGCTTGATTATCTCTTTGGGGACTCCTACTTCATGTAGGAGTAGGATTGGAGAGAGAGGGCATTGATGCTATATAAAGAGCAGCCCTTAAGGTTTTAGAACTCATCCCAACTCAAGCATCTCTCCCTCTCTTCTCTCTTAGTTCTTTCTCCCAAAGCAAGGATAGAAGTAGCCCACACAAGTCATGAGGAGCAAGTTCGCGCAAGACGCAAAGAATTAGCCCGCAGGGTCGTGAATAGAAGTCGCATCCGCAAGAAGTGTCTGCGTCGGAGGTGCAAGGAGCAGCTGCATGGAGGTCAGTTCTTGAGGAGGGGTATTGATGAGCCGGAGATCGATGCGGTTAAGATGGAAGAATAATCACAGATCGTTGTTCTCAACCAATCGATTCGGTCAACGAGAAAAATGTATATAACCACTTTAAAGAAAATCAATCAATGAAAAGCAATATAAGCAGTCTTCATTATTTTAATTTACCTTGTATAGCTACTAGGGTCGAACACAAGGAGCACGATTGAAAAACTTAGTAGTCAAATTACAAAGTAAAATAAAAGATTTTTTGTGGTTTTTGATTTTTATTTTTTTTAAAAAAGAAATACAAGTCACAATATGCACACATACTCTTTTTGTAATTTTCAATTATATCAAAAAGGCTCAGAAAAATTCAGAGAAATAAATTTTTGGGTTTTCAAGGCTTTAAAATATTTTTGGTAATTTTTATAGATTTTTTAATGTTTTTGTATTTTTCTAAAAATCAAACAGTGGCAAAAATAACAAACATTGAATAGCTTGGAGTAATTTGAACCTAAAATCAATTTAAGTGCCCAAAACTTTGGAAATTATTTTTATGATAAACTATAAACAAATTTCTATATACAAGAACTAAAATCACTATTTTTGGATTTGTAATTTTCTGTTATTTTTATAAGGTTTTTTATATTTTGTAATTTTTTTGGGTTTTATAAATAATTAATGCATGAAATTTGGATAAAAAATAAAATACAATAGAATACACCTAATCTATTTTTAAGAATTTTTGAGCAATATTCAAAATTTTATGTTTTTTCAAATTTCAGGCAGAGAAAAAGACACTATTTTTTTATTTTTTTAAATATCAAACAAAGTTAAAATGTAATGAAATTTTTACACAACGAAGATGCACATATCAAGAACATAAGATGATTTTTGGGATTTTTACCCGGCGGACCTTATAAATGTTACCAACTACCTCTACGACCTTTTGCATAACGTAATTACCCCATCAACCTTATAAATTACCCCAAGAACCCTCGCGAGTTTCAAACAGAGTAGCCGCAGGGTTCATGTGGTAAGAGTTGGCAAGTTTACGGGGTCGAGGGGGGAATTATGTTGTTTCAAAGGCCGTAGAGGTAATTGGAAAAGTTTATAGGGTCTGCCGGGTAAAAATCCCATGATTTTTCCAGAATTTATTGACCATGAAAAACATTTATTCAACAAGAGAAAGCATGCAAAATAGAGGTCTGTAATACAGGGACTTATTTACAAATATTTATCGTTTACGCATTAAGTAAAAACAGGAACTGGAGTACAGGAATAAAATCGAAATTTACCAGTAAAAACATGCAAAGCACATGTTGTGTTCTAGCAGGGATCTTCGCGTAATTTAAAAACTCTCAGGGGGGCGAAGATGCAATTTTGCCAATTTTTAATTCCCAATCCCCTTTAGGGTTTCTTTTTTTCGTCAAAAGCAAAAGGGGGGTGTGGGGGTCGCCCCCCGCTCTTGTCTTCTCCCGCACCCAAAGTGACGGGTGGCGGATGATGGCGGCAGCTTGGAGGGGCGTGAAGGCTGCTACAAGCGGTTGGCGGGAACGGTGGTGGGCCAGAGGAGCGCAGGCTAGGAGGAGAGGACATGTGACGTTGGCTCGCGCGAAGAGCACGGGGGAGGTGTGAGTCGCGTGGGACGACTACGCAGGCGGGATTGGGAGGAGCGTCGGTGGAGCGAGCGGAGGCGCGCCACGGTTCACGCGCGGCAGGGGGGGGGGACATACGCCCCCATGTGGTCGGTGATGGCGACAAGCGAAGACGAAGGGCGCCGACGGCTGGTGGAGCGGCGCGGAGGGAGCCGCGCGACAGCGGTGGCGCTCCTCTCCAAGAGCGGGGCGGCAAAGGGTGGCGACCCTGCTGCCTGTTACAATTTTTTTATTTTTTTATTTTTAATGTGTAAACAGAATTTATTATTATTATTTTTTTAAAAAACAGAAACTGTAAACAAAAAGGAAGAAAATATATATATTTTTTATTTTTTTAATTTTTCTTGCAAAACAAATGTTAGAAAAAATATAATAATTTTTTATTGTTTTTTATTTTTTATTTATAAACAAAATACGGTGCGTGAAGGGATGTGAATCTGGTGAGACAGGAGATAGATCCGGATCTCCGACCACCGTGCATGGTCGGAGGTGCGTGGCTGCGTGAGGTAGAATGGAAATGAAGAAATCGAGATGTGAGATGGAAATCGGTGTCAGATTGGAATCAATTTTTGAGGATGATTAAAAACTATGATCAATAAGGATTATGAATAAAATATTGATGATGAAATTAAAATGGCAATTTACCCTACGATTAATCTAGATGAGAAGTGAGAAATAGAAATGGATCTAACCTGAGGGAGGCAGGCACCGTAATGGCCTCGATGACAATCGATCCACTGTCACTGGACAGCTGGGGGCTGGGCTCCTCTATCGACCAACGGGATTTCGGGACTGAGGCTCATTCTCCACCAAAGATTCATCAAATTGTGAAAGAAGGAGGAGGAGCTCAATAAAAAGAAGAAGAAAATTCAAAAAGGAAAGTATGTACAGAAAAGGAATGTAATTAGTGGTTATTTAAATAAATAAATAAGTAAATAAATTAAAAATCAAATTCAAAATTAAATAAAATAATTAAAATAACTAATTTATTAAAATTAATTGGCCACCTTAATGGTGGCTATTTAAGGCATAAAATCAAATCTTTATATACAAGGTAAATTTTCAAATCAAATAAATGAATAAATTAAATAATTAAATCCAAATTTTGTAATTATATTAATTTAATTAATTAATGTTAGATATTAATTTTTGGTGATTTTAATGTAAGGAAATTAGTTGTATACAAGTATTATATACATATAGTACAATATACACATGTACAAATAAGGAAATTATTTTAAATATTTTTTTAATTTTATTTTTTTAATTTTATTTTTATTTTTAATAGTGAAGAGAATATTCACAATTATGTACATTATGCATTAAAAATAAACATGAATAAATATATACAATAAGTAAGTGGTAAAATTATATAAACCACCCCAGAAAACCGACTTTTCAACCGTAACTCCAAAAATTATGCAACTGCAGCCACTTGAAAGATAATTTAATTTAGAGTACAATGGAAGTGAGTTTGATTCAATTTGAGCTCGTATGGAGCTAGAATTGGTCTTTCAATTATCACTTTACAGCTTTTTCTGAGTGATTATTTGTATTCTGTACATTATTTTACTTTGCAATTATCTTTATTATTTACAAAACATTTTTTACAACTTTTATTTAGAAAAATATTTAATTTGAGGCCAATTTATGTAAATAAAATAATATAAATTTTATACAAATATATAAGGAATAAATGTACACATTGCTTTTGGATTTTTAGATTAAAGACCCTATCTCCCCCTACTTTATTTCTGATCAATCAGGTTAAGTCTTGACCTTCTCTTGGGGTTAGGGTCAGTCTGCATTTTTTTTGTAAATACATCCTTTATTTTTCTTTTTCTTTTTCTTTTCTTCTTTATTCTTTTATTTGAGTATAAAAAGTGTTAAAAATACATATTTAACAAATGCATGCAAAATGATAATTTCATGAAATTAGAGGGAATTTACAGGTATTTGATTAAGGAAATAAAGATTAAATAAAAGAATAAAGATGATGAATCGTGGATTCATCATCCCCCTATACTTTACCTTTGCTAGTCCCTTAGCAAACACTTATCTGGAAAATAAGTGAAAATAAAAATAAAGAAAAGAAAAAGGAAAGAAATTAGAACAATGTTGACTTTTAAACTTATCTTCATAAAATTGTAGTATGGAGCTCTGTCGGACCTTTGGACTATTAGTGTGGCGGAACCTTAATGGAACTGGATTTAAAACCTAACAACCTCTAAGTTCCACAAGACTCCTATTCAGCTCTCCTCAACAACCATGTCAGAACAAGTCTACATACACAAATTCTCATGACTATGAGTCCTTACTTTTACGGTGAAAGTGAAGTATAGCTCCTCATCTCAAAAGTAGCAAAGAAACATCCTCTCTCAACAAGGAAACTCTAGTCCCCCGATCTAGCAACTCTTTCCTTGAGGAGCAGGGATATTCCCTTCTAAATTCAAGTATAACTAGCTCAAGAAGAGGGGATGGAGAAGAGAATGGACGGCAACCAGTGTAGCTACCTATCCTTGGATGCATGACCAGTGTAGCCAAGTCATCCGCTGCAAGCTTACAAACATTTGACTTTGAAGCTCTTATTCTTTTTTTTCACTTGTATATCACTCTGGCATGCATTTTACTTTTCAATCAAGCCTGACCACTTTTGGAGATTCTACATTTTTTCTCTTCTTTTTTTTGAAATATATACAAGGTGTAACATGTACATAAGGAGTTTTTCCTCTTGAGCCAGTAGACTATCCCTCTTTTGAAGCATTATTGCAACCACACAGCATCCTGTCTTTAGACCTCAACATCGCCATAACAGGTTGAGACACACTTCCCTCCCTAGAGGAGGACGAGAGGTTCCGCCTAGATGTACTGCCCTCGTATGCTACCCCAAGCCAAAAGATTTTGCCCCCTCACTACCTCCTCCATGAAGAGCTATGTGTAGAGTGCTTGTCCAAGGTAAGCCTCGTTCTGAAAGAATCATGCATGTGCTGTTAAATATTCTACTTAGACTAATCAAGATGATATGTGAACATAGTCTTATGGACTCAAAGAATTAAGTCACTAGGACCTGAAAAGTCGTAACTCCAGTTCTTATAAGGTTCTTCTGAAATTAAGAGGATTAAGGTCCAACTAAGCTCCATTCTTTAATTTTATTCTAGACTTAGTTTAAATGTCAAAATTATCCAGAAAAATGCACATGCTAATGCAAGAAATATGTACAATGCAAAGAAAAGAAAGCAAAATCTTTTTGTGAAATAATTTTGTAATTTTGAACTTTTTATGGATTTTTGAAAAATGATGCACATGCAAAAAGAGATTTTTTTATGCACAATTTTATAAACTTTTGGGTTTTGTTGTTTTTTTACGAAAAAAGGATTAGTACTATATACAAGTATATACAATTTTTTTAATAAGGGTTAGGGAAGAGATACACATATTTACACATGAGTGAGTCAATTATTTACTAGAATTAGGTGAAAAGATTTACAACTTGAATAACTTATACATGTATATACATATAGTTGGATTTTTTTTGTGTGTGGTGCATATATTCCTCAACTTATTTGAAAATAATTTTACAAATAATTTTGAAGACTATAGCCCAACATATTTTTTCCAAACAACTTTACAAACATTTACAAACTTTTGTAAACAATTTTTGCAAACATTTTCAAACAGTATATATAGATTTTTTCAAAATAATTTTTCAACCATTTTCAAAACATTTGCAAATAGTTTTACAATTTAATTTTATTTCACACAAAGAAAAGAAAAACTTTTACAAGCCAAAATATTTTTACAAAGGTAGAAAATATTTTTCAAACATTTTTCAAATAGTTTTCAAAAAATTTTTCAAATATGTTTTCAAACTACTTTCAAAATATTTTTCAAAATATTTTAACCTGACTTATTAATCAGCATGTACAAAAATAATTTTGAGGAAATATTTGCATCCTTTTATTAGCTGTTTTTACTGAATTTACAAGTATTTATGCAGTATTTTAGCCATATTAAAAATACAAAAGTACGAGTTATGGCTAAAGTATATATACAATATATACGACACCCCCTATACTTAGCTCGAACTATGTCCTCATAGTAATAAGAGAGCGATGAAGAAAGACATAACTCGTGCTTAGTATTGGGGAGTGAAAAAATGCTATACTACAATGACGAATAAAAGAATATAATCAATAGAAGCTAGTGATACCCCTATACTTAGGATCAAGTAATCCTAAGTATATTAGACTATATACAAGGGGAAATTGAGGGTTAGAATGTACATTGTCTATCTCCCCTATACTTAGGGTAAAATATCCCTAAGTATAGGCAGCAAAAATAGAGGTAAAAAGAATCAAAAGAATAATCACAAGTAGGACACCCCCTATACTTAGGGTAAAGTGCACCCTAAGTATAGCATAATCATGAGATGAAGATGGGGTGCTGGACAAAAAGAATGAATGATATGGACAGAATGATCTATGCAGCTGCGAGTAGGACAATGTTGAGGTGCCTCTCAACAAGCATTAGAGTTTACACCCCTAGCTGGCGCAAAGGCTAGCATAACGCAGTATCGAGGTTCAGGACAACATCTGTGAGGCGAATACCGTACTGTCGTCGTAGTCTCGATAGGGGAACAACGATGAGGTCAACAGTGTAAACTATGACACCCAAGTAAATAATCAGGTGGGTGTCTGCTACCGGGTAAAGATACAGGAAAATGAAATCGGGCTCCGGTAGCATGCATAGGCTCAAGGTCTGAATTGAGTGAATGGATGGAGTCGAAGAAATCGAACGTAGAGAACGAAGGATCTGTCAGGGAATCCTCCACGTCAATCAATGTCTCGAATAGATAAGGAAGATCAAGATCAGGAGACTCACTAAGAAAATCGATATCCGATGTATATAGTGTAGAGAAATCGGAATCAACATCTAATAACTCGAAGATTGGATCATCCTCGCGAGGGTCTTCAAGGAGAGAAAACTCAGAGAAATTAGAACTAACCGACGGCTTGGTCTCATGATCCAACAGATCAGAATCACGTCCGGGCAGCGAAACCGAGTACAAGAGACATAATGCATCCTCCCACAGATAACCCTTGGGGAATGATGCATGCTCGTCGGTAATAGATGGGGAATCAGATCGTGAACGGGTATATACGTTGTTGTCAAACACCAAGTTCCTGCACCAAAGTAATTCATCATTTGTAAACGGCATCTGAACAACCTCGAAGCATGGCATGCCACTAGTCAACAACGGAGAAGCAATAAACATCTCAAGATCTGATCCTCAAACTGCGATAATGCTGTCAATCACCAGGTCCTCCAAAAATGTATCGACCTCATCAAATGGGAGGACACAAGGCTCAAAGACGGGACTATCTAGGTTTGTCAAATCAAAATGGTGTCCTTTATCAAGCTCTATGCTGCGATAGATCCAAATGTCTGAATATGAGAGGATCTTCTGAAGAATGGATACTGAATCAGCTGAACATGGATATTGAAAGGACTGAAAGGATGGTTGAAATGTGGTCTCCTCATCCATTTCTTGTGATACTAGCAGATCTAGAATACAAGAATACTCGACATGAAAGTGCGGGACTGGCTCAAATTCTGGATGTAAAACCAACGGGAACTCGACCAATGTCCGGCTCTGGGAACTCACAGTGGTGGTCAACATGTTCGTCATATGAAATGTAGAATCCATGTCCTCTGAATGGTGTGTGCTGTCTGAATCGGCATGAAATGCCACACACTCAACTGGTGTCATATCTGCCTCGCGTGTTGTCCCGAATAAATCATCTGATGAATATGTAATGTCTGAAAGTGTTCCCAAGATTGTCTCAAATAAATCCATGTTGGAACTGTGGTGTGAACCACCACACGAGGTAATGACTAATGCAATATGTTCAGTGGTCATCCCCCTCATGGAGATCTGAACAAGGTTAGACCTCGAAATTCCATGATCTAGAAATCTCCTCAATAGGTCAACAAACCTAAGCCATGAATCTATCAATGGCTCCTAGGGGTCAACTGAAAAATCTCGAATACAAGAATGCATCAACTCTGTTTTACTGGGGGTAGAATCTCTGTAAAAACAACAATCGTAAATCTCCCCATGTAGCAATCTCTCTCCCCAACTCTTTGTGCCATCTCAAAGCTCTAGTCTGAAGTGAGAAAGGGAAGGTCATCAGCATCAGCTCCTCAGAAGTGATATCTAGGTATGCTCGTGATCCAAAAAAATCCTCAAACAGATATATGAATATATGGCTCCTCATGACTCCCCATGAAAACTTCGACAGTAGATTAATGAACTCCAAATGTAGAATGAAGGGACTCGGTGTAGAAGCAGACTGCGCTTCCTGATTTGGGTACTCGTCCATCATCCCAGGATAGCAGTCGTCTAAAACTCGTAACCGCTCCATGTAATTTCCTATGGAATGCACTCTCATCTCAGTAAGGTGATCAACTGTGTCTTGTATCTGGTCAATCTGAACTCTTCGGTTGTCTTCTCATAGGACTACATGCTCAGAAGAAAGAAGGAATGGGGAGGGGGTATAAAATAGGATGTCGGTCGGAGTTCCAACCTCCCAAGGGAGTGGACGGGAATGATGAGTATGAAATGAAGCAGCCACAAAATTCAGCTGAAATGGAGTATGGCCCATCATCATGAGAATAGGAAAGGGGAAGGATAATGAGGGAGGGAGGGAGGGAAAAGAAAATAGATAAAAAAGAAGAGAAGGCGACTGCTAATGATCTAGATATGATCGCAACCAACTCACACCAATCACATTTAAACACAAAGCAAACCCCAGATTCACCTACACAACACAGTGATGACCGTGAAGTCTTGGTCGTTTATCTTGTCAATTTTATTTTAGGTGATAAAACAAGCTTGCAGAGCGATTAAGCGAGCTGTTAGGAACCCGATGCTCTCAGGAGTCTGGCCCAATCCCAAAGCTAGATCTTTCCCAGCCAGTATGAATTGCAGACCGTTTACCGACTACCCGATCAATTCAATCTGTTAAGGACGTCACGGGCCGCTTTACCAGCTACAGAAGAGATCCTCACTGGAGAATGACTAACCCCAAGACTAGTAGTCTAACAGAAGTTCAGGCGTGGCTCTATCCTAGTGTGCGGGTCACTCTCCCGCTCAAGGAAACCAAACAATGAGGGGATTTCTCTCCCAAAATCAATGAAGTGAGTCAATTATGTTTGATTTTATGGTCAATTTCAATTAGCAGTCCCAATTTTAATTTTTGATCTTTTTGGATTTTTTTCAATGAAACGTCTAATGGGAATTCCGATTTTCTTTATTCCTATATCCACAAAATAGAGGGAGAAAACGGAAAATCCAATGCACGAATGCTAGAGATAGAGATGCGTAGCTGACTCCAACGTTCTACATGCAATATGATTCACGCTGAAAAATAAAACTAACTATATGCAAAATGCAAGCGGGAACCGTCCTAAACAATAACTTCTACTCGGGAAGAACCGGTTAATTATTTGACTAAGTCTAACGTTCTATAGGAACATATATTCTTTTAGGATGTTTGGACCTAATAATTACCTGGTCAACCAAATAAAACCTAAGTCTAGGGGCTCCACTCACAAAAAATAAATAAAATAAAGGCAATGAACACAACGGAAAAACTATGGTGAGGTCCCCCAAGTGCACCGACACTTGGTGAAACAGACCCCGAAATGTCCAAGTGTCTGAATGTACAAATGTTCAGAATTATCCTAAATAGTTACAATTATTCACAAAAATTCTCTAAATAAAATAACAGTCTTCTACTCCTCTGCTCCTCTTCCTGTGCTGGTCCCTCCAAAGAGTCTGAGTCGTATCCACGACGGTTCCTCACAGAAAAAGTGAAACAAGAGATGGTGAGAAGGCAGTTATAATAAATAGAGATAATAAAATGAAACTGAAAAATGACTACAAAGCCGTGCTGCCTGGCAACGATGCCATTCTGTAGAGCCAGAGATCGATGCAGTTAAGATGGAAGAATAATCACAGGTCATTGTTCTCAACCAATCAATTCAGTCAACGAGAAAAATGTATATAGCCACTTTAAAGAAAATCAATCAATGAAAATCAATGTAAGCGGTCTTCGATATTTTAATTTACCTGGTATAGCGACCAGGGTCAAACACAAGGAGCACAATTGAAAAACTCAGTAGTCAAATTTCAAAGTAAAATAAAAGATTTTTTTGTGGTTTTTGATTTTTCATTTATTTTAAAATAGAAACACAAGTCACATTATGCATACACACTCTTTTTGTATTTTTTAATTATATGAAAAATGCTCAAAAAAATTCAGAGAAAATATTTTTTGGGTTTTCAAGGCTTTAAAACATTTTTGATAATTTTTATAGATTTTTCTGATGTTTTTGTATTTTTCTAAAAATCAAACAGTGGCAAAAATGACAAACAGTGCACAACTTGGAGTAATTTGCAACTTAGAATTAATTTAAGTGCCCAAAGCTCCTGGAAATTATTTTTATAATAAGCTATAGAAAATATCTACACACAGGAACTGAATCACTATTTTTGGATTTTTGTAGAATTTTCTGTGATTTTTATAGGATTTTTTATATTTTGCATTTTTTGAGTTTTATAAATAATTAATGCATGAAATTTGGATAGAAAATAAAAGACAATAGAATACACCTTATCTATTTTTTTTGTAATTTTTAGAACAATATTCGATTTTTTATGATTTTTCAAATTTCAAGCTGAGAAAAAGACACTGTTTTTATTTTTTTAAATATCAAAAAAGTTAAAATGCAATGAATTTTTACACAACGAAGATGCACATATCAGGAATATAAGATGATTTTTCCAGAATTTATTGACCATGAGAATCATTTATTCAACAAGAGAAAGCATGCAAAATAGAGGTATGTAATAGAGGGACTTATTTACAAATATTTAACGTTTCTGCATTAAGTAAAAATAGGAACTGAAGTACATGATTAAAATCAAAATTTACCCAGTAAAAACGTGCAAAACATGTGCTGTGTTCTAGCAGGGGTCTTCGCGCAATTTCAAAAACTCTCACGGGGTGAAGATGCAATTTCGCCAATTTTTAATTCCCAACCCCTTTAGCGTTTCTTCGTTTCGTCAAAAGCAAAAGGGGGGTGTGGGAGTCGGCCGCCCCCGCTGCTCTTGTCTTCTCCCGCACCCAAAGCAGCGGGCGACAGATGATGGCGACGGCTTGGCGGGCTCGGCGGGGCGTGAAGGATGCTACAGGTGGTTGGCAGAAACGATGGTGGGCCAGGGGAGGGTGGGCCGGACGGAGAGGACGCACAGCGCTGGCTCGTGCGAGGAGCACGTGTGAGGTGTGAGTCACGTGGGACGACTGTGCGAGCGGGATCAGGAGGAGCGCCAGCGGAGCGGGCGAAGGCGTGCTGCGGTTCACGCACGACGGGGGCGACATCCCCCTATGGTCGGTGATGGCGATGGGCGACGGGCGAAGGCGGAGGGTGCCGGCGGTTGACGGAGCGACGCAGAGGGAGCAACACGGTAGCGGCGACGCTCCTCTCCAAGAGCAAGGCGGCGGGGGGTGACGACCCTGCCGCATGCTACTATTTTTTATTTTTTTTATTTTTGTGTGTAAATAGATTTTTTTTATTTTTTTAAAAAATATAAACTGTAACCAAAAAAGGAAGAATTTTTTTTATATTATATATATATATATTTTATTTTTTTTAATTTTTTTGCAAAACAAAATGTTAGAAAAAATGTAATATTTTTTATTTTTATTTATAAACAAAATACGATGCGTGAACGGGTGCGGATCTGACAAGGCGGGAGATAGACCCAGATCTCCGACCACCGTGCGTGGTCGGAGGTGCGTGGTTGCATGAGGTAGAATGGAAATGAAGAGATCGGGATGTGAGATGTAAATCAGTGTCGGATTGGAATCAATTTTTGATGATGATTAAAAACTATGATCAATGAAGATTATGAATGAAATATTGATGATGAATTGAACATGATAATTTACCCTATGATTAATCTAGATGAAAAGTAAGAAATAAAAATGGATCTAACTTGAGGGAGGCGGGCGCCGTAACGGCCTCGACGACAACCGATCCGTTGTCCCCGGACGGCTCGGGGGCTGAGCTCCTCTATCGACCGACGGGATTTCGGGACTGAGGCTCCTTCTCTACCAAAGATTGATCAAATTGTGAAAGAGGGAGGAGGAGCTCAATAAAAAGAAGAAAATTAAAAAAGTATGTACAAAAAAGGAATGTAATTATTGGTTATTTAAATAAATAAATAAATAAATAAATAAAAAATGAAATTCAGAATTAAATAAAATAATCACAATAATTAATTTTTAAGGCATACAATCAAATCTTTATATACGAGGTAAGTTTTCAAAGTAAATGAATAAATTAAATAATTAAATCCAAATTTCACAATTATATTAATTTAATTAGTTAATGTTAGATATTAATTTTTGGTGATTTTTATGTAAGGAAATTAGTTGTATACAAGTATTATATACATATAGTACAATATAACATGTATAAATAAGGAAATTATTTTTAAATTATTTTTATATTTATATTTTGAATTTTATTTTTATTTTTAATAATGAAAAGAATATTTACAATTATGTACATTATTTATAAAAAATAAATATGAATAAATATATACAATAAGTAAGTGGTAAAATTACACAAACCACCCAGAAAACCGACTTTTCAACCGTAACTCCAAAAATTATGAAATCACAACCATTTGAAAGGTAATTTAATTTAGATTACAATGGAAGTGAGTTTAATTCAATTTGAGTTCGTATGGAGCCGGAATTGGTCTTTCAATTATTGCTTAGGCTTTTTCTGAGTGTGATTATTTGTAATATGTACATTTTTTTACTTTACAATTATTTTTATTATTTATAAAATATTTTTTTACAACTTTTATTTAGAAAAATATTTAATTTGAGGTCAATTTATATACAAATAAAATAGTATAAGTTTTATACAAATATACAAAGAATAAATGTACACATTATTTTTGGATTTTTGGATTAAAGACCCTATCTCCCCCTACATTATTCCTGGTCGATCAGGTCAAGTCTTGACCTTCTCTCGGGGTTCGGGTCTGTCTGCATTTATTTCATAAATACATTATTTATTTTTCTTTCCTTTTTCTTTTCTTCTTTACTCTTTTATTTGAGTATAAAAAGTATTAATAATGCATATTTAACAAATGCATGCAAAATGATAATATCATGAAATTAGAGGGTATTTACATGTATTTGTCTAAGGAAAGAAAGCTTAAATAAAAGAATAAAGATGATGAATCGTGAATTCATCAGGCATCACGTGACGAGGAGAAGCAATGATATCATGTTCTACAAGTACAAGGTGATAGTTATCTGATTTTATTCTTGTAACTGAGCCTTAGTTTTGTTGGAAAACGAAATCGAGAAGACATTATGCCTTCTCATTTTTCTAGCCTAATGGATTTTGTTGCAGGTCGTTGTGCCTCGTGGGTTTTTCCCCTCTCTCACATCTAGGAGGGTTTTCCCATGTAAATATTCTCGCCTCTCTATGGTTTCTTGAGTATTGTGCTACGATTATTTTTCTTGATTCTTGTGTGAGGAACGTTCCGTTGATAGTCATCCTTTGCATGAAGGTTAAAGGAACCCTTTGATTTCCCAACACATTCGATCATCACATCATTGCTATCAAGAGATCCGTCGCAACTTCGAGCCATCCGACCATACATTAGAGTTAATTGGACCAAGCTTCAGCCGACACACTCGAGGAACTGCTGGTTAGAATTGCTAGGTTCTGGGAAGAATGCGGACAACATCCGGAATGAACAACCTTCTACTACAGACCTCTGCATTACTGTAGAGGATATGCTCGTTTCGTGCAATCATCCTAAGCGGTGCCATCCGTGCCACTTGCTGCCCAAACATATTCATGTGATGTGACCATCACAAATTTGCATAGAATATCCTCGTATTTGTGTGATTCGCTGACAGGTCCTTCCAGAGTAGATTCATGTGTTCTATCACGTGAGCTACATGGTACATGTTTACATTTACAGTTTTTATAGGAATAAATAGAAAGCATTTGGTTGGGTATATATCATTGACTCAAGATTTTAGGATATGAAAGCTTAATTAATTTGGAATGAAGCAGACATGGATGAAAATACACTATTTTTTAAATTTATGAGATTTGTATGTTTTAGTTGATGGGAGATGCACATTGTTCACAAATGATATTTTTTATAAAATAATTTTTATATATGTAATAATTCAATACCATAATTTTATAATATATTATTTAAATAATAATTGATATAAAATTGATCTAAAATGATTAGTATCATGCAAGACATAACATATGCACCATATACAATTTTTATTTTTTCTGTTATTAATAAATATGATTTTCTAAAGTATGCTATACATAAAATATGTATTTCATCAAATTTTATATTTATATACAAAAAAAGTTATTGCTTAGGGATTAAGTTTTTAAACATAATTATCTAAAAAATCTATAAAATTAAGAATAATTACAATGAAAGATAAAATGGGTGAAATTTACTTGTTTCTATCTCTTTTTTTATTATTATTTATACCTTGTTGTATTTAGTTATAAAATGACACCTAACTTTATTTTCTACTATAATATTTATGTATTTTAAAAAGTTAAAATCTAAATTTTATGGATCAGAATTTTACATTCAACGAACGCAAATAATGAATAATATTAGCATCATATTTATTTTGTAACCAATAGATAACATTAAAATTAATCATTTACTCTTGTAATAGAAAAAATTATTTGAATTTAATCATACCTTTGTGTAAAAAAGAATAAAATCTTCAATATAAATTATATACTTTGAAGTGCCTTAAAAGTCTCATAAATTGAATTCAAAATATTTCTTCTATAAAATAAAATAAATTTAATGATAATTTATTTTTGATGTTAATTTTGGACATGAGATGTAAATATAAAAAAATCGAAAATTAAACCTGCAGCAGAGCGCTGATATATTTGCTAGCTATATATATTAAGACAACTTCAGTTATTATATACAATACTCTAACTATATTTCTAAAAAAATAAATAGAAGTGTCTAATTATATGCATTGTATTCGTATAACAAAAAATCCATACGGAAAATAAAAAAGAAACAAAAAATTGTTACATACTTATACTTCGAAACATGTATTTGATAACTAAAAATTATCTCTAGGCATAGGTTGAATTTGGTCTTGATGTCATCATAAAAGTTAAAGAAAATTAATTTTATACATCTTTTCTATTATGAGTTTGGGATAATTCAACTTGTAGCTATGAGTAATTCTTTTTTATTTAATTTTGGATCGTTAAGTGAATGGGGTGGTGACATGTGTCACCGTACCATTCCTCCTTCCTCAAGCACATCCCTCTCCAACGATCCTAGGAACTGTTGTAAAACTCCTCTGACTGGCCCGATTAGTAGGTCCTACTAGTCTCGTTGGTGGGATGGCCAATCGAATATTGACTAATTTCGACTAGGCCAACTAGTCGATCAATTTTTGCTTAAAGATACTGTATTTTTTTAAAAAGTAAACTTATTTAAATACACTTAGTGTTTTATTTAAATTCAATTAATTCTTTTCTTTCATTAAGATAATATAAAAATGTACAAATTTATAAAAATATATAAGAATATACATATACAAATGATTTATATATTTAAAATAATTAAAAAATTAAGTTGATTAAAGCTAACCAAATCCGACAAGTCGCCTGACTGTCGATTAATCCTTAGTCTGTGACCCAACCAACCGAGTACCGACTAGCGATTTTTGCAACCTTGATCCAAGCTACAACCACCCAACTTTCTGATCTCTCAAGATTGCATCTCACTCATTGGATAGATGATCAATCATTCCAATAAACCTACGTACGATCTTCATCTCTAACTTTAAGTCGAGACCGAAGCTCTCAAAGGTGTGCATGAGTGCATCCAACTTTCTAATTCCAAAGCTTCTTTGCTTGTGGCAGTTGCAATTGGTTGTCATTAAAGCATGGAAAGGGAGGAAGGGATCCAGGTTGGCTTCGCTACCTTGTATCACAAACACGTGCGTGGCGTGGAGCCCCGATGGAGGCCACCTCCATAGAGCGATCATCTGTAATGGATTTTTGAACCCATTCCCATCGACGAACAAAAACCCATTCCCCTTTCGTTTTCTTTCCCTTGTTATTCTTGGTTTATTATTCACTTCAATTATTGTGTTCTCTATTGATTTCAGGAGGGAGGAACATCGATCTCTAGCCTCATCCGCGTGTTGGAGCATCACAAGAGGCCATCTCCATCACCGGACCGTCGTAGTGTGTCCCATGGAGACGCAAATTGGGGAAGAACAACCCAAGAACATGGTTCACATATTCCCACTACATGTTAAACCTCAAACCGCTTGATCACACATGTCGTTCAATGTAAGAATAAGGGAAAAGATAAAGTGCGATACAATATTATTTCTATTCGATCGGAGGTATAAGATAAGGAGGGATAAATGATAGTTATTTGCTATTATCTGTTCGGTAGGAGAAAGATGATAAGGAGGGATAATAGAGTTGTGTTGGATAAGATTGTTAGATAAGTAATTGTTATTTATACTTTTTTATGAGAGAGATCTATGATGAAGAATAGTGAGGGAAACCTTATCTCTCATTTTGATTTTAGGACCAAAATGTCATGATCGACGGAGGAAAAAGTCTAAAGAGGGATATCCCTCCTTATTTTTCAAAGTAACAACCCGTATTTCTTTGATGAGAGAGGTCTATGATGAAGAATAGTGAGGAAAACCTTATCCCTCATTTGACTCAAGGACCAAAATGTTACCATCGATGGAGGAAGAAGTATAAAGAGGGATATCCATCCTTATTTTTCAAAGTAACAACCCCTTGAGTAAATTTCACAAAGCCTTGACATGTTCTCTTTATTTCCTTTTATTCTTCTATGAGTTGTTCTTATATTTATATTTACATAGAGGTGCATATGTTTATGCATTTATTCAAACCTCATTTTTAGCTTATTTTATTAAATTCACAAAGCCTTGACATGTTCTCTTTATTTCCTTTTATTCTTCTATGAGTTGTTCTTATATTTATATTTACATAGAGGTGCATATGTTTATGCATTTATTTGAACATCATTTTTAGCTTATTTTATTAAAAAATGATATTATGTCGAGCCACCAAAATCCATAAGTTCTCATAATTTATGAAATGCCTATGATTGATTATATTTAGTTTGCTAAAAATCATCATATTTTGCCATTTAAGCCATTTAATTCACACTAATTCGCCAAAAATTATATTTTGCATCTTTGCCTACTCTGCAACATATCCACAAATATCGCATTGTGTTCCTTCAATTACTGTTTCTTTGATTTTGCTAATTAAATGATCGAGAAATTCATTTTCCATCATTTTACAAAATTAAAAAATTAGTTTGCTCTCCTTCAGTCACGTGATGTCCAAAAAAATGATTTGTAAAAATATAGCGGTTCGATATTTTTAATTAACTAAATACTCAAAATTATCATTTGTCGGCAATGAATTCATAAGAAATTCATTCTTTGGTAAAACTTTAAAACAAATAGCTCTATTTCATTGAAATGTATTTACTTTCAAAAAATTAATGCATTCCAGTACATGTTGCCCACAAATTTTCATAAAATCCATAAAAATGTTTTTTCTGGTTGTATGTTAAATCAAAAGATATAAAAAATGTAGTCACTGTGGTATTTTAAATTCTCTACCTTAGATAATATCGATTTTCAGAAATATCCCTTTATTTTTTCTAGGCAATTTCAAACTTAAATACTATAAATTTTTCTTAACTTTGAATAAGTGATTATTAATCCTCATTCTATGCATTTTCAAAAGTATCACAAAATCATTTAGGGTAGATTTTATCTCCCTAAGTCCAAACATAAGTTCTCCCATTTTTCACAGTGTGTTTGAGCCTCGATTTCATTTTTCAAATATCCCTCACAATCATAATTTCATATACACCTCTATTTCATTTGCACATATTTCCCTTTTCTTTTTCCCTTGCACCGAAAAATTGAAAATCCAAAAATGCCCACTTGTATGACATGAGCTAGTTGTTTGATATGTTGACTATATTGAATTAAACATCACCGCTTGGAGTTTGACCATGGACTTCCAAAGTAAAAAAGGACACACCACACTTAAGTCACACATTTCAGTGCTACAACTGACATCAATTATGTATTCATATCTTTAGTCTTTTCAATGACTAATCTCCCAGGATTAATGCCGGAGAAGTGATGAATCTATCATTACTATACTCCCTTATTATCCTCAAAGCATAAACTAATCAATCAAAATCTTAATTAATTCTACATCATTAACAAATAATCCTCTTCCTATAAATAACCCTAATTTTTGTATTAAAATTAACCTTTGTATTTTCTTTATTTTTCTTATTTTATTTCCTATTAAAAAATTCAAAAAATTAGAGTAATTATTGTAGATATTTGTTTTGGTGTTAAAAAGAAATCAAAAAGACAAAAAATCACAAAGCCATTAAAAATAGTATTTTTAAATAAAAGTATTTCAAAAATTTTATCTATGTTTATTTGATCTCTTTTGACTTTTTGACCATCATGAAACATGTAGATCTTATCGAGATCTACAACTTTAATGTTCTGAATTTTTGCTAATTCAGCCTCCTTTTATTTCTTTTGTATTTTCTTCTTATTTTTTCCTTTTCTGAATAATCTGATTAGGCCACGTGGCTCCCTCTGGGCCGCTCCTCCTTACGCCACCCGCCTCTGCTATCAGCCCTTGGATCTTCCTTCCCCCTGACTCCATCTCATCCATCTCTGCAGTTCCCTCAACTCGTCGATGTCGCCACTAGATGAGATCTCCACCACCCACTTCCACCTTTTTCTCGGCTATTAGATGACTCCCCATACAGTGGCTCTGGTCCTTCCACGACACCCATTCCATCCCCATCGTAGGATCAAAACCTAGAACCCATCTGGGTCGTCCACCCACACCACACTCTCACCCCTTAGATCAGATCCCCTGATCTGATCTGAGCGGCTCTTTTGCGCTTCCATCTTGACCGTTGTATCACAAGATCCAACGGTCCAGGACCCTTATCCTACCTCCAAGTAACCCCCTTCGCCTAGTGTTACACCTTGCCGAGCCTTTCTCCCTTCCATTTTTGGCAAGCACTGCTAACTGCCCCTCTAAAACCTAAACATCCTCCGTGTAGCCTTAACATCCAGGATGCTCGTACACCTTCATTGCTCCATCTCCGACCTTCTAGCACTTCATGATGTCCATCACAAACACCTCCATCACCACCTGTAACTGCCTCCGTTCCCCCTCGTCCACCAGTCCACGGGCATAGGCCCAACTACCCTCCACCTCTCTGTGACAGAGAGAGGTCAGAGCAAGGAGGCAATGCCGACCTTGTCCCTAGGTGTTGACCATTATCTTACGTAGCCAAGTTAAGGATGATTCGTAACCGTCGAGCACCTCGTTGTGGCTGAACGAGTTGAGCGACGACCTGAGCTTTGCAAGAAGCTCAGCACAAGCTGCTTCCTCCTCCAATCTGTCTTCTCCGATGAGGTCAGACTTCTCCCCCTTGTTTTTTTGTTTCCTTGAATTACTTACATGCCCACCAATCATTCCATATTCAATTGGACCACTTCTGAGTTCCACCGCATAACACAAACCCTCATGCCACCCTCCTATAACTGCCTCCCTTCTCCAAACCCTCGTTCACCTCCACCTCATTTCTTCTCGGACTTGCTGGAGAAGGACATTGGTCCTCCATCCCTCCACTCTAACTACTCTAACGGGACCCCATCTCACCTCACACATGCATCACTCAAACATGCTTCATCTATCTCTAATGAATGCATGTCTTCACCTCTTCAATGGTTGGAGTTAGCGCCTTCTCTCCGATCTCTTTCGCATCCTCCACGCGAGCCTCCACTGCCAGCATACGACGGCCACCGCCATCGCCTCCTCAACTCTCCAGTGTTTCCGCTAGTGATCCTGGAAGCTTCCGTGAGCTTCAGGCCTCTCGGAGGAGCCAGGAGGAGAAGTCATCTCGCTGGAGGTCCATAATCACCTCCACCATTATGATAGAGGAGAACTTCGGATTGAAAAGATGTCATTGGATAATTCCTCTTTGGAAGCCATCCAACGACCCGGATATCTCCACGTCACTCTATCCCCACCAATAAGCTCGGTAGGACTGAGCCTGCTCTGAGGCAAGGAGGCCAAGCCACGTGGTTTCCATACATGCAACCAACCGCCACATCTCCATCCAAACCTAGTCACGTGTGTGCCATGTGCGTGGGGCTGGGTAAATTTCAGTCCACACCTATGAGCTTTCAAGATTTGCAAATTCCTAGGCATGCGTGCCTCACGTGCGTGCTTGGGAAATTTACATGAAGACCCTATCAACTTTCCCTTATTGCATAAATACCCCTCCTGAGGACTATTATGCATAGTTATCCCTTCTATTTCCATAGTTTTATTACAATTATGCCCTTAGACTATATTTCTAATATCTTGAGCTTATGATCTCCTTTTCAGATGATTTCAATTTCATTTTAAAACTAATTTTGATACTCTACCAAATGGCATTATTATCTTTTTGATTCGATGTATAATTTAATGTGCTAATGTTTAAATGATTAATGTGTCAATTACTCCTCATTTTAATGTCATTACTTATATTTGTGATTTAATTGACATTGAATTTGGACCCTCTTTACGCAAATGCTCAATGACGAAATTATTTTAGGACATATTTTTGCATGCTAGTCCATATCATTTGCTTGCATATTCATATTGCATCACATGTCTTCTCACATCATTTTAATTGTTTAAACATTAAAAAAATCCATGTTGCTTCTTCATGCATCACATTTCTTGGCATCTTACATAAATTTATTCTGCATAAAAATAAAAAAATGCATGCTTATTCAGTATGCATCATGTCCTTGCATCACCATGTGAATTTTGTCTATATATTCTTTGCATATTGTTTGTGCATTTTGTTGCATGCATCGTGTCTGCATCGAAGACCTATATCAATGAATTTATTCACTTAAATTTAATCTTTAATTTCAGATAAATAAATGAGGAGGCTCGTGTCCCTTTATTCGACCTTGATATACTTGCAAAGTAAATAATTATCCACCTATTCAAAGGAGTGGTATTCTGTATGAAATCCGAGATCGTCTACTATACTACGATATGATAAAAATGACATTTTAAAGAGGCGATCTCACGGTTCATCAAATGACATCATTGTCGGAGACACGACTCATCCTTATTTATTATTGGATTTTATTATATTATTTTTGAGTTAATTATTTTAAAAATATAGGTCTTCTTATTTTGTTTATTTGCATCCTTTTTGTTGATTAATTTTCTTGATATTTTTCTAATATTTTTCTTTTGTGGCTGGGCTCGTGGAGATGGAGGACACTCGATCTGTACAGAAGCGTGGAGTTGGGAGCTCCCTCTATGAGGAACCGTATGAGAAACTCAGGAGAAATCAAGGAACTTAATTGGCATTTTGTTTATTGATGAATATCTGATTTATCATTTCTATGATCTCTTATTATCCTTGAAACACAAGAACTTCATTGCAAATCTTCATTAATTCTGCATCTTTATCAATAATCCTTCTTTTTATAATTAACCCTAATTGTTAATCCTAATTATTACGTATCTATCACTAACATTTTCTTTATTTTCTCTACTATTAAAAATTCCCAAAAAATTAGATAAATATTGTATATAGTTATTTTGGCTTTAAAAAGGAATTAAAAATACAAAAATAACAAACCAATTAAATCAAGTGTTTTATCTAATAAAAATGCTTCCAAAAAATGTGTGTTGTTTATTTGACTTCTTTTGCCTTTTTAGTCAAAATAAAACTTGTATATCTCATAGAGATCTACAACTTTCATGTTTTTGACTTTTTGCTAATTCTTCTTCGTTTTATTTCTTTTCTATTTTTCATTCTTTTTCCTATTTTAAATAATCTGGTTGAGCCACGTGGCGCCCTCTGGGCCGCCCACGTGGTCACACCTCCTCACGCTACCCAACTCTGTCCTTGGCCTTTGGATCCTCTTTCCCCTGCCTCCATCTTGGCCGTCCATCTCTGCTTCCATCTCAGCCGCCAGATCCCTCTTCCTGATGTAATCAGAGCCACCTCCTTCCGCTTCCATCACAACCATTGGATGACCCATCATCTAATAGTTCTGCTTCCTCCACGTCACCGATCTCTTTCCCATCGTAGGATGAAACTTCTTGCTTCATCTCGGCCACTCGCTCCTGCTTCACTCCTGGCCATTTGATCAGGTCTTATGATCTGATCTGGAGCACTCATTCGCGCCTCTATCTCAACCTTTGGATCACCTGATCCAACGACGAAGCCTCGACGTCTTCCTCCTACATACCCTGCTCCTGTCGTTACTCCTCGCCAACTCCGTGCCCCTTACCAATTCTGCTCGCAACCACAAGCCACCTGATCGGATTCTAATACCACTGCCACATCTCCCTAACGTGCCTCTCCCTCGCGTAACCCTCACCAGTTCAATTCCTTTCCGCTCCTCTACCACTTGAAACCACAACTCCACCATTTTACACCCAAACCCCTAGCCATCCTCGGCACTTCCTGTGATAGAGGAATGTCGAGTCGATGCGCAACGATGGGCCATCGAGTTGGTGTAACCTATGGTCTTCTTCGACCATGTCACAACAATGCTAGGCACCGTTGAGCATCGAGGATCGACTGCCCTCGTCGTGCTATGACTCGAGGATCACCCTGATCCCCAACCCATACCTTTCCTTCGCCCGAGTTCATACTCAATCTCAGGTAAGCTTCTTCCTCATTTTTATGTTGTCTTCTCCATTTTATTGTGATACACACATACACATTCTAGCTATCAATTCACCACTTTATGCCCTTCACCAGACCATCTACACCTTCGCTCGTGGTCCAGACCACCTTTTCCTTTCTGCCAAACCTCAATCCACTCCGCCCCTCTACTCTGCCACTACGGCGAAGGATTCATCGAACCTCCATCTTATCCATGTATGATAGGTCCTCTACTCCATCCACCACATTATATCCTGCAAGCTTCGGCTATCCCTAACCCTTTTGCGGGTATCCCTTCAATACCCGGAGCCCCACAACCAGCTCCATTCAAGCGCCCCACCTCTGATAATGCTTCACCGCCATGTGTCCTCAACCATTGCCAGTGCTTCATCTCACCACCGACTCCCTCGCAAGCCTCCAACATTCTTCCTCGACCATCAGGCAAGCGCTTGGAGGTTGGAGGAGGAATCCCAGCCCCTCCAGAGCACAACCTTCATTGCCTGTGTGCTGAGGAAGATGACAAAGTGGCATATAGCAGATACCGTTCGATCGATTTGATCAGATAATCCAAAATATGTTTGAGTCTCCTCCACGAGCCATGAGCCTCGGTGGACCTGAAGTAAGAACGAAGCATGGAGGCCATGTCACGTAGCCCTTAAACCTGCGACCTATCGAAACTGCATCTATTCCCCATCCGCTTCTCGAGTCTGGCCCGCATACGTATAGAGCGTGTGCGGGCTGGGCAAATTGCATCCGTACCCCCAATGCTTTTTTGATATTGCAGAATGGTCCATCTCAAGCGCGCGTGCCTCATGTGGCGTGCTTGTGAAATTTGAAAGGAAGCCCCTCCTGCTTTTGAAAATTGTATAAATGCATTTTCAAGGGACCATATTGCATATTTATCCTTCTTATTACTCATGTTTTTCCTGCATTTATGCCCTTGCACTCTATCTATCATATCTTGAGCATACAATCTCCATTTTAGTTGATTTCAATTCCATTTTAATGCTTACTTTATCACTATACCATGGCATTGTTCATTTAATGTTTTGACACTTAATTAAAAATGCTAATTTATAACATCTATTGTGTCAATAGCTCTTGAATTCTCAATGCCATTAATCCATTTTGATGCATCAATTGAATCTGACATTAAGCCATCTATTATTGCTCACTGATTTGATCAGTTTGGGGCATCTTTGTATATAATTTATCTGCTTGCATATCATTCACATTGCACCTTATTTTTAATTACATAAACACATTAAAAATTCATGCATCATTTCTATGACATCTTATTTGCATTATTACATTGTATATGTGTGCATTCTGTGTTATGCATTGTTCCTGCATATGAAGATCTAAATAAATGAATTTAATCACTCGAATTTGATCAATAATTTTCGATAAATAGACAAGGAGTCACGTGTCCCTGTGTTCGACCTTGGTACACTTACCAAGTAAAAATTCTCCACATATTCTCATGTGTGGTTTTGCATGGATCGTTTTCACCACCTGTACTACGATAAAATAGGAGTATTAACATGGTGAAATTGTGGTTCATCACTCATGCATTTGTTGTGTAAAAAATGTAACATTTTCATTTCCAGCGGTCCTCGTTGGAGGGCTCGCGTGTGTAGCATGAACTTGAACCTTGCATGTGTTGTGGGGCTTCACTTGAGTGTTCGAACCTAGGGTTAGGCACACGGATCTTCGAGCTTCCCTTATTTCATGATATATCACTTGTGCTTGATCGTAGGTTAGGACACACAATAAGAGTTGAGGAGATTCCCTCCATCTCCTTCACTCATCGAGATGCACGTAAACATCGATCTATCTAACTAAATTTAATTTGATTCTTCCCGCTAATAGTCTCATGTTTATGCAGTTTCTTCAACTTGCATGCATGTAGCATAAATTTTGAATACAATCTTGCATATGCATGAAGAATGCTGAAGACACGGTAAGTTTCTCTCTCAAGCATGCATCGTGGTCTTTACAAATGCACTAGCTTTATCGATCTTCTCCTGATTTATCACTTAGAAAATAAAAGGAAATCAGGACTGACCGCTAGATGATGCTTGCTTGATTCACAATAATTTCAATGAAGTTCTCCAATTAAAACCAGGACTATAATGCAAGTAGACAAAATAAAATGGATTAAAATGAACCTTTGTTTACAGGAGAGAAATACCGTTATTATACGCAATTTTTGATTGAATTTTGAGAGGTGAGGATGTATCCCTAGGATAGTGACCAAAACCTATCTGTAAACACTACGTAATGAACTTGAATTTCTGGATGATTACCAACTAAAATAAGACAAGATAAATTTGACTGAACCTTTACAGTCTTCATGTGTGTGTTGGTGAATCAAGGGTTGATGCTTGCTTGGTTGAGCCTGGTTTATGTAGTCCACCCAACCCTCCCGTACCATCGCCGATCTCTGTAGATCCAATCATCTTTACAAATCTACCCCCCTCTAACCCTAACTAATCACCGGTTCCCCATCCCCATCCTTAATTCAACATCCAAATACTTTGGTTACTCTTCATCCTAAGTATAGGGGAACCTTGTATAGTCTCTGATTATTCACCACGGGTCCCACTATCCTTATTGCATATTCTCTACTTAGGATATTCATAGACTAAGTATAGGGGGACCCGAGTCAAATATTTGCTTCCCTCTTCTTGTTCTTCTTATACTCAGGTTATTTTAACCAAAGTATAAGGGGAGCATCTAAGCCAGTTCTGATATATCACCCTGTATTTTAACATGAGATATGGCTTCATATCACTTTGTGCTATGAGGACATAGTAAAAGTTGAAGTATAGGGGGTATACTGTATATATTGGATATATACTTTAGCCATAGCTCGTATTTTAAAAAAATTGAAACTTTTTGAGGTTAGGGTATAAGTATTTTTTAACTGATTTTTTAAAATATTTGTAAAATGCTTAGAAAAATTTTCTAACTGTGTGTCACTATTTTGAAAAATATTTGACAATGGCATGGAAAATGGGAATTTGACTTGTTTGAAAAATCATTTGAAAAATATTTTGAAAATCTATTTATAATGTGACATGGTTTGGAAAATCTTTTCAAAAATCTTTTCAAAATCGAGGGACTAACTTATTCTATTAACCTTATTTAAAAATTCATTAAAAATCTGAAAAATTAAAATATTTTCTTTACCAGCAGTTCTGATTACTAAGATTAGAAATGAGTAGCTACTTTTCCGTAAGGGAACTTCAGTCTCCCTTAGTAGAGTGGGTGGTTAAAAGACGATGCATCTGAAATCGTCTTCAAGTAATACAAGTAGTCGTCTAGTGGTCCGTACTTATACATATACTGGCTGAAAGTGGATGCAACTATTCATATGAGCTTGGGCTAATCGTTTCTCTAAAGATTAAAAAAATAATAAAAAAATCCCATAAAAATTGCAAAATTTAAAAATTATAAAAAATCACTAACTTTGGGGTTGGTGTATTCTTGACACATTCATTATCACTTAAAGATTAAGTATTCTAGGACACTTGATTTTTGAGATCTTGAGAGTCCGAGTTAACCAAACTTAGTCATTAGGGTTTGAACCTTGATTATCCACACTTCCCTAGTTTGAAAGATATGAGCGCTATATTGCACTCTCAATCTCTACCTTCAAAAGAATATGATCAGTACATCACATACACAACTACATAAATGATGAGATGAGTTGAGCTATAACTTGAGGAACTGAGACTAGTGATTTGAGTCTAGACTCGATTTAATGATGCTCAAGGATGGGATAAAGTCAGTGAAGGCTTCAAGAAACTTGAGTGTCAGCAAAACTCTAGCCAGTATGCGAACAAGTTCACATGCTATCTTCTGATATTAACCTATGTGCCAAAGTTGATGAAATTAAATAATTATTTATCAGTGTACGCCGACTCTTGGTAAAAGCAGTGGAGCTAGCCAAAAAGAAAATAAAAGAAGGCGAGCGCTCCCAGTTGTGAAAGAAAAGCTCTCTTAATTCAAAATCAAATATGAAAGAGCTTCAATCAAAGGCGAGCGCTCCCAATTATTTCAAAGTGTCCACTTGGACCAAAGCTACTGGGAGCAAGGAGTCAGCTAGCACCCAGAAAGGTCTCTGTATAGTGATACAAGTCTGGGTGTCGAAGGTATCTTAGATACTTAAAAGAGACACACCCCAATGCACTCCCAAGAAAATAAGTGTAGATGACTCCGAGCTCTCTTGACGGACACATTGATCAACAAACAAAAAAATGCACACATTGAGTAATAAGTCACTCGAGGGGATACTTGTTCCAATGTGAGGGAGAGAAGAAAATACACAATCCTATACCCTCCATTATTTGGCCTTCCATCTACACTTTCAAGTCTGACAAACTAATGAGATGGTGGACTCAATGCATGAAAAGACTTATTCCCTAGTGTTGAAGATTAGGTCTAGAGGAGAGTCTCATGGATTGGAGCCTTGGGTGACATCTCGACTCGACTCTCTTGATGGAAGTACACTAAATGTCATATCCTTATATTTTATGTACAAAACATATAGTCTTATAATTACAGAAGTTGGATTCCTTTTGACTAGAGCATGGTTGAGCCTCGAATTTTAGGATCACTCAAATTAAGGGTTCTTGATAAATTGAGCCTTGAAAAATCACATGCACTATCAGGAATTAATCTGACTCCATTCTTTAGATGCTCAAGGATGAGCATAGTTTAAGTATAGGGGGATGATGAATCTCTGATTTATCATTACTATACTCCCTTATTATCCTCATAGCATAAATAAATAAATCAAAATCTTTATTAATTTTGCATCATTAACAATTAATTCCCTTCCTGTAAGTAACCCAGATTTTTGTATTAAAATTAACACTTTTATTTTCCTTAGTTTCTCTCCTATTAAAAATCCAAAATATAGAGTAATTATTATAGATATTTGTTTTGGTGTTAAAAAGAAATCAAAGACAAAAAAAATCACGAAGCTATTAAAAAGTAGTATTTTTATTCACTGACTTTCTTTTTGATTATTTGATCTCTTTTAACTTTCTGACAAACATGAAACTTGTAGATCTCATCGAGATCTACAACTTTCATGTTTTGACTTTTTGCTAATTCAAACTCTTTCTTATTTATTTTGTATTTTCTTATTAATTTTTCCTTTTCTGAATAATATGATTGGGCCACGTGGCGCCCTCTGGGCCACTCACGTGCCCACTCCTCCTTGCCTTACCCGCCTCTACTATCAGCCATTGGATCTTCCTTCCCCTGACTCCATCTCATCCATTCATCTCTGCAATTCCCTCAACCCTTCGATCTTGCCACTAGATGAGATCTCCACCGCACACTTCCGCCTTTATATCAACCATTGCATGACTCCTCATCCACTGGATTCGGTCCTTCTACGACACCCGTTACATCTCTGCCGTAGGATCAAAATCTGGAACCAATCTAGGTCGTCCACCAGCGCCACGCTACCACCTCTTAGATCAAATCCTCTGATCTGATCTGAGCGACTCATTTACGCTTCCATCCTGACCATTGGATCACAAGATCCAACGGTCCAGGTCCCTTCTCCTACCTCCACGTAACGCCCTTCGCTTATTGTTACATCTCATCGAGCCTCGTCCCCTTCCATTTTTGGAAAGCACCGCTGACCTCCCCTCTACAACCTAAATCGTCCTCCGCGTAGCCCTAACTTCCAGGATCCTTGTGCACCCTTCATTGCTCCATCTCCGACCTTCTAGCGCTTCGCGATGGCCGTTATAAAAGCCTCCATCACCATATGTAACCGACAAATCCCCATATATAAAGCCACATGGTCCGCCTCCATTCCCCCTCGTCCCCTACTCCATAGGCATATGCCCAGCTACCCTCCACCTCTCTGTGACAGAGAGAGGCCGGAGCAAGGAGACAATGGCGATCTTATCTCTAGGTGTTTACCCTTGGCTTCCATAGCCAAGTTATGGCTTCTCCGTAGCAGTCGAGCCCCTCACTGTGGCTGAGCGAGTTGAGAGACGACCAGAGATTCACAAGAAGCTCAACATAAGCTGCTTCCTCCACCAATACATCTTCTCCAATCATGTCAGACTTCTCCCTCTTCTTTGTTTTTTTAATTTCCTTGAATTAATTACACACCCACTGACCATTCCATCTTCAATCGAGACTCCTCCAAGTTCCACCGTACATCACATACCCTCGCGCCACTCTCCTATAATCGTCTCCCTTCTCCAGACCCTCATTCACCTCCACCTCATTTTTTCTTCGACTCAACGGAGAAGGACATTGATCCTTCATCCCTCCGCCTGAACAAGACCCCATCTCACTTCATGCACACATCACTCAAACATGCTCCAGCTATCTCTAACGAATACATGTCTTCATCTCTTAAATGGATAGAGTTAGCACCTCTACTCCGATGTCCTTCACCTCCTTCGATGAGCCTCCACCTCCAGCACACGACAACCCCTGCCAACGCCTCCTCGATTTGCCAACGTTTTTCTAGTGATCCAAGAAGCTTCCCCGAGCTTCAGGCATCTCGGAGGAGCCAAGAGGAGGGGAAGGCACCACACCATAGATCTGTAATCGCCGCCACCATCGTGGCGAAGGAGAATCCCACATTGAGAAGATGCCATTGGATGACGCCTCTTCGGTAGCCATCCAACGACCCAAATATCTCTACGTCACTCTATCCCCACCAACAATCTCGGTAGAACCAATCCTACTATGAGGCAAGGAGGCCAAGCCACATGTTTTCCATACCTGCAATCGGTCATTGCACCTCCATACAAAACTAGCCGCGTGCGTGCCATGCGTATGCAACTGGGTAAATTTCAGTCTACATCTCCTAGATTTCAAGTTTTGTAAACATGTCCCAGCCCAAGCACGCGGCCCATACGTGTATGCTTGGAAAATTTGCATGAAGACCCCGTCGACTTTCCCTTACTGCATAAATGCCCCTCGTAGGGACTATCATGCATAATTATCTCTTTTATTCTTATAGTTTTTATTACAATTATGCCCTTCGACTATATTTCTAATATCCAGTGCCTATGATCCCCTTTCCAGACAATTTCGATTTCATTTTAAAGATAATTGATATTCTACCAAATGACATTATTATCTTTCTGATTTGACATATAATTTAATATGCTAATGTTTAAATGATTAGTGTATCAATTACTCATCATTTTAATGACATTACTTATATTTATGCTTCAATTGATATGGAATTTGGACCCTCTTTACACATACTCAATGATTAAATTATTTTAGGGCATATTTTGCATGCTAGTCCATATCATTTGCTTTCATATTCATATTGCATTGTAGGTCATCTCACATCATTTTAATTGTTTAAACATAAAAAATTGCATGTTTTTCGTTCATGCATCACATTTGTTAGCATCTTACATAACATTTATTCTGCACAAAAAAATGCATACTAATTCTGTATGCGTCATGTCCTTGCATCACCATGTGCATTTTGTCTACATATTCTTTGCATATTGTTTATGCATTTTGTTGTGTGCATTGGATCTGCATTAGAAGACCTATATCAATGAATTTATTCACTCAAATTTAGTCTTTAATTTTCGATAAATAGACGAGGAGGCTCGTGTCCCTGCGACTTTCCAAGTAAAATAATTATCCACCTATTCAAAGGGGTTGTATTCTGTTTGAAATCCGAGATCGTCTCCTATACTACGATATGATAAAAATGACATTTTAAATAGGCTATGTTGCGGTTCATCAAGGAGCACCATCCTTTCATCATCTTTGGAGAGAGAACGACAACAACAACAACAATGAAGGTCTTATCTTCGACAAGGCGGGAAGGAATGGTGGTGCTTAGTGAAGTGTAGATGTTGTAGCTTGAGGAGACAACAAAAGGTTGATCTTCGCAAGGTGGTGGAGGAAAATGTTGTGGGTGTGCTGCATGGGGGTCCTTCATCCCCCCAATCCCCTTAGCCTGTCACTCTAATGTCCCTACCCTAAATCTCTTCTTCTCATATCAAAGGGATGGTGATGACACTAATGTGGTTGGTGTCGTCCTCTTCGTCGATGTCAAGGGCATAAAAATGGCATGTGGAGCATGGATATGATTGGGAGGGGGTTCGATCTTGGGTTCAAAAGTGATGGAGGGTGATGACCTCTGCATACGTGGACATACAATAGGCCACGATGTGGCAGTGCATGGTTTTGCATCCATTGTAGTTGTTCCCTAAATAAGAAGGGATTAAGCGTGAGTAACATAGGAAGATGATCGTTGGGGATGAATGAAAGCAACAAGGCAACATAGGGAGGGGAAGTAAGAGAGGAGAGGGAGAATGCATCCATTTTGGTGTACAAATATAATAGAGATTTCTTAACGAGACCTTAGTTTGAACAAATCATGATTTAATTCATCTTCGAAACAATCAAACTAACGTAAGAGCTCAACTACTAATGACACAAGAAGGTAGGGGCACACAAGTTAAAGGTAGCGGCACACAAGTTATTGTAAAAAATGTAGGGCTACTTGGGAGCACACAACTCTGTACAAAATCACATTTTAAAATACTTTTCCAAAAAAATTAAAATTTAAATATGCACTTTAAAGATGAGTTCAGTCTAGTCAGAGTTATATTAGTAGGCACATGTCTCAAAAGTTGAGCTCTTTATCAGCTAGTTTATTAAATTATTTGTCAATTAGTTTTGGTAAAATTAACTTATATCCCCCCCCCCCCCCCCCCCCATTTGTCTTTTCTTTGTGTGGAGGGTACACAATAATTAGTTCAAAACGAGTAAAGGAAGTATAGATCAAAAATACTAGACATGTTATTTATAATTTAATAATTACTTTTGTGGTATAGCTGACATTTTTGTTTTTGGTGTTTTATTTTATTTTTTTAATACAAATCATTCCAACCTTGCATTTGAGGTTTCCCATCATAAACTGTAGTTATAGGAATTATCTTTTATTTGACACTAGGTTTTATTCTCTACGTTGTACATATATACAATTGAGATTCTCTAAATTTTGTTTATATTCTCTTTCGTACTTTTTATGTTATTTTGGAGTGTTAAAACCCACTTCTTAGATTTTTCATTGATTTTGTTAAAAAATGTGTATCAAGTTCTTTCTACTTGTATTTTGTAGGCATTCTAGTATAAGATGAATAAAGGTGATGAGTCTGTTACTCATCAATTGACTTTAGCACCATTCCCATGATTAGTTTTCAAACACAAGTTGTTAGTCAATAAAGCCTAAGGTGCCGTTCGGCTACCGGGTACCCTATATTTTCTCACTCTTATGTGGGTCCCACTTTATTCCCTTTTTAAAAAATTAAATAAATCAATTTTACATCATCAATCTTATCAAAAAAATAATATATTATACCATCATACCATATAAAAATTATAAACTACTCCACTTCCACTCACTTTTTCAAACTTCAATACAATCACATCACAATACTACTCACTTTTTCAAACTTCATTACAATCCTATTACAAAAACCCATTCTAACCCACCCCCATTTTAACCATCTATCCAAACACCAAAATAAAAAAACGGATTATCCTCTACCAGTTTAACCCGCCTTAACCCGCTAACCAAACGCACCCTAAGGTAACCACCTAAGGCTTTCAGAAACTAACTGACACTTGAACGATGCCCTTTTCTATAGTTTTTTTACTAGTTAAGAGGGGTAAGGTTGGGTTGTGGGATTGGAACCCTTGCCATTGGAGTGAGAGCCCACTATTTCTACCACGAGATCATTTAAATGGGTTCCCTTTCTTGGTTAATTGACTAACTCTAAGGGTTAATAGACTAACCATGCCTTATGCCAACTAGCTAGTGCTTGGTGTAAGTCAACTAATTAACATTTTATGACTTTTGCTCCTTCTATTTGGTCGATGAACATTCATGTTAGACTCCTAGATATTAGTTTCCCAAGCTGTGGGGGAATAATGGACTTGCGATAGAGGCGCGAAATATGCGTAGCTTGCAATGATGATAGGTGATGGTGGTAAGAGTTGGGAGAAGAAAGAAGAAGAAAGGATATTGTATGTAAATTTGACACTCGTTCATGGTAAATATTGATTTTGTTTTCGATATTAATTAAACTTGTCAGTTGTACTGAAAAAAATAGCATATATGAAAAAATTTAGCATATATACTTTATTTAGATGTGAATTAACATTGCTTTATGTCAATATAAGAGAATGTTATTATGAAGCATGCTATCACTAGGGGCATGTTTGGTAACTGAGTTGGGTTAGGGTATTCCCCTGTGAATAATAGATGTTTGGAGGGTTGGGACGATAATTGTGATGTGACATTGATTATGTGTTATATTAAATTTTTTTTAATGATTATAATATGTTTTTTATGTTAATAATTTTGTTTAAACCAGGGACGGACCTACATATTAACCAGGTGGGGCACGTGCCCCCCCTAAGAATTGAAGAATTTAAATTATCCTCATCTAATGCAATATTTAGCTATTAAAAAACAAAATATTGATGAAAAACACTCTACGGTATGTCCTCATGTGCCCCTCCTCCTCCCATGCCCCTTTCCCCTCTCGTGCCCTTCATCTTCCTGTGCCCCTCCCCATTCCCATGCAGCGAACCCTCCGGTGCCGGCATGCCCCTCTCCATCGCGCACGACACATTCTGTGGCAGTGACTCTAGTGCCCGTCTCCGTCCCCATGCATCGCGTGGCTCTGTTGATCCGTTAATGTGCCCCTCTCTCACCTTGGCGTCTCCACGCATCTGATTTTTATTTAGTGTCTCCGTGCCCTATGTACAACATCACACTTGATTCCAAGTTCCCAATAATTATTGCCCACACAAAAGGCGTAGTGTGCCCCTGCCTCCTCGTGAAACCATCACTTGTCTTCCTCAGGCCGCATCGACCCCCCATCATGTCTTGCATTCGTCTTTTCGTGCTCCAACTGTAGATAACAATATTATAAAACTTTTATCTTGATAACTTATTGACTCTATATTTTAATAAATTAGATTATTAATGAAATAAAAAATATTAAATATATCTTTGAATTTTGTTACAATGGCACAACTAATATGGTATAGCTTTAAAACTTTAGGATATGTCTATATATGGCAAAGTTATCATTTTAATTAGAAAGATAATATCGATAATGTAGTAAAGTTATACAATAATGAAGTTTCGAAAAGGTCACTCACAAAGTGATTCTTAGAGGTTTTTTTATAATACTATATGTGGATGTTAAATGTGACTACTATACTATCAATAAATAAAGAATCATAAAATCAATCTACATGACATTATGCATTTGTCTCTCCTTCAATAACCATTTTCAAGGTTATGGAACTTGATTTCTAATGTTTCCATCCGTTACAATGTGAGAGGTATTCTATTTCAATCTAGAAATTAATATTGTATAATTTTATTGGATGGTTTGAATAATTAATGGAATGTGTACACTATTTCATAATTGTAGGTAGGAATGGACAATTTTTTTGCAAAAAAATCCGACTCCATCGCTCAATTGCCAGCAGTTGTTCACATATATTGAAAGAGATACATTTAATTCTGTTGTTGATGATCATATTATTAATTGTCATCAAAATATGAAAATTAGATGCAGACAACTTTAAATACATGTATGGATTTCTCTCTATTCGTCTTATATGTAAAAGTAACCTCTCTTTATTACCATCCTGTATATGAATTTTTATAATGATTTTTTAGTGTTTATTCTCATTTATTATTTTTTCTTATCGATGTGCCCTACCTACTCTATAATCCTGGGTCCGCCACTGGTTTAAACATAGTTAAAAAATATTGTATCAAAGAAATTATAGGGTCAATACAAGTAATTCCAACCCAAGTTAAGAGGTTGGAACAAGGGGTATGTCGGTGTACCCCGATGTATACCAGCAACCAAACAGGCGCTAGATGAAGTGATCACACCATGATGGCATCATTCATCATGTTTCTATCAATAATATTTATCCCTTATCTTTAAACCAACCAAATATAGACAAGAGACCGACCTTATTTATCCTTGCTTGTATATGGTTGGAGAATAAGATAAATTAACCCTAATTTCCCTCCTCTTATCTCAGATTTTTCTTATTATCGGAATAGATATTCGCTTATTTCACAACTTTCATGGATTAGTTAATCTGCTTTTAATAACAACGACTATTTATTCCACGTTCAAATTACTTATTCGATACTAACTAGCAAATATTTCACAATAGTTATCACATATTATTCATTCTTAAAAATTATAAATAAACAAGGATTATATAGAATAAAATCATTATTCCACATCTATCAGACCAACACAACCAAAGGAGAATAATGAATAAACTACCTTATTCATTGTTATGCCTTCCTTATTCTCCAACCAAAATGATTAAAAATACAAGGGACGATAACTTTTTATAGGGTTGTCTTTTTATCTTTACATAAAGTGGTTTTATTCAAAGATAAGCGATTACATCGTCAATCATTAAGTCTCTTTTTACAATATTTGCTAAAAAAAAGAATGAAAGATAAATTTAACCTTTCACGTATACCACATTCTTATTAGGGAAAAAGGAGCCTACCTCGGCAGGTGCAGGTAACTCCGTACACCCGACCTAATTTTTCATTATTTTTTAATTTTTTTTGAAATGAAACCTTGGAGTATTTAGATCACCATGTATTACCATGTTGTCATTCCAAATTCAACTTAATTCGAGACTTCTATCATATTCATCATCAAGGCTGCCAAATTTTAACGGTCTCAGAATTGTTGAAATCGACCATGTCTAAATGAACATGTTAGGAATGTTTGTTTTGCATGAAACTTGAAACACATATTCCCCTTAACATATTAAGTAAATCCCCCCAACTTTTATTCAAAAAAATAAAAAAATAGTTGAAAAATGGGGTGGGTGCAGGGAGTTTCCTACACCCCAGGGTGCAGGCTCCCTGCCCCCTTCTTATTAATATCAGATATGAATATGATACATAGGGGTTGAAATATAATTGAGTTATATCGAAATGATATAAGTGCAAAATTTCCAAATACATATTATATCTATATGGAAGCGGCTAAGAGAAGGTGGAACGAGACTATGAGCCTCTTTGGTTACTGAGTTGGGCTGGGTTGGGGTATCCTCCTGTGAATAGTAGTTGTTTGGAAGGTTGGGATGGTTGGAATGATAATTGTGATGTGATATGACATTGATTGTGTGTTATATTAACTTTTTTTAATGATTATAATATGTTTTTTATTTTAATAAGTGTATTTGAACAAGGTTAAAATCATTATACCAAAGAAATTATATGACCAATACAAGTAATCCCAACCCTGGAATGCAGGGTTAGAATCAGGGGTAAACAGGCCCTATGAGAAGGAAGGAATCTTAATTTTCTTGATTTAAGCTCGAAAATGACAGAAACAGATCACCACCTTCCAGAGAGTAATGCACCAATCCCTTGGCTTATTTCCCAACCCTTTCCACGATCCGAAAAACTTTCTATGGGTCAATATGCGAGAATATTAGTACGTAAGGCACCACATCAATCAATCATATCGATCTTTTTCGAACAAAAAAAATACATAAATCCCGTGAAATCGAGGCATCCACAGTCCACACATCACAATCTAATCAAACCCTCCAACCAGATGGATACGCACACGCCATCACACTCTATACACGCAACGTGACAGCACAGATGGCTCCTCACCTCTCAGTCGAACGCCAAGTAATGGGTTAATAAGAAGTGCCGACCTCGGCGATGCTCTGCAGGGCGGGGCGCCACTGCCTCCTTCGCGTGCTCGTGCCACCGCCGCCTGCGCCCGCCGCATGGCCCTCTCCCACCGCAGCGTCTTCTTCCCTCTCCTTTTTCTGCTCCTCTTTCTCTGCAGGCTGCGGCGACAAATAACACACAATGCGATTCCACGTCAGAAAACAAGTACTAAACTACATTAAAATGACGGTTTAAATTAATCCATCAATCATCGGAAGGTGCAACGCAAGAACGACGGTTTAAAGTAGTCCATTAATTATCAAGTAATGGGATCTTTGGTCAGTTTCATGCGTATCAGTCCTCGATATTGCAGAAATCTACTACATTATATCAAAAAGCAAGATTAAACCATTTCTAACCCTCGATGATTGACCTGTGATGCATGGGATTGCTCGTGAAGAATAAGAAACTGAACTCTGCAGAATGGAGAATTCCAGATAAATATATCGAAGCACTACTTACGGTATTCCCGTCAGCGTCCAGGCCGCTCTCTCTACAGCTCTCTTTCATCTGCTGCGCCAGAAGCAGCCTCCTCAGCTTCACGTGCTTCTTCGACCCCACCCCCTTCATCACCTCTGCGAATCGAAAGCACACCGATATACGGCCGTTTCGGTTCAAATAGAAAAGAAAACATATGGGCATATAAACAATTTCTCCCCTCTATCACCTTGTGAGCTGACCAGTCGGTAGACGTCACCGAGGCGGAGGGTTTCCTCCGGGCGGAGAAGCTTAAGGTGCCTCTTGGGTGGAGAGGAGGAGGTCGCAAGTACGACGGCAACGTAGTGGCCGGGGTTCGAGACCATGACGTCGCCGGCGGTGGTGGAATAGCAAACGCGCTCGATCTTTCCGCCGGGGTGGAGCACGATTACAGTGGCCGCCTCCGCGGCTTGACAGTTACCCATGTAAGAGGGGTGTCGATATGCGGAGATGTTGCGAAGGGAGGTGGTGAGTATTGTATGTCGGCGTTGCTATACTGTGTTGTGGGAGGGGAAGAGACCAATTTAAGAGGTTCTCATAATTAGACGGAAACGGAAGGAGGGGAGGTGCAGTCTTCCCGGCTTCGTTTTACACAGAAACCCCTATAAAATAAATATTTTAGGAATTTTTATACATGTACTCCGCTGTCAACTTCTCCAATAACACTCTACCCGCAACATTTTCTTTTTGGGATTTTTACCCAGCAGACCTTACAGTCTTTGTCAATTACCTCTACGACATTTGAAACATCGTAATTCCTCCCTCACCCCCGTCTCTGTCTTATCCTGCGAACATTACCGTTAAATTGACACATCTAGAGTTAACTTCCTTAAGTTAAAAGTGAGTTAATCTAACCAATCCATGATCGGACGGCTAGAGTTAACCAAGAAAAGAAAAAACAATCCTCCCTCCTCTAACAGCTTCCCTTCCCATTCCACCAACGAGGGGGGCTCGATCGAAGGAGATTGGGCGGGGTCGAGGGAGGCCGCTTGCACTGGAGAAGAGCAGGAGCTTGAAGCAGCAGGGCGGGGGGCTTCGATCGACCGAGAGGGAAAAGGGGGGGCTTCGATTGGCAGGGGAGCCGGCGGGTGGACGCGGGACACAGGGGGGGTAGGGTCTTTGCAGGGGAGGCGGCGGGAGGGGGTTCTTTGCAGAGGCGGGGGAATGGGGGGCTTCGATTGGTAGGGAAGCTGGCGGGGGGACGCGGGGGTCGGGGGGGGGGGGGGGGTTTGCAGGGGAGGCGGTGGGACGGGGGGAGGGGGGGTCTTTGCAGGGGAGGCAGCGGAACGGGAGGGGGGGGGGGGTCTTCGCAGGGGAGGCAGCGGAATGAGGGGGGGGGGAGGGGCTTCGAGCATGGGGAGGTGGTGGGTGCGGGCTTCGAGCAGCGGGGCGAGGGAAGGGCTCCGATCGACAGTTGCGGCTTCGAGCAGGAGTGTGGTGAGCGAGGGAGGGGCTTCGAGCTGGAGTGTGGTGAGCGGTGGAGGGGCTTCGAGAAGCGACAGGGGGGTCGAGCAAGGGAGGCCGACCGACGGACCGAGGGAGGGGGCACCATGTTCAGCTGGAGGTGTAGGGAATGGCAGTTGGAGGTGGAAGGTGGGAGGGAGTGGTACTTGTAGTAAATTTGATAAATACAATGGGTATAATATAAAAGAAGATAATAGAATCCGTTAATTCTAGCGGTTAAATGGATGGAGGTTAACCACATGGTCTGTAGGGTGAGGGAGGAATTACGGGGGTGAGGGAGGAATTACGATGTTTCAAAGGTCGTAGAGGTAATTGACAAAGATTATAGGGTCTGTCGGGTAAAAATTCCTTTCTTTTTCATATATAAAGACAACAACATATGTAAATATCGAGGACTATGGGGGTTATATTCATTATTCACTACTATATATATACTATTTTTCTAATTTTCTGGTATTTTCATAGGGATTTTAGTAATTTAATTATTTTTATCATATAAGCTTTTTTGAGATTTTTAAATGAAAAAGTTAAAAAATTTAAGTTTTTTCCCGTAAAATTTTGGAAAATATATATTTCCACAGAATGCTACAAAAATATTAGCCTAAGAATGAGAACCAAAAAGAAAATGCAAAAGTAAAACATGGAAGTTAATTGAATACAACGACTGAAATAACTGAAGTACATACCAGAACGCAATTGATAAAACTTAGCGGAAAAAAAAGTAAATTTCATGAATAAAACATAAATTAAATAATAAGGGGACTTAAAGTTAATCTTGAGGAACTTACGTGGGAGTAGCTATTTTTTACGGATTTTTTAATACTGGAATAAGAGTATCTTTTAATTAAAAACTGTAGAATGGACACAACTGCAATTTTACCAAATAACTTGAATAAAATAAATTGGCGAAATTCGAACTTTAATATAAAAGAAACTGGAGTTTATGTTAACAGCAAACACTTAAAAAATACAAAATTGCAAAATAGTCCATATGGTCTTTATTTTTTTTACTGTTGAAAGGAGATTGGTGGATTCGAACCCTAGTCTTTTTTTAAGTTGATTCATATGATCTTTAGCTTGTCTACTTCAGATTTCAACAACGGACCTTAAGCTCAAGTGACTGTCTAATGTATGCCTGCAAAAATAGAAAATAATAATAATTTGAGTCAATTACAAGGAAGTCTCCAAACTGTTCATGATATGTGGTCCTCAAACTTACTACGAGGCATATACTACATTTGGAGAGATCATATATAAATATATGCTTGTAATTGAAGTAGTTTTGACAGTAAATTCTCATTCAAGATAAAATATAATGAGATTTTACAGTAAAACTGAAGTAAAAATTGATGGAGGCATAAATGATAAATACTAAAGATGCTAACAAATAATGATTTACTATAAAAGATAAAGAAACATTTGGGAAATCAGAGTTGTTGCAGCTAAGACAGACCACCGTCCTCGTGTAGGGGCTTGCCGTGGCTCTTCTTCTATAGTGGGAGTGTCCGACAGAAGGAGAGAAGGGATAGAGGGAGAGGATGGCCGGAAGAGGCGACGGACAAGGCTGCTGAGGAGGGGCGGCTATCGAAGAGAAGGGAGAAGGGGCATAGGGAAGGGGAGAAGCGATTCCAAGGGAAGAAGGATGGTTAGGTGTGCAAGTGGGTAGATCTATTGGGCTACATATCGGGCCACCATTCAGGCTTTATGTCGGGCCCTCAAACGGGTCAGGCCTTGGGCCGGGTCGGGTTGGGCCAAGCCAAGCCCGAGCCCGGTCCAAAAAAATTTCGGGCTGAACATTTAGGCCCAGGCCCAGCCCCAGCCCGATGATATTTTGGGTTTGGGCTGCGCTGGGCCGGCCCAGCCCAATGCCCATCCCTACTGTAGGGGATGTTATATCCATATATGACTACACATGCAGGTCCATGTACTCGACTGGGCTGGAGCAATTCTCAACCCCCTAAGTAAGCGGTCAACTGGGTTCAGGGCTACTGCAAACCCAAATAAAACATCCGTTTAAAGGGCTGGTTGTAGTGATGTGGTTGTAGCAGTAGCAACAGTAATTGTTCTTATTATTCAAAGAAAATGTATGTATGCTGGTATACTTTTCATCATTACTCATTTTTATTAGAGCTAAAACTCATGTATAAACTACACATTGTGCGATGATTAAGAAAAACATTACGATGTTTATATGTATAAACTAACATTTGAACATAATTAAAACAACAACGAAATGATTAAGAACAAACACTAAAACACATAGACACACACATTGTGCAATATATAACAATTAGGACTCAAATATACAATACAATTATTTTAAATTATTTTCAACAACATATACCAAAACACCCAAAATATATTAAAATAACTTATATATATAATTTAAATAAAATAAAAATATCCCGATTTTCAAATTCAATAAAAACTATATTTTTTTGACTAAGAATATTTAATAAATTCTAATTTTATTGTTTATATATATATTATATATTTACATAAAATATGTACAAAATTATTTTAATAAATATATATAAAAAATACGTAGAAAATTATAGGTACAATAGACCTTTTATATCCCTTATTTTATAATGATAATGGGATTAATAAAACTTTGTGTATGACTAATTTGTTTAAGTACACATTTGCTTATTTTTATATAAACAACTTTCCTTAAATACTCGTTCTTCTACCATGTGTCCAAGGACACACTTGTATAACATCTCAACACCTGAATTTTACCGAGTATTTCCCTTGAAACAAAGGAAACCTAATCAACTTGACTTGTTAATTTTGAGATTCTAGTCTCATTTTTCAGTCGTTCTCTATAAATATTGCATCAGTTCTTTTTTTTTTTTGGGTAAATTATAATTTGGGTCCTCATCTATGGGTCAGATCCCATAATGGGTCCCGATCTTTAAATTGTAACGATTTGGGTCCCATGGCCATTAATGTAAGGAACTTTTTGAGGCTAATGACGAGTATGCCCTTGTTTAAAAGTTGGAACTCAACCCCCATTCCCTTTTCAATAAGGGCATATTCATCACGAACCCCAAAATTTCCATTTCCTAAATGGTCCTAGGACCCGAATCGTTACAATTTAAAGATCGGGACCCATTCTGGGATCTGACCCATAGATGGGGACCCAAATTGTAATTTACCCTTTTCTTTTCTTTAGCTATATATTTCTTTGAGCAAGTTGCGGCAGCTATATTCATCATCAAGTAAACATGGAATACGATACAAGCCTAGACTCAAGTCAACAAAAAAAGTAATGGGGGCAAGAGTTTGGATCACACATCACATTAGAGAGGAAAAAAGCAATGATGGTAGTGTTTAGCCAAATATACATCATTAGGGGTTAGACCAATCAAACCTTGGAGCTAAATATACATCATTAGGGGTTTCCTGATCTCTATAAATCCAAGGTTTTTTTAAGAAAATCATGCATATTAATCAATGTTCGAGTAACTAAAAGTCATGGTTTTTTTGTACAACTCATTTATAGGTTTAAATAATAAGAATATTTGAAAGTAATAGCCATTGATTTGTGTCTTCATTGCCATCTATTGGATTTAATCACTTAAACCTAATCCATTGGCTAAACATTTATCTTCCCTTCATCTTCTTCGAATAGGTTGACTTCATCTCCCTAACAACCTCATCCCAATCCATATTCCATAGCCTATCTTTGAGCCTCCAATTGGAGTTGAGACTATTGTCTATTAGTAAAATCATCCATCTATCTATCTAATGTTATAAGCAAGCTTATCAATCCATAAATAAAAGGACAACCTCCTCTAAAGTTGGAATCACTTTATTTTCGCTTTTATCTTACCAACCGGAGTCTTATGAGCTTCATTTCTTGTGATAGCAGAAAGAAGTCCTTAGGATCAACAACATGAGGAGATGATCCTTCTGAGGTAATTTAGAATGCACATGGTCCTCTTCCTTGAGCTTAAAAATGAATCTCAATGAGCTTGTAATTCATTGCTGTGATCATATCGAGCAAAATTTCTTTTGCATTTTGATCAAGCATCATGTCTTTTTTCTAGATCTTAGTTTAAAGTCAACATTTAGTATTCTCTTCTCTTTTTTAGTAAAACCCCAAAATTCCCACACTTCCATTCTAATTTGATGTTTTTGCATCTGTCTCTAAAAATTTCCGTTAGTTGACCAGAATTCCACAAATATATACCTTCATTCACTACAACAAAATGGTCTTCTGGTGTCAAAACTGTGGTGACGGAATGATGATTTGTAGTGACAAAAATGGCTATTAGGACACCCAGTTCATCACTACTAAACCATCTCCAAAAACTGTGTCACTACAATTTGATTTGTAGTGACGACAAGGCTGTTGCAATCTTTGTTGTGACGCTTATTTCGTCACCAAAGTAATGAAAGGAAGATAGTTGTAATGACCGAATTGGTCTGTCACCACAACCTTAAGTATCTGGATTTTTTATTAAAATGGAATAAATTTTGTCTGGGGGGGAACTATATAAACATCAATAAATATGCACATAGATTATGTCAATAAGTATGTATATATAATAGTGTCACTCTTACATATAAATTTACACGCACATTAAAAAAAAGAACATTACACAAATAAGCAACTCAGTCAGTCCTCAAAGATAGCCAAATAATTTTTGGACCATCTCTTTTGCCTCGACCAAATCATGTGCTAGAACGAGCATCCTTCCCCATCAAACCTTCCGCCTTGCTTCTTGCCCTTTAATTAGATTGCCTTCCTACAAAAAATATGCAGAACTCTGATTAAAGACAAATTAGCAGTACCCACAGTAAAAAATCATATAACATACAATTGCAGCCCCATGGTTTGCATTCCCACGCAATCACAACCTGTTGCGCGTCTCGGACAGGTCCGGGCAGTTCCCGGGCTCGTCACGTAGCCTATGGCCATGTTCTCACGATTCCCTCCATCTCCGACGACGATGTGGACGGGGCCGCATGGGTCGAGGTTGTAGTTGTACACCCTGTTTGATCTCTCGGAGGCATGGACCTGCAACAATGGAGACCATTAGCTTTGTAACAAAGACGTTGGTAATTAGGAAATACATTCTCAGCGATAATCTCTGCAATAAATTTTTATGAAAATGACAACAGGGAACCGCTATTATATTAACCATTGTTATTAGTATAGCAATGGATATCCGTTTGCAATGAATTTCATGCGCATTCTGTGATTTTGCGACAAATATTATTCGTCGCAATATATTTAATAACAGATGATCTACCGATAAATTCCGTTCAATATACACATTTTGTTGCTGCTGAGTTGACGGCACAACGAGATTGGATCCTGCACCAGGGATGCGGCAGAGTCTGATGTAGCCTTTGGAGCCGTTCGATCACAATCGAGTGGTTCCCATGAATTCCCTTGATCTGGGCCCACACAAAGTGAGAATTCATGAGAACTGCTCGATCGTGATCGAGCGGCTTCAAGTGCTACATTAGACTCCGCTGCATCCCTTGCTTCAATGATCATGTAAATTTGCTTCTTAATCCAACATAATAAGATCTTCATTAAAAGTTGTGCAATTGAAGGCAAGCCCAATAGCATTCCAATAAGGATCCAATAGTTAATCCAACGCCTTGAATGACCAGGGTAATGACAATAAAAGTGTATTATAAGCAAAACACACATACCGGAGATATAAACAAAACAGACATTAGAAGTTTACTTAGCCAATCTTTCAAAAAACTTCTTGTATCCTTGAACCTTGATAAAGCACATAGCATTGCTAGTAACAAGAGAACAACCATAGCATCAAGTCATTTCAATGTTAGATATAGATGGGTGAGGGATATAATCGGGGTCCTACAAAATCCATTGGATTTCATCAACATATTCATAAACGAAGTATGTCCGCCATGATTTTATCAGAAAAATTGAATCCTTTAGTCAGGGTATTCAGTGACAACAACAATAATTAATGTGTGATTACATAGTGAAAAAATATCTCGCAACATATATAAAAGAAGTTCGAATATCTTTGTGGATTGATCATGCCTACCTTATGCATATCCACATATCTTTTTTATTCTTGCTACATATACCTATAAACCCATTTCTACAGGAATCACAACATTATTTTTAGAAAGAGTAATCACCACAGATGATGGAAGTATACGTAAAATGCATGTGTGCACGCACAAACATATGAGAGAAAAATGATGTGACAAACCAACATTAACAGTCAAACAAAAGAGCATCTCCACCATATAAAACATAAAAACAGAATCAAACAAACTATAGATAAGTTGTGAAATTGCAGTAGATAAAGCAATTCTCGCTTCCTTATGTGAAGAGTGAAAAGATTCACTGCCATCATGTTCTTAATAAAACAACTTAACGAATCGGGAATGCATAAATTGCAAAATGTATTTGATTCTCTAGCATTAATAAAACAAGTACATGCATTGTCTATGGATTGACCGTGAAGATGGCCTCCTGCAAGGTCCCTAGGAACAAGTCCATCACAAGAGCACCAAAGACCATCAAAACTCCAATGAAACTGAAATTGGACGAAGAGTGAGCATCAACCAAAGTGAACAAGATCAGAAGCACCGCAGAGACGTATTCGTGAGCTGGATATGTCCACCTAAGTCTAGGGATGAAGACCCACATTATCATAAATAGGAAGAACTTGGTAACCAAAGAGTTAAATCTTGATTTTTTTTTACCGTAATCAACTGAGTAGAAAAGATTATCAATAGTAATATATCCCATACAAAACTTGAAAAAAGCATATTGCTGTCAAAAAAGTGAAAAAAGGACAGTCGCGAGAGGCACATCTTCAACATATAAGTATTCTTTGTTCCATGTTAGGAAATTTAAAAAAACTGAAACAAATGTGATCATGGCATGTTAATGATCCAAGTAAATTAATTGGCATTTAATTTGGAGATTAGAGTTAAATGCACCATAGCATGGGACCGCAAACATAGAATCGTTGCAACAGGGGTTTCTAATTGCCTCACCTTTGTGGACTTGAACATGAGCTGCGCAGAATAGTTTAGGAAAGTCAAAGATCCCTTTGCGAGGCCATGGAACCTATCAGGACTGCCCAGAGCTTTACATATGTCTTCCAAGGTTTCACCATCTTCTCGATGCTGAAGTGATGAAGGTATAAAAGGGCTTGTACACGAACCCTTGCACAAACGTGAAGTACCGGCCATAGCTGCAAGAGAAGCAAGTGAGAACAATGTGTCTATCACATTCTATAACATGCCAAAGATTTCTATGTCACCAAGAAAGCACGAAAAAACATTAGATTGAGAGCGTTACCTGAATTGTAGGCAGTTATATACATATTAATGAAATTAAAACAGAGAGATATGTTAGGCAGAAATTAAAACGGAGCAGACGAGGAATTGCTACCACTTTGACAGTGTCAGCATTCTCTCCATCAAGTTACCACTGAAGGTGTCAACATTCTATGGAATAGTAGCGGGTTCATCTTGATATTCCTTTGATGTCCATCATCGCATCCATATCTTTATGCTCCATAGCTTTTATTGCAAAATAAACTGAATCTATTTGTGCATACATCATATTGTCATATTGTATGTGTATCTGTCTTCGTTCTTCTACGATTAGGCCTAAAAGGTAGATAATCCAATGAGACACAACTTGGGTCAACTTTGCAAGCAAAGTAAGGATATATACACATTTATAAGAAATGGAGACTCAAAAGAAAATTCAGTAGTTGTTGGATGTATTGTGCAAGATCTGGATGTATTGTTGGAGAAATGGTGTGACAAGCCTGTATAATAATTGCATGCCTATATTTTTAGTTTTAAATGGAAATTATCTCTGTTTTATCCAACAGAAGGGAAGACATGGAATGGTTTATGTCTGCCAAAGAAGAATTTTATAACAAAAAAGACTCAATGGATCATTTACATGTTCATGTGATTAGTCATCTAAATTATTATTTAAAAAATCCCACATGTATTTGAATTTAGACAATAAAATAAAAAATGTAAAACTTGAACTTAAAGCCACACCAATGATGGACTTCAACTAAGACCACCACCATCATCCCAGAAACTCTCAAACAATCTAGTGATCGCGAGAAAAACAACAGTTGTTTCTTAAGACATAGTCACTTCATTGTGGTTGTGCAATACTGGGGACACCACTAGTACAATTATTCATATACTGCCACTACAGGCCGGTGGCTCGGAGGGGACGGTCGAGGACCGCCCCTTTATAACAATAACCGTCCCTTCTGCTCAGAGGGGACGGTCAACGAACCGTCCCTTCTGCCACCGTCTCATTTGAGTAGATGGGACGGTTCTCACGAACGTCTCTTTTAATAAATCATTGGGGACGGTTGAAACCGTCCCTTTAATTATTAATAGTGAGGGCGGTTACAACCGTCCCTAGTACCACGAATAATAGGGATAGTTGTAAGCGTCCCCAATGGTCAAACATTTTACGACAGGCACAGAAGACCTGTAGGGACGGTTGTTGTAACCGTCCCCAATGGTCAACCATTTTGCGACGGGCACAGAAGACCTATGGGGACGGTTTACACCGTCCCCATTAGGTCTTTTGGCCGATGTCAAACCATTGGGAATGGTTGGAACCGTCCCGCTTGAGAAGCAGAGGGGACGGTTGTGACCGTCCCATCAAGTTTGGGGTCTATAGCGACACCAACAGAAGGGTATACGGGACGGTTGTAACCGTCCCATATAGTCAGTCTATAGCGATGCCAGCAGAAGCGTATATGGGACGGTTGTAACCGTCCCATCTAGTGTTGGGTCTATAGTGACGCCAACAGAAGGGTATAGAGGACGGTTGTAACCATCCCCATTAATCTTTGAGCTATCCTCAAAAGGGAGACATTTCTGTAGCACCATAGGGGACGGTTATAACCGTCTCCAATAACCCCTGGATGGAAAAAAATACTAGATTCATGGTGTTTTCTTAACGCTCCCTCTGCGAAATCAAATAACATATTCCATAAACTCAAAATTCAAAATATAAATAAGACACTTTATAGTTACAAAGAAAATGGTTGTCAATACTACATAGTCTTAGGCACTACTAGAAATATTACAATAAAATGTTCAACAAAAAACTAAAATTTACTGCATCAGAAGAACCTCCCTGTAGTTGCTGAGGAGGTTCGGGAACCTCCCGAATACGTCTAGGTCTAGGAGCCATCTCTGAAATTTAAAGGAGTTATTTCAAAAAAATACATTTAGATAGATGACAATAAATTCAATTATTTGAAATTAAAAATAAAACTTGCTAGTTCCAACGTCGCTGTCTAATACTTCATGGAAAAAATCACTGGAGTTATTTTGGTATGCAACGTCATTGTCTAGTGCATCTTCCTCTTCGTTTATATCGAAGAAATCTCTCGGTATTGTTCTAATGGGTATAATCCATCCACTAACTGAGTTATCTGGAACATAAAAGACCTGTTCGACCTGACTGGCAAGCGTATACTGCTCATTGTTTTGTAACCGACCTGTTTGCTTTAAAGAAAGAACCTTATTTCTATCCTTCTTGTAACCTAATCCAACTCGACCCACATCGAACTAGATGCAATGAAATAAAACACACCTTGCATCATGTGTAAAACTGATTTTTAGTATATCAATAATCTCGCCATAGTATCCGTCAATTTCAGCATTGAGATCGGCCTTCACTATTACTCTAGAAAGCTGTGATGCTTTATTTTCATCAATTGACTTCTTTCGAAATCTAAATCCATTAACGATATAGCCGGAATGTGATATTACTAATGAATATGGACTCCTGTGGATTATATCGAGATTCATGCTCCACCGTTCATCTTTAGTAACTTTTAATAGTTCAATTTTATCCCCGAACCATTTCAGAAAGTTTGATTTGCTAGTGGTTGTTGACTGAAACTCTTCAAAGAAAGAATCAACCTCGTCTACTTCCATCAAAATATAATAATGAATAAGGTCTCTTTCATCGTCTGAAATACTACGACAGGTACTCTTTAGGATAACTCGTCCATTTTGTTGAAAAATCCAAAGTTTATTTGGATCTTCTGTCCATAACTCACCATCATTATTTCGTTCGAACCGATCGAATCTAAAACTCTTGCCATCATCCATATACATGTCAAAAAATGTGATACATTCTTCACATAAATATCCCTCGGCAATGCAACCTTCAGGTGCAGCTTTATTAAACACCATATTCTTTAATTTCCGTAGGTATCTTTCAATTGGATACATCCATCGATACTGCACAGGCCAAATAGGACCAGGTATCAATAACGACATCATCATAAAGGAAGATGCCATTGACATCCATGGTGGCAGATTATATGTAACAAGTATCACATGCCAAATAGAGTAACTCGTACTCATATTTTCGAATGGATTAAAGCCGTCAGAAACAAGATCCAATCGTACGTTTCTTACTTCTTCAGAAAACGATGGATACATTTCATCAAATTTGCTCCACTCCTCTATATCTGATGGATGTCGCATAACACTGGTTACATCTTTCTTTTTGATATTACTATGCCATATCATCATTCTAGTTGTTCTTTCGTATGAATATAATCGCTGTAATCGGGGAATCAAAGGAAAGAACCGTAAAATCTTCTCCGGTTTTTTCCTCTTCGAATCATTACCAATATTCTTATATCTACTACTTTTGCAGTCAGGACATGTATCTAAGTTTGAATAATCCTTCCAATATTAAATGCAGTCGTTCGGGCATGCGTCAATTTTCTCGTAGTTCAGTCCAAGTGCACAAAATCCATCATTTCATCGGTGTCATGTCCGCGAATATTATCTACCATCTCAAATATAGCATCACGGTCTTGTGTTTCAGAGACACCTCTTTCAGTATCACCTTGAACATTACTATCTTCTTCTAAAATAACTCCTTCACCATGATATGTCCAATTCGTATAATGAAGCCAAAAACCATTTAATATCAGATGCTCGTAAACTATGGCTCGATTTTGGGTCGAAGTGTTTTTGCATCTTATGTAAGGACAATGTATCTTATCTCCTTCACCTCCTACAATATGATAGTGCGATTCATATCGAAAAGCTCAGTCTAAGAATCCGATAACTCCTTTGTTATATGTCCGATAGTCATCGAATCTTTTGTTCATCCAACTTTTGTCCATTGCCTAAAGGTAAGATCCAAAGTTAATTACAAAAATGTTTGGTTAGTTTCAATAATGTATATAGGTTATATTTTTTTGATCCTCTAAACTAAACTATTAAGCAATTAACTAAGCATTACAAACTATGTATCCATATATGATTCTACTTTACAACTTCTACTTTACAATCATAAAGCAACTAATTTGGGATAATTAATTAAGCAACTCTACTTTACAACCTCTACTTTACAATCATAAGCATCCATATATGATTATACAAACTATATGTTTTTGATCTAGCTATGTATATACAACTTCTACTTTACAAAGATTAAACAATACTTTAAAAAATGTATACAATCATAAGCAAACATAATATATTAATAAATTACTAAAAAATTAAATAAAAAACTTACATCCAAATAAGATGATAAAATCAAGGCGGAGGGAGGTGGGTGACCGGGCGGAGGATGATGTACAGATGGAGACGGGCGACGGTCGGGCGGGGCTTGAGGAGGAGGGCGAGAGGGCGATGGGGCTGAGTGGGCGAGAGGGCGGAAGCGTAGGGCGGAGGAGGAGGGCAAAGGGGCGAGAGGGCGGGGGCGGAGGCGGAGGGCAGAGGAGGAGGGCAAGGGGGCGGAGGCGGAGGGCGGAGGAGGAGGGCAGGGGGCGAATGGGCGGAGGGGGAGGGCGGAGGAGGAGGGCAAGGGGGCGAGAGGGCGGAGGCCGGAGGACGGAGGAGGAGGGCATGGGGGGGGGCGACGCTATGGAGGAGGAGTCCGGACTATCGAGTGGAGGAATGAGGGAGATGGATTCGTCGGAGATGGGTATATGACCATCGGGGACGGTCGTTCGACCGTCCCTTTTAATAATAATCGGGGACGATTATAAGTGGACCGTCCCCTCTGGTTGTTTTTAGGGACGGTTACTCAACCGTCCCCTAAAATCTACTTTAAGGGACAGTTACAACCGTCCCTTGTAATAATAATCGGGGACGTTACAAGTAGACCATCCCCTCTGGTTGCAGATATTTTCACCAGCGCGCCAATTAGATTGGTTTTAGGGACGGTTATGCAACCATCCCATAAAACCAGCTATAAGGGACGGTTGTAACCGTCCCCTATAGTTTCGTATAAGCGACGACCACAGTGAAGTAATGGGGACGGTTATGACCGTCCCCTACAGGCCCGGGTAGATAAAAAACCAACCTGTGGCTCTGATCATACGGGACGGTTATATAACCATCCCTAAATGTCATATTAAAGGCGACGGTCATAATTGACCGTCACTAGAACTATACAGAAGGGACGGTCAGCATACAACCTTCCCCTGCAATAGTATAGGGGACGGTTGCTATATGACCGTCCCTAATAACCATCCCCAAAGACCGTCCAGTTTGTAGTGTGCATGTTGTTGTTCTTACCGACATATGTAAAATGCACAAGTCAAGAAACAAAATCTCTATATCAGCGCAAAAATAAAATAACCACTACATTCTATATCACTCAGGCCTTCCGTTTTTTCATCATGATGTAGAATGCGAGGTTCTCCGGATGTGTGGTGCTCTCCAATGTGATCTTGACTGACATTAACAGATTCAGCTAGACTCCATCCTCATCAGGACCCAACTTCTAAATAATTGGGACCCTGGATTGTTAAGCAGCGGTGCTTGATTATTTGGTTATCTAAGAAGCTGGGATTAAGTAGGCAAACATGCATATGTAATCAACAATATAAAAACAAGCTTTAGGAGAATATTTGGAATTAAAAATGATATTAAAGATATCAAACTATGAAAATAGTTCTAACATATATATGCAAGCAACAAAATAGATTTACCAGAAAAGGATGAAGCAATGTCGCACACAAGGCTCCCGATCCCGATGCTCGCTGCCACTCATGGACCACTAACGCCCCATGACCTCCGCCGCTCGCAATCCCATCCACCTACATTGGCCAAGTCCACCGACCTTCACCTTCGCTTGGAGGAGATCTGTTGAGCCCCTTCCCGTTGCGACCCTCCGCGCTGGTCGCATATGAAGCCATAGCTATAGTAACCTCTCTGCCATCACAGGTGTCATCGAGATGTAGTGATCCTCGAGGGCCGACACTGGTGGTACTTCAGCCGCGCGATGGCAAATGTGGGCGGCTATTGCTCTGCCATAGTACAAAACCTTCATGCTTCGCCCGTTGCCTAGGGCCCTCATCTTCTACTGAAGTACTTATCAAGCTCAACCCATTGATCATCCCCTCCCTGCCACCCTCGCATGCCTCCCGTCGCATTCGGCATAATCCAATGCCCTCGCCCACCATCTGCGTGATCCACCATGCGCCGATCGCTGACATGATCCCCCCAACGTCCACCGCCAGTGCAATCTACCTGACGAGTTTCATTCTCACCCTAGACCCTTTTCTTCCTCCTTCGGTGAAATATACGAAGTGCTCCGATTGGGAACGTCAAAATGGTTTTATATAAGGTTAAAAAACATGGGTTAATATGATATTTCTTCCTGTGGGGTCCAACATTTCGTCATCACAGGATTTAGTTGGTATAGTTTCGTCACTACATCTCATTTCTCGTGTAGTGATTTCACTTATTATCAAGGTTTCCATTGATCACTTTTATCATAATTGATTTCAAGTTCTTTGTAGTGTATTATATTAAGTTCGAATAAGCTTATATGATCGAGTAATCCTCAAGATAATTTGTTCAATATTATATTCCTTAAGCTCCATGCTGATTTGAAGAATATCTTCCTATCAAATCTAGTTCTAGTCAATTAAATATTATTTTGATTCTCTTTAGCTTGATCATAATTGGTGACTGGACGAGATGATCCTCAATTTAAGCTTGATTTTCAATATGATTTGAGTTACTTTATTTCTTCTTGATGAAATCCTGATTCATTAACTTTATTATTGCATTTTATGTTAAAACTTAATAAATACATGTAAACATGCAATAGTATCTCATTATTATAGGTACACACTTCTAATATCTCATTCTTGTAAATACATTCTTCAATAATAAGAGTGAAATATTAAACATAAAATACATGAAAATGAGGAAAATATAAAAAGAAATAAAGAGTAAAAGGCATCCTCTGAATATTTATATGTGTGTATAGAGACTAACTCAAGAGAATCAAAGCAAATATATATGTAAGACCCATATATGGCATAAACCTAGAGATCAGGCTAACACGGGTTGCTTCACAAACAATAAAGTAGAAGTAGAATAGGAGAAAATGAAAAAAAATAAAATATGCATACATAACACTTATCTAAATTCATGTACATACTACTTATAGAACTTTAACCAATTTCTATAGCTTTATTTCACAAAACATTAAAATGAAAGTGGTTTCAATAAAATTGGAGTTAAGATGTGAGAAATAGCTTTTTGGATTATTATTATTGTATATTTGTTTGTATTGTACATTGTAGTATTTTATTCTTTTATTTATTTTTCTTTTATTTTTGTACATATTGTATTTTTAAATTTTTGTACGTATTATATTTTATTTATATAAAATGCAAATAAAAATTACAAAAAATATACAAAAATAAAATCATGTATATTTTGTATATGTATTACAGACTTATGTTGTAGATACTACTATTTATTTAATTTAATAAATTATCTCATACAAATTAAACAAAAATATTTTTAAAATCCTCAAATAATGTTGTAAATTAATAAATTATTAATATATATGTATTTGTAAAAATAAATTATTAAAAATTAACTTATGTATATATATATATATATGTGTGTACATATATACATACCAATGAATAAAAGTAAATATTTAATTTCTCCTAACTATTTAATTTATTTAAATTATAAAAATCTCCATAAACGAGTTTATTTAATTATTAATGTTTTTTATTTATAAATTTATTTTTTTATATTAATTTTCTATTGTATTTTATTTTATTTCACTTTTTTATACTATTTTGTGTTTTAGCAAGTTTGTCCCTATCACTCCATTGGCGAACCCAGGTCTGTTGACCCGAGTCAACTCTCCATCCTTGATCCATTTTCCTGAATAACTGCTCATCGTCCACTGTTCCATGATTTTTCCTAATCAATCCATTGATCTAATGCACTCGATTCCTTCTTCAGATCTATCGCTAACATTCACGCCCGACTAATACTTTCACATCTCGAGCATCGAGTGCTTTGTTCATTTGAATTTTGTCAGACTCCAGCTATATAAAATCCCCTCCAAATTCATCCGCCCTTTTGATCCGTATTGGACCCAGTTTTCCACCTGAAATTGCCACATGGAGGATTCAGCTTGTGATAGGAGCGAATCCCCTTGATTTTGATCGAGAATTGGACCCTAGTTGACGTGATCCGACGCTGGCTAGGGCACTTTGCCATGACCAAGCCTCTCCATCCTCTCGCAATTGGGCGACGACCCTTCCATTCCATCATTGATCCACCGCCGATTCATCCTCCATTATCAAGTTACCTTAATTTTTTGCAATATCATTTGATTTTAGGTAAATCTGATCATATCTCAGATTTAGTTCCAATTTGCTCGATCGGAGTTCTTCAACACATAATCTTCACATCCGATCATCCCTCAACCTTCACCTACCATTTCTCCACAATTCTTCCACATCTGACCACCCAGATCCATTGTGGATCTGGTTTATGAACTTCCCGATCATCTACCCTGGAGGTCTCCGCTCACCCCATATATCCATCTGTTTCAACTTAATAAGGCCGACCGAAGATCGTCTCCGAGCAGAGGAATGTCTTGCAGGGACTAGGAGCCTTCTGGAGCCGTGATTTGAGTACTTGGAGTTCGATCGATCGAGAGAGAGAGAGAGAGAGTCACATGGAACTGCAGATCTTAGATCAAGCACCTTCGAGCTTCATCGACACACCCTTTTATTTCTTTATTATGTTGTTAGTTCAGTACCTGAAATAATTTTTCTTTCACTTAAGTCCATGTGCATTAGAGTAACTAGTGGCTTGTTAATCTTACTTAATTAATTGCTAGTCATCTTGAAAAATTCTCTAAAAATTTTGAAATTACCAGCTAATAATATCTATCATCCTTAATTTTTGTTTGTAAGAATAATTAATTTTATTGTTTGCAAAAATTCAAAAACTCTCTAAAAACATCGTGTTTGCAATAATAAAAAAAATTCAAAAATTGTTTGGAATTCTATAAAAAAAATTATTATTGTTTTCTTGAGTTGTTTTAAATTCTGTACACTTTTTTTTGAAATTCTTCATTAAAATCAAAAAAATTATAAAATTTAGAAACCATTAAAAAATCGATATAAAATTATAAAAAAATTAAAAATACATAGAACAGCTTTTCTTAAAGCTTGAAAAATCATCTTAATATTTGTTCATATTTTCTTTATTATTGATTTTATTTTCTATTTTAAAAATCCAAAAAGTCTTCTAGATTTCTATTTCGATTATTTCCTATTTTAATTTAATTTGAAAATTCTAAAACATTTAAAAATCTTTGAAAACTCACAAAATAGTAAAAATTTATCAAAGACAAAAAATATTTGGGATTTTCACTCGGTAGACCCTGTAATCTTTGTTAATTACCTCTACGACTTTTGAAACTACGTAATTCCTCCCTCACCCCCGTAAAGTTGCTCTCCTCCCTCATCCCCGTAAAGTTGCTCCCTCAAGCAGGAGAGGCGGTGCCCGGGGGTTTCGGGGGGGGCTTCGACCTGAGGAATCAAGATGCTCGAGCGGTTAGCGGCGGAGGGCTCGAGCAGGAGAGGCGGCTCGGGGGTGGGGTGGGGGGCTTCGACCTGAGGAATCAGGATGCTCGAGCGGTTAGCGGCAGAGGGCTCGAGCAAAAGAGGCGGCACCAGGGGGAAGGTGGAGGGCTTCGACCTGAGGAAGCTCGAGTGGTTACCGACGGAGGGCTCGAGCAGGAGAGGCGGCGCCCTGGGGGGGGGGGGGGGGCTTCAACGCAGCGTGGCCCCAGAGAGGATGGGTATAATGTAAAACAAGATAACATAATCCGATTATTTTTAACGGTTAAATGGATGAGGGTTAACCATAGGGTATGTAGGATAAAGGTTAACAAGTTTATAGGGGTAAGGGAGGAATTACGTAGTTTCAAAGGTCGTAGAGGTAATTGACAAAGATTATGGGGTCTGCTGGTAAAAATCCATACATATTTTTCTTTGAATTTTTTTGCTTATTTTTACTATTTTAAAAAAAATTAGAATGAGCGTGTTTCCTTTATTTCCACTTTGTTTTATTTGCTTTGTTTTGAAATTTTTAAAAATATAAACATTTACAAAATTTCCAATTTATTTTATTTGTTTTTTTAAAATTTAAAATATAAACATTTGCAAAATTTAAAATCACTAAAAATAAAACTAAGAAAACTTAAAAAAATATAAAAATGAAAAATCCTTAAAAATATAAAAGATTAAAAAATAATAAAAAACATCAAGAGAAGAAAAAGAGCCTCTTTGATTTTCTAAAAATTAATAACCCTAGTTTTTTCTTGCTCTCTCCTTGAGTTCGACCTTGGGGGCTAACCATGTTAATAAAAAGTATATCTATTTCTTTTCTTTATTTGGATAAATAATTATTTGATTCTTTTGAGAATCTTTAGGTGAACAACGACACATTGATTATATCTCTTCATTTCAATAAAATAATTAACCCATGGAATTGTGTGAACATCAGGAAGCAATGACAAATATTCATTAAATTAGAACTCAAACTCCAAACTGACTATATAATACTAGCTCTTGATCTGACTTATTTATTTTTTGATAGCTTTTCAAAACTATAAAGAGATATATAAGCATCCACTATTATCTATCTAGTTAATGCTGACCTCATTGGTTCCGATTCCCCTCATGGAATGTCCTATGGGAATTCTTATTCTTTTCTTAAAAAATAGTCCTATTTTGATAGTGGCTTCTTCCTTGCGTCAACTTTTTTGACTATATATGATTATTTCTGGTTGAGACCCCCCCCTCCCCCCCACACACACACAACACAAACTTTGGGCTAATTTGGTAACTGGGTTGGGTTGGGGTACCCCTTTGAATAGTAAACTGAATGGAGAGTTGGGAGGGTTGGAAGGAGGGGTACACCGGTGATTGGATGTCTCTGTTCTCATCAATAGTCATGCCCCTTTGTGGTGAGGGGGAGCTCTCTTTTGACCAGCTTTCTGCATTGAGTACATATATATTGCTTTCATTGTGCAAATTCAAGTCTTGCTCAAGTTCTTGCTTTACTATATTCTGACACAAAGAATACCGGATAGTTCATTAGCAAGTAACTGAGGTTGACAAGACTGAGATTAGCAAGAAGTTGAATGGATAGACACATCAACATAGATGAAACCCACGCCACCAAAAGGAGCATTTGATTTGAGAAAGATGATGGTTGCAGCCCCGCAAAAGATTTAATTATTGGGAAAGTCTAGCACTAGCGAAAATACTAGATAACTTCTTAGCATATTTTTTAGATAAATTCATGCATCACATTTGTTATGATCCCTCTATTCTTATCTTTTAAGAGGATCTTAAAGTATAAAACAAAGGGGGAACTCTAAAGTAAAAGAAAGGGGGGCCAAAAAGACAACATGAAATGTCTTTGTTTGCTATCAATACGTTATTTGATGCCACTATATTATTCCAATTTTTGTAGAATTATAAACTTCACTTTTTAATAATCCAAAAAGTGAGAGATCTATGGATAAGAAGCATTTTTTAAAACTTCTAAGTTTTTCAAAAAGGGGTATTTTTAAAAGTTTTTAGCCCAAACACTAAACTTGTATGTTTTTGTTAAATACTTCGTAATTTTTTATCATCATCGAAAGGAGGAGACTACTAATGACTGCATACATAAATAGTTTTAGTGATGAAAAAAACTTTGTTGTATTAGCTTGTATTTTAGATGTGAAGCAAGCTAAGGAATTCATGATGAAAGATGTAAAAACTAAGACTGTGATAATGAAATCAGCTAGATCTACTCAAGCTACAGTAAAGCTGATAAAGCTGAGAGCTCAAGTTAATGGAGTTACATCGACATGAAATATAGACAAAGAAAGCTAACAATGAATTGAAAACAAAGAGGAGTTCTGAGAACTATAATATATTGAGTGAGTCACATTCTAAAACTCGTGCATGTGCATAACCTACAATTCCAACTTAAAATAGTTCTTAATCCTCTATCAACTGACTAACTAGTTCTTCGATTGACCGGTTGTTGTCTAAAAAACTAATGATTTTGATCAATTGACTAATCCTATTGAAAGATCAATTGACCGTTAACATTCTTGGTTAGTCAACCAATTGCCTAAGTGATAACTACAATTTTGAGAGCGGTCGTATTGACTCACAAGGTGAGTCAACAGTCGGTGTCGTGACCACTACAGAAAACTGTATTTAATCAACAATTAACCCACACTATAGCAAGCAATAAGAAATAAATGTGGAGTTAAAATTTATTTTTAACTCTGCACAAAAGATGTATAGCAAGCAAGTATGCAGAGAGTTCGAACACAGGGAGCAAACAAGGTAGATCAAGCAAATGTGTGTGAGTGTGAGGTGTGTTTACACTATGCAAGCAAAGAAAATTTTTGTGGGTTTTTAAATTTTTTTAATATTTATTTTTTTATTTTTAATTTTGTATTTTGATTTTTAATTTTCTGATTTTTATATTTTATATTTTATATTTTTTCTTTTTCAATATTGGAATATGTAAACGAGGTGATAAAAGAGGTGATAATATATTTATAAAAATATGCAAAAATAGCCAAAAATTCAGAAATAAAATCTTTTTGGCATTTTTATGATTTTCTACTGTTTTTGGGATTTTTGGGTATTTTTTCCAAATGTTTTTGGTATTTTTTAAATACTGAAATAAAGGAAACCAGGGACTTAACTACTGGCTGGGGGTTAAATAGGAATTAAAAATAAAAAAACAGCCACAAAATTTTTCCAAACTATTTTTAAAATAAATATGATAAAATAAGGAAGAAACATGAATTGAATTTGCAATTTTTGGAGTCTTCTAGAATTTTTTATATTTTTTTGAAGTTTTGTGTATTTTTGAATTTTTAAGGTTTTTCTTTTGAGATTTTTAGTGATTTTTGGACTGACACTAAAATAAGTTAAAATATGCAGTAGGGAATTTTTTTGGAATTTTTCGAGGTCTTTTAATATTTTTTGGTATTTTCTAAGCTAGACAGTGCTGAAATGGCAAGTTTTTGATTTTTAATAAATATTAAAATGCAATAAAATCAAAAAGTAAAAATATGGCGTGAAAGTGCGAGTGAACAGTAGCTTAAGTTTAATTTTTGAGAATTTTTTTGATTTAAAATGATGCCGTAATTAAATAGATCAAACAAGCTAAGGTATGAAGGCTGGTAGGGTCTAATTCACAATTAGACAAAATTCCAGGGGTTTTCAGGCAATTTTTACGCAAAACTTAACACTGAAATAAATACTTCGTGGACTGAATATAAATTCCTAAAGCCGCCAGGGCTTGTCTGCAAAAATCCCAGGATCCACGTGCTAAACACGCGCTTGTCAGGGATATAACAGTAATATTAAAAAAGGCGGAGGGCAGAAAAGCAAAATGTCCACAAAGTTTAACACTTATATAAAAACTTTTGGACTAAGCACCAATAATCAAGAGTAGCTAGGGCCTTGTCCGCAAAATAGCCACGCGCGGCTGGCAAGGGCTAGAAAGCAAAAACAGAAAGTACGTGGTTCTTTTAGCAATTATTACAAAAAGTTTAAAGCATCAGATGAAAGTTTAAAGAGTTTTAAGTAAATACAAAAAAGGTTGGGTTTAAGTCGCAAAATACCCAGCTTTGGGCGCGATCTGACGGTGGGTTATATTCCACTTAAGCCACGTGGCAACAATCCACGGCTCCGTACCCCTTCGTCTTAACGACCTGGATTAGAACGGGGATGACGATCGGACGGCACTGGTGCACCAAATCCGACGTCACCTAGGCTTCATGAAGAACACGGCCAAGATCAACGGCCCTGGAGATACCCGGAAGAACACGATGAACTCGCCCCTTTGGCGAGTTTGATTCGAGTGCAGCTCTCCCCTCTGAACACCTGGGAGCCTTCTGACGGTTGCTAATGGTTCCTGGAAGCTCCCTCTAGCAAGGGGCGGCTCAAAATGGCGGGTTAACCGCCGACGCACCGCCACGGCGTTCACGGGAGGAAGAAGCTCCAGGTGGTTCGTTCTGCGGCAAAATCGACTCCAGATGGAGTCTCTTGTCCCCTGCGACCTGTAAATGAAGAGCAAGAGCAACAGTAGATGGCCCAAAGGGACTGATTGGTGCAGGGATGGTGGCGTGGGGTCGGTGAATGCCGCCGGAGCTCAAGAGCTCCGGCAAGGTGTTCGATCGTGAAGTGTACGCAGATTAATTGATGAAAAAGCAAACTAACTGTACGAGCTCAAACCTAAGACTGCTGGCTGTCTTAACTACAAGAAAATAAACAGAAAACGTACCTCAAGGGCAAAGATGCCAGAGGTTGAACCTCACGGCCGCAAGGCCGGAGATGGAGGTTGGAACGCGCCCAGGAGCTCCTGGGTTGCATCTCAACAAGGTCGGAGATTGCCCTCTGTCACCGGGGATCTACCAGTCATTCCTCGGAGGTTTTGGATCTGGCCAAAGGCGGTTCAAAGGGCGAAGGAACGATTGGGGTCGGTTTTGAAATGTGGTGACGAGGGCTCACAAATCAAGACGCACAGCTCGATGCAATGATCCACACCCCAAGGAGAACCTTGGGCGTGTATGATCATTGTTCGAGGAAAACTTTTCGTGAAGGAAGCGTCTTGATTTGGTGAAAGGAGCGTTCCCCAAAAAATCTTGAAAATGGCTAAAAACCACAGTCTGACAAGGTTCAGACCTCGGTCAGAGAGTTGACCGAGGTCAACTAGCGGAGCCCTCTGGTTTGTCCACGTGGACCAACCAGAAAATTCCGTGGCAAAAATCCTTGTAAAATAAATTAAAAATAGCAAATGAATTAAATAATTTTTTATTATTAAATAAAAAATGTTTATTATTTTCTAAATTATTTTATGGTGATTTTTAATTATTTTTTTAGGTATATTTTTACAAGTTTACTTTTATACCCCTATATAGGTATATTATCTATATACTTTATTACTTTATTTTTATTTTGTGTATTTTAATTTTATTATTTTTATTTCTTATTTTATATAATTATAAAATACTTTTATACACATAGATATATTTTTATTTTATTTTATTGATATATTTTGTATATTTAATAAAATATAAGGATGTATTGTATATGTATGTGTATAGGTATAATACCTATGTATTCTATATACAATTATTTTTATTTTGTATTTGATTTAGGTTTTTATTCTGATTTTAATGTACATAATTATTGTAAGTAATATTTACATAATTATAAAAATATAAAAATATAAAAATAATGAATAAATAATAAATTGAATGTTTTAATCTCTACAATTATACAATGTGGGTCCAAAACTCAACTTTCAAACCGTAGCTCCGCCAAATGCGAAACCACCACCATTAAATAGCTTATTTTATTCTATATACAATTAAAGGTGAGTTTGATGCATTTGGAGTTGTCATTTGTGAGATACGGGTCTGGGAAGTTAGCATTCTGGATTTTTATCTAGACCATAACTTTTTACCTGTACATTATTTTTCAGTGAAATCAATTTTGTATTTTTCTTTATTAAATTATCTACAACTTTCATGTACAAAGTTTCTTTATTTGAAGTATAAAATGTGGAACCAAAAATAGGTCCCAAAATGAATAAAGAATGAATAAAATAAAAGGAATTTGTATTGTATTTTGGTCCTTATCTCCCCCTACTTTATTCCTGGTCGATCTAGTCATCGAGATGCCTGGGTCTCGGGATTTCGGGTCATAAAATATTTACAATATTTTATTCTTTTTCTTTTCTTTTCTTTATTCTATAATTTTGGCATTAAAAATATTATTTTATACACTTTTTACACACATATGCATGAATGCTAAAATGCATGAATTAAGCCTATTTACACGCATTTACTAGGGTTTTTAAGGCCAAAATGATAGAATAAAGATGATGAAACGTAGATTCATCATCCCCCTATACTTGCCTTTGCTAGTCCCTAGCAAACACTTATGAAATAAGTGCAGAAAGAAAAACAAAGAAAAGAAAAAGAAGAAGGTGGACTAAGTGTAATTATCAAACTTGTCTTCACAAAATCATAGTTTGGAGCTTAAGTCGGACCTTTGGAATTTTAGTGCAAGCGGAACCTTATTGAGAACCGAATTTGAAATCCAACCGTCCCTGAGAATCCCAAAACTCTGCTCAAGTCTCCTCAATAGCCAGGTCAGAAATATCTCAATTCATACGCAAACTCTTACGACTATGAATCTGACTTGTACAGTGTAAGTGATGGTGGCTCTACCCAACTAGAATGACAAAGAAACTGACTTCTCCAGTACGACAACCCAATGATTCCCCAATCCAACAACTCCACCCTCGAGGAGCGGGGTATTCCCTTCTAAGTTCAAGTGGCAACCAGCTCAAGAGGAGGGGGTGAAGAGAAGAATGGACGGTAGCCAGTGTAGCTACCTATCCTGGGATGCAAGACCAGTGTAGTCAAGTCATCCTGCTGCAGGCTCACATATTTGACTTTGGAACTCAAGCATGCTTATTGACTTTACAACATATGTACATACTTTGCAGGCTCTTTATTTTTGTACAGGCATGTCTCTCTTTTTTTTTGAAATACTATTCACATCAGCATTTACATAAGGAGTTTTTCCTCTTGAGCCACTAGACTATCCCTCTTTTGAAGCTTTATTGCAACCCACACTCTCCTGTCTTTAGACTTCCTCATCACTGGACGGGTTGGGGTGCACTTCCCTCCCTAGAGGAGGACAAGTGTTTCCACTTGTGTGCATCTCATACCGGCAAATCCAATCCCCTCACCACTCCAACTGAGTTGAGCCATGTGAAAGATGCAGGTGTCCAAGTTAGGTCATTATCAACAAGAGTCGTGCGTGTGCTCCGAAATACTTTATTTAGGCAGTCAAGAATCCATTGAACTAAGTCTCGTGATCCTCAAAGAATTAAGTCAACTAGACCTGAAGTACCTCAAACCCAGTTCCTATAAGGTTCCTGTTATTAGGTAGATTTCAAGATCCAATCACGCTCCAATCTCCGGATTTTATTTAGACTTGTTCAACTTTCAAACTCAATCCGAAAAATGCTCATGCTATGCAATGCCATGCAGAAAATATTTTTGTGATGCAATTTTTAAAGATTTTGAACTTTTTTATGGATTTTTTTTTTGAAAAGATGATGATGATGCATATGTAGATGATTTTTTTGTCTTTTTCAAAAAGATTTTTCAAATGTTTTTGGATTTTAATTTTGCAAATGTTTTTGGGAATTTTTGAAAATAAAAAGTTTTTGGCTGAACACTAGGTTAAAATATGTACACGGGAATGCTTCTTATATTTACAAGAAGTAGATTTTAAGAATTTACAAGGGTAAGTGGTCAGTTTTATACACACACACACACACACACACATATATATATAGTGGATTTTTGGTGAGATGTAAATATTCCTCAAACTTATTTGACACAAGCTTTTCATACAATTTTTGAAAACTATAGTCCAAAATAATTTTTACAAACATTTTTGCAAACACGTACACACATTTGACAATCATTTTGTAAAGGTTTTCAAAACAGTATGTATAGGTTTTTCAAAACATTTTTGCAACCATTTTTCAAACCACTTGCAAATCATTTTTCAAACATTTTTATTTCACACAAAGAAAATAAATTTTTACAAACCACACATTTTTACAAAGGTTGAAAACATGTAACAAAACGTTTTCAAAATAGTTTTCAATAAATGTTCACAAGGATTTTCAAACTATTTTTCAAGCATTTTGCAAAAAAAAACATTTTCACCTGATTTATTAATCAGTAGATACACAAAAGAATTTGAGGAACAGAACACCTTTTTAGTAAAGATTTTAATGAATTTTAAAGAATTATTAGCCATATTATTAGGAAAATACGAAAGTACGAGTTATGGCTAAAGTATATACGTAGTATATATGACCCCTTATACTTAGCTTGAGCTATGTCCTCATAGATCGGAGAGAAAAGAGAAGACATAACTCGTACTAAGTATAGACAAGTCTAAAGAATAAACAAATGAACCAATGAGAAGTTGATTGTCCCCCCTATACTTAGGATCAAATAATCCTAAGTATAGCAGACTGTACACAACACAAGGAGGGTCAAGGGTGGGAATGAACAGATCGTACTCAAATTGTCTCCCCCTATACTTAGGGTAAGATATCCCTAAGTATAGACAAGAAGAGGGGACAATGGAGAGGATCGAAAAGAATGAAAACTCGGGGTGCACACCCCCTATACTTAGGACAAAGTACGTCCTAAGTATGGAAAACTGTATACAAGGGTGGCACCTTTTTGATACAAAGAGAAGATAGAGAAGGAAAAGAAGAAAAGAAGAAAAGAAGAAGGGAAATCAAAAGATAGATGAAGAGATTGTGATGATGTACATACCACTCCCCCTATACTTAGGGTAAAAGAAGCCCTAAGTATAGGCAACGACAGGAGTGATGACACATAACGATGAAAGAGCACTCAGCTCGTCCACCCCTCCTATACATAGGACAAAGTGCGTCCTAAGCAAGGCAAACACGAGAAATGGGTAGACGAGCAGTATGGGAGAGACAGAGAGTCACAGGGGAGAATCTACAACATAAATGGATGATCATAAGAAGGTGGAAAGCAAACCTTCTGGCGGGACCGCTGAGGGAGAGATCTGATATGGTGTATGTCGACATCGGGGTCCACAGTGGATGGAAGCCGATCAGGGTCGACACGGTGAAGGCCCTCAGTGGAATCAAAACGGAAAGGGATGAACTGATCAATGGAAGCAGTATGGCTAGGTTCTCCCTTGGTGGTCCTGTGGTGTGAAGGCACAGACGGGTGAGTGGAAGAAGTGTGGTCAGGTCTGGCCTTGGAAGTCTCGCTGATATCAAAGTGAAATGGGACGAACTCATCATCTCGGAAGAAGTGTAATCGGAGTCATCCTGCGAGTTGTCATACAGGTCAAAATCGAAAGGAACGAAATCATCAGTGGAAGTATACGAACTCTGTTCGTCCTCAAGAATCTCTCCTGGATCATTTGTTTCCTCATGAGGTCTCTCAAAATAATGGGCAACATCATAAACGTCCTCAATCATCTTTACTTGTGAGTGACCAGGAACGGACATATCAGTGGAAGTGTTCAAACCATGTCTGTCCTGTCTAGTCTTGGTATCTGCCCTCCGCTCAAATGGTTCAATCACGTAAATACTCTGGATTTCATCAACACATCGCCACACACCAGGAGGAGGAACTACAAGGTCCATGCTTTCCGATTTCCTCCCCTTTCGGGGGATTCGTCGGGTCTCATCAATGGTCGCTAAGTAAGTATCTCTAGTAGCATCAGGTTGGTCACATGCCTCGGAGTCAGCTATAATCGGTGAAGGTGCATCAAGTGCAGGTCTCTGGTCAACTGTAGGTGCGGTGATCAACACTTCGCTCTCGTCAACAGGACAGAAGCGAATCTCTCCTGATCCATAGTCAATAATGACCCTCGCAGAGGTGAGGAATGGTCATCCCAGGATGATTGGAGACGGCTCCCCTGTAGAGCTCTCCATGGGCAACACGACAAAATCAACATGGTGGCTCGTGCCCTGAATAGAAATGACGGCGTTTTCAAGGATACCCTTCGGCCTCTTGATAGATCCATCCGCAAACTGAACGATCATCCTAGTTTTCTTGAGAGGCCATAAGTGAAGAGACTGTACCAGTGAGAAGGGTAGTATGCTAATAGATGCACCGCCATCCAAGAGAGTGCGGTCACAAGTGTAGTCAGAGATGGTGCAAGTGATGAAAGGTGTAGCTGTGTTCTTCTTCTTGGGAATGGGACGATGAGTGATGGCGTGGGCAGTGGCCATGGTCAGAATGTGACGCTCAGATCTGCTCCTCCGCTTTCTCTTCTTGGGAAGAGGAGCAGATAATTGGGTCATGACCTGCTGAAGTGGGGCACGGATAATCTCATGAATAGTAGCCACCACTTCGGGTTCAGATAACATTTTTTTGAATTTTTGGATCTCCTCCATACAAGGGCGAAGGTCGGAATCAACATATACACGAGGCATGCCAAGAGTAGTCTGTACCGCGGCATCCTCGGGGTCAATGGTGGGACAAGGTGTGAAGGGTTGTGTGGTCAAAGGTTCTGGCAAGTGGTACCTTTCCTCACAGTCTGACTCGATCATGCGTCTCTCAAAATCTTTTTGTATTTTTAAAATTCTATTTTTTTGTATTTTTGACGATTGCAAGATCTCATGGAAATCCTCGAGTGAACCCATATCATCAAATGGTGGAATATCATGGTCGCTCTTATTGGTACTAGTGAGGTGGTCAATCCTCTGTCTCATATGATCCATCATCTGGGTCAAGTGCTCATGGGTGGACTCCATGAAAGTTGACTCCAACAGCTCGGCCTCAGGTGGACGTGAAGGTGGAGGAGGAGGTGGGTGTGGGTAGAAATCCAAGTCCAGATACTGTGGCTGAGGCGGGTATGTACAAAAGTCAGGAGTAAAGTCCTCCTGGAAAAAAGGAGGTGGACCGGCTGGAGTGAACGAATGATCTGCAAAGTCTGGATAAAATACGCTCCAGTCGGCCATCTCGAAACAAAAGAAAATGATCGGGAGAGCACGATGGTCAAGTCAAGAGAAATGAGAAGAAAGGAGCAAGTGCGCAGGGATGATCTAGGACACACACAAAACAATCACAAACAAAAATGAAAATAAAACAAACCCTCAATTCACCTACTCAACTCGGTAGAGTCCGAAAATTCGGTCTTTTTATCTTGTCGGTTTTAGAGTTAGGTGAGAAGTCAAGAAGTTGCGCAAACACTTAGGGGGCTGAATGGGATTTGGGCACTATCCTTAGTGTGTGCGCGAGCAAGTAAAAGCGAAGACAAAGAGGGGATTACTCGCCCCAAGAGAATTTTTTTCTTTTTGGTGGATTTTAAGGTCGAGTAATGTTAGCAGTCCCAATTTTATTGGTTATCACTTTTTTTTTGGATTTTTAGTGAAGAATTCACGAGCCTAACGAGGAGTCAATTTCACTTAGCACCTAGGTTGGCAAAATCAGAGGGAGAGGCAGAAAAGCAATGCAAGCGGTAAATCAATGATGAATGCTATAGAAATGCTCACCTTGCCTCCAGCACTCTACATGCAAGGATGCTTAACAGAATTGAAACCTATCTATATGCAAATGCAAAAGCCGATGAAATCACCCTAAGTTTTAGAAATTGCTATTATCGGGAAGAACCACGAGTTGACCACCAATCCTCAACCCTAGAGTCCGGTCTAGGCTCACCCCTCCTCCTCTCGACAAATCGAGTTTAGGAGAAGCGCTTGGCAGGGAGAGCTCGCGGCGCGACGGATTGAAGGTGATGATCAACTGTTTAAAATTTGACTAAGTCCAAACGAGACTATAGGTGCATGCAAAATATTAAGTGTTTGGCCTTAGTCTATCGCAAGCAATCCTAAAACTAGGGGCTCAATCACACAAAATAAATAAAATCGAAAAACAAAACAAAATAAAAGAATGTGAAATAAAACGCGAGAAAAGCCGCGGCGAGCCCCCAAGTGAACAATCACTTGGAAATTAGGCTCAAATGTCCAAGTGTTCGGGGGTACCTTTATTATTACAAAATTTGGAGTCTCTCTCTCACTTAAATTACAAAATAAATACAATACAAGAAAATGAATGCTAAGAAGCTGTCTTGCAAAATCCTTCAAGTTCTTCTTCGTGCTAGGCTAAAGCCGCTTCACGTGGGTGCGAAGGTACTCCAATTGGGGCTCCTCCCTCGATCCGCGTACCTCGCACGGAATCCAAACAAGGAGAGTGGTTAGACAATTCAACAGATATATCAAAAATAATACAAATAGAAATAAAAGCCACGAAATGTAGACAAACTATCACAACACAACAAAAATAAGATCTACACGTTGTTTCTCCCCGGCAACGGCGCCATTTGATAACTATAATTTTGAGAGCGGTCGTATTGACTCACAAGGCGAGTCAACAGTCGGTGTTGTGACCACTACAGAAAACTGTATTTAATCAACAATTAACCCACACTATAGATCAAGCAATAAGAAATAAATGTGGAGTTAAAATTTATTTTTAACTCTGCACAAAAGATGTATAGCAAGCAAGTATGCAGAGAGTTCGAACACAGGGAGCAAACAAGGTAGATCAAGCAAATGTGTGTGAGTGTGAGGTGTTTCTACACTATGCAAGCAAAGAAATTTTTTGTGGGTTTTTAAAATTTTTTAATATTTATTTTTTATTTTTAATTTTGTATTGTGATTTTTAAATTTCTGATTTTTATATTTTATATTTTATATTTTTTTTCTTTTTCAATATTGGAATATGTAAACGAGGTGATAAAAGAGGTGATAATATATATATAAAGAAATATGCAAAAATAGCCAAAAATTCAGAAATAAAATCTTTTTGGCCTTTTTATGATTTTCTACTGTTTTTGGGATTTTGGGTATTTTTCCAAATGTTTTTGGTATTTTTTAAATACTGAAATAAAGGAAAACAAGGAGTTAACTACTGGATAGGGGTAAAATGGGAATTAAAAAATAAAACAGCCACAAAAATTTTCCAAACTTTTTTTAGAATAAAGATGATAAAATAAGGAAGAAATATGAACTAAATTTACAATTTTTGGAGTTTTCTAGAATTTTTTATATTTTTTTGAAGTTTTTGTGTATTTTTGAATTTTTAAGGTTTTTCTTTTGAGATTTTTAATGATTTTTGGACTGACACTAAAACAGATTAAAATATACAGTAGGGATTTTTTTTGGAATTTTTCGAGGTCTTTTAATATTTTTTTGGTATTTTCTAAGCTAGACAGTGCTGAAATGGCAAGTTTTTTATTTTTAATAAATATTAAAATGCAATAAAATCAAAAACTAAAAATATGGCTTAAAGTGTGAGTGAACAAGAGCTTAAGTTTAATTTTTGAGAATTTTTTGATTTAAAATGATGCCCTAATTAAATAGATCAAACAAGCTAAAGTATCAAGGCTGACAGGGGCTAATTCACAATTAGACAAAATTCCAGTGGTTTTCAGGCAATTTTTACGCAAAACTTAACACTGAAATAAATACTTCATGGACTGAATATAAATTCCTAAAGCTTCCAGGGCTTGTCTGCAAAAATCCCAGGATCCACGTGCTAAACACACGCCTGTAAGGATATAACTGTAATATGCAAAAAGGCAGAGGGCAGAAAAGCAAAATGTCCACAAAATTTAACACTTATATAAAAACTTTTGGACTAAGCACCAATAATCAAGAGTAGCAGGGGCCTTGTCTGCAAAAATAGCCACGCGCACGTGCTCGCGCACGTGCGCCTAGCTGGCAAGGGCTAGAAAGCAAAAACAGAAAGTACGGGGTTCTTTTAGCAATTATTACAAAAAGTTTAAAGCATCAGACGAAAGTTTAAAGAGTCTTAAGTAAATACAAAAAAGGCTGGGTTTAAGTCGCAAAATACCCAGCTTTGGACGCGATCTGATGGTGGGTTATATTCCACTTAAGCCACGTGGCAACAATCCACGGCTCCGTACCCCTTCGTCTTAACGGCCTGGATTAGAACGGGGATGACGATCGGACAGCACTGGTGCACCAAATCCGACGTCACCTGGGCTTCATGAAGTACTCGACCAAGATCAACGGCCCTGGAGATGCCCGGAAGAACACGATGAACTCGTCTCTTTGGCGAGTTTGATTCGAGTGCAGCTCTCCCCTCTGAACACCTGGGAGCCTTCTGACGGTTGCTAATGGTTCCTGGAAGCTCCCTCTAGCAAGGGGCGGCTCAAAATGGCAGGTTAACCGCCGACGCACCGCCACAGCGTTCACGGGAGGAAGAAGCTCCAGGTGGTTCGTTCTGCGGCAAAATCGACTCCAGATGGAGTCTCTTGTCCCCTGCGACCTGTAAATGAAGAGCAAGAGCAACAGTAGATGGCCCACTGGACTGATCGGTGCATGGATAGTGGCATGGGGTCGGTGAATGCCGCCGAGCTCAAGAGCTCCGGCAAGGAGTTCGGTCGTGAAGTGTACGCGGATTAATCGATGAAAAAACAAACTAACTGTACGAGCTCAAACCTAAGACTACTGGCTGTCTTAACTACAAGAAAATAAACAGAAAACGTACCTCAAGGGCAAAGATGCCCAAGGTTGAACCTCACGGCCGCAAGGCCGGAGATGGAGGTTGGAACGCGCCCAGGAGCTCCTGGGTTGCACCTCAACAAGGTCGGAGATCGCCCTGTGTCACCAGGGATCTACCAGCCATTCCTCGGAGGTTTTGGATCTGGCCAAAGGCGGTTCAATGGGCAAAGGAACGATTGGGGTCGGTTTTGAAATGTGGTGACGAGGGCTCACAAATCAAGACGCACAGCTCGATGCAATGATCCACACCCCAAGGAGAACCTTGGGCGTGTATGATCATTGATCGAGGAAAAATTTTCGTGAAGGAAGCGTCTTGATTTGGTGAAAGGAGCGTTCCCCAAAAAATCTTGAAAATGGCTAAAAACCACAGTCTGACAAGGTTCAGACCTCGGTCAGAGAGTTGACCGAGGTCAACCAGCAGAGCCCTATGGTTGGTCCACGTGGACCAACCAGAAAATTCCGTGGCAAAAATCCTTGTAAAATAAATTAAAAATAGCAAACGAATTATTTAAATTTTTATTATTAAGTAAAAATGTTTATTATTTTCTAAATTATTTTATGGTGATTTTTAATTATTTTTATTAGGTATATTTTTATAAGTTTACTTTTATACCCCTATATAGGTATATTATCTATATACTTTATTACTTTATTTTTTGTGTATTTTAATTTTATTATTTTTATTTCTTATTTTATATAATTATAAAATTCTTGTATACACATAGATATATTTTTATTTTATTTTATTGATATATTTTTTATATTTAATAAAGTATAAGGAGGTATTGTATATGTATGTGTATAGGTATAATACCTATGTATTCTATATACAATTATTTTTATTTTGTATTTAATTTAGGTTTTTATTCTGATTTTAATGTACATAATTATTATAAGTAATATTTACATAATTATAAAAATATAAAAAATAAAAATAATGAATAAATAATAAATTGAATATTTTAATCTGTACAATTATACAATGTGGGTCCAAAACTCAACTTTCCAACCATAGCTCCGCCAAATACGAAACTACCGCCATTAAATAGCTTATTTTATTATATATACAATTAAAGGTGAGTTTGATGCATTTGGAGTTGTCATTTATGAGATACGGATCTGGGAAGTTGGCATTCTGGATTTTTATTCAGACCATAACTTTTTATCTGTACATTATTTTTCAGTGAAATCAATTTTGTATTTTTCTTTATGAAATTATCTACAACTTTCATGTACAAAGTTTCTTTATTTGAAGTATAAAAAGTAGAACCAAAAATAGGTCCCAAAATGAATAAAGAACGAATAAAATAAAAGGAATTTGTATTGTATTTTGGTCCTTATCTCCCCCTACTTTATTCCTGGTCGACCTAGTCAACGAGATGCCTGGGTCTCGGGGTTTCGGGTCATAAAATATTTACAATATTTTATTCTTTTTCTTTTCTTTTCTTTATTCTATAATTTTGGCATTAAAAACAGTATTTTATACACTTTTTACACACATATGCATGAATGCTAAAATGCATGAATTAAGCCTATTTACATGCATTTACTAGGGTTTTAAGGCCAAAATGATAGAATAAAGATGATGAAACGTAGATTCATCACTAAGCCTTATGATTTAGTTGATTGAAATATTTCTTAGTTACCTAATTTTCTCAATGAAACTCATTTTGAGTTGCATCCTTTACTTTTATCAACCGACTTATTATTCGCTCATTAATGTTCTTTACTTCTAATACAACAATTTTGATCCTTATGAGATGAGAAGTAGAGCTATTCACTTGTAATACACTGCACTCTTATTGTGACAGAAAGAACAAACCCTATCCCTTCTCGCTCCTGTGCCCCTCTCCCTCCTTACGCATGATGTAGTGACGTGTTGACGTGACAGTCGTGCCCCTCTCCCTCCCCGGGCATCCGGTCGCTCCTATGCCCCCTTTCCCTTCCCATGCATTTGGTGATTCTGCACGTCACCAGGCCCAACATCGTACTGCCGTACTCAAATCTGAAGTTCTCAACAGTTGTCATTCACGATCGAAAGCACTAGGACACTACGCGGTGCACCCCCTGCTTCCCTCGTGGAACCGTCACTTCTTCCACTCAAGGCTGTGCGATTCTCCACCATCGCCCTACGTCTTGCCTCCGCCTTTTTGTGTTCCAATTGAAGGTAATGAAATTTGACTGTAACATTTTTTCTTTACTATTCATTGATTCTAGATATTTATAAATTGGAAAGTGGATGGAACTAATTTGGAAAGTGGAGTGAAAAGGCTATTGAGTATTGTATGATCCAACTCCTTTTTTGATCTTATAGTTTAATAGAAATATTTTTGCTCTGTTAGCTTAACCCACGTATAGTTCACCGAACTATTTTTTTCTATGCGGATGAGGATGTTCAAATTAGTCTCCACTAAAATGGCCTTAAATGGAAAGAATTTATGTGGTTAATTGGTTGTAATTTTCTGTTGACAAAATATGTTCAAAATATTTGGAGAAGAATTATGTTATAAGTAATGGTATTTATGTGCCTTTGTAGATTTTTATAACATAATATTCTTCAGTATCATGGTGCCCTCCCTGACATAAAATCTTGGGTCTGCCACTGCTTCATCGTATCGATCTTATGCATCATTGATCAGTAATATTGTATTATTACCTCAAACTAAATTGCATATTATTTTAAAGTTGAGAGGATTTATTTCCGATATAATTATTGTACACGGAGCTCAAGTGTGAGAGGACCTCAGTAGACTAAAGAAAGGCGCATGTGAATAAAGAAAAGAAAGCCAATATCTTTCATTTCTTCATGTACTTTAAATTATGAGACATGTTATAAGAACTATTTTCTCACCTTCACAATTTTTTTTAAATATGAAATATATTGTAAGGATATTTTCTCACCTATTAAAGGAAATTTAGTTCAAAGAATTTTTTTCCGAATGTGAACCTTCATTTAAAGAGATTACTAATATCTAAATGCTCCCATTTAAATCAAATAAAACAACGTTTGCATTATTTTCAACGCTGCTGCACATAATTTCATAGTAGTAGACAACTTTTTATATGTCTGTATTTGGGTCCACGTGGAATGCCACATCAATATCCACGTAGATACTTGTTTCGAATATCAGGCAAAAATAGCGTTTTCTTCCGATCGAATTATCTTTGTTTTCATGTCTATTAAGTTCTTAAGATACTCCAACGCTTTTTTGTCTTGAGTCACATGAAACCGCAAGATTTGAACTATGTTCCTTTGGATGGTATTGCTCTACTACGATAAGCATTTCGTGGTTTTCCTACTGTAGGGTTCACGTTATTTTTGTTTCGTTTATATCGCGTTCAATTCGTGTTTCATGACTTATCTCACAGTGTAACGATCGAGCACGCAGAGCTCGTAGCGAGTGCATATGCGTGGATGGACAGATGCGTGACATGCATAAGCGAGAGCTTAAAGCGTTTCGTAGAATCATGTATTGCGAGGGCGGTTACAAACATTTTAAGCAAGGCATGTTTTTTTAGAATGCTTCAAATTCAAGTGGGTTTGGTAATCTTCTAAAAATGTGTTGAGCTTAAAACGTAATGCCCAAACTTAGTTAGAGCAAAAGCTTGAAAAATGAAGAAAATATCTCAATTAGCAATTCAATATTTTGATTCTATCTAAACATAGACACTTCCTATTGTAGTGCATTGTAAAATGCCAACAATGACCAAAAAAACAGGGTAATTAACTCAAGGAAAAAGTTGGGCTCGTCTATAGATAAGTAGATACACATGTTAAAACATATGAACATGTCACACAACAAATCAAATAACGACCGTTCTTATAAATAATCGGCATTCTACAAGTATTAACATGGAATATATTCTACAAATATTCTAAAAATGAAGAAATAAAGATCTTATAATTTCGAGATTATTTTCTAAATATTTTTCACTTGTCTTAGTTTTTTTAGATTAAATTACACAAAAGCCTAGAAGTATAAACATGGTTTTAATGTAATACCTGAACTTTAAAATGTAATAATTTGGTTCCTAATCTCTAATATTTGTCTAAATGTGATTTTGAGCCGTTGTAATTTAAGGTTAGAAAAAATAAAACAATCAGCTAAATTCCAATAGTCAAGAATTACACTGAGATAAATATTAAATATTAGGTTCTACATTATTACTTTTTAAAGTTCAAATATGACACTAAAATTGGGTATATAATTCGGGAACTTTTTTGTAATCTGCTCTTTTTCTTACTGTCATACTTAAAAGATTTGAATCGCGAAACCACACCACATCATTATAAGAGCAAATATAAATATAAAATGTAAATATAAGTATTTTATAGAGAAGTGAAGGAATTAGGAATTAACAATAGATGTTTGACAATATTAGAATGGGAAAAAAATTCGAAAACACACTTAAATAAGTAAGGGTAAATTACAATTTGGGTCCCCATCTATGGGTCCGATCTTAGAATGGGTCCCCATCTTTAAATTGTAATAATTTGTATCTCGGGGTCATTTAGGAAATAAAAATTTTAAAGTTCATAACGAATATGCCCTTGTCGGGAAGGGAATGAGAGTTGGGTTCCAACATTTAAACAGGGGCATATCCGTAGTCAACCCCCAAAAGTTCATTACGGCTCTGGGACCCGAATCGTTATAATTTAAAGATCGCGACCCATTCTGGGATTGTACCCATAGATGGGGACCCATATTGTAATTTATACAATAATAAATAAATAAAATTAGATGTGTGGGATCCATATACCCACTGAAACAAGAACGGCCTCATGGGCCCGCGCCCACAGCTATGAGAGAAACGGTAGCAAGGAAACCCTCGGGGTACGTGTGCGCCACCCACCCGCCATTCCCATCCATCACGTGTTCTCCCTCCCTCCCCCACCGTATATAAGAGCGGCGACCGAGGGAGGAGCGGAATCGTCCTGAGCTCAGAGCGAGAAGAGGAGAGGAGAGCGGTGTGCATAAAGGCATCATTACATATGGGTAATTGGCAGAGCTCCATCTTCAGCATCGTCCCCTTCAGCAGCAGCACCAAACCAAAGCCCCCCAAGCCATCGCCAGCCACCGGGTTCGTGATGCCTCTCCACTACCCGAGGTACACTCTGGAGGACTACAAGGAGATGCCCGAGGCGGTGCTCGACTGCCTCCTGTCTTCCTACGGCGTCCCTTTGAGAGGTGACGTGGAGGACAAGCGGGAGGAGGCAATTGGTCACTTCCTCTGGCCTTCCCAGAGGGTACCTAAACCTAAACCCTGAGCCATGCATGCAGTGTGTTTGTTACAAGGGTTATGGGTCTGGTCATTAGTACCTCGCGTTTTCGTGGTCTGTGTTGCTCTCAGTTGCTGCTGTGCATATTCCAATGGTTTTGTTGGGACAGATATATAATCCAAAATGCAGTTTGAATTACTTGTTATGTTACAGGATGTAGAATAATTATGGTATTTTAGTAACATCTGATTCAGATGCGGATTAGCCATCAACCCAACATTGTGGAAAGGAAGCATACTGGACTTTATCCAGGACGATCTTGTATCAACTTACACGTTAGATCCATTGGCACCCATTTTTCCTGATCAAAATCCGTGTCTCTGTCTTGTTCTGCGTCAGGCAGCGCTGGAACACTGTGCACGTTGTTCATTGTGTTTGATGCCAATCAAATCTGTAACTGTCTCGAGTAGAGTTCTTATTTATGTCCTGATAATTGTCATGTTGTACGTACCTTGAAAAAGAGGTTTACGCCTCCAAATGGCACCATCCCAGGTGGAGTTCGTGGTGGGTGGAGGTTTACGATCTACATCACTACCCCCATGCAATGCAAGTGGGCGACAAAAGTAGCAAGTTCCTCCGGACGCCACTTCCCACCTTCTTCTCCACGATACGTTGTCCCTCCACATCAAATTATATTTATCCTACAATTGGGTTTGAGGGATATAAAGAAATATATAATATGTATAGAGGTATAATAACGCGAGTGGATCCTATGCAGTAATTCAGCGGTCTGCTGTATGTTCACGCCCATTGTGGTTCCCACGAAATTCTACTTTTTATGGGTCAAATCATGGGATTTCGTGTGAACTACTAGATCAAGATCGAGCGGTTCGCAGTGGACGTGGATCTACAGTAGACCTCTGCATTACTGCAGAGGATCTACTTCCATATAATAACTGATATAATGATATAATCTTTTTATCCTAGGATGTATATGATAAAATTCTGTTATCTTAAAATAAGTAGAGGATATATTGCATCGAAATTGAAGGCTTTGTGCACTACTTACTCCCTTTTTAAGGGACTTGATCACCTTTGCAATTAGGTTGAGCTTAGCGGGTTTTGGAGGAAGAGATGACGCTAACATCCAACTGTCGTATTTCCATGAAATGAATGTTTTGGAGCAATGAACAGATTAATGGAACCCATATACCCCTCCTCATTTCTCAACTTTAGCCTTATTCTTAAAAAAGTTTTTAAATATCGATTTAAATGTCTTTTCGAGATGGCGAAAAAAATGAAAAATTTTCAAAATTTCGCTAATTTCGATCAAAATTGGCCTAGATTTGTGAAAGAAGGACCCATATCGAGATTTCAATTTCGGTGGAATGCTTTGGTGGAGTGCCAAACTGAAATTCCGTACACCAATAATTCTATTAAATAACATCTTACACATATACTATAATATCCCAACTTTTGTATCTCCATGTGTTGATATCATCTTTAAATGCATGTTTTGGAGCAATCAACAAATGAATGGAGCTTATATATCCCTCATCGTCTCTTGAGTTTCGCCTTCCTCTTAAATACCGATATTCTATTAAATAACAATTAAATAACATCTTACACATATGCCATATTTTTTTCTTGGAAAAAAAATTTCATTCAATCAAAGAAAGCAACCAGTGAGTTCCAAGTCTTACTAGAACTTAGATCGACGGACATTTAGGGTGTGTTCGTTTGGAGAATAGCCCCAAAAATAACGGTATTATCCCCCCTCCACCCCTCCCTCCTTCCTCGTACAACTATTCCTTCATGTGCATCTCTCTTGACTCTTATTCCACTTTATTTCTATCTTTCCAACGAACATGAATATTGCCTTATTCTAGCTTATGCCTCACCTTTATTCATGCTTATTTCCGAATCGAGCGCACCCTTAATGGCGACATCTCGCAACAAACAACAAAATGTAACGACCACAACATTGGTGATAACATAAAAGCATCAATATCATATAATATTTTTCTAGTAAAATGATCAACTGCACCATCTAGCATTACTTATTCAGATTAAGCAGGGAACCTAATGTGTAACGCCCACCCTTAGCGGGAACGCATCTCAACACCCATTCAAAAGTATTACCTAACAACAGTTATATATAACCTACATGATAAAACATTCATACCAAAAAAAATCATGACAGGAGAATTTTTCATTGAAATGGAAAATTGACCACAACTTAAGATAGCAAGAATAATCCAACTCTCAATATTACGTCATCAATAGAGAAGATGAAGAAATAATAAAAGTAAACTGCCCAACTAGATAACGACCTCAGAAATGGTTCTTAGTTGCGCTGCCAAATACTCTCGCCTTGGTCTCGTGCTCAAGACTTCATGTTGGATTTCCAAGAGAGATAACTTGTGAATCAAATGACCCAGCACAGATATAATAGTAATTCATAAAAAAACGATTCTAGGTAGGCAATGCAAATGCGGTAACTAAACATGTATAAAAAAATATTTTAAAAGATTCAAATAGGATGCCTCTAATTATATTCCAAATCTCAAGTAGAATTTATGACACCTACATGATTATCCACTTTGTATTGATAACACTCCAAAAAGTTAATGCATTTCTTTCTGCTCTTTTATTCGTAGCTTTGTTAATTAATTAATTAATTAATTCCGGACTCACCCATCAAAGGAGAAAGTTTACACTATGAATGAAACCTGCATCGCTTCATTCAGAGTGCATACTAAGATCTATGCACAAGCGCGATCCTTCAGCTAGTTTGGTTGGTAGTACTCTGCCACTCGATACGCGATGCATATAGCTCAAGGAACTATGATTCCATCAACCGAGTCTGCCAGGGGAGTCTTGCTTGCTCCAAAAACAATAGTCACAAAACAGATATGCACAGTATGATGCACGTGTGCATCCATCCAAACTCTCCAGAGTACCTACCATCACTCCACTATGTGATACCCCTCAAGTGGGGGTGACTGACTGTCAGCTCAACCAGACCACAATGGTGTGCACCCACCTTGTAGTATCCATAATTACATATCTCTTGTATATTGCTATTATACCTTGCTCTAAACTAATTCATCTCAGTATTCAACAATGCATCTTAGCACTCAATTTAAAACATTAGAATCTATGACCCTTGGTCACCATTCATGCCATGAATGTTCAAGCTTAAGTATACTCGCATGTATACCGTACTTCCTTAATGCATTGTCCTTCTCTTATTTTTATTACCATACAAACTTCACCCAGAACCTCATAGTCCCATCCACAACCAATTGCATTTTTCATGTAATTCTTCCATTTCTATTTGACATATCCAATGAAACCTCTCTTATATCCCACACATGTCTTCTGTACATATTTTAATGTAACACTTAAGGAAAATCTACCGATGATAATCCATGATATATCGAGAATATATAGTAGTATAAGAATCACTGACCTACAGATAATAGACTATATCATTCTGCATTACTGATTTCATGCCCTTATAATTTAACACCCAAAATTATATACAATTCCTGTCAACCTACCTCCGTAAGTAGTATGACACATACTGGCTTGATGATCCCGTGGAAGGTTTCTATATTGAACCTCTATAGTATTAGACCTCTACAATGATAATTTTTTTGTCCATCTGTCGGTATACTAACACTAATCTCACAATTGATAACGTTATACTAAAAGTTATTCGTGTTAAAAGCCATCAATACCATAGCATGAAAGTTATGTCATGACATTATTCAATAATATTAAACTCATAACATTCCATTAATATTAAACTCATAATATTCCGTATAAAAGTTATCTCACGTTATTTTAATCCACTAAAAATAATAACATGCCTCAGGATTACTCTAATACTTCCATTACAACATATCATCAAACTCATGTCGATATGAGCATATCAAACCCTCATAGGAAGAGATGAGCACATAATTAGTAGGAGCTTATCAAAACATAACCTCGTGAACTTAAACATTAACAAGTGAAACTTCCAGTCATGATGTCACAATATAGATGATAATATGCTGCAAGGATGCCTTAATCCCCAGCGATTTTGTATCGTTCATAGAAAAGGTACTAAAGGGGTACATGAAGTTTCTAATGCTAACGTATGTTCGACAATAACAAAAAAAAGATCCATAACTAGAAATGCGAAACAGATTAATCCATAGATGTTACCTGGAACGAAGGTAATAACACAGCAATGAAAACGTATCCATTGTCAATCATAAGACATATCACGATATATATCAATTTATAACGATCAAAATCCGTAATATCTGATTCAATAGATAGAGATGAAAAGGACCAATAGAAAGAGGATATACTGGGGTTAGGATAGAGAACAAGTCAACCCCAAAAAGACAATCTCCAAAATCGAGGAGAGAGAGTCGAAGATCCGTTACCTTCATGTGAGCTTTTAATGAAGCTCTAGAGCTTCGCGGCTTGACAGTGGGGAGAGACTCTTCCTCTTGTCTCTCTAGGGAAGAAGAAAGAAGAAATCAACTTGGGAAGGGGAGAATGAAGAAAAGAGATTAATAAGTACTTAAAGACCATTTTAATGGTGAAAAATAGTTAATAGGTTGGCAATTTTTAGATGAAATTACGCCTCAAAATATCTCCAATGTGTGCAAAAAGATTCAAACCTGGTCTAGCTTCCATAAACGTCCCTGACCATGGTTCACTAAAATGGGCATAACTTCCTCATATGAACTTGGATTTGCGCATTCTTGGTCTCTTTGGAAATCTTACGATGAGATGCTTCTTTTGAGTATGATATTGTACATATTTTAACATTTCAAAAAAATCCGAAATTTCCGGGATGTTACATAATGTCCGATCTTAGAGGAGCATGCTCTGTCTGACAAGTCGGATGCAACAATCAATGTATCGGTCCTCTCTTGGCTCTCTATACCCAATCATCCGAATAAGTTAATAACTAACCCACAACGATAAGTATATGCAAATGAATCCTAGATTTGAGTTAAAATTTGTTATAACTCCGCAATAAATATGTATAGGGAAAATAAGGTGGAGTGTCGAACCATTGAGAGCACGATGGATAGGTATAATTGTTACTATTTATCAATAATTAATAATAATAATACTTTTTTATATTTTTATACTATTTCTAATTTTTTGAGTTTTTTAATTGTATATATTTTTTATAGATTTTTAAATATTTTATATTTTTCATATTTTTAAATTTATAATTTTTATTTTCTTTTTGAAATTTACAAATTTTTTAGTTTATTTTTTAAAATAAAACATATATTTATATATATAATAATGATAATATGTATTATATAGGTAATATATAATGAGAATAGGGAGTATGCAACCAGGTGCATGTAAGTTTACATGCATCGGGGCCTATAACTTCCAATTTTTAACTTTTTTGAAAAATATCACCATGTATATTCATCTATATATCCCTCATATATGTCATTCTAATTTCATTAGAATAGACGCTCCTATGCCCTCCATCTAGAACAGGTAAAGTAACAAAAAATACTGTAATCAACCTATTCTAGATGGAGGGTAAAGTAACAAAAGTAACATTTTAACAGTCTAAACATTGTTGTAATCAACCTATTCTAGATAGACGGCATATGCGTCTTTGTTTTTGATAAAATTCAAATGACATATATGAGGGATATATATATATATATATGAATATACATGATTATATTTTTTAAAAAAGTAAAAAAGTAGAAGTTAGAGGCCCCAGTGCATGTAAACTTACATGCACTTGGATGCATACTCTCTATCCTCATATATAATATATACTATATATATATGACTTTTTTATTTTTTAGATATAACTAAATATAGTCAAAAAATAGGAAATAAAATGTTTTATATTTTTGATATTTCTATTTTTGGTATTTTTATATATTTGTGCTATTTTTATGTATTTCTAAAATATTAAAATATACAAAACAATGAGAAAATAAATAGGAAGAGTCTTTTGGGGGTTTTTTTATAAATAGACAATGGTCTCAAAATTTCCAAAACTAATTTTAAGATATATTATATATAATAAAGAAAAATATAGAACATAAATCAATATTTTTGGATTTATTAAGAATTACTTCTGATTTTTATAAGATTTTTAGGGTTTTGTAATTTTATGCTTTTCTTTCTAACTTTTTAGTGATTTTTGGTCAAATGGTAGAATACATAATAAAATACCAATACTAATTTTGTGGAATTTTTAAAGTTTAATTTCTCATTTTTGGATTTTAATATCTAGACAATGAATAAATGGATCCTATTTGATTTTTAGAAAATGAGAAAGTACAATAAAATGCCAAAACAAATATCAGGCGTTTACAAGCAAGTTCAGAGGCGTGTAGTATAATTTTCGCAACATTTAAAGTGAATAGGAGTTATATAGAAATGAAAATGCATAAATCAAACTTACATCAGAACAAGGACTTATATGAAAATATATGAAAGTTTAAATGCGTTGCATAACAAGTCCACAAGGGGTGTACAAGAAAATATTACATCGTTTGCATGGGGCACCATGTGAGGTGTGGGAACCTATGTGTAAATATCAGAAGCATAAGGGGTCCAAGGAAAAATATTTTAATTAATATACACTTCAGGCCAAATATAAAATATTAAAGGACATTAAAAAAATAGACGAGGACCCTTTGATATTTACCCAAAGTAGGGTGCCGTTGAAAGGATGGTGGCCCTCCACGTGGTTCCACTTAAGACGATCAGACAACGATGGAAGGTGTAACGGTTCACTCGACTGGATGACCCATATTAGATATGGGCTGCGCTTCTTGATCTGACGATTCTGGGAGTGTCGCGAAGAACACACCAAGAACGGGTCCTTAAGCTCCTTCACTCAACCATTCCTCATCACTCTGGCAGTCTCCTTCTCTCCCGATCAACCCAAAAGATGCTTGGGGCCTCCCTGCATCTGCATGTGGTGGTCTGGGGTCTTCGATGCTTGATGAATCCACGATTCATCGCCTTTATTCTTTTATTTTAGCCTCTTTTCCTTAGTCAAACACCTGTAAATATCCATTAATTTCATAAAATTACCATTTCGCATGCATTTGTTAATTATGCATTTTTAACACTTATTGTATATAAATAAAAGAATAAAGAAGAAAAGAAAAAGAAAAGGATGTGTTTATGCAATAAATACAGACTGACCCAAACCCCGAGAGAAGGTCAAGACTTGACCTGATCGACTAGGAATAAAGTAGGGGGAGATAAGGTTGTCTGTCAGAAAAATCAAAAATATCTTGTACATATTTTTCATGTATATTTGTATAAAATTTACATTATTTTATTTGTATATAATTTGACCTCAAATCACTTATTTTTGTAAATAAAAGTTGTAAATAAAACGATGTTGTAAATAATAAAAATATTTGTAAAATAAAATATTGTATATATTGTAAATAATTACACCCAGAGAAAGCTGTAATGCGATAATTGAAACATCAATTCCGGCTCCATACGAGCTCAAATCGAACCAAACTCACTTCCATAATACTATAATATAAATTATCTTTCAAATGGCTGTGGTTTCGTATTTTTTGGAGTTACGGTTAAAAAGTCGGTTTTCCGGGGTGTATTGTGCAATTTACCCATATATTTATTGTATATATTTTATATTTTATTTATTTTATATAATGTATATATTATAAATATTGTTTTCAATAAAAATAAAAATTAGAAAAAAAATAAATAATAAAAAAAATCTTGTATAAAAATTATTTCCTTATTTGGACCTATGTACATTATATCTTATGTATATAATATATGTATGCCACTAACTTCCATTTATAAAATCCACCAAAAAAATTTAATTACCTAACATTAATTAATTATTTTAAATTAATTCCGAATTATTTATTTAATTATTTGATTTTAATTGATTGATTTGATTTTATAACATGCCTTATATATATGATTTGATTGCATGCCCTTAATGGCCACCATTAAGGTGGCCAATTAATTTCTAATTAATTTATTAATTTATTTAATTTATTAATTTCGAATTTCGTAATTATTTAATTAATTAATTTATTAATTTAATTAATTATTTTAATTCACACAATCAACACCTTCCATTTTTGTAAATATCTCCATTTCTGACCTTCGTCTTCTTTTTAATGGCTCCTCCTCCCTCATTTCTTCTTTGATCAATCTTTGGAGAGAGGAGCCCGACCTCCGAGAAGCTACTCGTCGAAGAAGGGCGCTTAGCCTCCGAGCCGTCCGGTGACAGCGTTCGGTCGTCGTCGAGGCCACAATAGCATTTCCAATCTCAAGGTGAGATCCCAACTTTATTTCTTGTTCTTTTTCGTAGGTAATCGTAGTTCTAATTTTTCTCCTAGTTTATTAGTTGTTAGATCTTTAGGATTCACCAAAACTTTCACCTCCTATTTCCGCCTCCGAAATCGATTTTTCAGATCATCTCCCGATCTCCACGCGTTCTGTTTCTATCTCACGCAATCCTCCACCTTCGGTCACGCACGGTGACCGAAGTCTTGGATCTCTCTCTCATCTCGTCGAGATACGTTCATTCACGGTTCCTATATTTGTGTATAAATAAAAAATAATACTAATAAAAGGAATAGTTGTTTTTCTATCTAACAATTTGTTTTGCAGGAAAATCAAAATAAAAAAAACATATATAAAAAAATAATAAAAAAACCACTTTCCCCCTTTTTATTTTTCTTTACATTTCTTTAAAAAAAACAAACAAAAAAATACAATTTTTTTACTAACGTGTTTTTGCAGGTTACAACATAAAACAAAAAAAATTTAATTAAAAAAAAGAAAATAAAAAATAACACAGCAGTAGGGGGCGCGGCCTGCAGCACCCCCGCTGCCCCATCGCACGTGAGGGCCTCCTAGCCGTCCGCCACCTCCCACCGCCGGCGGCCTCCCCTCGGCCGTGCCGACCCGCACCCTCTCTCCCAGACCACGCTCCAGCGCGCGCCGCTCCGATTTGCAGCGGCGGCGCGGCCGTGCCCCCCGACATCCTCCCACACGCGCGGCTCCCCCACGCGCAGGCGGCGCGTCGACCCGCGCTCCTCCGTCTGCTGCAGCCCCTGACGCCACCTCCTGTGGCGCACCTTGAGCGGCGCGACCCGCGCTCCTCCTCCGCCGTGAGGCGGCCCAGCCCCTCCTGAGCTCCTCCCCGCGTGGCCCCCCACGCGTGGCGTTCAGCCGCGTGACGCCCCCAGGCCCAAACCTCCTGCCGCCCATCCGTCCTCCAGCCCCGCGCCGACGCGCGGTGCCCGCCTTCCAGCCTCCGATCTTCCAGCCGCGCGTGCGCGGCCCGTCCTCCAGCCCCGCGCCGACGCGCGGTGACAGCCAAGCCCCCCCTCGCCACGTGGTCGCGCACGGATCCCGCCGCTTCCCCGCGGCTCCGTTCACGCGCCCCCTCCCAGTGCCGCTCCAGCAGCGCGCGCCGCCTGGCCGTCTTCCTCTCTGGCGGCGGCGGCGGGTGCCTCTCCCATCTTGAAAAAGAAACGAAGGCTCAAGAAGAGAACCCTATATAATAAAAAAGGATTGGTAAAATTACAAGTACGTCCTTAGAGGTTTTGAGAATTGCAAAAAGACCTTTCTGAGAGCTTCAAATCCAGATCACATGCTTGGCACATGTTTAGTAGGTAAAGTACAAGTTTTCCCTCTCATTATATCTCTGTTATCTATTTCATGCAAAAGACTTTTAATAATTGCACTTCAGTCCTTGTATTACAGATTTGAACTTTGCATGTTTGTTTCAACTGGAATAAATGTTTTTATTATTGCAAAAATTTTGTGAAAAATTGTGTAAGCTCCTGCTATGTGCCTTAACATTGCTTAACTTTTTCATAGCATTTTATTGTCATTTGATATATTTAAAAAAATAAAAAAAACATTGTCTTTTTGCATATTTAAACTTTGAAAATTCTTATAAATTTGAAAAATAGCCTAAAAATTCCAAATAAATTTCTTTAGATGTGTTTTGATCTCTTTTAATTTTTATTCAATTTCTGTGCATTTTCCATTTATAAAAAAAATTTACAAAATACGAAAAAGTGTCTAAAAAAATCCACAAAAATTCCTGTAGCTGTATTTTGTCGTGTTTTATTTTCTGTCCAACTTTTGTCCATTATTCATTTATAAAATTTCAAAAAAAATTACAAAATACCAAAAAGAGTTTGTGTGTGCGCTTTGATTCATTTGTGTTTATTCGAAAAATAAAAAAATATAAAAATTGAAAAAAAAACCACCAAAAATTCACTTTTGAAATCTGACTATAGAGTTTTTAATCGTGCTCCTTGTGTTCGACCCTGGTCGCTATACCAGGTAAAAAAGAATAGCGAAAGACCGCTTACACATTTGTTTTCATCGATTTCTATCTTTTCTCAAGTGGTTTTAATTAATTTTCTCGATTGACCGCGTCTGGTGATTTGGGTCACAACGACCCTTGATTATTTACATACTTAACCCGGTTGTCAGGCGCGTCATCAATGCTTCGTAGCAACCTGGATCTTCTTCTAGGTGTTGATTCCACACTCCAGAGGGTTGCATGTCGCTTTACTTTCAAAAAAATGTTCCTTGGATCAAGGCGAAGAGCCTTAATCAGCTGATGAAGCTGAGTAGCACTGAAATGGAGGGGCAGAGAAGCTCTGAATGGAGATGAAAGAAGAGCTTCGAGGACCTTGATCCTTCTAGGATCGAATTGGGGAAAGAGAGGGCTTTGGTGGAGACTATGATAAGGAATGAGAATGAGGTGATTTCATTAACGAGTTGAAACATTGTGTTTCACTATGTTTTTGTTCTAGAGCCAAAGCTCCAACGAACGAAAGATTCCTAAATTACGCTAACCTAATCGCTGAAAACATAAACTAACATCTAATATACGCTAAGGAAAGGAAATGACATGATAAAATATAGAACTAACATCTCTTACCAGACGAAATGTCAAGGAGAGAGAAAGCTCTGCTTGGAGGTCTTCGACGAGCTTAGATCACCTCCTCTACGCCCCTTTATCCACATTAACACTTCGATGAGGCGTCTGTCGTCACCTGGCTACTCAAGCACAAGGAAGATGTGGGTTACAGAGGGTAGCGAGGGATCAAAAACAAAAAAAAGGGAGGTTGAGTTTTTCTCAAGCACAAGGAATAAAGGCTGCTCTTACTCTACTTGTTGGGAACAAGGCACCCCTGACTGCAGAAGCATGTGGGATCTCTAACCAAGATGAGCAACAACCAAGAGAACCCTTGCATATCTTGCATTTATTGTCATCAAATTTGAGATGGAACCCTTCCATGTCAAGTTTTGAACAGGACATGAGGCTAAGCTGCAGGGCAGACACATGTCTCACATCATGCAGAACCATCGTGCACCCAACAGTAGTCTCAACTATAAATGTGTTGATGCCAACGATATTAGAGTAACTGTTATTTCCCATCTTGACTCGTCCAAAATCACCTTCTGTATAGGAGCTGAAGTACTCCATGAAGGGAGCCGGATGGTGAGATGAGATGGTATCAACCACCCCATTATGAGTCCTCATTATCTGTATATGTTGAAGAGGATTTTTCACGGGTCTAAAGTACGTCTCACACAAGGTGGAGACGCAGTCGCTGAGCCGACCCACAAGAAATCTTGATTAAAACAACAATTAACCTACAACAGAGATCAAACAATGAAAAGCGATACGGAGTTAAAATTTATTATAAATCTATAAATATATGTATAGTGTAAGTAGTGTAGAGGTCAAACACAGTAAGCAAGCAGGTAGATCGAGGCAATTCAATGCACAAAAGTGAAAGTGATGATTTGTCTATAAGTGCTATTTTGTGGTTTTTAATTTTATATTTTCTATTTTAATTTTTAATTTTTAATTTTCTATTTTTGGTTTTTGATTTTATATTTTTTTATATTTTATATTTTATATTTTCTTTTTCAATAAAATAAGATATATATATATATAATAAGGAAAAGAGAGATAATGCATTTATGAAAATAGGTAAAAATAAGCAAAATACATGAAACAAAATGTTTTTGTGATTTTTATAATTTCATAATATTTTTGTGATTTTTTCTATATTTTTGCTATTTTTTGTATTTTAAAGTAAAAAAATACTGAAAATAGTGAATAAAATAAAAATCCGAAATTAAAATGGAGACGAAAAATAGTAAATAATTTCCAAAATCCTCCAGATTAATTTTATTTTAAAGATAATAAAATAAAGAAAATTTAGAATTAGAAAATAGATTTTTATGACTTTTATGGGTTTTCTAAATTTTTATGAAGGTTTTTAGTGTTTTTCTATTTTTTGATTTTTCTTTTATATATTTTAATGATTTTTAATCTGAAGGTAAAATATGCAAAAACACACAAAATATATATTTTTTGGATTTTTTTCCAAAATGTTTTATTATTTTTATGTATTTTTTAATGCAGACAAAGATGAAAATGCATGTTTTTGAATTTTTATAAATAATAAAATGCAATAAAAATGAAAAATGAAATCATGATGTGGAAATGCAATGCAACAGGAAGCTAAGATATTTTTTTAAATTTTTTAGGAATTTTAATATGCATGAAATAAATGTAAACAACAAAGAGAAAATTCAACCCTAACAGGGGTATTTTTGTAAATATTAATAAGTCCGGGGGCCAAAGTATAAATTTCCAAAAAATATTAAACGTTCTCAAAAAGTTTCTGGACCAAATATAAATAACTAAAGCCGCAAGGGTATCGCTGCAAAAATCCCCCAATCACGTGCTTAAACACGTGCACCTGATGAGGACCAAAATGTGATTTCCAAAATTCTAGGGGCTTATTTGCAAAATATCTAAAAATTTATAACTGCATATAAAAGTTTGAGGCCTTAATAGAAATAAGAAAAATAGCAAGTCCCCCCACGCAAAATACTCCCACCCCACGTACGCAAGTAATGCGAGGTGACGTGGCCGGTGACCTACGTGCAATATGCCAAAGTCTAAGGGCCTAACTGTAAAGTTTACAAAAATAATTAAATAGCATATGAAAGTTTTAATACTAATATTAAATACAAAAATAACCAAGGGTGAATATGCAAAATACCCAGGCGAAGCGAACCGGACGGCTGAAGATCTTTCTTTTGACATGTGTCTGCACGAGGGGCGTCGATGACGGTTCGACTACCAATGACCGCGATTAGATGCTGCTTGGATGATCTGACGGCTGATGAGCGACCCGAGCGGCTAAGGTAAAAAGGTATCACAGGTGGTTGCGACCTCAACCACTCGGGTTCGGGCTCAACAAGAAAAAAGGAAGACAACCAAGAATAAAAATCAATAAATCAAACAAACAATAACGGTATAGCCACCAGGGTCGAACTCAAGGAGCATGGTATGCCTAGGCTACGAAGTAGTCAGAAATCCAAGAAGCAAATATTTTTGGTGGATTTTATGTTTTTCAATTTTTTGTAATTATTACTATTAGAAAAAAATGCTCAAAGGAATCAAAAAGTCACAAACAAACAATTATTTAACACATCAAAAATACTCAGAAAATTAAAATAAAAATATTTTCGGGTTTTAAAAATATTCAAGTGTTTTTGGTATTTTTCTTGGATTTTTCTGATTTTTAGTTAATTTTTTGAAAATGGCAAGCAATGTACAGCTGAGATCTAAAGGCAAGTTAAAAATACTTAAAATGCATGTAAAATCCCAACAGCAATTTTATGTAAAACTACAGACTACAAAGATAAATAGTAGAGATTTTTAGGGTTTTTGAAATTTTAAAAATGCTAAATGACAACAAAAAGCAACAAAAAATTATAGAAATTCCTACACCATGGCAAGAGCCATGTGTCAAAATTTCATAAATTTTGGACAAAGTTTGCTATTTATTCAAAATAACATAAGGCACATAGCGCACAAGGACCCAAATGCAATTAATTAAAAGTCATCAGCCAAACAAGAACACGTGGAAAGAGTACATGGCTAGATATGCAAAAAGCCCAGATCCACACGAGGGCGTCACGTGAAACAGGCAAGCAGGGGTATAAGTACAAATACGAAAAATAAAACTTCAATTGATAACAACAATATAGTCCATGATTCTAAATGCAAATAACCCAAGGTGTCACATGATGGACCACGTGCTACACAAACAGAGGGACCAAATTGCAAATAACAGAAGCATATGGTCTGAAGTGCAAATTATCCAAACTAAACACAATGGCTAAAAATATTTACAGGACTAATACTGAAATGTAAACATGTAGGAGGGCCTAAGTGCAAATTACCCTTCTTATTATAGATGCAACGGCTGAACAAGTCCTCACTTAAGATCAGACGATCGAGATTCGTGGATACCGGTTCGGCGATGGACGTGTGAGATCTGATCCTCAAATGGATCCAACAATCGACGATCCCCGAATAACGAATGCCGGAGATTAGAACCAGCGGGGGCCTCGGTCCAACGATGGAGATACCTCCTGGAAGAACGACGAAGAACTCACCTCTGGCGAGCTTCGACCGACTTTTACGTGCGGCTGAGGCGTCCTCCGAGGCTGCTAGGATGGGGAAAAGGAAGCTGATGGCGATCCGCAGCTGCTACTATGCTCCGATGAGACCGGGGACGTCTGGAATCCCCCGCGACGTGAGGGACCTGGAGCTGTTGCGCTTCAGTATTTGAACCTCCAGATGAGGTTCTTTGGAGTCCAAACCTGCACAGGAAGACTATTGGTTCGAGGGCAAAGTGCCTCGACCTGTTAGTGCACGAATGGAGGGGTAGATGCAGCGGAGTGTGTCCTCCGGCGAAGCAACGGTGGAGGAGGGCTCAATCCCCATTCCTGGGCGAACGAGGGGAAGTGAATGGGTGTAAAAGATGGGGAGGAGTCTGATGGACGTGCTAGGATTGTCGGAGTGGATAAACGATGATTCGATCATAGTGCAATCAAGCCAAGAACAAAATCTTCCCGACCTCCAAATTCTTGAATTAAACGCAAACGAGGAGGAATCAGGGTTACCTAATGGATGTTGTCGTCTGGGCTGAAGGTCACGGACCTTCGGGGGTCTTTGCCTCAATGGATTGACACATCCAGAGGCTGGAGCCCACCTCGCGGCGGAGCACGGCGATGAAGCTCGCCGTACCTTGAGCTAGACACCTCGAAACCTCACTACACCGCTCTCCCTCTCTTGCTGTCACTCAAGGAAGAAGATGGAGCTCGCAGGAAACAAGGGCAAGGGCCAAAGATGGAGAAGAAAGTGCGGCTCCAGGAGGTTATATACCCAACATGGTCTGAGAAGATGGGAGCAGGGGCGCGCAATCCAAGGAACGGATCCCTAATGGCGACATCAAGCGAGTATCGTGGATCATTCCTCGGTAATCAGACCATTTAATCGAAGAGGACAATGGATGGACCGGTTCAGGAAAAATCAGAGAAGGTCGGGCGTAAACCGGACCCACGAAGGAATTAGGTCCGAAGGGGGTAGTTGACCGAGGTCAACGTTCCCCCCTGGACCAATCAGAAATCAGCTGGGTCAAAATTTTTTGTAAAGTAATTTAAAAATAGAAAACGATTTAATTTTGAAATATGTTCAACATGAAAAATATTTTTATTTTTCGAACTTTTTTAGTGATTTTTATTTATTTTTATGAAAAATAAATTGAAGTATATACATTATATTACTTTACATACACGTATAAAATACTTATTTATTTTTATTTAAATTTTTATTTTATTATTTTTGTAAAAGTACCTCAATTTTATATTTTATTTATTTACAATATAAAATTTGGAGTATAAAATATTTTTTATTTAATTTTTACGAGTTATTCACAAATGTTAAATAAATAGGGATGTGATACATATATACACGTAATATGTACAAGGTTGTAGAGAGAAATTATTTTATTTTTATTTTTATTTTTATAATTTTTGTTTTATTTTTAGGAATATATACAAGGTAATATAAATACATTTTTATTTTGATTTTTGTGAAAATAAAATATCAATATACATGGAGGGTATATGTACAAGGTAGAGTGGCCCTATCTCTCTACTTATTTTATTTAGCGATCAGGCCCATATTAGGCCCTCTCTTAGAATTAGGTCACTCAATATTTATTCTAAATATTTCCCTCTTTTTCTTTTATTCTTTATTCTTTTATTTTTGCATAAATACATGCTAATTATTAGTATTTAACAAATGCACGCTTATTTGTAACTTGTTGTATTTACAACTATATACATGATGTTTTGCCAAGATTTTTAGCCAAAATAAAAGAATAAAGAGTGATGAATGGGGATTCATCACCCCCCTATACTTTACTTTTGCTAGTCCCTTAGCAAACACTTGTTTGAAAAAGAAGTGAGAAGAAAAAGAAAGAAAAAGAAGGGAAACCAAGGCTGATTATTAAACTTGCCTTCATTAAATTGAAATATGGAGCTCAGTCAAACCTTTGGATTATTAATTTGTCGGAACCTTACTTGGACATAATCTTAAAACTCAACAGCCTCAAAGTTCCACCAATCTATGGTCAAGACTCCTCAACAATCTAGATCAGAACAAGTCTACATACACAAACTCTAACGACCATGAATCTTTCCTTATACTGTGTAAGTGATATATAGCTCACTACCTCAGAAATGATAAAGTGACAACCCCCTCAGCAAGGTAACTCTAATGCCCTAGTCTGGAAGCTCTTTCCTCGAGGAGGTGATGAATACCCATTCATCACTCTTTATTCTTATATTTTAGCTACAAAAACCTTTGCAAATACATGTAGATAGATGTAAATATAAATAATTAGCAAAAGGCATGCATTGTGTAAAAACTAATAATTAGCATGTTTTTGTGCTAAAATAAAAGAATAAAGAATAAAAAGAAAAAAATAGGGAAATATTTAGAATAAATATTGAGCGACTTAATCCCAAGGGAGGGCTCAGCATGGGCTTGACCGCATAAAAGCCAAAGTAGAGGGAGATAGGGGCTCATGTGTGTAAATATACCTGTAAATATAATAAAAGTATTTTCCACTAAAAAATAGAATAAAATGGTTTGTAAATACTTGTATATATTTATAAATATAAAAATCAAAACAAAAATATAAAAATTAAAAAGAAAATAAAAATAGTCACTTTTGTATATATATTCATCATGTACATACAACCACATCCCTATTTATTTCACCTTATAAATAAATAAAATTAATTTCCATAAACTTGGTAAATATTCTATATTTTATGGTGTAAATAAATAAAATAAAAACAACAAAAACAAAAGCAAAATAAAAAGCACAAAATTAAAAACCCAAAAATATATTGTAAATATACCATGTATATATATGTACATATGTATTTATTTCACCTATGTATATAAATAATAAAAATAAAATAAAAATATCTTTTTATTCTTAATTTTATACTATAAATAAATAAAATATAAAATGGGGATAAAAATGTATAAAAATAACAAATTAAAAATCAAAAATAAAAATCCTATAGTGTACATATACCTATATATAGCCCTATTATGTAAATACCTTAATTTTATTTTGAAAAATTAATTAAAAATCACAAAAAATAGAAAAAAAATAAAATAAATATTTTTCATGTTTTAAGTTTTTATTAATTCGATCATTTACTATTTTAAAATAAATAAACAAATAAATTGAACTTGGCTTGCGGATCTGGTTGATGACCCGACTTCTCCAATTATTTCTCACTCGATCCGACAACCAATCACCCTAACCCCGGGCCCCGATTGTTCCTTGTTCTTCCCAGATCCTCGCCCGGGGTGGGTCTGAAGGATCCGAGATGCGAGCAGCTCACCCGATTCATCACTTCTCGGACCCCTGGATATATAAAGTATCGTCTCCGGCGACCTATTCCTCCATCTTTGGACCTTCCACTCGCAGCCAAGGAGCTCCTCTGGTGAGCCTGAGTGACAGTCGTGCCCGCCGGAGTAGAAGTCAGGCTCGAGCACCTCTGGAAGCCACTGATCCGGTGGCTCTGCCGCCGTGAGCTGTCGCGAGCGTGCCCAGCCTCGGGGAGACGACACCCCCTTGTAGGCAATGACCCAGGAGCTCCCCGAGCTCCAGCCCAGTCGACAGCCTCCGCCAGGTAGCCCTTTTAGCCCGTAGATTGGCTTAGAATAGGATTTTTCCGTTTTCAGTAGTGTAGCTCCGCCGCCTCCGCCTGTCGTTTCTGTCCATCCATTCGCCCATCCGACCGTCGCTTCACGTTCACCAGACTCCTCTCTACCTTCTCCGACCTTCCATTCCCCCTGACTCGTCCCGGAGCAGAGTTGTCGTCCTCCTCCGCCACCGCTTCGCCGGACAACCTCATACTGCCTCATCCTTCACATCCCGCTTGCTCTAACGAGTCGAGGCAGTTTGCCCTCGACCCCGTGTTTTGCTTGTGCAGGTCAGATCGTCGTAAGGACCTCATCTGTAGGTCCAAGGCTCGAGCACAGCAGCTCCAGGTCTTCATCGCCGCCGGAGCTCTCCAGGGCTCCCCGCCATCATCGGAGCATTCCATCAGATGCGAAAGGCTCCCACGCTTCTTCTCAGCCTTTCAGCAGCCGACGAGGAGCCCCCGCGCTCGAGTTTCGAGCCGGCGAAGTTCGCCGGCCGATAGTTCTTCCAGGACCTCCTCGCGCCGTTAGATCGTCCTCCCGCTCCAGTTCGCACCTAGGTCGTTCATCCAGGAGCTTCTCCACCGTCAGATCTGTAGGAGGACTGATCGAGACTGCACGATCGGAGGAAGAGACACCAACGATTCAGCGTCGTCAGATCTCCACGTGTCCTCTTCTCCTTCGTCGATCAACTGAGGGTTCAACCACGGCCTACGAGGACCGTCAGATCTCCACGTGGAGGACCCTCACCCGTTCGATCAGGTCAGCGCTTCAAGGTTAAAGGCGCCCTTACTCTCACTCGTTGGATCAGCCACATGGCGCTTCATCCAGCCGTTGACAATTAATAAAGGGGTAAATAGCTCTTAGGCCCCTCTAGCTTTTGTTTTTATTATTTAGTATTGTAAATACGTAGTGTAGTTCTTTTATTTTTGCAAAAACTGCACTGAGGACCTTCATGTTTATTTGATTTGCATTTATACCCCTGCCAGCTGTGGATATGTGCGTCGACACGTGATTATTTGGTACATTTGCAATTTCAGCCCTGTGTTTTTGTCGTGTTACGATTTATATTTTTAGAAATAGGAATTACAAATAGGTCCCCCTAGGCCTGAGTCACGTGTATCGTGCGTGGCCCGGGGGACAATTTGCACTCCTGCCCCTACAGTTTCCAAGTTTGTTCTCCAGGGGGCCTAGGGTTTTATTATAATTGCAGTTAGGTCCCTGTGTACTTTTGCTTGATTTTTATTTTTAATAAAATAGCAAAACTCCAAATTTAATGAAAATTGTATACATGGCTCCTGCCATGTTGTAAAATTTTCTGGAATTTTTGGAGACATTTTTGTTTTTATTTGATATTTTAAAAAAATAAAAAACAACCATTTTCGTTAATGTTTGATTTAAAAATTCACAAAAAAATATTAAAACTCATCTAAAAATTACAAAAAAATTAGCTATTGTTTCTTTTGTTGTGTTTGATTTTCTGACCAAATTTGGTTATTTTTCATTAAATAAAACTCATAAAAATTGCAAAACACTAAAAATCTTACAAAAATTATAATAATTAATTTAAAAATCCAAAAACAATAATTTCTATGCCTAAAATTTCCTTGTTTCTTTCTCTATATAGGAAAATTACCTCCAAGCTTTTTAGGGGCTTTTAGATATTTTATCTAAGTCCCTCAAGCTCGGGTGGACAATGTCTTCCTTTTCTTGCATTGTTTTATTTTTAGAAAATTAAATAAAAATCAGAAAAATACCAAAAATTCACTAAAACAGTAAATAAAAAGCATAAAAACATTTTTAGTTGAATTTTTACTTGATTTTTGATGCATTAAATAATTGCTTGAAGTTGATTGTTTTTCTTGTTTCTTTATTTCCTTAATTAATTAAAAATCCAAAAAAAATATAAAAATAAAAAATCAACCAAAAACATTTTGATTTTATTTTATTTTATTTTTGAGACTACTTCGTAGGCCACGAGGCCATCACGCGCTCCTTGTGTTCGACCCTGGTCGCTTTACCAGGTTAAAATAATAGCAGGACCACTATTTGACTTTGATTGATTTTGTCTGATTTGGTGGTCTCTTTTTCTCGATCGACCACGCTTGGTGACTTGGGTCGCAACGACCCTTGACGACCATATACCCGAGTCACTAGGCGTGTCATCAGAATGGCGTCGTTGCCGGGGATCACGGCTTAGTAGTTTTCTTTTTATTTTCATTTTCTTTTTTTCGCGGCTTTCCGCGGCTCTTTCTGAGTTCGCGACTTTTCGTAGCTTTTTGTTTTTCTTTTATTTTTGCTTTATTTTGTTTTATTTTATTTTCTTTTATTTTTATTTTTGTTTGATTTTTGTTTGTTTATTTTATTTGTCATTTTGCACATATACCCCTATTTCATTTCATTTTATTTTTCCTGCACTTATTTGATTATCATTCTTGGTTTGACCCTTTGTCTCTTTCTTGCAAGAGCCCGAGGACCGAGGCGGCAGCTTTCGAGAAGCCGGTGCAACCGCGGGACTTGGAGGCGGCTCCCTTCTGTACGAAGCTGCAGGAGAGCGTGAGAGAGTAGACGAGTGGGCGAGGAGTAGTTTAGACTTTATTTTTATTTTATTTGATTATTGTAATAATATAGGGACAGATTCAGACTTTGGACTTGGTTTGTGTAGCGGGTCTGTTTTGTCGAGCACCGGTTTGCTTGGGGGACCCTTAGGTTTTTCGCGGCTTTTTCTCGCGGCTTTTTGTTTTTCGCTGCCTTTTACGATTTTACGCGGTTTTTCTCGAGCCCCTAGACTTAGGATTCTCTGCTTGACTATGGCATAATTAGTAGGATCCCCACACCTAATTGATTGCCTGTTCCTATAGTGCGTTAATTGGACCTACTAATAATTCACTAATAAAAATAATTGACTCACTCCCTTCGTAGCCTACGTGCCGTAGCCTGCCCTGCCAAGTGCTGCTCCTGAACCCGATGTGTCGGGAGGAGGAGGGGTAGACCGAGACCGGACCTTTGGCTTGAAGGATTGGTGACCAGTTAGACAGTTCTTCAAGTAGAATTGCATGTTTAGGACTCTGTTTTCACCGCTGCACCATATAGGTAGTTTACTTTTTTGTCTTTACATTATGCACGGATCATATTGCATGTAGAGTGCTGGAGACAGGTACACATTTCTATCTTTGGATGCATCATTGATTTCTTCGCGCATCGGCTTTTTCGTCTTCTCCCCCTGTTTTCGACTTAATAACCAGGAGAACCGAAAAATTCGTTAGGCATTTCTCTTTATTGAAAAATATCTAAAAAAACAAAAACAATAAAATCGGGACTGCTAATCACACTTGACCTAAAAGACACTTCACTAAAAATCTGTCTTGGGGAGAGTAACCCCCTCCTTGTTTGGTTTGGATGAGCGAGAGAGTGACCCGTACATTAGGATAGAGCCTCCGATTTTTCTTGACTGATTACCGGCTTTCAGTACGGGACAGTCGGTTGAGAAATATCTGGAGACCTATTTAGCTCACGTAATCGCTCTGATAGATTGGATGATCACCTAAAATAAAATAGACAAGATAATTGACCGATCCCTTTCGGTCTTCAGCTCGTGTGCATAGGTGAATTGGGGGTTTGCTTGTTCATCTTGTGTGATTTCCAGATCCCTTCAATCTTCTTCTCTTCTTTTGTCTCCCACCCTCCCTCCCTTCATTACATTCTCTTCTTCTCCTTCACCCCTGGATGATGGATCCCCCTCACTTTGAGCCGACTCTTGCGGCTTTTTCTTCGCTATCTGACCATCAGTCCAGTCCACCTTCTAGGGAGGTCGGATCTCCGACCAACCTCCCGCTCCCTCCCTCCCTTTCATCTCACTACTATGGGCATGCTGAGCGAGACGTCCGAGGATACCAGATAAAGCAGATGCAAGACCCGGACGATGCTGTTGCTGAGTTGAGAGCACACTCTGTTGGTTATCAGATAGAGCAGTGGAGATCAGCAGATATATCCTATTCCGGAAGGATGGAGGAGCAGATGGCACATGGAGCTCAGTCAGCTTCTACATTACGTCCATTCGCCTTGTATTTGGATTACCTTCAGAGACTGCCGACATTTTCAGGAGAGGCGCACGAGGAGCCCTACCTTCACCTGTCCGCATTCGAGGAGTTTTGCAGAGTACAGAGATATTCAAATATCACTGCAGAGGAGCTGATGACCAGGACCTTCCCATTCACGCTTCACGACAGAGCCATGAGATGGCACCGCCGATTAGGGAGGACATTCGAGACGTGGGGAGAGCTACGCCGAGAGTTTCTACAGAGATACTTCCCTCCACGTAGAGCAGATTTCATGCGGTCTTTGATCACCGACTTCTCAGTAGACCCCCAGGAGCCATTGCACGAGGCATGGCCGAGGTTTCTTGACCTCTTGAGGAGATTTCTAGATAACGGATTACCACTGACAGACTTGATAGAGATCTCCATGCGGGGGATGACCGCAGAGCAGCTTGCACTGGTGATTACCACATGTGGCGGTTCACACCGCAGTTCCGACATTCACTTCCTGGACACCATCTCGAGCTTACTTTCACAGAGATCTTCTTCACGAGATGCCTTAGTTGGAACAACACATGTGGACGATGCAGTACTAATGCGACGTGTCACTTTACATGATGATATAGTTTCTACACACCAGCCCGAGGATTTGGATGATGCAGCACCACTGATAGAGGAGATGACTGCCCTAGCAGAGCTTCGGACCCGGAGTCTACTTGAGTTCCCGTTTGTTTTCCAGCTGGAGTTCGAGTCAGCCCCAGAGTTTCCAGTCTACGAGTCTTGGATATCAGATCTTCTGATATTCCAAGAACCGGAGGAGCCCCAGCTTTTGCAGCCATTGATTCAGACACTTCAGATTCCAGTCCCGGAGGAGTCAGCTTCATTTCTGCAGAGACACTTCTTAGATGCAGACAGCTACCAGGACTCAGCCCAGCAGCCACAACTCGAGGATGGACACCACTTTGAGGGTACAGACACAAAGAGTCCCATCTTCGAGCCTTTTGTCCTCCACTCTGACGAGATAGACACCTTTGTTGAGGACCAGTTGGCAGCCAGCACAGCCGCAGAGCGAGGATCAGCCGCAGACACTTTGCCAGCTTCCGCGGTGTTGACTAGTACCTTCTCCTGCTTCCAGATTGCTGAGACCTACACTTTCGATGATGATGCAGCCTGGTGCACCGAGTGGATACTTGACAGCAGTGCAGATGCCCATCTAGATCCTGATCCTCTTCTTGTCACTTCTGATCTTGCATCTCTCCCCGAGGGTTATCTGCGGGAGGATGCCGCACTCGATGAATACTCGGTTTCACCTTCTGAGAGTGTTTCCGATCTGGCGGAACACAAAACCAAGTCTTCTGATCATTCTGATTCTGATTCGTCTCACCTCGACGACCCTCGCGAGGATGAGCCTATTCTGGAGATATTCGATGATTTGCCTGATCTGATTGTATTTCATTCATCGAGTACCAGTCTTCTGACAGAGTCTCCTGATCTTGACCATACACACCTGTTTGAGACAATGATTGACGTGGAGGATTCCATGACTGATCCATCCTTCTCCATGTTTGATTTCTTCGGCTCCACACTCTCACTCCAGTCTGATTCAGAGCCGATGATTTCTTTTGTGCTACCGGATCCCAATCACTTATTCTCATATCCTTGGCCGGTAGCAGACACCCGCTTGATTGCATACCTGGGTGTCTTACTTCACACTGTTGAGTTCGTCGTTGTTCTCATACCGAGACTGCGACGACAGTACGACATTCGCCTTACTGATGCCATCCTGAACCTTGATACTGCATTATCCTAGCCTTTGCGCCCAGCTAGGGGCGTAAAATCTAGTGCTTGTTGAGAGGCACCTCAACATTGTACTCTTTTGTGTATACGTGTTTCGTCTTACTTTGATCTTTCTTTCTTCCGTTCTTGTTTTCACCCCATGTCTCGCTTAGGATTATCTTTGCTATACTTAGGATATTGCTCATCCTAAGTATAGGGGGGGTGGAAACATCGGGTTTTCTTCGTTCTGTTCCATCACTTCTGTTGTTGCCTATACTTAAGGTTCTTCACCTTAAGTATAGGGGGAGTGATGACCCTCCTTCTTGTATATATTCGTGATTTTCTTCGTGTCTTCCTACCCCTGTTTTGCTGCCTATACTTAGGGATATTTCACCCTAAGTATGGGGGGGTAGACACTGTACATTCTCCCCTCGGTTCTCCCTTCGTGTACAACCTGCTATACTTAGGATTACTTGATCCTAAGTATAGGGGTAAAAGCTGAGACCCTCTTCATTGATTCGTCTTTGTATATAGTCTCCCTTTTCACTTCCCTATACCTAGCACGAGTTATGTCTTCTTCATCGCTCTTCACTCTGAGGACATCGTTCGAGCTAAGTATAGGGGGTTGTGTATATATTTCATATATACTTTAGCCATAACTCGTACTTTGTGTGAGTGTATAAATAAATAAAATGGCTAAAAACCCTAAAAATCACAAAAATTAAAAAATTTTCATTTGCACATAAATAGCTAGTGTAAAAATTATTTTTGTAAAAATGTCTTCAAAAATCTTTTGTGTAAAGTTTGTGTATATATTTTCTTATCAAAATTATGTATATAGTACAAAGTTTTTCCAAAATGTTTTGAAAATCAAAAGTTTGCAAAAAACTTGTGTAAATATGTGTAAATACTTTTGCAAAACTTGCACTTCATGCATCATCCATTCATGATTTCAAAACATTTTTCAAAAATTTTGCATGTTTTTAATAAAATTGTGTAAATGGCATCTTTTGTACATATGTATATAGTTTTTCTGGATGATAGTTGACATTTAAGCTAGCCTGGAATTAAAATGAGAAATGGAGCTTGATTAAGATCTTAATCCACCTAATTTATAAGAGGAACCTTATAGGACTTCGGTTTAAGGCTTTTCAGGTCCATGGTGACTTAATTCTTTGAGTCCACTAGGCTATGATCACATGTCATCTCAATGAGCCTAAGTAGAGCACTTAACAACAACACATGACTCATATAGACAATAGCTTTACTTGGACACCAGCACATAGCACCGAGCTCTCTACGGATGAGGTGGTGAGGAGGCAGTCTTCCTTGACTTGGGGTAGCATATGAGGGTAGTACTTCTAGGCGGAACCTCTCTTCTTCTTTTAGTGAAGAAGTGCGTCTCAACTTGGCCTGGTTGCCATGAGGTCTAACGACGGGAGTTGTGGGTTGCAATAAAGCTTCAAAAGAGGGATAGTTTACTGGATCAAGAGGAAAAACTACTTGTATATATGTTGCACATGTACATGTTGTATAGATGCACTTGAAAAAAAATGCAAAAAGAAAATAACTCCAAAAAATGGTGGGTCTGATAGAAAATGATAATCCCACCGGAGTATGTATATAGAGTGCAATAAGCAAAGCTTGAGATTCATGATCCACCTTATGTAGCTTGCAGCAGGGAGACTTGGCTACACTGGTCAAGCTCCCAAGGGTACATGGCTACACTGGCCATAGTCCATTCTCTTCTTCCCCCTCTTCTTGAGCCGGTTGAACTTGAACTTAGAAGGGAATACCCCGCTCCTCGAGGAAAGAGTGGCCAGATTGAGGTCATAGAGTTACCTTGTTGGGGAGGGTTGTCAAGTTGCCATTTCTGAGGTGGAGAGCTTATACCTCACATTCACAGGACAAGGAAAGATTCATGGTCTTCAGGGTTTGTGTTTGATGACTTGTTCTGATCTGGATTATTGAGGAGTCCTGATTATATATTAGTGGAACTTAGAGGCTGTTGAGTTTTAAGCTTAAGTCCAGATAATATTTTTGGTGGATTTTATGTTTTTCAATTTTTTTTCGCAATTTTAAATATTAGGAAAATGCTCAAAGGAATCAAAAAGTCACAAACAAATAATTATTTAACACATCAAAAATACTCAGAAAATCAAAATAAAAATATTTTTGGTTTTAGAAATGATCAAGTGTTTTTGATATTTTTCTTGGATTTTTGTTATTTTTAGTTAATTTTCTATAAATGAAATAAGGCTGAAAATGGCAAACAGTGTACAACTGAGATCTAAAGGCAAGTTAAAAATACTTAAAATGCTGTAAAATCCCAACAACAATTTTATGTAAACCTATAAACTAAAAACTAACTACATAAGAAGAAAACATATTTTTTTTATTTTTTCTGAATTTTTAATGATTTTTATAATATTTTTAATGTTTTTCAATTTTTATGGTTTTATAAAAGCAAATACAGTAAAAATTGGACATAAGCAAAAACAAATCAAAACCAATACAAAACAATTTTTTTAGAATTTTTAAAGGGATTTTAATATTTTTAGTGGATTTTCAAAGATAAACAGTAGAGATTTTTAGGGTTTTTGAATTTTTAAAAATGTTAAATGACAACAAAAAGCAACCAAACATTAGAAATTCCTACACCATGGAAGGAGCCATGTGTCAAAATTTCATAAATTTTGGACAAAGTTTGATATTTATTCAAAATAACATAAGGCAAACAACACACAGGGACCCAAATGCAATTATTTAAAAGTCGTCAGCCAAACAAGAACATGTGGAAAGAGTATAGGGCTAGATATGCAAAAAGTACAGATCCACACGAGGGCGGCACGTGAAACAGGCAAGCAGGGGTATACACGCAAATAGGAAAAATAAAACTTCAATTGATAACAATAATATATTCCAGGATTCGAAATGCAAATAACCCAAGGTGTCACGTGATGGATCACGTGCTTCACAAACAGAGGGACCAAATTGTAAATAACAGAAGCATAGGGTCTGAAGTACAAATTATCCAAACTAAACACAATGGCTTAAAATATTTACAGGACTAATACTGAAATGTAAACAGGTAGGAGGGCCTAAGTGCAAATTACCCTTCTTATTATAGATCCAACGGCTAAACAGGTCCTCACTTAAGACCGGACAGTCGAGAGTCGCGGATACCGATTCGACGATGGACGTGTGAGATCTGATCCTCAGATGGATCCAACGATCAACGATCCCCTAATAACGAACGTCAGATATTAGAACTGATGGGGGCCTCGATCCAATGACGGAGACACCTTCTGGTAGGACGACAAAGAACTCGCCTCCGGCGAGCTTCGACCGGCTACTATGTGCGACTGAGGCATCCTCCGAGGCTGCTAGGATGGGGAAAAGGAAGCTGATGACGATCCGCAGCTGCTGCTATGCTCCGATGAGGCCAGGGACGTCTGGAATACCCTGGTGACGCGAGGGACCTGGAGCTATTGTGCTTCAGTATTTGAACCTCCAGATGAGGTTCTTTGGAGTCCAAACCTGCACAGGAAGACTATTGGGTCGAGGGCAAAGTGCCTCGACTCGTTAATGCGCGAAATGGAGGGGTAGATGCGATGGAGTGTGCCCTCCGGCGAAGCGATGGCGAAGGAGGGCTCAATCCCCGTTCCTCGGTGGACGGGGGGAAGCGAATGGGTGTAGAAGATGGGGAGGAGTCTGATGGACGTGCTAGGATTGTCAGAATGGCTAAACGGTGATTCGATCATAGTGCAATCAAGCCAAGAACAAAATCTATCCGACCTCCAAATTCTTGAATTAAACACAAACGAGGAGGAATCAAGGTTAACTAATGGATGCTAGCGTATGAGCTGAAGGTCGCGGACCTTCGGGGGTTGATGAATTTTCATTCATCACTCTTTATTCTTTTATTTTAGCTAAAAATCTTTGCAAAACACCATGTAGATACTTGTAAATATAATAAGTTATAAATTAGGCATGCTTGTGTAAATATCAATAATTAGCATATTTTTATGCAAAAATAAAAGAATAAAGAAATAAAGAAAAATAAGGAAATATTTAGAATAAATGTTGAGTGACCTGAACCCAACAGAGGGCCCAATATGGGCATGATCGTAAAATAAAATAAGTAGAGAGAGATAGGGCCATTCATCCATTCAAATACTCCTTCTGACTTGTATATATTTTGTCTTATTTAAAACAAAAATAAAAATGTGTTTCTAATCCTTTGTAAATATTTCTAAAAATAAAATAAAAATCAGAAAAATAAACTTAAAATAAAAACAAAATAAATTCTCTCTCTCACCCTTGTATATACCATGTACATATGTACCTATTCCTATTTATTTCACTTGTAAATAATTAATAAAAATAAAATAAAAAATTTTTTATATATGAAATTTTATGTTGTAAATAAATTTAAATATAAAATTGGGGGTTTTTGTTAAAAATAAAATAATAAAAATGAAAGTATAAAATACATAGGTATTTTATACCTGTATATAAAATAATATAATGTATATAACATAATTTATTTTTCAAAAAATAAATAAAAATCACTAAAAATAGTTTTAAAATAAATAACCATTTTTTTATTTTGTAAATATTTTGAATTCATTTTCGATTTTTAAATGAATTTCCAAATCTTTTTGACCTTGGATTTTTCTGATTGGTCTACGGGGGATTGTTGACCCCTGGTCAACTCTCCCCCTCGGATCCCTTCTTCGCGAATCCTGCTCACCAGCCCGATTTCTCTAAATTTTCTGGAGCGGATCCAACCTCCTTTCACCCCGATTCCCACACCACCACTTCTCCATGGATCAGCCACCCTTGGGGAACCTAGGGGGTGGCGGATCTACCTCGGATTACGCACCCGTGCCCGCTCAACCTCGTCACCTGGGAAGCATATAAAAATCTCTATTTCAGTTCCCAGCTCTTCAGCTCGCACCGCAAGCCCTAAATCCACCCTTGAGAGACTCCCCTCGGTGATAGCGATCGAAACCACTCTTTAGTGGCCGGATTAGGTGCCTACAGCCGTTGCTCGAGGAACGTGGCCAGAGCGCCACCACGTACGAGCCTCCCAATCCACCGCAGCTCGGTCGAGGTGACGACCCCTTCACCGCACCATCCTAGAGATCAGGATCAACTTTCGATCATCAGGTAGATCTTTCAATGACCAGAGTTCCGTTTATCCTCGATTGTTCATTTTCCCCTCTACTGGCTCCGCCCTAGTGGCCGGAGCTCCATCTACCCTCATCCGCCGCTCAGATCGAACCCTCGTGCCATCATCATCCTTCTCCCATCATCTGATCACCTCGAGCTTGGCTAGTCGAGCCAATATTGAGCTAGGATCCTTCCTCCGCCTTTGCCGGAGCCGTCCTCCGCCGTTCCACGCCGCTTCCCTTAGCTTCTTATCCAATAACCCCCGTCGAAGTTTCCATCTGAGCGTTAGCTTTCATCTGCAGGTCAGAAGGTGCCAGGTTACCCCCCAGCTCGCGTTTCATACCCCTCATCGGAGCTAACCCAGGTCGCACCACCCGTCCCTGAAATCGTACCGTTGGAAGCTCCATCAGCCACCGCCATCCGATGCGGTAGGGCGTCGCGAGTCGAGACCTCCCTTCTGATCGTCCATCAGCCGTCCGGAGAGCCCCCAGTTGATGGGCCGAAATCCCACTAATCCGGATCAGGTCAAAATATCACATTCGGGTCGTTGCGACCCGGATCAATAGAAACCTTGGCTCAACAAGAAAATCAAGTGCAAACCAGCAAAATAAAATGAAAATCAAATAAAAACGATAGCGGTCCTGGCTATTATATTAGCCTGGTATAGCGACCAGGGTCGGACTCAGGGAGCACGTGATGGCCTTGCAGCCTACGAAGTAGTCTAAAAAAGAAATAAAATAAAATAAAATACTTTTTTTGGTGGATTTTTGATGTTTTTAATTTTTTTGGATTTTTAATTAATAAAGAAAATAAAGAAAACAATAAAGCAACCAAATACCAACAATTATTTACCTAATCAAAAATCATCCAAAAATTCAAATAAAAAATATTTTTATGTTTTTTATAATTTTTACTGTTTTTGGTTAATTTTTGGGATTTTTCTGAATTTTATTGGATTTTATAAAAATCAAACAAGACAGAGAAATGAAGGTACTGTCCAGTCAGGTGTCAAGGACTAAATTAAAATATAAAATGGCCCTATGAACACCTGAAGGTAATTTTCCTGTAAAGATCAAGAATCGAGGAAAATTTGGCCACTGGAATTATTAATTTTTGATTTTTCTTTTAATTATTAGAATTTTTATAGGTTTTTAAGGGTTTTGTAATTTTTATGAGTTTTATATATCTAAAAACGACCACAATTGGTTAGAAAATCAAACAAGGCAAAGCAAACATTATCTAATTTTTTTGTAATTTTTAAACTGTTTTAGTATTTTTTGTGAATTTTAAAGTTAGACAGTAAAGAAAATGCATGTTTTTGAATTTTTAAAAATATCAAAAATGATCATAAATGTCTCCAAAATTCATGGAAATTTTTACACCATGGCAGGATCCATGTTTCCAATTTTCATCGAATTTGGAGTTAACTTACTATTTTATTAAAAATAAAAATCAAGGTGCAGTGCACAGGGACCTAACTGCAAATAGAATAAAACCCTGGACCCCTTGGATAACCAGCCTGAAAAGTATAGGGCTAGAAATGCAAAATGTCCCCCGGCCCACGCACGATACACGTGACTCAGGCCTGGGGGGACCTATTTGTCATTCCTATTTATAAAAATATAAACCGTAACAAGCCAAAAACGCAGGGTAAAAACTACAAATATACCAAATCTCACGTGTCGATGCACGTGTCCACAACCAACAGGGGTATAAATGCGAATCAGATAAACAGGAGGGTCCTCTATGCAATATTTAAAAAAATAAAAGAACTATAACGCGTATTTACAGTACTAAATAGTAAATGCAAGAACTAGAGGGGCCTAAGAGCAAATACCCCTTTATTAAATGTCAACAGCTGATGTAGCACCACGTAGATGATCTGACGGGTGAGAATACTGGTGCCTTTAACCAAAGAACGCGGGCCGGATCGAACGGTTGAGGGTCCACCATGTGCCTAATCTGACGGGTGAGAATACTGGCGCCTTTAGCCAAAGAACGCGGGCCGGATCGAACGGTTGAGGGTCCACCACGTGGCTAATCTGACGGTCCTCGTATGTTGTGGCTAAACCCTTGGTGGATCAATGATGGTGAAGATGACACATGGAGATCGGACGGCTCTGGAGTCACGGGTGCCTCTTTATCTGATCGTGCGGCCCAGATCAGTCCTCCTATGGATCTGACGGTGGCGAAGCTCCTCGAATGGGTGGTCGGGATCTAATCTGGAGCGAGAGGACGATCTAACGGCTCGAGAAGGTCCTGGATGAACTGACGGCCAGCGAACTTCGTCGGCTCGAAACTCGGGCGTGGGGACTCCTCAGAAGCTGCTAAGAGGCTGAGAAGATGTGCCTCGGTGATCCGCAGCCAACGAACTGCTCCGATGAGGGCGGGGAGCTCTGGAGAGCTCCAGCGGCAGTGAAGACCTGGAGCACCTGTGCCTGAGCTGTTGGCCTCCATATGAGGCTCTCCTGATGATTTGACCTGCACAGGAAGAAAGATGGGTCGAGTGCAAACTGCCTCGACCCGTCAAAGCGCGAAATGGATAGGAGATACGTCGGTGTGGAGGTCCTCCAGCGAGCGGCGGAGGGGGAGGACCGAAGTCCCTGCTCCGGGGCGAGTCAGGGTGGATGGATAGATGAAGAAGGTGCGGATGGGAATCGTGAAGGTGGTGGTCGGGTCGGGATGGCTGACGGATGGTCGGAGTGAGCTGGTGAAAGCGGCGGAGCTACAAGAACAGTAACCTAAAATCTATGTTCTCTGCTAAACTACATGCTAACAGAGCTACCTGGAGGAGGAGATCGACTGGGCTGGAGCTGCTGGAGCTCTGGGGTCATTGCCTGCAAGGGACCGTCAGCTTCCCGAGGCTGGGCGCGCTCGCGGCGGCGCACGGCGGCGAAGCCACCGGATCAAAGGCTTCTCGAAGTCCTCGAGCCTCGCTTCTACTCTGGGGAGCACCGCTGTCACTCAGGCACACCGGAGGAGCTCCTTGGCTGCGAGTGGGAGAACCAGAGATGAAGAACAGAGCTGCCGGAGTTAAGGTTTTATACAATGATGGGTCCGATAAGATGAGGATCGGGTGAGCATTCCAAGGAGTGGATCCCTAAAAGGAGGTGTACGCGAGGATCATGGATCATCCCCTGTCAATCGGAGCCCTAGGTTTGAGTGGATGGAGTTCGGATTGATTCAGAAATATGTGGAGATATCGGGTCAGAAATCAGATCCGCAAGGGAAGAGGGTCCGCGGGGGAAGTTGACCGGGGTCAACAATCCCCCGTGGACCAATCAGAGTCCGCCAGTTCATAATTATTTGATTATTTATTTAAAAATAGTAAATGATCGAATTAAGAAAAACTTAAAACATGAAAATGTTTGTTTTATTTTTTCTATTTTTTTGTGATTTTTAATTAATTTTTCAAAATAAAAATAAGGTATGTACACTATAGTGCTATACATAGGTATTTACACAATGTTGATTTTTGATTTTTGATTTTTAATTAGTTGTTTTTTTGTACATTTTTATCCCCATTTTATATTTTATTTATTTATAGCATAAAATTAGGAATAAAAATGTATTTTTATTTTATTTTTATTATTTATATACAAGGGTTAAATAAATAGATATGTACATCTATATACAAGGTATATGTATAATGATCTTTTTGATTTTTAATTTTGTTCTTTTTATTTTATTTTTGTTTTTATGGTTTTTATTTTATTTATTTGCATCATAAAAGATAGAATATATACAAATTTTATGGAAATTAATTTATTTATTTATAAGGTGAAATAAATATAGTTGTGGGTGTATGTACATGGTAAATATGCACAAGTGAAGGGATTTTTATTGTCTTTTTAATTTTTTTAATTTTTATTTGGATTTTATATTTACAAATATATACAAATATGTACAAGTACCTTTTATTCTATTTTTGTAGAGGAAAATATTTTTATTCTATTTACAGGTATATTTACGTACATAAGCCCCTATCTCTCTACTTTGGCTTTTATGCGGTCAGGCCCATGCTGAGCCCTCCCTTGGGATTAGGTTGCTCAATATTTATTCTAAAAATTTCATCTTTTTCTTTTTATTCTTTATTATTTTATTTTTGCACAAAAACATGCTAATTATTGGTTTTTACATCATGCATGCTTTTTGCTAATTATTTGTATTTACAAATATATACATGCATTTGCAAAGGTTTTTGTAGCTAAAATATAAGAATAAAGAGTGATGAATGAGTATTCATCACCAGTTCGCCGGCGAACTTCGCCAGGGAGGTACTCATCCAGCGACCTTCTTCACCGTCGGATCTCGCCTCTGCCCCAGTTGTCATCCAGACCATCCTTTGCCTGCATCTGACAGGTCGTTAGATAGCAGATCTAACGGCCATGTACGCCCCACGTCCGTCATCTCGTCAGAGCCATCAGATCCTCCAGGTGTCAGCGCCAGCGCCATAGATCCGCGTCTACTCAGCGAGCGCCACCTGTCACCCACGTGACCATCATGCGACAATTGGGTAATTTGCGCCATACCCCTTGCAGTTCTTTTCTGTTCTAGTTTAGTCTATTAAATAAATTAGCACCATGTGGACATTTTGCATATTAGCCCTGACTGTTTTCGCTATTTGCTATCTGGTCCTATTTTTATGTGTGCACGTGCTTCGACACGTGCTTTTGTGTGACTTTTTCATATTTTACCCAGAACTTAATGAAGGTTATGGTTTGATTTTATATTTTTCATATTTACATCCATACCCCTGTGAACGCTGAGTTTCGACATGTGCTAGAATTCGTGGGTAAATTGTGGGGAGCGACTTATACTTTGAAAGCCTGTTAATAGTCCTGGAAACTTGTTTTATTTGCAGAATGGTCCCTGTATGCTGTGTATGTTTGATTGGTTGAATAAAATAGCAGACTAACTCCAAATCTCTTGAAATTTGGATACGTGGCCCCTACCACTGTGTAGAAATTTCAATGAATTTTTGGGACATTTTTGTTTTGATTTTCTATTTTTAAAAATCTAAAAAACCTTGCATTTTGCTACTGTCTAACTTGAAAAATCAAATAAAAATATTAAAAAGCCCCCAAAAAATCTAAAAAATTTACTTTTGTTTGTTTTGTTGTCTTTTTGAATATGTGCAAGTTTTGTTTGATTTGAATGTATGAAATCCCTAAAAATTGAAAACACTACAAAACTCATAAAAATCATTAAAAATTCCTAAAAATTTAAAAAAATGCAATTTCTTCTCCTTTAGTTAGATTCTAGTTATAGTTTTCCATAAAATTGTTGTTAGATTTTTATAGGCTATTTTTCTATTTTTAAATAGCCTTTAGAGTCTGGCTGCACAATAACTTTCATTTTTTTGCTTTCTTTCATTTTTATAAAATCAACTAAGAATCATAAAAATATGAGAAAATTACCAAAAACATTTGAATATTCATAAAATCCAAAAATATTTTTATTTTAATTTTCCGACTCTTTTTGTTGTGTGAAATAACCTTGTTTGTGACTTTTTAGCTTTCTTTTATTTTTTCTTTATAATTAAAATTAACAAAAAAAATTTAAAAATCTAAAAATCCACCAAAACTATTTTATTTCTTTTTATTTTGATTTTTGACTACTTCGTAGGCTCTTAGCCAATCCGTGCTCCATGAGTTCGACCCTGGTCGCTATACCAGGTAAAATAAAATAGCGAGACCACTATTTGGCTTGATTTGTTGATTTATTTTATTTGGTGGTCTTCTCATTTTCTTGTTGAGTTTGACTCGAGAGGTTGAGGTTGCAATGACCCTTGATACCTTCTCTCCCTTAGTCTCTCGCATTTCTAAGGCTCATCAGGGGTCTTTGCCTCGATGGATTGACACGTCCAGAGGATACCTTGCGGCGGAGCACGGTGATGAAGCTCGCCGTACCTAGGGCTAGACACCTTGAAACCTAACTACAACGCTCTCCCTCTCTTGCTGTCACTCAAGGAAGAAGATGGAGCTCCCAGGAAACGAGGGCAAGGGCCAAAGATGGAGAACAAAGTGCGGTTCCAGGAGGTTATATACCCAATAGGGTCCGAGAAGATGGGAGCAAGGGCGCGCAATCCGAGGAACGAATCCCTAATGGTGACATCGGGCGAGTATCGTGGATCATTCCTCGATAATCAGACCATTTAATCGAAGAGGACGGTGGACGGACCGGTTCAGGAAAAATCGGAGAAGGTCAGGCGTAAATCAGATCCGCGAAGCAATTAGGTCCAAAGGGGGTAGTTGACTGAGGTCAACATTCCCCCTAGACCAATCAGAAATCAACTAGGTCAAAATTATTTGTAAAGTAATTTAAAAATAGAAAACGATTTAATTTTAAAATATGTTCAACATGAAAAATGTTTATTATTTTTCAAACTATTTTTAGTGGTTTTTATTTATTTTTATGAAAAATAAATTAAGGTATATACATTATATTACATTATATACATGTATAAAATACTTTTTTATTTTTATTTTTATTTTATTATTTTTGTACAAATGCCACAATTTTATATTTTATTTATTCACAACATAAAATTTGGAGTATAAAATCATTTTTATGAGTTATTTACAAATGTTAAATAAATAGGAATGTGATACATATATACATGTTATATGTACAAGGTTGTAGAGAGAGAAACTATTTTATTTTATTTTATTTTTTTAATTTTTGTTTTATTTTTAGGAATATATACATGGTAATATAAACACATTTTTATTTTGATTTTTGTGAAAATAAAATATCTATATACATGGAGGGGATATGTACAAGGTAGAGTGGCCCTATCTCTCTCTACTTATTTTATTTGGTGATCAGGTTCATATTGGGCTCTCTCTTGGAATTAGGTTACTCAGTACTTATTATAAATACTTCTCTCTTTTTCTTTTATTCTTTATTCTTTTATTTCTATACAAATACATGCTTATTAGTATTTAGCAAATGCATGCTTATTTGTAACGTGTTGTATTTACAACTATATACATGATGTTTTGCCAAGATTTTTAGCTAAAATAAAAGCATAAAGAGTGATGAATGGGGATTCATCAATGGCTGGCAACGTGGATGATCTAACGGCTCCTACGACCTGTGGAAGAACAACGATGATCGAATGGCGGGAAGCCCCGTTGGATAAACATGGAAGAACATGTGCGAGGGGGATTTTCTCTGAGCGTGTTCCTCCTCCTCCGAAGATTCCCGAGGTCCAAAATGAGCCTCCTACGTTCATGGGGGTTCCCCAACCCAACAGCATCGCCAAAATGGCAAGGCGAGCACCGGAGCACAACCGTAGGGCCGAAGAGGAAAGGGGGGGCCCAAGTACCTCTGTTCTTGACAAAATCCGACCCCAGGTGGAGTCTTTGAGCGCTTGGTACCTGCAAGTAAACTCAAGAACAAAAAGGAACAACTTCTAGGGCTCGCAGGGTGGAAATGGGTGGCGACGGGCGAAATAGGAGCTCTTCGGAGCAAACTCCGACGAGGTGGTGGCTAACGGTGATTGGATGGGTCACAAGTGAAAGGGAAGGCACATATCTACTCCTAAGATTATGGTAAATAAAGGAATGAAAGAAAATAATGAAAAACGAACCTCAAAGGTAGAGATGCCTGAGATTGGACCTCACGACCAAGGTGGACGGAGATGGGTGGAACATCACTCTACTTCCTCGCCTGGCCTCGCCTGAAGGAGCTGGAGATTCCTCAGTCACCGGCGTCAATCCATAGCTCCAAGGCTGGGGCCAACTCAGTCGAAAAGGGGGTCCAAAGATCAATGGGGAAGTTGGGTGGTTTTTGAATGAGTGGCCGAGCGGCTCCAAAGATCGAGATGGCAGAAGCGACACAGCGATCCCCTCCCCAAGGAGAGATGTCGGCGTGAATCCTCGATAATTGGGGAGTAAAAGTCAAGAAGGAAGAGGGGCTATTTGGTGAAAGCTCATGCCCAGAAAATCTACGGATCGGAGCAAAAATGAGTTCTGACATGGTCACAGGAAGTGGGCCAGAGAGTTGACCACGGGTCAACTCTCTGACCCTCCTGGTTGGTCCACGTGAACCAATAAGGAAAAAAATGGAAAAAGATTTGTTAAATCATTTTAAAATAACAAACAAAATTATTAATGTTTGGTTATTAAATAAAAAATATTTATATTTTATGAAGTATTTTATTATGATTTTTATTTATTTTTTAGAAGAATAAAATTACAAGTTACCTTTTATGGCCTATATAGGTATATTCATTTATATATTTTCATATTTTATTTTTTATTTTGTATATTTTATTTTATTTATTTTGTTTATTATTTTATATATTTATAACTTATTTTTATATACTTAAATATATATTATTTTATTTTTCTGAATTATTCTATACAATTAAATAAATAGAAGTATATTCTATATATGTATATTTATAGGTATTATGCCTATGTATTTTATACAAGTATTTTATTTTTATGTTTTATTAATGTTTTTATTCATGTTTTAATATACACATATATTATAAATAATATTTAAAAATTATAAAAATATATACAAAAATAATGAATAATAAATAAAATGAATATTTTTATCAGGTAAAGTATACAATATGGGTCCAAAACTCAACTTTCAAACCGCAACTCAGAAAAATATGAAACCACCTTCATTAAATAGCTTATTAAAAATTAGGGATATTTACCCAGCAGACCCTGGAATCTTTCGAAATTACCTCTACGACCTTTGAAACATTCTAATTCCTCCCACGACCCCGTAATCTTGCACCGTCTTTACCCCACGAACCCCACCGTTAAAGTGACACATCTGGAGTTAACTTCCTTGGTTAAAAACGAGTTAATCTAACCAATCCAAGATCGGGCGGCTAGAATTAACCAAGAGAAGTCCTCGCTCCTTCTCCATCACCAGCAGGTGTGGCACGACGCCCTTCTCCGCTGCCTCCTTTCTCGCCGCCTCCGACACCTCGCACACCACAACCAACGCTGCCGCCGCGTGCTCCGCCGCCCGGTCCCACGCCCTAGCCTCCATTACACCCACCATCGTCCCCACCGCCCGTGATGAATACCCATTCATCACTCTTTATTCTATTATTTTAGCTACAAAAACCTTTGCAAATACATGTAGATATGTGTAAATACAAATAATTACCAAAAGCATGCATTGTGTAAAAACCTATAATTAGCATGTTTTTGTGCACAAAATAAAAGAATAAAGAGCAAAAAGAAAAAGAGGGAAATATTTAGAATAAATATTGAGCAACCTAACCCAAGGGAGGGCTCAGCATGGGCCTGACCGCATAAAAGCCAAAGTAGAGGGAGATAGGAGCTCATGTGTATATACTTCTGTAAATTCAATAAACTATATATTTTCCTCACCCAAAAATATGTTGTAAATATCCTTGTCTATATTGTGTATATTTAAAAACTATTAAAAACAAAATAAAAAGATAAAAATCAAAAAAAAAATTCAAAAATACCCTTCCTTCACCATGTGTATAAACCACACTATTGTATTTATTTAACCCTATAAATAAATTCAATTATTTTCTAAACTTTTTGTAAATATTCTATGGCATATTGTGTAAATATATAAAATAACAAGAAACAAAACAAAAATCAAATAAAAATTACAAAATTGAAAATACAAAAATACATTGTATAAATACCATGTATATAAATGTATATATCTATTTATTTCACCCTTGTATATAAGTGATAAAAATAAAATAAAAATATTCTTTTATTCCATATTTCATGTTGTAAATAAATAAAATACAAAATGAGCATAAAAACACATAAAAATAATAAATAAAAAATCAAAAATAAAAACCCATATAGTGTACATATACCTATATATATAGCTACCCTATTTTTATTTCCAAAAATTAATTAAAAATCACCAAAAAATAGAAAAAAATAAAAGAAAAATATTTCATGTTTTGAGTTTTCTTTAATTCGGCCTATTTCTACCCTAAATTAAATAAACAAAATTCGGGCACACGTGGCCGCTCCTGATTGGTCCACGGGGGACTGTTGACCCCGGTCAACTCCCCCGCGGACTCCTTCCTATTCTGGACGATGCGTGCCGCGCCTCCTTCTCCGAATTTCCCACGCGTCTCCAGGCTGTCTCCCACTCAACCCCCGTGCTCGGATTCATCGCCAATCATCCCTCATCCTCGCCGGATCCTCCGCCATCAAATCCACGCCTTCCTTAGCCGTCGAGCCTCAACCCTAATCGACGCTGTCACCTTATATATTTTCACCTCCGCCGCCTCCGCGCCCCATCTTTGGCCCTTCTCCTCCTTCCCAGTGACCTCCATTGGCTTCGCGAGAGTGACAGCAAGCGTCCGCCCTTGTTGCAGTGAGGCGAGGAAGCGAAACCATCGATCCGGCGATCTTCGCCGTCCTTGCTCCGCCGCCGGCGTTGAGCATCGAGCTTCAGGCCTTGACGCCCTTCGAAGCTACGACCAGGAGCAAGAGCAGCTCCAGCATAGTCTCCAGCATCCATCAGGTAGCCGATTAGACCTTCTATTTAGCGTAATTTTCGATTTCGCCCAATTTGCATCTCCGACGCATTCCTCCGATTCCGTCCATCTCGCGTAAAATCTCGACCATCCGACCATCTCATCACCTCCGCCGTATCCCCGCGCACCTTCTACGCCCGTTCACTCAACCCAGATCGCACAGGATCTGGGATTCGAGTTCCATCGCCTCCGCCTCGCCGGAGCTCGTCCGCCCCACAGCACCGTCCACCTTCACCCCGCTTTCTTGGGTCGAGGCAATTTGCCCTCGACCTGCGAAGCTTCTTGACTACTTTGCAGGTCCAACGGGAAGCGTCTGAGGCTTCCCAATTTCCAGCCAGGAGCTTCATCTCCGCCGACTTCGCCGGAGCTCTTCAGAGCTCGGTTAGGTCACTGGAGACTACCACCCGCCACGGAGCTTCACCGCGGATCTTTTCCGACCTTCAGGCGCAGCAGAGGAGGGCGGAGACACCTTCACGAGGCCGGCGAAGTTCGCCGGCCAGCAGTTCTTCGAGGACCCTCCATCGCCGTCAGATCAGCCGTGGTGCTCCAGATCAGATCTCAACCGTTCGTTCGGGGAGCAGCAGATATCGTCAGATCAGCCGCAGCGTGATCTCAGCCGTTGATTCACCGAGGGTTCGGCCACCACGCACGCGGACCGTTCGATCCCCACGTGGCGGACCCTCCATCGTTCGATCAGGCGAAGCTTCTCAAGGTCAAAGGCGCCGCTCATCGCCACCATCCGATCTTCCACGTGGCGCCTATCCAACCGTCGCCAAATAAAGGGGTAAATATCGTAGGCCCCCCTCTTAGTTTTTCATTTCCTGTTTAGTCCTGTAAACATTTTTAGAAACTTTTTCACGAAGGGTTATTTGCATTTGGAACCTTGTGCTTTATTTTAATTGCGTGTATGCCCCTATGTGTGTGTGAACACGTGCGTCGTCACGTGTGTTTTGGGCTTTTTACACATCTTGTCCTGTAGATCTGGAGTGTTAATGAATGCATGAATATTTTTGAATAATTGCATATATACCCCTGTGAGCATTGTTTATGCGCATGTGCGTTATTTATTGGGAATTTTGCAACCATACCCCTGGGCTTTTGATACGAGTTATCAAATAGCCCTAGGACTTGGTTTTTATTGCAATTTGGTCCCTGTGTGCCCCAGCCACGCGCGAAGCGCGTGACTTGCTGGGTATTTTGCACCAAGGCCCCCAGATCTTTGGGTATTTGCACTTAGGTCCCTGTGCACAGTGCCCCACCTTTATTTTTGAATAAAATATCAAACGACCTCCAAATCCAATGAAATTTTGACACATGGCTCCTGCCATGGTGTAGGAATTTCTATGATTTTTGGGGACATTTTCGATTTCATTTATTATTTTTAAAAATTCAAAAACCTCTATTTTTGCCACTGTTTGACTTTAAAAATACCAAAAAAATATAAAATCACCTTTAAAAATTCTAAAAAAATTAGATACTATAGTTTACTTGTTGTTTGATTTTCTAGCCAATTTTGGCTACTTTTCATCACCTAAAAACCTTAAAAATTGAAAAACTCCTAGAAACCCATAAAAATTATAATAAATAAATTAAAAATCCAAAAACAATAATTAGGGTGCCTAAATTTTCCTTATTCTTTCTAGATTATAGGAAAATTACCTTTAGGGCTTTTTGAGATCCAAGAGTATTTTATTTTTGGGTCTTGAGCCTTGCTGGACAGTCCCCTTTGTTTTTCGCATTGTTTGATTTTTAATAAATAATTTACCCATTAGAAAAATTCCAAAAATTCACCAAAAACAGTAAAAAACTTAAAAAAACATAAAAACCATTTTTCCTTAATTTTGCATCATTTTTGGTGTGTGTAATAAATTGTTGAAGTTCCCTTGTATTTACATTCTTTAATTTTCTCATCATTTAGAAAATCTAAAAAAAAATTTTATAAAAACAAATAAAAACCACAAAAACATGTTCTCTGTGTTTTAGTTCAATTTGACTACATCGTAGGCCGCAAGGCCAATCTGTGCTCCTTGTGTTCGACCCTGGGAGCTATACCAGGTTAATCCTATAGCTAGATCGCTCTTTCTTGTGCTTGCTTGTTTTTATCTGATTTGAGTGATTGATTTTTCTTGTTGATCGATTTTCGAGGGATTGAGGTCGCAACGACCTGTTATTTATCTCCCTTGATCTCTCGTGATTTTTCCGGTCATCAGAATGGCGCCGTTGCCGGGGAGCACGGCTTTGTAGTCATATTTTTTTTATTGTCTCTCTTAATTATAACTGTTTTCTGACACTCTCTCTCTTTCTAATTTTTGTGCGAGGTACTGCGTGGAGAACTTGGAGTACACTTTTTGAGGACCCGCACGGGAAGAAGAGCAGGAGGAAGAGAGAGAAGAAGGAGTTTTCATTTCTGAGAGAGAGAGAGAACAATACTGTTGTAATAATTTAGGACTCAAACTTTGGACTTGTGGACATTTGTAACTTAGCGGGTCTGTTTCGCTGAGCACCGGTGTGCTCGGGGGACCCATTCGGATTTTCGCGGCTTTTATCGTGGTTTTGATAGCTAGCTGCCTTTTCCGGTGTTTACGCGGTTTTTCTCGAGCCCCTAGATTTAGGAATTTCTGTTGATTGTGACGTAAATATCTAAGGCCCAACACTTAATAGAATATCTGTTCCTATAGAACGTAATTGGACCTTGATAAAATTCACTGAAAAAGTTAGTTTAATTGGATTTGAGACCACGTGCCGTGAGGAGTCACATACAGCGCTGGCAGGACCCGTTGTGGCGGGCACCGAGTGACTCCCAAGATCGGACTCCGGACTCGATTCCGTTGGCTAACTATTGTTCTTCACGATCAATAGAAATTGCTCAGCTAGGACTCGGTTTTTCCTCGTTGCATCATTTAGGTAGTTTAATTCTGTATTTAAATTCTGCGCGGATCACTTGCATGTAGAGTGCTGGAGACAAGGTACGCATTTCTTTCTCTGCATGCATCATTGATTTTCTCGCGCATTGGCTTTTTCGTTCTCTCCCTCTGTTTTTGGCTTAATCATCAGGAGAATCGGAAAAACCGTTAGGCCGCTTGTCTTTATTTTTGAAAAAAATTAAAAAGAAAAACAATAAAATTGGGACTGGATAACACTATTGACCCTAAAAGACACTCACACTAAAAATTTGTCTTGGGGAGAGCAACCCCCTCATTGTTTGGTTTGATTGTGCGAGAGAGTGACCCGAACACTAGGTAAAGCCCTCCGGTGCTCATCTCGACTGATTACCGACTCTTCTGTGCGGGACAGTCGGTTGAGAGAGTATCGGGTATCCCAGCAGGTCACGTAATCGCTCTGATATCTTGTGTGTTCACCAAATAAAATTGACAAGATAAATTGACCGAGCTTTCACGGTCTTCAGATTGTGTTGAGTTGGTGAACAAGGGGTTTGCTTTGCGATCATATTTTCTCCAGATCCCATCCGCCTTACTCGCCAGATCAGGATGATGGGTAGACGATCTCTTAGGCAGCCTCTGGCTGCACCGCTTTCAGGCGCGTCTACTCCATCATCTAGGTTGGCCCGTGAGAGTCGAGACCAGCTCTCCGGGCCCGAGTACGATTCCACCCTGTTCCCCCTCGATCCCCTTTCTTCTGCTACTGAGAGACATGAGCCTGAGGAAAGACGAATTGATTTGACAGAACCTGAGTTGGGCTCATCTGATTTTGCAGACATCCCTATGGCTGGAGCCGGCAGTTCAGACGATCGCCAGCCCGAACATTTTGTCTTAGACCAGGGAGCGATTAACTCCACCCTGATCGCGTCATTAGAGACAGTTCAACAACAGTTACGCGATCAGGGGGCATTCATGATAGAGATGAGGAGGGAGTTGGAGCGACTCCGAAGAGAGCGAGACGAGCCGAGCGAGCCTGAGGACATTCCTGACGCTGATGCAGAGGCAGCAGCCGCAGCAGCAGCTGCCGCAGCGGCAGCCGCCGCCGGAGGAGGACCACCGAGAACGATGCGGGAGCTACACAACCCCGGATCTACATTGATGCATCATTGGGTGGTGGTACCTGCTATCGTGGGGGATTTCAAGTTCCCTCCGAACACCCTGCAGATGCTTCCTCACTTTCATGGACTTGCCACTGAGGAACCCCATCTCCATCTCCAGGAGTTCTTGATGATCTGCAGCACTGTCCACGACCGTCATGTGGACCAAGATACGATTCGAATGATGGCCTTCCCTTTTTCACTGGCAGATAGAGCAGCCGCCTGGCTGAAACATCTAGGGAAGTTTGTTTACACCTGGGATCAGCTCCGCACCGAGTACTTGAACAAGTACTATCCACTCGGGCGGACGAATGCAGCGAGGGCCCTGATCAACAACTTCTCCATGCTCCCTAATGAGCAATTTCACGAAGCATGGGAGAGGTTCAGAGAGCTTCTGGATAGATGCCCACACCACGACATCTCGAAGCCGAACCTAGTTCAGAGCTTCTTTAGTGGGATGACACCAGAGCTTCAGGGTCTGGTGAATGCTTCTTGCGGCGGATCCTACTTTGCCAAGGACCACAACCAAGTCTGGGCCATCTACGAGGAGATGGCAGAAAATTACATGGTGATGTCCCAGACTCGGTTGTACACTCAGAGATCTCAGCAGCCGCCAGGACCCGTGCAGTATCAGCGGATAGCACGGGTTGATGCAGGTCCATCTAGTTCGTCCACAGTTGCGGCCGCACAGGCAGAGTCGGCCACTGCGGACATGGGGATTATCAGCGAGAAGTTGGACCGCATGGAAATAATAGAGAAGAAGCAGTGCCAGGGCATAACTCAGATGGAGCAAATGGCACAAACTCTGAGCGACATGAAGACCCAGCTCTTGTGTCTTCAGGAGGCACAGACGGCTCCTCAGCCCCGTCTTCTGTCGCGAGGCGATTCCGGCGGCAGCCGCAGCTCGTCCCAGCGCTCCAGCTCCTTGCAGCAGCCTAGACAAGTTCACCTTGTACAGGCGGAGCCGTACCAGCAGCAGCAGCCCTCTTACCAGTCACCACCATCTCCAGACTTACAGATGGTGGTATATCAGCCGGATCAGCCTCTGGATGTACTCCCACCAGCCCCTTACGATGCTGAGCCGTTGATGGTTGTCAACGGGATTTGGTATGACCGTCCTCAACCTGGAATCCGACGAGACCATCCCGGATTCAGGTGGGGGAATGGGGGTAACCAGTCCCAACAGCAGCCAGCCGGTCAGGGAGGGCAGTACTCCCAGCAGAGAGATCACCAGCAGCCCCCTGCATATCAGCCACATCAGCCATCATCCTTCGTACCTCGTCCCTATCAGCAGCAGGGACAGAATTGGAGACGTGAGCAGCAAGCTCACCAGCAGCAGCATCATTCCTCTTACCCCTCTCAGCCACAGCAGCAGCAGGTCCAGCAGCCTCATTACCAGAGAGGCAACCCGTCGGGTTCCCACGAGAGCCCCGCCATGGATGATCTAGCCCGTCTCTTCACAGAGCAACAGGCTACATTTAGACGGGAGATGGACGAGTTCCGCCAGGAGATGCGGGACCTGATGAGAGGGAAGGCCGCCATCCCTGCACAGATCGAGCCGAATCCGAATAGCTTGAAGAGGAAATCTGAGCAGGTAGTTCACACTGAATTTGCCACTCCTAGTGACCCATTTGATGATACATCTTCGGATTTATTTGATGCTGATTTTGTCACACTTAGGAGCGGTAGAAGACCAGCAGGCGGCGCCTCATCTGAGCGACCACACGAGGATCCATCTAGAGCGCCAGATGAGGAGGAGGAGAGCGGTACTGAAGCCGCACATCATGATGACGGTGGTACTGACGCCACCCGAGATGCTGATTCCACCGGCGGTACTGAGGCCGCCGTTTCACCACATAGAGGAGGTGGTACTGACGCCACCAGCAGAGCCGAGCCAGCCCGCGGTACTGAGACCGCAAGACGTCTAGTTGTAGAGCCAACTAGAGGTGGTATTGATGCCACCAACATTTATTCTGATAGAAATGTTGTCTTTCCTCGCATGAATGTATCTCAGAACTTTGATTTGAATAAAGGAAAAGGTTTAGTTTCTTCTGATCCCACTATGGTGAATGATGTTTGTGAGGATCCGGTCATCGAACCGTCTAGGCCTATTCTTAGTCCTTCATCTGAGAAGGACCCTGTGATCCCCTTCCCTAGAGCCCTTGAGTTGGGGAAGGGGAAGAAAAAAGAAAAAGATCCAAAAAAGAGAGAGAAGGAGGAGTTCAGCCAGAGCATGATAGACCGATTTCACATCCAGCTGACCCTCAATGAGGCTTTGCAACACATCCCTCTTCTTCAGCGATCCTTGAGAGATAAGACCACAGTCAGAAGGACGAAGAGGAACAAGACCGCAGAAATTCATGTGTTGACCAAAGCCACGTGTTACGCGATCCAGAACCATCTGCCGACTAAGAGGCCAGATTTAGGGGCCCCGTATGTCAGATGTCAGATTAGTGAGCAGAGGTTCGACCGTACTCTCTTAGATAGCGGATCGTCGATCAACCTTCTTCTGGCAGCCCTCCTCGACCACTTAGAGTTGGGCACTCTTAGACAGAGCAGGACATACCTTCAGTTTGCTGATCGGTCTGTCAAGAGGCCAAAGGGGTTGTTGCGAGACGTTGTCGTCACGATTCAGGGTTTGCAATTCCCCGTGGACTTCGTAGTGCTGGACATGGAGACCCCTGACTCGTTGACCGATTCCCCCATTATCCTCGGTCGCCCGTTCTTGGCCACAGCCAAAGCGGTGACTGACCATGACAGTGGGAAGGTATTCTTTCGCGTCCAGGGCGAGAGTATACAAATAGAGACGGTTAAGGACCACAGAGCCAGAGCTAGATCCCGCTCAGAGGACAGTACAGATTCAGAGCAGCTGACAGACGCAGGACCAGACATCCACCAGGACTGTGATTTTGTGATCACAGATGATGAGGCAGTTTGGGCAGATCCTGCAGCACAGACCATCCTCTCATATTCAGATGCAGATGATGCAGAATTGATAGCAGAGGATAGTCTGGAGAGCACAGCCTTGGTTCAGGATACTATTGAGTCAGCAGAGTCGGACCTTGATCGCGACACGATTTCCAGTGATGGTGGTACTGAGGCCACCCTGCTCTATGGTGGTGCTGATGCCACCTTGTTCTCCGGTGGTACTGATGCCACCGAGTCTGATATAGATCCCTCGGATTCAGAATCTGATTGGGCAGATTGTGATGATCAGATGCCAGATCTGGATCCACCTGAGCCTATAGATGAGGAGGAGGTAGAGGCAGAACAGATCAGAGACAATGCAGAGGACCCGCCTTCTCCAGATCCAGTTTGTGAGAGTTCGTTATCATTTTCCCAGGCAAATTTGGCAGAATTGTCCGCATACACTCATCTTCTTCAGAAGCCAGATCTGCCAGCACCCAGCTGTCCAGAGCTGAAGCCGCTCCCTACTTCGCTGAAGTATAGATTCCTTGCGGGAGAGTCTGAGATGTACCCAGTCATCATCTCTGCTGATCTGACTGAAGAGCAAGAATCCCGTCTGATGGAGGTTCTTGAAAAGAACCGCAAGGCAATTGGATGGAGCGTAGCAGATCTCCATGGGATTAGCCCCTCATTGTGCTCCCACCATATCTATCTCGAGGAAGGGGCGAAGCCGTCGCGTGAGTTCCAGCGGCGACTGAACCCCAACCTAAGAGAGGTTGTCATGAAAGAAATATCAAAATGGTGGAGTGCAGATTTTATTTATCCCATTTCCGACTCCAAGTGGGTTAGCCCCTTGCATGTGGTGCCCAAGAAGACGGGCATCACGACTGTGATCAGTGAGTCAGGAGAGGAGATCGCTACACGAGTACCCACCTCTTGGCGGGTCTGCGTTGACTACAGGAGACTCAACCAGGCCACCAAGAAGGACCATTTCCCCCTGCCCTTTATAGATCAGATCATTGAGAGACTGGCAGGGAAGAGCCATTATTGCTTCCTAGATGGGTACTCGGGCTACAATCAGGTGGCCATCGCTCCTGAGGATCAGGAGAAGACCACCTTTACCTGTCCCTTCGGTACCTACGCCTTTCGACGCATGCCATTTGGGCTATGTAACGCCCCTGCGACTTTTCAGAGATGCATGCTGTCGATATTTTCGGACATGGTAGGGGAGTGTTTGGAGGTCTTCATGGACGACTTCTCGGTTTACGGCGACGGATTCGATTCCTGTCTTGACTGCCTAGACCGAGTGCTTCAGCGATGTATTGCTACCCGGTTGGTTCTATCTTGGGAGAAGAGTCACTTCATGGTGACTCAAGGGACGGTGCTTGGTCACATCATCTCCAACAGAGGCATGGAGGTTGATCCGGCCAAGGTCGATGTCATTAGAAAACTCACACCGCCGTCCAATTTGAAGCAGTTACGGTCATTTCTAGGGCATGTTGGTTTTTACAGGAGATTCATCCATGATTTCAGCAAGATTGCCCGACCGTTGACTGATCTCTTGACGAAAGACACTGAGTTCCTTGTTGATGACAAGTGTCTTTCGTCCTTTGAGACTCTCCAGCAATGTGTTATTGAGGCTCCTGTCCTTCAGCCACCCGATTGGTCTCTCCCATTCGAGATCATGACGGACGCCTCTGATTTTGCCGTAGGGGCCGTGCTAGGACAGAGGAGGGATGGAGTACCATTTGCGATACACTATGCTAGCCGCACATTGGATTCCGCCCAGCGGAATTATACAGTCACAGAGAAGGAGATGCTAGCAGTAGTGTTTGCCCTAGATAAATTCAGATCATATATCATTGGATCCCGAGTGACCTTGTATACCGACCACACCGCCATCAGGTACCTCATGTCAAAGAAGGATGCCAAGGCCAGACTTACTAGATGGATCCTTCTACTCCAGGAGTTCGACATTGAGATCAAGGATAAGCCTGGAGTCAAGAATGTGGTGGCGGACCATTTATCCCGACTAGAGCAGCCTGAGGAGACAGAGCAGATTGATCCCATTTGTGATACCTTCCCCGATGAGGCGATCCTTGCTATCGCCTCACTCCCATGGTATGCCGATATTGTGAACTTTCTCGTTGCTGGGAAAGTCCTACAAGATTGGCCCAAGCAGAAGATTGAGACCTTCCTTGCGAAGGCCAAGTCCTACCACTGGGAGGATCCCATCCTTTACCACGAAGGAGGGGATAGCATCTGGCGTCGGTGTATTCCTCAGGAGGAGCATCATAGTGTCCTCACTTACTGCCACAAGCTTGAGGCAGGAGGACATCATTCTGGGAGGAGAACGGCACAGAAAGTGCTCCAATCCGGCTTGTGGTGGCCTACACTCTTCAAGGACTCTGATGAGTTCGTGAAGAGGTGTACTGACTGTCAGAGGATGGGCACTTGTGGACAACGTGATATGATGCCGATGCAGCCCATTCACTTCTGTGAGGTTTTTGACGCATGGGGCATCGATTTCATGGGTCCATTCCCTAAGAGTCAGGGATTTGAGTACATTCTGTTGGCCGTAGATTATGTTAGTCGTTGGGTTGAGGCTATCCCCGCCCGAGCCGCAGATGCAAAGACAGTTTGCAGATTTTTGAAGAAGCACATAATCATGCGGTTTGGGGTTCCACGAGTTCTGATTTCTGATGGGGGGTCTCACTTCATCAACGACCAGGTGAAGGCACTTGCTAGAGAGTTCAGTATAGACCATCGTGTTGCCACTCCATACCATCCACAGACAAATGGTCTAGCTGAAGTGTCGAATAGGGAGATCAAGAATATTTTGCAGAAAGTCGTCCGCCCTGACCGAAAGAATTGGTCACAGCTTTTGGACTCGGTCTTGTGGGCATATCGGACGTCTTTCAAGACTCCATTGGGCACATCTCCCTTTCGCCTCGTTTATGGCAAGCCATGCCATCTACCTGTCGAGCTGAGGCACAAGTCACTTTGGGCAGTCACAGATATTATTATGGATCCAGATGGTATAGGACACCAGAGGAGGGCAGAGTTAGCCGCCTTGGAAGAGCTTAGAGATGCAGCATTCTCAAGCAGCCTACATTATAAGGAGAAAGTCAAAGAGTGGCATGATTCTCATATCAGCCACAAGCATTTTGAGATTGGACAGAAAGTATGGCTGTTTGATGCAAGGCTTAGATTATTTCCAGGGAAGCTACAGAGCAAATGGAAAGGACCCTATTTGGTCAGAAAGGTACACGATAACGGTAGCATTGATATATCCGAGTTATCTTCTGAGAGTACCTTCCGAGTGAACGGCCAGCGGCTCAAACCATTTCTAGATCATGAGCCGCGGGACATTATTATTGCCGCTATTCATTTTGCGTGAGATGTGGTCTTTTGACTCACATCTTTTACATCTCACGCCTGATTTTAACTGTTCCTCCGCCTGTATAGATCCAGTTGTCCATATCATTCTATTCTTTAGTCCCACATCCCGTCTCTCATCTTATGATTATGCTATACTTAGGGTGTACTTTACCCTAAGTATAGGGGGGATGTCGGACCTGTGAGTATTCTTTTCATTCTTTCTGCTCTTGTTTTTGCTGCCTATACTTAGGGATATTTCACCCTAAGTATAGGGGGGGCAGATTCTGTATATTCTTCACTCGGCTTTCCCTTCATGTACAGCTTTCTATACTCAGGATTAGTTAATCCTAAGTATAGGGGGAAACCACCGAGTTCCTCTCATTTTATTCATTTATTCGTTCCTGTACTTAGCCATTCCTTTTCACTTCCCTTTTACTAAGCACGAGTTATGTCTTCTTCATCGCTCTTGATCACTCTGAGGACATCGTTCGAGCTAAGTATAGGGGGGGTGTGTATATATTTCATATATACTTTAGCCATAACTCGTACTTTGTGTGAGTGTGTTAATAAATAAAATGGCTAAAAATCACAAAAATTAAAAATTTTTTCATGTACATAAACCTCTTTTATTCTTGCACATACATAGCTAGTGTACAAAGTATTTTTGTAAAAATGATTTCAAAATTCTTTTGTGTAAAGCTTGTGTAAATATTTTGTATCAAAATTATGTATATAGTACAAATTTTTTTTCCAAAATGTTTTGAAAATCAAAAGTTTGCAAAAATCTTGTGTAAATGTGTGTAAATATCATTTTGCAAAACTTGCACTTCATGCATCATTCATTCATGATTTCAAAACATTTTTCAAAAATTTTTGCATAATTGTAAAATATTTGTAAATAGCATCTTGTGTACATATATGTATATAATTTTTCCTGGATGAGAGTTGACATTTAAATTAAGCCTGGAATTAATTTGAGAAATGGAGCTTGAATAAGATCTTAATCCACTTAACTTCAAAAGGAACCTTATAGGACTTAGGGTTAAGGCTTTTCAGGTCCATAAGGACTTAATTCTTTGAGTCCACTAGGCTATGAGCATATGTCATCTTGATGAGCCTAAGTAGAGCACTTAACAACACACGCATGACTCTCAGAGACAATGGCTTCACTTGCACCTGCACTTTACACATGGCTCTCCATGGATGAGGTGGTGAGGAGGCAGTTTCCTTTGGCTTGGGGTAGCATATGAGGGTAGTACTTCTAGGCAGAACCTCTCTTCTTCTTATAGTGAAGGAAGTGCACCTCAACTTGGTCTAGTGGTGTTGAAAGCTAAAGACAGAAGCTGTGGGTTGCAATAAAGCTTCAAAAGAGGGATAGTCTACTGGCTCAAGGAGAAATTTCTTATATATGCTGCACCATGTAGATATGTGTACAGAAGTCTTGAAAAAAAAAATGCAAAAAGAACTCCAAAAAAGTGGTGGGTCGGATTGAAAATTTAATAACCCCACCGGAGTGAAAAGCAAAAGCTTATGGTATCATGTTACATCTCATGAAGCTTGCAGCGGGAGACTTAGCTACACTGGCTAAGCTTCCAAAACTCTATACTTCTACCCCCTCTTCTTGAGCCGGTTGCACTTGAACTTAGAAGGGAATACCCCGCTTCTCGAGGAAAGAGTTGCTAGACTGAGGCATTAGAGTTACCAGGTTGAGGGAGGTTGCTTCTTTGTTACTTCTGAGGTGGGGAGCCACATATCACTTACACCGCAAGGAAAAGATTCATGGTCATTAGAGTTTGTGTATGTAGACTTGTTCTGATCTGGTTTATTGAGGAGTCTTGCCCATAGATTGGTGGAACTTAGAGGCTGTTGAGTTTTAGGCTTAAGTCCGAATAAGGTTCTGACACATTAATAATCCAAAGATCTGATCGAGCTCCATATTTCAATTTAATGAAGGAAAATTTAATAAGTCAACCTTGATCCATGTACATCCTCTTTTTCTTTTTCTTTTTCTTTCTTTTTCACTTCTTTTTCAAATAAGTGTTTGCTAAGGGACTAGCAAAGTTAAAGCATAGGGGGTGATGAATACCCATTCATCACTCTTTATTCTATTATTTTAGCTACAAAAACCTTTGCAAATACATGTAGATATGTGTAAATACAAATAATTACCAAAAGCATGCATTGTGTAAAAACCTATAATTAGCATGTTTTTGTGCACAAAATAAAAGAATAAAGAGCAAAAAGAAAAAGAGGGAAATATTTAGAATAAATATTGAGCAACCTAACCCAAGGGAGGGCTCAGCATGGGCCTGACCGCATAAAAGCCAAAGTAGAGGGAGATAGGAGCTCATGTGTATATACTTCTGTAAATTCAATAAACTATATATTTTCCTCACCCAAAAATATGTTGTAAATATCCTTGTCTATATTGTGTATATTTAAAAACTATTAAAAACAAAATAAAAAGATAAAAATCAAAAAAAAAATTCAAAAATACCCTTCCTTCACCATGTGTATAAACCACACCATTGTATTTATTTAACCCTATAAATAAATTCAATTATTTTCTAAACTTTTTGTAAATATTCTATGGCATATTGTGTAAATATATAAAATAACAAGAAACAAAACAAAAATCAAATAAAAATTACAAAATTGAAAATACAAAAATACATTGTATAAATACCATGTATATAAATGTATATATCTATTTATTTCACCCTTGTATATAAGTGATAAAAATAAAATAAAAATATTCTTTTATTCCATATTTCATGTTGTAAATAAATAAAATACAAAATGAGCATAAAAACACATAAAAATAATAAATAAAAAATCAAAAATAAAAACCCATATAGTGTACATATACCTATATATATAGCTACCCTATTTTTATTTCCAAAAATTAATTAAAAATCACCAAAAAATAGAAAAAAATAAAAGAAAAATATTTCATGTTTTGAGTTTTCTTTAATTCGGCCTATTTCTACCCTAAATTAAATAAACAAAATTCGGGCACACGTGGCCGCTCCTGATTGGTCCACGGGGGACTGTTGACCCCGGTCAACTCCCCCGCGGACTCCTTCCTATTCTGGACGATGCGTGCCGCGCCTCCTTCTCCGAATTTCCCACGCGTCTCCAGGCTGTCTCCCACTCAACCCCCGTGCTCGGATTCATCGCCAATCATCCCTCATCCTCGCCGGATCCTCCGCCATCAAATCCACGCCTTCCTTAGCCGTCGAGCCTCAACCCTAATCGACGCTGTCACCTTATATATTTTCACCTCCGCCGCCTCCGCGCCCCATCTTTGGCCCTTCTCCTCCTTCCCAGTGACCTCCATTGGCTTCGCGAGAGTGACAGCAAGCGTCCGCCCTTGTTGCAGTGAGGCGAGGAAGCGAAACCATCGATCCGGCGATCTTCGCCGTCCTTGCTCCGCCGCCGGCGTTGAGCATCGAGCTTCAGGCCTTGACGCCCTTCGAAGCTACGACCAGGAGCAAGAGCAGCTCCAGCATAGTCTCCAGCATCCATCAGGTAGCCGATTAGACCTTCTATTTAGCGTAATTTTCGATTTCGCCCAATTTGCATCTCCGACGCATTCCTCCGATTCCGTCCATCTCGCGTAAAATCTCGACCATCCGACCATCTCATCACCTCCGCCGTATCCCCGCGCACCTTCTACGCCCGTTCACTCAACCCAGATCGCACAGGATCTGGGATTCGAGTTCCATCGCCTCCGCCTCGCCGGAGCTCGTCCGCCCCACAGCACCGTCCACCTTCACCCCGCTTTCTTGGGTCGAGGCAATTTGCCCTCGACCTGCGAAGCTTCTTGACTACTTTGCAGGTCCAACGGGAAGCGTCTGAGGCTTCCCAATTTCCAGCCAGGAGCTTCATCTCCGCCGACTTCGCCGGAGCTCTTCAGAGCTCGGTTAGGTCACTGGAGACTACCACCCGCCACGGAGCTTCACCGCGGATCTTTTCCGACCTTCAGGCGCAGCAGAGGAGGGCGGAGACACCTTCACGAGGCCGGCGAAGTTCGCCGGCCAGCAGTTCTTCGAGGACCCTCCATCGCCGTCAGATCAGCCGTGGTGCTCCAGATCAGATCTCAACCGTTCGTTCGGGGAGCAGCAGATATCGTCAGATCAGCCGCAGCGTGATCTCAGCCGTTGATTCACCGAGGGTTCGGCCACCACGCACGCGGACCGTTCGATCCCCACGTGGCGGACCCTCCATCGTTCGATCAGGCGAAGCTTCTCAAGGTCAAAGGCGCCGCTCATCGCCACCATCCGATCTTCCACGTGGCGCCTATCCAACCGTCGCCAAATAAAGGGGTAAATATCGTAGGCCCCCCTCTTAGTTTTTCATTTCCTGTTTAGTCCTGTAAACATTTTTAGAAACTTTTTCACGAAGGGTTATTTGCATTTGGAACCTTGTGCTTTATTTTAATTGCGTGTATGCCCCTATGTGTGTGTGAACACGTGCGTCGTCACGTGTGTTTTGGGCTTTTTACACATCTTGTCCTGTAGATCTGGAGTGTTAATGAATGCATGAATATTTTTGAATAATTGCATATATACCCCTGTGAGCATTGTTTATGCGCATGTGCGTTATTTATTGGGAATTTTGCAACCATACCCCTGGGCTTTTGATACGAGTTATCAAATAGCCCTAGGACTTGGTTTTTATTGCAATTTGGTCCCTGTGTGCCCCAGCCACGCGCGAAGCGCGTGACTTGCTGGGTATTTTGCACCAAGGCCCCCAGATCTTTGGGTATTTGCACTTAGGTCCCTGTGCACAGTGCCCCACCTTTATTTTTGAATAAAATATCAAACGACCTCCAAATCCAATGAAATTTTGACACATGGCTCCTGCCATGGTGTAGGAATTTCTATGATTTTTGGGGACATTTTCGATTTCATTTATTATTTTTAAAAATTCAAAAACCTCTATTTTTGCCACTGTTTGACTTTAAAAATACCAAAAAAATATAAAATCACCTTTAAAAATTCTAAAAAAATTAGATACTATAGTTTACTTGTTGTTTGATTTTCTAGCCAATTTTGGCTACTTTTCATCACCTAAAAACCTTAAAAATTGAAAAACTCCTAAAAACCCATAAAAATTATAATAAATAAATTAAAAATCCAAAAACAATAATTAGGGTGCCTAAATTTTCCTTATTCTTTCTAGATTATAGGAAAATTACCTTTAGGGCTTTTTGAGATCCAAGAGTATTTTATTTTTGGGTCTTGAGCCTTGCTGGACAGTCCCCTTTGTTTTTCGCATTGTTTGATTTTTAATAAATAATTTACCCATTAGAAAAATTCCAAAAATTCACCAAAAACAGTAAAAAACTTAAAAAAACATAAAAACCATTTTTCCTTAATTTTGCATCATTTTTGGTGTGTGTAATAAATTGTTGAAGTTCCCTTGTATTTACATTCTTTAATTTTCTCATCATTTAGAAAATCTAAAAAAATTTTATAAAAACAAATAAAAACCACAAAAACATGTTCTCTGTGTTTTAGTTCAATTTGACTACATCGTAGGCCGCAAGGCCAATCTGTGCTCCTTGTGTTCGACCCTGGGAGCTATACCAGGTTAATCCTATAGCTAGATCGCTCTTTCTTGTGCTTGCTTGTTTTTATCTGATTTGAGTGATTGATTTTTCTTGTTGATCGATTTTCGAGGGATTGAGGTCGCAACGACCTGTTATTTATCTCCCTTGATCTCTCGTGATTTTTCCGGTCATCAGAATGTAACACTTATTTGAAAAAGAAGTGAAAAAGAAAGAAAAAGAAAAAGAAAAAGAGGATGTACATGGATCAAGGTTGACTTATTAAATTTTCCTTCATTAAATTGAAATATGGAGCTCGATCAGATCTTTGGATTATTAATGTGTCAGAACCTTATTCGGACTTAAGCCTAAAACTCAACAGCCTCTAAGTTCCACCAATCTATGGGCAAGACTCCTCAATAAACCAGATCAGAACAAGTCTACATACACAAACTCTAATGACCATGAATCTTTTCCTTGCGGTGTAAGTGATATGTGGCTCCCCACCTCAGAAGTAACAAAGAAGCAACCTCCCTCAACCTGGTAACTCTAATGCCTCAGTCTAGCAACTCTTTCCTCGAGAAGCGGGGTATTCCCTTCTAAGTTCAAGTGCAACCGGCTCAAGAAGAGGGGGTAGAAGTATAGAGTTTTGGAAGCTTAGCCAGTGTAGCTAAGTCTCCCGCTGCAAGCTTTATGAGATGTAACATGATACCATAAGCTTTTGCTTTTCACTCCGGTGGGGTTATTAAATTTTCAATCCGACCCACCACTTTTTTGGAGTTCTTTTTGCATTTTTTTTTTCAAGACTTCTGTACACATATCTACATGGTGCAGCATATATAAGAAATTTCTCCTTGAGCCAGTAGACTATCCCTCTTTTGAAGCTTTATTGCAACCCACAGCTTCTGTCTTTAGCTTTCAACACCACTAGACCAAGTTGAGGTGCACTTCCTTCACTATAAGAAGAAGAGAGGTTCCGCCTAGAAGTACTACCCTCATATGCTACCCCAAGCCAAAGGAAACTGCCTCCTCACCACCTCATCCATGGAGAGCCATGTGTAAAGTGCAGGTGCAAGTGAAGCCATTGTCTCTGAGAGTCATGCGTGTGTTGTTAAGTGCTCTACTTAGGCTCATCAAGATGACATATGCTCATAGCCTAGTGGACTCAAAGAATTAAGTCCTTATGGACCTGAAAAGCCTTAACCCTAAGTCCTATAAGGTTCCTTTTGAAGTTAAGTGGATTAAGATCTTATTCAAGCTCCATTTCTCAAATTAATTCCAGGCTTAATTTAAATGTCAACTCTCATCCAGGAAAAATTATATACATATATGTACACAAGATGCTATTTACAAATATTTTACAATTATGCAAAAATTTTTGAAAAATGTTTTGAAATCATGAATGAATGATGCATGAAGTGCAAGTTTTGCAAAATGATATTTACACACATTTACACAAGATTTTTGCAAACTTTTGATTTTCAAAACATTTTGGAAAAAAAATTTGTACTATATACATAATTTTGATACAAAATATTTACACAAGCTTTACACAAAAGAATTTTGAAATCATTTTTACAAAAATACTTTGTACACTAGCTATGTATGTGCAAGAATAAAAGAGGTTTATGTACATGAAAAAATTTTTAATTTTTGTGATTTTTAGCCATTTTATTTATTAACACACTCACACAAAGTACGAGTTATGGCTAAAGTATATATGAAATATATACACACCCCCCCTATACTTAGCTCGAACGATGTCCTCAGAGTGATCAAGAGCGATGAAGAAGACATAACTCGTGCTTAGTAAAAGGGAAGTGAAAAGGAATGGCTAAGTACAGGAACGAATAAATGAATAAAATGAGAGGAACTCGGTGGTTTCCCCCTATACTTAGGATTAACTAATCCTGAGTATAGAAAGCTGTACATGAAGGGAAAGCCGAGTGAAGAATATACAGAATCTGCCCCCCCTATACTTAGGGTGAAATATCCCTAAGTATAGGCAGCAAAAACAAGAGCAGAAAGAATGAAAAGAATACTCACAGGTCCGACATCCCCCCTATACTTAGGGTAAAGTACACCCTAAGTATAGCATAATCATAAGATGAGAGACGGGATGTGGGACTAAAGAATAGAATGATATGGACAACTGGATCTATACAGGCGGAGGAACAGTTAAAATCAGGCGTGAGATGTAAAAGATGTGAGTCAAAAGACCACATCTCACGCAAAATGAATAGCGGCAATAATAATGTCCCGCGGCTCATGATCTAGAAATGGTTTGAGCCGCTGGCCGTTCACTCGGAAGGTACTCTCAGAAGATAACTCGGATATATCAATGCTACCGTTATCGTGTACCTTTCTGACCAAATAGGGTCCTTTCCATTTGCTCTGTAGCTTCCCTGGAAATAATCTAAGCCTTGCATCAAACAGCCATACTTTCTGTCCAATCTCAAAATGCTTGTGGCTGATATGAGAATCATGCCACTCTTTGACTTTCTCCTTATAATGTAGGCTGCTTGAGAATGCTGCATCTCTAAGCTCTTCCAAGGCGGCTAACTCTGCCCTCCTCTGGTGTCCTATACCATCTGGATCCATAATAATATCTGTGACTGCCCAAAGTGACTTGTGCCTCAGCTCGACAGGTAGATGGCATGGCTTGCCATAAACGAGGCGAAAGGGAGATGTGCCCAATGGAGTCTTGAAAGACGTCCGATATGCCCACAAGACCGAGTCCAAAAGCTGTGACCAATTCTTTCGGTCAGGGCGGACGACTTTCTGCAAAATATTCTTGATCTCCCTATTCGACACTTCAGCTAGACCATTTGTCTGTGGATGGTATGGAGTGGCAACACGATGGTCTATACCGAACTCTCTAGCAAGTGCCTTCACCTGGTCGTTGATGAAGTGAGACCCCCCATCAGAAATCAGAACTCGTGGAACCCCAAACCGCATGATTATGTGCTTCTTCAAAAATCTGCAAACTGTCTTTGCATCTGCGGCTCGGGCGGGGATAGCCTCAACCCAACGACTAACATAATCTACGGCCAACAGAATGTACTCAAATCCCTGACTCTTAGGGAATGGACCCATGAAATCGATGCCCCATGCGTCAAAAACCTCACAGAAGTGAATGGGCTGCATCGGCATCATATCACGTTGTCCACAAGTGCCCATCCTCTGACAGTCAGTACACCTCTTCACGAACTCATCAGAGTCCTTGAAGAGTGTAGGCCACCACAAGCCGGATTGGAGCACTTTCTGTGCCGTTCTCCTCCCAGAATGATGTCCTCCTGCCTCAAGCTTGTGGCAGTAAGTGAGGACACTATGATGCTCCTCCTGAGGAATACACCGACGCCAGATGCTATCCCCTCCTTCGTGGTAAAGGATGGGATCCTCCCAGTGGTAGGACTTGGCCTTCGCAAGGAAGGTCTCAATCTTCTGCTTGGGCCAATCTTGTGGGACTTTCCCAGCAACGAGAAAGTTCACAATATCGGCATACCATGGGAGTGAGGCGATAGCAAGGATCGCCTCATCTGGGAAGGTATCACAAATGGGATCAATCTGCTCTGTCTCCTCAGGCTGCTCTAGTCGGGATAAATGGTCCGCCACCATATTCTTGACTCCAGGCTTATCCTTGATCTCAATGTCGAACTCCTGGAGTAGAAGGATCCATCTAGTAAGTCTGGCCTTGGCATCCTTCTTTGACATGAGGTACCTGATGGCGGTGTGGTCGGTATACAAGGTCACTCGGGATCCAATGATATATGATCTGAATTTATCTAGGGCAAACACTACTGCTAGCATCTCCTTCTCTGTGACTGTATAATTCCGCTGGGCGGAATCCAATGTGCGGCTAGCATAGTGTATCGCAAATGGTACTCCATCCCTCCTCTGTCCTAGCACGGCCCCTACGGCAAAATCAGAGGCGTCCGTCATGATCTCGAATGGGAGAGACCAATCGGGTGGCTGAAGGACAGGAGCCTCAATAACACATTGCTGGAGAGTCTCAAAGGACGAAAGACACTTGTCATCAACAAGGAACTCGGTGTCTTTCGTCAAGAGATCAGTCAACGGTCGGGCAATCTTGCTGAAATCATGAATGAATCTCCTGTAAAAACCAACATGCCCTAGAAATGACCGTAACTGCTTCAAATTGGACGGCGGTGTGAGTTTTCTAATGACATCGACCTTGGCCGGATCAACCTCCATGCCTCTGTTGGAGATGATGTGACCAAGCACCGTCCCTTGAGTCACCATGAAGTGACTCTTCTCCCAAGATAGAACCAACCGGGTAGCAATACATCGCTGAAGCACTCGGTCTAGGCAGTCAAGACAGGAATCGAATCCGTCGCCGTAAACCGAGAAGTCGTCCATGAAGACCTCCAAACACTCCCCTACCATGTCCGAAAATATCGACAGCATGCATCTCTGAAAAGTCGCAGGGGCGTTACATAGCCCAAATGGCATGCGTCGAAAGGCGTAGGTACCGAAGGGACAGGTAAAGGTGGTCTTCTCCTGATCCTCAGGAGCGATGGCCACCTGATTGTAGCCCGAGTACCCATCTAGGAAGCAATAATGGCTCTTCCCTGCCAGTCTCTCAATGATCTGATCTATAAAGGGCAGGGGGAAATGGTCCTTCTTGGTGGCCTGGTTGAGTCTCCTGTAGTCAACGCAGACCCGCCAAGAGGTGGGTACTCGTGTAGCGATCTCCTCTCCTGACTCACTGATCACAGTCGTGATGCCCGTCTTCTTGGGCACCACATGCAAGGGGCTAACCCACTTGGAGTCGGAAATGGGATAAATAAAATCTGCACTCCACCATTTTGATATTTCTTTCATGACAACCTCTCTTAGGTTGGGGTTCAGTCGCCGCTGGAACTCACGCGACGGCTTCGCCCCTTCCTCGAGATAGATATGGTGGGAGCACAATGAGGGGCTAATCCCATGGAGATCTGCTACGCTCCATCCAATTGCCTTGCGGTTCTTTTCAAGAACCTCCATCAGATGGGATTCTTGCTCTTCAGTCAGATCAGCAGAGATGATGACTGGGTACATCTCAGACTCTCCCGCAAGGAATCTATACTTCAGCGAAGTAGGGAGCGGCTTCAGCTCTGGACAGCTGGGTGCTGGCAGATCTGGCTTCTGAAGAAGATGAGTGTATGCGGACAATTCTGCCAAATTTGCCTGGGAAAATGATAACGAACTCTCACAAACTGGATCTGGAGAAGGCGGGTCCTCTGCATTGTCTCTGATCTGTTCTGCCTCTACCTCCTCCTCATCTATAGGCTCAGGTGGATCCAGATCTGGCATCTGATCATCACAATCTGCCCAATCAGATTCTGAATCCGAGGGATCTATATCAGACTCGGTGGCATCAGTACCACCGGAGAACAAGGTGGCATCAGCACCACCATAGAGCAGGGTGGCCTCAGTACCACCATCACTGGAAATCGTGTCGCGATCAAGGTCCGACTCTGCTGACTCAATAGTATCCTGAACCAAGGCTGTGCTCTCCAGACTATCCTCTGCTATCAATTCTGCATCATCTGCATCTGAATATGAGAGGATGGTCTGTGCTGCAGGATCTGCCCAAACTGCCTCATCATCTGTGATCACAAAATCACAGTCCTGGTGGATGTCTGGTCCTGCGTCTGTCAGCTGCTCTGAATCTGTACTGTCCTCTGAGCGGGATCTAGCTCTGGCTCTGTGGTCCTTAACCGTCTCTATTTGTATACTCTCGCCCTGGACGCGAAAGAATACCTTCCCACTGTCATGGTCAGTCACCGCTTTGGCTGTGGCCAAGAACGGGCGACCGAGGATAATGGGGGAATCGGTCAACGAGTCAGGGGTCTCCATGTCCAGCACTACGAAGTCCACGGGGAATTGCAAACCCTGAATCGTGACGACAACGTCTCGCAACAACCCCTTTGGCCTCTTGACAGACCGATCAGCAAACTGAAGGTATGTCCTGCTCTGTCTAAGAGTGCCCAACTCTAAGTGGTCGAGGAGGGCTGCCGGAAGAAGGTTGATCGACGATCCGCTATCTAAGAGAGTACGGTCGAACCTCTGCTCACTAATCTGACATCTGACATACGGGGCCCCTAAATCTGGCCTCTTAGTCGGCAGATGGTTCTGGATCGCGTAACACGTGGCTTTGGTCAACACATGAATTTCTGCGGTCTTATTCCTCTTCGTCCTTCTGACTGTGGTCTTATCTCTCAAGGATCGCTGAAGAAGAGGGATGTGTTGCAAAGCCTCATTGAGGGTCAGCTGGATGTGAAATCGGTCTATCATGCTCTGGCTGAACTCCTCCTTCTCTCTCTTTTTTGGATCTTTTTCTTTTTTCTTCCCCTTCCCCAACTCAAGGGCTCTAGGGAAGGGGATCACAGGGTCCTTCTCAGATGAAGGACTAAGAATAGGCCTAGACGGTTCGATGACCGGATCCTCACAAACATCATTCACCATAGTGGGATCAGAAGAAACTAAACCTTTTCCTTTATTCAAATCAAAGTTCTGAGATACATTCATGCGAGGAAAGACAACATTTCTATCAGAATAAATGTTGGTGGCATCAGTACCACCTCTAGTTGGCTCTACAACTAGACGTCTTGCGGTCTCAGTACCGCGGGCTGGCTCGGCTCTGCTGGTGGCGTCAGTACCACCTCCTCTATGTGGTGAAACGACGGCCTCAGTACCGCCGGTGGAATCAGCATCTCGGGTGGCGTCAGTACCACCGTCATCATGATGTGCGGCTTCAGTACCGCTCTCCTCCTCCTCATCTGGCGCTCTAGATGGATCCTCGTGTGGTCGCTCAGATGAGGCGCCGCCTGCTGGTCTTCTACCGCTCCTAAGTGTGACAAAATCAGCATCAAATAAATCCGAAGATGTATCATCAAATGGGTCACTAGGAGTGGCAAATTCAGTGTGAACTACCTGCTCAGATTTCCTCTTCAAGCTATTCGGATTCGGCTCGATCTGTGCAGGGATGGCGGCCTTCCCTCTCATCAGGTCCCGCATCTCCTGGCGGAACTCGTCCATCTCCCGTCTAAATGTAGCCTGTTGCTCTGTGAAGAGACGGGCTAGATCATCCATGGCGGGGCTCTCGTGGGAACCCGACGGGTTGCCTCTCTGGTAATGAGGCTGCTGGACCTGCTGCTGCTGTGGCTGAGAGGGGTAAGAGGAATGATGCTGCTGCTGGTGAGCTTGCTGCTCACGTCTCCAATTCTGTCCCTGCTGCTGATAGGGACGAGGTACGAAGGATGATGGCTGATGTGGCTGATATGCAGGGGGCTGCTGGTGATCTCTCTGCTGGGAGTACTGCCCTCCCTGACCGGCTGGCTGCTGTTGGGACTGGTTACCCCCATTCCCCCACCTGAATCCGGGATGGTCTCGTCGGATTCCAGGTTGAGGACGGTCATACCAAATCCCGTTGACATCCATCAACGGCTCAGCATCGTAAGGGGCTGGTGGGAGTACATCCAGAGGCTGATCCGGCTGATATACCACCATCTGTAAGTCTGGAGATGGTGGTGACTGGTAAGAGGGCTGCTGCTGCTGGTACGGCTCCGCCTGTACAAGGTGAACTTGTCTAGGCTGCTGCAAGGAGCTGGAGCGCTGGGACGAGCTGCGGCTGCCGCCGGAATCGCCTCGCGACAGAAGACGGGGCTGAGGAGCCGTCTGTGCCTCCTGAAGACACAAGAGCTGGGTCTTCATGTCGCTCAGAGTTTGTGCCATTTGCTCCATCTGAGTTATGCCCTGGCACTGCTTCTTCTCTATTATTTCCATGCGGTTCAACTTCTCGCTGATAATCCCCATGTCCGCAGTGGCCGACTCTGCCTGTGCGGCCGCAACTGTGGACGAACTAGATGGACCTGCATCAACCCGTGCTATCCGCTGATACTGCACGGGTCCTGGCGGCTGCTGAGATCTCTGAGTGTACAACCGAGTCTGGGACATCACCATGTAATTTTCTGCCATCTCCTCGTAGATGGCCCAGACTTGGTTGTGGTCCTTGGCAAAGTAGGATCCGCCGCAAGAAGCATTCACCAGACCCTGAAGCTCTGGTGTCATCCCACTAAAGAAGCTCTGAACTAGGTTCGGCTTCGAGATGTCGTGGTGTGGGCATCTATCCAGAAGCTCTCTGAACCTCTCCCATGCTTCGTGAAATTGCTCATTAGGGAGCATGGAGAAGTTGTTGATCAGGGCCCTCGCTGCATTCGTCCGCCCGAGTGGATAGTACTTGTTCAAGTACTCGGTGCGGAGCTGATCCCAGGTGTAAACAAACTTCCCTAGATGTTTCAGCCAGGCGGCTGCTCTATCTGCCAGTGAAAAAGGGAAGGCCATCATTCGAATCGTATCTTGGTCCACATGACGGTCGTGGACAGTGCTGCAGATCATCAAGAACTCCTGGAGATGGAGATGGGGTTCCTCAGTGGCAAGTCCATGAAAGTGAGGAAGCATCTGCAGGGTGTTCGGAGGGAACTTGAAATCCCCCACGATAGCAGGTACCACCACCCAATGATGCATCAATGTAGATCCGGGGTTGTGTAGCTCCCGCATCGTTCTCGGTGGTCCTCCTCCGGCGGCGGCTGCCGCTGCGGCAGCTGCTGCTGCGGCTGCTGCCTCTGCATCAGCGTCAGGAATGTCCTCAGGCTCGCTCGGCTCGTCTCGCTCTCTTCAGAGTCGCTCCAACTCCCTCCTCATCTCTATCATGAATGCCCCCTGATCGCGTAACTGTTGTTGAACTGTCTCTAATGACGCGATCAGGGTGGAGTTAATCGCTCCCTGGTCTAAGACAAAATGTTCGGGCTGGCGATCGTCTGAACTGCCGGCTCCAGCCATAGGGATGTCTGCAAAATCAGATGAGCCCAACTCAGGTTCTGTCAAATCAATTCGTCTTTCCTCAGGCTCATGTCTCTCAGTAGCAGAAGAAAGGGGATCGAGGGGGAACAGGGTGGAATCGTACTCGGGCCCGGAGAGCTGGTCTCGACTCTCACGGGCCAACCTAGATGATGGAGTAGACGCGCCTGAAAGCGGTGCAGCCAGAGGCTGCCTAAGAGATCGTCTACCCATCATCCTGATCTGGCGAGTAAGGCGGATGGGATCTGGAGAAAATATGATCGCAAAGCAAACCCCTTGTTCACCAACTCAACACAATCTGAAGACCGTGAAAGCTCGGTCAATTTATCTTGTCAATTTTATTTGGTGAACACACAAGATATCAGAGCGATTACGTGACCTGCTGGGATACCCGATACTCTCTCAACCGACTGTCCCGCACAGAAGAGTCGGTAATCAGTCGAGATGAGCACCGGAGGGCTTTACCTAGTGTTCGGGTCACTCTCTCGCACAATCAAACCAAACAATGAGGGGGTTGCTCTCCCCAAGACAAATTTTTAGTGTGAGTGTCTTTTAGGGTCAATAGTGTTATCCAGTCCCAATTTTATTGTTTTTCTTTTTAATTTTTTTCAAAAATAAAGACAAGCGGCCTAACGGTTTTTCCGATTCTCCTGATGATTAAGCCAAAAACAGAGGGAGAGAACGAAAAAGCCAATGCGCGAGAAAATCAATGATGCATGCAGAGAAAGAAATGCGTACCTTGTCTCCAGCACTCTACATGCAAGTGATCCGCGCAGAATTTAAATACAGAATTAAACTACCTAAATGATGCAACGAGGAAAAACCGAGTCCTAGCTGAGCAATTTCTATTGATCGTGAAGAACAATAGTTAGCCAACGGAATCGAGTCCGGAGTCCGATCTTGGGAGTCACTCGGTGCCCGCCACAACGGGTCCTGCCAGCGCTGTATGTGACTCCTCACGGCACGTGGTCTCAAATCCAATTAAACTAACTTTTTCAGTGAATTTTATCAAGGTCCAATTACGTTCTATAGGAACAGATATTCTATTAAGTGTTGGGCCTTAGATATTTACGTCACAATCAACAGAAATTCCTAAATCTAGGGGCTCGAGAAAAACCGCGTAAACACCGGAAAAGGCAGCTAGCTATCAAAACCACGATAAAAGCCGCGAAAATCCGAATGGGTCCCCCGAGCACACCGGTGCTCAGCGAAACAGACCCGCTAAGTTACAAATGTCCACAAGTCCAAAGTTTGAGTCCTAAATTATTACAACAGTATTGTTCTCTCTCTCTCTCAGAAATGAAAACTCCTTCTTCTCTCTCTTCCTCCTGCTCTTCTTCCCGTGCGGGTCCTCAAAAAGTGTACTCCAAGTTCTCCACGCAGTACCTCGCACAAAAATTAGAAAGAGAGAGAGTGTCAGAAAACAGTTATAATTAAGAGAGACAATAAAAAAAATATGACTACAAAGCCGTGCTCCCCGGCAACGGCGCCATTCTGATGACCGGAAAAATCACGAGAGATCAAGGGAGATAAATAACAGGTCGTTGCGACCTCAATCCCTCGAAAATCGATCAACAAGAAAAATCAATCACTCAAATCAGATAAAAACAAGCAAGCACAAGAAAGAGCGATCTAGCTATAGGATTAACCTGGTATAGCTCCCAGGGTCGAACACAAGGAGCACAGATTGGCCTTGCGGCCTACGATGTAGTCAAATTGAACTAAAACACAGAGAACATGTTTTTGTGGTTTTTATTTGTTTTTATAAAATTTTTTTAGATTTTCTAAATGATGAGAAAATTAAAGAATGTAAATACAAGGGAACTTCAACAATTTATTACACACACCAAAAATGATGCAAAATTAAGGAAAAATGGTTTTTATGTTTTTTACGTTTTTTACTGTTTTTGGTGAATTTTTGGAATTTTTCTAATGGGTAAATTATTTATTAAAAATCAAACAATGCGAAAAACAAAGGGGACTGTCCAGCAAGGCTCAAGACCCAAAAATAAAATACTCTTGGATCTCAAAAAGCCCTAAAGGTAATTTTCCTATAATCTAGAAAGAATAAGGAAAATTTAGGCACCCTAATTATTGTTTTTGGATTTTTAATTTATTTATTATAATTTTTATGGGTTTTTAGGAGTTTTTCAATTTTTAAGGTTTTTAGGTGATGAAAAGTAGCCAAAATTGGCTAGAAAATCAAACAACAAGTAAACTATAGTATCTAATTTTTTTAGAATTTTTAAAGGTGATTTTATATTTTTTTGGTATTTTTAAAGTCAAACAGTGGCAAAAATAGAGGTTTTTGAATTTTTAAAAATAATAAATGAAATCGAAAATGTCCCCAAAAATCATAGAAATTCCTACACCATGGCAGGAGCCATGTGTCAAAATTTCATTGGATTTGGAGGTCGTTTGATATTTTATTCAAAAATAAAGGTGGGGCACTGTGCACAGGGACCTAAGTGCAAATACCCAAAGATCTGGGGGCCTTGGTGCAAAATACCCAGCAAGTCACGCGCTTCGCGCGTGGCTGGGGCACACAGGGACCAAATTGCAATAAAAACCAAGTCCTAGGGCTATTTGATAACTCGTATCAAAAGCCCAGGGGTATGGTTGCAAAATTCCCAATAAATAACGCACATGCGCATAAACAATGCTCACAGGGGTATATATGCAATTATTCAAAAATATTCATGCATTCATTAACACTCCAGATCTACAGGACAAGATGTGTAAAAAGCCCAAAACACACGTGACGACGCACGTGTTCACACACACATAGGGGCATACACGCAATTAAAATAAAGCACAAGGTTCCAAATGCAAATAACCCTTCGTGAAAAAGTTTCTAAAAATGTTTACAGGACTAAACAGGAAATGAAAAACTAAGAGGGGGGCCTACGATATTTACCCCTTTATTTGGCGACGGTTGGATAGGCGCCACGTGGAAGATCGGATGGTGGCGATGAGCGGCGCCTTTGACCTTGAGAAGCTTCGCCTGATCGAACGATGGAGGGTCCGCCACGTGGGGATCGAACGGTCCGCGTGCGTGGTGGCCGAACCCTCGGTGAATCAACGGCTGAGATCACGCTGCGGCTGATCTGACGATATCTGCTGCTCCCCGAACGAACGGTTGAGATCTGATCTGGAGCGCCACGGCTGATCTGACGGCGATGGAGGGTCCTCGAAGAACTGCTGGCCGGCGAACTTCGCCGGCCTCGTGAAGGTGTCTCCGCCCTCCTCTGCTGCGCCTGAAGGTCGGAAAAGATCCGCGGTGAAGCTCCGTGGCGGGTGGTAGTCTCCAGTGACCTAACCGAGCTCTGAAGAGCTCCGGCGAAGTCGGCGGAGATGAAGCTCCTGGCTGGAAATTGGGAAGCCTCAGACGCTTCCCGTTGGACCTGCAAAGTAGTCAAGAAGCTTCGCAGGTCGAGGGCAAATTGCCTCGACCCAAGAAAGCGGGGTGAAGGTGGACGGTGCTGTGGGGCGGACGAGCTCCGGCGAGGCGGAGGCGATGGAACTCGAATCCCAGATCTTGTGCGATCTGGGTTGAGTGAACGGGCGTAGAAGGTGCGCGGGGATACGGCGGAGGTGATGAGATGGTCGGATGGTCGAGATTTTACGCGAGATGGACGGAATCGGAGGAATGCGTCGGAGATGCAAATTGGGCGAAATCGAAAATTACGCTAAATAGAAGGTCTAATCGGCTACCTGATGGATGCTGGAGACTATGCTGGAGCTGCTCTTGCTCCTGGTCGTAGCTTCGAAGGGCGTCAAGGCCTGAAGCTCGATGCTCAACGCCGGCGGCGGAGCAAGGACGGCGAAGATCGCCGGATCGATGGTTTCGCTTCCTCGCCTCACTGCAACAAGGGCGGACGCTTGCTGTCACTCTCGCGAAGCCAATGGAGGTCACTGGGAAGGAGGAGAAGGGCCAAAGATGGGGCGCGGAGGCGGCGGAGGTGAAAATATATAAGGTGACAGCGTCGATTAGGGTTGAGGCTCGACGGCTAAGGAAGGCGTGGATTTGATGGCGGAGGATCCGGCGAGGATGAGGGATGATTGGCGATGAATCCGAGCACGGGGGTTGAGTGGGAGACAGCCTGGAGACGCGTGGGAAATTCGGAGAAGGAGGCGCGACACGCATCGTCCAGAATAGGAAGGAGTCCGCGGGGGAGTTGACCGGGGTCAACAGTCCCCCGTGGACCAATCAGGAGCGGCCACGTGTGCCCGAATTTTGTTTATTTAATTTAGGGTAGAAATAGGCCGAATTAAAGAAAACTCAAAACATGAAATATTTTTCTTTTATTTTTTTTTATTTTTTGGTGATTTTTAATTAATTTTTGGAAATAAAAATAGGGTAGCTATATATATAGGTATATGTACACTATATGGGTTTTTATTTTTGATTTTTTATTTATTATTTTTATGTGTTTTTATGCTCATTTTGTATTTTATTTATTTACAACATGAAATATGGAATAAAAGAATATTTTTATTTTATTTTTATCACTTATATACAAGGGTGAAATAAATAGATATATACATTTATATACATGGTATTTATACAATGTATTTTTGTATTTTCAATTTTGTAATTTTTATTTGATTTTTGTTTTGTTTCTTGTTATTTTATATATTTACAAAATATGCCATAGAATATTTACAAAAAGTTTAGAAAATAATTGAATTTATTTATAGGGTTAAATAAATACAATGGTGTGGTTTATACACATGGTGAAGGAAGGGTATTTTTGAATTTTTTTTTGATTTTTATCTTTTTATTTTGTTTTTAATAGTTTTTAAATATACACAATATAGACAAGGATATTTACAACATATTTTTGGGTGAGGAAAATATATAGTTTATTGAATTTACAGAAGTATATACACATGAGCTCCTATCTCCCTCTACTTTGGCTTTTATGCGGTCAGGCCCATGCTGAGCCCTCCCTTGGGTTAGGTTGCTCAATATTTATTCTAAATATTTCCCTCTTTTTCTTTTTGCTCTTTATTCTTTTATTTTGTGCACAAAAACATGCTAATTATAGGTTTTTACACAATGCATGCTTTTGGTAATTATTTGTATTTACACATATCTACATGTATTTGCAAAGGTTTTTGTAGCTAAAATAATAGAATAAAGAGTGATGAATGGGTATTCATCACCGCCCCTTCCCTCCCCATCGCCTCCGCCCCACCTTCTACACTGCACAACAGCTCCAACGCCGCCAACGCCCTCTCAAGATACGCTCTCTCCTCCACTCCCCTGCTCCCCAAAGCATCCACCAGCGCCTCCCCGACGCCCGCCTCCACCGCCCTTCCCCTGTTCCTCTTCTCCAAGCACAACCCAAAAACTGCCCTCACAGCCGCTGCCCTTGGACCTTGTCTCAACATCGCCACCAGGCCCTCCATAACCCCATCCGCTTCCCCCATCGTCACCTTCAGCTCCGCCGATCTCGTCCCCGAGCACATCGCCTCAATTAATGCCGATGCGCTTGCCCTTACCTCCGTGGACTCATGCGTCAACAAGCTGGACAGCCACGCGACGCGGTCTGGCCGAGCGGCAACATCGGAGCACTCCGAATCGCTCAAGGTGATGGTGGAGAGGAGGGCGAGGGACTCGATGGCTATATCAGGATGTTGACCCTCCCCGAAGGCAAGGTGAAGGATGGCGGAACGGAAGTCTGATAGGAGAAGGCGCGCGCGGTCAGAGTCGAGGGAGAGGGAGCGGAGGTGGCAGAGGGAGGCAAGGCGGGAGGGAAGAGGGGCGGAGTGGGAGGAGGAGCGGGCGAGGAGGGAGCGGAGGAGTGAGGGATCGGGTGGTTGCTTGGGGGAAGGGTTGCTTGGGGGAAGGGACACTGGTGATGGTGCACGGCGGCTCCGAGCACTCGCTGGGGGGGGGGGGGTTGGATTCGAGATTGTGGAGGCGGTGGGCAGTGGCTGGAGCTTCGAGATGGCGGGAGGGGAGGGGGTTCGTGCGGTCGGGGAAGGAGGGCTTCGGGCGGCGCAGCTGAAGCTTTGGGATGGGGGAGGCAGTGGCCGGGGGTGCTTCGAGCGGTGGGAGGGGAGCTCAAGAAGGGGAGGCCGCGGGCAGAGGAGGTGCTACAGGCGGCGCAGCTGGAGCTTCGGGTGACGCGGCGGGGGTTGGGGCTTCGAGGAGGACGGCGAGGAGGGCGAGGGCCGAGGGCGAGGGGTGGGAAACAGATACCAGGAGGAGGGAGAGGAAGAATGGCATTGAATGTACATTTGACAAATAAAATGGGTATAATGTAAAACCCTATAACGGAATTCGGTTAGTTTTAACGGGTAAATGGATGGAGCTTAACCACAGGGTCTGTAAGGTAAGGGTTGGCAAGATTACGGGGTCGTGGGAGGAATTAGGATGTTTCAAAGGTCATAGAGGTAATTTCAAACGATTTCAGGGTCTGTTGGGTAAATATCCCTAAAAATTATATACAATTAAAGGTTATTTTGATACATTTCGTGTTTTTAGTTGAGAGATACAGGTCTGGGAATTTGGGATTTTCGAATCTTATTCAGATCATAACTTTTTATATGTACATTATTTTTGTGTGAAATCAATTTTGTATTTTTCTGTATTTAATTATTTATAACTTTCATGTTCGAGGTTTCTTTATTTGAGGAATAAAAAGTGAAACTAAAAATAGGTCCCAAAAATGAATAAAGAATGGATTAAATAAAAGGGATTTTTATTGGATTCTGGCCCTTATCTCCCCCTACTTTATTCCTTGTCGACCTAATCATCGAGATGCCTAGGTCTTGGGGTTTCGGGTCATAAAATTTTTCCAATATTTTATTCCTTTTCTTTTCTTTTCTTTATTATACAATTTTGGCTTTTAAAATAATATTTTATACACTATTTACACAAATATACATGAATGATAAAATGCCTAAATTAATGCTATTTACATGCATTTACTACGGTTTTAAGGCCAAAATGATAGAATAAAGATGATGAAACGTAGATTCGTCATCCCCCTATACTTGAATTTATTAGCCCCTAGCAAACACTTATGCAATAAGTGCAGAAAAGAAAAACAAAGAAAAGAAAAAGAAGAAAGATGGATTAAATTTAATTATCAAACTTGTCTTCGCAAAATCAAAGTTTGGAGCTTAAGTCGGACCTTTGGAATTTTAGTGCGGCTGGAACCTTAATAAGAACTGAATTTGAAATCCAACATCTTTCGAGAATCCGAAAACTCTGCTCAAGTATCCTCAATAGCCAGGTCAGAAATATTTCAACTCATACGCAAACACTTACGACTATGAATCTGACTCGTACAATGTAAGTGATGGTGGCTCTCCCTAACTAGAATGACAAAGAGACTGACTTCTCCAGTATGACAACCCAATGATTCCCCAATCCAATAACTCCTTCCTCGAGAAGCGGTGTATTCTCTTCTAAGTTCAAGTGACAACCAACTCAAGAGGAGGGGGTGAAGAGAAGAATGGACGGTAGCCAGTGTAGCTACCTATCCTAGGATGCAAGATCAGTGTATTCAAGTCATCCAGCTGCAGGCTCACATGATATGACTTTGATGCTCAAGCTTGCTTATTTTCTATACAACATATGTACATTCCGACATGCATTTTATTTTCAATCAGGCATGTCCACTTTTTTGGAGTTTTTTGAGATACTATATACAACAGCATGTACATAAGGAGTTTTTCATCTTGAGCTAGCAGACTATCCCTCTTTTGAAGCTTTATTGCAACCCACACTCTCCTGTCTTCAAAATTCATCATCACCGAACGGGTTGGGGTGCACTTCCCTCCCTAGAGGAGGACAAATGTTTCCACCTGTGTGCATCTCATATCGGCAAATCCAACCCCCTCACCACTCCAACTGAGTTGAGCCATGTGAAAGGTGCAGATGCCGAAGTTAGGTCATTATCAACAAGAGTCGTGCGTGTGCTCCGAAATACTCTACTTAGGCAGTCAAGAATCCATTAAACCAAGTCTCGTGATCCTCAAAGAATTAAGTCAACTAGACCCGAAGTACCCCAATTCCAGCTCCTATAAGGTTCCTATTATTAGGTAGATTTTAAGGTCCAACCAAGCTCCAATTTCGGATTTTACTTAGACTTGTTCAACTATCAAATTCAATCTGAAAAATGCTAATGCTATGGTAATGATATGCAATGCAAAAAATATTTTTGTGATGCAATTTTCAAAGATTTTGAACATTTTATGGATTTTTGTAAAAGATGATGCATATGCAATTTCTTGTATTTTCAAAAAGATTTTTCAAATGTTTTTGGAATTTAGTTTTGCAAATGTTTTGGAATTTTAGTTTTGCAAATGTTTTTGGCTTTTTAAAAAGAAAAGATTTTGGATAAAAATTAGGTTAAAATATTTACACAGGTACGCTTTCTTATATTTACAAGAAGTGGATTTTTCAGAATATACAAAGAGTAAGTGGTCAATTCTATAAGTATATATAATGAATTTTTATGTGATGCTTATATTCCTCAAACTTATTTGAAAAAGATTTTTCAAATAATTTTGAAAACTATAGTCCAAAATAATTTTTATAAACAATTTTTACAAACATGTACACACATTTGAAAATCATTTTGCAAAGGGTATTTGAAACGGTATAGATATATTTTTCAAGTATGTATGCAACGGTTTTCAAACCATTTGCAAATTATTTTTCAAACATTTTATTTTATACAAAGAAAATAAAATTTGTCAAAATAAAATATTTTTACAAAGGTTGAAAATATGTAACAAAACATTTTTCAAATAGTTTTCAAGATATTTTTCAAACAGATTTTCAAACTATTTTTTAAACGTTTTGCAAAAAACATTTTCACCTGATTTATTAATCAGTAAACAGAAAAAGAATTTGAGGAATACTACCATCTTTTTATTAAGTGTTTTTAATGAATTTTTAAAGGTGTAATTAGCCATAATTATTAATAAAAATACGAAAGTACGATTTATGGCTAAAGTATATACGCAGTATATACGACCCCCTATACTTAGCTTGAGTTATGCCCTCATAGATCAGAGAGAAAAAGAGAAGACATAACTTGTACTGAGTATAGAAAAGTCTAAAGAATAAAGAACGGATGAAGGAATGAATGAACGAATTAGAAGTCGACCGTCCCCCTATACTTGGGATCAAATACTCCTAAGTATATCAGACTGTACACAAAGCAGGGAGGGTCAAAGGTTGGAATGAACAGATCGTACTCAGACTGTCTCTCCCTATACTTAGGGTAATATGTCTCTAAGTATAGACAAGAAGAGGAGATAGTGGAGAGGATCGAACGAATGGAAGAGATCATGGTGCACACCCCCTATACTTAGGACAAAGTACGTCCTAAGTATAGAAGACTGACAAAAAGGGGCGACACCTTTTCAGTAGATAAAGAAAATAGAAAAGGAAAAGAAGAAAAGAAGAAAAGAGCTCATAAGATGGTAGAAGATAGAGACGGATGTACACATCACTCCCTCTATACTTCGGGTGAAAGAAACCCTAAGTATAGGCAACAACAAGAGTAATAAAATGGAATGGCGAATGAACACTCGGCTCGTCCACCCCCTATACTTAGGAAAAAGTACATCATAAGCATGGAAAACACGGGAATGGGTGGAGCGAGCAATACGGAAGATAGGCAGAGATACACGAGAGAGAATATACAACAGAGTGGATGTGCAACTGATCAAGAAAGTTGAAAGTGAACCTTCTTGCATGACCGTTGAGGAATAGATCTGGTGTGGTGCAGGTCGACATCGGGGTCCACTGTAGACAAAATCCGATCAGGGTCGATAAGGTGATGATCCTCAGTGGCCCTATGGTGTAAAGGCACAGACGGGTGAGTAAAAGAAGTATGTTCAGGTCTGGCCTTGGGGGTCTCGCTGATATCAAAGTGGAATGGGATGAACTCATCATCATCGGAAGGAGTAAGGTCACTGTCGTCCTGTGAGGTCTCGTCCATGTCAAAACTGAAAGGAATGAACTCATTAGTGAAAGTAGTCGAACTATGTTTGTCCTCTACAATCTCAACCGGATCATCTTTCTCATCAAAAAGGCCCGAATTCCTGAATAAAAGCAATCAAATCAAATTCATCCTTGGTCTCATCTAAATCTAAATGAACAGGAGTGGACCCATCGATGAAAACAATCGAATCATGTCTGTTTTGTGTAGTCTCTAAATTTGCCCTCCGCTCAATGGTATCAATCGTGTAAATCCCACGGGTGTCATCAACGCATCGCCAACAACAGGAAGCAGAAACTCTAAGGTCTATGCTTTCCGAGTCTTCCTCCTTGGAGAGGAATTCTCGGGTCTCGTCATCGGTCATAAAGAAAGTCTCTCTAATATCCGCATAAAGGTCATAGGCCTCGGGGTCGGCTAAGATCGGTGAAATCACATCAGGTACATGTCTCTGATCGGTAGTGGGTGCAGTGATGATCACCTCACTCTCATCAACAGGACAGAAGCGAATCTCTCTTGATCCATAATCAATAACAACCCTAGCAGAGGTGAGGAATGGTCGTCCAGGATGATTGGAGAGTGCTCCCCTGTGGAGGTCTCCATGGGCAATACGACAAAATCTACATTGTGCCTAGTTCCCTAAATCGAGATGACGTTGTTTCAAGGATACCCTTTCAGCCTCTTGATAGATCCATCAGCAAACTGAAAGATCATACTGGTTTTCTTTAGAGGCCCTAAGTGAAGAGACTGTACTAGCGAGAAGGGTAATATGCTAATTGAAGCGCCGTCGTCTAGGAGAGTGTGATCACAAGTATGGTAAGAGATGGTGCAACTAATGAAAGGTGTAGCAGTCTTCCTCTTCCTAGGAATGGGATGGTGTGTGATGGCGTGGGCAGTGGCTATGGTCAGAATGTGATGCTCAGATCTGCTCCTCCACTTTCTCTTCTTGGGAAGAGGAGAAGATAAATCGATCATGGCTTGCTGAAGTGGGGCAAGGATGATCTCATGAATTGTGGCTACCACTTCAGGTTCAGTCAACAATTTTTTGAATTTTTTGGACCTCCACCATACAAGGGAGGAAGTCAGAATCAACATATATATGAGGCATGCCAAGAGCAGTCTGTACAGCGGCATCCTCGGGGACAGGGATGGGACAAAATGTGAGTGAAGGTGTGGTCAAAAGGTCTGGCAGATGGGCACTCTCCTCACAGTTTGAATCAATCATGTGTCTCCCGAATTCTTTTTAGATTTTTAAAATTTTCTCATTTTTTTTGTATTTTGGGTGATTGCAAGCTCTCATGAAAATCCTCGAATGAACCCATATCATCAAATGGTGGAGAATCATGATCGCTCTTATGTATACTAGTGAGGTTGTTGATGAATCCACATTTCATCATCTTTATTCTATCATTTTGGCACCAAAAACCCTAGCAAATGCCTGAAAATACCCTTAAATAGAGCATCTTAGCATTCATGCATGTGCATCCAAACAGTGTATAAATTACTGTAATTAAGGCCAAAATTAAAGAATAAATAAAGAAAAGAAAAAGAATAAAATATTGTAAATATTTTATGACCCAAAACCCCAAGACCTAGGCATCTTGATGAATAGGTCGACAAGGAATAAAGTAGGGGGAGATAAGGTCAGAAATACAGTCAAAATACCTATTCATTCTATTCATTTCTTTATTCATTTTGGGACCTATTTTTGGTTTCACTTTTTGTACATCAAATAAAGAAACTTTGTACACGAAAGTTGTAGATAATTAAATAAAGAAAAATACAAAATTTATTTCACATAAAAAGAATACACAGATAAAAAGTTATGATCTGAATAAGAATCCAGAATCCCAACTTGCCAGACCCGTATCTCACAACTGACAACTCCAAATGTAGCGAACTCACCTTTAATTGTATATAGAATAAAATAATCTATCCAATGGCAGTGGTTTCGCATTTGGCGGAGCTACGGTTTGAAAGTTGACTTTTGGACCCACATTGTATACTTGGACATATTAAAATATTCAATTTATTATTTATTTATTATTTTTATAATTTTATATTTTTATAATGTTGTAAATATTACTTATAATAATTATGTGTATTAAAATCAGAATAAAAACATAATTAAAATAAAAATAAAAATACTTGTATATATTCAATACATAGGTACATTACCTATATATATATACCTATACAAAATACACTTGTATTTTATTAAATATACAAAACATATCAGAAAAATAAAATAAAAATATATTTATGTATATAAAAGTACTCTATAATTTTATAAAATATTAAATGAAAATAATAAAATTAAATTACTCAAAATAAAAATAGAATACTAAAATACATAGGTATTATACCTATATAGGGTTAAAAAGGTAACTTGTAAAATATAACTCCTAAAAATAATTAAAAATCAAAATAAAATACTACATAAAATTCTAAACATTTTTTATTTTATAACTTTTATCTAATTCGGCCATTTAGTATTTTAAATAGAATTATTAAAATATTTTTCCAGGGTTTTTCCTGGTTGGTCCACGTGGACCAACCAGGAGGCCAGGACTGTTGACCTAGGTCAACAGTCTGACCTACCCCCTGTAACTCCTGACAACCTCGGTTTTGACCCAATTTCATGGATTTTTCGAGGCCAAAACTTTCATCTTTTTGTGTTGCAACCTTCTGCAACATTATTCCTCGATCCTCCCTCTAGCTCGCCCATGCTTAACCTTGGTCGTCGGACCCAAGATTTGCAAGATATGCCTTGATCTTTGGACCCCTGCAGCTCAGGGTCAAACCACATAAAATGAAACCCCTTCTTCCCTTTTGATTTCGAGTCCCCTTGGTCCACCCTTCAGCGCCACCCTAGTGCTCCGGAGCTCCCTGGAGGTGACAGCTCCATCGCCAGCCCCTCAGCCAAGGCGTTCGAAGTCGAGGGCGCCTCCACCACCTTCGCCAACAGCCGGCGTCGAGGTACCTTTCTTCCTCTGGCTCCGGCCATCGAGGGCCTTCTCCCGCTCATTTCTTCGCACCAGTTTATTCCTGTTAGCTGTATCTTCAAAAACCCCAAAAGAATTCTAAGTTCCATTACGTATTTCGCCAATCCAAGCATCATCGCCGGAGCGCAACTCCGGCCACTGATCGTCACCTTCCCTCGCGCATCGATTAGGTCAACCCAAGGTCCAGGCACTTTGCCCTGGACCTTCTAACGCTTTTTGCAGGGTCAAAGCACGTTGACTCGCGCCTGGGCGCGTTTTTGAAGCTCACCGGAGCTCAGTCGAGCTCTCCAGCTCCGCCGACCACCTGCGAGCGGCACAGCCAACGTCGTGCACTTTTGGTGCCCCCAGGAGATAGAGGACGACCCCAGGAAGCTCCAGCCCGCTTTTGAAGCCAAACCGCTCGCCGGAGACGGAGCTTGACCTCGGCGAACCTCGGCTCGCCGGAGCTCGTCGTTGTTCTTGCTCCGGGCTTCGCCACCGTTGGATCAAGGGTGGAGCCCCAGATCGCACAGACACCGTTGGATCTCCATCAGCCTCGGTCGTCCATCACTCGAAGATCATCTAATCCAAGCCGCAGATCCACGAACCGTCATCGGCCGTTCCCCAGCTGCCACGTGGATAAGTGGCTTGGCCCCCGCCGCTGGATCGCGCATCGCCGCCAGCCATTGGATTCACGCCACGCGTCATCGTCGGAGCGCCCGAGCGAGGGTATTTTGCATCCCAACCCTCGCACTTTTTGTGTTTAATATTTAGTATTTAAACTTTTGTCCGTAGTGTAAAAGTTTTGTAATATTTGCACAAAGACCCCCAGACTTTGTTTATTTGCACCTAGGTCCTTCGCCACGTCACCTCACGTGACCTGTACACGTGAGGGGGTGGGCATTTTGCAAGGACACCCTCGGTCATCTGTGTATTTCGTTTCAGTACAAAAACTTTCGTATCAAGTGTAATTTTTTGGTTATTTTGCAAGTAGACCCCTAGGGTTTTGTGATATTACATTCCAGTCCTCGCCAGGCGCGTGCAAGTCACGTGCCCTGGTGGGTAAATTGCTTGCGTGCCCAGGCGGTTCTTGTAATTAATATTTAGTGCGTTAAATTGAATATTCAGTGTATATTTTTGTGGAAATTACATGTATGCCCCTGGATGTTTTAGATATTGCACATATACCCCTGCCAGGACTGTTTAATGTTTGGATGTTTGCTCTAATTATTTAACCTCTCATTTTAAGTCCAAAAATTCCACAAAAATAGACTTAAGCATCTGGACATGTGTACTTTGACGCCACCATTTTAGTTTTTGATTTTACTTTATTTTCATATTTATTAAAAATCAAAAACTTGCTATTTGTGCACTGTCTAGATTAGAAAATACCAAAAAAATATTAAAACACCTCCAAAAATTCCAAAAAAATCACCTAGTGTCTATTTTATCCTATTTTAGTGTCAGTCCAAAAATCATTAAAAATCTCAAAAGAACAACACTAAAAATTTAAAAACACTCAAAAACTTCAAAAAAATATATAAAATAGTAGAAAAAGCCAAAAATAGCAAATTGAGGTTCTGTTTGTTCTTTATTTTGTCCTTTTTATTCGAAAAATAGTGTGAGAATTTTTAGCTACTGATTGGTATTTTTAATTCCCATATTTATCACAGCCAGCATTATTTCTACTGTTTTGCTTTATTTCAATAGTTAAAAATATCAAAAACACCTTGAAAAATCCCCAAAAATCACAAAAACAGTAAAAAATTATAAAAATACCAAAAACATCTTAGTTCTGAATTTTTGGTTATTTTTGTGCATTTTTATAAATACTTTAGCTTGTCATTTATTATATTGCATCTACTTTCCAATATTAAAAAAAATATAAAACCTAAAATTATAAAAATCAGAAAATTAAAAATCAAAATACAAAATTAAAAATTAAATAAAAATAAAAAAAATTAATTAAAAATTTAAAACCCACAAGAGTTATTGGCTTGCTTGCTTAGTGTAGACACATCACACACGCACACACACTTTAGCACTTGCTTGAACTACCCTGCTTGCTCCCTGTGTTCGAACTCTCTGCATACTTGACACTATACACCATTTGTGTAGAGTTAAAAATAAATTTTAACTCCACATTATTTCTAATTTGTTGATCTTTAGTGTGGGTTAATTGTTGATCAAATACGAAATTCCTTTGTGAGTCGCCACATCAACGGTTGTCTCCGCCTTGTGTGAGATACCATTTTAGACCGCATTGAATTTCGTGTTTATCAAATGGCGCCGTTGCCGGGGAGCAACAGCGAATAGTTCACATTTTGTCTGATTGTGTGATTGTTTACCATAGCATCATTTTCCATCTCTTACATTTTGATATATCTTGTTGAGCTATCTGACCACTCTTCTTTGACTTCTTGCGAGGGACCGCGGAGCGAGGCGGATCGCCTAGGTGACCCGACGCATCCTTGGGAAGCGGAGCCGGCTATTCTTTAGCCAAGCCGGCAGGAGAGAGCAAGGAGAGCGAGAGAGAGTGACTAGCTTAGCTTTTCATTTACTTTTGGTGAGAGAGTGATCTATTAATTTGTAATAATACAGGTACACTTGGACTTGGACACTCAGACTTTCGGGCCTAATTTCCGGGTGTTTGTTCACCCGGGGGCTCACCGCGGATTTCATCGAGTTTTTATCGCTGTCATTTTCCGGTTTTGTTTTCATTTTTCACTTTCTTTTGTGGATTGAGCTCTTAGTTCTAGGTTCTGCTTGACTCGATTAGAATAGGTCCAAACACCTAATTATCTTTGCATGCTCCTATAGATTCGTATTTGGACTTAGACTAATTAAACAGTTAGCTAGTAGCTTCCAAATCCACGCGCCGCGAGCTCACACCCGAACAAGCGCTTTCTCCTACCCCAAATGTGTTGGGCAGAGGAGGGGTGAGCCTAGACCGGACACTCGGATTAGGAGTTACTAGTTAGCTTGTGGTTCTTCACGCTAGCAGCTGCCTGTTCTAGGACGATTTCCGCATGCATATCGCCATATAGCTTAGGTTTAAAAATTCTGCTTTGCATCCCGCATGGAGAGAACTGGGATTCGCTGTAAGTCCTCTTACTTTGCACGCATCATCTAGGCACAAAGGTGAGATTTCCACCTTGGTGTCGACTTGCACGGCTTTTCCGACTCTATTCTCCCTCTGTTTTTGGAACAAAGTAGGATAAAGGAAAAATACAAAAACCGTTAGGCGCTTGTTTGAATTGACTCAAAAGAAGCGATAACACCAAAAAAAAAATTAAAAAAGGGACTGCTAAAGAAAACTTGACCAAAATAAAATTGGTAATTGGATTCCTTGCTTGGGGTGAGTAATACCCTCACTTGTCTTCAGGTTGCATGGGAAGGTTTCCTTCCAAGTGAGGTGAGCGCTTCGTAAGGATTAGAGCCCAAAACCCAACTTGTGGCTGCCTTGTGTATCGCCTGGATTTCCGAAGTATTGGCGCTACTATCGTACGTAGTCGAGTAGGACTTGGTCGCCATTGGTGACTCTCTATTGTGAGAGCACCGACCTTGTCCGAAGTACCGAGCTTAGGCCACGCCTTCACGGGTGTGTCTGTCTCACCGGCTGCGTCCGAGTAGGATCTTGCACGCTCACGGGTGATTCCGTTGCGAGCGAGGTCCGAAGTATCGGTTTCACCTATCGGCTTCCTCCCTCTATTTCTTTGGCTGAGTAGGGATCCAGGAAGGGTTACAAGGACCTCAAAAAGCGCAAGTTACAGGTTACACAGGAGGAGGACAAGTACGGGGACACTTTCCTGGCAGTACTCTCGCTCCTATAGGCGTAGCGCTCTAAGGACTCGTGAAAAGATAAATACCTGAAAACAAGCTAAAACTGACAAGATAAAAGCCGATCCTTCACGGCTTCACGAGTTGAGTTGGTGAACTTACCCTTGCTTTGCGTTTGATTGTTAGATTTATTTAGGTCAAGATCAAAAACACCGCACAATTGTGCACAATTTTGTTGCATCTCATCTTCTTCTTCTCTTGCATTTATCCTGCTCTTCCCGAATAATCAAGATGATGGGACGGAGATCTCTTAGGCCGACCTTGTCGGCACCGCTATCTAGCACTCCTCCTTACTCATCTAGGAATGCCTCGGAGAGTCCGCTCTCCGAGCCCGAGTTTACATCCACCCTGTTCCCCCTCGACCACCCTTCCCATTCTCCTTCCCTCAGTCCAATTGTGTCAGAATTCAGTGCATCACAGAGTTCAGCTCATTCAACAGCACCTGAAATGGCCTCTTTTGCATTTTCAGAGAATCCAGCAATGGCAGACAGAGGCGAGCACCCAGATGACCACGACCATCCTCCGTTCATTATTGACCAAGTGGCCATCAACAATTCCTTGCTAGCGTCCCTGGAGACTATGCAGAGGCAGATCCGAGACCAGGGCACTTTCATGGGTGACCTTATGAGAGAGATCGCACAGCTGAGAGAGAACCGACCTGGAGGAGGCGGTGGCGGAGAAGGAGGAGGACCTGATGCAGGAGGAGGTGATCCAGACGGTGAGCGACCGCCACAGACCATCATGAGGGAACTGCACAACCCAGCTTCGTCCCTCACTCACCGGTGGATCAGACTCCCGCCAATCCACGGAGACTTCGAGCTTCGGCACCACACGATTCAGTTGCTACCCAAGTTTCACGGGCTTCCGACCGAAGAGCCGCACCTCCATCTCCAAGAATTCGAAATGATTTGCAGCACTATCCATGATCGGTTGATGACCGAGGACACCATCAAGATGATCGCCTTCCCGTTCTCATTGGTTGACAGAGCCGCCTACTGGCTCAAACATCTAGGGCGATTCGTCGATACTTGGGCAGATCTCCGGTCCGCATATTTGAAGAAATACTATCCTCTCGGCCGAACCAACGCAGCTCGAGCCATGATCAGAAACTTCGTCATGATCCCAAATGAACAGTTTCATGAAGCATGGGATCGATTCAGAGAGCTCATTGACCGGTGTCCACATCACGATATCTCCAAGCCCAACCTGGTGCAGAGTTTCTTCTGTGGGCTGACACCGGAGCTGCAAGGGCTTGTGAACGCCTCTTGCGGTGGGTCATACTTCTCCAAGGGAGAAGACGACGTCTGGGCCATCTACGAAGGCATGGCAGAGAACTCTACAGTGATGACCCAGGCCCGAGTCTACACACAACAGAAGCCCCCACAAGGAGCGGGATCATTTCAGAGGATCGCCCGCATCGATGCCGGTCCCAGCACAACGTCGGCAGCCGCAGCCCAAGCCGAATCAGCAGCAACCGACATGGGCATTATTAGCGAAAAGTTGGACCGCATGGAGATCCTCGAAAAGAAGCAAAACCAAGGTCTAGCCCAGATGGACCTTCTCACCAAAACAATGAGTGACCTGAAGACTCAAATTCTCTGTATTCAGGAGGCACAAGCCCATTCCCAACAGCCTCCCAGGTCACAGGTTGCGTCCAGCAGCAGCAATCCCAACCAGGCCTCTACCTCATACCGCCAGGTGAACCATATCCAGGCGGAGCCGGTTCCATTGCTGCAGTACCATCCAGAGCAACCGCCATCTCAGGAGACGCAGATGGTGGTGTATCAGCCGGAGCAGCCACTGGAAGTTCTCCCTCCATCCTCCTTTGAGGAGGAACCATTGATGGAAGTCAATGGGATCTGGTATGACCGATACCCTCAGCCCGCAATTCGTAGGGATCACCCTGGATTCCGTTGGGGTAATGGTGGATCCTCATCCCAACAACATCCTCCTGCTCAGGGACAGCAGAACAGCCAGCCACAACAGTACAACCAGCAGCCCCAGTATGCCCAGACATCACAGTATCAGAGTGGTCCTCGTCCCGCCTATCAGGGACAACAGTGGAGGCAGCGTCAGCCGCCTCAGCAGTCTTATCACCAGCCTTCCCCCCAGTATCAGCAACAAAACCAGCAGCCCCATTTCCAGCAGGGACAGACGTCCGGTTCTCAGGGTCCAGCCTTCGAGAACCCTGCTCTTGATGATCTTGCCCGCTTGCTATCTGAACAGCGAGCATCGTTCAGGCAAGAAATGGATGAGTTCCGGTAGGAGATGCAGGATTTCATCAAAGGCAAGGCCGTCATACCCGCTCAGATCGAACCTAATCCTAATAATTTAAAAAGAAAATCTGAGCAGGTAGAGTTCATAAAGGATGCCTCTCCTAGTGACAATTTGAATGATATGTCTTATTCTCTGAATGATGCTAATTTTGTGACTACTAGGAGCGGTAGGATGCCAGCCGGCGGCGCCTCTTCTGAGCGACAACCAGATGCTGAACCAGGAGCGCCAGAGGAGCAGACTAGCGGTGCTGATGCCGCTAATGATGATGTTGAAGACGGTGGTGCTGATGCCACCAATGATGGAGTCCAGGACAACGGTACTGATGCCGTTGTGATGCCAGATGCAGACGGTGGTGCTGAAGCCACCATTTTGGATGATGAACTAGAGCGCGGTGCTGATGCCGCAAAGACCGGTGCTAGTGGTGGTGCTGAGGCCACCACATCTACTTTTGTCGAGCCACCAACTGTGATGTTACCACATTTTGTATCTAGAGACTGTGGGAACAAAAACAAAAACAAAAATATGAATAAAGGAAAGGTTTCTGTTCAAATTGCGGATCCATATGTGTTGAATGATGATTATTGTATGGATTCTCCGTCTTCACAGGCACAGGGACCGATTCCTAGTCCTCCCTCTGAGGAGGCCCCTACCATCCCCTTCCCTGAGGCACTCCGCCGAGCGAAGGGGAACAAAAAAGAAAATCCAAAAAAGAGCCAACAGGTAGAGTTCGGCGATCAAATGATTGATAGATTTCATATTCAGTTGACTCTACGAGAAGCATTTGAGCATATCCCCTTCTTCAAGAAGAACTTGAAAGAGACAACTACCGTTCGAAGGAAGAAGAGGCACAGAGATCAAATCCATATGCTCACTCATGACACATGTTGCATCATCCAGAACAAGCTGCCAACCAAGCGACCAGACGCAGGAGCTCCCTATGTCAGATGCGAGATTCAGGAGCAGCAGTTTGATCGTACTCTATTAGACAGCGGCTCTTCAATTAACCTCCTTCCGGCAGCCTTACTCAAGCAGTTCGAGTTTGGCCCTCTTCTTCGAAGTAGAACCGTCCTTCAGTTTGCTGATAGGTCGATTAAGAGGCCGAAGGGATTATTGAAAGACGTGGTCGTTACCATTCAGGGCCTGAAATTCCCCGTGGACTTCGTTGTGTTGGACATGGAGATCCCTGAGTCGGTAACTGATGCCCCCATCATTCTCGGACGTCCATTCTTGGCCACAGCCAAGGCAGTGACCGACCATGATAGCGGGAAGGTATGTTTTCGCGTAGAGGGCGAAACCATACAAATAGAGACGATCGAAGAAATCAGAGCTAGAGAGTTAGAGTGCTCCGAGCAGTCCAGCGAAGCAGCGCAGATGACAGAGGAGGAGCTAGACATCCACCAGGTTTGTGATTTCGAGATGACTGATGATGAATCCAACTGGAAAGATCCCGTAGCACCGACCCTCGCCTTGCCTACAGATTCACTGTATCTCAAGCTCATAGCGGTCGAGAGCTGGGAGAGCACATCCCTGGATGAGGATATCTCTGAGGCTGACAGTGTTGTGATGAGTGGTGCTGAGGAATTTCAATCATGCTCATCTTCTTCTGATCCCTCGGATTCAGACATTGACTGGGATGACTTTGATGATTACTTACCTTGTCTGATTCCTTCTGAGCCGACAGCCATGACAGAGCGCGAGCCAGTGCAGTTTATTGATGATTCAGCAGGCCGCCCTTCGTCAGCAATTCATGCAGAGCGAGAGTTCTCCCATGCAGACCTGGTAGCATTTACATAGACATATCAGAAACCAGATCTGCCACCTCCCAGTTGTCCAGAACGGAAACCTCTACCGCAGTCGATGAAGTACAGATTCCTTGCTGGAGAGCCAGAAATGCACCCAGTCATTATCTTAGCAGATTTGACTGGAGAACAAGAATCTCGTTTGATGGAGGTTCTTGAAAGAAACCGCAAGGCAATCGGTTAAAGTATAGCTGATCTCCAGGGGCTGAGCCCAAATCTTTGCTCCCACCACATCTATCTTGAAGATAACGCTAAGCCGGCGCGTGAGTTCCAACGACGGCTGAACCCGAATCTTCGAGACGTAGTCATGAAAGAAATTTCCAAGTGGTGGAGCGCCGATTTCATCTATCCCATCTCCGACTCCAAATGGGTAAGTCCGTTACATGTGGTACCCAAGAAGACGGGTATCACTACAGTTGTTAATGAGTCTGGAGAGGAGATCGCTACCAGAGTACCAACTTCTTGGAGGGTCTGTGTGGACTACAGACGATTGAATGAGGCCACCAAGAAGGATCACTTCCCGCTACCATTCATTGATCAGATTATCGAGCGGCTAGCTGGGAAGAGTCATTATTGCTTTCTTGATGGGTACTCTGGATACAATCAAGTGGCCATTGCGCCCGAAGACCAGGAGAAAACGACATTCACCTGTCCGTTTGGGACCTATGCTTTCAGACGGATGCCCTTTGGTCTATGTAACGCTCCGGCAACATTCCAAAGGTGCATGTTGTCCATCCTCTCGGACATGGTGGGTGACTGTTTAGAGGTCTTCATGGATGACTTCTCGGTCTATGGCGACGGGTTCGACGCTTGTCTTGACTGCCTAGACCGTGTGCTGAAGCGCTGCATTGAGGTCAATCTTGTCTTATCCTGGGAGAAGAGTCATTTCATGATGACTCAAGGGACAGTCCTTGGTCATATCGTCTCCAACAGAGGCATGGAGGTCGATCCGGCTAAGGTGGACATCATCAGAAAACTCAATCCGCCGTCCAATCTGCGTCAGTTACGGTCTTTTCTGGGGCATGTCGGTTTCTACCGACGGTTCATTCAAGACTTCAGTCGAATTGCCCGACCGCTTACTGACTTGCTGACCAAAGACATCGAGTTTATTGTTAATGATAAGTGTCTTGAAGCATTTGAGACTCTCAAGAATATGGTTGTCTCAGCTCCTGTCCTTCAGCCACCCGATTGGTCTCTCCCATTCGAGATCATGATGGATGCTTCAGATTTTGCCGTTGGGGCTGTGCTTGGACAGAGGAGGGACGGTTTACCCATTGCCATTCACTACGCCAGCCGGACTTTGGATGCCGCTCAGCGAAATTACACTGTGACTGAGAAAGAGATGCTGGCCGTAGTCTTCGCTCTTGATAAGTATCGATCATATATTCTCGGATCTAGAGTGACCATTTACACAGATCATACCGCCATCCGGTACTTAATGGCTAAGAAGGATGCCAAAGCACGTCTTACTAGATGGATCCTTCTACTCCAGGAATTTGATATTGAAATTAAGGATAAACCTGGAGTCAAGAATGTGGTGGCGGATCATCTCTCCAGATTGGAGAATCTTGAGGAATCTGAGCCCAGCGCACCTATCACTGAGACATTTCAAGATGAGGCGATCTTGGCTGTCACCTCACTCCCATGGTATGCTGACTTTGTAAACTATCTTGTTGCCAAGACAGTCCCTCAGGGTTGGCCCAGGCAGAAACTTGAGACCTTCCTAGCTAAGGCCAAGTTTTACCATTGGGAGGATCCCGTCCTTTATCATGAAGGAGGAGATAGTATCTGGAGGAGGTGCATTCCTCAGGAAGAGCAACATAGCGTCCTCACATACTGCCACAAGCTTGAGGCAGGAGGACATCATTCTGGAAAAAGGACAGCACAGAAGGTGCTTCAATCCGGCCTATGGTGGCCTACTCTCTTCAAGGATTCTGATGAGTTCGTGAAGAGATGTACTGACTGTCAGAAAATGGGAACCTGCGGACAGAGAGACATGATGCCCATGCAACCTATTCACTTCTGTGAGGTTTTTGATGCATGGGGAATTGATTTCATGGGCCCATTTCCTAAGAGTTAGGGATTCGAGCATATTTTGCTCGCTGTGGATTATGTCAGCCGATGGGTTGAGGCCATCCCCGCCCGAGCCGCAGATGCTAAAACCGTATGCAAATTTTTGAGGAGAAATATCATTTCACAGTTCGGAGTACCTAGAGTCTTGATTTCAGACGGGGGGTCTCACTTTATCAATGACAAAGTCAGGGCCCTTGCAGACGAGTTCGGCATTGACCATCGGGTTGCCACTCCTTATCACCCTCAGACTAATGGTCTTGCCGAAGTATCGAATAGGGAGATAAAGACAATCTTGCAGAAAGTTGTCCGCCCAGACCGAAAGGATTGGTCACAGCTTTTGGACTCGGTCTTGTGGGCTTATCGGACATCTTTCAAGAATCCATTGGGAACATCTCCCTTTCGTCTCGTCTATGGCAAGCCGTGCCATTTGCCAGTGGAGATCAAGCATAAATCTTTTTGGGCAGTTACTGAGTTGCTTTTAGATCCCGAGAGTATAGGAGACCAAAGAAGAGCAGAATTGGCAGCCCTGATAGAATTAAGAGACACAGCCTTCTCCAACAGCCTACAGTACAAGGAAAAAGTGAAGACATGGCATGATTCGCATATCAGCCATAAACAGTTTGAGCCAGATCAGAGAGTATGGTTGTTTGATTCCAGGCTGAAATTATTCTCAGGGAAATTGCAGAGCAAGTGGAAAGGACCGTATGTGGTCAGGAAGGTACACGACAATGGCAGCATCGACATATCCGAACCGTCATCTTCCTCTACCTTCCGCGTCAATGGTCAACGCTTGAAATTATATCTTGATCATGATCCGCCGACCATTGACGTTGCCCCCATTCTTCTGGTATGAGATGTGTCCTTTGACTCTCATCATCTACATCTCATACATGGTGATCAATTCTATCTTCCGCTGTACAGATCCATCTGTTTATATCACTCTGTTTCTGTTGATTTATTTTCTTATTTTCTTCTTTTCTTCTTTTCCTTTTCTATTTTCTGTATCTATCAAAAAGGTGCTGCCCGTGTAGACAGTTTTCCATACTTAGGACGTACTTTGTCCTAAGTATAGGGCGGTTGACACCCCGAGTTTTTCTATTCTTTTCGATCCTCTCCATTGTCTCCTCTTCTTGTCTATACTTAGGGATATCTTACCCTAAGTATAGGGGGAGACAACCTGAGTACGATCTGTTCATGCCCACCCTTGACCCTCCCTGCGTTGAGTACAGTCTGCTATACTTAGGATTATTTGATCCTAAGTATAGGGGGACGGTCAACTTCTCATTCGTTTGATTCATTCATTCATTCTTTAGATTTTCCTATACTCAGTACGAGTTATGTCTTCTCTTTTCTCTCTGATCTATGAGGACATAGCTCAAGCTAAGTATAGGGGGGTCGTATATACTACGTATATACTTTAGCCATAACTCGTACTTTCGTATTTTCTTAATAATATGGCTAACAATTCTTTAAAATTCATTAAAAATCCTTAATAAAAAGATGTGGTTATTCCTCAAATTCTTTTTGTATTTACTGATTAATAAATCAGGTGAAAATGTTTTTTGCAAAATGTTTGAAAAATAGTTTGAAACTTTGTGAACATCTATTGAAAACTATTTTGAAAATATTTTGTTACACGTTTTCAACCTTTGTAAAAATGTGTGGATTGTAAAATTTCTTTTCTTTGTGTGAAATAAAAATGTTTGAAAAATGGTTGCAAAAATGATTTGAAAAACCTATATATACTGTTTTGAAAGCCTTTGCAAAATGATTTTCAAATGTTTGTAAAATGTTTGTAAAAACTATTTTGGACTATAGTTTTCAAAAATTGTGTGTAAATTGTTTTCAAATCAGTCTGAGGAATGTACACATCACACCAAAATCCACTATATATATGTATAAAATTGACCACTTACCCTTGTAAATTCTAAAATCCACTTCTTGTATATATAAGAAGCACTCCCGTGTACATAGTTTTAACCTATTTTTCAGCCAAAATCTTTTTGTTTTCAAAAAGCCCAAAAACATTTGCAAAAATTAAAATCCAAAAACATTTGAAAAATCTTTTTGAAAAATACAAAAAAATGCATATGCATCATCATCATCTTTTCAAAAATCCATAAAAAGTTCAAAATCTTTGAAAATTGCATCACAAAAATATTTTCTGCATAGCATTGCATAGCATGAGCATTTTTCGGATTGAGTTTGATAGTTGAACGAGTCTAAATAAAATCCGGAGATTGGAGCTTGATTGGACCTTATAATCTACCTAATAACAGGAACCTTATAGGAACTGGGTTTGAGGTACTTCAGGTCTAGTTGACTTAATTCTTTGAGGATCACGGGACTTGGTTCAATGGATTCTTGACTGCCTAAGTAGAGTATTTCAGAGCACACGCACGATTCTTGTTGATAATGACCTAACTTGGACACCTGCACCATTCACATGGCTCAATTCAGTTAGAGTGGTGAGGGGATTGGATTTGCCAGTATGAGACGCACACAAGTGGAAACACTTGTCCTCCTCTAGGGAGGGAAGTGCACCCCAACCCGTCCAGTGATTAGGAAGTCTAAAGACAGGAGGCTGTAGGTTGCGATAAAGCTTCAAAAGAGGGATAGTCTACTGGCTCAAGAGGAAAACTCCCTATGTAAATGCTGTTGTGTATAGTATTCAAAAAAAAAAGGGGTTCAGGCATGTACAAAAAAATAAAAAGCCTGCAAAGTATGTGAATATGTTGTAAAGTCAATAAGCAAGCTTGAGTTCCAAAGTCATATCATGTGAGCCTGCAGCAGGATGACTTGACTACACTGGTCTTGCATCCTCGGATAGGTAGCTACACTGGCTACCGTCCATTCTTCTCTTCACCCCCTCCTCTTGAGCTGGTAGCCACTTGAACTTAGAAGGGAATACCCCGCTCCTCGAGGATGGAGTTGCTGGATTGGGGAATCATTGGGTCGTCGTACTGGAGAAGTCAGTTTCTTTGTCATTCTAGTTGGGGAGAGCCACCATCACTTACACTGTACAAGTCAGATTCATAGTCGTAAGAGTTTGCGTATGAATTGAGATATTTCTGACCTGGCTATTGAGGAGACTTGGATAGAGTTTTGGGATTCTCAGGGACTGTTGGATTTCAAACACGGTTCTCACTAAGGTTCCGCGCGCACTAAAGTTCCAAAGGTCCGACTTGAGCTCCAAACTTTGATTTTGCGAAGGCAAGTTTGATAATCAAATTAAATCCAAGTTCTTCTTTTTCTTTTCTTTCTTTTTCTTTTTGCACTTATTGCATAAGTGTTTGCTAGGGACTAGCAAAGGTAAAGTATAGGGGGATGATGAATCCACATTTCATCATCTTTATTCTATCATTTTGGCACCAAAAACTCTAGCAAATGCCTGAAAATACCCTTAAATAGAGCATCTTAGCATTCATGCATGTGCATCCAAACAGTGTATAAATTACTGTAATTAAGGCCAAAATTATAGAATAAATAAAGAAAAGAAAAAGAATAAAATATTGTAAATATTTTATGACCCAAAACCCCCGAGACCTAGGCATCTTGATGAATAGGTCGACAAGGAATAAAGTAGGGGGAGATAAGGTCAGAAATACAGTCAAAATACCTATTCATTCTATTCATTTCTTTATTCATTTTGGGACCTATTTTTGGTTTCACTTTTTGTACATCAAATAAAGAAACTTTGTACACGAAAGTTGTAGATAATTAAATAAAGAAAAATACAAAATTTATTTCACATAAAAAGAATACACAGATAAAAAGTTATGATCTGAATAAGAATCCAGAATCCCAACTTGCCAGACCCGTATCTCACAACTGACAACTCCAAATGTAGCAAACTCCCTTTAATTGTATATAGAATAAAATAATCTATCCAATGGCGGTGGTTTCGCATTTGGCGGAGCTACGGTTTGAAAGTTGACTTTTGGACCCACATTGTATACTTGGACATATTAAAATATTCAATTTATTATTTATTTATTATTTTTATAATTTTCTATTTTTATAATGTTGTAAATATTACTTATAATAATTATGTGTATTAAAATCAGAATAAAAACATAATTAAAATACAAATAAAAATACTTGTATATATTCAATACATAGGTACATTACCTATATATATATACCTATACAAAATACACTTGTATTTTATTAAATATACAAAACATATCAAAAAAATAAAATAAAAATATATTTATGTATATAAAAGCACTCTATAATTTTATAAAATATTAAATGAAAATAATAAAATTAAATTACTCAAAATAAAAATAGAATACTAAAATACATAGGTATTATACCTATATAGGGTTAAAAAGGTAACTTGTAAAAATATAACTCCTAAAAATAATTAAAAATCAAAATAAAATACTACATAAAATTCTAAACATTTTTTATTTTATAACTTTTATCTAATTCGGCCATTTAGTATTTTAAATAGAATTATTAAAATATTTTTCCAGGGTTTTTCCTGGTTGGTCCACGTGGACCAACCAGGAGGCCAGGACTGTTGACCTAGGTCAACAGTCTGACCTACCCCCTGTAACTCCTGACAACCTCGGTTTTGACCCAATTTCATGGATTTTTCGAGGCCAAAACTTTCATCTTTTTGTGTTGCAACCTTCTGCAACATTATTCCTCGATCCTCCCTCTAGCTCGCCCATGCTTAACCTTGGTCGTCGGACCCAAGATTTGCAAGATATGTCTTGATCTTTGGACCCCTGCAGCTCAGGGTCAAACCACATAAAATGAAACCCCTTCTTCCCTTTTAATTTCGAGTCCCCTTGGTCCACCCTTCAGCGCCACCCTAGTGCTCCGGAGCTCCCTGGAGGTGACAGCTCCATCGCCAGCCCCTCAGCCAAGGCGTTCGAAGTCGAGGGTGCCTCCACCACCTCCGCCAACAGCCGGCGTCGAGGTACCTTTCTTCCTCTGGCTCCGGCCATCGAGGGCCTTCTCCCGCTCATTTCTTCGCACCAATTTATTCCTGTTAGCTGTATCTTCAAAAACCCCAAAAGAATTCTAAGTTCCATTACGTATTTCGCCAATCCAAGCATCATCGCCGGAGCGCAACTCCGGCCACTGATCGTCACCTTCCCTCGCGCATCGATTAGGTCAACCCAAGGTCCAGGCACTTTGCCCTGGACCTTCTAACGCTTTTTGCAGGGTCAAAGCACGTTGACTCGCGCCTGGGCGCGTTTTTGAAGCTCGTCGGAGCTCAGTCGAGCTCTCCAGCTCCGCCGACCACCTGCGAGCGGCACGGCCAACGCCGTGCACTTTTGGTGCCCCCAGGAGATAGAGGACGACCCAGGAAGCTCCAGCCTGCTTTTGAAGCCAAACCGCTCGCCGGAGACGGAGCTTGACCTCAGCGAACCTCGGCTCGCCGGAGTTCGTTGTTGTTCTTGCTCCGGGCTTCGCCACCGTTGGATCAAGGGTGGAGCCCCAGATCGCACAGACACCGTTGGATCTCCATCAGCCTCGGCCGTCCATCACTCGAAGATCATCTAATCCAAGCCGCAGATCCACGAACCGTCATCGACCATTCCCCAGCTGCCACGTGGATAAGTGGCTTGGCCCCCGCCGCTGGATCGCGCATCGCCGCCAGCCATTGGATTCACGCCACGCGTCATCGTCGGAGCGCCCGAGCGAGGGTATTTTGCATCCCAACCCTTGCACTTTTTGTGTTTAATATTTAGTATTTAAACTTTTGTCCGTAGTGTAAAAGTTTTGTAATATTTGCACAAAGACCCCCAGGCTTTGTTTATTTGCACCTAGGTCCTTCTCCACGTCACCTCACGTGACCTGTACACGTGAGGGGGTGGGCATTTTGCAAGGACACCCTCGGTCATCTGTGTATTTCATTTCAGTACAAAAACTTTCGTATCAAGTGTAATTTTTTGGTTATTTTGCAAGTAGACCCCTAGGGTTTTGTGATATTACATTCCAGTCCTCGCCAGGCGCGTGCAAGTCACGCGCCCTGGTGGGTAAATTGCTTGCGTGCCCAGGCGGTTCTTGTAATTAATATTTAGTGCGTTAAATTGAGTATTCAGTGTATATTTTTGTGGAAATTGCATGTATGCCCCTGGATGTTTTAGATATTGCACATATACCCCTGCCAGGACTGTTTAATGTTTGGATGTTTGCTCTAATTATTTAACCTCTCATTTTAAGTCCAAAAATTCCACAAAAATAGACTTAAGCATCTGGACATGTGTACTTTGACGCCACCATTTTAGTTTTTGATTTTACTTTATTTTCATATTTATTAAAAATCAAAAACTTGCTATTTGTGCACTGTCTAGCTTAGAAAATACCAAAAAAATATTAAAACACCTCCAAAAATTCCAAAAAAAATCACCTAGTGTCTATTTTATCCTATTTTAGTGTCAGTCCAAAAATCATTAAAAATCTCAAAAGAAAAACACTAAAAATTTAAAAACACTCAAAAACTTCAAAAAAATATATAAAATAGTAGAAAAAGCCAAAAATAGCAAATTGAGGTTCTGTTTGTTCTTTATTTTGTCCTTTTTATTCGAAAAATAGTGTGAGAATTTTTAGCTACTGGTTGGTATTTTTAATTCCCATATTTATCACAGCCAGCATTATTTCCACTGTTTTGCTTTATTTCAATAGTTAAAAATATCAAAAACACCTTGAAAAATCCCCAAAAATCACAAAAAAGTAAAAAATTATAAAAATACCAAAAACATCTTAGTTCTGAATTTTTGGTTATTTTTGTGCATTTTTATAAATACTTTAGCTTGTCATTTATTATATTGCATCTACTTTCCAATATTAAAAAAAAATATAAAACCTAAAATTATAAAAATCAGAAAATTAAAAATCAAAATACAAAATTAAAAATTAAATAAAAATAAAAAAATTTAATTAAAAATTAAAAACCCACAAGAGTTATTGGCTTGCTTGCTTAGTGTAGACACATCACACACGCACACACACTTTAGCACTTGCTTGAACTACCCTGCTTGCTCCCTGTGTTCGAACCCTCTGCATACTTAACACTATACACCATTTGTGCAGAGTTAAAAATAAATTTTAACTCCACATTATTTCTAATTTGTTGATCTTTAGTGTGGGTTAATTGTTGATCAAATACGAAATTCCTTTGTGAGTCGCCACAGCGACGTTTGTCTCCGCCTTGTGTGAGATACCATTTTAGACCGCATTGAATTTCGTGTTTATCAGTTGTCAATCCTATATATCATATGATCCATCATTTGGGTCAAGTGCTCAAGGGTGGACCCCATGAAAGGTGACTCCAACAGCTCAATCTCGGGTGGATGTGAAGGTGGAAAATATGGAGGTGGAGATGGGTGTGGATAATAATCCGAGTCCTAATACTGTGGCTGAGGTGGATATGTACAAAAATCAGAAAAAATGGGAGGAGGATCCTCCTGATAAAAGGGAGGTGGACCGGCTGGAGTGAACGAGGGATCCGCAAAGACCAGATAAAATACGCTTCAGGGTTCCATCTTGAAAAAAAAGGAAATGATCGGGAGAGCATGAAGGTCAAATCAACAGACTGAAAAAGAAGGCGCAAATGCGTAGATGCGATCTGGGATACACACGAGAAATCACAAACAAACTCACACAAAACAAACCCTCAATTCACCTACTCAACTTGGTAGAGACCGAAAATGCGGTCTTTTTATCTTGTCTTTTTTAGAGTTAGGTGAGAAATCAAAATGTTGAGCAAACACTTAGGGGGATGAAATGGGATTTTGGCCCTAATCCTTAGTGTGTGCGCGAGCAATGTAAAATGAAGACAATGAGGGGATTACTAGCCCAAAGACAATTTTTACTTTTTAGTTGATTTTAGGGTCGAGTAATGTTAACAGTCCCAATTTTATTGATTATCACTTTTGTATTTTTTAATGAGAATGTACGAGCCTATCGGGGAGTCAATTCTTTTAAGCACCTAGGTGATCAAAATCAGAGGAAGAGTCGGAAAAGCAATGTAAGCGGCAAATCAATGATGAATGCTAAGAGAAATGCTCACCCTGCCTCCAGCACTCTACATGCAAGGATGTTCAGCAAAATTGAAACCTATCTATATGCAATGCAAGCTGATGAAATCGCCCTAGGGTGAGAAGCTGCTATTAACATGAAGCACAGTTTTTAGAATTTCACTAAGTCCAAGCAAGACTATAGGTACATGCAATGGTTCTTAATGTGTCTGGACCTAAGCTATCGACAAACATATCCTAAAACTAAGGGCTCATTCACACAAATAAAGAATTCAAAACTGGAAAACAAAATAAAAAAGGGAAGAAACCCTGGCAAAACTACGGTGAGCCCCCAAGTGAACAATCACTTGGAAATTCGGCCCGAGTGTCCAGAGTCTTGAGTACCTGTATCATTACAAATTAATTGGTCTCTCTCTCACTTAAATTAAAAAAAATAAATACAAGAAAATAAAGATGGAGCTCGGTATTCAAAAATCCCTCTAACTCTCGTTCGGTGCTATGCAAGCAAAAGTCAACTTCACGTGGGTGCACAGGCGCCTAGGGTAGAGTGCCTCCCTCGATCCGTGGTTCCTCGCACAAATTCAACAAAGAGAGGAGGTTAGACAACTCAAACAGATCTATAAAAAATAACGAAAATAAGTGAAGCACAAAAACAATAAATAATCACAATCAATCAAAGAAAATCGATCTAAGCGTTGTTGCTCCCCGACAACGACGATATTTGTTCAAGAGGATTTTTCACAGGTCTAAAGTACGTATCACACAAGGTGGAGATGCAGTCCATGAGGGGACCCGCAAGAAATCTCGATTCAAACAACAACTAACCCACAATAGAGATCAAACAACGAAAAGCGGTGCAGAGTCAAAATTTATTATAACTCTACAAAAGATGTGTATAGTGTAAGTAGTGTAGAGGTCAAACACATGGAGCAAGCAGGTAGATCGAGGCAATTCAATGCACAAAAGTGAATGTGATGATTTGTCTATAAGTGCTATTTTTTGTGGGTTTTTAATTTTATATTTTTGATTTTAATTTTTAATTTTCTATTTTTATATTTTGATTTTTGGTTTTCTAATTTTATATTTTCTTTTTATATTTTATATATTTTTATTTTCTTTTTCTATAAAATAAGATATATATACAATAAGGGAAAGAGAGATAATGTATTTATAAAAATAGGTAAATAAGTAGAATATAAGAAACAAAATGTTTTTGTGCTTTTTATAATTTTACAATGTTTTTGTGATTTTTCTATATTATTACTAATTTTTTAGTATTTTTAAGTAAAAAATACTGAAAACAGTGAATAAAATAAAAGCTGAATTTAAAATGGAGATAACAAATAGTAAACAATACCCAAAATCATCCAAATTAATTTTAATTTAAAGAAAATAAAATAAAGAAAATTTAGAAATAGAAAATAGATTTTTAGGATTTTTTTATGGATTTTATAAATTTTATGAAGGTTTTTAGTACTTTTTTATTTTTTAGATTTTCTTTTATATTTTTAATGATTTTTAGTCTGAAGGTAAAAGACGTAAAAACACACAGAATATTTTTTTGGAATTTGTAAAAAACATTTTATAATTTTTATGTATTTTTTTAATGCAAACAAAGATCAAAATGCATGTTTTTGAATTTTTAAAATAAGAAAATGCAACAAAAATGCAAGATAAAATTATCGTATGGAAATGCAATGCAACAAGAAGTTAAGATAATTGTTTGGATTTTTTTAGGAATTTCAAGATGCTTGAAATAAATGCAAACAACAAAGAAAAAAATCAATTCTAGCAGGGGTATTTTTGTAAATATTAATAATTCTATGGACCAAAGTATAAATTTCCCAAAAATATTAAACATGCTCAAAATGTTTCCAGACAATATATAAATAAACAAAGTCGCAAGGGTATTGTTGCAAAAATCGCCCAACCACGTGCCTAAACATGTGCTCCTGACGAGGACCAAAATGTGATTTCCAAAATTATAGGGGCTTAATTGCAAAATATCCAAAATGTTATAACTATATATAAATGTTTGAGGCCTAAATAGAAATAAGAAAAATAGCGAGGGCCCCCGCGCAAAATACCCCCACCCCACGTGTGCACGTCACGTGAGGTGATGTGGCCAGGGACCTACGCACAATATGGCAAAGTCTAAGGGCTAACTATAAAGTTTACAAAAATAATTGTTGCAGAAGAAAGTTTTAATACTAATATTAAATATATAAATAGTTAGGGGCGAATATGTAAAATACCCAAGCGAAGCGAACTGGATGGCCGGAGATCTTTCTTTTGACATTTGTCCACATGAAGGGCACCGATGATGGTTCGGCTGCCAATGGCCGCTATTAGATGCTGCTTGGATGATCTGACAGCTGGCAATAGGGATGATCTAACGGCTCCTACGACCTCTAGAAGAACAACGATGATCGAACGGCGGGAAGCCCCGTTAGATGAACAGGGAAGAGCAGGTGCGAGGGGGATCTTCTCCGAGTGCGTTCCTCCTCCTCCGAAGGCTCCCGAGGTCCAAAATGAGCCTTTTACATTCCTGGGGGGTTCCCTGACCCAGCGGCAGCGCCAAAATGGCAGGGCAAGCACCAGAGCATAACCACGGGGCTGGAGAGGAAAGGGGCCAACTTGGTTGAAAAGGGGGTTAAAAGATCAATGGGAAAGTTGGGTGGTTTTTGAATGAGTGGGCGAGCGCCTCCAAATATCGAGATGGCAGGAGCGACACAACGATCCACTCCCCAGGAGAGATGTCAACGTAAATCCTCGATTATTGCGGAGTAAAAGTCAAGAAGGAAGAGGGGCTATTTGGTGAAAGCTCATGCCTAGAAAAATCCGTGAATCGGAGCAAAAATGAGTTTTGACATGGTCACAAGAAGTGGGTCAGAGAGTTGACCGCGGATCAACTCTCCGGCCTTCCTGGTTGGTCCATGTGGACCAACCAGGAAAAAGCCTGGAAAAAGATTTGTTAAATCATTTAAAAATAACAAATGAATTTATTAATTTTGGTTAATAAATAAAAAATATTTATTATTTTATGAAGTATTTTATTATGATTTTTATTTTTTTTAAAGGTATAAAATTACAAGTTACCTTTTATGGCCTATATAGGTATATTCATCTATATATTTTAATATTTTATTTTTTATTTTATATATTTTATTTTATTATGTTGTTTATTATTTTATATATTTAAAACTTATTTTTATATACTTAAATATATTTTATTTTTCTGAATTATTCTATACAATTAAATAAATAGAAGTATATTCTTTATATGTATATTTCTAGGTATTATGCATATGCATTTTATACAAGTATTTTATTTTTATTTTTAATTTATGTTTTTATTAATGTTTTAATACACACATATATTGTAAATAATATTTATAAAATTATAAAAATATAAAATTATAACATAATGAATAATAAATAAAATGAATATTTTAATCAGGTAAAGTATACAATAGGGGTCCAAAATTCAACTTTCAAACCATAACCCAGAAAAATATGAATCGACCTTCATTAAATAGCTTATTAAAAAATATAAAAAATTAAAGATAATTTTGATACATTTGAAGTTTTTATTTGAGAGATACTGGTCTGGGAAGTTGGAATTTTGAAATCTTATTCAGATCATAACTTTTTATCTGTACATTATTTTTATGTGAAATCAATTTTGTATTTTTTTATATTTAATTATTTACAACATTCAAGTTCAAGGTTTCTTTATTTGAAGAATAAAAAGTGAAACTAAAAATAGGCCCCAAAAATGAATAAAGAATGGATTAAATAAAAGGGATTTTTATTGGATTCTGGCCCTTATCTCCCCCTACTTTATTCCTTGTTGACGTAGTCATCGAGATGCCTAGGTCTTGAGGTTTCGGGTCATAAAAGATTTGCAATATTTTATTCTTTTTATTTTCTTTTCTTTGTTCTATAATTTTGGCTTTAAAAACCGTATTTTATACACTATTTACACAAATATGCATGAATGATAAAATGCCTAAATTAATGCTATTTACACGCATTTAGTAGGATTTTTACGGCCAAAATGATAGAATAAAGATGATGAAACGTAGATTCATCAGTATCTAGACATTGTTCTTGCATGATGAGAACCACATCATTCTCGTCGTCTTCAGACACTGTTGCAGATGTATTCTCATCTTCTTTCTTCTTGGCTTTATCTTGTTCTCTTTTCTAGATTCTACAATCTTTCTTCCAATGGACATGCTTCCCGCAATGATGACACTTTTTGCTAGTCTTGATCTTGCCCTTGGATGCTTGCCTCTCTTGTGTACCTCCTTTACTACTAGAACTACTTCTTCCTCAACTGCATACACATGCAAAGGAGAGGAGTGAGCATTTGCATAAGATCAGTGTATGATCTCCTCATTTAGGAGGCTACTCTTAACCATAGACATGGTTAGCTTCACATATGTAGAGGAGTTGCAGTGACACCAACATGTCCCAGCTGTCTGGCAAAAATCATAATAGAAGAATTGCATGTAGCCTGCCATCTAGTGTCATGGTCATTGTACTCAACTAGTTGACAAGGCTTTGGAACTCGTTCAAATGCTCTGTAACATAGGTTCCATCCTCTTACTTCATGTTCACCAGCTTACTTATCTATAATGCCTTGTTTGTGGTTGTCTTCTATTCATAAAGCTCCATTAACTTCTCCCAAAGAGTTTTAGCTTTTGTCTCCTCTACAACATGGTGGAACACGGATAATTCCAACCACTTCCATATTACCCCGACAGCTTTTCTATTCAGCTTCGTCCATTCTCCAACGAACATATCTTGTGGCTTGTTTGTATCACCCTCTATAGTATCATGTAGATTCTTGTCGTACAAGATGTCATCCATTTTGGCTTTCCAAATCGACTAGTTGATTCTTATCAACTTAGTCATCATCCCTTCATCATCTTTGCCCATCTCTCCAACCTAATGGATATAATACTACTTGTTGGGAACATGGGGATTCTCTTACTCCACTTGTATGGAAACATGTGGGATAAAAACTCATATCTCTAACCAAGATGAGCAACAACTATGAATAGTTATCAAAAGCAAATGAGCAAATCAAACTGCTAGGCACAAGCAACCACACCACACGAGATTTTAACGTGAAAACCACCCAAAATGTAAGGGGAAAATCATGAGGCCTTCTAGATCGAAACCACTTCACTATATTTGGTGATAAGTTCGTTCTCATCACAATGATACACAAGTGAAGCCCTCTAGTTTGTGTATCAACCAATAAACACCACCAAACAAGGATAACAAGAGGAGAATATAGGAGATCACCTAAAGTGGGAACCCACTCTGCTGCCCTCTACCAAAGAGAGCCTCGTCGCTGCGCATTCTTGTTTCTCCTACTCTCTTGCCTGAGCCACACAGCACGAGAGGAGGAGGAAACCGCTTGAGATCTTAAACTAGATACACACACAGACAATCGAAATAGTGTTAGGGCACTAAAGGTTATTTTCCTAACCTTTCTCTTTGTATCTCTCTCAAATGATATTTGTGCTCTCTCACATCATGTTGGGTTTTGCTTGGAGAGAACAAATAAGTTGGAGTAAGCCTCAAGACACCTATGGGGTCCTTCCACTTGCTGTGGAGACAAAGACAAGGTAGTAGCTCCCTTCATATGTGTTGTAAACCAATTTTCGCACTTACAGACCGCCACCTACTATGGCATTAATGCCATAGCATGTCACTTACTGTTCTTCCAGAGACTCGACTACTATGGCCTGAATGCCATGGCATGTTACCTCTTGTGCTTCCAAAGACCTACCTTGATGTGATTTTTGCTTCCGGTAGCTAGCCTGACCTGCTATAATGTTCGTTGTTGTCTGCCCCCACCTGCTATGACCTGAGTGTCATAATAGGTCACTTGTTGTACCTTCTGGGAAACACCTGCTAATAGGTCACTTGTTGTGCCTTCTGGAAAACACCTGCTGCGGTTTCTGCTACTACATCTTCCCCCACATCACTACCGGTTGTGGTGCACCTGCTACACATGTTGTAGTGTCCCCATGGTAAGTGGTAACACACATGTTGTGCCTTCACCACCTACTACCAACAAACTAGTTAGGCAGTTGATTGCTTAGTCACGGTCAATGTTATTAGCCTCACAAAAGAACATCCATCCTGGATTGGGTATAAATAAAAAAGGTCATAGATCTTAATTGCATCTATGGTGATTTCTCTTAAGAGATTGTAAGTGCTTTTGTCCTTTTCTTTTGTTTCTTGTTTAGTGTCAACATCATTTCCTGTTACTTGAGAACACTGCATATTCTTTCATAAAAGACGAACTCCACCTGCCTTTCTCAAATATTCAAATGTTGTGCAATCAAAACACTAATCTGCTTGTTGAGTCATCAAACCAAGCTAGGGGTTTGGATTCTGAATTTTTAATGCTGATCAAGACATTGAATTTTTAGATACCCTCCTGCGAACATTATTCTTACGTGTAATTGAGCACGTGGATTACAATAGGAAGGAGCATTAAGTTTCAGACCAGTAGAGTAGCTGATATATAGTCTGAATTTTAGCATGGAATTGACATTCTCTTCTGATAGCATCATTGGCTGATTTCAGTAACGTAAATTGAAGTATGCCGTGATGAATGTTTCAAAATAACAGTGGGAAATATAAATATCCAGATTGACAGGATGGTAAAGAAAGCAGAAAGATTTGCCAACGAAGACAAGGAGAAGAGAGATGCCATAGACACGAAGACCGAGGCTGCCTCGATCGTCTACCAAACGGAGAAGCATTTGAAGTATCTCGGGGACAAGGTGCCTATTGGTGTCAAGGAGGAGGTTGAGGCCAAGATTTAGGAGACCAAAAGCATTGTTTTTGGTGATAACACGCAAAGCATCGAGGATGTGATTATGGTGATTAACCAGGAACTCATGCAGATAGGTCAATGATGCCGACTTCACAGACAGTAAATGATCGCTCGGTTTTGTGACCGTTGTCTTTGTGAATTTCTTAAGGGGAAACCTGTCTCGGATAAACTGTTGCCTTCCATAGGCAAGAGGACCGACATAGATTAATGCCCATGGTATACTTATTAGTGTTAGTCTACAAAATGTTTTCTGTTCCATTGAGAATTCCAGAAGTTTTCCACGCCTAGATTGAGTTAGATATCAAATAAACACTTGTGGGTGATGCACCCATATGTAGTTTTTTTATGCTGAAGTGTTGCGTAGTGTATTGTATATGCGGAGGATCTATGTGATATATATGATAACACCTACTTAATTTCAGAGGACTATCAACCTCAGTTAAATCCGGAATCATATCCTATTTAGGAGACATGGGTAATTGATCCTAGTTATCAGATATAATAGATCGTATATTTTCCCATCCACCTATTCAATAGTTCAGTCAGGAGTCGCCTGATGAAGAAGTTGACTAGATGCAGAGTTTCCAGGATACACCTTTCACTTCTTATTTGTCACCCTTGTATTAGGCTCATTCTAGTAGCAACCAATCTAAGATAACGAGTTCTTCTTAGCTTACATCAAAATTCATGGGATTATACAGAGCCGATTTAGCATCAGTGTGGATTTTTCTACTTTTCACATAAGAAGACCCAGCTTTAGTTGGAATAGTCCATCTGGTGATGAGTTCCACGCAGCATCATTAGATTGTTCAATGAGTTCATACAGATCTTGCTGCATCAGATTCACTCACTTCATCTCATGACATGTTAGAGTTTAAATCAAATTAGCACGTGATAAATTTTAACACATCATCTTCTTTAGGTAGCTACATAAAGTCTGTCGATTTTGTCACTTTGAGCAGTAGGAAGACTGCAACAAACGCCAGCACAATCAATAAATAAAACTGAAGAAACATGATTCTGATGCACCAAAGAATCGCAGAGAAGGAAGAAGGTGTTGCAGTATTATTATTATTTTTCGGAACCTTTGCGCAACTTATTTCGATCATACGACTCACAGAAATAGTTTATGTACTAGGGTGTGTATCCACGCTTCACGACGGAAAATAAAATATGTTTTGCATCATCTTAATCGTACCAGGTGTGATCATCATTGCCTTTAATATATTTATAAATTAACTTATATTTATCATAATTATGATTATAAAAAATACTAACATAGCATTTAGAAATGAAACTGAAAAAACATAAATTAAAATAAATATGAGATATTTACTCTTTTCAATAACAACTTATATTTGATCCTTAAAAGTTTACCATTTGATTATGCAAAACACATCTCAAGTTGCCACAACATTTTAAGATTAAAAAATCTTATTCGTTATAGTTAGTTATGATAAGGGTTGTTATTATTTTTATTAATTTAATATAAGTATTATTTTAGATGAAATTTAAATTATATTCATAAAATGATGCCATATAAATTCAGCAATAAAAATGTAGAACATATAAGACCATAATGTTACTCATAAGGAAAAAGAAAATAGTAGCCATCAATTATCATATTTAAATCTAATTTGAGTAAAAATATGATGAAAAATATAATTGTCACAATTCATTTGAATAAGAAGGTTACTTATTAAATTCAATTGTGATACGATTTATTATCAAAGCCTTTAATGTAACATATGCATTATAAACCATGAATTTATATCTTATACATAAGGTGGGTACATTTATATACAATATTGTATAGCTAAGAACATACATAAAAATGACTTATATTGTGAAATAGAATATCTACAAATAGTCATAGTATTTGTATTTTAATGTTAGTAGAAATATGATCAATACTATGATTATCACAATTTTTATATCTAATTACAATGAATTTATGAATGTGGAAGTGGACAAATCTGATTATAGAGTACGAAAAATGATACAAATAAATATGTATATATAAATATTAATATAATAAATATAAAGAAAAAATATGAGACTTATAAATTTTCATTTAACAAATATATTAGAAGAGAGAGGGAGAGACAACTTTGAGAGATAAGAGAAATGGATAGGAGAGAGGAGAGAGAGAAAGATCATGGTGGAGAGAGGGGGGAGAGTGAATGGGGAGAGAGAAAGAGGGAGAGAGAGAAGTGAGAAAGAGAGACATCATGGGAGAGATTGTCCTCGTAGAGCATTTTCATCATCCAAATGCCATGTTAGGGTATCTGATATTCAATTTTTTCTGTAAGGACATCGATTGACGAACGGTTCACCGAGCAGCAAACTATTTATCGATCATGCAATTTCTTACAGGTTTTCATCCGTCATTTCGTTTTATATATATTAAAAATAATATATAATATTATTTCGAAAAATCTCCTAAATTTTATATTATAAAAATTATATATAAAATTATTTGGAAATGAGAATCAACGAACGGTTCCAATTCTCATTTTCAAATATTTTTATATATTATTTTTATAATATAAAAGTAAAATATTTTTCAAAATAATATTATATAAATATATTATTTTTTAAATAATATAAAATTTAAAATATTTTCCAAAATAATATTATATATTATTTTATGCATTGATCGGCAAACGGTTTACCAATCGATGAATCGTTCGTCGATCGATGAAACGTTTATCGATCGATGCCTTGAAAGAAAATTTTGAATATCATATGCCTTGACTGGGCATTTAAGTGATGAAGATGCCATGTTAGAGAAATCACTTGATCGTGGTGGAGAGTGGGAGAAAGAGAGAGAGATCGGAGAGAGGGACAAGGGTAGAATGGGAAAGAAGTAATTGCAAAGAGAGAATTTGAAGAGAAATAGAGCTGTCATGTGGCAGATGGTGGGAGAGGGAGGGAAAAATCCCAGCATTAGTGTAGGTTATAACTTATAAATTATAATAACTAGGGTGTATACCCGTGCTTCGCAGCGTGCTTTATGTATTTAAAATTTGGAATGTTTTTTCACACTGGTTACCTAGAAGACTTATTATTTTTCAGCCAGATTGTTGTAATTTCGAAGTCACAATACTCACTTTGATACTGCAGTTTCATTTGTCAAATAATTTTAGCCTATCAAAAAAAAGGAAAATTATGATAAATAAAGAGGCTTCAATGATAACCAATGAAAAAAGTTAGAATGAAGTAAATGCTAATTTAAGAAACTTAGAAAACGTTTATGCATTTTTTTAGATAATAGTAGGCGTGGATATCAAAATGGTGCATATATGTCTTATGAATGATCAAAAAATAAACATCAAGTGAAATGTATACCCACATTGTAAGTTAGTATTGTTTGATTACAACATGTATTTAGTAATAAAAATCATAAAGATGTTAATCGGAGCATTTTAGAATATATATAATTTTAAGAGAGAAATATAGATATAATTTGTTATATCAAATATATTTCTCTTCAAATCAATAGGCAATGAACTATTCTTCATTTTAATAATATTGCTAGTCATAGTATATCTATTATACATCTTATATGGTAGACGAATGTTTTGATCAATAAAGTATCATTAGATCAATATTTTCTTTTCATGGTTAAATTTCCTTCCGATGAAGTCTACTACGTCTATAAATATCTTGTTTCTTACAACTATAGATATTCAGCATTCTAGTTATCTGTGAAACTAACACTTATTGTAGAATGTAAATCACAAAGTTTGATAATCCCTGAAGCAATAAGGCATGAAAGTTAATATGGTAAATAATATATTTATTTTAAATAAGATTATGAAATTATGAAATTTAATTGTAAATAATAGATTAATTTAGATATAGCTTCAGAAAGTTAATAATACTAAACATCAAACTTTGATCAAAGAGAAAAAAACATGCATTGTAACGGAAGAAACAGAGCTAATTCCAAGATATCTATAATATATCTTGATCATTATGAAGGTATAATCTATAGAAGGAATTTTACATAAAATTATGACAATTTCTCATAGATTTAAAGTAAATAGGCACAAAAATATACATCTGCTGCAGCAACTCCCATGGAATAAAATTGGTTTCTGAAAAAAAAACGTCCAATGTATAGACTTATTGCAAATTTTAACAACTACTTAGAGTATATTACATATATTTTACATACATGGTATTAATTGCACAATATATCAAGATGAGAAATGAGATTAACAATATATATAATATTGAAAATGAATTTGTATAAACCGTTTCGTTATTTTTTGCTATTATCCTCCAATCTTATAAAATAAATATTAATAAATTTAGAAATAATATTTTGTTGACAATGTATCATTTCTGTAAAAATAAATTTAAATATAAGATACATTTTTTACCGTTACTTAATTTATTAGATTTCATATTATTATTTAAATTAATGTTTGGTTGGCAAAGTCTCGGAGACAGAGTGTGTATGTGACAGGTGATGGGGTAAGTGAGGAGTGAGAATAAAGAGGATTTGGGAGTGTAACATGTGTAAGACAGAGATGGGAGAGAGAGATCATGGGAAGAGAGAGAAACTTGGGAGGGGGAAACATCATGAAAGGTAGTCGGAGAGAGGCCTCTCCTCCAAGATCCACGTGGCAATCTTATAAAATAAATATTAATAAATTTAGAAATAATATTTTGTTGACAATGTATCATTTCTGTAAAAATAAATTTAAATATAAGATACATTTTTTACCGTTACTTAATTTATTAGATTTCATATTATTATTTAAATTAATGTTTGGTTGGCAAAGTCTCGGAGACAGAGTGTGTATGTGACAGGTGATGGGGTAAGTGAGGAGTGAGAATAAAGAGGATTTGGGAGTGTAACATGTGTAAGACAGAGATGGGAGAGAGAGATCATGGGAAGAGAGAGAAACTTGGGAGGGGGAAACATCATGAAAGGTAGTCGGAGAGAGGCCTCTCCTCCAAGATCCACGTGGCAATCAAATGGGAGAAAACCCACCTTTAACTTATGTATATAGATTTTTAATAGAAATGAAAAACTTGTGCCGCTACCAAGCACGCGTTATTCGGCTTTAGAATATGAATTCCCCAATTTCTTAACCAGAACAAGGGAGGAGTGGGGTTAGCTGTCATCGTTATATTATCTCTACATATAAGTATATATTATTATACACCTTATTCCAGACGAGACTTACAGTCTATATAAAAATAATAACTGGTTTGGTCAACATCGTCACATATGAGAAGTTTCAGGAGGTTTTGGGTAATTTAACCTCCCGACTTATATGTGGAGACGGGAACGGAGGAGTTGAAGGGCAGCAATTTGTTCTCTCCGCCGCCGCCATCTGCGGTGGACTTTAGCCGAAGATGAGCCTCATCTCTTCTGTCGGGAGCTCAGGATGGTCTTCCTCGCCTCAGTCTGCACCGTCGCCTCATGCACCCTCTTGGGAACCCTATGTTGGACTACCTCCTTATATAGTTGCCCTTCACCAATACTCCTCACCATCAACATCGGTATCAGATCCCTATACTGCACCACCATCGATATCACATCCATATATTGCACCTTCATATGGTCCACCGTCAGCGTCACCCCCATATCCACCAGCACCATATAAAATAATGACCTATCATTATTTTATTAAATATGTTATCAAATAAAAAGTTTATAAAATTAATAATATAATCCATGTACCTTCAAACAAAGGAGAGAGAGATATAAATTAATACTCATGCTTAAAGTATTTTAAATTTATTAGACATATAGCAAATTACAGAAAAGTCTTTAAATTATACACTCAATTTCAACATCATATGTGAACTTTAAAGGACGATAATATGGTACCTGATCTTTAAGTCTCAATGTGGGTTTGAGTTATTGCAATTTATGGTTAGAAAGTAAAAACAATCAACTAAATTTCAATTTTCAGTGATCACATTAAGACAAATATTAAAGATAAAAATTAGATTATCACATTTTTAAGTATAGGTATGACATTGAAATCATGTGTATAATATAGTTATATGCTACAATGTTTTCTAGAAATGTAGAAGGTGTGCAGACGGTGTAGAGGATGGGTTTCTTACCGGCATGGGGATTGGAGACCGGCTTTCCCCGGCGATTTAGGACTCGCACGGCCACCAACGCCGACAGTAGTAACACCGCAACAACCGCGATAGCAATGCCAACCCAAACACCAACTGCCAATCCTGCCCATCGTGCCGGCGGTTCATTTGTATCGTCCGACATCCGTGGATAATAGCCCTCCTGCGGGAAAAGGTATTGCGGATACGGAGGAAGCACGGACGTCCGTAGACCTGGTGGGTAGGGTGGAGCATTGGGCTCGACCCGGCCCAACCCAGGAAAGCCCGGCCCGAGCCCATCAATTTTCCGTGGGCCTTGGGTCGGGTCGAGGCCTGCTTTTTTCAGCAAACTGAGGACCCGGGCCCGGCCCAAGGCCCGCAAGATTGGGCTCGGGTTCGAGTCGGGCTCGGGCTCGGGCCGGGCTCAACCCGCACTTATTTTGATTCCATGAAGTTGCACTTTGATTCCAATTTATTGTTATGGATATAATTCACCCATAACACATGAATATTGGATGTATTGTTACGTTATAATATTACTATTGATGGATGAATGAAATATTGGATGTATTGTGGTTATAAATCCGTGCATCCTAATTTAGTTCTAATATGGTATTTTGAAATATGAGGGCCCGAGCCTGGCCCATTTATACTTCGGGTTTGGGTCTGGCCCGGTCCGAACGTAATATTTTTGAAAAATGAGGACCCGGGCCCGGCCCATTTGTACATCGGGTTCGGACCGGGCCCGGACTTTTGCGGGTCGGGTCAGGGTCGGGTTCGGACCGGCCCGGCCCAATGCTCCACCCTAGACCTAATCTCACAAATAAATGTTAATCCTACATGATATACGCAAAAGTTCGAGTGTGCACTACAATACAAGCTTATAGTAACGAATCATTTAAATATATGTATCAAATCTTTCGATGTCAAATTTATGACGATGAATATTACTCCTTGAAAAATAATTTTTAAATTTATAATTTGCAATAAATATCATGTTTTGGTAAAGATTAATAAAACGATGATAATACCTTGAATTGTTCATTAAATTTTTGTGCCAAACAGTTATTAATTTGGTAAAGGCAAATACATGCTCATTTAATATGGTTCATTTTTAGCAATCTATAAAAAACAAACATGATTTCTATTTAATATTTATGGAATCAAATATAAATTTGCAATGATTGATATTCACCATTATAGTTTAAAATATAGAAAGTATGGTGACAAATTATAAAGAGATTCTTACGCTTGTACCTTTTTTTTACTTTTTCAAGTAATATATACTTTGCTCAAGACATTTTTGCGATTACACTTGTGAGCCATATTATCAAAATTTTCAAAATATTTCCCTTTGTTGGTGTTATACATGGGAGCAAGTGTAATAATAGAAGGTAACCATTGTAGATTTTGCAAGAAAATAGTGTTACAAGTGTAATTACAAAAAAACTGAGTGGTTACTAGGACATAAAAGCTAAAGGGTTACTAAGAAAACTCGAAAGTGCATGTGTAAAAATCTCGATAAAATTATTCGTTGCCATATATTAATTTTGTTATTGTATTATCTATATTTTATTTTTTGTGACATAATTAGAATTATAAAAAAATTTATTATGGAACACTAAAATGAATTTATACCAAATAATATAGCAATCAAATATTAATATTAAAACATGAAAAAATCATGCATTTGTTAAAAACACAAAAGATGCTATGTATTTACGTAAAAAAATGAAAATATTACATAATGAAAAATAGTATATCAACAATATTTTTTAAACAAAGTTCCAATATATGAATATAATTCCTTTTGATTTTATGATTTATTCTACTTACTATCGATATAAAATAATGTAACCTCGCTCTCTTACTATCTATTTCTCCATGCCTCTCTAGGACAACATTGCTCTCCTTGTGAACTCTATCCTACCTCCTTTGGGTCTTGGCTATGGTAACAACAACTCGAATATAGTAAAACGGAAAATCAGATGGCTATGTGACTTCACTAAATAGGAAGTCTAGGACATGCTACATCCGACGTGGTCGTGAATGATGGTTGTGCAAAGAGATTTCTTTCCTAACTGTAGTATTGAGGCATGAAGTCATTGTGATGGTAGAGGCATCAACTCTCTCACAAAAAGGAATTGGGGTTCCATTGGCTATTACGATCACACAAGGCAACATTGACAATGACGAGGCTATCACAACTAGAGTGGTATTGTAACACTCCAACCCCAAACATAGTGCCATACCTAAAACTCAGGAAGTGTGGGTGTGGCTTATAAGTGTTGGGGATTACTACTTGACAACTTGGACTTAAGCATTTTGGGTGGTTGTTAACGGGTCCATTTGGGCCCGTACCCAACAGGTTGTCAGGACCAGTTTTCCTCGATAACGGACCGGGGACCTAAGTCCGGGATGTTACAAATGGTATCAGAGCTGAATTCTCTCTGATAGTGGAAAGGGCTACCCGAGAGGTGGAGCCGCCCCTACAAAGAAGTTGGAGGAAATGGCTAGCTTATAAGTGATGGGGATTACTACTTGACAACTTGGGCTTAAGTATTTTGGGTGGTTGTCAACGGGTCCATTTAGGCCCGTACCCAACAAGTTGTCAGGGTCAGTTTTCCTCGATAACGGACCAGAGACCTAAGCCCGGGACGTTACAGGTATAATCCTCATGGCATTTTAAAGGTCATAACCCGTATGACAATTTAAAGGGCATAACCCTCATAAAAATTTTCACATCGTTTCATTCAAAAAAGGATGTATATAAACTTTTATATTTTTAAAGGGAATAACCTTCATGACAATTAAAAATGTGATTAATACTTGACATACAAGGTAGATTTGAATATTCTCTTAATGATAAAAGTTGGTTAACTTCAGGAAAAAATATGTGCATAGTATATATATATAGGTTTTCAATGAGTTTTAAGGATATTAATAACGATCTTCAGTAATATATATTATTTTATTATGTTTTTGTATATTTACCGGTGTAAGGCACGGGCTTGACACTAGTTATCACAACTCCAGCCCAACATTTACTAAAAACAACTAAAACAAACTGATGGCAAAATAATTTTCTAACACTCACAACACTCCATGAGCATGCCTAGACAGAGAATTAGTCAGAGACTATTTGTGTACGGGTCTTTTGACTGCGAGTCCGATGCCATAGCTTTTTCCCCGAATGGGCATGGCCCATCTCAATATGCCCGGTCAGGGCATGCCAGTTTCGAAATTCTGAGTCAGGGCATAGATCGGCGAACGGTTTGCCGATCGGCGAACCTTCCCAGATCTGCGCCCAGAACCCTTCCCCACCTAATGTAAAAAACTTATAATTTATAATGTATAATTGATAATGTATAAATTATAAAGTGTATATATTATTATTTTATAATTGATAAAATACTATTTTTTATACATTATTATTTTATAATTGATAAAATACTATTTTTTATACATTATTATTTTATAATTGATAATGTATAAGTATTATTGATTGTTCCATTGTATATAAATATTTATAATTATTTTATAATAATAATGGATAATATGTAAATTTTTTATACATTATTATTTTATAATTGATAATGTATAAATATTATTGATTGTTCTATTGTATATAAATATTTATAACTATTTTATAATAATAATGGATAATACGTAAATATAATAGTAATATAATTATTATTGATTGTTCCATTGTATATAAAATATAATGGTATATGTTTGCGCAAAGTAAACATGTGTGTCACTGTTCAAAACTCTTCAAATTCCTCCAAAAAAAACTGACATCACATTCAACATAAACATCACATTCAACATAAACATCACATTCAAACACGGAATACGAAGATTACATCTAGCATTGCGTTAAAAAAATATGTTCTAAACAGTACTAAGCATATCCTCTAACACTGTCGCTGTCGTCGAAGTACGCTCAGACGTGCGTACTTAAGTGCAATTGTGTAGTGTAGATCTGCCAAGTCATCATACAGTTCCTCCTCCTCGTTGTAGACGTCAGTGACCGGGGAGGTCTCGCTCTGAGAACTGACATCAATCGATGGAGGCATGGATTGTGGCGAGTAGTCAGGAAGCGGAGAGTCGATAGGATAAAGCGGTTGAGGCAGAGAAGTATCCTGCAATGGATACTCTGAAGTAGTCTGCAGTGGATACTCTGTAGGAGCATCTGAAAGAGTGCCAGGAGCACGAGGTCCTCCTTGTGGCTGGACACCTGACGCAGGCGGAGTCTGATGTGATGCAGGTGGAGTCGCCCTGAGCGGTGTACGTACTGCCAGGACTCTGTTGGTCGGAGGACGTACCGACTTACGCCCTGTGAATCTTGTTTTCGCCATCTCCTACAATAAAACAATATCAAAAAATTAAAAAGATAGAAATATCGTAAGGCATAAAAAATTTATCCCAATATTAAAATAAAAAATAACAATATGAGATTGTACTTACGGATTTGCAATACGTCAACTTGAGATTGTACTAACGGATCTGCATATTACTCCATTTATGCCAGTAATTTGTAATAACGAAGGAAGCATGTTATTATAGTGAAATTAACATAAACGATCAATACATCATTAATCAACTAATTAAAAAGAAATTGTTCATACAAATTACTGGGGATGCAGAATTCTACGTGCCCTACGTAATATTGATGATAGATTAGCCCTACGACCCCTACTAGCGACACTAGTACCACCTCCAAAATATCTGTTATTCCAATACTCCAGTCCACTCCTATCCGGGAATATGGTGTCCTGCGGCTCGCTGATGAATTGTGCTTCCTCTGCAAAACTGTTTACAATCCAATCGTCATCGGTAAAAATATCAGGGAGCTCCGGCATAGGTTCCAAGGTCATGCCGTAATCAACCGTAGGATCGAAGATTGGTTCGTTGTTGATCGAACCGATGAGTGATTCCTGACCGTGGACGTCATCCAAGTGTACACTGACGTCGTTGTTGTCGTCCTCCTCCTCGTCGACAGTGTCTTCATCTGCTTCCTCGACATTCACCTCGAGAATGATAGCAGAATCCTCCTCTTCCTCCTCATAATTCATATTTAGGTCTGGGATACTGCACGTAGCAGCCTCTCGTCCCCTTCGAGAAGACTCGCCAATGTTGGTAACGTGGAACTCATGACTTTCAGTGGGATCCGATTCCACCATCAGTTGCATCATTCCAAGAGACCGAGCAATGTCCAACATTAACTTGGTTGTCGAAGTATCAGTGAGCACTACTGGATAGAAGGTGTTCACGTTCATAGGCCATCTACATGTGATACGGACGTTGTACTCCCCTTCCTTATATCCAGTAATAGTACGAATCATCCGTACTAGTTCCTCAAAACTGCCAGACTCCGGAAAACCTATCATCTTACCAGTCCCCCCCTCGTAGGTTACATTCCCGTTCTCAGTGACAATTGCACCATTCCAACACACAAATAAGGGAGCTATGTTGGCCATTTTCTATAAAAAGATAAAGACAATGTAACCTATTCAGTAATAAGCAGATAAAAATTTATTACTTACTTCTTTTTAAGTACTAATATACTACACCTAACAATTAACTACCTAATTACTTAATTAACTAATTACTATTAACTAACAAGTAATAAGTACATAATTAATAATAAATACTAATTAACTAATTACAATTTAGTATTTAGTAATTGATACTTACAAAATAATAATTGACACTTAAAAATTTATAAATACTACTAAAAATTAGTAATTGATATTTAACAATTACTAATTTACTATTGACAGATAATTACTTAATAATAAGTAATTACTACTTCATTATTACTGTATAACTATTAATTAAAATTTAATAATAATTTCCTAATTAATAATAAATAACTAATTACTATTAATAAATAATTAATAATAATTTCCTAATTACTTTTATGACTAATTAATATTAATTAACTAATTTTAATTTAATAATGATTTCCTAATAATTAAGTAGGTAATATTTACTAATTAACAAATTCTTAATTAGTATTTATTAGTAATGAATAACTAATTACTATCAATTAGAAATTAATAAAAATTTCCTAATTACTATTTATTACTAACTAATAATAGTAGTTAACTACTTTTAAATTAATAATAATTTGCTAACAATTAACTAATTACTTCCTAGTAATTAATAAATTCCTAATTACTATTTATTACTAATGATAAACTAATTACTATTTATTAGTAATTAATAATTATTTCCTAATTACAATTTATTAGTAATTAATAATAATATTTAACTAATTTTATATTCATAATAATGTCCTAATATTTAACTAATTACTATTTATTAATTAATAAATTCCTAATTACTGTTTATTAGTAATAATTAACTAATTAATCTTTGTTAGTAATTAACAATAATTTCCTAATTCTATTTAATAGTACCTAATAATAATAATTAACTACTTTAAATTTAATAATAACTTGCTAATAATTTACTAATTAATATATACTAATTAATAAATTCCTAATTACTATTTATTACTAATAATTAACTACTTATTATTTAATAGTAATTAATGAATGTAATTAACTACTTCTAAATTAATTTTAATTTCCTAATAATTAACTAATTACTATTTATTAGTAATTAATAATAATTAACTTATTATTATTTATTAGTAATTAATAATAATTAACTAATTACTATTTATTAGTAATTAATAATAATTACTACTTACTATTTATTAGTAATTAATAATTATAACTAACTTATGTTAAATTAATAATAATTCCAAATAATTAACTTATTACTATTTTTTAGCAATTAATAATAATTAACTAATTACTATTTATTAGTAATTAATAATAACAATTACTACTTACTATTTATTATTAATTAATAATTATAACTAACTTATGTTAAATTAATAATAATTTACAAATAATTAACTTATTACTATTTATTAGCAATTAATAATAATTAACTAATTACTATTTATTAGTAATTAATAATAATTACTACTTACTTCTTATTAGTAATGAATAATTATAACTAACTTATGTTAAATTAATAATAACTTCCAAATAATTAACTAATTACTATTTATTAGTAATTAATAATAATTAACTAATTACTATTTATTAGTAATTAATAATAATTAACTACCTACTATTTATTAGTAATTAACAATAATTAACTACTTACTATTCAATAGTAATTAATAATAATATTTTCTTAATAATTAACTAATATGCCGGAAGAACTATTTTTCTATGATTGATAAATTGCTAATTACTAATTGCTAACTATTGTTATATGAGCGATCCAAATAAAATGACACATTTTTATTATATCTAAAATGCGGGGAAATGAATCTATAATCACATCTAACATTGGCCATACATTTTTTCTCAAAATTAATTAAACTAATTTAACTGAAATTATACAAATAAAATTATATAAAATAAATAACGCATACCTTAAGCCTTGGAAGGGAGGAGGAGGAGCCTTGAGCCTTTGAGATGAGAGGGAGCCTTGAAGTTGAAGGAAGAAGAGAGGATGGCGTGGGGGGAATGGAGGGCCAAGCCCGCTATTTATAGGGAACCCGGTCGGCGAACCATTCGCCGACTGGGTCCCACCCCCAGAAATCCTGGGCACGCGGGGAATCCCGGGCACGCGCGGGAATCCCGGGCATGCGAGGGCACCTCGGGAGGGCGCGGTGCATGCGCCTCGGGAGGCGCAGGTGGCAGGCGTTGAATGGGGCCGATCAATGCCCTGACAGGGAATTTCGGAACTGACATGCCCTGACCGGGCATATTGACATGGGCCATGCCCATTCGGGGAAAAAGCTCCCGATGCCATATCGAGGAGTTCATCAACTTGTTTGACCTATACATGGTGACAAAATAAATATGTTTAAACGACTAAGAATTTTTTTTGGAAATTTGTATAGTTAGTAGCAGTGGCGAATTATTTTGCGATGCTTTTCAGGTGATTTGAGAAATGTATAGATTCTTGAGAAACGTTAAGAATCAATGGGGGCAACTTTGTTCCCATACATCGTTCCTTTCATATCAACCACGAAGCGGATGACATCCTTGATTTAATTTGCCACTTTTATACATAATTACAAATATTATTTTCGAAAGAAGGTTTAAAAAAAGTTGACATACAAATTTCCACATAAATCTAGGTTTAAGTAAGCAAAAGCTTCTTTGTAAAAGTGCAGTCCGCAGATAGGTTAGGTTGGGTTTTGTTGTTTTGTAAACAAAGTGGCATCCATTTGCAAGATTAATGCTGACGTTTAATTTCAACTGAATCGAAGTCTTGTTTTTCAGATCTTCTTCGGTCATCCATCATGTCAAATAGATCATAAGTAAGATTGTTCTAAGTTTGCATAGAGGTTCCAAGACCACATCTACATCCTCATCCATTCTTATCCGCTCTATATCCTCTTCATGTTCAGGCCAAACGGAGTAATGTAACCCAAATCCATTGAATATGAGATGATTATAAATTTCTCTCTATCGTTACATTTGACATTCTTACATCCCACACATAAACAATAAATTTTATCACTACCAAATCTTTTATTAACATTCTCCAATCAAAATGCTCATTGTATTAGCATTATCCAATTTAAACGTCAGTACCCCTCACTTATATTTTCGAAAATTACCATATCTCTTATCCACCCATGCCTTATCCATTTTTCTTCACTAAGAGAATACCAGTTCTTATTCTTAGAACTTGCTACATAAACTTTTAGATTATATTGTATTATCATATAGTGTCAAATGCATAAGATGGGCATACACTAAATTATCCATAACACAATGTATCATACACAGTTTATTGGGTATACACTATACTATTATATCACGATGTGTTATACACAATCCATAACTATCTCAAATATACACTAAGTTAATGTATTATTACACAATCCATAGCAAAATATAATACATTACACAAGGAATACAATGTATAAACAAGTTATATGCTACAAGTAAAGTTGAAACATGTAATAAATCTCTAAAAATAAGTAGGTCAAAATAGATATCTCACGAAGCAAAACGGACGAGAACAGAGATAAAGGAGCGCCAACAATCAATATGCGAACAAGAGGGAGGAGTCTATCGTCCACGGGAAGCTCGACGGTGTTGAGGGGGCATTGAGTGTTGGAGAGGGCGAAACAAGGGGATTTGGAGAAGAAAGAAAGGAAATGAGGTCCTCTGGGATTTTTTTGACCTGACCATTAGGGACGGTTGTTATGACCGTCCCCGATAATGGATTTAAGTAAGAGTATATCTGCTACACCATAGGGAATGGTCGTGATCGTCCCCTATACTACGGTCCCAAATAAGCGACGCTGGCAGAAGAATATTTGGTACGGTAAGAACCATTCTCTTAGGCCTCCTAAGTGCCTGAAATTGCTCCAGTGAAGGGACGAGGGCAGAGGGGACGATCCCTACTGACCATCCCCTAACGCCCTATCCCCTAAAGTGACGCTGGCAGAAATGTATTGGGGATGGTCAAAACCTTCCCCTTAGGCCTCCCAATTAGCTAAAATGTACCAGTGAGGGGGGCTAGGGTAGATGGGGTTGTCTGTGGCGACCGTCCCCTAAGGCCCTAATCCATAAGCGACATTGACAGAAGCGTTGGAGATGGTCGAAATTGTCCCCTTAGGACTCCCACATGCCTGAAATTGTACTAGTGAGGGAACGAGGTCAGAGGGGACGGTCCCAGGCAGCCGTCCCTTCAGGCCCTAGCCCCATAAACAACGCTGGAAGAAGCGTATAGAGGATGGTCGGAAACCCCTTTGGCCTCCCAATTGCATGAAATTGTGCCAGTGAGGAGAGCAAGGGCAGAAGGGATGGTCTCTGACGAACGTCCCCTCAGGTCCTAGCTCCGTAAGCGATGCTGACATAAGTGTATTGGGGACGAACAAAATCGTCCCTTTAGGTCTCCATAGTATGTGAAGTTGCGTTAGTAAGGGGGCGAGGGCAGAGGGGACCATTGTTGTCGATCGCACCCTATGCTTCATGGTTGAAGGAGACGATGACTCGTGGTCCGTTATCTAGAATGAACGTATAGGAGACGATTATCAGACGATCATCCCCTATAGTAAATAAAAAGGACTATCGTATCTTGATTGTTGCTTTTTCTTGTCTCGAAAGGCCATTTTCTATGTTGCTAGGCATCGACTACTTTGTAAAAGTGTCTTTATCCCAGACTACTACTCATCGTTAGACTTTTTTCTTCTACAAGGACTCTTCTCTAGGTACGACATGGTATCGTGGTGACTACTACATGCACGACTGAGGATCTTTCCTGATGACCGGATTGTTCTAGACCCGTACTCGAGGGAGGTCTTCTACCATCAACAGTTCTTCAAATAGGGTATTTCTATCCTCGTCTGATCAAGGTGCCTCTATCCCTGTCTTTGTCAGATGTATCTAATGAAGATGTGATGTATAATTTTCTTTTGTTGCAACCTGCAGCTTTTTGATCAACTCTAGCTTGAGGTGGAGTGTTGCAGTATGTAATTGAGGGGCACCCACTCATGTTTAGTCTCACATCTACTATCAGACGAACTCTGGTCTGTTTGTGAGGTTATATAAGAAATCCCACACCTCATGTACTCATTGAGAAATTTTAATAGAAGATTAGACCCTTTGATGCCTTCTCCCGTAATTCCATCCCACTCCTTAGGTAGTAGGGTTCCACGTAAAATCTCGAATGTTCAATGTTTTTTTGTTTCTTGTTTATCGATTTGCTTCTGTATTTCTAAATTTCAACAGACCCCAATGCTGACATCAAAAGCAACAATGATCGAGCTTTGGTGGGTGGGAATGGTACTCCCACGCTACCAAAGCTATTTTATTGTGTTATTCTCATTGTTTTCATAGTGAACAGAGCAGTCAAACTAATATCCTAAATATAAAAAACAGTCTTACATCTAATATTGATAAAGTGTGAGAACGGGTTATAGTAGTGGAGGATTATTAGTGGATAACTTGAGCATAAACTTTTTTGGTTGTTGTAAAAGAGTCCAATTGCACCTCCAGCAAGTTGCCATCTTCCTCGAATACGGTCTGAGTACCTAAACATGAGATGTTACAAATCGGTATTGTGATCCTTCCTATCCTGATACATTGGTGATTGGTACTGTTCCTTTTTCTAGTTAGTTTTGTAGGTCAAGGCAACTCACGATAGTGGTATTGGGAAAAAGGCCCATGATCAATTGCTTACTTGATGCCAACCAGAAAGATGATAGAGCAAACTTTTTTTTATTTTTTTTAGTAGTGGGATTCGAACCATGTTCCATTAAAGTGAGAGCCACTGCTTCTACCACCAGACCATTAGAGGGGTTCTGGATAGAGCAAACTTCTGACTTGGAAGACCCTCTTTTTTTGTTGCTTATTGTTAGCCATATGAACTTTTTTTTATCGTAGGTTTTGCAGTCTCTTGGAAGTAACTTCCGGTTTACTAAATACCACTTTAATTATTCCAATAGCACGGTAACGGAGGGGCTGTTGTATTAAAATTGTATTTGAGGTTTTAATTGGAAAACCCATTAATTACAATTGGCATTTATTTGATTTCAATTGGGAAACCAAATAGTTTGGAGGGAAAGTTGGGAATTCCCAAATTTGAAACATGGTTGAGTTTGGGTGGAAGTTTAGTACCATACCTTAGAGATCTAAACTTTTGGTGGACTTATATATGAGTCCACACACCAAGCTCTTGTAGCAATAGTAGAGAGGAGGAATGGAGGACCACACACGCGCGCGCGCTCCGCTCCGCTCCGTCTCTGGCTCGGGAGAGTCATCTCGGATCTCGATACTTTTGTTGCGGGTTTCATTTGGCTGATCGAATAAATTAATTAGACAAATTAATTTAATTGCGATCGTATTGGGAATCAGACTTGATCTAAACAGTTCGAGTTAACTGCGGGTTTGGAATTCGAATGGACACGCCCGTTGAGGGGCGTCTTCGGAAACCAAAGGTCACCGCGCGCTAGGGCACGTGAGCCCTGATGAATACTCATTCATCACTCTTTATTCTTATATTTTAGCTACAAAAACCTTTGCAAATGCATGTAGATATGTGTAAATACAAATAATTACCAAAAGCATGCATTGTGTAAAAACCTATAATTAGCATGTTTTTGTGCAAAAATAAAAGAATAAAGATTAAAAAGAAAAAGAGGGAAATATTTAGAATAAATATTGAGCAACCTAACCCAAGGGAGGGCTCAGCATGGGCCTGACCGCATAAAAGCTAAAGTAGAGGGAGATAGGAGCTCTTGAGTGTAAATATTTAAGTAAATAAAATAAAGATATTTTCCTCACCAAAAATATGCTTGTAAATACTTGTATATATCTATAAGTATAAAAACAAAAGAAAAATTTAAAAATAAAAAAGAACAAAAACACCCCTTCTCATCTTGTATATAAACCACTCTTCCATATTTATCTAACCTTGTAAATAAATAAAATCAATTTTTATAATTTTTGTGAATAGTCTATATTATATATTGTAAATAAATAAAATAAAAACATTTAAAACAAAAGCAAAATAAAAATAGCAAAATTAAAAATACAAAAATACATTGTACATATACCATGTATATAAATGTACATACATATTTATTTTACTTATGTATATAAATAATAAAAATAAAATAAAAATACCTTTTTATTCCTTATTTTATAATAAAAATAAATAAAATATAAAATGGGGGTAAAATTGCATAAAAATAACAATAAAAAAAAATCAAAAAAACCTAATAGTGTACATATACCTATATAGTACATACTATGCATGTACCTTAGTTTTATTTCTAAAAATTAATTAAAAATCACTAAAAAATAGAAAAAAAATAAAAGAAAAATATTTTATGTTTCGAGTTTTTGCTAAATCGGCCCCTAGCTACCCTTAATTTTCACTCCAAGATCCAGCCACGTGGTCGATTTCTATTGGGTCCTGGGGATGTTGACCGCCCGGTCAACTACCCCCCCCCCCCAGGACCACTTTGCACGGTTCTTAGCGGGTAAGCCCGCTTCTCGAATTTTTAGCGATTAAACCCGGATCCCATTCACCCAAACCCCGGGTCCGACTTCTTCGCGATTCACCCGACACCCTCGCCGGAGCTGCACCCTCGGGATCCGCGCGCTTCCACGCCCTACCCGACCTCATCTTCCCGGACCCTCGCCCATATTTAGCTCGAGCTCCGCCACCTCATTTCTGGGTCTTTGGCCATTTGTTTCCTCCTCCTGTGAGCTCCAGAGAGACCGCGAGAGTGACAGCTTGCGCCTCGGCCTGTCGAAGCGAGGAGAGGAGGCGAGTCCATCGATCCGGCGAGCTACGCCGTCGTCGCTCCGCCATTAGCTGGAGCTTGAGCCTCGGTGGGAGACGCTCCTCGAGGCGACGACCAGGAGCTTCCCCAGCTCCTCCACAGTCTCTCCGACCACCCAGACGTCATGGCCGGCAGTTCTGAGGATCGCTCCCGTCAGCCTGAGCACTTCGTATTGGATCAGGGGAGCGATCAACTCCACCCTGATCGCCTCGTTAGAGACCATGCAACAGCAGCTGAGGGATCAGGGAGCATTCATGATCGACATGAGGAGAGAGATGGAGCAGATGCGAGTAGAGAGAGCAGAGCGAGAGCAGAGGAGAGAGGGACCGAGGATCCCAGATGATGCGGATGCAGCAGCCGCAGCAGCCGCCGCAGCAGCGGCAGCCGCCGCAGGAGCGGCCGGAGGACCACCGAGACCGATGCGGGAGTTACACAACCCCGGATCGACGCTGACGCACCACTGGGTAGTACTTCCAGCGATCGTGGGGGACTTCAAGTTCCCCCCGAACACTTTGCAGCTACTCCCCCGCTTCCACGGACTCGCGACAGAGGAGCCCCATCTCCACCTCCAGGAGTTCTTGATGATATGCAGCACTGTCCACGACCGTCAGGTGGACCAGGACACGATCAGGATGATCGCCTTCCCCTTCTCCCTAGCAGACAGAGCAGCCACCTGGCTGAAGCATTTGGGGAGGTTTGTTTACACCTGGGAGCAGCTCCGCACCGAGTACTTGAACAAGTACTATCCACTCGGGCGGACGAATGCAGCGAGGGCCCTGATCAGCAACTTCTCTATGCTCCTCAACGAGCAATTTCATGAGGCATGGGAGAGGTTTAGAGAGCTCACAGACCGATGCCCGCACCACGACATCTCGAAGCCGAACCTTGTTCAGAGCTTCTTCAGCGGGTTGACACCAGAGCTCCAGGGCCTGGTGAATGCTTCATGCGGCGGGTCCTACTTCGCCAAGGACCACGACCAGGTCTGGGCCATCTACGAGGAGATGGCTGAGAATTACATGGTGATGTCCCAGACTAGGTTGTACACACAGGGGAGACCCCAGCAGCAGCCAGGACCCGTGCAGTACCAGAGGATAGCACGGGTCGACGCCGGTCCATCCAGTTCTTCTGCAGTTGCAACAGCACAGGCAGAGTCGTCCGCTGCGGATATGGGCATCATCAGCGAGAAGTTGGACCGGATGGAGCTGATTGAGAAGAAGCAGTGCCAGAGCATCACGCAGATGGAGCAGATGGCACAGACTCTGAGCAACATGAAGACCCAGCTCATGTGTCTCCAGGAGGCACAGACGGCTTCACAGCCCCGTCTTCAGTCGCGAGGCGACGCCGGCGGCAGCAGAAGCTCGTCCCAGCGCTCCAGCACCTTTCAGCAGCCTAGACAGGTTCACCTTGTACATGCGGAGCCGTACCAGCAGTAGCAGCCCTCTTACCAGTCCCCACCATCTCCAGACATGTAGATGGTGGTATACCAGCCGGATCAGCCTCTGGCAGTACTCCCGCCAGCCCCCTACGATGCAGAGCCATTGATGGATGTCAACGGGATTTGGTATGACCGCCCCCAGCCTGGGATCCGACGAGACCATCCGGATTCAGGTAGGAGAGTGGAGGTGCCCAGCCCCAGCAGCAGTCATCCGGTCAGGGAGGGCAGTATGGCCAGCAGAGAGATCACCAGCCGCAGCAGCAACCCCCAGCATACCAGTCACATCAGCCTTCGTCCTTCGTTCCTCATCCCTATCAGCAGCAGAGACAGTCTTGGAGACGTGAGCAGCAGGCTCACCCACCACACCAGCAGCAGCATCCTTCCTCCTACCCCTCTTACCAACAGCACCAGTTCCAGCAGCCTCAGCACCAGAGAGGCTACCCGTCGGGCTCCCATGAGAGCCCCGCCTTGGATGACATAGCCCGCCTCCTCACGGACCAGCAGGCTACCTTTCGACGGGAGATGGACGAGTTCCGCCAGGAGGTGCAGGACCTTGTGAGAGGGAAGGCCGCCATTCCTGCACAGATCGAGCCGAATCCGAACAACCTAAAGAGGAAATCTGAGCAGGTAGTTTCCACTGAGCATGCCACTCCTAGTGACCCATTTAATGATATGTCTTCGGATCTATTTGATGCTGATTTTGTTACACTTAGGAGTGGTAGAGCACCAGCAGGCGGCGCCTCATCTGAGCGACGATGCGAGGAGCTACCCAGGGCGCCAGATGAGGAGGAGGAGAGCGGTACTGAGGCCGCAGATGATGACGGTGGTACTGACGCCACCAAGGATGCTGATTCCACTGGTGGTACTGAGGCCGCCGCTTCACCAGTTCGAGGAGGTGGTACTGACGCCGCCAGTTTAGTCGGGCCAACCCGCGGTACTGATGCCGCGAGACGTCCAGTTGCAGAGCCAGCCCGAGGTGGTACTGAGGCCACCGGTGTTTGTGTAGAGAGATCAGATGTTTTTCCTCATTCTCATGTATCTCAGAACACTGTTGTGAATAAAGGAAAAGGTTTAGTTTCTTCTGGTCCCACTGCGGTGCTTGATGTATGTGTGGATCCGGCCGTCGAGCCGTCTAGGCCTTTTCCTAGTCCTTCAGCTGCGAAGGACCCTGTGATCCCCTTTCCTAGAGCCCTTCAGATGGGGAAGGGGAAGAAAAAAGAAAAAGACCCAAAAAAGAGAGAGCAGGAGGAATTCAGCCAGAGCATGATCGACAGATTTCACATCCAGCTGACCCTCCAAGAGGCTTTGCAGCACATCCCCCTTCTTCAGCGATCTTTGAGAGACAGGACCACAGTCAGGAGGAGGAGGAGGAACCACACTTCAGAGATTCATGTGCTGACGAAAGCCACGTGTTTCGCGATCCAGAACCGTCTGCCGGCCAAGAGGCCAGATTCAGGGGCCCCGTATGTCAGATGCCAGATTAGTGAGCAGAGGTTCGACCGGACTCTATTGGATAGCGGATCGTCGATCAACCTTCTTCCGGCAGCCCTTCTCGACCGCTTCGAGTTGGGCACTCTTCGACAGAGCAGGACAGTCCTTCAGTTTGCTGATCGATCTGTCAAGAGGCCGAAGGGGTTGTTGCGAGACGTTATCGTCACAATTCAGGGCCTGCAATTCCCCGTGGACTTTGTAGTGTTGGACATGGAGATCCCTGACTCAGTGGTCGATACCCCCATCATCCTTGGTCGTCCGTTCTTGGCCACAGCCAAGGCGGTGACTGATCATGATAGCGAGAAGGTATACTTTCGCGTCGAGGGCGAGAGTGTACAAATAGAGACGGTCTACAGAGCCAGAGAGAGAGCACGCTCAGAGGCTAGCACAGATTCAGAGCAGCTGACAGACGCAGAGCCAGACATCCACCAGGACTGTGATTTTGTGATCACAGATGATGAGGCAGCATGGGCAGATCCTGCAGCACAGGCCATCCTCTCATTTTCAGACACAGCTGATGCCGAGATGATAGCAGAGGAGAGTCTGGAGAGCACAGCCCTGGTTCAGGATACCACAGAGGCAGCAACGCCGGTTCTTGACCGCGACACTGATTTCTGTGATGGTGGTGCTGAGGCCACCTTGTGTGATGGTGGTACTGATGCCACCGTATTTGATGCAGATCCCTCGAATTCAGAGTCTGATTGGGCAGATTGCGATGATCAGATGCCAGACTTGAGTCCACCTGAGCCTACCAACGAGGAGGAGGTTGATACAGAGCAGATTAGAGACAGTGCAGTCGAGCAGCCTTCTCCCGATCCAGTTTGTGAGAGTTCGCTTTCTTTCTCCCAGGAAGATTTGGCAGACTTAGCAGCTTTCACACATTTCCTTCCGCAGCCAGATTTGCCAGCGCCCAGCTGTCCAGAGCTGAAGCCGCTCCCTACTTCGCTGAAGTATCGGTTCCTTGCGGGCGAACCTGAGATGTACCCAGTCATCATCTCCGCCGATCTGACTGGAGAGAAGGAATCCCGTTTGATGGGGGTTCTTGAAGAGAACCGCAAGGCAATCGGATGGAGTGTAGCAGATCTCCATGGGATTAGTCCATCAGTGTGCTCCCACCATATTTATCTCGAGGAGGGGGCGAAGCCGTCGCGTGAGTTCCAGCGGCGGCTGAACCCCAACCTGAGAGAGGTCGTGATGAAGGAAATATCAAAATGGTGGAGTGCAGATTTTATTTATCCCATTTCCGACTCCAAGTGGGTCAGCCCCTTGCATGTGGTGCCCAAGAAGACGGGCATCACGACTGTGATCAGTGAGTCGGGAGAGGAGATTGCTACACGAGTACCCACCTCTTGGAGGGTCTGTGTTGACTACAGGAGACTCAACTAGGCCACCAAGAAGGACCATTTCCCCCTGCCTTTTATTGACCAGATCATTGAGAGACTGGCAGGGAAGAGCCATTATTGCTTCCTGGATGGGTACTCAGGCTACAACCAGGTGGCCATCGCTCCTGAGGATCAGGAGAAGACCACCTTTACCTGTCCCTTTGGTACATATGCCTTTCGACGCGTGCCATTCGGGCTATGCAATGCCCCTGCGACTTTTCAGAGGTGCATGCTGTCGATCTTTTCGGACATGGTAGGGGAGTGTTTGGAGGTCTTCATGGACGATTTCTCGGTCTACGGCGACGGATTCGATTCCTGTCTTGACTGCCTAGACCGAGTACTCCAGCGATGTATTGAGTTCCATTTGGTTCTATCTTGGGAGAAGAGTCACTTCATGGTTACTCAAGGGACGGTGCTTGGCCATATCATCTCCAACAGGGGCATGGAGGTGGATCCGGCCAAGGTTGATGTCATTAGAAAACTCGCACCGCCGTCCAATTTGAGGCAGCTACGGTCATTCCTGGGGTACGTTGGATTTTATAGGAGATTTATTCAGGATTTCAGCAGGATTGCCCGGCCGTTGACTGACCTCTTGACGAAAGACACTGAGTTTCTTGTCAATGACAAGTGTCTTTCGTCCTTTGCGACTCTCCAGCAGTGTGTGATTGAGGCTCCTGTCCTCCAGCCGCCTGATTGGTCTCTCCCATTCGAGATCATGACGGATGCCTCCGATTTTGCCGTAGGGGCAGTGCTGGGACAGAGGAGGGATGGAGTTCCATTTGCCATTCACTACGCTAGCCGCACATTGGATTCCGCTCAGCGGAATTACACGGTCACAGAGAAGGAGATGCTAGCCGTAGTGTTCGCCCTAGATAAGTTTCGATCTTATATCATTGGATCTAGAGTGACTTTGTACACAGATCACACCGCCATCAGGTACCTCATGGCAAAGAAGGATGCCAAGGCCAGACTTACTAGATGGATCCTTCTACTCCAGGAGTTCGACATTGAGATCAAGGATAAGCCTGGAGTCAAGAATGTGGTGGCGGATCATCTCTCCCGTTTAGAGCAGCCTGAGGAGTCTGAGCAGATTGACCCCATTCGAGATACCTTCCCATATGAGGTGATCCTTGCTATCGCCTCACTCCCGTGGTATGCCGATATTGTGAACTTTCTCGTTGTTGGGAAAGTCCCACAAGATTGGCCCAGGCAGAGACTTGAGACCTTCCTTGCGAAGGCCAAGTCCTACCACTGGGAGGATCCCATCCTTTACCACGAAGGAGGGGATAGCGTCTGGCGTCGGTGTATTCCTCAGGAGGAACACCATAGCGTCCTCACCTACTGCCACAAGCTTGAGGCAGGAGGACATCATTCTGGGAGGAGAACGGCACAGAAAGTGCTCCAATCCGGTTTGTGGTGGACTACCCTCTTCAAGGACTCAGATGAGTTCGTGAAGAGGTGTACTGACTGTCAGAGGATGGGCACTTGTGGACAGCGTGATATGATGCCGATGCAGCCCATTCACTTCTGTGAGGTTTTTGACGCATGGGGCATCGATTTCATGGGTCCATTCCCTAAGAGTCAGGGATTTGAGTACATTCTGTTGGCCGTAGATTATGTTAGTCGTTGGGTTGAGGCCATCCCCGCCCGAGCCACTGATGCGAGGACAGTTTGCAGATTTTTGAGGAAGCACATCATCACGCGGTACGGGGTTCCACGAGTTTTGATTTCTGATGGGGGGTCTCATTTCATCAACGACCAGGTGAAGGCCCTTGCTAGCGAGTTCGGTATAGACCATCGTGTTGCCACACCTTACCATCCACAGACGAATGGTCTAGCCGAGGTGTCGAATAGGGAGATCAAGACGATATTGCAGAAAGTCGTCCGCCCTGACCGAAAGGATTGGTCACAGCTTTTGGACTCGGTCTTGTGGGCATATAGGGCGTCTTTCAAGACACCATTGGGTACATCCCCCTTCCGCCTCGTATATGGCAAGCCGTGTCATTTACCTGTTGAGCTGAGGCACAAGTCACTTTGGGCAGTTACAGATATTCTTATGGATCCAGATGGTATGGGAGACCAGAGGAGGGCAGAGTTGGCAGCCCTGGAGGAGCTTAGAGATACAACATTCTCAAACAGCCTACATTATAAGGAGAGAGTAAAGGAGTGGCATGATTCTCACATCAGCCACAAGCATTTTGAGATTGGACAGAGAGTATGGTTGTTTGATGCGAGGCTACGTCTATTTCCAGGGAAGCTACAGAGCAAATGGAAGGGACCCTACTTGGTCAGAAAGGTACATGACAACGGTAGCATTGACATATCTGAGTTGTCTTCTGAGAGTACCTTTCGAGTGAACGGCCAGCGGCTCAAACCATTTCTCGATCATGAGCCGCGGGTTGTTGATCTTGCCCCTATTCATTTTGCGTGAGATGTGGTCTTTGACTCACATCTAATGCATCTCACGCCTGAGTTTCATTGATCTTCCGCCTTGTATAGATCCAGATGTCCATATCACTACATTCTTTAGTCCCACATCCCTTTCTTCATCTTTTGATTATGCTATACTTAGGGTGCACTTTACCCTAAGTATAGGGGGGATGTGAGACCGTTTGGGTATTTCTTTTGTTTCTGCCTACCCCTGTTTTGCTGCCTATACTTAGGGATATTTTACCCTAAGTATAGGGGGGGTAGACCCTGTACATTCTCCACTCGGTTTTCCCTTATTGTACAGCCTGCTATACTTAGGATTATTTAATCCTAAGTATAGGGGGAAGACCCGAGACCCTTTTGACTTTTCATTTCATTTGTTTTTGTATATAGCCTTTCTTTTCACTTCCCTATACCTAGCACGAGTTATGTCTTCTTCATCGCTCTTGACTCTGAGGGCATCGTTCAAGCTAAGTATAGGGGGGTGTGTATATATTTCATATATACTTTAGCCATAACTCGTAATTTGTGTGAGTGTGTTAATAAATAAAATGGCTAAAAATCACAAAAATTAAAAAATTTTCATGTACATAAACATTCTTTTATTTGCACATAAATAGCTAGTGTACAAATTATTTTTGTAAAAATGATTTCAAAAATCTTTTGTGTAAAGCTTGTGTAAATATTTTTGTATCAAAATTATGTATATAGTACAAAATTTTTACAAAATGTTTTGAAAATCAAAAGTTTGCAAAAATCTTGTGTAAATGTGTGTAAATATATTTTTGCAAAACTTGCACTTCATGCATCATCCATTCATGATTTCAAAACATTTTTCAAAAATTTTGCATGTTTGTAAAATTGGTGTAAATAAGCATCTTTTGTACATATGTATATAGTTTTTCTGGATGATAGTTGACATTTAAACTAGCCTGGAATCAAATTGAGGAATGGAGCTTGATTAAGATCTTAATCCACCTAACTTCTAAGAGGAACCTTATAGGGCTTAGGTTTAAGGCTTTTCAGGTCCATGGTGACTTAATTCTTTGAGTCCACTAGGCTATGATCACATGTCATCTCAATGAGCCTAAGTAGAGCACTTAACAACAACACATGACTCATATAGATTATGGCTTTACTTGGACACCAGCTCTATGCACTGAGCTCTCCACGGATGAGGTGGTGAGGAGGCAGTCTTCCTTGACTTGGGGTAGCATATGAAGGTAGTACTTCTAGGCGGAACCTCTCTTCTTCTTTTAGTGAAGGAAGTGTGTCTCAACTTGGTCTGGTTGCCATGAGGTCTAACGACGGGAGTTGTGGGTTGCAATAAAGCTTCAAAAGAGGGATAGTCTACTGGCTCAAGAGGAAAAACTCCTTGTATATATGCTGCACATGTATATGTTGTACAGATGCACTTGAAAAAAAATGTGGAAAAAGAAAATAACTCCAAAAAAAGTGGTGGGTCTGATAGGAAATGATAATCCCACCGGAGTATGTATATAGAGTGCAATAAGCAAAGCTTGAGTTTCATGATCCACCTGTTGTAGCTTGCAGCAGGGAGACTTGGCTACACTGGTCAAGCTCCCAAGGGTACTTGGCTACACTGGCCTTGACCCATTCTCTTCTTCCCCCTCTTCTTGAGCCGGTTGAACTTGAACTTAGAAGGGAATACCCTGCTCCTCGAGGAAAGAGTGGCCAGATTGAGGTCATAGAGTTACCTTGTTGGGGAGGGTTGTCAAGTTGCCATTTCTGAGGTGGAGAGCTTAGACCTCACTTTCACAGGACAAGAAAAGATTCATGGTCTTCAGGGTTTGTGATTGATGACTTGTTCTGATCTGGAGCATTGAGGAGTCTTGGTTATAGATTAGTGGAACTTAGAGGCTGTTGAGTTTTAGACTTAAGTCCAAATAAGGTTCCGATAAATTAATAATCCAAAGATCTGATCGAGCTCCATACCCCAATTTAATGAAGGCAAGTTTAATAATCAACCTTGATCCTTGTACATCCTCTTTTTCTTTTTCTTTCTTTCTTTTTCACTTCTTTTTCAAATAAGTGTTTGCTAAGGGACTAGCAAAGTTAAGTATAGGGGGGTGATGAATACTCATTCATCACTCTTTATTCTTATATTTTAGCTACAAAAACCTTTGCAAATGCATGTAGATATGTATAAATACAAATAATTACCAAAAGCATGCATTGTGTAAAAACCTATAATTAGCATGTTTTTGTGCAAAAATAAAAGAATAAAGATTAAAAAGAAAAAGAGGGAAATATTTAGAATAAATATTGAGCAACCTAACCCAAGGGAGGGCTCAGCATGGGCCTGACCGCATAAAAGCTAAAGTAGAGGGAGATAGGAGCTCTTGAGTGTAAATATTTATGTAAATAAAATAAAGATATTTTCCTCATCAAAAATATGCTTGTAAATACTTGTATATATCTATAAGTATAAAAACAAAAGAAAAAATTAAAAATCAAAAAGAACAAAAACACCCCTTCTCATCTTGTATATAAACCACTCTTCCATATTTATCTAACCTTGTAAATAAATAAAATCAATTTTTATAATTTTTGTGAATAGTCTATATTATATATTGTAAATAAATAAAATAAAAACAATTAAAACAAAATCAAAATAAAAATAGCAAAATTAAAAATACAAAAATACATTGTACATATACCATGTATATAAATGTAAATACATATTTATTTTACTTATGTATATAAATAATAAAAATAAAATAAAAATACCTTTTTATTCCTTATTTTATAATAAAAATAAATAAAATATTAAATGGCGGTAAAATTGCATAAAAATAATAATTAAAAAAATCAAAAAAACCTAATAGTGTACATATACCTATATAGTACATACTATGCATGTACCTTAGTTTTATTTCTAAAAATTAATTAAAAATCACTAAAAAAATATAAAAAAATAAAAGAAAAATATTTTGTGTTTTGAGTTTTTGCTAAATCGGCCCCTAGCTACCCTAAATTTTCACTCCAAGATCCAGCCACGTGGCTGATTTCTATTGGGTCCTGGGGATGTTGACCGCCCGGTCAACTACCCCCCCTGGACCACTTTGCACGGTTCTTAGCGGGTAAGCCCGCTTCTCGGATTTTTAGCGATTAAACCCGGATCCCATTCACCCAAACCCCGGGTCCGACTTCTTCGCGATTCACCCGACACCCTCGCTGGAGCTGCACCCTCGGGATCCGCGCGCTTCCACGCCCTACCCGACCTCATCTTCCCGGACCCTCGCCCATATTTAGCTCGAGCTCCGCCACCTCATTTCTGGATCTTTGGCCATTTGTTTCCTCCTCCTGTGAGCTCCAGAGAGACCGCGAGAGTGACAGCTTGCGCCTCGACCTGTCGAAGCGAGGAGAGGAGGCGAGTCCATCGATCCGGCGAGCTACGCCGCCGTATCTCCGCCATTAGCTGGAGCTTGAGCCTCGGAGGGAGACGCTCCTCGAGGCGATGACCAGGAGCTTCCCCAGCTCCTGCACAGTCTCTCCGACCACCCAGGTAACCTTGTAGGTCCTTATTTTTCGCTGATTTCCATTTACGCCCAAATCGCGTTGCCGCCGTCCATCTTTTATTCCGACTACTCCATCACTCCGTTCGATTATCGGAATCGACCATCGCCTTCGCCATCTCCCCGCGCACCTTCTTCACCCCTCCATCCAACCCAGCTCGCACAGGAGCTGGGAGTCAAGCTCTTCCGTCTACCCCCTTCGCCGGAGCTCGCCATCTCGACCCATCAGCCACCGTCGCTCCGCCTAACTGGGTCGAGGCATTTTGCCCTCGACCCACGAGTCTCTTGGTGACCTTTGCAAGTGCTACCAAGCCCATCTGAGGGCTTTGGTCATTCAGGCCAGGAGCCTCACCTCCGCCGACCTCGCCGGAGCTCTCCAGAGCTCGGCTGGGCCATCGGAGGGCATCAGTAGCAGCGCACCATCACGCCGGAGCTTCTCCGACCCTCAGGCGCAGCAGAGGAGGTCAGGAGCGCACTCACGAGGCCGGCGAAGTTCGCCGGCCACCTGTTCTTCCACGACCTTCAGAAGCCGTCCGATCGCCCCTCTCGCTCCAGGTTCATCTGAACCATCCGTGTTGGAGCAGCCGTCATCGTTCGATCAAAAGGAGGAGAGATCTGGACCATCCGATGCTCGAGGGTTAACCATCCGCGCCTGACACCGTCCGATGCACCACGTGGACTAACCCCCACCGTTGGATCATACCGAGGAGAGCAGCGTTGGACCCCCAGTCGCCCTTGACCGCTCGATCAGACACGTGGCGTCCATCCAGCCGCTCCGAGTAATAAAGGGTAATTTAACCTTAGGCCCCGTCTTTTCTTTCATTTCATTTTAGTCCTGTAAATATTGAATTCAATTGTTTAGTTTTAGGGTTATTTGCATAGTGGACCCCGTACTTTATTTTATTTGCTTATATACTACTATGTGTTGTATGCCACGTGCTTCGTCACGTGTTTGTCTGGTTTATTTGCAATAGAGGCCCCTGTAGTTCTGGTTGTTCTTGAATGAATAAAAGCTTTTATCTATTTGCATTTATACCCCTGTGCGTGATTTATTTCGACATGTGCGTGATATTTGTGGGTATTTTGCAGATAAGCCCTTGGACTTTTGGTACCTGTTACCAATAAGTCCTCGGGACTTATTTTCTTTGCATTTGGGTCCCTGAGTGCCCCAGGCACGCGTGTGGCGCGTGTTTTGCTAGGTAAATTGCACCAAACCCCCCATACTCTTGGTTATTTGCACTTTGGTCCCTGTGCACAATGCCCCTTCTTTATTTTTAAATAAAATAGCAAAACACCTCCAAATCCAACGAAAATTGGACACATGGCTCCTGCCATGGTGTAAAATTTTCGTGGATTTTTTAGGACATTTTTTATTTCATTTGATATTTTTAAAAATCAAAAAACCCTTAATTTTGCTACTGTCTACCTTTAAAAACCCAAAAAAAATATTAAAACTCACTTAAAAATTCCATAAAATTACCCACTGTTTGTCTTGCTTAGTTTGATTTTTTAGCCAATTTTGGCTATTTTTCATTACTGAAAACCACTAAAATTTGAAAAACACTTAAAAACTTATAAAAATTCTAGTAATTAATCCAAAAATCCAAAAATAATAAAATTGGTGCCTAAATTCTCCTTATTTTGTGTTCTTTACAGGAAAATTACCTCTCAGCCATTTTGGGGCCCTTAGTTATTTTATCTAGGCCTTTTTGGCTCGGCTGGACAGTACCATTTATTTCAGTCACTTTTTGATTTTTGGAAAATTAAATAAATATCAGAAAATTATCAAAAATTCACCAAAAATACTAAAAATTATAAAACACATAAAAATATTTTTGTTTGAATTTTTGGTTGATTTTTAGTGCCTTAAATAAATTGTTGAAGTGTGTATTTCTTTGTTTGTTTTATTTTCTTAATACATTAAAAAAATCCAAAAAAATATAAAATAAATTAAAAACCACTAAAAATAGTTTCTTCTTTTGTTTTATTTCTTTTTACTACTTCGTAGGCCGAGAGGCCAACCCGTGCTCCTTGAGTTCGACCCTGGTCGCTATACCAGATTAATCCAATAGCAGGACCGCTATTTTGTGTTTTATCTGTTTTATCTCTATTAGTGGTTCATTTTTCTTGATTGACACATCTGAGTGACTGAGGTCGCAACGACCATTTAGATACCTTTGCCTTAGTCGCTCGGATTTTCGTGTCATCAAGCCCCTCTTTTTATATCCCTCACCCGACGCCGTCTTTCTTCACTCGCAAGAAAAACCTCTCACGTCGTCTCTCTCTCTGATTCTTCCTCTCACGGACGAACGTCTTCTTCTTCTCCTCTCGGCTGCAGTTCTCTGAGGTACAATCGAGGACGATCCCGTTGGTGTGCGCCGACGTCGATCGTGAGCCGTCGTATCCTGGGAGTAGATCGCCAGTAACCTACGCACTGGTATTGTGGGGGCGATATCTTCTCTAAGGACAATCCATTTCATGGACGCTTCGGTGACTTCTAAACTAATCTTTATTTCATTTTGGTTGTCGCAATATGTTTATTGCTTTACTTTTTCTGGATCATGCCCTTGTTTATATTTCCGTTCATTTAATTGGTTCCTGGTTGCATATTATAATCAGATAATGATTGGAAAACATACGATTAATATAATCTTATTCGGTGTTGTTTCTCTGTTAATTCATTTGGATCCGACGATTTACTGTTTAATATATGCATTGGCAATCTTGTTTACAACAATCTTAGAGAAGATATCCGGAACCGATTATAGAATTATGTCGGAAACAATGTTTAAATCGAGGGTAGATATGACCGGTATGCCTGAAAAATTCGGTGGACAGAATTTTAAGCGTTGGCAACAACGCATGAAGATCTGCTTAACAACCATAGGGTTAATCTCGATGCTTGAAACCGGCTGTCCTACGGTGGAGGCAGAAAACCCCTCACCCGATAGCCATAAGGCGCAATCTGCGTGGAAGGAACGTGACCGTATATGTCATGGTTGCATCTTGTTGGCTCTGTCCAACACGTTGTTTGACGTATATTGTTCATCCACGCAGACTGCGAAGGGGCTATGGGAAGACTTGGATCGGAAGTATAACACCGAAGACCTCGATATTGAGAAATACTCCGTAGCTAAGTTTTTGAAGTTTTCCATGGCCGAGGGAAAGTCAGTTTCTGAACAGGCACACGAGTTTTTACTTCTGCTTCATGGTTTAGAGGATGCTGAAATGAAACTTCCAGAGAAGTTTCAAGTCATGTGCATCATAGAAAAATTCCCCAAGTTGTGGGAAGACTTCGGTATGACCCTGAAACACAGAAAGGGGAAAATTTCTATGGATGACTTGATGGTGGCAATTGCCATAGAGGAGGAACACAGGAAACAAAAACCTGTGTTTCCTGTTGATATTCAGGCTAAGGTCAATTTTATGACCTCGAAGGGCAAGGATAAGAAGGGAAAGGGTCCTAATAACAATAAAATGAAACCAAAAGGCAAGATCCAGAAAAAGGCAAAGAATAAACCCTGCTGGCTATGTAATCAGGTTGGCCATTGGAAGAAGGACTGTCCGTCCTTGAAGGCTCAACCTAAGGCTACAGACGGGAGTCCACAAGTGAACATGATCACTATGGGACTCGGGGCTAGCGAGGGGTATGTCTCTGTAAAACCTGAACTATACCATATCCATGATCCAAATGAGTGGCTCGTGGATACGGGAGCCAATGTAAATATATGTTCTGACAGAACATTATTTTCTTCTTATCAGACCTACAGCGGTGGGACTATGAAGATAGGGAACGATTCTGCAGCCAGGGTGCTAGGGTCGGGACAAGTCAACTTGAGGTTCTCCTCTGGACGTGTTTGGACATTGCACAGGGTGCTGCATGTTCCTGACATCAAGAAGAATGTGTTATCTGGCTCTATCTTAGTTAGAAATGGTTTTGAATTAAACTTTAAATGTAATAAAGTTGTTATTCTGAGACATGGTATTTTTTATGGAAAAGGCTATTTGGCTGACTTTGATTTGTTGTTTAGAATTAGATGTGATTCAGTAAACATAAATGAAATGAATGTTTTGAATGCTGAATGGTCTAGTTCTGTGTCTCATGTTGTGAATATTCTAGAATCTTATGATCTGTGGCATGGTAGATTGGGACATGTAAACCTAAATTCAATTAAAAGAATGACGAATTTAGAGTTGATCCCTAAACACACTATTGATAAAACTCAAAAATGTGAAATATGTGTGCAAGCTAAGACACCTACGAAGTCTTTTCAGTCTGTCTAGAGATAGTGAGATCTTGGATCTAGTGCACACAGTTATATGTGAGTTTAATGGTGTGTTGACCCGAGACAATAAGAAATACTTTATCACCTTTATAGATGATGGCAGTAGATACTGCTATGTATATCTAATGAAAACCAAGGATGAAGCCTAAAAGAAATTTCTTATCTTTAAGAATGAGGTTGAGACACAAACAGGAAAAGTGCTTAAACGTCTGAGGTCAGATAGAGGAGGTGAATATACCTCTAACTTATTTGATGAACAATGCAAATCATTTGGCATAGTTCATGAAGTTACGGCCCTATATTCACCGCAATCAAACGGGATAGCAGAACGGTAAAATAGAACCTTAACTGACATGATTAATGCTCTCCTACAGAGTTCTGGACTTCCAACCTATATGTGGGGAGAAGCCTTGAATACGGCTTGCCATATTCTGAATAGGGTGCCTCCAAGACATATGGAAAAGTGTCCCTTTGAACTTTGGAGAAATAGGAAACCGAGTCTAAGATATCTCAAAGTGTGGGGCTGTCTCGCTAAGGTTTTAGTCCCTGAACACAAGAGAAAGAAACTTGGTCCTAAAACTGTTGATGGGGTCTTCTTAGGTTACCTGGAAAATAGCTATGCATATAGGTTCTTGGTAATTCGGCCCGAGATACCGGGCATAGATGTCAACACTATCGTTGAACTCCGTGATGCTACCTTCTTTGAAGATGTCTTTCCGTTGAAGACTGGGATTCCTCAGAATCTGACCATTGAGGGCGCCTCTACATCAAGATCTATTCCAGATCAAGTGGAAAGGATAACGAATGTGGGGGTTGAGACTCAACCTGAACCCAATGATCTTACTGAAGAGATTGAGCCGAGGAGTAAAAGACCTCGGATAGCCAAGGATCTGGGTAGCGACTTCGTTGTCTACCAGATCGAGGGCGATCCACCAAGTTACAAGGAAGCCATGGCTTCATCTGAAGCAAAACAATGAAAGGATGCCATCAAATCTGAGATGGATTCCATTATGGCTAATGGGACTTGGGAGTTGGTTGATTTACCCAAAGGATGCTCTACCATTGGGTGCAAGTGGGTGTTTAAGAGAAAGCTTAGACCTGACGGATCAATTGAAAAATACAAAGCTAGATTAGTTGCCAAGGGCTTTAGGCAAAAGGAAGGTGTCGATTACTTTGATACATATTCCCCTGTGACTAGGATGACCACAATCCGGATGCTCATAGCATTGGCATCTGTATATGATCTCTCTATCTACCAGATGGATGTGAAGACCGCCTTCTAACATGACGATCTTGAGGAAGAGATGTATATAGATCAACCTGATGGGCTTGTGACTCCTGGGAATGAGGGAAAGGTTTGCAAGCTTGTGAAATCCCTTTACAGATTGAAACAAGCACCAAAGCAGTGGCATAAAAAATTTGACAAGACTATTTCGTCATGTGGCTTTAAGGTTCATGAATCCGACAAGTGTGTCTATTCCAAAGTGAAAGGTGATTAGTGTATTGTCTTGTGCCTATATGTTGATGACATATTGTTGTTCAGATCACATATGAGGATTATTAATGAGAATAAGGTTTTCTTGAGTAGCAAGTTTGAGATGAAGGACATGGGTGTTGCTGATGTGATCTTGGGTCTCAAACTGACAAGGTCAGTTGATGGGATTGTAATTTCTCAATCTCACTATGTTGAGAAAGTACTTGAGAAATTTGGATATAAAGATTGCAAAGCTGTAAGCACTCCTTTTGATTCATCCAAAACACTGTTTAAGAATAAAAGTGGAGTACCTGTAACCCAGCTAAGGTATTCACAAGTGATAGGAAGTTTAATGTATCTTGCAAATTGCACGAGACCTGATATTTCATTCTCGGTTGCAAAGCTGAGTAGATACACTATCTATCCTGATCGTACTCACTGGGAGGCTCTGGATCGGGTACTGAAGTACTTGAAGGGAACTATTTCCCTTAGTTTGCATTATGGTAGACATCCATCTGTACTAGAAGGATACAGTGATGCAAGCTGGATAGGGAAAATAGAGGAGTCTGGGAGTAATGGTGTTACAGGGTATGTATTTACCCTTGGAGGCGGTGCAGTCTCCTGGAGGTCTGTGAAACAGACCATTCTAGCTCGATCCACTTTTGAGGCCGAGCTGTGTGCTTTGGACACCAATGGAATTGAGGCTGAATGGTTAAGGGAACTTCTGTCTGAAATTCCCATGGTAGGCCAGCCTGTTCCTGCGATCTCGGTACATTGTGATAATATGACCACAATTGCCAAGATCAAGAGTTCAAAGTTCAATCAGAAAACAAGGAGACACATTCTAATCAGACTTAAGACGTTAAGGGATTTGGTGTCTCGAGGTGTGTTGGCTGTGGATTTTGTTGGATCCAAAGACAACACGGCAGATCCATTGACTAAGGGACTTGATAGATCTTTAGTCCTAAAGTCTAGGCTTGGGATGGGACTGAGACCCATTGGGAGTTCCTCTACAGTAGCAACCCAACCTATCTGAGTGGAGATCCCACAAAGTAGGTTCAATGTGGTAATAACAAGCTGTTTGGAGAACTGATTGGCACTCTAATTTTAATGTGTAAGCATGAGTGTCTTATCCCTGGAAGCCTGAGTGCCATTTAAATTGCAAGTTTAGGAAGAGCGTAGGCTCTGAATGGGTTCAAGCCTTTGGGCAGGATGTTAGCAGTGCATCCTTGGAGAACGTCACCTATGTGAGTGTTACTGTGGGCCGCAGTTAAAGGAAGAGGGTCTTTCCTGAACACACTCATGAAACAGGATAAGGGTGTATGGCCTTTAAGAGCACCAACCCTGAAGATTGTACCAAGAACAACGCTTTATTGTTTCTACCATATACTTTAACACCAAGGTCTGAAGTTCAAGACGTAGTTCACTTCGTTCCTGTTAAAGTGAAAGTAGTAAACTCAGGTAGAGGTTCAAACCGGAAGGTACCTTTAATGAAAGCAAAGAGTGGGCAGCCGAAAGAAGTCTCTTAAATTCTTTTTGAATCTCTTTTTCAAATTGGTGAATTCGTGGGGGATTGTTGTATTAAAATTGTATTTGAGGTTTTAATTGGAAAACCCATTAATTACAATTGGCATTTATTTGGTTTCAATTAGAAAATCAAATGGTTTGGAGGGAAAGTTGGGAATTCTCAAATTTGAAACATGATTGAGTTTGGGTGGAAGTTTAGTACCATACCTTAGAGATTTAAACTTTTGGTGGACTTATATATGAGTCCACACACCAAGCTCTTGTAGCAATAGTAGAGAGAATGAATGGAGGACCACACACGCGCGCGCGCGCTCCGCTCCGTCTCCGGCTCGGGCTCGGGCTCGGGCTCGGGCTCGGGAGAGTCAATTCGGATCTCGGATCTCGATACTTTTGCTGCGGGTTTCATTTGGCTGATCGAATAAATTAATTAGACAAATTAATTTAATTGCGATCACATTGTGAATCAGACTTGATCCAAACGGCTCGAGTTAGCCGCGGGTTTGGAATTCGAATGGACACGCCCGTTGAGGGACGTTTTCGAAAACCAAAGGTCACCGCGTGCTAGGGCACGCGAGCCCCTCTTTTTATATCCCTCACCCGACGCCGTCTTTCATCACTCGCAAGAAAAACCTCTCACGCCGTCTCTCTCCCTCTGGTTCTTCCTCTCACGGACGAACGTCTTCCTCTTCTCCTCTCGGCTGCAGTTCTCTGAGGTACAATCGAGGACGATCCCGTTGGTGTGCGCCGACGTCGATCGTGAGCCGTCGTATCCTGGAAGCGGATCGCCAGTACCCTACGCACCGGTATTGTGGGGGTGATATCTTCTCTAAGGGCAGTCCATTTCATGGACGCTTCGGTGACTTCTAAACTATTCTTTATTTCATTTTGGTTATCGCAATATGTTTATTGCTTTACCCTTTCTGGATCATGCCCTTGTTTATATTTCCGTTCATTTAATTGGTTCCTGGTTGCATATTATAATCGGATAATGATTGGGAAACATACGATTAATATAATCTTATTCGGTGTTGTTTCTCTGTTAATTCATTTGGATCCGATGATTTACTGTTTAATATATGCATTGGCAATCTTGTTTACAACAGGGGCGAACCTATGGAGCTCCACGATAAGCTTATCACTATCAAATTTCTCAATGTTGTTGCATTGTTGTTTACAGGCGAAGTTGTTGCAATCAAAGTGGAAGGGCTACCCCAAGTGCCGTTAGAACCACTGCCAAGTGATCTAAGAAAAGGCCCACCTCAAGCGCCTGTATCACCGAAAGACATCACCCCGGAAGAACCACTTCTATGGAATACCGATTGCGAGAAGAGGGAATCGATGGTATTGGTTCCACCCAATGCACCAATGCCGTCCTCCTCATCCCTCCCTAACTCTCAATCCACAACAAGCATCACCTCCATCCCCACAAATCCACTGCAGGAACCCGTCACCCATCATAAGGGCTCCTTTACATATGAAGAGCTCCGCATTGCAACAGGAGGGTTCTCCGACGCCAACTTCCTGGGAGAAGGTGCCTTCGGGTACGTGCACAAGGGAGTGTTAGCGAATGGGAAGCAGGTTGCCGTGAAGCAGCCCAAGGCAAATAGTCAGCAAGCGGAGAGGGAGTTCCTGGCCGAGGTGGAGATCATCGGCCGGGTGCATCATAGGCATCTCGTTTCCTTGCTTGGCTACTGTATCGATGCAGACAAAAGGCTGCTTGTTTACGATTTCGTTCCCAACAATACCCTGACTTTCCATCTTCACGGTACGTGATTGCCAGGCTCTGCCTAATCAACTATTCTTCCTTTCGTTTAGTCTTATTTTTTGTGACACTAAAATATTGTTTGTTTATATCTATCTATCTTTAACTTTCTTAATCTGCCCAATCCGTTCTTTGGGATAGGGATGGGGCGACCAACTATGGATTGGTCCAAGCGAGTGCAAGTCGCCATTGAAGCTGCCAAAGGGATAGCCTATCTCCACGATGACTGTGAGTTGTGATCTTATTGAATTGCTTCTGCATATTACCTATTGTGATCCATCTCCTAGTTTCGTTATATTACCATGGATAGAGAGCTTCTTCTTACGTCTTCTTGACATGTATTTCCAGAACTTAGGACCTCCTCCCCGCAACCTTTCCACTCAGCCAATGAAAAATGATAAAACATGATATACCTATTATCCTTCATCCTTGTTTAAATTGCGGAAAACCAAAAATCCTATTTATGTAATGGATAGATCAATCCATTGACCTACTGATATAAAGCAGATCGGACTATTTCCAGAACTTAGGTCTCATGTCATGTTATTTTTCTTATGACTGATGGATTAGCCAGGATAAGAATCATCCCGTTTCCTTGGTAACGAAATTCTATAAGCAGGTCAACCGAGAATTGTCCATAGAGATATCAAGGCGTCAAACATCCTTGTTGATTTTAACTTTCATGCCAAGGTAAGGAAGACATCGTAATTTATTATACGCGGGTGGCACGTTACTTCGTACTGAGATACTGCAGGTTGCGGATTTTGGCTTAGCCAAGTCTTTTGTTGACGAGGGCACTCATGTGACAAGTGGAGTCATGGGGACCTTAGGGTGAGTCCATCCCATCTCCTCTTTTGGATTCCAATGTCCCATGCCTTTCTCATATTGGGTGTGAGAGGATCTAACGGATTCTGGGAGTACAGTGCGGGAACTAAATCAAGACAGAAGCATTTATTCGATTCTTAATACTATATATGTTTTCAGATATTTGGCTCCAGAATTCTTAATAAGCCGGAAAATCACGGAAAAATCCGATGTTTATTCCTATGGCGTGGTGCTGCTGGAGCTTATTACTGGACACCAGCCTGTTGTTACGAATGATACATGTGATGCGGTTAGCGTCGTCGATTGGGTCAGTTCATTCTGAATGCAATAGACACTGCTTTCTCTATCATATTTGCTTTTATCAATGGCAAGAAATGCCAAACAGATATGAGTTGAGCAGCACAATTCAGCAACTACTACATTTTTAACGCGGAAAAGAGAATTATCCCATGAAAGGAGAACAATAACTTTTTTATGAACATCACAGGCAAGACCGCTGCTTGATCAAGCACTGAAGGACGATGGCTACGAAAGCCTTGCGGATAGAAAACTGGGGGGCAGCTACGACGGAGACGAGATGGCTCGCATGGCAGCCTGTGCAGCGGCATGTGTTCGTCTACTTCCAAAGCAAAGGCCAACCATGACCCAGGTATATAAATTGATAACTCTTGATTATGGCCGTCTTAATTTCCACGATTCTAATTCTTCCTCTACTATCACTGTCAACAAATGATCATTGACCAGGTTGTTCGGATCTTGGATGGCGGCAAGCTCTCAGAGGCTCTGAATGGCGGTGTGCGGCGTGGCCGAGGATCTTCGTATGCGGCCCATCTCGTAGCGGCCTCGGACTAGGAAGAACCAATGGAATATCGGAAAATGTTACAATCTGTAAGGGCCTGTTTGGTTATTGAGTTGGGGTGGGTTGGGGTATCCTCCTGTGAATAGTAGATGTTTGGAGGGTTGGGATGGTTGGAATGATAATTGCGATATGTTGTGAAATTGATTATGTGTTATATTAATTTTTTTAATTATTATAATATATTTTTTATGTTAATAAGTGTATTTGAACAAGGTTAAAAACTAATATACCAAAGAAATTGTAAGGTCAATAGAAGTAATCCCAACCTAAGAATAATGTAGGGTTGGAGCTAAGGTACCCTGGCAATTAGAGATCTCCGGACATTGAATGCCTATACAGTATACGTACATGTTTTCCTCTTTGCTCTAATTATGGAGATGGCGTGGAATATGAGATGCTGCATCCCCGCATCAATGCACTTGTCTTTTTACTACATCAAATTGCCATCGTAGAAATAAATTATTGCAGCGAGGAAATTTTAGATACCAATTTTTTCCTTTGGAAATGAATTTTTGGTGCCACAGGTAAGAGACATACTTGTTACAAATTCATTAGATAATACATGCTACAAAATTTTCATTATCAGATTTGTGGCAACGCCGTTAAATCTATTTTGAACCTTACTTTTAGCAACGGGTTTTCTAATTAAGTCGAAGCTTTTGTTGCTGTTATTATATAATACGATGACATAAATCATCGCAATCATATTTTTTTTTGAAATATATGATAATGGTATATTTATATCTCTTATGATTTCATTTACTTATGGATTAATAATATATTCTTAGATGAAAATATGTTTACGCTGTATTTTAAATTAATTTAATGTACATTTAACTTATTTTAAAAAGAAAAGGGTTCATTGTCACATCGTTTGTTGGTTTTGTGGTGGGGGAAATTCCCTGTATATATAGTTTTAAGTGTTTGTTGTGTAATATTGTTTCTTTTTCTGATAATGACGAGAAAAACTCTTCTTTGGTTTTACCGCACATATGCAGGATTTTAAGGCCGACTTTCCATGCTAACCTTTATTTTCTGACACTTCTTAAACTCGAGATGAAGGAAACAAAAGGCTGAATTAAATTTGAAATGCATCAAATTTCGGCATGCACTCACGGAGTTAATTTGTTTGGCAGAAATAATAAATACAGGAACTCGTAACTATTTTTTTACAATTAATTTTGGAGGAATATCCCGACCCGATCCTTTTTATACGAAACCAATAGGATCATTCACTATGTCATCCATTGTAAATAATAACAATGACATTATTTGTTGTAAAATTAATTTTTATACTTAAATTAACAAAAAATATTATATATGCTATTATATCATTAGCGACAGTGTATATAGAAACACTTACCATTACTATTTATCAAAATTTTAGTTAATTTTCGCTATTTTTTTAGTTCAACTTTTAATGACAATTAGTTAATTTTTTTTAAAATAATAATGAACAAGAATTGATATATTAGCCATCACTAATTATATGGCAAGAAATAACAATTGTCGTTGATTTCAAGTATAAAAAGCATTTTTGCATTGAATAAAAAATCGTCATTATAAATTTAACAATAAAAATCATAGTTATTGGTTTAAAAAGGTATTAGTATAGACCCATTTTGTTGTGGTACACATACATTTATGTCACCTCTCTTCTATGGTGCTATTTCTCAACTAAAGAGAGAGAACTTTGCTTGAAATTGCATTTTTGTCCACGTTGCCAAGGATTGTCCATATTTTCCTACCATCGGTGTTGAGCTTGAATAAAAGCCCTTAAGATGCATCCACTATGTTTGAATTTATGCCCTTAAGTAACTCTGTATCCAACCTCTCCAACTTCCAACCCTAAACCTAACCCTTGTTCATATCATGACACATCTCCCTACCCTATTCTCAACCTTGAGCCCTCTGCCCCGCTCACCAACTTTCCTTTCTACATCTCCTTTGATCTACTGGCCTTCCCTTCAGTTGTGCGGCAACTGGTCACCCTCTGTCGTAACTCGCCCTCTCCCTCCCACTAGGTCTTCATCAGCATGCCTCTTATCTACCCTTTGGACTATCCGCCACGCCTCATGGCCCTCTTCCTCCTCCAAGCCCCATAGCTCATTTCTCCTTGCTGCTCCAAATAGAAGGTATGTGGGTTCAATGCCCCTCCTTGTCATTTTTGTATGACATATATTATGTCTGCAGTGGTCGATAAGGATGAGGTCGATCTACATTTATAAGCTGGCATTGCAGCTCTTGCCAGATGTTGGGAGCACATTTTGGTTTTTTATGTCATGGGAAATATGCCTTATCTTTTTTTTTAAAAAAAAGATTAAAATTCATTCATCAAAATAGTGGTTAAATACGTTGAGAACATCAGACAGGATCGGATGGGCCCCCACAGACGCGGGGCAAAAATTTACCACCACCTTAGATATAAAATAACAAAGTATCAGCTTAAAACGCCCTACATCAGAGCAATTAAGCCAACCAGATAATACCCCCAAAGCTAGTAATGAAACCACCCAAAAAACCAACAAGATATGATTTTAGCAGGTCTACATTCACTTCCGGAGTAGCCAGCAACGGACGTTGATCCGAAAGATGACACGGATCAAAGTTTTGACGATAACCCTGCAGAGGCGCTCACCGTGATCGCCAGGAAAGGAGGGAGAAAAAGAAACTCCGAGCCAGAGCTGAGGAGAGAATCACAGGGGCAACACAACCAAAAACGAGTAGGCAGTAAATTCCCTAAGTTTATAATTAACAAAATTGTAGCAAAAAAAGTTCATCAATGGATTTTTAGATTAGGGTTCCGCCTATTCTAAAAGCATAAACCATGGAAGCCTCGTCAATAACCTTTTTTTCTTAAAAGGGACACCATCAAAAGCTAATTTACAACGTTCTCTCCAAATTGACCACCACAAAGTAGACACTATGGTCCATCGTTTCCATTGAACCTCAGTTAGAGGGTTCAATTTACCCGTAGTTATGAAAGTCCAAAAAACATCAAATTTTGGTTGAGATCCACATTTAGCGAAGATATCACGAGTAACCACACAAATTTTGAATAGGTGTATGTAGCTTTCAAGATGATTATGACATAAATGGCATCTATTCGCTGACGAGATTTTCAGCTTATGGAGTCCATCTTGTGTTATAATTTTTTTATGACCTAGAAGCCAGATGAAATAAGATCTCCGAGGGACAAATTTTTTTTTCCAGAAGTTAGTGTGCATAGTAGACCGTAATCCCCCATCACCGAAAAGTGAGTACAAGTTTTTGGTGATGGATTTATTATTTGTTGTCTCAAAACCAAGATAACATATCATATCTTTTTTTGGAGGGATTAATAGCTCCAAAAATTTCCCTAAAGATATTTCTTAAGGCAGCCACACTACCCCACATACCAATAAGGATCCTGTTTCCAGAGCTTTGCATCAGATAAACATTGCTCTCCATTTCTCCAAACCCGCATTAACTGAAATCTGAATATTTTTTTATAAACGATTTGAAGTTTGGGAAAATATGTATTAGAGGTTTCTTGTTGATCAGAGGGTCTTTCCATAAGTAAGAATTATTGCCCCTACCAAGATTCTTTTGAAGAACCGAATGAAGAGGTTTCGAGCCCCTCAAATGACTTTTTCAAACAGTAGAATGACTTGCTTTTGAACCATCGGTAATAGTAATCGGTCCTCCCTGATAGTAGGTAGCACTTAGCGAATCCGAGATCCGTGGATTTCTGAAGTTTACCAAATTTATCACTGATTTGGAAAGAAGAGCATCGTTAAACAATTTCAAATTGAGTATACCACATCCATCATTTATGACAGGTCGAGTGACTTTAGACCACGCCACCTTCGGGCTTTCTTTCAAGCCTGAGTTTCCAGCCCACAAAAATTTACGTCTCATCTTATCGAGCTTCTTGATGATTCCAATATGGATTTTTAAACAAGACATCACATGTATGATAATGGGCGTTAGAGATGAATTTAGAAGTGTCACTCTCACTGGAAGGGTGAGCATTTTAGCTTTCCATCCCTGGAGTTTTGTCCTAAACTTTGCGATAATAGAATACCAATCTTTGTTCAACAATCTTTTCCTGGGCAAGGGGAAACCAAGATAGCTTAAAAGAAAAGTTCCTTCACTCCAATTTAGAGTTTCTTTGATTTTTGAAATCTCATCTCATGTAATATTTAGGCCATAAAAAACTGATTTGTTATGATTTATTTCCAATCTAGAAAGCTTACTGAAGATCTTCAAGTGGTTAGGATATTTTTTAGATCCTCCTCATCATATTCAAGAAAAATAAGGAGAACATCCGCAAATTGAACGTTTGTGATCATTGCTTCTATTCCCCTTTTATGATATCCCTTGAATTTTTTATTATCAACCAATTTGGCTAACATGGCATCTAAGATGGAAAGTGAATGAATAAAAAGATAAGGTGAGATGGGGTCTCTTTGTCTCACCCCACTGGTCGAATGTATGAAGCCTACGGATGAGCCATTGACTTTGAAAGAGACGTCCGTATTTTCCAGAAATGCTGAGATCCAGGTAATAAAGATGTTAGGGCAATTTGCTGCCTTTAGAGGATCTAAGATGGACGACCAATGGAGAGTGTAGAAGAAATTACGAAAATCAATTTTAAGCATCAAAGCTTTGGTCCACATTCGGTCCCACTCACTAATGATAGTGGATATAACAATGAAAGCATCCGATGTTGACCGATTCTTTGGGTCTGTTTGGTTGCTGGGTTGGAGTGAGTTGGGGTAAACTAATTGGAATAGTAGCTGTTCGGGATGGTTATAAGGATTGGAGAGGGTTGAAATAAAGAATGTGATGTGATGTCACTATGATTTGTGATAGAATTCCATCCCAAGAAAAGAGAGGGATAAACCGGGTTACCCCAGGGTAACCCGATTACCAAATGAGCCTTAAGAACACGCATTACGAGGGTAGAATTGCATTGGTCAAAAAAGGAGCCCATGTGGTCGCAATAGCCTTCGAGATTATTCTAATAGACAGGTTGATCAAACTAATCGGCCAGTAATTTTCTATGTTTGTTGAATCACCATTCTTGAAAATTAGAGTGATCAATGTGATGTTTAAATGTTGGAAATTTTTCCCCCGAAATCCATGGGTGCGTAAATCCTCAATGAGTGCCATGAAATCATTTTTTTAGAAAAGGCCAACATGCTTTAATGAACTCAATTGTTAGACCATCCCGTCCCGGAGCCTTGTTCCTCTTAAAGCTCTTGATTGTCGCTTCAATCTCGTCCAAACTGAAAGGATTTGTGAATATCCCGTGGCCATGAAATCTAGGAACAAGATCAAAAGGTATATCACACGAATTTTCCATTGAACCTTGGTCTCTAAACAAATTTTCATAAAACTTGACAATCACTGTACTCATGGATTCAAGGTCAAAGACCAACTCGCCCACATCATTTTGGAGTACTCTAAAGTGATTTCTTGAAGTCTTTGCAGAGACCATCAATTTTAAGAATTTAGTATTTGAAATTCTTTCTTAATAAGTCGGATTTTGGTCCTCTGTTCCCAAATAATCGTTCATCAATTCTCAAAGATTTTAATTTAGCATACAGAACATTAAATAAAGGCCCCTTTGTTAGGTCCCCCTCACTTAATCCAGATTCAAAGTTTGCTATCTCATCAATCTTCTGGATTTCCAAGTTTATGTCTGGAAAGAGGTTTTGTCTCCACCTTTTAATAATCAGGTGCAATCTCTTTTTTGGCAGCCCATCGGTGGAAAGGGTTATCCGAAAGTAAATTTTGATTCCAAGAGTCCCTAACCAAAGGCAAGACCGAATCTTTTCGCAACCAAAAAGATTCGATCCTGAAAATTTTGGATACCTATTTAAATATACCCCCATACAGGACCAATTATGATCTGAATAAGTCTTGGGAAGTCTTCTAACTCTGTTTCTTGGGAATCGATCCTGAAATAGTAAGTTGACCAAGATTCTATCAATTATTGACCAAGAGTTACCATCCGTTGAACCAGACCATGTAAATGTTGTTCCTCTCTCTTTGATGTCAAACAAACCCACTTTATTTATCCAATTGTCAAATCTTTTTTCATGAGCCTTAAGTGGTATTTTTGGAGATACGATCTTTTGAGATTCTAATGAGGATGAAATCCCCCACTAACATAGTTGGTACTTCCGATAAATGAAGTTGGTTCAAGGCTTCAAGAAAATCTTCCTTAAGTTCATCCCTTGGTAGGCCGTAAACATTAATCACTTTACAATCCTCATTCAAGAGTATAGTTTTGAAATCCAAGATTGAGAAAAAATCAAAGTCGGTTGCATATTTAAGAGCAAGTATTGTATGATCCCAACCCGTAAGGATTCCTTCAGTCTTGACAATCCTATTTGAGTGCCACACAAAATTTGAAAACTGTTCCTGAAAATCTGTAGGTGGAGAAAATCTACATTTAGTTTCTTGTAGACAAAGGATATGAATCTGGTTTTCACTCATTAAGTTTTTTAATCTGTCCCATTTTCGAGGCCCCCCAAACCACTTATGTTCCAACTGAAAACATTTAACTCTATTATCACGAAGATAAGATCAGAGACACTGCCAATCAACGTTCATAACACTCTAGATCTCCCCACCCTCACAGACAAGTTTTCAACACTTAACAAATCCTCAATAAAACGATTTTTCTCCCACGAATTTTCAAAGCCAAATTCAAAGAAATTTAGAATATTTTTAGTTCTTGGATCGTCGTTGGGGAAAAAGTTATTTAAAATTTTTAAAGGAGGTGAAAGGCAATCATTAGGCATTTCTTTGCCTTTAGGATCTTGATTTGGAATGGTTGGTTCCTCTCTAATTTTTGATAAAGCCAAGTCCATATTCAGATTTGAATGATTCTGTGGATACCCCTCTGATGAATCTGTGATTCATCACATCAAAAGTCAAAAATAGAGCCTTGTTCCCGAGAAAATAGAGGCATATTTCCCTTTATCTTGCATAAATAGCATTCATGCATGCATCCATAATTCATGCATTTTAGGAGCTCATCTGCATTTAAATAAGAAGCCACAAATCCCCTGTAAAATACCTTTTCATCAAATAAACTTCTCTCTATAATATATGTATGTACTCCTCAATAATATAGGGAAGAAGGCCACAAATCACCCTTGTAGAATAACCCAATTATCCAGAGAACCCTTGTACAGTAAAACCCCCATAAAGCCCGCATACAAACTCCTACTTAGGTCCACTCACTATTAGAATACTACATATCAAAAGACCTTCAAAATGAGACTAATTTCATTGAAATTGGAGCTTGTATGAGGAACTTGGGTTTTTGGGGCATTTTGTATACTACATATGTATATTTATGTAACTTTGTATTTATGTACCATATTTGACCTCATCTCCATCTTTGGCCAACATGAAACTTGTAGATCTCACCAAGATCTACAACTTTCATGTTTTGAGTTTTTCCAAATTCGGCCTCCTCCTCTTTCTACACGTGTTTTTCCCTTCGACCACTCACAGCAGGCCACGTGGCACCCTCTGATTGCGCCACGCGGCCCGCTGTCTTTAGCCGATCCGCCCGCGCTCTCCACCGTTGGATCAAGCTCCAGATCCAACGGTCCCTCTGTGACCACGTACGCGCACCCCCTCAACCGTCTGATCATCCCCCACTCTTCATCTCCACCATCCATCAGCGCCTCGCCCACAGAGCGCCACGCGTCACCTCTTGAGCCCTTCATCTGCATCCTCAGCTCTTCCATCTGAGCCGTTAGCCCTCCAATCATCTCAACCGACCGTTCAAACACCTTGACCTGATCAGGGCCGCTCGCTCGCGCCTTGCCTAGCTCACGCCACGTGTCACCACTCACACGCCCAGATCTAATCTCACCCGCCACTTCGCGCCTCCATCTGGCCGTTGGATCACAAGATCCAACGGCCAGGACCTCGTCCCCTACCTCGGGCAGCCCCTCTCTCCCACGATCTCCGCCTTGCGGGAGGGGCCGCCCCTTTCTATTTTTGGCCGCACTCCAGCCACCCTCGCCGGCCACTGTCTCTCCCACGATCTTCCCCACTCTTCCCTCTCCCTCGCCAACACCCTCGAACACCACCATCTCCGCCACACTCGCTCCACCACCTCCATGAAACTCGCCACTCACCCAGCTCTGCCGCCACCTTCGACCTATAAATACACCCTCTCCGGCCACATTCAAGCCCATCCGCCACTCCAGGAGAGAACCCCGAGCTCCAAGCTTCCTCTTGGTGACAGCAAGCGGCCGAATTGTTGAGCGACGAAGGACCTTCTTCTCCGGCGAGATCCACGGTGCACCGCCGTGCCGCAGCCGCCCTCCGCGTAGCTGCACGAGCTCGAGGCTTACCGACCTCTGGAGCGACGACCCCTGGAGCTCAAAACCGAGCCCCAAACCCCAGGTAACCTCCTTCATCCCCTCTCCGATCATCCTCTTCTTTTCATCCGATCTTCTCCGATTTTATTCGCCTTCCACGAACATCTCCACACCTCCTCGACATCCCGACGAGCTCCGCGACGGTGCTAGCATCCTCGCGGGCCGCTCCACTTCGCCATTCACCGCACTTCGACCACCGTCGACTAGCAGCTCCGCCGCTTGGCCGGAGCCACCTCGCCCGATCACCTCAAGCACCCGCAGGCCTCTCCGACCACTCCATTCAACTCCCCACGATCACCAGCACGCTTCGGCTATCCAGCTAACACTTGCAGGTACTCTTTGGACCATTGGCCGGAGCTTCATCGGAGCCTTCCTCGAGCTTCATCGACCAGGAGCGCCAGCCCTCCTCCAGCCATTCCGAGCCCACCGGAAGCTTCGCAGGCGTCCTCCGCTGCTTCCGAGCTAGCTGGGAGCTGACGGAGCTCACTGACGGGGCTCAGCGAGGGAGGCGGAGCTCAGCACCTGTCGCCGGAGCACAGCCCCCTCCTCCGCAGGCGGAGGAGGGCCGTTCGAGGAGAAGGAGCAGCAGCCGTTCGATCTTCAGATCGAACGGCCCTCGTCCCGCCACGCGTCTCTTCACCGCCATCGTCCTCGACCGTCGATCTCGCCGCGGATCAGACGCTCCACCCGCTGCCACGCGTCATCACCGACCACCTTCGGATCCACCTTGATCCAAGGGCCCTCAGGCGGCCACGTCGCCCGCTCCGAGCCTCGGCCTCCAAGCCTAGGCTCGGGCCACCCGAAGCTGATCCGAGGCTAAACCGAGCCTCCGACGTCTCCGAGCCTAGGCCGCCCCACGTGAGGAGCACGTGCGGCCTGGGTAAATTGCACCGACACCCCTGGAGGTTCCCAAAATTGCAGAAAAGTCCCTGTGAAGCAGACATCACGTGAGGCGCGCGTGATTCGTGGAGAATTTGCACTCAAGTCCTGCATAGTCTTGGTAATTGCACTTTAGTCCCTGTCAGCATGTTTATTTCTTGAACATTTATTTTCCAGTATTGCATTTAGACCCCTATGTTTGCACGTGTCCATAGCTTGCATTGTTGATCATTTTTGAATTTTAAAAGTTGCATCTTGTTGAGAATTTTGTCCTCTACCTGGTAGCATACTTGTTGTATTTTTGTTGGTTTTCTTGATTTATTAATGAATTAATTGGTTGATTTGAGTCATATTTTGCCCAGAGATGCCATTTGATTTTTAGTAAATTATCTGTGCCTTCAAAAATCACCAAGAAAATCACAGTAGCTTAAGGACATTGTTTTTAACATCCCATAAAAATTTCACATCATTTGCACGCATAACGAGGCCTGAATAAATAGTTTAGTGATTTCCTTTGATTAATTTTAATTAATTCATTTCACAACATTTTTTTAGTTCTGTCAATTTTCCTAGGTTCCTGATCATTAGACCTTCCTAGGATAATTTTAGTTCTGAGAAATATTGTGTTTTGATATTTATTAAAAATTAAACATTGAAAATCACACTGTTTGTTTAGTTAATTCATAGAATATTCATTTTGAGTCGAAAAATTCCAAAAAAAATTAGTGTAGGTCATTTTCATCATAAGCAACCTTCTGGCCAATTTTCATAATTTTTGGACTGAATTTGATATATCAATTAAATCTAACTTGAAATTGGCTAAGGATTGTCTGCATTGTCTACATAGTAATTAAAAAGACCAAAAAAAAATCGTTCCCCGAATCTCGAGCACTTGTGAATTGATGTAATCAACCTAAGGAGACAGATGCCTCCCTGAGATCGACCTTGGACTTCACCAAGTAAAAAAAAACTACATCACTTAACATTAATAGCTAAGTGATTTTTGATTAATCCCTCGTATCCGACTGCAACGAATATCATTACTTGATTTGGAAGGTCTTTGATAAGTTCCCCACGGATGGGTTTATCGGTAGGGATGAAAACGGATCCGGATATATCCGGATCCGCTTACCGTATTCGAAAAATTATCGAATACGGATATCCATATTCGGATATTGATTCGAATACGAATCGAATATGGATATGAGTTCTAATTTTTTTCGGATACGGATATGATCATGGCATAAATATTCGGATTCGGATCCGAATATCCGAATACAACATTTAATTTTGTAACATTTTACTTAATGTGATATAATAAACTTTAAGGGCCTTAAGTGTAAAACTCCAAACTCTCTCTTTGATCCAACAAACGAGAAAACCCTAGTCCCATTCGGCAGTTTCCTATTCTCTACTTACCGTCCTTGCGTGTCTGCCTCCTTCCTCCCAAACCCTCGATTTTGCCTCTCCCCCGCAACTACAAAATCTCTCCACGACGTCTCCTCGAACCTCGACCCCTTCCCCACCTCCCCATGATGCCTCCGACGCAACTCCCAGAGCACAGCACCTTCGCCACCTCCGAAGTGACACCTTCACAGACTTTAGTGCAGGTTCTCCTCTCCTCTAGTTCTAGACATATTCCTTTTCTGCTTGATAGTTTCAGACTACGAATTAATTACTATCTATCTCATTTTAAAATATGAATATAATGTAAATGCGCACAAATTCTCTGTTGAACCATGACGAACATAATGTCTAATGTCTGATGTCGTCTTTTTAAAGAGGTCAATCCATGACTAACATACTATCCAGTTTTCATCCTCTCTTCAATTTCTGCAACCTGCTCAATGGAACGAAGCAGCTAATAGATAAATGAAGCTGATAAGGAAAAAACAAGCAAGACAATAAAAGAGTATAAACCATTCTATCTTAGGTACGAGGAATGAAAGTGAAGATGGAGTAGATTATGTCAGTATACTTTACAAGAGGTACGTCTTTTATTACAGAACAACATGTCTTTTTGAATCATATATTGTATCATATCTATGCTAATTTAGATGGACATTTTGATTGACTGTATCTTTTTATCATGATGCAACTTATTATATTCCACTGCTATTTGTATATCTACATGATAACAATTCAATTTGTATATCTACATGATTTTTATTCGATCTGTATTCGAAATAATGTTTATTAGATCCATATTCGAATTCATTCTTTATGTGATCCGTATTTGTATTCACTTTTCATTCAATTCATATCCGGATCCATTCTGTATTCGATCCGTATTCGGATTTGATAAATATCCGATTCGAATTCGTATTCGTGTTTTTAAGGATATGATTTCCTTAATGCATATCCGAGTCATATCCGTATTCGTATTCGATAAAGACGAAGCGAATATGGATATGGAAATAAGCAATATCTGATCTTATCCGATCCGTTTTCATCCCTATTTATCGGTTGACCCTGACTTTGAAGCCATTCCACCGCTAGCTCTAAGTTCGAATGATCGGGTAATATCTTTGATTTTGACAATATTTTGGTAGGACCCCAATGAGTTGGAAATGGAGTAACATTGAGATTGATCTTCTTCCAAGCAGCTCCCATAGGAAGAACGAAACTTTCATCCTCAAGCTCAATGATAGTCCTTGATTTGGTAGGATTTTTAAATCATTTATGAGGTCTATCATGCTCCTCCACCTTGTACAATACAATAGGATTTCGAATTGTGGAGGTCTCCACTAGAGGGGTATCATAGTGTATAAATTTGATACCCCTACTTGTAGACATCGGCATGAAACATACTTCGAAAATACCATCAACGACAGGAGATGTTTTTAACATCGGGTATATCCACAAATAGTCTAATGGGAGATGCATCCTCACAATCATTATCGAGGTCCGGGCACTCGAAATCCAGTAAATTCCCCAATTGTTTAACCAACTTTGTTAAGATGTAGGGGTCACGATGATGTAAGGGTAAACCTACCACCACCACCCAGTAGGCTGCCACATCTTACACGTGTTTTGCTCCGAAAGAAGGTGACCATTTAAAGAAACACAACCAAGATTCATCCTTGAGAAGAAGAGATGTGTAGGTCAAGCTATCCAATATGGCAGAAGAATCTAACTCCACTATCAGCAGCTGATGGTCTGAGATTTACCATATATGTTGAAAGGAGGCTATAGAGACCTCAGTGGACTTCAACTCTCTAGCATCACAGATGGATTTAAACTTTTTGGAGTATTCAACAATCAAGCACTTATGAAATTTACATCGTAAACGATTTTCTTCGTCGTAGATATCTGACTTCCAGTACGACAGGATTGATCTCCCCCGTAAATCAACCTTTGTTTTTGGCGCTTGTGTGAAAGGAAGGTGTGGTTTCACTGACTGGTGTGGATCAAGTTTTGTTGCAGTGGTCCCGGAGACGTCGTTTACTACAGACGGAATGTGAGTACCGCTCAAGCTACGATCCTCAAGTGGTGAGGTGGAAGAATGGAAGAGCTTTTGTGGACGCTGGGATAGAGGTAGAGGGTGCAGTTTGCTCGTCTCGCCATCTGGACATGCGGTTGACATCCACCTGTAAGTCATGAATCTCGTTCCTGTAGGAACGGAGCTCGTCGTGTATCTGCTACTGTATATCCACAGGACTAGACGATGAAGGAACCTGCCCTTCCTCCAAGCAACGAAAGCAGCGGAAAACTCGTATCTTTTCGGGTTTTGAGCCAAATTTTTAGATGGTAAATGTATGGACGACTGTGGATGCAAGTCCCTTGTTCTCTTTTTGATTTCACAGAACTAATTGAAGAGGTTGGAGAATCATATAATTTCGAGAAATCAAGTAGCCAGGTCGGCTTCTTTCTAAGAGGCGGACTCTGACTTCGGGGTCTTTCCCTGAGATCACCTGAAGTGTTTATGGATGAAAGCCAGGCTTCCAACTTCCTATTTGTAGAGTTGGATTTTGATTTACGGTGACCGTTCCCAACTGACAGATTTTGGTATCACAGATTGATGCTTGGTAATCGACTATACATGCGGAGTTCTTTCCCCTGTTAAGGTTATAGGTAAGTCGTTTTCTATAGCCATCCTCCAAACAGAAACCAGGGATTTTTCCGTTGGTGGGAGAAGAAGCCAATGATTTCTCTGTTAGATTTATAAACTCAGGATCTTCCACCAGGGATTTCTCCGTTGGATTTATGAAATCAGGATCTTCAACAAAAGGTTCTTCAGAGGCTGCAGGTTTTTTCTCCGTAGCCGAGGATACTGTGGAATCAGAACGTTCGGCTTTGTTACCACAGAATTAAAACTGGACCCCAGGAGGACTTTGGATCCTTTTACTTTTCTTTTTTGAACTTACACGCTTTTTTTTTGAACAAGGTGACCGCTAATTGTGTTGCATTTTTCTGGTTTTTTCGAAAGCAAATAGTAATCTCTTGATTTCTTTTTCACAGGAGAGGATGGAACTTTAACGCATATTTGCTTTGGCTTTGGCAGAATAACAAGATCAGACTTGGCCCTTGCAGCCTTCTTATTTTTGAATCCTCTGCACCCCATTTCCCTAGTAACCGAGTACCAAGCAGGGAGTAACCGAGTATAAACCGGAAAGAAAGGAGGGTTCAGGAGAACGAAAGATCAACTAGCACTGAATAACCAGCAATCGCTTCACAAGAAGCGAGCAGAAAAACGGATCTTATTTTAGCAACGGTATTCACTGGCTATAGCACCCCAGGTTTTGTGAAGGCTATCTCGCCTTGGTAGAAGAACAGATGTAACACTCCAACCCCAAACATAGTACCATACCTAAAACTCACGAAGTGTGGGTGTGGTTTATAAGTGATGTGGATTATTACTTGACAACTTGGGCTTAAGCATTTTGGGTGGTTGTCAACGGGTCCATTTGGGCATGAATTCAACAAGTTGTCATAACCAGTTTTCCTCGAAAACGGACCAGAGACCTAAGCCCAGGACGTTACAATAGAAGTCAAAAGAGCGCGCAGACGAAGCAGACGCAAGCCGAACAACAGTCGAGAAACCTCCGCTGTTTTCAGGAGGTGGCGTCGACATGTCTTCAAGTGGGTGCATGCACGTAGTCAGGAATGGTCAAGAAGCCTTTATGGCAAGTTGCTTCACTCATTTATGGTGAAGGTTCGGAAGCGAGCTAGAACCTTCAAACTGATGTATAGGGAGAATGTGTTGGGGATAATGGGGCACAATCAACCAGGATAATCCCCTAAAACTGTCCTGCAGCAAAGATGGCACAACACAAATATATGCTCCCCACATAGAAACTCAAATAGCAACAATGACAAGCACAATCACAAGCACAATAGGCAATCACCACAAGACAAGGATTTTACGTGGAAACCCTTACTCGATGTGAGTAAGGGAAAAACCACGGGGTAAGACCGGCAACGAGTCTACTACGGTCAAAATGGAACCAAATGTTCTTCCCGATTTTGTTGCCCACAAAAACGAGGTACAAGCCACACACAATGGATAGTTCTTTAACAAGTATCTAACTATCCCTAGGTATTCAAAATACCAAATGTGCTCAAATCCAAGATAGATGGAGTGACTCGCCTTGTGGGCTCCCGGATGGAGACCCAAACTCGGCTTCGGCTCCTTGAGGTCATTCGCAACGACCTCCCCGATGCTCCTCTTGAGCTTGATAGGCCGCTGCACCTTCAACCCAAATCGTGGTTGAAACGAGCTCGAGCTGCTGCTCTTCTGAGCTCCTAGCTGGCGCACCTTCTCCCTTCTCTCTCAGCAACTCCGTCCAGCGGCTAAAAAAATGAGGGTTTCTCAAACCTTCCCTCTCGTTCTGGAGAAAACGAATGGAAGAAAAATGGGGGCCGATGCTCTCTGAAGTCACATTCGAATGGGTTCCCTGGAATGGGACTCCAAAAGGCTTGGGCAAATAGCACAAAGGCCCCTGCAAAAAGGAAATATTGCATCTCCAAGTTGGGGATGGACAAAAAAACCCCAACAACCTCCCCTCAAGCCCCAACGGAGAGGTGTGGTACCATGATGGAGATCAACAAGAGGTGACACGCTCAGCTCTCTACAGAGCTGAAGCTTGCCACGAGTGACTGCCTTGGTCAACATGTCTGAGGGTTCTCATCTGTGTGGATCTTCTTCAACATGAGTTGCTTCTGTTCAATTGCATCCCTCAGCCAATGGTATCTCACATCAATGTGCTTTGTGCGAGCATGGTGCATGGTACTCTTGCTCAAGTCTATAGCGCTCTGGCTATCACAAAACACAACTGGCTCACTATCATTCAATCCAAACTCACCAAGAAAGCGTTGTAGCCACAACACTTCTTTCCCAGCCTATGCTGCTGCAATGTATTCTGCCTCTGTAGTCGAGAGCAACACATTTCTGTAGTTTGGATTGCCAAGCTATGGCTCCCCCTGCAAATGTGAAAATGTACCCTGAAGTAGACTTTCTCTGGTCCATATCACCTGCCATATCTGCATCAGTGAAGCCACACAGTTTGAGATCTGACCTCCCAAAAACAAGACACATACTTGAGGTCCCTCTCAAGTATCTCAAGATCCACTTCACTGCCTCCCAATGGTCCCTGCCCGGATTGGACATGAATCTTCTCACCACACCCACTGCATGGGTTCTGTCGGGTCTAGTGCAAACCATTGCATACATGAGGCTCCCAACTGATGACTGGTATGGGATCTTGGCCATCTCTGTCTTCTCCTCAGGAGTAAAAGGACATGACTCTTTGGTTAGCTTGAAATGAGAGGCTAAAGGCGTGCTGACAGGCTTGGCATTCTTCATATTGAACCGCTCCAATACGCGTTCAACATAGCTTTCTTGTGACAACCACAACATGCGCTTCTTCCTGTCCCTTATAATCTGCATCCCAAGGATGTGACTGGCCATGCCCAAATCTTTCATCTCAAACTCTTTGGAGAGTTCTTTCTTGAGCTTTGCAATCAGGTTGGAATCATGACCTATAATCAACATGTCATCCACATATATCAAAAGAATGACGAACCTGCCATTGGGAAGACGACGAACGCATACACATGGATCAGTTGTTGTTCTCTTGAAGCCCTGCTTTCCCATGAAGGCATCAAACTTCAAGTACCACTGTCTCGGGGCTTGGTTCAAGCCATAAAGACTCTTTCTCAACCTGCAAACCATGTGCTCTTTTCCTTTCTCTTGAAATCCCTGTGACTGCTCCATATAGATCTCTTCCTTCAAATCACCGTGAAAAAATGCCGTCTTCACATCCATCTGCTCTAGTTCAAGGTCCATGCTAGCAACAAGTCCTAGCACCATTCTCACTGAATTCATCTTCACCACTAGGGAGAAGATCTCATCATAGTCCACTCCTTCCTTCTGGTTGAACCCTTTCATCACCAATCTGACCTTGTACTTGACCTGCTTGCTGCTGTCATCTGATTTCAGCTTGTAGACCCACTTGTTCTTCAAGGCTCTCTTCCCTTTAGGAAGCTCAACAAGATCATAAGTGCGATTTTTCTTGAGAGATGACATCTCTTCGTTCATTGCATTCTGCCAATGACCCTTGTCCTTATGCATCTGTGCCTCCTCAAAAGTGTATGGCTCACCTGCATCTGCGAGCATCACATACCTAGAAGTGGGGTAACGGGATGATGGCTGGCGTGTCCTCTCAGATCTCCTGACCTGAGGCTCTGCTGTGTCTACAACTGGATGGGGCTGCTCCCCCTTCCCTAGGTCCTCTGGATCTGCATCTACGGGGTCTGCATCTGGCTCTTGTTGCTCTAGCTGCTCATCCTATCCACCTGTACCCTGTACTGGAGAGGGCTCTGTGTCCTCATCACTGTCATCATCCATGGAAAACTCATCTCCATCACCACTCTCAGTTGTGTCCTCAGCCAACGTCTGATTCTAATAGAAAATCACATCCCTGTGTCTGGTGACTGTTTTCTTCCTTGGATCCCAAAGATGGTATCCAAACTCCTGATCTCCATAGCCAAGAAAAATACAAGGCACCGCCTTATCATCTAACTTCTTCCTCTGCTCCTTGGGTACCAATGCATACGCCTTGCATCCAAACACCCTCAAATGAGCATATGAGGGGTCTTTCCCTGTCCTAACACGCTCTGGAATCTGGAAACCCAAAGAAACTGATGGAGATCGGTTGACCAAGTAACATGCAGTGCGAACCGCCTCAGCCCAAAAGGTCTTGGGCAACTCCAATGTCTTCAGCATACAGCGAACTCTCTCAACAATGATCCTGTTCATCCTCTCAGCTAGACCATTGTGCTGGGGTGTTCCTGGCTCTATCCTCTCATGCCTGATGTCGTGCTCTGCACAATAGCCCTGAAAGCTATGGGAGGTGTACTCTTCCCCATTGTCTGTGCGTAAACACTTCAACAATTTTCCTGTCTCACGCTCAACCATGGCATGGAACTTCTTGAAACAATCAAACACTTGATCCTTCGATCTCAGCACATACACCCACACCTTCCTAGATGCATCATCAATGAAGGTGATAAAATACCTGTTGCCTCCCAAAGAGACCGTGTCCATAGGACCACAAACGTCAGAATGTACCAACTATAGAAGGTCTCCCTTCACCTTGGATCTGGCTCTATATGGCGCACTCCTGCTCTTCCCAACCTCACATGCATCACAAGGAGACAATGTGATGTCATTGTGGTAGGGGGATCAACTCTCTCTTGCTTAGAAGCTGCAAGCCCTTCTGGCTCATATGGCGAAGTCGACGGTGCCACAAATCTGAGTTATCTGCTTCACTAGCATGCAAACTGCCATCCACGACCTTCACTCTAGTCATATAGAGTGTGTGGCACAAGCTGCCTCTAGACATGATGAGAGAACCCTTGCTATTCTTGCACTTGTTGTCGCCAAACTTCAGATGACAGCCTTCACTATCTAGCTGAGAACCAGATATAAGGCTAAGCCACACATCAGGAACATGCCTCACATTCTGAAGTGTTATTGAGCACCCAACATCCGTCTGAATCGAGATGGTGCCCATGCCAATTATCTTAGAGTAACTTTCGTTACCCATCAAGACTCTCCATAATCACTCCTAGTGTAGGTAGTGAAGAACTCCCTGTGTGGAGTCACGTGATAGGAAGCGGTCGTATCAACGACCCACTCCAAATCGCTCCCTACGTGCAAGCACTGATCCTGGATGGTGAGAATCACCTCATCTGCACTTTCATCTGTCACAACTGCAGCTACATTGCCATCTTTCTTTTTCTGATCTTTCTTGGCTTCAACTTGCTCTCTCTTCCAAACCCTGCAATCTCTCTTCCAGTGACCGAGCTTCTGGCAATGGTGACACTTTCCTCTGCCCTTGGACTTATCTCTGGATTTCTGTCTCTCTTGTGACGCTCCTCTGCTACTGGATCTTCCTCTCCTCTCAACTCCATACACATGTGAAGAGGAGGATGCCTCTCCCAAAGAGCGACGTCTAATCTCCTCATTGAGAAGACTGTCCTTGACCATAACCATGGTCAACTTTCTATCCTTAGCAGAGTTGCTCACGGTGACTACTAGAGTCTCCCAACTGTCTGGCGAAGAACCCAATAAGAGAAGTGCATGCAGTTCATCGTCAATTACCAACCCCATTGAGGTCAACTGGCTGATAATACTTTGGAAGTCATTCAAGTGCTCCGCCACCTTGGTCCTGTCTTTGTACTCTAAATTCACAAGCTTTCTAATCAAGAAAGCCTTGTTGGTAGCGATCTTCTGATCATAGAGCTCGGACAGCTTGTCCCATAGCTCCTTAGCATTAGTCTCCTCGGCCACGTGATGAAAGACCGACATGTCAAGCCACTTCCGAATGTACCAATGGCCTTTTGATTCAACTTTGTCCACTCGCTCGCGGACATATTTTCTGGCTTGGCGCTCTCACCCTCCACGGGATCGTGGAGGTCCTTGCAATACAAGATATCTTCCATCTTGACCTTCCAAATCTGCCAGTTACTGCTTGTGAGCTTAATCATTGTGCCTTCATCATCTTTGCCCATTTTTGCTCAACCTGAGCTCTGATACCACTTGTTGGGGATAATGGGGCACAATCAACCAGGATAATCCCCTAAAACTGTCCTGCAACAAAGATGACACAATACAAATATATGTTCCCCACACGGGAACTCAAATAGCAGCAATGACAAGCACAATCACAAGCACAATAGGCAATCACCACAAGACATGGATTTTACGTGGAAACCCTTACTAGATGTGAGTAAGGAAAATCACGGGGCAAGACCGGCAACGAGTCCACTACGGTCAAAATGGAGCCAAATGTTCTTCCCAGTTTTGTTGCCCACAAAATCGAGGTACAAGCCACATACAATGGATAGTTCTTTAACAAGTATCTAACTATCCCTAGGTATCCAAAATACCAAATGTGCTCAAATCCAAGATAGATGGAGTGACTCCCCTTGTGGGCTCCCGGATGGAGACCTAAACTCGGCTTCGGCTCCTTGAGGTCATCCGCAACGACCTCCCCGCCCGATGCTCCTCTCGAGCTTGATAGGCCGCTGCACCTTCAACCCAAACCGTGGCTGAAACGAGCTCGAGCTGCTGCTCTTCTGAGCTCCTGGCTGGCGCACCTTCTCCCTTCTCTCTCAGCAACTCCGTCCAGCGGCTGAAAAAATGAGGGTTTCTCAAACCCTCCCTCTCGTTCTGGAGAAAACAGATGGAAGAAAAATGGGGGCCGATGCTCTCTGAAGTCACACCCGAATGGGTTCCCTGGAATGGGACTCCAAAAGGCTTGGGCAAATAGCACAAAGGCCCCTGCAAAAAGAAAATATTGCAGCTCCAAATTGGGGCTGGACATAAAAACCCAACAGAATGGATTTTACCTTGAAGCTATTATCGGCAGAAGAATCTAGAAGGATCATTTCGAGTGGTTCATGGCTCTTTAAAGACCGCCCGGTGGTCCTACATGAGACATTTCCCATCCGGGTGTTGTGGTGGAGTTTAATGCTAAGAATTGGCATGGGGCAAATTTATTTTTAATGATAAAAGGAGAGGGTTGGATCATTGAAGTGGGAACTCACTACTTCTACCATCGGACAATTAAGCAGGTTCTAGGGCCAAAATATTTACTAGTATAGGTGTATATTAGCAATTGGTTTGTAGATTGGTGACGTGACATCGCAATCGATGAACTATTCGCCGAAGAGCTTACATGGAATTGCTAATCCTATGCAACGACAAATGGTTTGCTGAAAGGGGGTCTAACTGATCACGATGACAAACTATTTGTTGCCACCTGATTCCATTCCAGCCCATTCTTTCCCACTATATCTCCATCTCATATATTGTTAGTATTAGTACTTTCCTAATACTAATCCAATATTGGTTTTTTTATTATCAAGTAATTTCAGAATATTAAAAATATTAAATTCAATTTTTACTAAATTCTTTTTTACTTAGGCTAAAATGTTTTGACATGTTAGGTTAAGATTAGAAAAATACGTTATTATTCCTGATTTGTGAATATACAATCCGGCTAAGAAAAGAACGTATTAAAATTGAATTTATTTATATATATATATATTGAAATTACTTGATAATAAAAATATAATATTGGATTGATATTAATACAATACTAAAATTAATAATATAGACCATCTTCCGAATAAGAAAAGAATATACAAATAAATAATTTTTTAGTTAGTCTTGGGCCATCTTCCTTGACGTTAGTTTCAATTCATATGATATCATTTAGATTGCTTTTACCATTTATGAATTTTGCTATATCATTACTAGCCTTTCAGTGCTATTTACCAAACTATATTATTTCTTGTTTTAGATTACCGATACCAACTTCCTGTTCCAAGTTATTTTTTCTCTAGAGCTATGTTGCATTCTTTTGTTAAGTCTTGTGCTCATTTTCAACTTCCATGTAAAGAAAATAAATCATTATATCCTTCCTATAATACATCATGAAATTTTATTCACCTGATCTTCAATCACCATCAGGCCGAGGCGTGTGTTCTCATTATTCTCTGAGTAAGAGTTGGAATCGGATACTGATAAATTAATCTAACTTGCTTAGAATTTATTTTTGATGTTATTAAACTTCTTCTTTATAGTCTATCCTTTTCTTTCTCTTTAAATCTTTCTTTAATAACAGGGAATCTTACTCTTTATTTTCCCACTCTTCTTGAAAAAAAATGTTGCTTATGAATATCTCGAATTTTTGAGTTGAGCAAGGCATGTTCTAATCATCCTCATGTTCTCCATTTTGAGACACATTTCCTTTTACTAGATGGCATCTCTGAACTTTGGTTTTCCATTGTGAGCATAGAAATTATAGATCTCTTGACTTTCTTAGTTCCCTTATAGCTTACTAAGATTTCCAACTCATATGTTATATATATAAAGAGCACATAACCACAACTAACATTAGAATAATACAGCAATTGTATTAGATTTTGCAAATGCCAAATTTACATACAAGTTTGTCATGAACAAAATACCACCACAACGTAACACGTTATCGGACTGAGTTAAAACATAATACCACTACAACATATTACATTTGTATATTTAGTTATAAAAAAAGGATTATTACACCCATAACCCTAAATAATTTCTTAATAACATTCATAATCCTGAATAATAAAAAATTACATGAAAAAAATCTCGAGTAATGCTTAACTCTTACATGAGATAACCTTGTGTTATCTTCCGTTCGAGATTCTCGTTATATCTCACGGTTTCTGTTAAAAGAAGATAAAGTTGTCCCCAATAGTTATCTTTATTTGCAAATCATGCCATCACCTCCTCGGCAGGTCGTTCCCATACCTCCCCCGCGTGCAGCTCCCTCCCGGACCTCACCTGCAACCCCTCGTACACCCGTACGTCGACCTCTGCAAAAGCCCCACCCCCAACCCCCTGCCTGCTGGTCCCTGCATGCTCCCCCACCCTGCCGACCTTCAGAAGCCCACGCCTCACCCCTCCCGGTCGACCTCCGCAAGCCGCTATGCGCCGGACGCCTGCAACCGCTGCGACCTCCCACCCTGTCGACCTCGCATTGCACGCCCCTCGCCCCACTCGACCCTCTGCTGCACCTCTGCAAGCCAACCGCACCGTGCACCTCCACACTCCTCCGCTGCCCCGCGGCCCTATGCTGCACCTCTGCAAGGCAACCGACCCCCTGCACCTCCCCACTCATTCGCTGCATCTCTGCAAGCCCCCCTTCTCCGTCGACCTCTGCAGGCCGCTACCCTCGGACGCATGCAATCGTCACGCCCTCGGATGCCTGCAACCACCGCGACCTCCCACCCGACCGACTGCCCCCGCCCCCCTGCGCTGCACCTCTGCAAGCCGCTAACCCCCTCCCCCGGACGCCTGCAACCGCCGCGACCTCCCACCCGGTCGACTGCCCCATGCTGCACATCTGCAAACCCCCCCCCCCCCCCCCCCCCCCCGTCCCCTGCTGCACCTCGGCAAGGCAAACGCCCCCCGCACCTCTCCACTCCTCTCTGTAAGCGCCACCCCTCCCTCCCCTGGCCGCCGCCGCACCTCTACTGCAGCCCCCCCCCCCCCCCCCCCCCCCCCCGAGTCCCTGCAAACTCCTCCCGCACTTCTGCAACCGTGCCCTCCCGCACCTTCCCCCTCCTCGGCTGCACCTTGCGCCCCGGTCCCTGCAAACTCCCCGCAACTATGCAACCCTGCCTGCAACCGCCGCAAAAGACAATCTTTGTTGGGATTTTTTTATTTAGATCAATCCCAACCATTAGATCTTTGATGGTTAGATTAACTCAATCGTCTAGTTGAGTCAATGAAGTAACCTAACGGAAGGTTATGGATGTAAGACGACATACTTATTCAGGGTCCGGATCGTAATTCACGATTATTCAGGGTTATGAATGTTATTACCAAATTACTCAGGGTTATGGATATAATAATCCCTAAAAAAATACCGCTATTACACTACGCAAAACTCCAACCATGATGTTACATATAAGGTACGTTCAGACGTGCATACTTATGTGCAATCACTGCATGTAACTCCGACAGATCAGTATATAATTCTTCTTCGTCGTAGTAGACATCTACACATGGGGATGTACCACTCTCTATGGAGTAAACCATCAGAGGAGGCGTCAATTGCGGTGAATACGACGTGAATTGAGAATAAGACAATAATAATCCAGTGGAGGGCCAGCTCAAACAGTCAATCACTTTCAAGGGCAAAAATACTTGTTAATCAAGCGTGCTCATAATAGACATTACGGTCATGACAAAAGTGATGGTATTTCATTACATTGAAAAATTTGTACAATTTATAAATCAATAAAAGCATTTATGTGCATGTTGAACAATAGATGATGCTGCCGCCCGGCTTGATTCTCCCCTATCTAGGGATGAAAAAGAATGAGAATATATTCGTATCCAATCCGCTATCGTATTCGTTTTGTACATATTTTGACATTCGTATTCGTATTCGTTTTAAAATGGATGTGAATATGGATATCACTTTGACATTCGCTAATATTCGTATCGTATTCGTATATTCGTTTTCGTACATAAGTATAGTAATATATTTATTTATAACTGTCTGTATCAATATTTTATGATTGCATTTACCATTGTTGAAATAATTGTTATGAAATTAATATATTTAGTATACTTATTTTATGTGCAAACCATCCTAAGCATGTATATTTTAGTTAATCTATTAAATTTTTTTTGTTATTATTCGTATCCAGTTCATATTCGTTTTACATTAGTATTCGTTTTTAAGGATATGGTACTACATTTTTTACATTCGTCAATATTTGTATCCATATTTGTATTCGTATTTTAAAATGGATAAGAACCTGATTATACCTATATTCGTATCCGTATCTGGCCGTTTTCATCCCTACCCCTATCCGATCTCGATGTGGTTATATCAACCCTACCCCTACTCCCTCTCCCTACCTCCTTCCTTCTTGTTTTCCCTGTTCTCGAAGTTCCCCTTCCTATTTCGCCTATACCTGACTCAGACCTACAACCCCCTCTTTGATTTGTTACATTTGATGGCATGGGATGCTCTATATGATTTCCGCAACGATATTTACATTATATTTTCTAGTAGGTCTGTTTGCTTTGATTGATGCCTCGATTGTTGTGGTTGCAGAGCTTCTTCGATGCAAGGAGGTTGGGAAAGGAATTGACCAATTGTAGGAGACTTGTAAATGATGATTGACTCTGAGTGAGCCACATTTGCCAATAATATGATCCCTATGTGGGCTGGGCTTCTTGCATTGGGATTATATCATTTGTGGTCTGAGGACGATATGAAGATTCTGGTAGAATGTTCAGGCTGGGTTGACACAAAATCAAATGTAGGAGATATTGGTAAGTACTACCCAACTGATGCAAAAGATCCATATAGTTAGGTACAAATACTGATATATAAACATTGAACTTATCTCTATTAAAATATAAACATTGACGCGGATACAAATATTGGTAAATTTAAAAAATATAGGGGTATTTACACCCATAATCATGAGTAATTTCGTAATTATCTCAAAATCCTTGATAGTCACGAATTAAACCCATGACCCTCAGTAAGTTCTCTATTCTACACCCATGACCTTTTGTTAGTTTAGTTAATTAACTCAACCAAACAACTGATTTAATCTTACTGATGATCTAACGGTTGAAGCTAACCAAAAATTTAAAAAAGAAAAAGAAAAGAAAAAATACCTCTCCTCTTCTTCCTCCTCCAACACGCCCCCTCCCCCTTAAACCACCTCCATGGCATGCCCCCTTCCCCTGCCAAACCTCCTCCTCCCCTTCCTCCTCAACCCCCCCCCCCCCCCCCCCCCCCCGACGCCGCCCTCCTCCTCCAGCATGCCCTCCTCCCCCACTGTCCTTTCTCCCTCCAGCACGCCCCTCCCCCACCGAACCTCCTCCTCCCCTTCCTCCTCAAGCACCCCCCACCCTCACACACACACACACAAACACACACACACACACACACACACACACACACACACACACACACACACACACACACACACACACACACACACACACACACACACACACACACACACACACTTTCTTCCTCCAGTGTGCCTCCCCTCCCCCGCTGCCCTTCCTCCCTCCAGTACACCCTCCCCCACTGAACATCCTCCTCCCATTCCTCCTTAAGCACCCCCTCCGTTGCCCTCCTCCTCCAATGTCCCCTCCCCCGGTGCCCTTGCTCCCTATAGCACGCCCCCTCCCCTGCCGAACCTCTTCCTCCCCTTCCTCCTTAAGCACCCCCTGCGTCGCTCTCCTACTCCAGCATGTCCCCTCTCCCGGGGCCCTTGCTCCCTATAGCATGCCCCCTCCCCTGCCAAACCTCCTCCTCCCCTTCCTCCTCAAGCACCCCCTTTGCTACCATCCTCCACTAGAGTTGGACGCGAATGGTTTCCTCCCACAAGCAAGGGGTTGTCAGCATGATGCGGATGATGGGGAGAGACACTGGAAGAGGAATGGGAGGGGTGGGAAGGTGGTTGGCAGGGGGAGTGCTAGAAGAGGATGGGTGGAGGAGGTGGTTGGCGAGGGGGCGGGTTGGAGGGCTGGAGGAGGAAGGTCGCTTTTGTAAATAATGAGAAATTCAAGGGTATAAAATGTAGAATATTTGACGAATTCGGTCATAGTAAATGGAAAACTTTATGGAAGTTAACACGTGGTTATGGGTGCAAGAGTTAAGTACTACTGAGGGCCCTGGGTGTAATTCGTGATTATTGAGGGTTCCTGGGGTAATTACGTAACTACTCAGGGTTAGGGTGTAAATATCCTAAAAGTATAAATAATAAAAAATGATACGGATATGAAGTAGATGCTAATCAGATACAAATGAAACTCATATGGTATATATTAGATTAAATTTAAGGGTAATTTACAAGTTGGGTCCCATCTATGGGTCCAATCCTAGAATAGGTTCCCATCTTTAAATCATAAAGGATTAGGTTCTCGGGTGCATTTGGAAAACGATAAAACAATGCACTGTTAGGAAATTTGGATCTCTTGATGGAGCTCCCGCGGCTTCACGGGTAGGAGCTGCTGCATCGGAGGAGGGTGGGGGGAGGTGGTGTTGCATGTAGGAGAGGCAGTGCTGCGTGGAGGGGAAGGCATCTCATGGTGCACCTTAGTGTAGGCAGGGAGCCCTCATCGGTGGTCGAGAACCGACACCTGCGCATCAGAGGGGATGGCACTCGATGGAAGAAGGTGGGGTTATGGCATCGCAGGTGGGTACGAGAGAAGGAAAGGAAAGTGGATTCGGGTATGGGGTAAGATAGAAAGGCAAAGGGGATGGGACCCATATTTTCGTCAAGGGTATTTTCATCGAGACCCAAATTTCCTAACAACACAATATTTTGTTGTTCTCTAAACGGACCTAGGATCCTAATCGTTACGATTTAAAGATGGGGTCCCATTTTGGGATTGCGCTCATAGATGGAGATCCAAATTGTAAATTACTCTTAATTTAAATGCATCCAATGGTTCACAAGCAACGTATTCTCCATTCTGAAATGGACATACATATGGATACCAAAATTAAAATTAAAGCATATTTAACGAACCGAATACGGTTCAAATCGATATATAACCATTTTGACATTCAACTAAGATGATAATGAATACAATACCATGGAGTCAAATTGTATATATATGCATATCCCACTACAAACAGATAGGACTTTGGGGGCAGTTCACAAGTGATCGTCCCCTAAACTACCAACAGGGGTGGTTGAATAGTGCACGTCCCCTTTGACGATCACGAGTGACGCTCAAAAGCAGCACCCCTATTCACCAATTGAACTGGAGATGGTCAAGTAAATGACAATCCCTTCCAATTGTAGAGGTGGCGGTTACATGCATGTCCCCTCCCAATGCATACATGGGACGGATAGGACAGTTTCCTCCCCCTCTCTGTGAATGTCTCTATCATGTGGACCAGAGGGGACAACCCTTCATCACGTCGCATACCATTTTTGTTGGCGTAAATTTGTGAAAATTAAGAGGTCAGAAGGGACGATCTTAAGTAGATCATCCTCGATCATCTCAATAGGAAACGATTAGTCGATCATCCTCGATGGTGATATTATATCAAACAGGCAACTTTCCTCCTCATTCAATGCCCCCTCCGGCCCAAACAACTCCCAAATCCCACCTTCAACGTGCCCCCTCCGACACTCACCACTTCCCAACCCTCTACCCTCTCAAGAAGTCACCTCCGTCATCGATCTCTTGACCTCCATCATCCTCTTCGATCACACTACCTCTTCTTCTCTAGACTCTTGCCAATCTCCTTCAAGACGAATCTAATAACTTACGATATCTAAAAAATTTTCTTAAACTTTAATCTTACGTTAATTGGATGATTGAGATTTTGCATTATTCCAATAGATGCGTAGTGAAATAAAGTATGTTTGATATATTATTTTTAGTATTGATGTTCAAATTATGTAATAGTTCTAATTTATGGGTTGATACATGCTCAGGAAATTTTTCATATGTTAGATGCAAGAATGATGAGTTTGTGATTTGCATTAGTAATAAGTCTTCTTATATGAAAGGATGATGAGTTTGTGATTTGTGTTTAGATGCAAGAATGATGTGTTAGATGCAAGAATTTTCCTTTCATATATGGTTAGATTAATTTCATGAATAGTTGTAATTTTCTCAGTTTGACATGCATTATATGATTCACTATCAATTTGATATATTATTTGTAGCACCTAATTCATACACAGTCCCATGTGTGTTGGTGTATGTGTGTAAGTGCACGTATATATGTGTGCATTAGTCCCTTACTCTACTCCTCTGCTCCCTTACAGGTCTCTATTGTCCATCTTTTGGAGGAGAGCCATGAGTGAATTTAAAGGACATATCTTTCCCTTAGAGGTCCAAATGAGGATGGATCTTAGAACTCTATCAAATGATGATGTCGCGTACTTGCTTTTTTACGAATGAGTGAGAGAACATGTCATTGTGAAGGCACTTTAGGAGGATAATTTCTACTTTCATGAAGGTAGTGGAGAGGTATGTTCAAGGATCTTTTGATGTGTTTGAGTACATTAATGTTCTCACATATGTGAGGAATTCATTCAAGACCTGATGAAGATGATGTTAAGAAAAGTCAATGTACTTTTAGGAGGCCTGCAACATCTATCTCCTAGAACATCTTTGTTGCTTAAGTTGTTATCCGAAATTATATCGCCTATATACTGGAAAGATGATACAAGATTTTGATGGTTACATCCAGTCTTGTCAGAGTTATTATCAGAGAAAATGCACGTGGTTACATGTAGATCTTGCTATAAGGAAGCTCTTATAATCCTTGTTGCATTACCACCTATTGTGGTCTCAGTTTTTGGTGATCTCTGAAAGATATGGGTTTTTTATTCCACATTGAACCACAAATTGGATTTCTTATTGATTATGCAAGTTGCTATACTCAGGTCCTTTCTCTTTAGCCTCCCGAAATACTATTGGATTAACATGTCTTATCTAGATCCTATCGGGGAAGGGATTTGATGGTGTATGAAAATATAAACTTCCATTTCATGGAAGGATGTAATATCACTTGGATTGATAATTACTTGCAAAGGTTTGGACTCATTTATCCGACCTTCTGAATTATGGATGCACAAATTTTAATTTTGGAGGATTTATCCTTGATTGTCGCTTCTGTGGATGTGGACTTCTTGGGATATGGGAGCATTGTGATCCCAATAATGTTCAAATTACGGTGGTTGATTGAGGTCCTACAGTTCATTTAGGCTCCCAGACTTTGATGGTTATCAATGGAGCATTTTCAGAATTTAGAAGTTTAAAAAAGAATTCTCTACAATGTATCATCATCCTCTACTGCAAAAAAATGAAAGGAAGATCAAAATTAGTGTATATTTTTACTCTATATTTGTAGGAAGAATACAAATTGGCTCTAGTTAGAAATAGATGTTTGTAAATTGTAAGAATTAGTTTTAATCATATATCTAATTAGTTTTAATCATTTTGATTGTAAGTACTTAGATGTTGAGTTTGTGATTTACATTAAGAAAAATTATCCATGTGATATATTCAAGAATGATGATTTTGTGATTTGCATTATTAAAAAAAGTCCTCCGAGTTTATCATCACCCTGATCATCATAACCTTCCAAGTATAATTAAGATATATCTATTAATTTGTATGGTATAGGAAAATGGGTAAGAGTTAGATGAATGAAGATTTGATAATTTGACGAATTACAGGAAATGTGTCAATGATTTCTTAGATTGGGCTTTTCGTTGTGAATTTCTTTACAATATTGTTGGAGGTGAAGGAGATAAGATTCAATATCCATGTGTAAGATGAAAAACTCTTTGATTAATAATCATAGAGGAGTTTACAAGCATCTTATATTGATTGAGATTTGGCTACATTAAACAAATTAGACTTACCACGGAGAAGGGCATCAACATGTTATAGAAATAAATATTGATGTATCTTATGACGAAGATCCAATGCAGACAGATGTTGGTGATGGGATATTAGAAATGTTAGATGATATTCGGAGATCTATTTCATATGAAAGTACATAACCAGTTCAAATTGATTTTCATGAAAAGTTAACAGATGCAGAAACAAGTTTGGCTCCGGCAGTTGAAATGTCTCATCTAAGAATTTTGCTAGAGTTATTTAAGATGAAAGCTAAGAATCGTAGTATATGGGTGTTGATGTCTAATATTTTACGGTTAATTTGAAGGATATTAACTAATCCTCATTATTTTTCATAAGATTGGAAGGATATAAAATCAAGTTCAATCTCATGGATTAAATTATGAAAACATTGATGCATGTCCAAACGATTGCATTTTATATTGGAAGGAGAATTCCATATTAGAGGTTTTTATGAATGTAATGCTTCCATATTTAAGAAGAATAATGATGTATCTAGACGGAAAAATTAGAGAAAATTTTGAGGTTCTTCCCTATTATACCTCGGTTGCAATGCATGTATTCATCAATTAGAACAAAAAAATGGATGGTATGATATAGTAAAGTTAAAAAGATAGATACAAATGCTCTTATTGGACACCATTCAAATTTAGAGGAGTGAATGAAATTTGACGAATGATATCCTTCATTTGTTGAGGAAGTAAGAAATATAAGGTTAGGGTTTGCTTCTGATGGTGTTAATCCATTCAGAAATATGAGTACGAGTTACTCTAATTGGCCTGTAATAGTAGTTACATATAACTTGCCACCTTGGATGTTGATGAATTTATCATTTATGATGATGTCATCACTAAGACCCAGGCCAAAAAAGAGCAGGTAATACAATAGATGTTTACTTGCAATCTTTAATAGATGAGCTTAAAATCTTATGGAGTACCGGTGTGTGAACTTATGATACTGTGAAGAAATGAAACTTTACAATGCGTGCATAACTAATGTGAACCATTAATGATTTTCCTACATATGTAAATTTATCGGGTTGGAGTACAAAAGGCAAGCTTGTATGCGATTTGTATGGAAAACATACAATCCACATGGTTATCAACGAGTATGAAACATTGTTATTTAGGTCATCAACGTTTCTTACCTGTAAAACATAGATGGCAGAAAGAGAAGAATGTCAACAAGTTTGATGGCCAACCCTTCAGACGCCGAATCACCTTAATTCAAAAATCAGGAGACTTGATATAGTAAGAACGAGAAAAAATAGGTAGCTTACGTTTGGGTAAAATGTACAAGAAGAAGTTCGTGGAGGTTGGCGAAAACAAAGATATTCTTTTGAGAATTGCCAAACATGAAATCTTAAAAAAATTGTCGTAATCTAGATGTAATTCATAAAAGAAGAATGTAATGGAAAATATCCTTGGAATACTAAAATTTTCAAGTAAATGCGAAGGACAGTCTGAGGGCAAAACGTGATTTGATGCAGTTCAAAATTCGACAAGAGTTACACCTAATTGAGTTAGATAATTTTAGAACTATAATACCCAGTGCAGTTTATACATTATCCAATGATGAGCTGGATAGAATACTAGTTTTTCTATAAAAGATTAAAGTATCAGATCGATTCTCATCCCAACTTAGCAGATGCATAAATGAGGCCGAAAGGAAAATAACTACGTTGAAAAGTCATATATCAAGTATTATGTAGGTTCATTTTCCTTTAGCAATCAGAGAAATCCTCCATTCTGATGTGATGCAATTGTTAATCAAACTAATTCAATTTTTTAAAGTGATATGTTCGAAAACTCTAGACCCAAAATTACTATATCGATTAGAAACAGATGTTGTCATAATATTATGTAAGTTGGAGCGAATATTCCCTCCTTCATTTTTTGATATAATGATATATTCTATTGTACGCCTGACATACGAGGCACGAATTTGTGGTCCTGTGCAATATCGTTATATGTATTCAATCAAACGATACTTGCAGAAATTAAAAAATATGGTCTTTAATAAGGCAGCACCGGAAGGTTGTATAGCTGAGGGATACTTATGTAAAAAATACATTATTTTTTGTGATATGTATATGAATGATGAAAATAACATGAGATTCAATAGATTTGAGCGAAACGATGATGGTGATGTGGAAGATGGAGATCTGAATATACTTGGATTTTTGAACAAAATGAAAGAGCGATACTTAAAAGTACATGTCGGTCAATTACAGATGAAGAAGTAGATCTTATTCATTATTTTATTCTTATGCAACTAGATGAAATCGATTATTTTTTTGAATAATATAGTTCAAGTAGTTCAAAAAAGTCAGACTTGATTCCATGGTTTTGAGAAAGAGTAGAACACAGGAGAGAAAGAAACGATGACCAGTGGAGTACAAGTTTTGATGTTCTTAAATGACGTCCATATTCACAAGTTGTTTCTCATTCTGATTATATCGTAAATGGATTTAGATTTCAAAAAAATTGACCGATGAAAACAAAACAACAAAACTTTCTTGGGTGGTACTAATAGTGGAGCTTTCCTATGATATAGATGGGTATTACGGTGAGTTGTTGATTTATTAAAGGTTAATTTTACATACTAATTAAGATGTGTCTTTTTTCAATGTATTTTGTTTGATATTGACCGTGAAGGGAGTGGATTTAGGAAAGACAAAAATGGGTTTCTCTCATTAAACCAAAAAGGTCGATTACAAATGAACGAACCATTCGTTCGTGTAAATTAGGTGGAACAAGTTTTTTATGTCCCTGACAACTCTCTCAATGGATGGATTATTCCAATTAGAACAACTCTTCAAGATTTTTTTGATGTAAATGAAGATCTAGAATTTTTAGACGGTGAGGACGCATATCTGATGAATCCTCATTTCATCGCCTTTATTTATTTATTTTGCTCTTAAAACCCTGGATAATTCATGTATATATCAATAATTTGTGAAAATAAAACAGTCAATAATTCAAAATTAATAATATATAAATATTGTATAAAAGATTGTACGAAATAATGTATTTATGACAAAAAAAGAATAAAGGAAAGAAAAGAAAAAGAATGAAGTGTCAAAGACACTGAGTGGCCCTTGATGAATACTCATTCATCACTCTTTATTCTTATATTTTAGCGACAAAAACCTTTGCAAATGCATGTATATAGTTGTAAATAGAAATAATTACCAAAAGCATGCATTGTGTAAAAACCTATAATTAGCATGTTTTTGTGCAAAAATAAAAGAATAAATATTAAAAAGAAAAAGAGGGAAATATTTAGAATAAATATTGAGCAACCTAACCCAAGGGAGGGCTCAGCATGGGCCTGACCGCATAAAAGCCAAAGTAGAGGGAGATAGGGGCTCATGTGTGTAAATATTTTTGTAAATAAAATAAAAGTATTTTCCTCACAAAAATAGACTCAAATTGGCTTATAAATACTTGTATATATTTCTAAATATAAAATCAAGATAAAATATAAAAATTAAAAAGAAAACAAAAACATCACTCATGTATATAGCTACCATGTATATAGTCCACTTTTATTTATTTAGCCTTATAAATAAATAAAATTAATTTCCAAAAGTTTTGTAAATATTCTATATTATATAGTGTAAATAAATAAAATAAATTAAAACAAAAACAAAATAAAAAGAACAAAATTAAAAATCAAAAATACTTTATAAATATACTATGTATATATATGTACATACCTATTTATTTCACCTATGTATATAAATAATAAAAATAAAATAAAAATATCTTTTTATTCCTTATTTTATGATATAAATAAATAAAATATAAAATGGGAATAAAATTGTATAAAAATAACAAATTAAAAATCAAAATTAAAATCCTATATATTGTACATATACCTATATATAATCCTACTATGTACATACCTTATTTTTACTTTAAAAAATTAATTAAAAATCACTAAAAATAGAAAAAATTAAAAGAAAAATATTTCATGTTTTGACTTTTCCATAATTCGGCCATTTCTTATTTTTATTTGAATTTATAAATCTTTTACACGTGGCCTTCACCCATTGGCCCTGGGGATTGTTGACCGCCAGGTCAACTGCCCCCCCCAGGACCACTTCCCACGGGTTAGGCGCCCGACCCGATTTCCCCCTATTTTAGCGCCTAAACCCGATTCTCCCTCGCCTAAACCCCGGGTCCGATTCCTTCCTGATATATCCGACACCCTCGCCGGAGCCACCGCCTCGGGATCCGTGCTCCAGAATGCCCTACCCGCGCTCGTCTTTCCGGACCCTCCACTGTATATAATCCCAGCTCCACCACCTCCATTCCCATCTTTGGCTTATTTGCTTCGCTACCTGTGACCTCCACTGTGTTGGCGAGAGTGACAGCTTGCTCCAGCAAGTGTCGTAGCGAGGAGGGAGCAAGCGGCCACTGATCCGGCAAGCTACCACTGTCGTGCTCCGCCCAGAGCGAGAGCTCGAGCCTCGAAGGGAGACGCTCCTCGAGGCCACGACCCAGAGCATCGCCAGCTCGTCCACAGTCTCTTCGTCCACCCAGGTAGACCCTTTGGCCTTTCCTTTTCGCTAGTTTTAGATTACCCCCAAATCTTGCTGTCGCCGTTCATCTCTGATTCCGGCCACCCCTGCCTTTCACTCGATCATCGGACCATACCATCGGATTCGCCCTTCCCTCACGCACGTTCTACACCATTCCATTCAACCCAGCTCGCACAGGAGCTGGGGCTCGAGCTCCTCCGTCCTCACCCTCGCCGGAGCTCGCCCACACCGACCCTCCGACCACCTTCACCCCGCCTAACCGGGTCGAGGCAGTTTGCCCTCGACCCGCGAGTGTTCTGGTTTACTTTGCAGGATCATCCAGGCCCATCCGAGGGCTTGGACCATTCAGGCCAGGAGCTCTACCTCCACCGACCTCGCCGGAGCTCCCCAGAGCTCGGCTGGGTCACCGGAGACCTCCAATAGACGCGGAAGCCTTCCACGCACCTTCTACGATCATCAGAGGGCTCCCAGGAGGAGGCCAGCGCCGTCACGACCTCGGCGAAGTTCGCCGGAGGCCAGTTCGTCCTCCACCTTCGTCTACCGTTCGATCGCCTCCCGCGCTCCAGATTTGATCGTGTCCATCCACTTGAGGAGCATCCACGACCGCCAGATCCTTCTGGGGGCGATCTACACCGTTGATCAACTAAGGTGAGCCGCGACGCGTCTTCACCGTCGGATCCAGCACGTGGCGAAGCTCCAGCCGTCCGATCACCAGGAGGAGCCCAGCCTTGGAGGGCCACCCGCATCCTCACAGTTAGATGTACCACATGGCGCTCATCCAGCGGCTCCATTAATAAAGGGTAATTTACCCTTAGGCCCTCCTTTTATTTTATTTAGCAATTAGTCCTGCAAATGTTTAGTTTAGTTGTTTAATTTTGGTACAATTGCATTGTGGACCCCTGCACTTTATTTTCTTCGCATTTATGCCCCTGTGCATGGTGTAGCACGTGCTTCGACACGTGGTTTTCTGGGCTTTTTGCATTTACGCCCTTGTAGTTCTGGATGTTACTCAATGAATGAATACTTTTGGTTAATTACAGATATGCCCCTGTGAGTGTTTTTATATGCATGTGCGTTAATTTGTGGGTTATTTGCAGACTAGCCCTTGGATTTTTGGTACCTGTTACCAAAAGGCCCTAGGACTTAGTTTTTATTGCATTTGGGTCCCTGAGTGCCCTAGGCACGCGCCACATGCGTGACCTTCTGGGTATTTTGCACCAGACCCCCCAGGACTCTTGGTATTTGCATTTTGGTCCCTGTGTACTTTGCCCTTGTGCTTGATTTTAATAAAATAGTAAAGCAATACTCCAAATCCAATGAAAATTGGATACATGGCTCCTGCCATAGTGTAAAATTTTCTGGAATTTTTGGGGACAATTTTGTTTTGTTTTTATATTTTTTAAAAATTCAAAAACATCTATTTTTGTTATTGTCTGACTTTAAAAATCACAAAAAAATATTAAAATCCATCTAAAAATTACAAAAAAAATTCTCTACTGTTTGTTTTGTTGTGCTTGATTTTCTAGCCAATTTTGACGATTTTTCATTACCTAAAACACCTAAAAATTGAAAAACACTTAAAAGCTTATAAAAAATCTAATAAATAAACTAAAAACCCAAAAATAATAATTTAGGTGACCAATTTTTCCTTGTTTACTTCTCTATACAGGAAAAATACCTCCCAGCTTATTGGGGACTCTTAGATATTTTATCTAAGTCCCTTAAGCTCGGCTGGACAGGACCTACTGTTTTTGACCTTATTATATTTTTAGAAAATTAAATAAACATCAGAAAAATCCCAAAAATTCAATAAAAACAGTAAAAATTATAAAACACACAAAAATATTTTTATTTGAATTTTTGGTTGATTTTTAGTACATTTAATAAATTGTTGAAGTGCCTTGTTTTCTTGTTTTTATTATTTTCTTAATATCTTAAAAAAATCTAAAAAAATATAAAAAGACTTAAAAACCACCAAAAATACCTTTTTATTTCTTTTTCCTTTCTTTTTGACTACTTCGTAGGCTGCGAGGCCAATTCGTGCTCCTTGTGTTCGACCCTGGTCGCTATACCAGGTTAAACTAATAGCAAGAGCGCTAGCTTGTTTCGATTTGATTTTATCTCTATTGGTGGTCTATTTTTCTCGATCGAGTCATCCTGATCGCTTGGGTCGCAATGACCGTTTAGCACCTTATACCCTAGTGGTCGGATCGCTCATCAGAATGGCACCGTTGCCGGGGAGCACGGCTTAGTAGTTTTCATTTTATTTTCGTTTTCATTTTCGCGGCTTTTCGTGGCTCTTTCAGAGCCCGCGGCTTTTTGTTTTTATTTTATTTTTGCTTTATTTTATTTTATTTTATTTTTGCTTTTGTTTGATTTTGTTTGTTTATTTTACTTTGCATTTTTGCATATATACCCTCATTTTATTTTCATTTATTTTCTTATCATTATTTGATTATTTTTATTGGTCTGACCACTTGTCTCTTTTCTTGCGAGGGTCCGAGGACCTAGGCGGCCGATTTCGAGAAGCCGACGCAACCGCGAGACTCGGAGGCGGCTCCCTTCTACACGGAGCTGCAGGAGAGCGTGAGGGAGAGACTGAGTGGGAGAGGTTTAGCTTAGGATTTATTTTATTTGATTATTATTGTAATAATACATGGACAAACACTCAGACTTGGACTTGGTTGACTAGCGGGTATGTTTTGCCGAGCACCGGTGTGCTCGGGGGACCCTTAGGTTTTTCACGGCTTTTTCGCGGTTTTGATTTTTCGCTGCCTTTTCCGGTTTTCAGCCGTTTTTATCGAGCCCGTAGACTTAGGATTTCTACTTGCTTGTGCCGTAACTAGTAGGGTCCCCACACCTAATTACTTGCCTGTTCCTATAGTGCGATTAATTGGACCTACTAATAATTGATTAATAAAAATAACTGACTCATCCCCTTCGTAGCCTGCGTGCCGTAGTCTGCCCCGCAAAGCGCTTTCTCCTACCCCCGATGTGTCAGGCAGAGGAGGGGTAGACCGAGACCGGACCTTTGGCTTGAAGGGTCGGTGACCAGTTAGACAGGTTCTTCGAGTAGACTTGCTTGTTTAGGACTCGGTTTTCATCGCTGCATCATTTAGGTAGTCTATTTTCTGTCTTTACATTTCTACGTGGATCACTTGCATGTAGAGTGCTGGAGGACAGGTACGCATTTCTATCTCTGCATGCATCATTGATTTCATCGCGCATCGATTTTTTCGTTTTCTCCGCCTTGTTTTTGATTAAATAACCAGGAGAACCAAAAAATTCGTTAGGCCTTTGTTTTTATTGAAAAAAATTAAAAAGAAAAACCATAAAATTGGGACTGCTAAAACTATTGACCGTAAAAGACATCCGACTTAAAAAAATTGTCTTGGGGAGAGCAACCCCCTCATTGTTTGGTTTGATTGCGCGAGAGAGTGACCCGCACACTAGGTAGAGCCCCCCGGTGCTATTTCCAGCTGACTACCGACTCTTCCGTGCGGGCCAGTCGGTTGGGGTAGCATCGGGTATCCCAACAGGTCACGTAAGCGCTCTGATAGATTGCTTGTTCACCTAATAAAATTTGACAAGATAATTTAACCGAGCCTTTACGGTCTTCTGCTCGTGTTGTGTTGGTGAACAGAGGGTTTGGTTGCCAATCATAGTTTTTCCAGATCTCATCCGCCCTACTCGTAAGATCACGATGATGGGTAGACGCTCTCTTAGGCAGCCTCTGGCTGCACCGCTTTCGGGCACGTCTACCCAATCATCTAGGTTGGCCCGCGAGAACCGAGACCAGTTCTCCGAGCCCGAGTATGATTCCGCCCTGTTCCCTCTCGACCCCCTTTCTTTCGGTTCTGAGAGATATGAGCCAGAGGAGAGATTAGCAGACTTGACAGCACCTGAGTTTGGCTCATTTGATTTTGCAGACGTCATGGCCGGTAGTTCTGAGGATCGTTCCCGAGGTCAGCCTGAGCATTTCGTATTGGACCAGGGTGCGATCAACTCCACCATGATCGCCTCATTAGAGATCGTTCAGCAGTAGTTGAGGGATCAGGGAGCATTCATGCTCGACATGAGGAGAGAGATGGAGCAGATGCGAGCAGAGCGCGAGCAGAGGAGAGAGGGACCGAGGATTCTAGAGGATGCAGATGCAGCAGCCGCAGCAGCAGCCGCCGCAGCCGCGGCAGGAGGACCACCGAGACCGATGCGGGAGTTACACAACCCCGGATCGAGCTGACGCACCACTGAGTTGTACTTCCAGCTATCGTGGGGGACTTCAAGTTCCCCCCGAACACCTTGCAGTTACTCCCCTGCTTCCACGGACTCGCTACTGAGGAGCCCCATCTTCACCTCCAGGAGTTTCTCATGATTTGCAGCACTGTCCACGACCGTCAGGTGGACCAGGATACGATCAGGATAATCGCCTTCCCCTTTTCCCTAGCAGACAGAGCAGCCACCTGGCTGAAACACTTGGGGAGGTTTGTTTACACCTGGGAGTAGCTCCGCACCGAGTACTTGAACAAGTACTATCCACTCGGGCGGACCAATGCAGCGAGAGCCCTCATCAGCAACTTCTCCATGCTCCCCAACGAGCAATTCCATGAGGCATGGGAGAGGTTTCGTGAGCTGACTGACTGATGCCCGCACCATGATATTTCGAAGCCCAACCTTGTGCAGAGTTTCTTCAGCGGGCTGACACCAGAGCTCCAGGGCTTGGTGAATGCTTCTTGTGGCGGGTCTTACTTCGCCAAGGATCACGACCAGGTCTGGGCCATCTACGAAGAGATGGTCGAGAACTATATGGTGATGTCCCAGACCAGTTTGTACACTCACGGCAGACCCCAGCAGCAGCCAGGACCCGTGCAGTACCAGAGGATAGCACGGGTCGATGCCGGTCCATCCAGTTCATCCGCAGTAGCAGCAGCACATGCAGAGTCATCTGCTGCGGATATGGGTATCATCAGTGAGAAGTTGGATCGGATGGAGCTGATCGAGAAGAAGCAGTGCCAGGGCATCACTCAGATGGAGCAGATGGCACAGACTCTGAGCGACATGAAGACCCAGATCATGTGTCTCCAGGAGGCACAGACGGCTTCACAGCCACGTCTTCAGTCGCGAGGCGATACCGGCGGCAGCAACAGCTCGTTCCAGCGCTCCATCTCACACCAGCAGCCTAGACAGGTTCATCTTGTACAGGCGGAGCCGTACCAGCAACCGCAGCCCACCTACCAGTCACCACCATCTCCAGACATGCAGATGGTGGTATACCAGCCGGATCAGCCTCTGGCAGTACTCCCGCCAGCCCAGTACGATGCAGAGCCCTTGATGGATGTCAACGGGATTTGGTATAACCGTCCTCAGCCTGGGATCCGACGAGACCATCCCAGATTCAGGTGGGGGAGTGGAGGTGCCCAGCCCCAGCAACAGTCATCCGGTCAGGGAGGGCAGTATAGCCAGCAGAGGGATCACCAGCAGCAGCAGCCCCCAGCCTATCAGTCACAACCGTAGTCATCCTTCGTTCCTCGTCCCTATCAGCAGCAGGGACAGTCTTGGAGGCGAGAGCAGCCTCACCAGCCACACCAGCAGCAGCACCCTTCCTCTTACCCCTCTCACCAGCAGCAGCACCAGTTCCAGCAGCCTCATCACCATAGAGGCTACCCGACGGGCTCCCACGAGAGCCCTGTTTTGGACGACATAGCCCGCCTCCTCACGGACCAGCAGGCTACTTTCAGACGGGAGATGGACAAGTTCCGCCAGGAGATGCGGGACATTGTGAGAGGGAAGGCCGCCATTCCTGCCCAGATAGAGCTGAATCCCAACATCCTGAAGCGGAAGTCTGAGCAGGTAGCTTACACTGAGCACGCCACTCCTAGTGATCCATTTGATGATATGTCTTCGGATCTTTTTGATGCTGATTTTGTTACGCTTAGGAGCGGTAGGACACTAGCAGGCGGCGGCGCCTCGTCTGAGCTACACCACGAGGACACTCTTAGAGCGCTAGAGGAGGAGGAGAGCGGTACTGAGGCCGCTCATGATGATGACGGTGGTACTGATGCCACCAAGGATGCTGATCCCACCGGCGGTACTGAGGCCGCCACTTCACCAGTCCGAGGACGTGGTACTGACGCCACCCGAGTTGCCGAGCCAGCACGCGGTACTGAGGCCGCGAGACGTCCAGCAGAGCCAGCCCGTGGTGGTACTGAGGCCACCGGTGTTCATATAGAGAGAGCTGTTGTTTTTCCTTCAACTGATGTAGCTCGGAACCATGTTTTGAATAAAGGAAAAGGTTTAGTTTACTCTAGTCCCACTGTGGTGCTTGATGTATGTGCGGATCCGGCCATCGAGCCGTCTAGACCTATTCCTAGTCCTTCATCTGAGAAGGACCCTGTAATCCCCTTCCCTAGAGCCCTTCTGATGGGGAAGGGGAAGAAAAAAGAAAAAGATCCAAAAAGAGAGAGCAGGAGGAGTTCAGCCAGAGCATGATTGATCGTTTCCATATCCAGCTGACCCTTCAGGAGGCTTTGCAGCACATCCCCCTTCTTCAGCGTTCTTTGAGAGACATGACTACAATCAGGAGGAGGAGGAGGAACCATCATTCAGAGATACATGTGCTGACGAAGGCCACGTGCTTCGCAATCCAGAATAGTCTGCCGGCCAAGAGGCCCGATTCAGGAGCCCCATATGTCAGATGTCATATTAGAGAGCAGAGGTTCGACCGGACTCTATTGGGTAGCGGATCGTTTATCAACCTCCTTCCGGCAGCCCTTCTCGATCGCTTCGAGTTGGGCACTCTTAGACAGAGCAGGACAGTCGTTCAGTTTGCTGATCGATCTGTCAAGAGCCCGAAGGGGTTGTTGCGAGACGTTATCGTCACTATTCAGGGCCTGCAATTTCCCGTGAACTTCGTAGTGTTGGACATGGAGATCCCTGATTCAGTGGCCGATACCCCCATCATCCTCGGTCGTCCGTTCTTGGCCACAGCCAATGCGGTGACTGACCATGATAACGGGAAGGTATACTTTCGCGTCGAGGGCGAAAGTGTACAAATAGAGACGGTCGAGGACTACAGAGCCAGAGACAGAGCATGCTCAGAGACCAGCACAGATACAGAGCAGATGACAGAGACCGGGCTAGACATCCACCAGGACTGTGATTTTGTGATCACATCACAGATGATGAGGCAGCATGGGCAGACCCCGTAGCACAGGCCATCATCTCATATTCAGACACCGCTGATGCCGAGTTGATAGCAGAGGAGAGCTTGGAGAGCACAGCCCTGGTCCAGGATACTTCAGAGGCAGTAGAGCTGGTTCTTGACTGCGACACGATTTCTAGTGATGGTGGTACTGAGGCCACCTTGTGTGATGGTGGTACTGATGCCACCTTGTTTGATGCAGATCCCTCGGATTCAGAGTCTGATTGGGCAGATTGCGAGGATCAGATGCCATACCTGAGTCGCACAGAGCCTACAGTTGAGGAGGAGGTAGATGCAGAGCAGACCAGAGATAGTCTAGATGAGCAGCCTTCTCCAGATCCAGTTTGCGAGAGTTCGTTTTCTTTCTCCCAGGCAGACTTGGCAGCATACACTCATCTTCTTCCGAAGCCAGATTTGTCAGCACCCAGCTGTCCAGAGCTGAAGCCGCTCCCTACTTCGCTGAAGTATAGATTCCTTGCGGGCGAGCCTGAGATGTACCCAGTCATCATCTCCGCCGATCTGACTGGAGAGCAAGAATCCAGTTTGATGGGGGTTCTTGAAAAGAATCGCAAGGCAATCGGATGGAGCGTAGCAGATCTCCATGGGATTAGTCCAGCGTTGTGCTCCCACCATATTTATCTCGAGGAGGGGGCGAAGCCGTCGCATGAGTTCCAGCGGCGGCTGAACCCCAACCTGAGAGAGGTCGTCATGAAGGAGATTTCAAAATGGTGGAGCGCAGATTTTATTTATCCCATTTCCGACTCCAAGTGGGTCAGCCCCTTGCATGTGGTGCCCAAGAAGACGGGCATCACGACTGTGATCAGTGAGTCGGGAGAGGAGATTGCTACACGAGTACCCACCTCTTGGCGAGTCTGTGTTGACTACAGGAGACTCAACCAGGCCACCAAGAAGGACCATTTCCCCCTGCCTTTTATTGAACAGATCATTGAGAGACTGGCAGGGAAGAGCCATTATTGTTTCCTGGATGGGTACTCGGGCTACAACCAGGCGGCCATCGCTCCTGAGGATCAGGAGAAGACCACCTTTACATGTCCCTTCGGCACATATGCTTTTCGACGCATGCCATTTGGGTTATGCAATGCCCCTGCGACTTTTCAGAGATGCATGCTGTCGATCTTTTCGGACATGGTAGGGGAGTGTTTGGAGGTCTTCATGGATGATTTCTCGGTCTACGGCGACGGATTCGACTCCTGTCTTGACTGCCTAGACCGGGTACTCCAGCGATGTATAGAGGTCCATTTGGTGCTTTCTTGGGAGAAGAGTCACTTCATGGTGACTCAAGGGACGGTGCTTGGCCATATCATCTCCAACAGGGGCATGGAGGTTGATCCGGCCAAGGTTGATGTCATTAGAAAACTCGCACCGCCGTCCAATTTGAGGCAGCTATGGTCATTCCTGGGACACGTTGGTTTTTATCGGAGATTTATTCATGATTTCAGCAAGATTGCCCGGCCGTTGACTGACCTCTTGACGAAAGACACCGAGTTCCTTGTCGATGACAAGTGTCTTCGTCTTTTGCGACTCTCCAGCAGTGTGTGATTGAGGCTCCTGTTCTCCAGCCACCCGATTGGTCTCTCCCATTCGAGATCATGACGGGCGCCTCCGATTTTGCCGTAGGGGACGTGCTGGGACAGAGGAGGGATGGAGTCCCCTTTGCTATCCACTACGCTATCTGCACATTGGATTCCGTGCAGCGGAATTATACCGTCACAGAGAAGGAGATGCTAGCCGTAGTGTTTGCCCTGGATAAGTTTCGATCTTATATCATTGGATCTAGAGTGACCTTGTACACTGATCACACCGCCATCCGATACCTCATGGCAAAGAAGGATGCCAAGGCCAGACTTACTAGATGGATCCTTCTACTCCAGGAGTTCGACATTGAGATCAAGGATAAGCCTGGAGTCAAGAATGTGGTGGCGGATCACCTCTCCCGTTTAGAGCAGCCTGAGGAGTCTGAGCAGATTGATCCCATTTATGAGACCTTCCCAGATGAGGCGATCCTTGCTATCACCTCACTCCCATGGTATGCCGATATTGTGAGCTTTCTCGTTGCTGGGAAAGTCCCACAATATTGGCCCAGGCAGAGGCTTGAGACCTTCCTTGCGAAGGCCAAGTCCTACCACTGTGAGGATCCCATCCTTTACCACGAAGGAGGGGATAGCGTCTGGCGTCGGTGCATTCCTCAGGAGGAACACCATAGCATCCTCACTTACTGCCACAAGCTTGAGGCAGGAGAACATCATTCTGGGAGGAGAACGACACAGAAAGTGCTCCAATCCGGCTTGTGGAGGCCTACCCTCTTCAAGGACTTTGATGAGTTCGTGAAGAGGTGTACTGACTGTCAGAGGATGGGCACTTGTGGACAGCGTGATATGATGCCGATGCAGCCCATTAACTTCTGTGAGTTTTTTAACGCATGGGGCATCGATTTCATGGGTCCATTCCCTAAGAGTCAGGGATTTGAGTACATTCTGTTGGCCGTGGACTATGTTAGTCGTTGGGTTGAGGCTATCCCCGCCCGAGCCGCTGATGCGAGGACAGTTTGCTGATTTTTGAGGAAGCATATCATCACGTGGTTCGGGGTTCCTAGAGTTCTGATTTCAGATGGGGGGTCTCATTTCATCAACGACCAGGTGAAGGCCCTTGCTAGCGAGTTCGGTATAGACCATCGTGTTGCTACACCTTACCATCCACAGACGAATGGTCTAGCCGAGGTGTCGAACAGGGAGATCAAGACTATATTGCATAAAGTCGTCCGCCCTGACCGAAAGGATTGGTCACAGCTTTTGGACTCGGTCTTGTGGGCATATCGGACGTCTTTCAAGACACCATTGGGCACATCTCCCTTTCGCCTCGTGTATGGCAAGCCGTGCCATTTACCTGTTGAGCTGAGGCACAGGTCACTTTGGGCAGTTACAGATATACTTATAGATCCAGATGGTGTAGGAGACCAGAGGAGGGCAGAGTTAGCAGCCCTGGAGGAGTTGAGAGATACCGCCTTCTCAAACAGCCAACATTATAAGGAGCGAGTGAAGGAGTGGCATGATTCTCACATCAGCCACAAGCATTTTGAGATTGGACAGAGAGTATGGCTGTTTGATGCGAGGCTTCGTTTATTTCCAGGGAAGCTACAGAGCAAGTGGAAGGGACCCTACTTGGTGAGAAAGGTACACGACAACAGTAGCATTGATATATCCGAGTTGTCTTCTGAGAGTACCTTTCGAGTGAACGGCCAGCGGCTCAAGCCATTTCTAGATCATGAGCCGCGGGTCTTTGATCTTGCCCCTATTCATTTTGCGTGAGATGTGGTCTTTGACTCACATCTAATGCATCTCACGCCTGAGTTTCACTGATCTTCCACCTTGTATAGATCCAGATGTCCATATCACTACATTCTTTAGTCCCACATCCCTTTCTTCATCTGTTGATTATGTTATACGTAGGGTGCACTTTACCCTAAGTATAGGGGGGATGTAGGACCTTTGGGTATTTCTTTTGTTCCTTTCTACCCCTGTTTTTGCTGCCTATACTTAGGGATATTTTACCCTAAGTATAGGGGGGGTAGACCCTGTAAAGTCTCCACTCGGTTTTCCCTTAGTACACAGCCTGCTATACTTAGGATTACTTAATCCTAAGTATAGGGGGAAGACCTGAGATCCTCTTGATTTTCTATTTCATCTATCCATCTTTGTATATAGCCTTTCTTTTCACTTCCCTATACCTAGCACGAGTTATGTCTTCTTCATCGCTCTTGACTCTGAGGACATCGTTCGAGCTAAGTATAGGGGTGTGTGTATATATTTCATATATACTTTAGCCACAACTCGTACTTTGTGTGAGTGTGTTAATAAATAAAATGGCTAAAAACCTCAAAAATCACAAAAATTAAAATTTTTTCATGTACATAAACTTCTTTTATTTGCACATAAATAGCTAGTGTACAAATTATTTTTGTAAAAATAATTTCAAAAATCTTTTATGTAAAGCTTGTGTAAATATTTTCTTATCAAAATTATGTATATAGTACAAAATTTTTCCAAAATGTTTTGAAAATCAAAAGTTTGCAAAAATCTTGTGTAAATGTGTGTAAATACCTTTTTGCAAATCTTGCACTTCATGCATCATCCATTCATGATTTCAAAACATTTTTCAAAAATTTTGCATGTTTGTAAAACTTGTGTAAATAGCATCTTTTGTATATATGTATATAGTTTTTCTGGATGATAGTTGACATTTAAACTAGCCTGGAATGAAATTGAGAAATGGTGCTTGATTAAGATCTTAATCCACCTATCTTCTAAGAGGAACCTTATAGGACTTAGGTTTAAGGCTTTTCAGGTCCATGGTGACTTAATTCTTTGAGTCCACTAGGCTATGATCACATGTCATCTCAATGAGCCTAAGTAGAGCACTTAACAACAACACATGACTCATATAGACAATGGCTTTACTTGGACACCAGCACTATGCACCGAGCTCTCTACGGATGAGGTGGTGAGGAGGCAATCTTCCTTGACTTGGGGTAGCATACGAGGATAGTACTTCTAGGCGGAACCTCTCTTCTTCTTTTAGTGAAGGAAGTGTGTCTCAACTTGGTCTGGTTGCCATGAGGTCCAACGACGGGAGTTGTGGGTTGCAATAAAGCTTCAAAAGAGGGATAGTCTACTGTCTCAAGAGGAAAAACTCCTTGTATATATGCTGCACATGTATATGTTGTATAGATGCACTTGAAAAAAATGCAAAAAGAAAATGACTCCAAAAAAGTGGTGGGTCTGAGAGAAAATGATAATCCCACCGGAGTATGTATATAGAGTGCAATAAGCAAAGCTTGAGTTTCATGATCCACCTGATATAGCTTGCAGCAGGGAGACTTGGCTACACTGGTCAAGCTCCCAAGGGTACATGGCTACACTGGCCTTGACCCATTCTCTTCTTCCTCCTCTTCTTGAGCCGGTTGAACTTGAACTTAGAAGGGAATACCCCGCTCCTCGAGGAAAGAGTGGCCAGATTGAGGTCATAGAGTTACCTTGTTGGGGAGGGTTGTCAAGTTGCCATTTCTGAGGTGGAGAGCTTAGACCTCACATTCACAGGACAAGAAAAGATTCATGGTCTTCAGGGTTTGTGATTGATGACTTGTTCTGATCTGGAGCATTGAGGAGTCTTGGTTATAGATTAGTGGAACTTAGAGGCTGTTAGGTTTTAAACTTAAGTCCAAATAAGGTTCCGACACATTAATAATCCAAAGATCTGATTGAGCTCCATACCTTAATTTAATGAAGGCAAGTTTAATAATCAGCCTTGATCCATGTACATTCTCTTTTTCTTTTTCTTTATTTCTTTTTCACTTCTTTTTCAAATAAGTGTTTGCTAAGGGACTAGCAAAGTTAAGTATAAGGGGTGATGAATACTCATTCATCACTCTTTATTCTTATATTTTAGCTACAAAAACCTTTGCAAATGCATGTATATAGTTGTAAATAGAAATAATTACCAAAAGCATGCATTGTGTAAAAACCTATAATTAGCATGTTTTTGTGCAAAAATAACAGAATAAAGATTAAAAAGAAAAAGAGGGAAATATTTAGAATAAATATTGAGCAACCTAACCCAAGGGAGGGCTCAGCATGGGCCTGACCGTATAAAAGCCAAAGTAGAGGGAGATAGGGGCTCATGTGTGTAAATATTTTTGTAAATAAAATAAAAGTATTTTCCTCACAAAAATAGACTCAAATTGGCTTATAAATACTTTTATATATTTCTAAATATAAAATCAAGATAAAAATATAAAAATTAAAAAGAAAACAAAAACATCACTCATGTATATAGCTACCATGTATATAGTCCACTTTTATTTATTTAGCCTTATAAATAAATAAAATTAATTTCCAAAAGTTTTGTAAATATTCTATATTATATAGTGTAAATAAATAAAATAAATTAAAACAAAAAAAAAATCAAAAGAATAAAATTAAAAATCAAAAATACTTTGTAAATATACCATGTATATATATGTACATACCTATTTATTTCACCTATGTATATAAATAATAAAAATAAAATAAAAATATCTTTTTATTCCTTATTTTATGATATAAATAAATAAAATATAAAAAAGGGAATAAAATTGTATAAAAATAACAAATTAAAAATCAAAATTAAAATCCTATATATTGTACATATACCTATATATAACCCTACTATGTACATACCTTATTTTTACTTTGAAAAATTAATTAAAAATCACTAAAAAATAGAAAAAATTAAAAGAAAAATATTTCATGTTTTGACTTTTCCATAATTCGGCCATTTCTTATTTTTAATTGAATTTATAAATCTTTTACACGTGGCCTTCACCCATTGGACCTGGGGATTGTTGACCGCCAGGTCAACTGCCCCCCCAGGACCACTTCCCACGGGATAGGCGCCCGACCCGACTTCCCCCTATTTTAGCGCCTAAACCCGATTCCCCCTCGCCTAAACCCCGGGTCTGATTCCTTCCTGATATATCCGACACCCTCGCCGGAGCCACCGCCTCGGGATCCGCGCTCCAGAATGCCCTACCCGCGCTCGTCTTCCCGGACCCTCCACCGTATATAATCCCAGCTCCGCAATCTCCATTCCCATCTTTGGCTCATTTGCTTCGCTACATGTGACCTCCACTGTGTTGGCGAGAGTGACAGCTTGCTCCAACAAGTATCGCAGCGAGGAGGGAGCAAGCGGCCACTGATCCGGCGAGCTACCACCGCCGTGCTCCGCCCAGAGCGAGAGCTCGAGCCTCGGAGGGAGACGCTCCTCGAGGCCACGACCCAGAGCATTGTCAGCTTGTCCACAGTCTCTTCGTCCACCCAGGTAGACCCTTTGGCCTTTCCTTTTCGCTAATTTTAGATTACCCCCAAATCTCGCTGTCGCCTTTCATCTCCGATTCCGGCCACCCCCGCCTTTCACTCGATCATCGGACCATACCATCGGATTCGCCCTTCCCTCACGCACGTTCTGCACCATTCCATTCAACCCCGCTCGCACAGGAGCTGGGGCTCGAGCTCCTCCGTCCTCACCCTCGCCGGAGCTCGCCCACATCGACCCTCCGACCACCTTCACCCCGCCTAACCGGGTCGAGGCAGTTTGCCCTCGACCCACGAGTGTTCTGGTTTACTTTGCAGGATCATCCAGGCCCATCCGAGGGCTTGGACCATTCAGGCCAGGAGCTCTACCTCCACCGACCTCCCCGGAGCTCCCCAGAGCTCGGCTGGGTCACCGGAGACCTCCAATAGACGCGGAAGCCTTCCACGCACCTTCTACGATCATCAGAGGGCTCCCAGGAGGAGGCCAGCGTCGTCACGACCTCGGCGAAGTTCGCCGGAGGCCAGTTCGTCCTCCACCTTCGTCTACCGTTCGATCGCCTCCCGCGCTCCAGATTTGATCGTGTCCATCCACTTGAGGAGCATCCACGACCGCCAGATCCATCTGGGGGCGATCTACACCGTTGATCAGCTGAGCTGAGTCGCGATGCGTCTTCACCGTCGGATCCAACACGTGGCGAAGCTCCAGTCGTCCGATCACCAGGAGGAGCCCAGCCTTGGAGGGCCACCTGCATCCTCACCGTCAGATGTACCACGTGACGCTCATCCAACGGCTCCATTAATAAAGGGTAATTTACCCTTAGGCCCTCCTTTTATTTTATTTAGCAATTAGTCCTGTAAATGTTTAGTTTAGTTGTTTAATTTTGGTACAATTGCATTGTGGACCCCTGCACTTTATTTTCTTCGCATTTATGCCCCTGTGCATGGTGTAGCACGTGCTTCGACACGTGGTTTTCTGGGCTTTTTGCATTTACGCCCTTGTAGTTCTGGATGTTACTCAATGAATGAATACTTTTGGTTAATTGCAGATATGCCCCTGTGAGTGTTTTTATATGCATGTGCGTTAATTTGTGGGTTATTTGCAGACTAGCCCTCGGATTTTTGGTACCTGTTACCAAAAGGCCCTAGGACTTAGTTTTTATTGTATTTAGGTCCCTGAGTGCCCCAGGCACGTGCCACACGCGTGACCTCCTGGGTATTTTGCACCAGATCCCCCAGGACTCTTGGTATTTGCGTTTTGGTCCCTGTGTACTGTGCCCTTGTGTTTGATTTTAATAAAATAGTAAACCAACTCCAAATCCAATGAAAATTGGACGAAAGCTCCTGCCATAGTGTAAAATTTTCTGGAATTTTTGGGGACAATTTTGTTTTGTTTTGATATTTTTTAAAAATTCAAAAACATCTATTTGTATTACTGTCTGACTTTAAAAATCACAAAAATATTAAAATCCATCTAAAAATTACAAAAAATTCTCTACTGTTTGTTTTGTTGTGCTTGATTTTCTAGCCAATTTTGGCTACTTTTTCATTACCTAAAACACCTAAAAATTGAAAAACACTTAAAATCTTATAAAAATTCTAATAAATAAACTAAAAGCCCAAAAATAATAATTTAGGTTCCCAATTTTTCCTTGTTTTCTTCTCTATACAGGAAAAATACCTCCAGGCTTATTGGGGACCTTAGATATTTTATCTAAGTCCCTTAAGCTCGGCTGGACAGGACCTACTGTTTTTGACCTTATTTTATTTTTAGAAAATTAAATAAACATCAGAAAAATCCCAAAAATTCACTAAAAACAGTAAAAATTATAAAACACACAAAAATATTTTTATTTGAAATTTTGGTTGATTTTTAGTGCATTTAATAAATTGTTGAAGTGCCTTGTTTTCTTGTTTTTATTATTTTCTTAATATCTTAAAAATCCAAAAAAAATATAAAAAGACTTAAAAACCACCGAAAATACCTTTTTATTTCTTTTTCCTTTCTTTTTGACTACTTCGTAGGCTGCGAGGCCAATTCGTGCTCCTTGTGTTCGACCCTGGTCGCTATACCAGGTTAAACTAATAGCAAGACCACTAGCTTGTTTCGATTTGATTTTATCTCTATTGGTGGTCTATTTTTCTTGATCGAGTCATCCTGATCGCTTGGGTCGCAACGACCGTTTAGCACCTTATACCCTAGTGGTCAGGTCGCTCATCAGCCCTAGACCCCGAGACCTATTTATCATGATGACTTCGTCGACAAGAAATAAAGTAGCGGGAGGGCAGAAGAACTGTATAAAAATATATAGAAAATCGCACACAAAATCCTATTTTGATTTGCCCAATAATTGCATTCTGGGACCTATTTTATTTTATTATTTTTGCACCTCAAATAACAAAACCCTCAACATGAATATTATAGATAAAAATACAAAGAAAAATATAAAATTTGTTTCACAGAAAAATAATCCGCAGTGTGCTCGTGAAACACAAAATAAAAAGTCGTAAAGACAGAAATCTTCTCCATACTGTGTCAAAATTGACCAAACTCACCTTTAATTGTATATAAAATTTAATAAGCTATTTAATGAAGTCATTTCATTCAATTTGGAGTTAAGATGCAAAAGTTAGGCTTGGAGACCCTGTTGAATCTCCATTTCATTGCCTTTGTTATTTCATTTTGGCCTTTAAATCCGTGCTAAATGCATATAAATAACATTATTTTACATAATATAACATATAATATTTATTATATAAATATAAAAGACTAAATAAAAGAAAAGAAAATGAAATGAAACACCATAGGTATTGAGTGACCCTAACCCTGATACCTAGGCATCATGATGACTTGGTCTACAAGGAATAAAGTAGAGGGAGATAAGGGCCGATGAATACAATAAAACCCCAATTCAAAATCCACTAATAAGTCCATTTGGGACCTATTTTATTCTTTATTATTTATACATCAAATCAATAAACTTTATAAATGAAATTTATAGATAAAAATACACAAAAAAATATGAAATTTATTTCACATAAAAATAACGTGCAATGTGCTTTTTACATTCAAAATAAAAATCTAAAATTCCAAATTCATTGATATGTATCTTCTCCATATGAACTTCAAATTCACCACAATCATCTTTAATTCTATACAACATTTAATTAGCTATTTAATGAAGGTAGTTTCATTAAATTTGGAGCTAAAATGAAAACGTTAGGTTTTGAACCCTTATTGTAGAGTATACTTGAATAAAATAATCATTTTAATTATTCTTTATATTTTTCAAATTTTTATACTTTTATGATTTTGTAAATAATATGTGAAATACATGTACATAATAAAAATAGAATAAAACAACTAAAAATACATCAAAATAAATATGCATACAAAATACATAGATGAAAGATACAAACATATATACACATATATAATAAATATACGCATTTATTTAAATTACAACTAACTTCAGAAAACTACAATAAAAATATCTTTATGTATATTTAAATAAATTGTAAATATATAAAATACATATATAAAAAATTAAAATCTAAAATACAATATAAAATAAAATACATATAATATAGGAAAATATACCTATATTTATACTTGTAAAAGTAAACAAATAATAAATTCACTTGCATAAATAAATAAATCACCATAATATATTACAACAATAAATAAATTTTAAATTCGACTAAAAATTAATAAAATCATTTATCATTTTAAAATGAATTAATAAATGTTTTTAATGGGATTTTGGTGTTTCGTGACCTGACATGGACCAATGGGCGTGCAGCCTCGGTTGACTCGCCGGTCAACTAAGCCAGTTGCACCCGTAAGTCTATCAGACGACACTAGGCTCCTTCTTTCTCGATTTTCTCCGCCCAATTCTTTCACCCAATCAGATCGAATCCTCTTAGACTTTCCTTCCTCGATCCTCAATCTTTCATGCAAGCATCCTCTCTCCATCTGTGATCCAGTGAATCAAGCACGCATCCCCATCCAACCTTGACATGTACATATACCTTCACATCGCTCCCATTTGATTTTAATCACTCTTCACCCCTTAAAACCCTAACCCTAGACGTGCTTGAGAATCCCAGCGATAGTAGGGATTTTGCCAGTGGTCCAACGAGAAGGATAGGGCACGATTCGAGCAGATCCAGCTTCGCTTGAGTTACTCCATCGTTTGGTTTGCTCTCGGTCATCCTAGGTCAGGTGGTCCTCTATCTTTAGCATTTTTCAATTCCTAAAACCTAGATTAGTATAGTTTAGCTTTTATTTCTAGTTGATTTAGCCATTTATTCTATAAAATCAAAAATCAAAGTTCGACGGAGCTAAGCTCCAGTGATCTTCTTCACTGTATCCGCCCGTATTCCAACCCATTTTCTTCCTCTGTGTCGTTCCTCTCCTCTCGTCCTACTCACTCAACCAGATCACGCTTGGATCTAGATCTCATCTCTCCTATCTCCACCATTCGTCGAAGAGTTTCTGTTGCACCCCATCTTCGCTCATTTCCACCCAAATCAAGCCCCAATCATTCTCTTTTGTATTTCTGAGTTAACTAATGAATCCACATTTCATAATCTTTATTCTATCATTTTGGCCTCAAAAACCTTGGTAAATGCATGTAAATACCCTTAATTTCTGCATCTTAGCATTCATGCATGTGTGTAGATAGTGTATAAAATACTGTTTTTAATGCTAAAATTATAGAATAAAGAAAAGAAAAGAAAAGGAATAAAATATTGTAGATATTTTATGACCCGAAACCCCGAGACGTAGGCATCTAGATGAATAGGTCGACAAGGAATAAAGTAGGGGGAGATAAGGGCCATAAACCTAAAAAGATCCCTTTTATTTAATTTATTCTTTATTCATTTTGGGACCTATTTTTGGTTCCACTTTTTATACTTCAAATAAAAAAACTTTGTACATAAAAGTTGTAGATAATTAAATATAGAAAAATACAAAATTGATTTTACATAAAAATAATGTACAGATAAAAAGTTATGATCTGAATAAGATTCTAGAATCCCAACTTCACAGACCTGTATCTCTCAAATAAAAACTCGAAACGCATCAAGATCACCTTTAATTGTATATAATTTTCAATAAGCTATTTAATGAAGGTGGTTTCGTATTTTGCAGAGCTACGGTTTGAAAGTTAAGTTTTGGACCCCTATTGTATACTTGTACAGATTAAAATATTCATTTTATTTATTATTCATTATTTTCACAATTTTATATTTTTTATAATTTTGTAAATATTATTTATAATATATGTGTACATTAAAATAGGAATAAAGACCTAAAGAAAATACAAAAATAAAATACTTGTATACAACACATAGGTATAATACCTGTACATATACCTATGTAATTATTACTTCTATTTTATTAAGTGTACAAAACACTTCATAAAAATTAAATAAAAATATATTTAAGTGTATCAAAATATTTTATAAATTTATAAAACAATAAATAGAATAAAAAAATTAAAAATATAAAATAAAAATAAAATATTAAAATATATAGATGTATACCTATATAGGCCTAAAAAGGTAACTTGTATTTTAATACCTCAAAAAAATAAATAAAAATCGTAGTAAATTACTTTATAAAATAATAAATATTTTTCATTTAATAATCAAAAATTTAAAAAATCGTTTTCTATTTTTAAATGATTTTTCAATTCTTTTCAGGAGGTTTTTCCTGGTTGGTCCACATGGACCAACCAAGTGGTCTAGACCGTTGACCGAAGGTCAATTGTCTGACCCCCTTCTGCCACCCTTGTCAGACCTTGGTTTTCCCCTGTTTTTGCGGATTTATCGAGGGTGGCCCTTTCATCCTTTCGTGATCCTTCCTTCTGCATTGTTTCTCCCCATGGATCCATGCTGCACGCCCATAGATTGCTTCGATCTTTGGATCGTTGTATCGTCCACTTTTCCTCTATCTTCGAGCCCCTTCGGTCCATTTGTACAAATACCACTCCAAACTTCCATTGATCTTTGAACCCTTTCTTTGACCCTCATTTGAGCCTAGCACCAAGCTCTAGACAGGAGGCCGTGACAGGGCATCCTCCAGCTCGCGCGTGGAGCTCAGGCGACGGCCGTGGAGGCACTTCAACCCCCATCTCCGGCCAAGTGGCTGTGAGGTCTATCTCTGGTTTTTACGGCCATCGACGTTCTTCTTTTTGTTCGTTTTCTTGCTATTTAGTTAGCCAGTAGTTCTAGCTGTTATTTCATGCATTTATCTTGTTGTTTAATCAATTAGTTAGCGTCAATTCCGCCCTCGAACTCCTCGTCGGAGCTCTTGAGCTCCGGCGACCACCCCCTTTTCACCAAAACCGCCACCATTCCACCCTCGCTCACCATGGGAACACTCTACTGTCGAGTCTTGTGCTTTGTTTGCAGGTCCCAAGGCCGAAGGACCCCATTTTGTTGAAGCTGAGCCTCCTGGAGCCGCCCTCCTACACCGACTTCACGGTGGTGCTCCGGCTGCTCCCTAGCCATTTTGAAGCCGCCAATCATTTGAGGAATCTTCCAGGAGCCTTCCCGTGTTGTACGTGGCGAAAAAGGTTTCCGGAGAACGGGGATACACCAATTCCAAACTTGCCGATGGCGAGTTCCTCAACCGTTCCTACACCAAGAGCCAGAACTGTCCGATCCTGCTTGTTCTTGGTGATGCACAGCTACCGTTGGATTGCCTCGTATTCCAACCGTTGATGCATATTTTGAGGATCTGATCTGGTCCGTCTAAGACGAAGGTGTATTGTGAGTCCTCATGCCGATACATGGTTAAGTAAAGGGATCAGTGCCGTCCGATCGAGCCCTGTGATGAGCCTCGGATCTACCCTTTTAATGTTATCAAATTAACGATTTTGTTGCAGTCAGAAAAATCCGAATCGATTAAAAATAACCACACGGATCGATGAATCGTCGATTGAAATTAACGTGTGGTTTTATGTTTGTTTAATCTGGGCAAGCCCCAGGGTCGACTCAAGGAGGCAAAGGAACAACTCAGGATCAGATTAGAGGAATTAGATTGCGGTTTTCCAAGTGAGATTTTTTGGTATTTTTGATGCAATAAAAATTCAGATGCACTGATGCGAATGAACTAGGTTATTAAGAAAATCAACAACTTAGCAAAATTTAATTTTAATCTGAAATTAGTCCAAATTGACCAAATTGTATTTTTCCTGTAAATCTAGTTCAATGATTAATGCAAAATGGATTTTTTTTGAAATTTTTGTATTAAATGCACAAATGAAAAATGCAAACTTTTTTACGGGTTTTATGTAATTTTTCGTGCAAATGATATGCAAAAATTATGAAAATTTGACTGGAAAATACATGATGAATTTAAGCTAGGCTATATTTTTAGAATTTTCTGACACTTTATGATTTTTTATGAATTTTTTACTGAAAACAGAGCGACTGTTGGTATTTAATTCCTAATAAATCCACGAAATCAAATGATCCAAAGAGTTGTTTATCTCAAATAGATATTTCAATAAAGAATCCAAGAGAGTTGAAATTTCTCAAAAATCTTATTCGTGGATTTAACTAAAAATCAATTACAGAAATCACTCTAGAATTTATTATAAGCAAAGGACAACTCCAATTTTGATGGAACTTGGATAGCAATTAAAGCACAAATAAAGGCATCGTCTACAATTTTTCACAATTTTTATAGCAAGAAATATGGTTGTGCGAATTTCAGAGCTTAAATGGGCAAAATATCACTGATTTTCAATATCTGATTTTTAATAAATAATCTAATGCTCAAGAAAATTGTAAATAAATAGCCATGAGATATAGATTTTGTTGCTCTACAACATGTTATTTTTCATTAAAATAAATGATGCTATTCTAAGGTCCAAATTATCATACGAAGTCAGGGGTATTAATGCAACACAGAAATGAAACTAACAAACTCAAATAATGCACATGGATACATTTGCAAATATGTAAACGTGTAGGGGTAAAAGTGGAATTTTCATAAAAAAATTAAAAAAATAAAAAGAAAGATACCTTTCTTTTCCCGCAAGCAGGCGCACAGATGGGGGTGGCTAGGGCTCGAGGTCGTGGAGGACGGGTGGCTATGGCGCGCTTGGCGGCGGAAACGAGCGCAAGGGAGGCGCGGGTTCCTCGGGCGGTGGTGCCGCATGCGATGGTGCAATGGCTGCATGTGAGATGCCACGATGGCTTAGGAGGCGGCTGGGTCAGCAGCGGTCCCGTGGGGAAGGGGCGGAAGGGTCAACGGTGGTCTCGCACGGAAGGGGCGGTAGGGGGCTGGCATCATGGAGTCTGGCGGGCGCGCGTCACGCCTTGGCAGAGTGAGATGGCGGCGCCCACGCGCGGGAGCTGCTGGGGTATGGAACGACGGGGCGGTGCAGTGTCACGCATGGGGCAGCCGCGGAGCCGCTATTCTGGAGCTTGCGGCAGCCGCGCGGCTACGTTGGGCGGAAGGTGGTCCTTTTCGTAGGGGGACGGCAGCCAAAGGGGCGTCAACGGTTGCGCGCAGCTCTAGTTTTGTTTTTGTTTTTGTTTTGCAATTTTTTTTGTAATTTTTTTGAAGAGCAAACAGTGGTAAAAAGAAATATAATGAAGATCGGTTGTGGGTGGTTGTGATGGAATTGTGGTGATTAAATGTGAAATAACAACAAAAAATATTAGATAAAAATAATGTAGAAGGTAGAGATAGAGAAATTACCTAGAATTTCGCCAGAAGGCGGAGCTACGATTCGCGGCTCATGTCGTAGCCTCAAGAAGGGTGGTGGGGTCCTTCGAAGCTGGAGCAGCTTCCTGTGAGGGATGCTGCGACGAAGTGGTTGAGACCACCTCGGATCTCGTCGTGGTCGGAGGTAATCGATCGACAGTAATTCTCGGTAGATGTCACCTACAGAATACTGGAGCTCTCTCTCTCTTTTCTATCGAAATGGCGGATGAAGAAAAATGGAGGATGAGATGTGAATATAAAGAGGAGGAGGGAGTTAGAAAAGAGGTGGAGAAGATGGAGGGATGGTGGAGGAAGTGGTGACTTGGAGTGGGGAATAAGAAAAGAAGAAGTAAAAGGGAGAGAAAAAATAATAAAAATATAATATAATATAAATAAAATAAGTAGGCTACTAAAAATAACAATAATTAAAATAGTAATAATAAAATAATAATAAAATCTGAAAATAATAAAAAAATCCGAAAATAAATAAAAAATGGGGTGACATGTGGCGCCTCCAGGAGTTACCACATGTCGCTCCTAGAAAATTCAAAAATTAAATGTAAAGAAAAATAAAAAAGAAATAACAAAAGAGATTAAATCAAAAAGTGGTCAACACAAACGTTGTTCATCTCGATGAGATCTACAACTTTTATGAATGGTCGAAAATCAAATGAAGTCATCTGTATAAAATGTATTTTTGGGTGGTTCCTTATAGATATAAAATACCGCATTTTATCTTTTGTAATTTTTTGCCATTTTTAAATAAGAGAAAAATTAAAATAAAAATAGAGAAAATATAAAAAGAATATTTACAACTTAATCTAATTTTTTGGATTTTTAATAATTAAGAAAATAAAATTATAAAAGAAAGGGCAAAAGGTCAATATGTACAATATATAATAGGGGCCCAAAACCCAAGTTTTGCATACGAGCTCCGATTTTAATGAAATTAGTCTTGTTTTGAAGGTCTTTAAATGTATATTACTTTAAAAGTGAGTAGACCTAAATCGGACACTGTATGAGAGAGATGTGTGCATTTTAAGGCTCCTAGTTTCAAACTTGGATTGGGGTTTTATTGGACAAGTTTACAAGTTAGTATTTTTTTGATATTTTTTAAATTAGTGTTAGTAATATATACACAATAGAGTTGGTTTTATTGGATTTGGAGTTAGTATAAAATATATACAAATAGGTGAATAAAGGTGACTATACAGTGAATATTTACAAGTGAATTTGGCTTCTTATTTAATGCAAATATGAATGCTAAAATGCATATATTATGTATGCATGTATGAATGTTAATTATACAAGATAAAGGGAAATATGCTGCTAAATACTCGGGAACAAGACTCTATTTTCAACTTTAACAGTGATGAATCACAGATTCATCAACCCCATATACTTTAACCTTGCTCGTCCCCGAGCAACTAAAATGAAATGCACAAGTGAAATGATTTTGGGTTCCATACCAAGCTCATGAACAAAAGTTGAAAATGGAACCTGACTCGACCTTTGGATTAAATAAACTAATGATGGATTGAGGACTGCTAATAACCATTAGCGAACACGAATCAATGGTTAGCAAAAGTTAAGCATGAGCTGTGAAAGACAAATCACGATTAGTGAAAGCTAATCATAATTAGTATTAATTAAGCATCATTAATGAATCTAGAATCCTTTGGAAAGTTCTAACTCAAGCCTTAAGTTTTGGATAAGATTTGGCCAAAATCATGGGCCAAAACCAAGGGCCTTTAACCGCGATTAAGGTCTAAACAATGATTTACTAACTATGGTTAGTGATTTTCTGGAGCCTATAAATGCCCCCTACCCATTCATTCTCTACGATTTCCACTACCACCATTATCCTAAGGGCTAGGGTCGAGAAGTCAGGAGGAGGAGAGGGAGGCCGAGAAGGAACACTAGCGAAGTGCTACCGGGAGAACGAGGAGGAATGTACGATCCTCTCTTAGTTTGCTTCGTAAGCTAGGTTTTCGATTCATCTTATTTTTCTACCTTTGTTTTTGATTCATCTTCTTTTTCCAGTTTTTTTCCGATTCATCTTTCTTTCCGATTCATTTTCTGTTGTGGTTCGAGGAGTGATGACACGAAAATCGATGCGACTAAGGTAAAAAATAAATCACAATGTTGTTGTCCTTAATCGATCAATTCAGTCAACAAAAAAATATTTAAACCACTCAGAAAATCAAGAAATTAAATGTAAGCGGTTTTCGCTATTCTTTTTACATGGTATAGCGAAAAGGGTCGAACACAAGGAGCACGTTTGAAAAACTAAATAGTCAAATTTCCAATAGTGGTTTTTGAATTTTTATTTTTTTTATTTTTAAAAATTAAGAACAATATTCACAAGTGATAAAACACACACAAACTACTCTTTTTGTATTTTTCAGAATATTCAAAAATGAACATAAGAGTCTAAAGAAATTTTTTTGTGTTTTTTATATTTTAAAATATTTTTGGTAATTATTTCACAATTTTCTGATGTTTTGGTGATTTTATAAAAATAAAACCGTGAAAAATAGGATAAATTATGCACAGTCAGGAGTATTTTACAAGTTAAAAATCTTTAAATGCTTAAAATCTCTTAAACTTATTTTTAAAAGAAACTAGAAATCAATATCTATAATTAGAAACTGAAGTCAGAATTTTTGGATTTTTCTACAATTTTCTACAATTTTTTTAAGATTTTTCGATTTTCATACTTTTTTGAAGTTTTATAAATGGAAAATGCACACAATTTGGTTAGAAAATAAAGCACAACAAAATACACCTATACTATTTTTTGGAATTTTTAAACAATTATTCGAATTTTAATAAATTTTCAAAATCTGGACAGATAAAAAGTTACTGTTTTTTATTTTTTAAATATGTTAAAAGTCAATGAAATACAATGAAAAATTTATACAATGGCAAGCACTACATCAGGAACATACACTAATTTTTTGAGAATTTTTTGGAATATAAAAACATTTATTTAATAAAAAATAGCATGCAATTATTGTTCTAGTGGTACAGGGACTGAAACGTAATTATTCAAAGGTTTTGTATCAAACATTGACAATAAATAAAATCGGATGGAGTATGCAATTTACCCATCATGTACGTGCATGTGGTCTGGATTTGAAGTTGGCAGAGAGGCACTTTTGCAAATATATGAACTTCAAGGGGCCTATATGTAAAATTTCCCTTTTTTATCTCCCTAGGGTTCGGATCCTTCATTTCTTCACAAAAAGTAGGAGGGAGGGCACGGTCGCCGCCCCACCCTTCTTCTTCGGTGGGTGATGGAGCGGTGCCGAGCGGGAGGTGATGGCGCTTGCGGTGGACGGTGTGCCGCCTGTGCGCTGTCGGGGAAGCGTGCAAACTACGATGGCGGCCGCAGGTGCTGGGGCGGCAGAAGGTGGCACCGCTGGAGCGGCGCTCGCACACGGAAGGCCTCGCATGTTGGAGGAGATCGGCGGCACACTTGAGCTGGAGGGCGCCTGCGCGCGGTGGAGGGGCACGGCGGGGATGTGGGGCGGCGCTCGCGGTGGGCTGGGCTGACGGGCGCTGGGAGATCCCGTAGAGGGGGTGCGTGGCAGTACGCCGACGCGACACACGCACGGAGGAGCGGCCGCGCGCGCCCTTGGGGACAGCGGCGGGTGCCGCCTGGCAGGTGCGGTGGAGCGCCGCGCTACGCGGTTGTCGGGGCGGAGGTGGAGGACGGTGGCGGCGCCTGCTGGAGTGGCGCGGTGGAGGTCTAGAGTGTTCTGGCGGAGGCCGCACACAGCACGCACCTGGAGGCGGGGGCGGGCACAGATCTGAAGAGGCGTACGGGTGTGGGCAGGTGATCCACGCTGGGTGCTCGGGCGGTGATGGGTGGTGGTGTGCGTGGCCGTGGGCGGAGCTGCTGCCCGTTGCTTCTATTTTTTAAATTTTTTTATTAATCTGTGTATAGAGACAGTAAAAAAGGGGAAATTTTTTATATTTTTTAACATAAAATGTAAATAAGAAAAGTTATTATTTTTTTTGAATTTTTTTGTTATATATTTTTTTGGTTTTCCTGCAAAACAGTAGTTAGAGATAATTTTTTTGTTTTTATTATTTATTCTTGCAAAACAAAGGTTAAAAAAACAAATATTTTTTAAAATTTTTTATTTATAAACAAAATGGATACGTGGATGGTGACGGATCTTGATGAAGCGGGAGAAGGATCCGAGACTCCGACCACCGTGCATGGTCGGAGGTGAGAGGCTGTGCGAGGTAGAAAGTGAAAATGGTGAGATCGCGAGATGAGGTGAAGATCGGTATCGGATGTGGATTAAAATGTGATGGAATTTTTATGATTTCTAATGATCTAAAGACTATTAAAATAAGATTAAAAACTAAACCTACGATTACCTACGAGAAATGACGAAAATTGAAATCGGATCTCACCTTGGGATCGGACATGCCGTGATGGCCTCGACGACACTCGAATCGCTGTCACCGATCGGATCAGAGGCTGGGCACCCTTCTGCAACAAGTAACTCTCGGAGATCGGGCTCCTCTCTTCAAAGATTGATCAAAGAAGAAATGAGGGAGGAGGAGTCCATTAAATAGAAGACAAAAAATAAAAATGGCAAGTATATACAAATAAGAAATGTGTTTATTGGTTAATTAAATAAAATAAATAAATAAATAAAATAATTAATTAATTTCGAAATTCAGAATTAAATTAAATAAATAAATAAAGTAATTTATGGAAATCAATTAACCATCTTAATGGTGGCCAATTAAGGTATAAAATCAAATCTAATATACATGGTATGTTATAAAATCAAATAAATTAAATAAAATCAAATAATTAAATACGAATTTCGAAATTAAATTAAATTAATTAATTAATGTGAGAATTAATTTTTTTGGTGATTTCTATTTAAGGAAGTTAATTATATACACATATTATACACATATAATACAATATACATAGGTACAAATAAGGAAATAGTTTTATAAAAGATTTTTTTAATTTTTTTAATTTTTTATTTTATTTTTAATAAAAATAATATATACAAATATATACAGTATAAACTAAATATTAATAAATATGTACAACAAAAATTGGTTAAACTGCACAAAACACCCTAGAAAATCAACTTTTTAACCGTAACTCCAAAAAATATGAAACCACAGCCATTTGAAAGATAATTTAATTTAGAGTATGATGGAAGTGAGTTTGGTTTGATTTGAGATCGTATGGAGCTAGAATTAGTGTTTCAATTATCACTTTGCGACTTTTTCTGGGTGCGATTATTTGCAATATATACATTATTTTATTTTACACTCATTTTTATTATTTACAACATATTTTTATTTACAACTTTTGTTTACAAAAATAATTAATTTGAGATCAAATTATGTACAAATAAAATACGTTAAGTTTTGTACAAATATGCATGAAGAATATTTACAAAATATTTTTGGTTTTTTCTAACAGAAGACCCTATCTCCCCCTACTTTATTCCTGGTCGATCAAGTCAAGTCTTGACCTTCTCTCGGGATTTGAGTAAGTCTGTATTTATTGCATAAATACCTCCTTTTATTTTTATTTTTCTTCTTTATTCTTTTATTTATGCACAGAAAGTGTTAAAAATGCAATTTTAATAAATGCATGCAAAATGGTAATATTATGGAATTAGTGGTATTTACAGGTATTTGACTAAGGAAAAGAGGCTAAAATAAAAGAATAAAGGCAGTGAATCGTGGATTCATCAAGGAGAAATATGTGTAACACCGTACTTAGGTGCGGACAGCTATGCACGTCAGTGAACCCTGTGATTCATCACACTTTCACTCACTTAAGATGTGTGGTGTCTACCAATTCTCCATCGTTTATGGTTCTATTCTTTTGATTTCGCTTTTATAGTTGTTTTGAAGGAGAATCTGTGTATTACCCTACTTAGGTACGGGCGACTATACATGTCAATGAACCATGTGATTCGCTACACCTTCACTCACATAAGATGCGTGGTGTCTACCGATTCTCCATCTTTTGTAGTTTGATTATATTCCTTCAGATTCACTATTATTTCCATCTCGATGATTTTATAGAGGAAACTCTTTCTGTTTTCTATTTTAAAATATGTCCTGATATAAGGGGAAACTCTGCCGAAATTTTCATAGAAATATGTCCCGATATAACAGGAAACTCTGCCAAAATTTTCATAGAAATATGTCTCATTATAAAGGGAAACTCTGCTGAAATTTTCCTAAAGTATCACCCCGTATAAAGGGAAGCTCTGTTGAAATTTCAAGAGAAAGTATGGTATTCGTGTGTTCTTCATGTTTTTCATGTTCTTCATTCGTTCTTTGCATTCTTGGAATGTTCTTAGCATTTTTAACATATAAAAATGAAATTCGATCGTTTCAGGATCCATAAATCATCCTTTCTGAAAAAGAATACGATAAAGCACTACATACGTGAGAGAGCTCGATTAGGTAGCGGAATCCTTCCTTTTGCTATTGGATTTTCATATGAGATCGTTGAGATTTCTGATTTTATTCTCCTTGTTATGAAGAATCCTAGTTTGGCTATTTTTGAGAAAATATGAAAAGTTGCTTTGTGATTTCAACTAAAATAAGGTCTAAGCATCGCATTGATGCAGTGGATTGGAAAGTTAGGATTTGGAAGTTAAAATGAGCAAAAATATGAGTATATAAATATATGAATTAATATATATGTGAGGCTATACTCAATATTGATGATTATGCAAATCAAAGACTTAACGAAAGAATAACATCATGGGAATTGATGTCTATTAAGTTGGATCCTGAAAACGATCGTGCCTTACGTTAAGAATGATCGGGAGTAGAACTACAGGTCGGGCATGCAACCTGTAGGTTTGTTGGAAGGAACCCGTATTGGCGTTGCCCTACCTAGGTGGTACATGGTTGTTCTGTTTTGATAAGTGTGCACGAAATGAATGATTTACAACGAGTGGTATCAGATGCTAATGTATTCGAGTTGAACGACGAAAGATGTGGTCGTGCCATGTGGAGGCATGGGTGGTTCAATAGCAGTTGGGACACAATAACATGTATTTAAAGCCATTGGGTTATGTTATTAAAGGGTAGCCTAAGGTTTTAAGCAACCGAATCCTTGAGGACGGTGTGCTCCTTTGTTAGCCAGATCGAGGCTTGAGGTTTTAAGAAATCGGATCCTCGAGGACGGTGTGCTTCTTTATTTGCCAAGATGAGGGTTTGAACCCTGAGTAAAAAATGAAAAATGAAAATTGTCAGGATGGTATTGGAGGATTGGTTGAGGTGACGTGAGGCGGTATAAGCTCACCAGATCAACGCAATCTTCAATCCCTAAGTGTCCACAGCTTCAGAGTCCATGAATGGTGAGGTTCCCTTGGACAAATCCCTAATGTAGAATAGAAAGGAATATGACTTAAAATAATGAGAAGGAATGAATTTTTTTGTGATAACAAGTTTTGAAAAATTATACATTTGTTTGCTTTTCTCTTCTCCATTACTTAGCAATTGCTAATCTCCATCCTATGATTTATGGAAAATCCAACAGGTGTCGGTGAGCTATCACAAGGACTTTAATAATCCAGCCAACTAATATCATAGTCATCCAGCCAACCATAGTAGCTTTACTCTGTATGGTAGTTAGTAATATTTTTGTGTATTTCCTTTCTAGCTGATGTACATGTAAATGGTTATAGTGGAGCAATGTATCATGTAAACTTTATTTTGTGAATGGAGAAGTGATGAAATACTTCCTTCTAAGTATTTTAATTGCAGTCTATTTCTGAATGTTAGTTGTGATTGCTGAATAAATTATTGCTAAATAACTCGATCCGATTATAGTAGGATCTGACGTCCCAAAATTGGGGTCTTGACAGTCCTAGATATTTTTGAGACCATCCACTAGCGTGGAAGAGCATCTAGATCATTTTGGGCCATGTGGAGACTGCCCATGTGGCCGAAGCTCTCCTGGAGGTTCGACCGAAGTTTGTCTGGCGGGTATTCCTCCCCAGTTCTTCTTGGGGTTTTTCCACTGTCCAACAAAGAAATGAGTGCCAGAAGTAGCAGCTGACATTGGACCATGAGGAGAGGCAACCGCGGATCTCATTCTGAGATCTAATCTCATGTGAAGTGGTATCCATCGCTATGGAGGCGACGTGTGTCCAAGTGAAGCTCATCAACCATCAGATCACCTAGCGGAGGTATTTTGCATTCCCAAGCTCTACGCTTTTTGTATTTATTTTTAATATCAAAACATTTTTCTGCAGTTCAAAATCTTATGTAAAAATTGCATTAAGCCCCTGCCTTTCTGTCATTTACATTTAGTGCCCCTCCAAGTCACCTCACGTGCATGTGTGTGTGAGGGGGAAAGCATTTTGTAGATGGACCCGTGCATTTCTTGTATTCCTTTTTTTTAGTCCTGTAATACTTAATTTTAGCATTAGTACTTTTAGAGAAATTGCACACAAGACCTGTCGCTTTTTGAATATTGCAAAAATATCTCCGCTAGCGTGTAATGATAAAAATATTCTGGGTTTTTTGCATATTTAGTTCTAGAGTTCTTTTAGGGGTTCTGGAAATAAGAAATATTTCTATTTAATTGCGTTTAAGTCCCTACCAATTCAAGTATTTTTATTTCTGTTATTTGTATTATTAAAAATATCAATTGCATCTGAAACTTATAAGATAATTGTTTTAAGTGCCTAGCAAGATTCTAAATCACATATGCTTTTCGTGGGCTATTTAATTTGATTTTCATATATTTAGAAATATAAAAACCTTGCATACAGCTCTTGTTTGCATTTAAAAAACATAAAAATTGTAAAATTATTTTGAAAAATTCCAACAATATATATTTAGTTTATTACCCTATTTTGTAACTACATCCCAAAAACCCTTAAAACAAATAAAAGAAAAACACTAAAAATTAAAAACCTCAAAATCCTTATAAAAATTATTAAAAAAACTCCATAAAAATCCAAAAATATTAATTCCTATTTCTAATTTTTCTCTATTATATTTATTATTATTAAAATTAATTTTGAAGAAATTTGAGCTATTTATATATTACTAAATTCAAAAACAATTCAGTCTATAAGTTATTATTTTGACATTTTTGTTCAATTAAAAATAAAAAATAGTAAACATTCCGAGAGAAATTCCAAATATAGAGAAAAATATAGAAAAGACGAAAACATTTTATTTTTTATTTTTTAAGTATTTTTAGCTAATATATAAATATCAGAATCTTACATTATTATATATAGGTATAATTACTTATATTATCATTTTTATTATTATAATTGTTAAAAACACCTAAAATATATTCTAAAACCTTAAAAAAGTAAAAATGACAGTACCTTAGGGTATTTTCTAGATTTTGTCATCATTTTTATATTTATTATCTCTATTATATATATTATATCTAAATATTATACCTAATCATATTATAACTAATTAAAATGAAAAAAAAATAAAAATTCATAAAATATAAAAAGAAATATAAAAATTATAAAAAAAACATATCAAAATATATAAAAATAAAATTTCCAAAAAAAGATTAAATAATTAAAAAACCCATTAAAAATAAAAACCTTCACAAAAACCCGAAAACAATTGTTTTTATCATTTTTTGTCCATCCCCCTTGCTCCCTATGTTCGACACTCTACACTAATTACCCTGTACGCATATTTTGTAGAGTTATAATAAATTTTAACTCCATGATTTATTTTTGCAGTATTATATTTATTTTTAAATTAATTGTTGATCACTTGACTTTATTGAGCATTCGCCTCAACAACACTATGGCGAGTCCTGAATTGCCTACGTTAATTTTGGGGAATTATCGAGCGTTTAAATTAATGTTGAATACATCGTTGTCAGGCAATCGGAATCGATAAAGAAATAACCAAAATAAATTAATCAATTTTATTCGACGTAGTTTTACGTATATTTTACTTGAGCAAGTTCCAAGGTCGAACTCAAGGAGGCAAAGGAACGACCTAGAAAGTTGTCTATCAAAATTCATGCACCATTTTTGAGACTGTATTTTTGGTTTTTTAATGCAATTTTGGGATGCAAAATGCAAATACGACCAATTTTTGGGACTAAAAAGTAATTTTCGATCAAACGAGGTCTGAAAAATATGAAACTTGGTTGAGATGTTAATTATGAAGAAATGAATGCATTGTAATTTTTTTGAAATTTTGATAATTAAGAAAAAGAAGAAATAAAATAAAATACGAAAAAGATAATTTTTGTACAAACTATTAGTGAAGACTCGGGCTCAGTTAGTTTCTTTGATTTCAATTAAGTTTGGATTGGATTTTTGCGTATTTTAATAAAACTTTTATCAAAGAAAATAAATGAAAGAGAAATAAAATAAAATAAGTTATTTATGTACATAAACTAATAGGTCAAAAACTGCTAAAATACAAAATGTACAAAAGAAGCCCAAAACCCAACTTTCACATATGAGCTCCGATTCACTTGAACTTGGTTTCATTTTGAAGGTGTTTGAATGTGAATTAATTTAAAAGTAAGTAAGATTAAATCGGACACAGGATGAGGAAGATATCAAGGTTTTAGTCCGGAAATCGTAGAACTAGGGTTTGGGTTTTTGGTCCACTTATTTAGGTTAGTTGTTTTTTTTGTATTTTTCATTTATTCTTGTTAGTAATATGTACACAATGGAGGTGGTTTCAGTTCAATTGGAGTTAGCATGAATTAGTTAAAAATCAGGGAAGTTAGGCAATTTTACAGGTCATTTTAGCTGAGATTTTTGGCTTCTTATTTTGTGCAATAATGAGTGATAAAATACATTTTTTATCAAAACATGCACGAATGCTAATTATGCAAAATAAATGAAGAAATGCCAATGAATTTTAGGGATTTGAGCTTAATTAATGATTTTTAGAGTGATGAATCTGAGATTCATCATCCCCCTATAATTAACCATGCTCGTCCCTGAGTATCAAAAGAAGTGAAATGAGGTGAAATGAGATTGGGTTCCATTCCAAGATCATGATCACAAGGTGAAAATGAAACTAGACCCAACCTTTGGATTATTAGTTTGGTGGAACTTCTGTGGGACTTAGAATATTAAAATCAACAGCCTTCAAGTTCTACACATCATTGTCACAGTTTCAGCTCAGAAGTCATCTTAGATCAATCCTCCTCCCAAAGCATACTGATGAATCCATATTTCATCATCTTTATTCTATCATTTTGGCACCAAAAACCATAGCAAATGCCTGTAAATAGCATTAAAATCATCATCTTAGCATTCATGCATGTGCATCATATTAGTGTATAAAATACTGTAATTAAAGCCAAAATTATAGAATAAATAAAAGAAAAGAAAAAGAATAAAATATTATAAATATTTTATGACCCAAAACCCCTGAGACCTAGGCATCTCGATGAATAGGTCGACCAGGAATAAAGTAGGGGGAGATAAGGGCCAAATACATATATTTTCTAGTCATTCTTTATTCATTTTGGGACCTATTTTGGTTCCACTTTTTATACATAAAATAAAGAAACTTTGCTCATGAAAGTTGTAGATAAATTTATAAAGAAAAATACAAAATTTATTTCACAGAAAAATAATGTACAGATAAAAAGTTATGGTCTGAATAAAAATCCAGAATCCCTACTTCCCAGACCCGTATCTCACAACTGACAACTCCAAATGCAGCATACTCACCTTTAATTGTATATAGAAGAAAATAAGCTATTTAATGGTGGTGGTTTCGCATTTAGCGGAGCTACGGTTTGAAAGTTGAGTTTTGGACCCTCATTGTATACCTATTCTGAATAAAATATTCAATTTATTCTTTATTCATTATTTTTATATTTTTATATTTTTATAATCTTATAAATATTACTTATAATAAATATGTACATTAAAATCAGAATAAAAGTACAAAGAAAACTCAAAATAAAAATCAACAAGTATAAGATCATGCAGGTATAATACATATGCTCATACCTATGTAACATACTCTTATATATTATTATATATACAAAATAAATCAGAAAAATAAAACAAAAAATTATCTGTGTATATAAAAGTATTTTATAATTTTAGAAAATAAGAAATGAAACTAATAAAAATAACATACACAAAATAAAAATAAAATACTAAAATACATAGGTAATATACCTATATAGGGCTAAAAAGTAAACTTGTAAAAATGTACCTCATAAAATAAATTAAAAATCATAATAAAATACTACGTAAAATAACGAATATTTTTTATTTTATAATCATAAATTAATAATGCCATTTACTATTTATAAATTAATTAATAAAACATTTTTATGGGGTTTTTCCTGGTTGGTCCACGTGGACCAACCATGAGATCAGAACTGTTGACCAAGGTCAACAGTCTGACCTACCCCCTGTAGCTTTGCGTGCCTCATTTTCTCCCCGCTTTTGCGGATTTTTCGAGGCGAAGACTTTCATCCTTTCGCGAAATTTCCTTCTGCAAAATCGTTCCCCTACTATCCATCTTGCTCGCCCAAGGTTCTTCTTGGGCTGAGGATCACTGTCGCGCCAGTTGCACGTCGATCAAGGGACCTCCTCGTCAACCCTTCAAAAATACCCCCTTGACTTCATTCGAAAATTTGAACCGCAAACTTCACCGATTTTTCCCACCTTGGTCGTGCTGAAGGAGTCTGGAGGTGACAGCTCCGACCCCCGAGCGTCAAGGCGGCTGGACAGTGCCTGGTTGACGCGTGTTCCACACCTCCGGCGAAGCTCAGCCGTAGAGGTATTCACCCTTTGGCCCCAGGCCATCGAGGCGGTCTCTTCTCTTCTTTTTATCCCCTTCAAGTTCCTCATAAGTCTAGGATCTTTTCACCTATCTTTCCTCGTCGATTCGTCCACCTAATCACGTCATTGATCACCTCGCCGGAGCGCAACTCCGGCGAGTACCCATCCAGTCGTTCACCCCATTTCTGTGCGCCACGTGATCGGGGCAATTTGCTCCCGATCATATCACTCTCTTCTTGCAGGTACCAGGAGCCCATCGAGTGCCTGCAGCGATTTTGCGAGGCGGCCGGAGGTATTTTGGGAGCCCGAGCTCCGCCACCTCCTCCGACGCGCTCGGGTGGACGCCACCCCTTTTTGAAGCTCCAGGCAGCAAGAGGAGACCTGCAGGGACCATTTGGGGCCATTTTGAGGCCTTAACGACGACGACTGGAGGCCGGGGAGGTCGCGGAAGGTCGCCGTCGTCGGCCTTCTTCCGCGTTCTTCCTCCTGGCCTCGCTGCCGTTCGATCAAGAAGAACCCCCAGGCGTATCGTGGACCGTCCGATCTTGAGAGCCCAGCCACCGTCGATCTCAGCCGAGATCTGATCCCAGACGTCCACGGGCGAAGCATCATCGAGCCCGGAGAAGCCGACACGTGGTTAAGTGAAGCGCCCCACGCCGCTGGATCGAGCCTAGCCCCCAGCCGTTGGATCGCTCCCACGTGTCACCAGCACCCGCTCCGCCGTTGGATCACGCGTCGAGGGTATTTTGCACCCACACCCTCGCGCATTTTGTATTTATATTTTAGTCCAATAACTTTTATTCGTAGTTTAAATATTTTTGTAAAAATTACAAGAAGACCCTCGTCTTTATTTTATTTGCATTTAGGTCCTCTGCCACGTGACCTGTACACGTGAGGTGAGGGCATTTTGCATAGAGGCCCTCGGTCTTTGTTGTATTTCAGTCCAGTACCAAAACTTTCGTATGTAGCATTAACTTTTTGGAGAAATTGCATGTAAGCCCCCAGTTTTTTGGAGAATCACATTTTGGTCCTCGCTAGGCGCGTGCAAGTCACGCGCCCTGGTGGGTAAATTGCGCTGATACCCCAGCGGGTTTTGTAATTGATGTTTGGACCTAAAAATTGAATATTTAGTTCAAACTTTTGTGGAAACTTGCATGTATGCCCCTGGAAGTTTTCAAAATTGCATATATACCCCTGCCAAGCCTCTTAATTATTTGGATGCTTGTTGTAATTATTTAAATTATCATGTTGAGTCCAAAAATTCCACAAAAATAGGGTTAAGCTCCTAGGTAATTGTACTTTGACGCTACAGTTTTAGTTTTTGTTTTTATTGCATTTTTATAATTATTAAAAATCAAAACATCCTTTTTATTCACTGTCTGGCTTAGAAAATACCAAAAAAAAATATTAAAACATCTTGAAAAATTCCAAAAAAATTTCCTAGTGTCTATTTTACCAAATTTTAGTATCAGTCCAAAAATCACTAAAAATCTCAAAAGAAAACACTAAAACTTTTAAAACAATCAAAAACTTCAAAAAAATATATAAAATCAAATACAAACTCATTTCCTGTTTGTTTTATATTTTATTCTCTTTATTTGAAAATTAGTGTGAAAAATTTTGGTTGCTGTTTACCAATTTTAATTCCCATTTTACTCACAGCCAGCATAATTTTCACTGTTTTCCCTTATTTCAGTATTAAAAAATACCAAAAACACCTTGAAAAATACTCAAAAATCACAAAAACAGTAAAAAAATCCTAAAAATATCAAAAACATTTTATTTCTGAATTTTTAGTTATTTTTGCATATTTTTATAAATACTTTAGCTTGTCTTTTATTACATTGACCCTATTTTCCAATATTGAAAAAGAATTAAAAAAATATAAAATATAAAATTATAAAAAAAATCAGAAAATTAAAAAGCAAAATACAAAATTGAAAATTAAATTAAATAAAAAAATTAAAAATTAAAAACCCACAAACATTCCTTTGATTGCTTGCTTAGTGTAGACATCACACACACTCACTTGTGCACACTTGTTTGAATTACCCTGTTTGCTCCCTGTGTTCGAACTTTCTGCATACTTGCCCTTTACATCGTTTGTGCAGAGTTAAAAATAAATTTTAACTCCACATTATTTCTAATTTATTGATCTTTAGTGTGGGTTAATTGTTGATTAATTTCAGAGTTGATTGGTTGACACTTCGACCGTGTTCCCGCCTTGTGTGGAACATAAGACCGATCGATTTCTGAGATTATCAAATGGCACCGTTGTCGGGGAGCAACAGCGAGTAGTTTACATTTTTGTTTGCTTGTGTTTGTTGTTTACCATAGCTTCATTTCATCTCTCTTACACTTTTCATATATCTATTGATTGAGCTATCTGACCATCCTTTCTTGTCTTCTTGCGAGGGACCGCGGAGCGAGGCGGATCGCCTAGGTGACCCGAAGCAACCTTGGGAAGCGGAGCCGGCCTTCTTAGGTCAAGCCGGCAGGAGAGAGCAGGAGGAGTGAGAGAGAGTGGTAGCTTAGCTTGCATTTTATTTTTGTGAGAGAGTGCGTATTAATTTGTAATAATACATATACATTGGACACTAGGACTTTTGAGACACTACCGGGCCTAATTTCCGGGTGTTTGTTCACCCGGGGGCTCACCGCGGTTTTTATCGCGTTTTCTCGCTTGTCATTTTTCGGATTTGTTTTCCTTTTTCATTTCTTATGTGGATTGAGCCCTTAGATTGTAGATCCTGCTTGATTCGATTAGAATAGGTCCAAACACACTAATAATCTTTGCATGCTCCTATAGTTCGTTGTTGGACTTAGATTAATTAAATAGTTAGCTATTAGCTTTCGATCCACGCGCCGCGAGCTCTCCCCACACAAGCGCTTTCTCCTAACTCAAATGTGTTGAGCAGAGGAGGGGTAAGCCTAGACCGGACATTAAGATTGGGAGTTAGTGGCTAGCTTTGGGTTCTTTACGCTAGCAGTTGCCTACTCTAGGACGATTTCCGTTTTGCATATCGCCATGTAGCTTAGGTTTACAAATTCTGCTTTGCATCCCGCATGGAGAGAGCTGGGATTCGCTGTAAGTCTTCTTACTTTGCATGCATCATTTAGGCACAAAGGTGAGATTTCCACCTTGGTGTCGACTTGCACAGCTTTTCCGACTCTATTCTCCCTCTGTTTTTGGAACAAAGTAGGACAAAGAAAATACAAAAATCGTTAGGCGCTTGTTTGAATCTACTCAAAAGAAGCGATAACACCAAAAAAATAAAAAAGGGACTGCTAAGAAAACTAGACCAAAAATAAAATCGGTAATTGGATTCATTGCTTGGGGAGAGTAATACCCTCACTTGTATTCAGGTTGCATGGGAAGGTCTCCTTCCAAGTGAGGTGAGCGCTTCGTAAGGATTAGAGCCAAAAACCCAACTTGTGGCCGCCTTGTGTATCGCCTGGATTTCTGAAGTATTGGCGCTACTATCGTACGTAGTCGAGTAGGGCTTGGTCTCCATTGGTGACTCACTATTGTGTGAGCGCCGACCTTGTCCGAAGTACCGAGCTTAGGCCACGCCTTCACGGGTGTGTCTGTCTCACCGGCTGCGTTCGAGTAGGATCTTGCACGCTCACGGGTGATTCCGTTGCGAGCGAGGTCCGAAGTATCGGTTTCGCCTATCGGCTTCCTCCCTCTGTTTCTTTGGCTGAGTAGGGATCCAGGAAAGGTTACAAGGACCTTAAAAAGCGCAAGTTACAGGTTACACAAGAGGAGGACAAGTACGGGGACACTTTCCCGGCAGTACTCTCTCTCCTTTAGGCGTAGCGTTCTAAGGACTCGTGAAAAGATAACTTCCTTAATCAAGATAAAATTGACAAGATAAAAGCCGAACCTTCACAGCTCCATGTGTTGAGTTGGTGAACTCACCCCTGCTTTGTGTTTGGTTGCTAGATTTATTTAGGTCAAGATCAAAAACACCGCACAATTGTGCGTAATTTTGTTGCATCTCATTTCACTCTTCTTCTTCTCTTGCATTTCCCCTGCTCTTCCCAAATAATCAAGATGATGGGACGGAGATCTCTTAGGCCGACCTTGTCGGCACCGCTACCCAGCACTCCTCCTCATTCATCTAGGAATACCTCGGAGAGTCCGCTCTCCGAGCCTGAGTTTACATCCACCATGTTCCCCCTCGACCACCCTTCCCATTCTCCTTCTCTCAGTCCAATAGTGTCAGAATTTACTACATCACAGAGCTCAGATCATTCGACAACACCTGAGATGGCCTCTTTTGCTTTTTCAGAGAATCCAGTGATGGCAGACAGAGGCGAGCACCCAGATGACCATGATTACCCTTCATTCATATTTGATCAGGCGGCCATCAACAATTCCTTGTTAGCATCCCTGGAGACTATGCAGAGGCAGATCCGTGACCAGGGTACCTTCATGGGTGATCTGATGAGAGAGATAGCTCAGATGAGAGAGAACCGACCTGGGGGCGGTGGCGGTGGAGGTGGAGGAGGAGGAGGACCTGATGCAGGAGGAGGTGATCCAGACGCTGAGAGACCGCCAGAGACCATCATGAGGGAGTTGCACAACCCAGCTGCATCCCTCACTCACCGTTGGATCAGACTCCCGCCAATCCACGGAGATTTCGAGCTTCGGCCCCACACAATCCAGCTTCTACCCAAGTTCCATGGGTTGTCGACCGAAGAGCCGCACCTCCACCTCCAGGAATTTGAGATGATATGCAGCACCATCCATGATCGGTTGATGACCGAGGACACTATAAAGATGATTGCCTTTCCATTCTCTTTGGTTGATAGAGCCGCATATTGGCTCAAGCATCTAGGGCAATTCGTCGACACATGGGTAGATCTTCGAACCGTGTACCTGAAGAAGTACTACCCTCTCGGCCGGACCAACGCAGCTAGAGCCATGATCAGTAACTTCGTCATGATCCCAAATGAACAATTCCATGAAGCTTGGGATCGATTCAGAGAGCTCATCGACCGGTGCCCACATCATGACATTTCCAAGCCCAATCTCGTGTAGAGTTTCTTCTGTGGGCTGACACCGGAGCTGCAGGGGCTAGTGAACGCCTCTTGCGGTCGGTCTTATTTCTCCAAGGGAGAAGACGACGTTTGTGCCATCTATGAAGGCATGGCAGAAAACTCCACAGTGATGGCCCAAGCTCGAGTCTACACACAGCAAAAGCCCCCGCAAGGAGCGGGATCATTCCAGAGGATCGTTCGCATCGATGCCGGTCCCAATACAGTGGCAGTTGCCGCAGCCCAAGCTGAATCAGCCGCAGCCGATATGGGAATAATCAGTGAGAAGCTGGACCGCCTAGAGATCCTCGAGAAGAAGCAGATGCAAGGCATGGCCCAGATGGACCGAATTGCCAAGACCATGAGTGATCTGAAGACGCAGATCTTGTGCGTCCAGGAGGCACAAACTCATTCCCAACAGCCTCCCAGATCACGTGTTGATCCAAGCAGTAGCAATGCCAACCAGCCCTCTACCTCGTACCGTCAGGTGAACCATATCCAGGCAGAGCCGGTTCCATTGTTACCGTACTATCCATCGCAGCCGCCATCTACGGATACTCAGATGGTGGTGTATCAGCCGGAGCAGCCACTGGCAGTTCTTCCTCCACCCTCCTTCGAGCAGGACCCGTTGATGGAAGTCAATGGGATTTGGTACGACCGGTACCCTCAGCCCGGGATCTGTCGTGATCACCCTGGATTCTGTTGGGGCAACGGTGGCTCCTCCTCCCAGCAGCAGAACCCTGCCCAAGGACATCAGAACAGCCAGCCACAACAGCAACACCAGCAGCCCTAGTATGCCCAGCCACAACAATATCGCAGTGGTCCTCGTCCCACCTATCAGGGACAACAGTGGAGGCAGCGACAGCAGCCTCAGCAATCTTATGCCCAGCCAACCCAGAATTATCCGTACCAACAACACCAGCAGCAGCAGCCCCAGTTCCAGCAGGGACAACCATCCGATTCTCAGGGTCCCATCTTTGAGAACCCAGCTCTCGATGATCTTGCCCGCTTGCTATCTGAACAGCGAGCGTCTTTCAGGCAAGAAATGGATGAATTCCTGCAGGAAATGAGGGACATAATAAAAGGCAAGGCCGCCATACCCGCTCAGATTGAACCTAACCCGAACAATCTGAAAAGGAAGTCTGAGCAGGTAGAGTTCACAGAGTATACTTCTCCTAGTGACGATTTGAATGATATGTCTTATTCTTTGAATGATGCTGATTTTGTGACTACTAGGAGCGGTAGGATGCCAGCCGGCGGCGCCTCTTCTGAGCGACAACCAGAGGCAGGATCAGGAGCGCCAGAAGAGCAGAATAGCGGTGTTGATGCTGCTGATGATGACGTTGAAGACGGTGGTGCTGATGCCACCAATGATGGAGATCCAGACGACGGTGCTGATGCCGTCGTGAGACCAGATGCAGACGGTGGTGCTGATGCCACCATTTTGGATGCTGAGCCAGAGTACGGTGTTGATGCCGCAGAGACAGGTGCCGGTGGTGGTACTGAGGCCACCACCTCTACTTTTGTTGAGCCCCCATCTGTGATGTTGCCACATTTTGTACCTATGGACTGTGGAAACAAAAAGAAAAACAAAAATATGAATAAAGGAAAGGTTTCTGTTCACATTGCGGATCCATATGTGGTGAATGATGATTATTGTATGGATTCTCCTCCTTCACAGGTACAGGGACCTATTCCTAGTCCTCCATCTGTGGAGGCCCCTACCATCCCCTTCTCTGAGGCACTCCGCCGAGCGAAGGGGAATAAAAGAGAAAATCCCAAAAAAGAGCAACAGGTAGAGTTCGGCAATCAGATGATTGACAGGTTCCATATTCAGCTGACTCTACAAGAAGCACTTGAGCACATCCCCCTCTTCAAGAAGAACCTGAAAGAGAAGACTACTATCCACAGGAAGAGGAGGAACCACAGAGATCAAATCCATGTGCTCACTCATTCCACTTGTTGTACCATCCAGAACAAGCTGCCAGCTAAGCGACCAGATGCAGGGGCTCCCTATGTCAGATGCGAGATTCAGGAGCAACAGTTTGATCGCAGTATTAGACAGCGGCTCTTCAATTAACCTTCTTCCGACAGCCTTACTCGACCGATTCGAGTTTGGTCCTCTTCTTAGGAGCAGGACAGTCCTTTAGTTTGTTGATAGGTTGACTAAGAGGCCGAAGGGATTATTGAAAGACGTGGTCGTTACCATTCAGGGCCTGAAATTCCCTGTGGACTTCGTTGTGTTGGACATGGAGATCCCTGAGTCGGTAACTGATGCCCCCATCATTCTCGGACGTCCATTCTTGGCCACAGCCAAGGCGATGACCGACCATGATAGTGGGAAGGTATGTTTTCGCGTAGAGGGCAAAACCATACAAATAGAGACGATCGAGGAGACCAAAGCTAGAGAGTTAGAATGCTCAGAGCAGTCCAGTGAAGCAATGCAGATGACAGAGGAAGAGCTAGACATCCACCAGGTGTGTGATTTTGTGATGACTGATGATGAATCCAACTGGATAGATCCTGTAGCACTGACCCTTGCCTTGCCTACAGATTCACTGTATCTATAGCTCATGGCAGTCGAGAGCCGGGAGAGCACATCCCTGGATGAGGATATACCTGAGGCTGACAGTGTTGTGATGAGTGGTGCTGATGAGTTTCAATCATGTTCATCTTCTTCTGATCCCTCGGATTCATACATTGACTGGGATGATTTCAATGATTATTTGCCTTGTCTGATTCCTTCTGAGCCAACAACCATGACAGAGTGCGAGCCAGTGCAGTTTATTGATGATTCAGCAGGCTGCCCTTCGTCAGAGATTCATGCAGAGCGAGAGTTCTCCCATGCAGACCTGGTAGCATTTACACAGATATATCAGAAGCCAGATCTGCCTCCTCCCAGTTGTCTAGAACGGAAACCTCTGCCGCAGTCGATGACATACAGATTCTTTGCGGGTGAGCCAGAAATGTACCCAGTCATTATCTCAGCAGATTTGACTGGAGAACAAGAATCTAGTCTGATGGAGGTTCTTGAAAGAAACCGCAAGGCAATCGGTTGGAGTATAGCTGATCTCCGGGGGCTGAGCCCAAATCTTTGCTCTCACCACATCTATCTTGAGGATAACGCTAAGCCGTCGCGTGAGTTCCAACGACGGCTGAACCCGAATCTTCGAGACGTAGTCATGAAAGAAATTTCAAGGTGGTGGAGCGCCGATTTCATCTATTCCATCTCCGACTCCAAATGGGTAAGTCCGCTACATGTGGTACCCAAGAAGACGGGTATTACTACAGTTGTCAATGAGTCTGGAGAAGAGATCGCTGCCAGAGTGCCCACTTCTTGGAGGGTCTCTATGGACTACAGACGATTGAATGAGGCCACCAAGAAGGATCACTTCCCACTACCCTTCATTGATCAGATTATCGAGCGGTTAGCTGGGAAGAGTCATTATTGTTTCCTTGACGGGTACTCTGGATACAATCAAGTGGTCATTACGCCCGAAGACCAGGAGAAAACAACATTCACCTGTCCGTTTGGGACGTATGCTTTCAGACGGATGCCCTTTGGTCTATGTAACGCTCCGGCGACATTCCAAAGGTGCATGTTGTCCATATTCTCAGACATGGTGGGTGACTGTTTAGAGGTCTTCATGGATGACTTCTCGGTCTATGGTGACGGGTTCGACGCTTGTCTTGACTGCCTAGACCGTGTGCTCAAGCGTTGCATTGAGTTCAATCTTGTCTTATCCTGGGAGAAGAGTCATTTCATGATGACTCAAGGGACGGTCCTTGGTCATATCGTCTCCAACAGGGGCATGGAGGTCGATCCGGCCAAGGTGGACATCATCAGAAAACTCAATCCACCGTCCAACCTGCGTCAGTTACGGTCTTTTCTGGGGCATGTCGGTTTCTACTGACGGTTCATTCAGGATTTCAGTCGAATTGCCCGACCGCTCACTGACTTGCTGACAAAAGACACCGAGTTTATTGTCAATGATAAGTGTCTTGAATCGTTTGAGACTCTCAAAAATATGGTTGTTTCAGCTCCTGTCCTTCAGCCACCCGATTGGTCTCTCCCATTCGAGATCATGATAGACGCTTCAGATTTTGTCGTTGGGGTTGTGCTTGGACAGAAGAGGGATGGATTACCTTTTGCCATTCACTACGCCAGCCGGACCTTGGATGTCACGCAGCGGAATTACACTGTGACTGAAAAAGAGATGTTGGCCGTAGTCTTCGCTCTTGACAAGTATCGATCGTATATTCTCGGATCTAGAGTGACTATTTACACTGATCACACCGCCATCCAGTACTTAATGGCTAAGAAGGATGCCAAAGCACGTCTCACCAGATGGATCCTTCTACTCCAGGAATTTGATATTGAGATTAAGGATAAACCTGGAGTCAAGAATGTGGTGGCGAATCATCTCTCCAGATTGGAGAATCTTGAGGAATCTGAGCCCAGCGCACCTATCACAGAGACGTTTCCAGATGAGGCGATCTTGGCTATTACCTCACTCATGTGGTACGCTGACATTGTGAACTATCTTGTCGCCAAGACGGTCCCACAAGGTTGGCCCAGGCAGAAACTCGAGACCTTCCTGGCGAAGGCCAAGTTTTACCATTGGGAGGATCCCGTCCTTTATCATTAAGGAGGGGACAGTATCTGGAGGAGGTGCATTCCTCAAGAAGAGCATCATAGTGTCCTCACATACTTCCACAAGCTTGAGGCAGGAGGACATCATTCTGGAAAAAGAACAGCACAGAAGGTGCTTCAATCCGGCCTATGGTGGCCCTCTCTCTTCAAGGATTCTGATGAGTTCGTGAAGAGATGTATTGACTGTCAGGAAATGAGAACCTGCGGACAGAGAGACATGATGCCCATGCAACCCATTCACTTTTGTGAGGTTTTTGATGCATGGGGGATTGATTTCATGGGCCCATTTCCTAAGAGTCAGGGATTCGAGCATATCTTGCTCGCTGTTGATTATGTCAGCCGATGGGTTGAGGCCATCCCCGCCCGAGCCGCAGATGCTAAAACCGTATGCAATTTTTTGAGGAAAAACATCATTTCATGGTTCGGGGTACCCAGAGTCTTGATTTTAGACGGGGGGTCTCACTTCATCAATGACAAGGTTAGGGCCCTTGCAGACGAGTTCGGCATTGACCATCGGGTTGCCACTCCATATCACCCTCAGACTAATGGTCTTTCTGAAGTATCGAATCAGGAGATAAAGACTATCTTGCAGAAAGTTGTCCGCCCAGTCCGAAAGGATTGGTCACAGCTTTTGGACTCGGTCTTGTGGGCTTATCGGACTTCTTTCAAGAATCCATTGGGGACATCTCCCTTTCGTCTCGTCTATGGCAAGCCGTGCCATTTGCTAGTGGAGATCAAGCACAAATCTTTTTGGGCAGTCACTGAGTTGCTTTTAGATCCAGAGAGTATAGGAGACCAGAGAAGAGCAGAATTGGCAGCCCTGGAAGAACTAAGAGACACAGCCTTTTCCAACAGCCTACAGTACAAGGAGAAAGTGAAGACATGGCAGGATTCGTATATCAGCCATAAACAGTTTGAGCCAGATCAGAGAGTATGGTTATTTGATTCCAGGCTGAAATTATTTCCAGGGAAATTACAGAGCAAGTGGAAAGGACCCTATGTGGTTAGGAAGGTACATAACAATGGCAGCATCGACATATCCGAACCGTCATCTTCCTCTACCTTCCGTGTTAATGGTCAACGCCTGAAACTATATCTTGATCATGATCCGCCGACAATTGATGTTGCCCCCATTCTTCTGGTATGAGATGTGCTCTTTGACTCACATCATCTGCATCTCATGCATGGTGATCACTTCTATCTTCCGCTGTACAGATCATGTGTCCATATCACTCTTTCATCTGTTGATTTCTTTTCTTCTTTTCTTCTTTTCTTTTTCTATTTTCTTTATCTATCAAAAAGGTGCCACCCTTGTAGACAGTTTTCCATACTTAGGACGTACTTTGTCCTAAGTATAGGGGGGTGTGCACCCCGAGTGCTTTCATTCATTTCGATCCTCTTCATTGTCTCCTCTTCTTGTCTATACTTAGGGATATTTTACCCTAAGTATAGGGGGAGACAACCTGAGTACGATCTGTTCATTCCCACCCATGACCCTCCCTGCTTTGTGTACAGTCTGCTATACTTAGGATTAGTTGATCCTAAGTATAGGGAGGACGGTCGAATTCTCATTCATTGATTCCTTCATTAGTTATTTATTCTTTAGACTTGTCTATACTTAGTACGAGTTATGTCTTCTCTTTTCTCTCCGATCTATGAGGACATAGCTCAAGCTAAGTATAGGGGGGTCGTATATACTACGTATATACTTTAGCCATAACTCGTACTTTCGTATTTTCGTAATAATATGGCTAATAATTCTTTAAAATTCAAAAAAAACTTTAATAAAAAGGTGTTTTATTCCTCAAAGTCTTTTTATATTTACTGATTAATAAATCAGGTGAAAATATTTTTTGCAAAATGTTTGAAAAATAGTTTGAAAATCTTTGTGAACATCTATTGAAAACTATTTTGAAAATATTTTGTTACATGTTTTCAACCTGTGTAAAAATGTGTGGTTTGTAAAATTTATTTTCTTTATGTGAAATAAATTTTTGAAAAATGATTTGCAAATGGTTTGAAAAATGGTTGCAAAAATGTTTTGAAAAACCTATATATACTGTTTTGAAAGCCTTTGCAAAATGATTTTCAAATGTGTGTACATGTTTGCAAAAATGTTTGTAAAAATTATTTTGGACTATAGTTTTCAAAAATTGTGTGAAAAGCTTGTGTCAAATAAATTTGAGGTATACATACATCTCACCAAAATCCATTATATGTACATATGTATAAAATTGACCACTTACCCTGTAAATTCCTAAAAATCCACTTCTTGTAAATATAAGAAGCACTCCCGTGTACATATTTTCACCTAGTTTTCAGCTAAAACTTTTTATTTTTAAAAAAAGCCCAAAAACATTTGCAAAATTAAAATCCAAAAACATTTGAAAAAAATCTTTTTGAAAAATACAAAAAATTACATCTGCATATGCATGCATCATCATCTTTTCAAAAATCCATAAAAATTTCAAAATCTTTGAAAATTGCATTAAAAAAATATTTTTTGCATTCTACATTGCATTGCATAGCATAAGCATTTTTCGGATTGAGTTTGATAGTTGAACGAGTCTAAGTAAAATCCGGAGATTGGAGCTTGATTGGACCTTAAAATCTACCTAATAACAGAAACCTTATAGGAATTGGGTTTGAGGTACTTCAGGTCTAGTTGACTTAATTCTTTGAGGATCACGAGACTTGGTTCAATGGATTCTTGATTGTCTAAGTAGAGTTTTTCGGAGCACACGCACGACTCTTGTTGATAATGACCTAACTTGGATACCTGCACCTTTCACATGGCTCGACTCAGTTGGAGTGGTGAGGGGATTGGATTTGCCGGTATGAGACGCACACAAGTAGAAACATTTGTCCTCCTCTAGGGAGGGAAGTGCACCCCAACCCGTCCAGTAATAAGGAAGTCTAAAGACAGGAAGCTGTGGGTTGTGATAAAGCTTCAAAAGAGGGATAGTCTACTGGCTCAAGAGGAAAAACTCCTTATGTAAATGCTGTTGTATATAGTATTTCAAAAAAAAAAAGTTCAGGCATGTACAAAAATAAAAAGCCTGCAAGTATGTACAAAGTCAATAAGCAAGCTTGAGTTCCAAAGTCAAATATGTGAGCCTGCAGCAGGATGACTTGACTACGCTGGTCTTGCATCCAAGGATAGGTAGCTACACTGGCTACCGTCCATTCTTCTCTTCACCCCCTCCTCTTGAGCTGGTTGCCACTTGAACTTAGAAGGGAATACCCCGCTCCTCGAGGATGGAGTTGCTGGATTGGGGAATCATTGGGTTGTCATACTGGAGAAGTCAGTTTCTTTGTCATTCTAGTTGGGAAGAGCCACCATCACTTACACTGTACGAGTCAGACTCATAGTCGTAAGAGTTTGCGTATGAGTTGAAGTATTTCTGACCTGGCTATTGAGAAGACTTGGATAGAGTTTTGGGATTCTCAGGGACTGTTGGATTTCAAATTCGGCTCTCAATAAGGTTCCGCACGCACTAAAATTCCAAAGGTCCGACTTAAGCTCCAAACTTCGATTTTGTCAAGACAAGTTCGATAACCAAATAAAATCCAAGTTCTTCTTTTTCTTTTCTTTCCTTTTCTTATTGCACTTATTGCATAAGTGTTTGCTAGGGACTAGCAAAGGTAAACTATAGGGGGATGATGAATCCACATTTCATCATCTTTATTCTATCATTTTGGCACCAAAAACCCTAGCAAATGCCTGTAAATAGCATTAAAATCATCATCTTAGCATTCATGCATATGCATCATATTAGTGTATAAAATACTGTAATTAAAGCCAAAATTATAGAATAAATAAAAGAAAAGAAAAAGAATAAAATATTGTAAATATTTTATGACCCAAAACCCCTGAGACCTAGGCATCTCGATGAATAGGTCGACCAGGAATAAAGTAGGGGGAGATAAGGGCCAAATACCTATATTTTTTAGTCATTCTTTATTCATTTTGGGACCTATTTTTGGTTCCACTTTTTATACATCAAATAAAGAAACTTTGTTCATGAAAGTTGTAGATAAATTTATAAAAAAATACAAAATTTATTTCACAGAAAAATAATGTATAGATAAAAAGTTATGGTCTGAATAAAAATCTAGAATCCCAACTTCCCAGACCCATATCTCACAACTGACAACTCCAAATGCAGCATACTCATCTTTAATTGTATATAGAAGAAAATAATCTATTTAATGGTGGTGGTTTCGCATTTGGCGGAGCTACGTTTGAAAGTTGAGTTTTGGACCCTCATTGTATACCTATACTGAATAAAATATTCAATTTATTCTTTATTCATTATTTTTATATTTTTATATTTTTATAATCTTATAAATATTACTTATAATAAATATGTACATTAAAATCAGAATAAAAGTACAAAGAAAACTCAAAATAAAAATCAATAAGTATAAGATCATACAGGTATAATACCTATGCTCATACCTATGTAACATACTCTTATAATTTATTAAATATACAAAATAAATTAGAAAAATAAAATAAAAATTTATTTGTGTATATAAAAGTATTTTATAATTTTAGAAAATAAGAAATGAAAATAATAAAAATAACATACACAAAATAAAAATAAAATACTAAAATACATAGGTAATATACCTATATAGGGCTAAAAAGTAAACTTGTAAAAATGTACCTCATAAAATAAATTAAAAATCATAATAAAATACTACGTAAAATAACGAATATTTTTTATTTTATAATCATAAATTAATAATGCCATTTACTATTTTTAAATTAATTAATAAAACATTTAATGGGGTTTTTCCTGGTTGGTTCACGTGGACCAACCAGGAGGTCAGAACTGTTGACCAAGGTCAACAGTCTGACCTACCCCCTGTAGCTCTGCACGCCTCGTTTTCTCCCCGCTTTTGCGTATTTTTCGAGGCGAAGACTTTCATCCTTTCGCGAAATTTCCTTCTGCAAAATCGTTCCCCTACTATCCATCTTGCTCGCCCAAGGTTCTTCTTGGGCTGAGGATCACTGTCGCGCCAGTTGCGCGTCGATCAAGGGACCTCCTCGTCAACCCTTCAAAAAGACCCCCTTGACTTCATTCGAAAATTTGAACCGCAAACTTCACCGATTTTCCCCCCTTGGTCGTGCTGAAGGTGTCTGGAGGTGACAGCTCCGACCCCCGAGCGTCAAGGCAGCTAGACAGTGCCTGGTTGACGCGTGTTCCACACCTCCGGCGAAGCTCAGCCGTAGAGGTATTCACCCTCTGGCCCCAGGCCATCGAGGTAGTCTCTTCTCTTCTTTTTATCCCCTTCAAGTTCCTCATAAGTCTAGGATCTTTTCGCCTATCTTTCCTCGTCGATTCGTCCACCCAATCACGCCATTGATCACCTCGCCGGAGCGCAACTCCGGCGAGTACCCATCCAGTCGTTCACCCCATTTCTGTGTGCCACGTGGTCGGGGCAATTTGCCCCCGATCATATCACTCTCTTCTTGCAGTTACCAGGAGCCCATCGAGTGCCTGGAGCGATTTTGCGAGGCGGCCGGAGGCATTTTGGGAGCCCGAGCTCCGCCACCTCCTCCGACGCGCTCGGGTGGACGCCACCCCTTTTTGAAGCTCCAGGCAGCAAGAGGAGACCTGCAGGGACCATTTGGGGCCATTTTGAGGCCTTAACGACGACGACTGGAGGCCGGGGAGGTCGCGGAAGGTCGCCGTCGCCGGCCTTCTTCCGCGTTCTTCCTCCTGGCCTCGCTGTCGTTCGATCAAGAAGAACCCCCAGGCGTATCGTGGACCGTCCAATCTTGAGAGCCCAGCCACCGTCGATCTCAGCCGAGATCTGATCCCAGACGTCCACGGGCGAAGCGTCATCGAGCCCGGAGAAGCCGACACGTGGTTAAGTGAAGTGCCCCACGCCGCTGGATCGAGCCTAGCCCCCAGCCGTTGGATCGCTCCCACGTGTCACCAGCACCCGCTCCGCCGTTGGATCACGCGTCGAGGGTATTTTGCACCCACACCCTCGCGCATTTTGTATTTATATTTTAGTCCAGTAACTTTTATTCGTAGTTTAAATATTTTTGTAAAACTTGCAAGAAGACCCTCGTCTTTATTTTATTTGCATTTAGGTCCTCTGCCACATCACCTCACGTGACCTGTACACGTGAGGTGAGGGCATTTTGCACAGAGGCCCTCGGTCTTTGTTGTATTTCAGTCCAGTACCAAAACTTTCGTATGTAGCGTTAACTTTTTGGAGAAATTGCATGTAAGCCCCCAGGTTTTTGGAGAATCACATTTTGGTCCTCGCCAGGCGCGTGCAAGTCATGCGCCCCGGTGGGTAAATTGCATTGATACCCCAGCGGGTTTTGTAATTGATGTTTGGACCTAAAAATCGAACATTTAGTTCAAACTTTTGTGGAAACTTGCATGTATGCCCCTGGAAGTTTTCGAAATTGCATATATACCCCTGTCAGGCCTGTTAATTGTTTGGATGCTTGTTGTAATTATTTAAATTATCATGTTGAGTCCAAAAATTCCACAAAAATAGGGTTAAGCTCCTGGGTAATTGTACTTTGACGCTACAGTTTTAGTTTTTGTTTTTATTGCATTTTTATAATTATTAGAAATCAAAAACATGCTTTTTATTCACTATCTGGCTTAGAAAATACCAAAAAAATACTAAAACATCTCGAAAAATTCCAAAAAAAATTTTCCTAGTGTCTATTTTACCATATTTTAGTGTCAGTCCGAAAATCACTAAAAATCTCAAAAGAAAAACACTAAAAATTTAAAAACAATCAAAAACTTCAAAAAAATATATAAAATCAAGGAAAACTCAGAAAAATACAAACTCAATTCCTGTTTGTTCTATATTTTATTCTCTTTATTTGAAAATTAATGTGAAAATTTTTGGTTGTTGTTTACCAATTTTAATTCCCATTTTACTCACAGTCAGCACAATTTTCACTGTTTTCCCTTATTTCAGTATTTAAAAATACCAAAAACACCTTGAAAAATACCCAAAAATCACAAAAACAGTAAAAAATCCTAAAATATCAAAAACATTTTATTTCTAAATTTTTGGTTATTTTTGCATATTTTTATAAATACTTTAGCTTGTCTTTTATTACATTATCCCTATTTTCCAATATTGAAAAAGAATTAAAAATATATAAAATATAAAATTATAAAAAAATCAGAAATTAAAAAGCAAAATACAAAATTAAAAATTAAGTTAAAATAAAAAAATTAAAAATTAAAAACCCACAAACATTCCTTTGATTGCTTGCTTAGTGTAGACATCACACACACTCACTTGTGCACACTTGTTTGAATTACCCTGTTTGCTCCCTGTGTTCGAACTCTCTGCATACTTGCCCTTTACATCATTTATGCAGAGTTAAAAATAAATTTTAACTCTACATTAATTCTAATTTATTAATCTTTAGTGTGGGTTAATTGTTGATTAATTTCAGAGTTGATTGGTCGACACTTCGACTGTGTTCCCGTCTTGTGTGGAACATAAGACCGATCGATTTCTGAGATTATCACATACCCCATGAACATTGAACAATCGACTCATGCGTGTGAAAGGTTTTAGCTCTTACCATCTAGAATGTCGGACTACCATGCAAACCTCTTCTCCGGTAACTCATCCTCGGGGAGTAAGGTATTTCCTTCTAAGGTCTGTCGTGTGGGGTTCACAATCGAATAGAGAGAGAAATTAGAAGAGAAAAAAAGAACTGGAGGGTGGGTAGCCGATGATTAAGGAGGTTTTCGACCGATCTTTTTGTGAGACTGTGGTGGGAGATTGTAATGATAAGAAGGAGATGAAGCATATGATTCCCAACCATTATCAGTGTTATCCTCAGAGAAATCATGCTGGATAAGAGATGAAGTGTATGAATCAGATGAAAGATAACCATCATCGGAGTTATCCTCAGAGAAATAGTATTTGAAAGTGGAGGCACTCCAGATATTCTTGTTATTTAGTTTCTTTGGTTGTTTTCTCAGAATTCATTCCTTCTTGGGATCAAACGATTGGTCCTCGGATGATGAATACTCTGAAGCACCAATCTCAGTCAGCTCATAAGAAATTATTCCAGTATATTTAATGAGACTAGGAGAATCGACTTTGGACGAATAATAGTGAGGAACGGGAGTCGTCCAACGGGAATCGAAGTTTGGATCCTTGCGAAGATAGGGTTTTAGGGCTGCCAAACAGACCTCACTCTTGTATATTACCCTTTTCGGATCTGATGAGGAATCATCAGACAATTCCTCTTCCGGAAGGTCGAAGGCGACTTTCTTTTTAGATGAAGAAGCAACCATTTTATTTCGTGAGGGTGTTGGTCTTGGGAGTGAGGTGCTGACACTTGAGTCTCCAGATGAATAACCATTGAAATTTTTCTCCTTGGTTGGTGTGTGTCCCGCATATTTGTTCTTAGTTTTCTTAATGTTGATGCACTCCTAAGTTGGATTGATTTGGTCAAGACAGTCAGAGAAGGTTGACTCAGGGTAAGCCCATGCATATGTCTCAAGATCATATAAAATACACTTTTCTATGGTGAGAGCAGTGGGAAATGGAATGGTGTGGAGAGTCTTTGCATGTTTGTTCTCAATTGACTTGATGTTGGTGCATTCCTGTGTCAGGTTTATTTGATCAAGGTAGTCAGAGAAGGTTTCGGCCGACTCAGGGTGAGCCCATGCATATGTCTCAGGATCATATGAGGAGTCATTTCCCATGGTGAGAGAAGCAGGGAATGGAACAGGGGGGAGAGTCTCTAAACCAATAGTCTCTTCAGCAACCGTTAATTCAAGTGTAGTAGCAGGATAGGGCTCTTCTATCGTTCGGTGGTTTTACAGTTGTTGACGACTTCGTGGGTCGCCTCAGAATATCGTGGTTCCTCTAAGACTGGTTGAGATCGAAGTGCTCTCAATGCTGTAAAATTGATATCTCGAGTCTCACATTCAATAATTGCCTTAGCTAATGCCAAGAATGGCTTTCCGAGAATGATCAGAGACTGAGTGAATTCTCCTTGACTCAATATCAATGATCATGAAGTCCACTTTGAGCGAAGCACCTTGGAATGTAATGATGGCTGAAATTGTTCCTCTCGACCGCTTTGTCGATCTATCAGCCAGTTGAACGATCTCTCTTATCTTCCTGATAGGTGATGAATCTCGAATTCATCATGCTAAAAGCCACTTATTAAAACCCTTGTCTTAAAGAAACCAATAAAATCTCCTTTAATACTCTATTTTTATCATGTACCATATTGTGTATAAATTACCATTGAATTAAAAATAGCTTTTGTACAAATGACCTCTTTTGGTTTTTTGACCAACATGAAAGTTGTAGATCTCGTCGAGACGAGCAACTTTCATGTTTTGACTTTTTCCAAATTCAGCCTCTAACCATTTCTTTTACATTTTTCTTTATAATTTTATTCTGAATTTTCTTATTGGGCCATGTGGCGCCCTCTGGGCCGCCCACGTGGCCCACTTCATCTCCTGCCACCTGGCCCTCTCCTAGGTCGTTGGATTCCTTCTCTTCTTTCTCGCACCACATACCTAGCTAGTATAATTAGCACAGAGTCTTCTCAGGGAAGATTTTGATGTTGTACAAGACTTTCCTGATGTCTTTCCAGGTCTACCTCCTCAGAGAGAGGAGGACTTCTCTATTGATGTTTTACCGGGCGGCACCAGGCACCACTTTCTCGCCATCCCCGTCTCCATCCTCACCGTTCACTCCGCTCCACTCCTCAACCGTTGATCTGACTCCCAGATCTAATCATGACCACCCGCTTCCGCCTATTCCTCAGCCACTCAATCCAGCACCCATCCAACGGCCCTCCAACTACCACGTCACCCAGTTACCCACGCCGTTAGATCCCCCCTTCCTTTCATCTCGGCCGCTCCATCACGCCTCAACACCAGCCCTCGGATCCATCCCCAGTTCAGATCCTCACCGCTACCTAGCGCCTCTTCTCCAGCCGTTGGATCGATCTCTCATCCTACGACCCTCAAGCTTCCACGTCACCCCATTCTTTTCCACCGTTTGATCTAAACTCCCAGAAGAGATCTGAGCCACCCAACCCCGCCTCATCTACGGCCGTTGGATCCACGCCTTATCCTACAGCCTTCATTGTGCTACGTCTCCCCTCGAACCGCCACCGTTTGATCAGATCGTTGATCTGATCTTGGCCCTCCGCCCGCGCCCATATCCTAGCCGTTGGATCGAAAGATCCAACGGCTCACCATCATCGTCCTCCTCCGTAACCCCCCTCCCACGGCGGTTTCACCTCACGAGTCCTTCCCCCCTTCCATTTTTGGAAGGATCCTCTGACCTCCCTTCCTCGTCATAACGCCGCCAGCATCTTCCCCGATCTACCGCCATTCTCACACATCACCCACCATGCACAGCTATAACCTCCATCGCCATTAAACCCCCACTCGAAACCCCCCTCCTACCCACGTAACTGTCAACCTCCTCCACCTTTAAATAGTCATCCTCCGCTACCACCACTGCTCGTCCACCAATTTGGGCCTTCACCTAGCTTCCTCCGCCCCTCCGGTGACAGCGGAGGGGCGGAATTGTGAGGCGACGATGGTGTTGGCCTGGTGTTGACCCACGGCGGCGCTCCGTCGTGTCCAGGTGGTTCTAGCCACCACTAAGCTCCGTACCTCGGCCGCGCACGCTGGGCGAAGACCCCGAGCTCCACCGGAGCTCAATCCCAGGCCGCTACATCCACCAACTCCTTGCTCCGGCGAGGAGACTTTTTTCTTCTCATTTTCCCGAATTTTCCCACCTTCTACGATCATCTTCAACTCCGTCCGACCACCTCTGCACTTTCGCCATCCATCAAACAACCTCGCCGTTTACCTTACTCCTCCTCAGAACCTCTCCACTGCCGATCCAGTGCCACCGTCTTTATGGCGAAGGACCCATCTGAGCCGCCGCCTGCTTCACCTCCGATCGGCTCCCAGTTCACCCCATCCCACTCACGCACCTCCTGCTCTTTGCCTCGGCTATACTAATCTTTACAGGACCTACAATGGTCGGAGGCGGCATCGGAGCATCTTCAAGCTCTTCTCCTCCGGCGACGCTTCTTCGACCCGCAGCTCCAATCAGCCTTGGAGCATCGCCGGAGCCCCAACGTCTTCGCGGCACCCCCAGCTAGCTTCTCCGACCATCAGGCGTGTCAGCGATAGGCGGAGGAGCTCCATAGACCTCGCCGGAGCCCCGCCTCCTCCGGTGAGCCGCGGAGGAGGATGAAGTTATAGGCACCATCCGATTACCAGGATCGGACGGTCACGACGACGACGCGTGGCATCCGAGCCTCTACTCCATGCATGCAGGCTCGGGTACTACCGAGCCTCGCCCTGAACCTCCAGTTAATGCCACGTGATCCCGAAGCTGAGCCGCCGCCCGAGCCTAGGCGCCTCACGTGCGAGGCACGTGGGGTCTGGGTAAATTACAGAGAAGACCCCGGAAGAATATATATTTGCATTTGTAATTTACAGGGAGGCCCTCAAAGTTTTCTAAAATTGCAAATAGGTCCCTGCACGCAAATGGACAAATTGCAACTGGGCCCAGGCGGTTTTTGCTTTTTGCATTTAGGTCCCTTCAGGGACCTAAGTGCAATATTTATCCCTTTATTTTATTGTATTTTTATTACAATTATGCCCTTGCACTGTTTTTAGCATAACTTGAGCATCGTAGGTCCAAATTGCATGATTTTAGTGTTGTTTTGATCCTTGTTTTGTCCTCTACATTTTAGCATGCTTACTTGTCTCATTTGACATTGTTTTAATTTAAGTGATTTTTTATGTGAAAAGTGGGACCATGCTCTACTTGTCTTGATTGATTTGATGACTGATTTTTAGTGATGTATTGATTTGATGACTGATTTTTAGTGATGTATTCAAATTGACTCTAATTTCATTCTTTATTGCGTTGTTCATATTTTAGGGTATAATTCTGACATTTTATTCATCATGCATATTCTCTTGCATTATTACCCATGCATCACTTTAACTTGCATAAAAAACAAAATAAAAAATTGCATACAGCATAGCATCGCTTTGTATAGCCTTATAAATTGCATATGTGATAAGCCTCCCGCACCCTTAGTTAATTCGGGCAAGTTAATGGTCCAAATTATTCTTTTAAGTGTTTGTTGCAGTCGGATACGAGAGGTTGATCAAAAACCACTTAAGTTAGATTTTAGTCGATTTTAAGCGGTGATATTTTTTTACTTGGTGAAGTCCAAGGTCGATCTCAGGGAGGCAACTGTCTCCTTAGGTGAATTACAGCAATTTACAAGTGTTGATATTCGAGGAAAAATTTTTTTTTGATTTTTATTTTTTTATGCAGACATATGCAGACAAATCTTAGCCAATTTAATTGGTGTATCAAACGAAGTCCAAAAATGATGAAAATTGGCCAGATGGTTATTTATGATGAAAATGACCTACACTAATTTTTTTGGAATTTTTCGACTCAAAATAATTTTTCTGTGAATTAAATAAACAGACAGAGTGATTTTCAGTGTTTAATTTTTAATAAATATCAAATCACAATTTTTCCAAGAACTAAAATTATCCTAGGAGGGTCTAATGATCAGGGACCTAGGAAAATTAACAGAACTTAAATTTATTGTAAAATGAATTAATTAAAATTAATTAAAGAAAATCACTAAACTATTTATTGAGGCCTCGTTATGCGTGCAAATGACATGAAATTTTTATGGAGTGTTGAAAATGATGTCCTTAAGCTACTGTGAATTTTTGGTGATTTTTGAAGGCACAGATAATTAATTAAAAATCAAAAGGCATCACTGGGTAAAATATGTCACAAATGAACCAATTAATTCATTAATAATTCAAGCATACCAACAAAAATCAAACACGTGTACTAACAGGTAGAGGACAAAATTCTCAACAACATGCAATTTTTAGAATCTTAAAATGATGAAAAATGCATGTTAGGGACACGTGCAAACACAAGGGTGAAAATGCAATACTGGAAAATAAAATTTCAATAAGTAAACGTGCTGACAGGGACTAAAATGCAATTACCAATAGTATGCAGGACTTCTATGCAATTTCTCCACGAAACACGTGCTCCTCACGTGGTATCTGCTTCACAGGGACCTTTTCGCAATTTCTGAAAGCTCCAGGGGCGTCTGTGCAAATAACCCAGGTCGCACGTGCTCCTCACGTGGGGCGACCTAGGTTCGGAGGGCGTCGGAGGCTCGGAGTAAGGCTCGGGTCTTCTGGAGGTTCGGCACAGCTTCGATGTAGCTTCGGGTTACCCGAGCCTAGGCTTGGATGCCAAGGCTCGGAGAAGGCGACGTGGCGGCCTGAAGGCCCTTGGATCAAGATGGATCCAAGGGATGTCGGTGAAGACGCGTGGCGGCTGGTGAGGCGTCCGATCCGAAGGGTGATCAACGGTCGCGGATGAGGGCGGCGAAGGGACGCGTGGCGAGGCGAGGACCGTTCGATCAGATGATCGAACGGTTGCTGCTCCTTCTTCTCTATCGATCCTCCGCCGCCTGCGGAGGAGAGGCCTGTGCTCCGGTGAAGGCAGCCGAGCTCCGCCTCGGTTGTCAAGCTCCGGTGATGAGCTTCGTCAGCTCCCACCTTGCTCGGAAGAATCGTACGTGCGCGGCGAAGCCTCCGGTGGTCTCTGGATCCCTGAAGGAGGGCTGGAGCTCGGTGTCGATGAAGCTCGAAGAGAGCTCCGGCGAGGCTCCGGCCAATGATCAAAGGAGTACCTGCAAGTGTTAGACGTATAGCCGAGGCTCGTGCGTGCGTTTGTGGAGAAGTGGTGCTGGTTGGCGAGGCCTAAGGAGACGTGAGGTGGTCAGGCGACGTTGCTCCGGCCAAGCGGCGGAGCTGGGGATCGACGGACAGTGGAGTGGAGCGTCTGACGATGCGGAGGGGTCAGCGAGGATGAGAGCTCTGACGCGGAGCTCGTCGGAGTGAAGGCGAGGCGCGAAGATGATCGTGGACGTGGACTAAAAAGCGAGAAAAATTGAAGAAGAAATGAAGAGAAGATCGGAGAAGAATGAAGGGTTCACCTGGGGATTGGACTTCCCTTTTGGGGTCCAGGTCTTCGCTCGAAGGGTCGGTGGTTCCCTGAGCTCGTGCAGTGTCACGGACGGCAGCTGCGACACGGCGGAGATGCCGTGGATCTCGCCGGAGAAGACGCCTGTCTTTGCTCGAAGAGACGGCCAATTGCTGTCACCAATCGAGAGCTCTGAGCTCGGGGGTTTCTCCTGTAATGGCGGATGCGGGTGAATGTGGCCGGCGGCTGGGTATTTATAGGATGGAGGTCTCGGCAGAGCTGGTGATGGGGCGAAGTTCATGGAGGTAGTGGAGCATCTATGGTGGAAGTGGTGACGAGTGGGGTGGCTGGCGAGGATGAGGGACGAGTGGCGATGAACGTGGAGGTGATGGTGGTCGAAGAAGGTGGCTAGAGGGCGGCCAAGAATAGGAAGGGGCAGCCCCTCCCGCAAGGCGGAGATCGTGGGAGAGAGGGTTGCCAGAGGTAGGAGACGAGGTCTCCACCGTTGGATCTTGTGATCCAACGGTGGAGATCAGCGCGTAGCGGGCGGTTATGATTAGATCTGGGTGATGCGATCGACGAAATCGGGAGTGGACACGTGTCAGGACGAGGTCGAAGCGCGATCCCACGGATGGGATGAAAAGTGGGGGAATGATCGAACGGCTGAGGGGATAGGCAGCGGCTGCGGTTGAGATGGAGAGTCCAGGTCGCGATCGAAGGGCGCATAGCGCGCCACGTGTCGTCATGTGGGCGCGGCGCTAACGGATGGTGGTGATGAGGAGTGGGAGATAATCAGACGGCTGCGGGAGTGAGCGCACGTGGTCACAGAGGGACCGTTGGATCTGAAGCGCGATCCAACGGTGGGGGGCGCGGGCGGACGAGGTGAAGGGCAGCGGGCCGCGTGGCGCAATCAGAGGGCGCCACGTGGCCTGCTGTGAATGGCTGGAGGAAGAAATACGTGTAGAGAGAAGAGGAAGCCGAATTTGGAAAAACTCAAAACATGAAAGTTGTAGATCTTGATGAGATCTACAAGTTTCATGTTGACCAAAGACGGGGATGAGGTCAAATATGATACATAAATACAAAGATACATAAATATACTTATGTAGTATACAAAATGACCCCAAAAACCCAAGTTTCTCATACAAGCTCCAATTGCAACGAAATTAGTCTCATTTTGAAGGTCTTTTAATATGTAGTACTCTAAGAGTGAGTAGACCTAAGTAGGGGCTTGTATGCGGGCTTTATGTGCGTTTTAATGTACAAAGGGTTCTCAGGATATTTAGGCTATTTTACAAGGGTGATTTGGCATTCTTCCCTATATTATTAAGGAGTATATACATGTATTATAGAGAAGGAGTTATTTTGATGAAGGGATATTTTACAGGGGATTTTTGGCTTCTTATTTAGATGCAGATGAGCTGCTAAAATGCATGAATTATGGATGTATGCATGAGTGTTATTTATGCAAGATAAAAGGAAATATGCCTCTATTTTCTCGGGAACAAGGCTCTATTTTTGACTTTTGATGAGATGAATCACAGATTCATCAACCCCCTATACTTAAACCTTGCTCGTCCCCGAGCAACTAAATGAAATGCAAGAGTGAAATGATTTTGGGTTCCCTACCAAGGTCATGAACAAAAGTTGAAAATGGAGCCTGACTCGACCTTTGGATTAGTTGTGTGGCGGAACCTTATTTGGACCTGAACTTAAGACCTAACAGACTTCAAGTTCCACAAGTCTTCTATTCAAGACGCCTCAATAGTCAGGTCAGAACAAATCCTCAAACGCAAATTTCTGATGATTATGATTCTGACTTGTACTGTGTAAGTGAGATATAGCTCTCCACATCAGAAATGACTCGGAACCAGCCTCCTCTAACAAGGTAACTCAATAACCCGGTCCAGTGACTCCTTCCTCGAGGAGCGGGGTATTCCCTTCTAAGTTCAAGTGCGACCAACTCAAGAGGAGGGGGTAGAGAAGAGAATGGACGGTAGCCAGTGTAGCTACCTATCCCGGGATGCATGACCAGTGTAGCCAAGTCATCCAGCTGCATTTCTTTACTAGTATACATACTCCGACAGGTATTATATTTTTTTCTTGAACCTGTCTGATTTTTTTGGAGTTTTTGCAATATATATATATATATATATATATATATTTTGACACAAATAGGAGCAGCATGTACATCAGGAGTTTTTCCTCTTGAGTCAGTAGACTATCCCTCTTTTGAAGCATTATTGCAACCCACAGCACCCTGTCCTTAGATGTCAACACCACTAGACTAGGTTGAGATGCACTTCCCTCCCTAGAGGAGGACGGATGTTTCCACCCGTGTGCTACTCCAAGCTAAAGGATTCTATCTCCTCACCACCTCATCAATGAAGAGCTACGTGCATTGTGCTTGTCCAAGTTAGGTCACTGTCTATAAGAATCATGCGTGTGCACAAGATATTCTACTTAGACTAATCAAGATGACATGTGAACATAGACTTGCGGACTCAAAGAATTAAGTCACTTGACCTGAGAAATCTTAACTCCAGTTCCTATAAGGTTCCTCTGAAATTAGGTGGATTAAGGTCAAATCAAGTCCATCCTCGATATCTACTCATAACTTGGTTCAGAACCCACTAGCTTTTCACTTTGCATATGCAAAGATATGCAGATGAGATGAGATGTCATGCTATGAAAATGCAAGACTCTTTTTTATATGCAGAGATGATATGCAAGAGTAAATAAGAAGCCTATTTTGTTTTATTTTTCTGGTATACATCAACGATTTTTAGTTGACACATAGTATACACGATTTTTTTTTGTCATTTTACCCACCCGTAATTATTGTAAATATATACAAAAATACGCGAAAGTACGAGCTATGGGTAAAGTATATATGTAATATATACACGCCCCCCTATACTTAGCGTGTGCTATGTCCTCAGAGCACGGAAAGCGAGGAAAAAGACATAGCTCGTGCTAAGCGTAGGAAAGGCAAAAAGGAATAGAAAATATAGAAGTCGTCTCGCCCCCCTATACTTAGGCTCTGTCAGCCTAAGTGTAGAAGAAGATCAAAAATGGGGCGGACGAGGGAAAGATTGGAAATGGATGAATATATACATGCGGGCATCGGTCCCCCCTATACTTAGGCTCTGGTCAGCCTAAGTATAGGACAGAGGGGAGATGAGGACCGATGTGATCTGGAGGATGTACAATGAATAGATGCGGGTCACTCTCCCCCATACTTAGGATCTGGTTATCCTAAGTATAGTCATGAGACGATATGGAACCGGGGCGAGTGATTCGAATCACTGGGGAGGGAGGGAGAGAAAATATATAGGAAGAATGATATATATACAAATGAGTTGGTCTGAATCTTCTGAAGATGCTGCTGATGGCTGGAGTTCATTGCTGCAAGGTTTCATGCGCGGCTTGAGATGTATCTGCTGTATATGTCTCGCGCATGAATACAATCTCCTCCACATGGACTAACTGTTCATTGGATTCGACGAAGTGCTTCAACAGCTGCCCATTTACTAGGAATGTCGGTGCGTCATCTGCGAGATCTGAGATCTCGACATATCCACTATCATGCACCGTTCGGACGACGAATGGTCCCGTCCACTTGGACTTCAGTTTGCCTTGGAAAGTCTTCAGCCTGGCATTGAACAACCATACCTTCTGTCCAGGAACAAAGGTCTTTCGTCTGATATATCTATCGTGCCAACGCTTCACCTTGTCCTTGTACACCACACTGTTGTCGTATGCTCGGTTTCTGACTTCCACAAGCTCATTCAGATCCATGTCTCTCTGTTTTTGGCCCAGGTGTGTGTTCCAGTTGACCTTTTTTATTGCCCATTCTGATTTGTGCACTAATTCTGCGGGCAAATGGCACGGCTTTCCGAATACCATTCGGAATGGGGAGGTGCCTAACGGTGTCTTGTAAGCCGTCCTATACGCCCAGAGGACTTGATCCAGGATCTGAGACCAGTCCTTCCTGTCTGGGCGGACGAGCTTTTGCAATATGGTTTTCACCTCCCTATTCGACACCTCAGCCATACCATTGGTTTGTGGGTGGTAAGGACTAGCGACACGGTGTTCGATGCCGTAGTCCTTCAGGAGTTTCTTCACCTCTCGATTCACAAAGTGGCTACCCCCATCTGATATCATCATTTTGGGGATCCCGAACCTAGAGATTATGTGCTCTCTGATAAATTTGCAGACAGTCCTGCTGTCTGCGGCTCGGGTCGGGATAGCCTCCACCCATCTGGACAGATAGTCAACCGCAAGAAGGATGTATTCAAACCCGTGGCTGACAGGGAATGGGCCCATGAAATCGATGCCCCAGGCGTCAAAGACATCACAAATGATGACCGGCTGCATTGGCATCTCATCCTTGGAACCAACGGTTCCTCCCATTCTCTGGCAAACTGGGCACGACTTCGCGAAGGCGGTGGCATCGCGAAACAGAGTCGGCCAGTAAAAGCCACATTGAAGTACCTTCCATGCGGTCCTCTTCCCGGAGTGGTGTCCTCCTGCCTCTAAGCTATGGCATAAAGAAAGGACACTCTGGTATTCCTCCTGAGGAATACAACGTCTCCAGACACAATCCGGTCCTTCAAAGAAAAGGATCGGATCCTCCCAATGGTAGTGTCTAGTATCCGACTTTAGTCGGTCAATTTGGCTCTTGGGCCAATCCTCGGGAACTTTCTTGGAGACAAGATAGTTCACGATATTGGCATACCATGGGAGTGAGTCGATAACAAAAATCGACTCGTCAGGGAAGGAGTCTCGAATCGGGGAAACCTCGGAAGTATTAAGATCTTCGAGACGAGAGAGATGATCGGCGACTACGTTCTTCTTTCCAGGTTTATCACGGATGTCCAAATCAAACTCCTGGATAAGTAGAATCCAACGAAGAAGACGCGCCTTCGCGTCCTTCTTCTCCATCAAATATCGTAGTGCCGTGTGGTCTGTGAACACAGTTACCTTGGATCCGATTAAATGAGATCTGAATTTGTCCAAGGCAAACACTACCGCAAGCATTTCCTTTTCGGTAACTGTATAGTTACGCTGAGCAGCATCAAGCACTTTGCTTGCGTAGTGAATTGCAAACGGGACGCCGTCTCTTCTTTGTCCCAATACAGCCCCAACAGCATAATCTGAGGCATCCGTCATGATCTCAAAAGGAAGAGACCAATCTGGGGCTTGTAAGATGGGTGCGTCCATGATCATTCCTTGTAACCGCTTAAAGGCCTCAAGACACTTGTGATCGACAATAAACTCCGCGTCTTTGCCTAAAAGCTCAGTTAGCGGTCGGGCAATCTTAGAAAAATCCTTTATAAATCTCCGATAAAATCCGACATGCCCGAGGAACGACCGCAACTGACGTACGTTGGTTGGTGGCTGGAGCCGTCTGATCACGTCCACCTTGGCAGGGTCAACCTCCATTCCTCTCTTGGAGATGACATGCCCCAACACTATGCCCTCCGTCACCATGAAGTGACTTTTCTCCCAGGAGAGCACCAGATTGACCTCACAACATCTTTTGAGGACTCGGTCCAGATTCCTAAGGCAGGAATCAAACGAGTCGCCGTGGACCGAGAAATCATCCATGAAGACTTCCAGGAATTCGCCGACCATTTCGGCGAATACAGCAATCATACACCTTTGAAAAGTACCTGGAGCATTGCATAGCCCAAAAGGCATGCGCCTGAAAGCATAGGTACCAAAGGGGCATGTGAACGTGGTCTTTTCCTGGTCCTCTGGAGCTATGGCTACTTGATTGTAGCCCGAGAACCCATCAAGAAAACAAAAGAATTCTTTCCCCGCTAGTCTTTCTAAAATCTGATCAATAAATGGTAGGGGGAAATGATCCTTTTTCGTCGCGGCATTCAGGCGTCTGTAATCCACACAGACGCGCCACGACGTGGGTACTCTTTTCACGATCTCCTCTCCGTCCTCGTTGGTGGTCGTCTGAATTCCCGACTTTTTCGGGACAACATGGATTGGAGCCACCCACTTAGAATCAGAGATTGGGTAAATGAAACCCGCGTCGCACCATTTTTCTATCTCTTTCTTCACAACCTCTCGTAGATTTGGATTCAACCGACGTTGGAATTCACGAGAGGGTTTGGCTTCGTTCTCCAAATATATATGGTGCGAACACAAAGCGGGATTTATCCCGTGGAGATCGGAAATGCTCCAGCCTATTGCCTTGCGGTTCTTCTCCAGGATCTCTAGCAAGCGAGATTTCTGCTCCTCGGTCAATTGCGAACTGATAATGACCGGAAATTTCTTGTCTTGGCCCGCAAGGAAGGCATACTTCAGAGTTGTTGGTAAAGGTTTGAGCTCAGGGATGGTATGATCGTCTAAGAAGTCTGGCTCAATCAGATCTGGTTCGGTGTTGGAAGTGGCTGGATCCTGTTCTGTAGTGGCTGCCACCAAGCTTGGCTCTGGAGTCGGATCGTCAAAGGTCTCCATGCAATCGGCAAACGCCTCGTCCGACTCGTCTTCCTCATCTTCCGATTGTCCTAAGGATGTAAGGACTGACAGGCCCACTTGGGCCTCTATGTCATCGAAGATGGAGGGCGATGCAGGCTTATAGCTGTACTCGTTCCTGAGGATCTCGCAGACTGACTCATGCACTGGATCATCTTCAAAGGAGATGGACACATCGGTGCTGGCTGGGTTCTGTTTCCATGTCCCAACTAAGTCTACATGCTCACAGTCTGTTTCGATAGAAGAGTACTCGGTGCTGGATTCGGAGTCTGGTCTCTGCCATCGTGTCTGCTTCATCTCTAGTTCCTCATCTCCGCCTGGAGTTTGGAACTGAATTTTCCCATTCTTATAATCGAATAAGGCCCCTGCTGTACTGAGGAAGGGCCTACCCAAGATAATCTGGGAATCTCTCCAATTGCGAGGGGTTTCCATATCAAGGACAGTGAAGTCCACCATGTATTCTTGCCCCTCGACTTTGATCACAATGTTCCTTAACTCTCCTTGGGACCTCTTAGTGGATTTGTCTGCAAACTGAAGAATAGCTCTAGATTTCCTAAGAGGTCCGAGATTGAGCCGCTCATAGAGGGCTGTGGGCATCAAATTGATCGAGGAACCATTGTCCAGGAGAGTGCGTGCAAACGCGATGTCATCAACATGACTCACTACATAGTGTGCACCCTTGTCTCTTCGTTTCCGAGGAAACGAGTTCTTTATTGCACAAGTAGTGGCTACTGATAGAACGTGTTTCTCAACACGGCTTTTTGTCTTCCTGCTAACCCTAGTAGGTGTGCATCTCACCTTAAGGTATTTTTGGAATGCAGGGGTCATTTCCACGAACTTGTCAAAAGGGATTGTGACTTTGATATGTTTGTTACAAAACTCAGCCATCTCAGGGTCATCTTTTTGGATTTTTGTGTTTTTCTTCTTCCCACCCTTAAGAGCTTGGGGGAAAGGGATTATTAACTCAGGTTCTGGAACTGAAATGTCTTCATTAGCTGCTGAAACTGAGTTCGGAACAGGACTCTGACTCGGACTTTTGTACAGACTCTGACTCTGACTCTGACGAAAGGGAAAGTGCTTGGGCGAAACCGGTGATGCTTCTTCCGCTTCTTCTGGCTGGTCCTCCTCAGATGGAGGTGCGGGCTCATCGGTGTCGTCGGACTCTGGATGACTGCGGGGCTGGTGCTTCGAGGACTCAGATGTCCTCTTCTTCTGCTGGCGGTGACGGTGGTGCTCCTCCTCTTTCTCCTCCGAATTCTCCTCAGGTCGAATTTCGGAGGTTCCTTCCTGTTGTGCCCGTGCCCGATCAGGTATGGTCACAGTCCTTCCGCTCCTGAGGGACATATGGTTAACATTATCGTACGAAAGGATCTCATGTTCAGATAAATAATCATCTGAATAGTATACCTGATCTCGGGGTCGGTTCTGGCCCTGGTGTATGCTGTTTGGGTTGGCCTGAACCTGTGCGGGAATTGGAGTCCTTGGCGCCATTTGTTGGTCCTGGGCACGAGAGACCCGATTGATGTCAGTCCTCATGTCCAGGTAGTCATTCTGCATCTGTTGGACCCTATCAGACAGGGTCTGGATCGCCAAGGTGAGGGACTCCAATTCAGTGGGCTGGGCTGGCTGCTGAGTGGATGCGGTCCTGAACTGGCCCTGCTGGCCGTGCCGATACTGCTGCTGATGGGGCGGTGCTGGCCCCTGCTGGTAGGTGCGCTGCTGCGGCTGGTACCCCTGTTCTGGCCTGGACTGATATCGCGGGATTGTGACGGGCCTGGTCTCTTGATAGACTGGGGTTGGGCGGTGTGCCTGGTCCTTCCCCATCTCGATTTGCCGGACTAGTGGGTCACGGCTATACCAGAGCCCGTTGATCTCGTAAACGGGCGGAGGCTCCTCGTACTCTGTCTCCACTGGTGGGGGTGCATGATGGTTCTGCTGGGTGTACGTCTGATCCCAGCTGCTCTGAGACCCCGGTGCCTGTTCCTGTACAAGATGGACTCGATGTACAGGTACAGGTGGTGCAGAAGGGGTGGGTAGCTTAATCTTGGCTACCTTTTCAGAGAGTTCCTCCACCTTCTTGGGAAGGCTCGAAAGAGACTCCATCTCCGCGACTCTCTTGTGGATCTGCTCGACCATAGTAAGCTTGTCTGCAATCATCCCCATGCTGGGGATGAGGTCCTCTGTCAGATCTGCAACAGTCCTTCTAGTTGTCTCATTGGATAGAATCGAGGGAGACAACTGATAGGCCCTTGTGGCCTGTGACCTGCCGGTTTCTGCCATCTGCTCTAGGATTTTCCACACGGCGTGCTCATTCTTGTTCAGATAGCTTCCTCCACAGGCGGCACTTACTAACCCCTGCATCTCGGGGGTTAGACCGCAGAACAAGGTCTGGACTAAGATCGCCTTAGAAATGCCGTGACATGGGCACTTCTGTACTAAGTCATTGAACCTGTCCCAAGCCTCGTGGAACGGTTCGCAGGGTCCTTGGGCGAAGCTGGCAATCTTCGTTCGCATCTGATTGGTTCTACTGAGTGGGTAGAACTTCTTCAAGAAGAGGTCCTTGAACTGCATCCAGGTAGTACATACCACCCCTAGGTTTTTCAGCCAATGTGCAGCCTTATCTCCTAAGGCAAACGGGGTGGCTTTCAGTCGGATATAATCTTGGCCAACATTGGGATGGCTCAGATTATTGCAGACTAGTTCGAAGTCACGGAGGAAAGTGTACGGCTCTTCGCTTAGGTTTCCGTTGAACTTCGGCAGCAGGCTAAGGAAGTGGGGCTTCAGTTCGAATGCCTGGTCGGGAACTGCAGGTGCTAGCCAATTCTGGATTTCGTTCTCCGCCGGGTTATAGGTATCGACCATTGGTCGGTCGATCCCTTCAGCTACTATTATCTGCCCCATTCGTGCAGTGAGATCAGCATTTTTCTGTTCAGCTTCAACAAGGCGTCTTAGAATCTGTCTCATCTGGTACTCATCGGGCGGCATCTTTGGCGGCATTTCTTCCTCTACTTCTGGGGATTGGAAAATAAGGTCGGTGTTAGAGGTTGAATCAAGGAAGGGATTACCGAGGCAATGATCTTCCTCGGTAATCTCAGAGGAGATAAAAGGGTTGGTTTGAGAGTAACCACCCTGAGCCGGAGGGAACCAGGACTCAAGAGGGTCATGAGTCCTGGGTGGTCCAAGGTGCGCTCGGACCGGAAAAGACGAGTTACTTGGGGGACTCATAGAGAGATCAGTGAACGGTGCGTCGAGATCTCCCCAGTCACTCATCTTGGTGAAAGAAGAAGATAGGATTTTACTCCTACCTGAAGCAAGCACAAGATCAATCCAAGACCCTGGATTCACACTCAACACAGTGAAGGACTCAAAGTTGAGTCCAATTTATCTTGTAGTTTTTAAGTGTGATTTTCAAGCAAATCTAGCAAGGATTACGCGGCCTAGAGGGAAGTCGGCTCAGAGCCGGATGCGTCTTCCCTGTCTATCCTGTCGTCTAAGATACCGCCGCTCCTTCCTTTCTTCGCTCCTATCCCAAGCCGATGGATTCAGTGACCACGCCCCTATCTACCTGCAAGCAGGCGGAGGCTGACAAGGCCGGAACTTCGCCCCGGGGGGTTACTGGCAGCTTGTCGCGAAGTACCGCAATTTCGCCCCTATCTACCTGAGACAGGCGGAGGCTACTTGGTACTAGTCAAAGAATCTGAAAATATTCGGCTCGTGATATTTGCTAGGATCAGTTAGAACGTGATATGGAAGACGAGGACTTGGGCTCTACCTTAGAGTGTTCACACACACTCAGGTACCCTCACTCAGCCTGAAAACAAGGTCGGGGATTAGTCTCCCGCAAACAATTTTCAGCTTTTATTCCCTTTTTATGGTCAATATTGTTAGCAGTCCCGGTTTTAAAGTTAGGTTATCACTGTAATTAATCACCACAAATCACGCCTATCGGACAGTCCCAATTTCCTTTTTTAAGTGAGAAAATCAGAGAGGGAAATCGAGAAAAGCCGATGCAAGTTGAAATCGATGATGCGTATGCTGAGTAGAGAATACTTACAGTGATCCTTCGCTTTTTGATGCAGGATGCTATACAGAATTGAAAACTTTACTCTACATGCAAATGCAGGCGATGAAAGCCGCTCCTAGACAGGCAGTTCTATTAGCGTGAAGAACAGTTTAATTTGAAATAAGTCCTGCGGTCTAGGTGCGTCTTTTAAGTGTAATGTGTGGTCCTATTGATTACGAGCACCAACAAGTCCTAGAGTGGCTCGAGGAGCCGCTAGTGCAAGCTAAGTTACCAATCACCCACACAGCACACGGGACACGGTTTCCACTATATTTACACGCGCGAGATCCCAAACGGGAACCGCTGGAAATAATGCAAAAGAAAAATAATTAAAAAGAATACAATGCCTCTCTTTCTCTCCACACAATCTAAATGCTAAGTCCTCGAAGCGTCGCCGACTCCTCGCGGTCCTCGCATAAAAATTAAATGAAGGTCAGAGAGTGACACAAAAATAAAATAATGCAAAAAATAAATGAGAGAAATAATTACAAGAAAAACCGGGGGTCAGACTACCCGGGGATTAGAAATCAAACACCTCAAAAATCAGCTGTAATTAACCTAAGCCGTGCCTCCCCGGCAACGGCGCCATTTTGATAAGCCTCCCGCACCCTTAGTTAATTCGGGCAAGTTAATGGTCCAAATTATTCTTTTAAGTGTTCGTTGCAGTCGGATACGAGAGGTTGATCAAAAACCACTTAAGTTAGATTTTAGTCGATTTTAAGCGGTGATATTTTTTTACTTGGTGAAGTCCAAGGTCGATCTCAGGGAGGCAACTGTCTCCTTAGGTGAATTACAGCAATTTACAAGTGTTGATATTCGAGGAAAAATTTTTTTTTGATTTTTATTTTTTTATGCAGACATATGCAGACAAATCTTAGCCAATTTAATTGGTGTATCAAACGAAGTCCAAAAATGATGAAAATTGGCCAGATGGTTATTTATGATGAAAATGACCTACACTAATTTTTTTGGAATTTTTCGACTCAAAATAATTTTTCTGTGAATTAAATAAACAGACAGAGTGATTTTCAGTGTTTAATTTTTAATAAATATCAAATCACAATTTTTCCAAGAACTAAAATTATCCTAGGAGGGTCTAATGATCAGGGACCTAGGAAAATTAACAGAACTTAAATTTATTGTAAAATGAATTAATTAAAATTAATTAAAGAAAATCACTAAACTATTTATTGAGGCCTCGTTATGCGTGCAAATGACATGAAATTTTTATGGAGTGTTGAAAATGATGTCCTTAAGCTACTGTGAATTTTTGGTGATTTTTGAAGGCACAGATAATTAATTAAAAATCAAAAGGCATCACTGGGCAAAATATGTCACAAATGAACCAATTAATTCATTAATAATTCAAGCATACCAACAAAAATCAAACACGTGTACTAACAGGTAGAGGACAAAATTCTCAACAACATGCAATTTTTAGAATCTTAAAATGATGAAAAATGCATGCTAGGGACACGTGCAAACACAAGGGTGAAAATGCAATACTGGAAAATAAAATTTCAATAAGTAAACGTGCTGACAGGGACTAAAATGCAATTACCAATAGTATGCAGGACTTCTATGCAATTTCTCCACGAAACACGTGCTCCTCACGTGGTATCTGCTTCACAGGGACCTTTTCGCAATTTCTGAAAGCTCTAGGGGCGTCTGTGCAAATAACCCAGGTCGCACGTGCTCCTCACGTGGGGCGACCTGGGTTCGGAGGGCGTCGGAGGCTCAGAGTGAGGCTCGGGTCTTCTGGAGGTTCGGCACAGCTTCGATGTAGCTTCGGGTTACCCGAGCCTAGGCTTGGATGCCAAGGCTCGGAGAAGGCGACGTGGCGGCCTGAAGGCCCTTGGATCAAGATGGATCCAAGGGATGTCGGTGAAGACGCGTGGCGGCTGGTGAGGCGTCCGATCCGAAGGGTGATCAACGGTCGCGGATGAGGGCGGCGAAGGGACGCGTGGCGAGGCGAGGACCGTTCGATCAGATGATCGAACGGTTGCTGCTCCTTCTTCTCTATCGATCCTCCACCGCCTGCGGAGGAGAGGCCTGTGCTCCGGTGAAGGCAGCCGAGCTCCGCCTCGGTTGTCAAGCTCCGGTGATGAGCTTCGTCAGCTCCCACCTTGCTCGGAAGAATCGTACGTGCGCGGCGAAGCCTCCGGTGGTCTCTGGATCCCTGAAGGAGGGCTGGAGCTCGGTGTCGATGAAGCTCGAAGAGAGCTCCGGCGAGGCTCCGGCCAATGATCAAAGGAGTACCTGCAAGTGTTAGACGTATAGCCGAGGCTCGTGCGTGCGTTTGTGGAGAAGTGGTGCTGGTTGGCGAGGCCTAAGGAGACGTGAGGTGGTCAGGCGACGTTGCTCCGGCCAAGCGGCGGAGCTGGGGATCGACGGACAGTGGAGTGGAGCGTCTGACGATGCGGAGGGGTCAGCGAGGATGAGAGCTCTGACGCGGAGCTCGTCGGAGTGAAGGCGAGGCGCGAAGATGATCGTGGACGTGGACTAAAAAGCGAGAAAAATTGAAGAAGAAATGAAGAGAAGATCGGAGAAGAATGGAGGGTTCACCTGGGGATTGGACTTCCCTTTTGGGGTCCAGGTCTTCGCTCGAAGGGTCGGTGGTTCCCTGAGCTCGTGCAGTGTCACGGACGGCAGCTGCGACACGGCGGAGATGCCGTGGATCTCGCCGGAGAAGACGCCTGTCTTTGCTCGAAGAGACGGCCAATTGCTGTCACCAATCGAGAGCTCTGAGCTCGGGGGTTTCTCCTGTAATGGCGGATGCGGGTGAATGTGGCCGGCGGCTGGGTATTTATAGGATGGAGGTCTCGGCAGAGCTGGTGATGGGGCGAAGTTCATGGAGGTAGTGGAGCATCTATGGTGGAAGTGGTGACGAGTGGGGTGGCTGGCGAGGATGAGGGACGAGTGGCGATGAACGTGGAGGTGATGGTGGTCGAAGAAGGTGGCTAGAGGGCGGCCAAGAATAGGAAGGGGCAGCCCCTCCCGCAAGGCGGAGATCGTGGGAGAGAGGGTTGCCAGAGGTAGGAGACGAGGTCTCCACCGTTGGATCTTGTGATCCAACGGTGGAGATCAGCGCGTAGCGGGCGGTTATGATTAGATCTGGGTGATGCGATCGACGAAATCGGGAGTGGACACGTGTCAGGACGAGGTCGAAGCGCGATCCCACGGATGGGATGAAAAGTGGGGGAATGATCGAACGGCTGAGGGGATAGGCAGCGGCTGCGGTTGAGATGGAGAGTCCAGGTCGCGATCGAAGGGCGCATAGCGCGCCACGTGTCGTCATGTGGGCGCGGCGCTAACGGATGGTGGTGATGAGGAGTGGGAGATAATCAGACGGCTGCGGGAGTGAGCGCACGTGGTCACAGAGGGACCGTTGGATCTGAAGCGCGATCCAATGGTGGGGGGCGCGAGCGGACGAGGTGAAGGGCAGCGGGCCGCGTGGCGCAATCAGAGGGCGCCACGTGGCCTGCTGTGAATGGCTGGAGGAAGAAATACGTGTAGAGAGAAGAGGAAGCCGAATTTGGAAAAACTCAAAACATGAAAGTTGTAGATCTTGATGAGATCTACAAGTTTCATGTTGACCAAAGACGGGGATGAGGTCAAATATGATACATAAATACAAAGATACATAAATATACTTATGTAGTATACAAAATGACCCCAAAAACCCAAGTTTCTCATACAAGCTCCAATTGCAACGAAATTAGTCTCATTTTGAAGGTCTTTTAATATGTAGTACTCTAAGAGTGAGTAGACCTAAGTAGGGGCTTGTATGCGGGCTTTATGTGCGTTTTAATGTACAAAGGGTTCTCAGGATATTTAGGCTATTTTACAAGGGTGATTTGGCATTCTTCCCTATATTATTAAGGAGTATATACATGTATTATAGAGAAGGAGTTATTTTGATGAAGGGATATTTTACAGGGGATTTTTGGCTTCTTATTTAGATGCAGATGAGCTGCTAAAATGCATGAATTATGGATGTATGCATGAGTGTTATTTATGCAAGATAAAAGGAAATATGCCTCTATTTTCTCGGGAACAAGGCTCTATTTTTGACTTTTGATGAGATGAATCACAGATTCATCAATATGGACCTGAAATTGAGATTAAATCACATTGAGCTTCTTGAATCAAAATTCAATACACACTTTAGGGTTCCGTATCCCTGTGATCGACCTTGGTACACTTGCCAAGTATAAATATTTTTACAGCATTCAAAGTCTGTGGTTTTTGCTGAACTGAATTCGTCTCCTGTACTACGACATAATTCCACATTATTATAGAGGCGAATTTGACGCTCATCAAATGGCGCCGTTGCCGGGGATACAACTTTGCTTAATTTTTGAATTTTGATTTTTTTTAAATTAGTTCAAAAATTTTTAGGTCCTCATTTCATGCATCATTTCGTTGCATATTATTTGCTGATTTAATTTCCTTGAGTTTCTAACTTTTCTCTTTTGTGGCAGGGCCCACGAAAATCGGGGACGCTTGATCGTCATGGAGGCGCGAAGTCGGGAGCTTCCGCTGAAGAGGCCGCAAAGGAAACCGTGAAGAAATTCTAGGATTTTTATCAGTTAAATTGCATTGCATTTTGTAAAAAGAAAAAAAAGAAAAAAAATCTTGCATCTGCATATTTATTTTTAGTCTTGCATATTGTACTTAAACCCCCCCCCCCACACACACACACCTACACTGCACATGCACATACTCACCCCCACCCTCCCCCTGCGTATTTCATTCTTTCTCTCTCTCTCTCTCTCTATCTCTATCTCTCTCTCTCTCTGTGTGTGTGTATCTATTCTTCGCGAACCCCTCCCCCGCACCCTTGTATCATAGAACCATCCCTCCTAACACAGACCTTACTTCGGCTATTTGTAGCCAAAGTATAGGGGGGACTTGCCTGCTCATCTCTCCCTTGTTCTGTCTTCTTGTGCTTAGGCCGATTTTGGCCTAAGTATAGGGGGACCCTCTCCTCAGTTCCGTTATATCACCCTGTACTTGAACCGAGCCTTGGCTTCATGGCGCTTGTGCTATGAGGACATAGCAAATTTTCAGTATAGGGGGGTACACCGTATATTATTGTATTTTACTTTATCCTTAGCTCGTGTTTTTAAAATTTTATTCGGATTGGGTTTTGGTAAACTAGTGAACTGAGTAGAAACCTGTAAAAATTAAAAATTGAGGGATTGATTTTTGTAAATATTCCTGTATTAAAAATTTTTGAAAAACTCAAAATCTTTCTTGTGTGGTTGACTCTAACTACTAGGTTTAGTAGGCATTTTCAGTGAGGGAACCTCGGTCTCCCTTAGCAGAGTGGGTGGTTTAGAGGACATCGCATACGGCCCCGTCCTCAAGTAACACGGGCCTCGACCCGTACTTACACCCATACTGGCTGAAAGTTTATACTTTTATTTGAGACTGGGTCAGTCATTGCCCCTACGAGGAATTAAAAAATTAAAAACTAAAATCCATAAAAATTTGTAAAAGATAAAAATCACACAAAAATTTCACTAACCCAAGGAGTTGGTGTATTCCTGACACATTCACACTCACGCAAGGCTTGAGGATTGTGAGGACACTGGATCTCTGGGATCTTGAGAATCTGAGATAACATGCCTTAGTCATTAGGGTTTTTCATGACATAAATATCCACAGTCCTCTGGTTTGAAAGATTTGAGTGCTATATAGCACTCTTCAAGAAAATATGATCAGCACAGTCACTTCCGCAACTGCATGATTGATGAGCTGAGATGAGATATCACTTAAGGAACTAGGACCATAGATTTGAGTTTAGACCCGATCTAATGATATTCAAGGATGGGATAAAGTTAATGAAGGCTTCAGAAAACCTGAGTGTCGGCAAAAACCCTAGCCAGTATGTGAACAAGATTCATATGCTATCTCTTGGATATTTACCTAAAAGTGCCAGGGTGTGATGAAATTTAAAGGAACTTGTTGATCAGTGTGCGCCAATCTCTTGGTAAAAGCAGTGGAGCTAGCCAACAAAAGAAATGAAATGTCAAAGAAAATCTCTAAATCCAAAGTCAAATTCCAAATGAGCTTCCACCAATGGCGAGCGCTCCCAAACATATTCAAAGTGTCCACTTGGACCAAGCGCTAATTAGGACCAAGGAGTCGGGCTGACACCACAAAAAGGGCCCTGCATCGTAAGCGATACAAGTCTAGGTGTCGAAGGTATCTTAGATACTCAAAAAAGACACACCCCGATGTACTCCCAGAAAAACAAGTGCAGACGACTCCAACTCTCTTGACGGACACATTGATCAACAAAGTAATAATATACATGTGTGAGTAAAAGGCACTCGAGAGGTCTCTTGTTCCAATGTGAGGGTGAGAAAATTAGACACAATCCTAGTACCTCCATCATCTGGCCGTCCATCAATATTTCAAAGTCTGACAATCTAATGAGAAGGTGGACTGAAGCAAGAGTAGATTTATTCCCTAGTATTGAGGACTAGGTGTAGAGGAGAGTCTTTGGGACTAGAACTTTGGGTGATGCATCGACTCGGCTCTCATGAAATGCAGTACACTAAATGGCATATCCTTATATTGTATGTACAAAAAGAGAGTCTGATAATCAAAGAAGTTGGATTCCTTCTGACTAAGGCTTGGATAAACCCGAAATTTTAAGATCACTCAGGTCAAGGGTCTTCGAAAGATCAAGCCTTGTAAATTTCACGCGCACTGTCAGGAATTAATCCGACTCCATCCTTCTTTAGATGCTCGAGGGCAAGCATGGTTTAAGTATAGGGGTATGATGAATCTCGAATTCATCATGCTAAAAGCCACTTATTAAAACCCCTGTCTTAAAGAAACCAATAAAATCTCCTTTAATACTCTATTTTTATCATGTACCATATTGTGTATAAATTACCATTAAATTATTGTATTTAATTTCCCTTATTTTTCTGTATCTATTTTATCACTCAAAAACCCTAAAAATTAGGTAGATTACTTGTTTATAAATCATTGACCCTAAAAAAGATAAAAAAATACAAAAAGATCTCAAAACCACAAACTTGGTGTTTGTATCCCCTTGAAAATACCCCCAAAAATAGCTTTTGTACAAATGACCTCTTTTGGTTTTTTTACCAACATGAAAGTTGTAGATCTCGTCGAGAAGAGCAACTTTCATTTTTTGACTTTTTCCAAATTCGGCATCTAACTATTTCTTTTACATTTTTCTTTATAATTTTATTCTGAATTTTCTTATTGGGCCACGTGGCACCCTCTGGGCCGCCCACGTGGCCCACTTCATCTCCCGCCACCCGGCCCTCTCCTAGGCCGTTGGATTACGCCATCCCCGCCTCCATCCTCACCGTTCACCCCGCTCCACTCCTCAGCCGTTGATCTGACTCCCAGATCTAATCATGACCACCCGCTTCCGCCTATTCCTCAGCCACTCGATCCAGCACCCATCCAACGGCCCTCCAACTACCACGTCACCCAGTTACCCCATGCCGTTAGATCCCCCCTTCCTTTCATCTCGGCCGCTCCATCACGCCTCAACACCATCCCTCGGATCCATCCCCAGTTCAGATCCTCACCGCTACCTAGCGCCTCTTCTCCAGCCGTTGGATTGATCTCTCATCCTACGACCCTCAAGCTTCCACGTCACCCCATTCTTTTCCACCGTTTGATCTAAACTCCCAGAAGAGATCTGAGCCACCGAACCCCGCCTCATCTACGGCCGTTGGATCCACGCCTTATCCTACAGCCTTCATTGTGCCACGTCTCCCCTCCAATCGCCACCGTTTGATCAGATCATTGATATGATCTTGGCCCTCCGCCCGCGCCCATATCCTAGCCGTTGGATCGAAAGATCCAACGGCTCACCATCATCGTCCTCCTCCGTAACCCCCCTCCCCCGACGGTTTCACCTCGCGAGTCCTTTCCCCCCTTTCATTTTTGGAAGGATCCTCTGACCTCCCTTCCTCGTCATAACGCCGCCAGCATCTTCCCCGATCTATCGCCATTCTCGCGCATCACCCACCATGCACAGCCATAACCTCCATCGCCATTAAACCCCCACTTGAAACCCCCCTCCTAGCCATGTAACCGTCAACCTCCTCCACCTTTAAATAGCCATCCTCCGCTACCACCACTGCTCGTCCACCAATTTGGGCCTTCACCTAGCTTCCTCCGCCCCTCCGGTGACAGTGGAGGGGCGGAATTGTGAGGCGACGATGGTGTTGGCCTGGTGTTGACCCACGGTGGCGCTCCGCCGTGTCCAGGTGGTTCCAGCCACCACTAAGCTCCGTGCCCCAGCCGCGCACACTGGGCGAAGACCCCGAGCTCCACCGGAGCTCAATCCCAGGCCGCTACGTCCGCCAACTCCTTGCTCCGGTGAGGAGACTTTTTCTTCTCATTTTCCCGAATTTTCCCACATTCTACGATCATCTTCAACTCCGTCCGACCACCTTTGCACTTTCGCCATCCATCAAACAACCTCGCCGTTCACCTTACTCCTCCTCAGAACCTCTCCACTGCCGATCCAGTGCCACCATCTTTATGGCCGAGGACCCACCTGAGCCACCACCTGCTTCACCTCCGATCGGCTCCCAGTTCACCCCATCCCACTCACGCACCTTCTGCTCTTTGCCTCGGCTATACTAATCTTTGCAGGACCTTCAATGGCCGGAGGCGGCATCGGAGCATCTTCAAGCTCTTCTCCTCCGGCGATGCTTCTTCGACCCGCAGCTCCAATCAGCCTTGGAGCATCGCCGAAGCCCCAACGTCTTCGCGGCGCCCCCATCTAGATTCTCCGACCATCAGGCGTGTCAGTGATAGGCGGAGGAGCTCCATAGACCTCGCCGGAGCCCCGCCTCCTCCGGTGAGCTGCGGAGGAGGATGAAGTTACAGGCATCGTCCGATCACCAGGATCGGACGGTCACGACGACGACGCGTGGCATCCGAGCCTCTACTCCATGCCTGCAGGCTTGGGTACTACCGAGCCTCGCCCCGAACCTCTAGTTAATGCCACGTGATCCCGAAGCTGACCCGCCGCCCGATCCTAGGAACCTCATGTGCGAGGCACGTGGGGTCTGGGTAAATTACAGAGAAGACCCCGGAAGAATATATATTTCCATTTTGGTCCCTAGGTAATTTACAGGGAGGACCTCGAAGTTTTCTAAAATTACAAATAGGTCCCTACGGCAAATGGACAAATTGCAACTGGTCCCAGGAGATTTTTGTTTTTTGCATTTAGATCCCTCCAGGGACCTAAATACAATATTTATCCCTTTATTTTATTGCATTTTTATTACAATTATGCCCTTGCACTGTTTTTAGCATAACTTGAGCATCGTAGGTCCAAATTGCATGATTTTAGTGTCGTTTTGATTCTTGTTTTGTCCTCTACATTTTAGCATGCTTACTTGTCTCATTTGACATCGTTTTAATTTTAGTGATTTTTTATGTGAAAAGTGGGACCATGCTCTACTTGTCTTGCTTGATTTGATGACCGATTTTTAGTGATGTGTTCAAATTGACTCTAATTTCATTCTTTATTGCGTTGTTCATATTTTAGGTATAATTCTAACATTTTATTCATCATGCATATTCTCTTGCATTATTACCCATGCATCACTTTAACTTGCATAAAAAACAAAATAAAAAAATTGCATACAGCATAACATTGTTTTGTATTGCCTTATAAACTGCATATGGACCTGAAATTGAGATTAAATCACATTGAGCTTCTTGAATAAAAATTTAATACACACTTTAGGCTGCCGTATCCCTATACTCGACCTTGGTACACTTGCCAAGTATAAATATTCCACAGCATTCAAAGTCTGTGGTTTTTGCTGAACCGAATTCGTCTCCTGTACTACGACATAATTCCACATTATTATAGAGGCGAATGGGGGTACACCGTATATTATTGTATTTTACTTTAGCCTTAGCTCGCGTTTTTAAAACTTTTTAAAATTTTATTCGGACTGGGTTTTGGTAAAATTAGTGAACTGAGTAAAAACCTGTAAAAATTAAAAATTGAGGGATTGATTTTTGTAAATATTCCTGTATTAAAAAAATTTGAAAAACTAAAAATCTTTCTTGTGTTATTGACTCTTACTACTAGGTTTAGTAGGCATTTTCAGTGAGGGAACCTCGGTCTTCCTTAGCAGAGTGGGTGGTTTAGAGGACATCGCATACGACCCCGTCCTCAAGTAACACGGGCCTCGGCCCGTACTTATACCCATACTGGCTGAAAGTGTATACTTTTATTTGAGCCTAGGCCAATCATTGCCCCTACGAGGAATTAAAAAAATTAAAAACTAAAACCCATAAAAATTTGCAAAAGATAAAAATCACACAAAAAATTCACTAACCCAAGGAGTTGGTGTATTCCTGACACATTCACACTCACGTAAGGCTTGAGGATTTTGAGGAAACTGGATCTCTGGGATCTTGAGAATCTGAGTTAACATGCCTTAGTGATTAGGGTTTTTCATGACTTAAATATCCACACTCCTCTGGTTTGAAAGATTTGAGTGCTATATAGCACTCTTCAAGAAAATATGATTAGCACAGTCACTTCCACAACTGCATGATTGATGAGCTGAGATGAGATATCACTTAAGGAACTAGGACCATAGATTTGAGTTTAGACCCGATCTAATGATATTCAAGGATGGGATAAAGTTAATGAAGGCTTCAGAAAACCTGAGTGTCAGGAAAAACCCTAGCCAGTATGTGAACAAGATTCATATGCTATCTCTTGGATATTTACCAAAAAGTGCCAGGGTGTGATGAAATTTAAAGGAGCTTGTTGATCAGTGTGCGCCAATCTCTTGGTAAAAGCAGTGGAGCTAGCCAACAAAAGAAATGAAATGTCAAAGAAAAGCTCTAAATCTAAAGTCAAATTCCAAACGAGCTTCCACCAATGGTGAGCGCTCCCAAACATTTTCAAAGTGTCCACTTGGACCAAGCGCTAATTAGGACCAAGGAGTCGGGTTGACACCACAAAAAGGGCCCTGCATCGTAACCGATACAAGTCTAGGTGTCGAAGGTATCTTAGATACTCAGAAAAGACACACCCCGGTGTACTCCCAGAAAAACAAGTGCAGACGACTCCAACTCTCTTGACGGACACATTGATCAACAAAGTAATAATATACATGTGTGAGTAAAAGGCACTCGAGAGGTCCCTTGTTCCAATGTGAGGGTGAGAAAATTAGACACAATCCTAGTACCTCCATCATCTGGCCGTCCATCAACATTTCAAAGTCTGACAAACTAATGAGAAGGTGGACTGAAGCAAGAGTAGACTTATTCCCTAGTATTGAGGATTAGGTCTAGAGGAGAGTCTTTGGGATTAGAACTTTGGGTGATGCATCGACTCGGCTCTCATGAAATGCAGTACACTAAATGTCATATCCTTATATTGTATGTACAAAAAGAGAGTCTGATAATCAGAGAAGTTGGATTCCTTCTGACTAAGGCTTGGATAAACCTGAAATTTCAGGATCACTCAGGTCAAGGGTCTTCGAAAGATCAAGCCTTGTAAATTTCACGCGCACTTTCAGGAATTAATCCGACTCCATCCTTCTTTAGATGCTCGAGGGCGAGCATGGTTTAAGTATAGGGGTATGATGAATCTCGAATTCATCATGCTAAAAGCCACTTATTAAAACCCCTGTCTTAAAGAAACCAATAAAATCTCCTTTAATACTCTATTTTTATCATGTACCATATTGTGTATAAATTACCATTAAATTATTGTATTTAATTTCCCTTATTTTTCTGTATCTATTTTATCACTCAAAAACCCCTAAAAATTAGGTAGATTACTTGTTTATAAATCATTGATACTTAAAAAGATAAAAAATACAAAAAGATCTCAAAACCACAAACTTGGTGTTTTATCCCCTTGAAAATACCCCCAAAAAATAGCTTTTATACAAATTATCTCTTTTGGTTTTTTGACCAACATGAAAGTTGTAGATCTCGTCGAGACGAGCAACTTTCATGTTTTGACTTTTTCCAAATTCAGCCTCTAACTATTTCTTTTACATTTTTCTTTATAATTTTATTCTGAATTTTCTTATTGGGCCACGTGGCGCCCTCTGGGCCGCCCACGTGGCCCACTTCATCTCCCGCAACCTGGCCCTCTCCTAGGCCGTTGGATTACGCCATCCCCGCCTCCATCCTCACCGTTCACCCCGCTCCACTCCTCAGCCGTTGATCTGACTCCCAGATCTAATCATGACCACCCGCTTCCGCCTATTCCTCAGCCACTCGATCCAGCACCCATCCAACGGCCCTCCAACTGCCACGTCACCCAGTTACCCCACGCCGTTAGATCCCCCCTTCCTTTCATCTCGGCCGCTCCATCACGCCTCAACACCAGCCCTCGAATCCATCCCCAGTTCAGATCCTCACCGCTACCTAGCGCCTCTTCTCTAGCCGTTGGATCGATCTCTCATCCTACGACCCTCAAGCTTCCACGTCACCCCATTCTTTTCCACCGTTTGATCTAAACTCCCAGAAGAGATCTGAGCCACCCAACCCCGCCTCATCTACGGCTGTTGGATCCACGCCTTATCCTACAGCCTTCATTGTGCCACGTCTCCCCTCCAATCGCCACCGTTTGATCAGATCGTTGATCTGATCTTGGCCCTCCGCCCGCGCCCATACCCTAGTCGTTGGATCGAAAGATCCAACGGCTCATCATCATCGTCCTCCTCCGTAACCCCCCTCCCCCAGCGGTTTCACCTCGCGAGTCCTTTCCCCCCTTCCATTTTTGGAAGGATCCTCTGACCTCCCTTCCTCGTCATAACGCCGCCAGCATCTTCCCTGATCTACCGCCATTCTCGCGCATCACCCACCATGCACAGCCATAACCTCCATCGCCATTTAACCCCCACTCGAAACCCCCCTCCTACCCACGTAACTGTCAACCTCCTCCACCTTTAAATAGCCATCCTCCGCTACCACCACTGCTCGTCCACCAATTTGGGCCTTCACCTAGCTTCCTCCGCCCCTCCGGTGACAGCGGAGGGGCGGAATTGTGAGGCGACGATGGTGTTGGCCTGGTGTTGATCCACGGCGGCCCTCCGCCGTGTCCAGGTGGTTCCAGCCACCCCTAAGCTCCGTGCCCCGGCCGCGCACGCTGGGCGAAGACCCCGAGCTCCACCGGAGCTCAATCCCAGGCCGCTACGTCTGCCAACTCCTTGCTCCGGCGAGGAGACTTTTTCTTCTCATTTTCCTGAATTTTCCCACCTTCTACGATCATCTTCAACTCCGTCCGACCAACTCTGCACTTTTGCCATCCATCAAACAACCTCGCCGTTCACCTTACTCCTCCTCAAAACCTCTCCACTGTTGATCTAGTGCCACCGTCTTTATGGCGGAGGACCCACCTGAGCCGCCGCCTGCTTCACCTCCGATCGGCTCCCAGTTCACCCCATCCCACTAACGCACCTCCTGCTCTTTGCCTCGGCTATACTAATCTTTGCAGGACCTTCAATGGCCGGAGGCGGCATCGGAGCATCTTCAAGCTCTTCTCCTCCTGCGACTCTTCTTCGACCCGCAGCTCCAATCAGCCTTGGAGCATCGCCGGAGCCCCAACGCCTTCGCGGCGCCCCCAGCTAGCTTCTCCGACCATCAGGCGTGTCAGCGACAGGCGGAGGAGCTCCATAGACCTCGCCGGAGCCCCGCCTCCTCCGGTGAGCCGCGGAGGAGGATGAAGTTACAGGCACCGTCCGATCACCAAGATCGGACGGTCACGACGACGACGCGTGGCATCCGAGCCTCTACTCCATGCCTGCAGGCTTGGGTACTATCGAGCCTCGCCCCGAACCTCCAGTTAATGCCACGTGATCCCGAAGCTGAGCCGCCGCCCGAGCCTAGGCGCCTCACGTGCGAGGCATGTGGGGTCTGGGTAAATTACAGAGAAGATCCCAGAAGAATATATATTTGCATTTTGGTCCCCAGGCACGTGCCTCACGTGCGTGCCTGGGTAATTTACAGGGAGGCCCTCATAGTTTTCTAAAATTGTAAATAGGTCCCTGCGCGCAAATGAACAATTTGCAACTGGGCCCAGGCGGTTTTTGCTTTTTGCATTTAGGTCCCTCCAGAGACCTAAATGCAATATTTATCCCTTTATTTTATTGCATTTTTATTACAATTATGCCCTTGCACTATTTTTAGCATAACGTGAGCATCGTAGGTCCAAATTGCATGATTTTAGTGTCGTTTTGATCCTTGTTTTGTCCTCTGCATTTCAGCATGCTTACTTGTCTCATTTGACATTGTTTTAATTTAAGTGTTTTTTATGTGAAAAGTGGGACCATGCTCTACTTGTCTTGCTTGATTTGATGACCGATTTTTAATGATGTGTTCAAATTGACTCTAATTTCATTCTTTATTGCGTTGTTCATATTTTAGGGTATAATTCTGACATTTTATTCATCATGCATATTCTCTTGCATTATTACCCATGCATCACTTTAACTTGCATAAAAAACAAAATAAAAAAATTGCATACATCATAGCATCGCTTTGTATTGCCTTATAAATTGCATATGGACCTGAAATTGAGATTAAATCATATTGAGCTTCTTGAATCAAAATTCAATACACACTTTAGGCTGTCGTATCCCTGTGATCGACCTTGGTACACTTGTCAAGTATAAATATTCCACAGCATTCAAAGTCTGTGATTTTTGCTGAACCGAATTCGTCTCCTGTACTACAACATAATTCCACATTATTATAGAAGTGAATTTGACGCTCATCAATGGGTCCAAGTTTCAGCTTGTCAAATACAGAGGTCGGGAGGATATTGATTTGTGAGTCGTCATCGATTCGAGCATATGTAAATAATATGTCTTTAATTCCACAGTCAAATATGGGCAACCGCTTCACTATGCGGCTCTTGGTTTTTCTCCTGAACACCAAGGACGTTGCCATTGACAAGATATGTATTTCAGTATTTGTTCTTATCTTGCCTGACTTTTTCATCATTAATTTGTTCATTACAAATCCTTTAAGGTCGAGGAAGTGTTCAATAGACTGTATCAAGGGAAATTCAAAAATTGGTCTCTTCTCCAGTGCTTCCCGTAAAGCAGGATCCAAATTTTTCAGATATTCTTCAATTTCAATTTTTATGAATTTTTCTAATTTTTTTAGTTGTTTTTGAATATTTAATTTTTTTTGGTATTTTCTGTGTGGTGTGTGGATGTGGTAATTTCCATAGACGATGAGGAGTTTAGATATGCCGAGTCAGAGTCATCCCTAGGGGAGTAGTATACAGAAGTGACACTATCAGAGTAGTCCCTAGGGTGATCGTAGCCTAGGGATTTCTGAATATCCTCAAAATTTTCAACACGAGATCCAATCTTTTTCTCATCCATTTGTATATCCGAACTACCATAGAATGTAATTTGGTCGGTGAGCTTTCTAAATTTATCCTCGTTAATTCATAGCTCTTATTTATCCTCAAAATATCATCCTCAAAAATCTTTTCATGATCAATCGTGGGAGCAGTTAGTGTATGTTCTTGTTTTTGAATTTGAGATTTAGTAATTTCATTTTCCATTTTCATGTATGAGCTGAGAGGAGATTCTCTTGGGGTGTGTTTGGTTCATGGGTTATCTGGGGGAGGATAACCCATTTTTGTGTTTGTGTGTTTGGTTGGTGGGTTAAGGGTTGGGAGGGTTTGTGTGATGTGATTGTATTGAAATTTGAAAAAGTAGGTAGTTATTATGATATGATTGTATTGAAATTTGAAAAAATCGGTAGTTGTTGTGATGTGATTGTATTGAAGTTTGAAATAGTGAGTAGAAGTTGAGTATTTTATGATTTCTAGATGATATGATGGTATAATATATATATATATTATGAAATGATGGTGGACCCCACTAGTGGGTTAGGAATATGGGTTTTAGGGGGTAACCCCCAACCGAACATACCCTTGGATTATCAAATATATGATTGTTATTTTCTGAAACTTTCTCTTCATAAATTATGGAAGGAGTCTGCTCAGTGGAAGGATTTTACGGGAATCTGTAGGCCTCATTCTCAGCATATCGTGACTCAGGCATGCAATGCTGGTTTGAGTAGAGTCTACTTCCATGGTCATGATTGATCATATCCCCAAACAATGGAGTCATACAGGGTGCATATGTGTCGATATCATCAGTCTGATCCTCTATATGTGTAGGCCGATTGAAAGAGTGAATGGTCAATAGGTATTTGATCATTATGGTCAATCTAATACTGATGATCGTTACGTGCGGGTCTCTCCTTCCGATTTGATTGGACCATTATATTATTCCCTAAGGTCCAGTCTGAGTGCATTTCTATGAATTGTGGACTTGTCCCAACATGATTGTGAGGAAAGAATGAAGGTGGTTGGGTTTGATCTCTCGGCCAATCATGAGTCTCAAAAGTGATTTGATCTTGAAATGGTTCATTAGTTTCAGCGAGAAATTGAGAATAAGACGGTTCAGTCCAGGATGGCAAGTGATCATGTGTATCAAAGGTTGAGGAAGGTGGAACATATGGTAAGTTGAATTCAGTCGGATGATTAAGAATTTTAGATTAGACTAGATTCATTCGAGGGTGAGTGTTTTTAGCAAATGTTGGAGGATATTTGAGAGAAGAGAGTTTGGATGATTTGGGTCTAACCGAGACAAATTCATTTTCATAATAAAGATCAGAGGTGTACTCGGACCGTTGTCCTGTATTTGTCAAAGGATGTTGATGATGAATTGTCATGGTTGATCTCGGTGCAAGTGCACAGGATATTCTGAAAAGATTATCAAGTAGAGTGATGGCACACGTATGCAGTTTTCAATCTTCGAAATCGATTATGCAAACCAATACAAACACAAATCAAATCTCAGGTTCACCAACTCACACAATGAAGCCGCAAGAGTTTGGCAAATCATCTTTTCAATTTTAGTTGGTGATAAATTCAATCTTGGAAAAAAAATTAGCGAGCTGTTAGTTGTCGAAAATTTTCTTAAAGACTGTCTCGTATTCTTACGACTAGTTGCATACACTTTCAGCCAGTATGTATGTAAGTATGGACCATAAAATGGCTACCCGTGTTACTTAAGGACGTAGCCTTACACAATGTCCTTTAAACCACCCGCTCTTCTAAGGAAATCCGGACCGTTTATCGGCTACCTGTTATTTCCTCACTGAGAAGTAGCTAATCGTTTTTAGAATCAGTAGTCTGAATATTATTTCAGAGCTAGGCTCTAACCTTAAGGGTGTGTTTGGTTCGTGGGTTCTCCAGGGGTGGATAACCCGGTTTTGTGTTTGGTTGGTGGGTTAAGGGTTGGGAGGGTTTGTATGACGTGATTGTATTGGAATTTGAAAAAGTTGGTAGTTATTTGATATGATTATATTGAAATTTGAAAAAGTGGGTGGTTGTTGTGATGTGATTGTATTGAAGTTTGGAATAGTGAGTAGAAGTTGAGTATTTTATGATTTTTAGATGATATGATGGTATAATATATAATTTTTTTGATGGGAATGGAGTGGACCCCAATAGTGGGTTAAAAGTGGGGGTTTTGGGGTACCCTAAGTGTCGTCTCTAGCTCACTCAGACAAATAAATGCATCCAAGGTCGGGGTTGCTCTCCCGCAAACATTCTTGATTTTATGAGTTATTTAATCAACTTTGTTTAGCACTCTCAATTTTAATTAGGCGATCACTGAAAAATTAGATGAGCACAAATGCACGTCTACCATCCAGTCTCAATTTACTTTGATTCTATGTGACAAAATAGGAGGGAGAAATTCGGTAAAAGCCGATGCACGTGAAACAATGATGTATGCTCAAATAGAAGACTTACAGTGATTCCTCGCAATCATCATGTCGGATGCAATAAAAGAATCAAAAGATTTATTCTAAATGAAAGCAAGCCGATGAAAACTGCACCTAACATAAAGTTCTATTAGCCGTGAAGAATTGATTTGAATTTGACTAAGTTGAATGATCTAATGCGCATCTTAATTAATGTGAAGTGTGGTCCTAGGTTCTACGAGCACAAACAATAAAATTTAAAGTTCTAATAGTCGTATGTGTAGGTCTAACCTACGAGCCACTCAATTCGAGCCCCACCCTCACCGAAGAGTGAAACATGCCACGACACACCATAGAAAAAGTTCAAGATCTTGTTACACACGTGAGAGTCCAAACGGATACCGCTATAAATGAATAATTAATTAGAAAAAATTCTTAGACTCTACGCTCTCTCACAACTCGACTTGATCTTAATTTAATTGTGGTTTTCCGTACATCAGTGAAGATGCGTCGGTTTTGTGAGAAATCGCTCCATGTACGTCGAGTACCTAGCAAGAAAAATAGAAGGGAGAGTATAAGAGAGTGACTCAAAAACTTAAAAAATAAAAATAGAAAATAAATGTTGAAAAATAAAATAAAATAAAATAAATGCAGGAAAAAAATTGAATTTCTACAATGAAGATTCGGGGGTCAGACTACCCGAATGCAGAAAATCGAAGACAAAAATTTTCAGACAAAATCTAAGCCGTTTGCATCCCCGGCAAATGTGCCATCTGACGAGTCATGAATTGTCTACGTTAATTATGGAGAATTATCGAGCGTTTAAATTAATGTTAAATGTGTCGTTGTCAGGCAGTTGGAATCGATCAAGAAATAACCACAATAAATTAATCAATTTTATTCGATGTGGTTTTATGTTTATTTTACATGGGCAAGTCCCAAAGTCAAACTTAAGGAGGTAAAGGAATAACCTAGAAATTTTTCTATCAAAGTCCTAGCACGATTTCCAATACTGTATTTTTTGTATTTTTAATGCAATTTTGGGATGCAAAATACAAATACGACCAATTTTTGGGACTAAAATGCAATTTTCGATTAAATGATGTCAGAAAAATATGAAACTTGGTCAAGAACTTAATTATGAAGAAATGAATGGACTTTATTTTTTTGGAATTTTATTAATTATAAAAAGAAGAAATAAAATAAAATACGAAAAAGATAATTTTTGTACAAGCTGTTAGTGAAGACTCGGACTCAGTTAGTTTCTTTGATTTCAAGCTCAGTTTGGATTTGGATTTTTATGTATTTTAATAAAACTTTTATCAAAGAAGATAAATAAAATAAAATAAAATAAAATAAAATGAGTTAATTATGTACATAAAATAATAGGTCAAAAACTGCTAAAATATGAAATGTACAAAAGAGGCCCAAAACCCAACTTTCACATATGAGCTCCGATTCACTTGAACTTGGTCTTGTTTTGAAGGTATTTGGATGTACATTAGTTCAAAAGTGAGTAGGATTAAATTGGACACTTGATGAGGAAGATATCGAGGTTTTAGTTCGGGAATCCTAGAACTAGGATATGGGTTTTTGGTCTACTTAGTTAGGTTAGTGGTTTTTTATATTTTTATTTATTCTTGTTAGTAATATGTAAACAATGGAGGTGGTTTCGGGTCAATTGGGCTTACATGAATTGGTTAAAAATCAGAGAAGTTAGGTTATTTTACATGTCATTTTAGCTGAGATTTTTCGCTTCTTATTTTGTGCAATAATGAGTGATAAAATGCAATTTTTATCAAAAAATGCATGAATGCTAATTATGCAAAATAAATGAAGAAATACCAATGAAATTTAGGAATTTGAGCTTAATTAATGATTTTTAAAGCGATGAATCTGAGATTCATCACACTATATCTTCACCTTTTGAGGATATTTTAGACCTTCGCAAAAGTCGAGTCCTTAAATGGCATCGTTGCCATGTAGTAACGCATAGGATTGATTTTTGGGTGTATTTTTCCTACATTATTTTTCTTGACTTTTTTTCTCTTTCTTTGTTCTAATTACTTACTTGTGCTAATATTTTTCTTATATTTTTCTTGCGAGCGACCTTGAGGCGACGACGATCGCTTAGGTGGTTGGACCACCCACGTCACGAGGACTTAGTCATTCTACTTATTGACCAAGAAGAGAGAGAAAGAGATAGAGAGATTTAGCATAGATTTTAGTCTTTTATTTTTGGTGAGAGAGTGACTTTTATTTTTGTACTATTAATTTGTAATAATACACGTAAACTAGACTTTTGAACATTCGGGCCCAATTTTCAAGTGATTGTTCACTTGTGGACTCATCATGTTTTCTCGTGATTTTCTCGCCTTTATTTTCTTTGTTTTCTGTATTTTGTGCTTTCTGCCTTATTTTCATCTGCTTTGTGGAATGTACCCTTAGTTTTGTAGGATTGCTTGCTCGGTAATCTAAGGCCAAATGCTTAATATATTACATGTGTCTATAGCTTCTACGTTTGGACTTAGATCAAAAATTAATTGTTGAATACTTGGATTTGAAACCGTGTGCTGAGAGAGGTCTTCATACAATGCTTGCAGGACTCGTTGTGGCGGGCACAAATTCATTAGGACTTTGCATTGAAAATACTTAAAAAATTGAAAATAAAAAAATAAAACAAGGGGTACAGGTAATTGCACTTTGACCTAAATAAAAGTCGTAGCGAACATCACTATTTGGGATTTCCAAAGCTCACATTGTATTCATGTACACTCCACACTAAGCGAGGTATGAACCTTAAGGAATATAGACAAAAATCTGACCTATTGCTGGCTCAACTACCACCTGAGACCGATGAAGTATTGGCGATTCTATCGTATGTGACCGAGAAGGGACCTGTCGACGACGGTGTTCCTATCTTATGTGGAGCATCCGACTTGGTCGGAAGTACTGAGCCTAGGACACACTCTCCTAGTAGTCACCCAGGATTGCTATTGAGGACCTTAAAAAGTGCAGATCACAAGATATAAAGAAGGTGAAATAAGTACGGGGATACTTTCTCCTCTAGGACTAGTCGTTAAGGACTCGTGACAACTTTTTCCTGAATTACAACTCTAAAACTAAAAAGATAAAAATAAATGAACTCTTACGGCTTCACATGTGTTGAGTTGGTGAATCCAATTTTGCTTGGTGTTTGTTTGTTAGATTTAAGTTTAAAGATCAAAGTCACGTGCATTTGCGCAATTTTACCTTTCTTCTTTTCTTACTTACTCTTTAGCCCTTGCTCATCACGAGCCTTCTACTATTTTACACTCCATTTATTTCGTGTTCATCATTGTATCCTTCATCCAAATCAATCTTCTCTTCCCTTCGAGATGACGACTCCATGACGGCTTAGTTGGGACTTCGCCAACACACACGTTGACTCCTCGAGTTCAACATCTCTAATAATTTGAGGTGATTCTCATATCTATGGTTCAGTCTCCGTGAACCACCCTCGGGATTCTCGCTTCTTCTTCCTCACATAGACTGGGAAAACTCTCTTCTTGAATTCTGCCCCTTCTGGATGGAGACTGATTTTACTTAATACACCTCTCCATCCCTAATAGAATTCAGAATTGACCTTAATTCTGAATTATTCTCTGCATTTCCAATTTCAGATCTTAACCTTGATCTGGAGCACGTTCCTCCACAGAAAGAATCAGAGATGGCTCCCACAGGCAGAGGAAAGGGACAAATGCATCCACGCATAGAGCACATTGCTTCACATACAATAATGAGGTGTCCCTTAGCTTTCCCAGAATCTTGTACATATAAGGAGAGGTGTTGCTCATTCTCATGAAACAAACTCATTCCTATACATTGTAGGTCCCTTCTAAATAAGAGAGTGACAAAGATCTTTGCATGTCCTCGTATTTGTGATTGTGTGCTGGTGGTTGAGCGTTGGTGTGTGAGTAAGTGGAGCATGAGAAGAGGTGGAGTGCGCTCGTGATCATTCTAATCAAGAGAAGGCTTGTTAGAGTGCACCCGTGACCATTTTAATCAAGAGAAGGCTTGTTAGCTTGCAGGAAGTTGACTCCACACGGGTCAAAGAAGTTGCGTTTGAGATTTTGACTCTATGATAGCATCAATGTTTCTCGTGGTGCTTCCTTCCAGAGAGGTTGGGGTATGTGTTGTTGCAAGAGGTAGCACACGTCATAATAAGAGGACCTAAAATAGATATGTTAATGTTAGATCAATTTTTATAAACAATTATATAACTTATCAATCCGTTAAACAATCAAACTTATTTATTTGAGTAGGTGAATTTAACATGTGGTCAAAGACAACTATAAATATTTAGCAGGGACTCTAAAACTATAACGGCAGCATTATGAAAGGACACAAATGTAAATATTCCCTTGCAAACATGCACCAATTATAGAGATGAAATCCCCGAAATGGGGTCCCATGAACAAAATAATCCCCGGAATGGGGATGATCCGAAAATATTTCCCACAATGGGGATATAACGGCGAATGATTTGCCGCGTGCGGCAAATCATTTGTCGTGCCACATGACGGCCCAAATCTGCGTCTGCGATGAAAATCTGGTATCTCAACCCCCTCTCGTCCATCCATGTTATCCCTATTCTGAGAAATAATTTTAGGTCGTCCATGTTTTGGTAAAAAAATTTTACCTCCTCCCCATTCCGGGAAACGACCAAATTATAGACGTTGTTGCGTTTAGCTTTCTTTTCTTTACCGGTAATAGTTCGCAGATCCATTATCTTAGATTTATTAATATATAAAAATTCACCATAAAATTAATATATTTTCAGAATAATTCTCAAATCACTATGTTTGCTTACTGATAGGTACAACTGGTGCTATACCGATACGGATATTGATTTTCTCCAACAGGATTTTATCCATGGGATGGGAACCTATAAAAGTTGGGTAATACGCACATGCGGATATATCGTATACGATCCGTATCTGTACTATTGTCCCCTCCCCTCTTCTACAGCATGAACCTCTGTCGAAGGACGGCTCCCTGTTCACCACCAACTGGCGGACCAAACACCCATACCTCGTCTCTCAGAAACAATACACACACCCATATCTCCTCTCAGCACAGCAACCTAACTTGGTACATCACAGTGCAATCTAAATATTAAAGAGAGCCCAAAACCTGGTGGGAAGAGCGAGTTACCCATTTGGTTCCAAAGCTTTTCGAGAGCAAGAAGAGGAAAAAAGATGGAGCAGAGATCCAGACGCAGCAGTTCCTGCGAGAGTGGTTGGACCACTTACTTCCACAATAATGGCGATGACGAGGAGGACCTTTCCATGGTCTCTGACGCATCGTCCGGACCCCCTCCTCCACTGTTGCACGAGGAGGAGAACACCTTCTTCTGCTACTTGTGTTGCAGCTATAACAGAATGGACAATGGCGTCCACTTCTGCTTTCCTTTTTCTTCTCCCACTCCCAAGAGGAGGAGGGTTGATGGATCAAGTTGCCATCATGGGGATAGAACCAGGCTGGGATGTGGTCTTCTGGATGACACTGCAAGTTCCCATCTTTCTAGCTTTCCGAAGGTAGAGTTTTGTCCTCCTCATCTGATCATGATCTTGCCACGATGGTCTCATGTGTTTCTGCTCCATCTTTATTTTTTAAGCAGAGTAACTTTGGTCTGCCTGGTGAATATGACTGCAATGTGGGACGTGTGCTGGAGGATACATGTGGTGGTTTCTCTACCACCCATCTCAATGTGCAGAATTTGGAAGCATTTCCGTATTTTTATCCAACTCCTTGCCATTGTACTCACCAATATAGATATGGGCAATGTTCCAATTGCATGGCACCATCTTCAGATCTGAAGGAACTACTGCTACAACCTCTGCCAACTGAGTAAGTTCAGGTTCTTTGCATCTCTCATTCGCCACAGTCTAATGCATGTACTAGAAGATGTTACCAATACTCAATGTCTCGTCTCTGTTTGCTGTGATGGACAGATATGGATCAGGTATGGAGAAGGTGAAAGGATAGGAATCCAAGATGAACTTCTGTCTTTAGATCTTCCCTGGGCGAGAAAGGACGCCAACCATTCTGTGGAGATGACAAGAAGAAACTTTTTATTTAGCAAGCTTTCTTCTTCTTCTTCTTCTGCTGTATCAGCTCCTTTACTTTGATTATTTATTGATTGAAGGGTAACTGTCAGCAATATATGGAAGCCCCAGCTTGTTAAAAATACAAATGGAGAAAGCATAGACAATCATAGTATGTTCTCATGATTCTAATTCAATTTGTATTGCGGAGTGATCTAAATGATGAAAGTTTTCCCAATCGCAATGTTTCACTGACATATAATGTAGCAGGTTCATTAAGTCTTGTTTGATAATAGACGACATACTCTGGAAAAAGTCAATGATAATATCGTCGGGTCCTGAAGCTTTTCTCCTCTTAAATTTCCTAAGGACATGCTCAATCTTCCAAAGAAAAGTTCCTGACTAATTCCCTTGGGAAGATATGTCACCTACATGGTTCGGGTCGAGCCGATATATCAAGGGATTACTTATGGAATGGTTTGAGTATAGATCAGTGTAAAAATCAATGGCAATTTTCACCACCATAGGATGGTACTATTTAAGAGACCAAGGAAGTCATGTTTTCCTTGATCAGAAGGGGTGCATAGATATTTATGACCATAAAGACAAATCCATTGGTCGTCCTATTTAAGGGTGAACATTCGATTGTGGTCTTATTTGGTGGCTTCTGCTTTGCTTTGACATTGTAATTTGCTTGCACTGCATTCATCTTTTTGTGCCTCGACGGATATAGCATCTTTTTATTCCGTCCCTTTTTTGAGGTCTTAGAGAAATTGTGTCAGCAGATCCTTCCCTCATCCGAAGCAACTATCGCAACCCCAATCTCTCCCGTCTTTAGACGTCAATGCCGCAAAGATAAGGATATAAATGCACTACCAAGGTGTACTGCCCTTCGGAACTCCATGCGAGTCGAGCTAAGTGCGGAGTGCATGTGTTCAAGATTGGTTCACTGGTGTAGAGTTGTACGGATGACTCCAAATGGTCTACTTAAGCACATATGACTTGATTTCTCGAATTTGGTCTTATGGAACCCAAAGATTTTAAGTCACAAGACCTGAAGAGTCTAAATCCCAGATCCTAACCAGGCTCCTTACAACGAGAGTTAAAGGCCGTAATCAAGCTCCATCCTTTAGACTAGACTCAGTCCTTAGTTCCAGAAATCAAACTTATTCTGAAAAATGCGAATGCAAATGCAACCATGTTTTTGTGAGGTAAATTTTCTGAATTTTACTCATTTGTATGGATTTTAAGGATTTTGTAATTTTTTTATGAATTTTAGGACTTTGTATTTTTTTATGGAGTTTATGACTTTTATAAACAAGTTTTTATACAAGGATTTTACAAAATATATTTTATTTGAGTTAAGTGTCTAATGTATTTTACAGATTTTATTTACAAGGGAATTTTTCAAGGAATAAATGGTTTTTTCACATGTTTTAATAAATAGTTTTTAAATAAGTATTATGCAAATTTTAAGTGCAAATTTTTAATACATATTTTAATTACAAGTTTTAAAACAAGTTTTAAGCATATTTACTTATTTACCAGGATTTTATAAATAATAAATAAATATAAAAGTGGATTTTAAATTAACCCTTACCCACTTTTTATGGATTTTATAGGATATAGAAAATACATAAAAGTACGAGTTATGGATGAAAGTATATATACAATATATACACACCCCCCTATACTTAGCTTGTGCTATGTCCTCATAGCAACAAAAGAGAAAAAGGAGGACATAACTCGTGCTAAGTAAAAGTGGGTGAAAAAGAAGAGAGTGTACAAGTCAGTCAACCCCCCTATACTTACGATCAGGTCATCGTAAGTATCACGGAAGAGCAAAAACGGGATGACTGAATGAAAAGAATAAATAACGAAAGTTTAAAAGGAAAAGAATACGAAATCATCGGAATCACTCGGTCCCCCCTATACTTAGGATAAGGCATCCTAAGTATAGAAAAGAGTGTAGCCAAAAATCGGAGACCAGTGATTTGTGAAAACGAAAGGCTATAAAAAATAATCAGAACAAAAAAATAAAACGTGAATTGATGAATCCTCATTTCATCATCTTTATTCTATCATTTTGGCATCAAAAACCCTAGCAAATGCATATAAATACCCTTAAATAGAGCATCTTAGCATTCATGCATGTGCATCCTATTAGTGTATAAAATATTGTAATTAAAGCCAAAATTATAGAATAAATAAAAGAAAAGAAAAAGAATAAAATATTGTAAATATTTTATGACCCGAAACCCCGAGACCTAGGCATCTTGATGAATAGGTCGACAAGGAATAAAGTAGGGGGAGATAAGGGTCAAATACCTATATTATTCTATTCATTCTTTATTCATTTTGGGACTTATTTTTGGTTCTACTTTTTATACCTCAAATAAATAAACTTTGAACATGAAAGTTGTAGATAATTTTAAAAAGAAAAATACAAAATTGATTTCATAAAAAAATAATGTACAGATAAAAAGTTATGGTCTGAATAAAAATCCAGAATCCCAACTTCCCAGACCCGTATCTCACAAATGAAATCCAAATGCAGCATACTCACCTTTAATTGTTTATAGAATAAAATAAGCTATTTAATGGCGGTGGTTTTGCATTTGGCGGAGCTACGGTTTGAAAGTTGAGTTTTGGACCCCTATGGTATACTTGTACAGATTAAAATATTCAATTTATTATTTATTTATTATTTATATAATTTTATATTTTTATAATGTTGTAAATATTACTTATAATAATTATGTACATTAAAATCAGAATAAAAATGCAAAGAAAACTTAAAATAAACTACTTACATATATAATACATAGGTATAATACCTGTATCTATACCTATACATTACTTACTTGTATTTTATTAAATGTACAAAACATATCAGAAAAATGAAATAAAAATATATTTGAGTATATAAAAGTATTCTATAATTTTATAAAATAAAAAACAAAAAAATAATAAAATTAAATACATAAAATAAAAATAAAGTAATAAAGTATATAAATATTATACCTATAAAGGGGATAATAGGTAACTTGTAAAAATATACCTCATAAAATAAATTAAAAATCATAATAAAATACTACATAAAATAATGAATATTTTTTATTTTACAATCATAATTTAATTCGGCTTATTTCTATTTTTAAATGAATTAATAAAGATTTAATCATGGATTTTTCCAGGTTGGTCCACGTGGACCAACCAGGTTTCAGCCCCAGTTGACTTCGGTCAACTGGTCGTTCCTAGCCCTATAGCCTTTGTCAGACCTACGTTTGACCCTTCCTTCTCCATTTTTTCGAGGCCGAGTCTTGTGATATCTCATGATAGACCCTTCTGAGCTTTTGATCCTCGGTCATCGGGCATGCCCGCCCTGATGATACCTTGGTCGAAGGAGCACTGTACCAACTGCTCCGCCTCGTTCTTCCTCCACTGACCGTTAACCCCTTATAACCCAGCAACCTTTTCGATTTGATTTTTGAACCGCAATTTCCACAGATCACCCCCCCTTAGTCGAGCTCGAGGTGCCTGGAGGTGACAACTCCAAGCTTTGGGCTTCAAGGCGGCGGATTGGCACCTGATCTGCGCGTGTTCCACACCTCCGGCGAGCTTCGCCGTAGAGGTATCTACCCTTTGGCTCCGGCCATCGAGGTCGTTTCTTTGCTTTCTTTTTAGTCTCATTACATTCCTGGTAGTCTTAGGTTCATCCAGACCTTCCTTTCTCGTCGCATCGACCATCTAATCACCTAATCGATCATCTCGCCGGAGCGCAACTCCGGTGAGTACCCATCTCACTGTTCATCCCATTTCGAGAGACACTGGAGGTCGAGGCATTTTTCCCTTGACCTCCGTAACACTTCTCTGTGCAGGTCCTGAAGCTTTAGAGCACCTGGGGCTACTTTGCGAACTCGCCGGAGGTATTTTGGGAGCCCTAGCTCCGCCACCTCCTCCGGAGCGCTCGGGTGGACGCCACCCCTTTTTTAAGCTCCAGTCGGCCAGAGAACACCTGCAGGAAGACGGGGAGCCATTTTGAAGCCTTAACGTAGATGACAAGGGCCAGGGGAGGTCACGGAAGTTCATCGTCGCCGGCCTTCTTCCGCGTTCTTCCTCCTGGCCTCGCTGTCGTCCGATCAAGAAGGAGCCCCAGCTTTCACGTGGATCGTCCGATCGTCAGAGCTCGCCACCATCGGATCTCAGCTGAGATCTGATCTCAGACGTCTACGAGCGAACCGTCATCGCGCCCGGAGAAGCTGCCACGTGGATAAGTGGCGCGCCCCGACCGTTGGATGCCCGCCACGCGTCATCAGCTTAGCCTCTGTCGTCGGATCATCCCAGCGAGGGTATTTTGCAGACCCACCCTCGCTACTTTTTGTAATTTTTATTTAGTCCTGAAATTTTATTTCATAGTTTAAATATTTTGTAAAATTTGCAAGCCAACCCTCGAACTTATTCTCTTTACACAAAGGTCCCTTGCCACGTTACCTCACGTGACCTGTTCACGTGCGGTGTGGGCATTTTGCAAGGGGACCCTCGACCTTTGGGATATTTCATTTTAGTCCCAAAAATTTTGTAGTACAATGTTAAACTTTGGGACCTTTTGCATGAGAACCCTGGACCTTTTTGTTTAGTGCATTTAGGTCCCTGCCAGGCGCATGTGTAGCACGTGTTTGACTTGGACATTTTGTATTGAGGCCCCTCCGGGTTCTGCAATTTGACTCTAGTCCAGTAAATGCAAGTTTTAGTTATATATTTTGTGGATATTTTGCATGTAGCCCCTGGATGTTTGTTTATTTGCATATATACCCCTGCTAGGCTTAATTAATTTTGCGTGCTTGTTTTAATTAATTAGATCATCATTTTAATTCCAAAAATTCTCAAAATTTAAACTTAAGCTCCTGTTAACTTGTACTTTGTCGCTATATTTTTAGTTTTTAATTTTATTGCTTTTTAATATTTATTAAAAATCAAAAACATGTTATTTTAGTACTGTCTAACTTAGAAAATACCAAAAAAATTTTAAAATACCTCGAAAAATTCCAAAAAAATCCCTAGTGTGTATTTTACCCTATTTTAGTGTCAGTCCAAAAATCACTAAAAATCTCAAAAGAAAAACCTTAAAAATTCAAAAATACACAAAAACTTAAAAAAATATATAAAATCAAAGAAAATTCAGAGAAATATAAACTCAGTTCCTGTTTCTTCTATATTTTATTATCTTTATTTGAAAATTAGTTTGTAAAAATTTTGTCGCTGTTTGGCATTATTAATTCCAATTTTACTCACAGCCAGTCCATATTTCACTGTTTTCCTTTATTTCAGTATTTAAAAATACCAAAAACAATTTGAAAAATACCCGAAAATCACAAAAACAGTAAAAAATTACAAAAATACCAAAAAGGTTTTATTTCTGAATTTTTGGTTATTTTTGCATATTTTTATTAATATTCTACCTTCTCTTTTATTACATTGTCTTTATCTTCCAATATTGAAAAAGAAAAAATATAAATTATAAATTATAAAAATTAGAAACTTAAAAACCAAAATACAAAATTAAAAATTGAAAAAAAATTAAAAAAAAACAATTAAAAACCCACAAAAAAATCATTTGCTTGCATAGTGTAGACACACTTCACATTCACTCACACACATTTATTTGAATTACCCTGTTTGCTTCCTGTGTTCGAACTCTCTGCATACTTGCTTGCTATACATTTTGTGCAGAGTTAAAAACAAATTTTAACTCCACATTTATTTCTAATCATTGATCTGTAGTGTGGGTTAATTGTTGATTAAATACATTTTATTGTGGGTCACCGCAGCGACTTCGGTTGTCTCCGCCTTGTGTGAGACATACTTCTTAGACCTACGATAATCTATGTTTATCAAATGGCGCCGTTGCCGGGGAGCAACAGAGAGTAGTTTATCTTTGCTTGTGTTTGTTTTGTTTGTCTACCATTACTTTCACTTTTGCCTCTCTTATTTGCTATATATTTTATTGAGCTTTCTGACCACTCTTTTTTCTTCTTGCGAGGGACCGCGGAGCAAGGCAGATCGCCTAGGTGACCCGAAGCATCCTTGGGAAGCGGAGCCAGCCGTTCTTTGGCCAAGCCGGCAGGAGAGAGCAGGAGGAGTGAGAGAGTGCTTAGTTAGCTTGCATTTTTATTTTGTGTGAGAGAGTCACTATTAATTTGTAATAATACAGGACTCGGGACTTGGACACTCAGACTACCAGGCCTAATTTCCGGGTGTTTATTCACCCGGGGGCTCACCGTGGCTTTTCATCGCGTTTTCCGTTGTCATTTTCCGGTTTTGTTTTCATTTTTATTCTTTTGTGGATTGAGCCCTTAGACTATAGGCTTGCTTGATTCGATTAGAATAGGTCCAAACACACTATCACCTTTGCATGTTCCTATAGATCGTATTTGGACTTAGACTAATTAAATAGTTAGTCATTAGCTTTCGATCCGCACGCCGCGAGCTCATCCCGCCAAGTGCTTCTCCTAAACTCGATGTGTCGAGAGAAGGAGGGGTGAGCCTAGACCGGACACAAGGATTGGAGGTTAGTGGTTAGCTTGTGGTTCTTCACGCTAGCAGTTGCCTATCTTAGGAAGATTTCCGCTTTGCATACTGCCATGTAGCTAGGTTTATAAATTCTGCTTTGCATCCCGCATGGAGAGAGCTGGGATTCGCTGTAAATCTTCTTACTTTGCATCCATCATCTAGGCACAAAGGTGAGATTTCCACCTCGGTGTCGACTTGCACGGCTTTTCCGACTCTATTCTCCCTCTGTTTTTGGAACAAAGTAGGATCAAGAAAATACAAAAAACCGTTAGACGCTTGTTTGAATCAACTCAAAAGAAGCGGTAACACCAAAAAAATTAAAAAAAGGGGCTGCTAAGAAAACCTTGACCAAAAATAAAATCGGTAATTGGATTCATTGTTTGGGGAGAGTAACACCCTCACTTGTATTCATATTGCATGGGAAGGTCTTCTTCCAAGTGAGGTGAGCGCGTCGTAAGGACTAGAGCCAAAATCCCAACTTGTGGCTGCCTTGTGTATCGCCTGGATTTCCGAAGTATTGGTGCTACTATCGTACGTAGGCGAGTAGGGCTTGGTCGCCATTGGTGACTCACTATTGTGTGAGCGCCGACCTTGTCCGAAGTACCGAGCATAGGCCACGCCTTCACGGGTGTGTCTATCTCACCGTCTGCGTCCGAGTATGGTCTTGCACGCTCACGGGTGATTCCGTTGCGAGCGAGATCCGAAGTATCGATTTCGCCTATCGGCTTCCTCCCTCTATTTCTTTGGCTGAGTAGGGATCCAGGAAGGGTTACAAGGACCTTAAAAAGCGCAAGTTACAGGTTACACAGGAGGAGGACAAGTACGGGAATACTTTTCCGGTAGTACTCTCTCTCCTTTAGGCGTAGCGCTCTAAGGACTCGTGACAAGACTAATTCCTAAAAACAAGCTAAAACTGACAAGATAAAAGCTGAACCTTCACGGCTTCATGTGTTGAGTTGGTGAACTCACCCTTGTTTTGTGTTTGATTGCTAGATTTATTTAGGGCAAGATAAAAAACACAGCACAATTGTGCGCAATTTTGCTTCTCCTTCATTCCTCTTCTTCTGCATTCCCTCTACTCTTCCCAATAATCAAGATGATGGGACGGAGATCTCTTAGGCCGACCTTGTCGGCATCGCTATCCAGCACTCCTCCTCATTCATCTAGGAATACCTCGGAGAGTCCGCTCTCCGAGCCTGAGTTTACATCCACCCTATTCCCCCTCGACCACCCTTCCCATTCTCCTTCTCTCAGTCCAATAGTTTCAGAATTCAGTGCATCACAGAGTTCAGATCATTCAACAGCACCTGAGATGGCCTCTTTTGCTTTTTCAGAGAATCCAGTGATGGCAGACAGGGGCGAGCACCCAAATGACCATGATCACCCTCCGTTCATATTTGATTAGGCGGCCATCAAAAATTCCTTGCTAGCTTCCTTGGAGATCATGCAAAGGCAGCTTCATGATCAGGGTACCTTCATGGGTGATCTGATGAGAGAGATAGCTCAGATGAGAGAAAACCGACCTGGGGGCGGTGGCGGTGGAGGAGGAGGAGGACCTGATGCAGGAGGAGGTGATCCAGACGCTGAGAGACCACCACAGACCATCATGAGGGAATTGCACAACCCAGCCGCATCCCTCACTCATCGATGGATCAGACTCCCGCCTATCCATGGAGATTTCGAGCTTCGGCCCCATACCATTCAGCTTCTACCCAAATTCCATGGGTTGCTGACCGAAGAGCCACACCTCCACCTCTAAGAATTTGAGATGATATGCAGCGCTATCCATGATCGGTTGATGACTGAGGACACGATCAAGATGATCGCCTTTCCATTCTCTTTGGTTGACAGAGCCGCATACTGGCTCAAACACTTGGGGCGATTCATAGACACATGGGCAGATCTCCGGACCGCATATCTGAAGAAGTACTACCCTCTCGACCGGACCAATGCAGCTAGAGCAATGATCAGCAATTTCGTCATGATCCCTAATGAACAATTTCATGAAGCTTGGGATCGCTTTCGAGAGCTCATCGACCGGTGTCCACATCACGACATATCCAAGCCCAACTTAGTGCAAAGTTTCTTCTGTGGGTTGACACCGGAGCTGCAGGGGCTAGTGAACGCCTCTTGCGGTGGGTCATACTTTTCCAAGGGTGAAGACGACGTCTGGGCCATTTACGAGGGCATGGCAAAAAACTCAACCGTGATGGCCCAAGCCCGAGTCTACACACAGCAGAAGCCCCCGCAAGGAGCGGGATCATTCCAGAGGATCGCCCGCATCGATGCCGGTCCCAACACATCGTCGGCAGCCGCAGCCCAAGCAGAATCAACCGCAGCCGACATGGGCATCATAAGTGAGAAGCTGGACCGTCTCGAGATCCTCGAGAAGAATCATATGCAAGGCATGGCCAGATGGACCAGATCGCCAAAACCATGAGTGACCTGAAGACGCAGATCCTTTGCGTCCAGGAGGCACAAACTCATTCCCAACAGCCTCCCAGGTCACGGGCTGACCCCAGCAGTAGCAGCTCCAACCAAGCCTCTACCTCGTACCGCCAGGTGAATCATATCCAGGCAGAGCCGGTTCCACTGCTACAGTACTACCCAGCACCGCCGCCATCTCCAGACACTCAGATGGTGGTCTACCAGCCGGAGCAGCCACTGGCAGTTGTCCCTCCACCCTCCTTCGAGCAGGAACCATTGATAGAAGTCAATGGGATTTGGTACGATCGGTACCCTCAGCCCGGGATCCGTCGTGATCACCCGGGATTCCGTTGGGGCAACGGTGGCTCCTCCTCCCAACAGCAGAATCCCGCCCAAGGACCGCAGAGCAGCCAGCAGCAGCAGCCCCAATATGCCCATCAACAGTAGTACCAGAGTGGTCCTCATCCCGCCTATCAGGGACAGCAGTGGAGGCAGCAACAACAGCCTCAGCAATCTTATCCCCATCATCCCCAGCATCAACCACAACAGCAACAACAGCCTCATTTCCAGCAGGGAAACCCATCCGGTCCTCAAGCTCCCGCTTTTGAGAACCCATCTCTCGATGATCTTGCCCGCTTGCTCTCTGAACAGCGAGCATCCTTCAGGCAAGAAATGGATGAATTCCGGTAGGAGATGAGAGAAATTATCAAAGGGAAGGCCGCCATACCCGCTCAGATTGAACCTAATCCGAACAATCTGAAAAGAAAGTCTGAGTAGGTAGAGTTTACAGAGGATACCTCTCCTAGTGACTATTTGAGTGATATGTATTATTCTTTCTATGATGCTGATTTTGTGACTACTAGGAGCGGTAGGATGCCCGCAGGCGGCACCTCTTCTGAGCGACAACCCGATGCAGAATCAGGAGCGCCAGAGGAGCAGAGTAGTGGTGATGATGCCGCTAATGATGATGTTGAAGACGGTGGTGCTGAGGCCACCAATGATGGAGATCCAGACGACGGTGCTGAGGCCGCCATGAGACCAGATGCAGACGGCGGTGCTGATGCTACCATTTTGGATGCTGAGCCAGAGCGCGGTGCTGATGCCGCGAACACAGGTGCCGGTGGTGGTACTGAGGCCACCACATCTACTTTTGTTGAGCCTCCCTCTGTGATGTTACCACCTTTTGTATCTATGGACTGTGGTAACAAAAAGAAAAACAAAAATATGAATAAAGGAAAGGTTTCTATTCACATTGCAAATCCATATGTGTTGAATGATGATTATTGTATGGATTCTCCTCCCTCACAGGCACAGGAACCTATTCCTAGCCCTCCATCTATGGAGGCCCCTACCATCCCCTTCCCTGAGGCACTCCGCCGAGCGAAGGGGAACAAAAGAGAAAATTTAAAAAAAGAGCAACAGGTAGAGTTCGGCAACCAGATGATTGACAGGTTCCATATCCAGCTGACTCTACAGGAAGCACTTGAGCACATCCCCCTCTTCAAAAAGAACTTGAAAGAGAAGACTACTGTCCGCAGGAAGAGGAGGAACCACAGAGATCAGATCCATGTACTCACTCATTTCACTTGCTGCACCATTCAGAACAAGCTGCCAGCCAAGCGACCAGATGCAGGAGCTCCCTATGTCAGATGCGAGATTCAAGAGCAGCAATTTGATCGTACTCTATTAGACAGCGGCTCTTCAATTAACCTTCTTCCGGCAACCTTACTCGATCGATTCGAGTTTGGTCCTCTTCTTAGGAGCAGGACAGTCCTTCAGTTTGCTGATAGGTCGACTAAGAGGCCGAAGGGGTTGTTGAAAGACGTGGTCGTTACCATTCAGGGCCTGAAATTCCCCGTGGACTTCGTTGTGTTGGACATGGAGATCCCTGAGGCGGTAACCGATGCCCCCATCATTCTCGGACGTCCATTCTTGGCCACAGCCAAGGCGATGACCGATCATGATAGCGGGAAGGTATGCTTTCATGTAGAGGGCGAAACCATACAAATAGAGACGATCGAGGAAACCAGAGCCAGAGAGTTAGAATGCTCGGAGCAATCAAGCGAAGCCGCGCAGATGACAGAGGAAGAGCTAGACATCCACCAGGCGTGTGATTTTGTGATGACTGATGATGAATCCAACTGGATAGATCCTGTAGCACCGACCCTCACCTTTCCTATAGATTCACTATATCTAAAGCTCATGGCAGTCGAGAGCTGGGAGAGCACACCCCTGGATGAGGATACACCTGAGGCTGACAGTGTCGGGACGAGTGGTGCCGATGATTTCCAATCTTGTTCATCTTCTTCTGATCCCTCGGATTCAGACATTGACTGGGATGATTTTGATGACTATTTGCCTTGGCTGATTCCTTCTGAGCTAACAACCATGACAGAGTGCGAGCCAGTGCAGTTCATTGATGATTCAGCAGGCCGCCCTTCGTCAGAAATTCATGCAGAGCGAGAGTTCTCCCATGCAGACCTGGTAGCATTTATACAGACATATCAGAAGCCAGATCTGCCACCTCCCAGTTGTCCAGAACTGAAGCCTCTGCCGCAGTCGTTGAAGTACAGATTCCTTGCGGGTGAGCCAGATATGCACCCAGTCATTATCTCAGCAGGTTTGACTAGAGAGCAAGAATCTCGTCTGATGAAGGTTCTTGAAAGAAACCGCAAGGCAATAGGTTGGAGTATAGCTGATCTCTAGGGGATTAGTCTGGCTCTGTGCTCTCACCACATTTATCTTGAGGATGACGCTAGGCCGTCGTGTGAGTTCCAGCGACGGCTGAACCCGAATCTTCGAGACGTAGTCATGAAAGAAATTTCAAAGTGGTGGAGCGCCGATTTTATCTACCCCATCTCCGACTCCAAATGGGTTAGTCCACTACATGTGGTACCCAAGAAGACGGGTATCACTACAGTTGTCAATGAGTCTGGAGAGGAGATCGCTACCAGAGTGCCCACTTCTTGGAGGGTCTGTGTGGACTACAGAAGATTGAATGAGGCCACCAAGAAGGATCACTTCTCGCTACCCTTTATTGATCGATTATCGAGCGGCTAGCCGGGAAGAGTCATTACTGCTTTCTAGACGGGTACTCTGGATACAATCAGGTGGCCATTGCGTCCGAAGACCAGGAGAAAACGACATTCACCTGTCCGTTTGGGACGTATGCTTTCAGACGGATGCCCTTTGGTCTATGTAACGCTCCAGCGACATTCCAAAGGTGCATGTTGTCTATATTTTCGGACATGGTGGGTGACTGTTTAGAGGTCTTCATGGATGACTTCTCGGTCTATGGCGACGGGTTCGATGCGTGTCTTGACTGCCTAGACCGTGTGCTTCAGCGCTACATAGAGGTTAATCTTGTTTTATCTTGGGGAGAAGAGCCACTTTATGGTGACTCAAGGGACGGTCCTCGATCATATCGTCTCCAACAGGGGCATGGAGGTCGATCCGGCCAAGGTGGATATCATCAGAAAACACGATCCACCGTCCAACTTACGTCAATTGCGGTCTTTTCTGGGGCATGTCAGTTTCTACCGACGGTTCATTCAGGACTTCAGTCGGATTGCCCAACCGCTGACTGACCTGCTGACAAAAGATACCGAGTTTATTGTCAATGATAAGTGTCTTGCATCTTTCGAGACTCTCAAGAATATGGTTGTTTCAGCTCCTGTCCTTCAGCCACCCGATTGGTCTCTCCCATTCGAGATCATGACGGACGCTTCAGATTTTGCCGTTGGGGCTGTGCTTGGACAGAGGAGGGATGGATTACCTTTTGCCATTCACTACACCAGCCGGACTTTGGATGCTGCCCAGCGGAATTACACAGTGACTGAGAAAGAGATGCTGGCCGTAGTCTTTGCTTTGGATAAGTACAGATCTTATATTCTCGGATCTAGAGTAGCAATCTACACTGATCACACCGCCATCCGGTACTTAATGGCTAAGAAGGATGCCAAAGCACGTCTGACCAGATGGATCCTTCCGCTCCAGGAATTTGACATTGAGATTAAGGATAAACCTGGAGTCAAAAATGTGGTGGCGGATCATCTCTCCAGATTGGAGAATCTTGAGGAATCTGAGCCCAGCGCACCTATCACAGAGACATTTCCAGATGAGGCGATCTTGGCTATCACCTCAATCCCGTGGTACGTTGACATTGTGAACTGTCTTGTCGCCAAGACGGTTCCACAAGGTTGGCCCAGGCAGAAACTCGAGACCTTCCTGGCGAAGGCCAAGTTTTACCATTGGGAGGATCCCGTCCTTTATCATGAAGGAGGGGACAACATCTGGAGGAGGTGTATTCCTCAAGAAGAGCATCATAGCATCCTCACATACTGCCACAAGCTTGAGGCAGGAGGACATCATTCTGGAAAAAGGACATCACAGAAGGTGCTTCAATCCGACCTATGGTGGCCTACTCTCTTCAAGGATTCTGATGAGTTCGTGAAGAGATGTACTGACTGTCAGAAAATGGGAACCTGCGGACAGAGAGACATGATGCCCATGCAACCCATTCACTTCTGTGAGGTTTTTGATGCATGGGGGATTGATTTCATGGGCCCATTTCCTAAAAGTCGGGGATTCGAGCATATTTTGCTCGATGTGGATTACGTCAGTCGATGGGTTGAGGCCATCCCCGCCCGAGCCGCAGATGCTAAAACCGTGTGCAAATTCTTGAGGAAAAATATCATTTCACGGTTCGGGGTACCTAGAGTCTTGATTTCAGACGGAGGGTCTCATTTCATCAATGACAAGGTTAGGGCCTGATGAATCCACATTTCATCATCTTCATTCTATCATTTTGGCACCAAAAACCCTAGCAAATGCCTGTAAATACCCTTAAATAGAGCATCTTAGCATTCATGCATGTGCATTTATATAATGTATAAAATACTGTAATTAAAGCCAAAATTATAGAATAAATAAAGAAAAGAAAAAGAATAAAATATTGTAAATATTTTATGACCCAAAACCCCCGAGACCTAGGCATCTTGATGAATAGGTCGACCAGGAATTAAGTAGGGGGAGATAAGGTCAGAAATACAGAGAAGATATCTTTATATTCTATTCATTCTTTAGTCATTTTGGGACCTATTTTTGGTTTCACTTTTTAGACATCAAATGAAGAAACTTTGTACATGAAAGTTGTAGATAATTTTATAAAGAAAAATACAAAATTGATTTCATAGAAAAATAATGTACAGATAAAAAGTTATGGTCTGAATAAGAATCCAGAATCCCAACTTCCCAGACCCGTATCTCACAACTGACAACTCCAAATGCAGCATACTCACCTTTAATTGTATATAGAATAAAATAATCTATCCAATGGTGGTGGTTTCGCATTTGGCGGAGCTAAGGTTTTAAAGTTGAGTTTTGGACCCCTATTGTATACCTGTACTGAATAAAATATTCAATTTATTCTTTATTCATTATTTATTTATTTTATATTTTTATAATTATGTAAATATTACTTATAATATATATATGTGCATTAAAATTAAAATAAAATGCAAAGAAAATACAAAATAAAAATACTTGTATAAAGAACACATAGGTATACTACCTATACACATACCTGTACAAAACACTCTTAGATTTTATTTAATATACAAAATACTTCAGAATAATAAAATAAAAATATACTTAAGTGTATAAAAGTATTTCATAATTTTAGAAAATAAAAAATGAAAATTAAAAAAAATAAAATACACAAAATAAAAAAAATACTAAAATACATAGGTAATATACCTATAAAGGGGTATAAAGGTAACTTGTAAAAATACAAGTCATAAAAATAATTAAAATTCATAATAAAATACTACATAAAATAACGAATATTTTTTATTTTATAATCATAATTTAATTCGGCGTATTTCTATTTTTAAATGAAATAATAAAAGATTTAATCAGGGTTTTTCCTGGTTGGTCCACGTGGACCAACCAGGCGCAAGCCTTAGTTGACTCTGGTCAACTAGGTGTCCTAGACCCCTGTGGCTCCTGACAACCTCGTTTTTGACCCAACTTCACGGATTTCTCGAGGCCAAATCTTTCACCTTTTTGTGTTGCAACCTTCTGCAACATTATTCCTCGATCTTCCCTCTAGCTCGCCCATGAATAATCTTGGTCTTTGGACCCAAGATTTGCAAGATACTCATTGATCTTTGAACCCCTATCAACTCGAGGTCAAACCAAATATAACGAGCCCCCATCTTTCCTTTTGATTTTGAACACCTTCGGTCCACCCTTCCTTGCTCTTCTTGTGCTCCAAGCACTCGTGGAGGTGACAGCTCCCACGCCGTGCGTTCAGCCAGGGTAGAGGAAGTCGGAGGCGCTTCCACCACCTCCCGCAAAGTCGCCGGTCGAGGTACTTTTCCCCCTCTGGCTTCGGCCATTGAGGGCCCTTTCCCCCTTTTATTTCTCGCACATTAGCTTAGTCTTAGGCTTAGGAACATTAACCCTCAAGAAATTTCGAGTTTCATCGACTCCTTCGCCAAATCGCATCCCTTCGCCGGAGCGCATCTCCGGCCACCCATCGCCACTCCGCCATTCGCTTCTATTAGGTCCACCCAAGGTCCAGGCAATTTGCCCTGGACCTCCTAACTATTTTTGCAGGGTCAAAGGACGTTGACTCGCACCTGGGCGCGTTTTTGATGCTCGCCGGAGCTCAGCCGAGCTCCCCAGCTCCGCCGATCACCTGTGAGCACTACGGCCATCGCCGTGCCCTTTTGGTGCCCCCAGGAGAAAGAGAAGGCCCCTAGGAAGCTCCAGCCGCATTTTGAAGCCAATAAGCCCACCGGAGACGGAGCTTGACCTCGGAGAACCTCGGCTCGCCGGAGTTCGTCGCTGTTCTTGCTCCGGCCTTCGCCACCGTTGGATCGAGGTGGAGTTCCAGATCGCGCATCGACCGTCGGATCCTCCGCGCCCAGCCACCGTTGGATCTCATTCTGAGATCTAATCTCAAACGTCGAAGCGAACCGTCATCGGCCGTCCCCGTGCTGCCACGTGGATAAGTGGCACGTTCCCTGCCGCTGGATCGCGCTCAGCTGCCAGCCGTTGGATTCACGCCACGCGTCACCTGTGGATCGTCCCAGCGAGGGTATTTTGCATCCCAACCCTCGCATGTTTTGTATTTATATTTTAGTACTGAAACTTTTGTCTGTAGTATAATATTTTGGTAATATTTGCAAAAAGAGCCTCGGGTTTTTAGTATTTACATATAGGTCCTCCGCCACGTCACCTCACGTGACCTGTACACGTGAGGTGCGGTTTTTTTGCACCGGGACCCTCGGCTTAGTTTGTATTTTATTTTAGTACCAAAACTGTGACATCACGTGTTAAATTTTTGGATATATTGCAAGTAAGCCCCCCCCAGGGTTTGGAATATTACATTTTAGTCCTCGCCAGGCGCGTGCAAGTCACGCGCCCTGGTGGGAAAATTGCTAGGATACCCAGGCGGGTTTTGTAATTGTATTTTGGTGCTATAAATTGAATATTCAATTCAAACTTTTGTGGAAATTTGCATGTATGCCCCTGGATGTTTGAGAAATTGCACATATACCCCTGCTAGGCCTGTTTATTGATTGGATGCTTGATGTAATTATTTGACCTATCATTTTAAATCCAAAAATTCCATAAAAATAGGGTTAAGCTCCTGGACATGTGTACTTTGACGCTATCATTTTAGTTTTTTATTTTATTTTATTTTTATATTTATTAAAAATCAAAAACATGTTTTTTGTGTATTATCTAGCTTAGAAAATGCCAAAAAAAATATTAAAACACTTCTAAAAATTCCAAAAAAATCCCCTAGTGTCTATTATATCCTATTTTAGTGTCAGTCCAAAAATCATTAAAAATCTCAAAAGAAAAAGACTAAAAATTTAAAAACACTCTAAAACTTCAAAAAAATATACAAAATCAAGGAAAACTCCAAAAAATACAAACTCAGCTCCTGTTTGTTGCATATTTCAGTAGCTTTATTTGAAAATCATTGTGAAAAATTTTGAGTACCGGCTGCTATTTTTAAATCCCATTTTACTCACAGCCAGCATCTTTTCCACTGTTTTGTCTTATTTAAGTATTTAAAAATACCAAAAACACATTGAAAAAACCCCAAAGAGCATAAAAACAGTAAAAAATCCTAAAAATACCAAAAATATTTAATTTCTGAATTTTTGGTTATTTTTGCAAATTTTTATAAATATTTTATTACCCTTTTTATTACTTTGTCTTTAAATTCCAATATTGAAAAAGAAAATAAAAATTATAAATTATAAAATATAAAAATCAGAAAATTAAAATCAAAATACAAAATTAAAAATTAAATTAAAAAAATAATAAAAAAAATTAAAAACCCACAAAAGATTTATTTGCTTGCTTGCTTAGTGTAGACACTTGACACAGACACTTCACTTGTGCACCAATTTTTGATCTACCCTGCTTGCTCCCTGTGTTCGAACTCTCTGCATACTTGTCCCTATACACCATTTGTGCAGAGTTAAAAATAAATTTTAACTCCACATTATTTCTAATTTATTGATCTTTAGTGTGGGTTAATTGTTGATTTTAGTTCAGAGTTCATCGTGAGTCGTCACAGCGACGGTTGTCTCCGCCTTGTGTGAGACACCATTTTTAGACTCCGTGAATTTTGGGCTTATCAAATGGCGCCGTTGCCGGGGAGCAACAGCGAGTAGTTTACATTCTTGTTTGTTTGTGATTATTGTTTACCATAGCTTCATTTTATCTCTCTTACATTTTTGATATATTTTGATTGAGATATTCTGACCACTCTTCTTTGTCTTCTTGCGAGGGACCGCGAAGCAAGGCGGATCGCCTAGGTGAACCGAAGCAACCTTGAGAAGCAGAGCCGGCCTTCTAGGTCAAGCCGGTAGGAGAGAGTAGGAAGATTGAGAGGGAGTGCTTAGTTTAGCTTTCATTTTATTTTGTGAGAGAGAGTGACCTATTAAATTGTAATAATACAGGTACATTGGACACTTGGACACTACCGGGCCTAATTTCCGGGTGTTTGTTCACCCGGGGGCTCACCGCGGTTTTATCGCGTTTTTATCGCTGTCATTTTCCGGTTTTGTTTTCCTTTTTCCTTTCTTTTGTGGATTGAGCCCTTGGATTATAGGTCCTGCTTGATTCGATTAGAATAGGTCCAAACACCCTAATTATCTTTGTATGCTCCTATAGTTCGTTGTTGGACTTAGATTAATTAAATAGTTAGCTATTAGCTTTCGATCCACGCGTCGCGAGCTCATTCCTGAACAAGCGCTTTCTCCTAACTCAAATATGTTGAGCAGAGGAGGGGTGAGCCTAGTCCGGACACTCGGATTGAGAGTTAGTGGCCAGCTTGTGGTTCTTCACGCTAGCAGTTGCCTATTCTAGGACGATTTCCATTTTTGCATATCGCCATATAGCATAGGTTTACAAATTCTGCTTTGCATCCCGCATGGAGAGAGCTGGGATTCGCTGTAAGTCTTCTTACTTTGCATGCATCATTTAGGCACAAAGGTGAGATTTCCACCTTGGTGTCGACTTGCATGGCTTTTCCGACTCTATTCTCCCTCTGTTTTTGGAACAAAGTAGGATCAAGAAAATACAAAAACCGTTATACGCTTGTTTGAATCTACTCAAAAGAAGCGATAACACCAAAAAAATAAAAAAAAGGTCTGCTAAGAAAACTTGACCAAAAATAAAATCGGTAATTGGATTCATTGCTTGGGGAGAGTAACACCCTCACTTGTATTCAGGTTGCATGGGAAGGTCTCCTTCCAAGTAAGATGAGCGCTTCGTAAGGATTAGAGCCAAAAACCCAACTTATGGTTGTCTTGTGTATCGCCTGGATTTCTGAAGTATTGGCGCTACTATCATACGTAGTCGAGTAGGGCTTGGTCGCCATTGGTGACTCACTATTGTGTGAGCGCTGACCTTGTCCGAAGTACCGAGCTTAGGCCACGCCTTCACGGGTGTGTCTGTCTCACCGGCCGCGTCCGAGTAGGATCTTGCACGCTCACGGGTGATTCCGTTGCGAGCGAGGTCCGAAGTATCGGTTTCGCCTATCGGCTTCCTCCCTCTATTTCTTTGGCTGAATAGGGATCCAGGAAGGGTTACAAGGACCTCAAAAAGCGCAAGTTACAGGCTACACAGGAGGAGGACAAGTACGGGGATACTTTCCCCGCAGTACTCTCTCTCCTTTAGGCGTAGCGTTATAAGGACTCGTGACAAGATAAATTCCTGAAAACAAGCTAAAACTGACAAGATAAAGGCCGAACCTTCACGGCTTCACGTGTTGAGTTGGTGAACTTACCCCTGCCTTGTGTTTGATTGCTAGATTTGTTTAGGTCAAGATCAAAAACACAGCACAATTGTGCGCGATTTTGTTGCATCTCATTTTCATTCCTTTCTTCTCTTGCATTTTCCCTGCTCTTCCCAAATAATCAAGATGATGGGACGGAGATCTCTTAGGCCGACTTTGTCGGCACCGCTATCCAGAACTCCTCCTCATTCGTCTAGGAATACCTCGGAGAGTCCACTCTCCGAGCCTGAGTTCACATCCACCCTGTTCCCCCTCGATCACCCTTCCCATTCTCCTTCTCTCAGTCCAATTGTTTCAGAATTCAGTACATCACAGAGTTCGGCTCATTCGACAGAGATGGCCTCTTTTGCTTTTTCAGAAAATCCAGCAATGGGAGATAGAGGCGAGCACCCAGATGACCATGATCACTCTCCATTCATAATTGATCGGGTGGCCATCAACAACTCCTTGTTAGCGTCCCTGGAGACCATGCAGAGACAGATCCATGACCAGGGTACCTTCATGGGTGATTTGATGAGAGAGATAGCACAGATGAGAGAGAACCGACCTGGGGGCGATGGCGGTGGAGGAGGACCAGATGCAGGAGGAGGCGATACAGACGCTAAGCGACCGCCACAGACCATCATGAGGGAGTTGCACAACCCAGCTGCATCCCTCACTCACCGTTGGATCAGACTTCCGCCCATTCACGGAGATTTCGAGCTTCGGCCCCACACTATCCAGCTTCTACCCAAGTTCCATGGGTTGCCGACCGAAGAGCCACACCTCCACCTCCAGGAATTCGAGATGATATGCAGCACCATCCATGATCGGTTGATGACCGAGGACACCATAAAGATGATCACCTTTCCATTCTCTTTGGTTGACAGAGCCGCCTACTGGCTCAAACACCTTGGGCGATTCGTCGACACATGGGCAGATCTCCGGACCGCGTACCTGAAGAAGTACTATCCTCTCGGCCGGACCAACGCAGCTAGAGCCATGATCAGTAACTTTGTCATGATCCCAAATGAACAATTCCATGAAGCCAGGGATCGATTCAGAGAGCTCATCGACCGGTGTCCACATCATGACATTTCCAAGCCCAATCTCGTGCAGAGTTTCTTCTGTGGGCTGACACCGGAGCTGTAGGGGCTAGTGAACGCCTCTTGCGGTGGGTCTTATTTCTCCAAGGGAGAAGACGACGTCTGGGCCATCTACGAAGGCATGGCAGAAAACTCTACTGTGATGACCCAGGCCCGAGTCTACACACAGCAGAAGCCCCCGCAAGGAGCGGGATCATTTCAGAGGATCGCCCGCATCAATGCCGGTCCCAATACAACGTCGGTAGCCGCAGCCCAAGACGAATCAGCCGCAGCCGACATGGGCATTATTAGTGAGAAGTTGGACTGCATGGAGATCCTCGAGAAGAAGCAGAACCAAGGTCTTGCTCAGATGGACCTTCTCACCAAAACCATGAGTGACCTGAAAACTCAAATCCTATGCATTCAGAAGGCACAAGCTCAATCCCAACAGCCTCCCAGGTCACAGGCTGACTCCAGCGGTAGCAGCTTCAACCAACCCTCTACCTCATACCGACAGGTGAATCATATCCAGGCAGAGCCGGTTCCACTGCTACAGTACCATCCAGAGCAACCGCCGTCTCAGGAGACTCAGATGGTGGTCTATCAGCCAGAACAACCACTGGCAGTTCTTCCTCCACCCTCCTTTGAGCAAGAACCATTGATAGAAGTCAATGGGATTTGGTACGACCGATACCCTCAGCTCGTAATTCGTCGGGATCACCCCGGATTCCGTTGGGGCAATGGTGGATCCTCTTCCCAGCAGCAGAACCCTGCCCAAGGATAGCAGAACAGCCAGCCACAGTAGCAACACCAGCAGCCCCAGTACGCCCATCAACAGCAATACCAGAGTGGTCCTCGTCCCGCCTATCACGGACAACAGTGGAGGCAGCGCCAGCTGCCTCAGCAGTCTTATCACCATCCTTCCCCCCAGTATCTACAGCAACAACAACAGCAGCCCCATTTCCAGCAGGGACAGACATCCGGTTCTCAGGGTCCTGCCTTTGAGAACCCAGCCCTCGATGATCTTGCCCGCTTGCTATCTGAACAGCGAGCATCTTTCAGGCAAGAAATATATGAATTCCGGCAGGAGATGAGGGACATCATAAAAGGCAAGGCCGCCATACCCGCTCAGATTGAACCTAACCCGAACAATCTAAAAAGGAAGTCTGAGCAGGTAGAGTTTACAGAGGATACCTCTCCTAGTGACGATTTGAATGATATGTCTTATTCTTTGAATGATGTTGATTTTGTGACTACTAGGAGCGGTAGGATGCCAGTCGGCGGCGCCTCTTCTGAGCGACAACCAGATGCTGAACCAGGAGCGCCAGAGGAGCATAATAGTGGTGCTGATGCCGCTAATGACGATGTTGAAGACGGTGGTGCTGATGCCACCCATGATGGAGTCCAGGACGACGGAGCTGATGCCGTCATGATACCAGCTGCAGACGGTGGTGCTGAAGCCACCATTTTGGATGATGAACTAGAGCGCGGTGCTGATGCCGCGAAGACCGGTGCTAGTGGTGGCGCTGAGGCCACCACATCCACTTTTGTTGAGCCACCATCTGTGATGTTACCACATTTTGTACCTAGAGACTGTGGGAACAAAAAGAAAAACAAAAATATGAATAAAGGAAAGGTTTCTGTTCAAATTGCGGATCCATATGTAGTGAATGATGATTATTGTATGGGTTCTCCTTCTTCACAGACACAGGGACCGATTCCTATTCCTCCATCTGAGGAGGCCCCTACCATCCCCTTCCCTGAGGCACTCCACCGAACGAAGGGGAATAAAAAAGAAAATCCTAAAAAAGATCAGCAGGTAGAGTTCGGCAATCATATGATAGACAGATTCCATATTCAACTGACTCTACAAGAAGCACTTGAGCACATCCCACTCTTCAAGAAGAACCTGAAAGAGAAGACTACCGTCCGCAGGAAGAGGAGGAATCACAGAGATCAAATCCATGTGCTCACTCAGTCCACTTGCTGCACCATCCAGAACAAGATGCCAGCTAAGCGACCAGATGCAGGAGCTCCCTATGTCAGATGCGAGATTCAGGAGCAGCAGTTTGATCGTACTCTATTAGACAACGGCTCTTTGATTAACCTTCTTCCGGTAGCCTTACTCGACCGATTCGAGTTTGGTCCTCTTCTTAGGAGCAGGACAGTCCTTCAGTTTGCTGATAGGTCGACTAAGAGGCCGAAGGGGTTATTGAAAGACGTGGTCGTTACCATTCAGGGCCTGAAATTCCCCGTGGACTTCGTTGTGTTGGACATGGAGATCCCTGAGTCGGTAACCGATGCCCCCATCATTCTCGGACGTCCATTCTTGGCCACAGCCAAGGCGGTGACTGATTATGATAGTGGGAAGGTATGTTTTTGCGTAGAGGGCAAAACCATACAAATAGAGACGATCGAGGAAACTAGAGCCAGAGAATTGACATGCTCAGAGCAATCCAGCGAAGCCGAGCAGATGACAGAGGAAGAGTTAGACATCCACCCCACAGATTCACTATATCTCAAGCTCATGGCAGTCGAGAGCTGGGAGAGCACATCCCTGGATGAGGATATATCTGAAGCTGACAGTGTTGTGATGAGTGGTGCTGAGGAATTTCAATCATGTTCATCTTCTTCAGATCCCTCGGATTCAGATATTGACTGGGACGACTTTGACGATTATTTACCTTGTCTGATTCCTTCTGAGCCTACAACCATGATAGAGTGCGAGCCAGTGCAGTTTATTGATGAGTCAGCAGGCCGCCCTTCGTCAGAAATCCATGCGGAGCGAGAGTTCTCCCATGCAGACCTGGTAGCATTTACACAGACATATCAGAAGCCAAATCTGCCACCTCCCAGTTGTCCAGAACGGAAACCTCTGCCGTAGTCGATGACATACAGATTCCTTGCGGGTGAACCGGAAATGTACCCCGTCATTATCTCAGCAGATTTGACTGGAGAGCAAGAATCTCGTCTGATGGAGGTTCTTGAAAGAAACCGCAAGGCAATCGGTTGGAGTATAGCTAATCTCCAGGGGCTGAGCCCAAATCTTTGCTCTCACCACATCTATCTTGAGGATAACGCTAAGCCGTCGCGTGAGTTCCAACGACGGCTGAACCCGAATCTTCGAGACGTAGTCATGAAAGAAATTTCAAAGTGGTGGAGCGCCGATTTCATCTATCCCATCTCCGACTCCAAATGGGTAAGTCCTTTACATGTGATACCCAAGAAGACAGGTATCACTACAGTTGTCAATGAGTCTGGAGAGGAGATCACTACCAGAGTACCAACTTCTTGGAGGGTCTGTGTGGACTACAGACGATTAAATGAGGCCACCAAGAAGGATCACTTCCCGCTACCATTCATTGATCAGATTATCGAGCGGCTAGCTGGGAAGAGTCATTATTGTTTTCTTGATGGGTACTCTGGATACAATCAAGTGGCCATTGCGCCTGAAGACCAGGAGAAAACGACATTCACCTGTCCGTTTGGGACGTATGCTTTCAGACGGATGCCCTTTGGTCTATGTAACGCTCCGGCGACATTCCAAAGGTGCATGTTGTCCATCTTCTCGGACATGGTGGGTGACTGTTTAGAGGTCTTCATGGACGACTTCTCGGTCTATGGCGACGGGTTCGACGCTTGTCTTGACTGCCTAGACCGTGTGCTCAAGCGCTGCATTGAGGTCAATCTTGTCTTATCTTGGGAGAAGAGTCATTTCATGATGACTCAGGGGACGGTCCTTGGTCATATCGTCTCCAACAGGGGCATGGAGGTCGATCCGGCTAAGGTGGATATCATCAGAAAACTCAATCCACCGTCCAACTTGCGTCAGTTACGGTCCTTTCTGGGGCATATCGGTTTCTACCGACGGTTCATTCAGGACTTCAGTCGAATTGCCCGACCGCTCACTGAATTGCTGACAAAAGACACCGAGTTTATTGTCAATGATAAGTGTCTTGAATCTTTTGAAACTCTCAAAAATATGGTTGTTTCAGCTCCTGTCCTTCAGCCACCCGATTGGTCTCTCCCATTCAAGATCATGACGGATGCTTCAGATTTTGCCGTTGGGGCTGTGCTCGGACAGAGGAGGGACGGATTACCTTTTGCCATTCACTACGCCAGCCGGACTTTGGATGCCGCTCAGCGGAATTACACTGTGACTGAGAAAGAGATGCTGGTCGTAGTCTTCGCTCTTGATAAGTATCGATCTTACATTCTTGGATCTAGAGTAACCATCTACACTGATCATACCGCCATCCGGTACTTAATGGCTAAGAAGGATGCCAAAGCACGTCTCACCAGATGGATCCTTCTACTCCAGGAATTTGATATTGAGATTAAGGACAAGCCTGGAGTCAAGAATGTGGTGGCGGATCATCTCTCCAGATTGGAGAATCTTGAGGAATCTGAGCCCAGCGCACCTATCACAGAGACATTTCCAGATGAGGCGATCTTGGCTATCGCCTCGCTCCCGTGGTATGCTGACATTGTGAACTATCTTGTAGCCAAGACGGTTCCACAAGGTTGGCCCAGGCAGAAACTTGAGACCTTCCTGGCGAAGGCCAAGTTTTACCATTGGGAGGATCTCGTCCTTTATCATGAAGGAGGGGACAGTATCTGGAGGAGGTGCATTCCTCAAGAAGATCATCATAGCATCCTCACATACTGCCACAAGCTTGAGGCAGGAGGACATCATTCTGGAACAAGGACAACACAGAAGGTGCTTCAATCCGGCCTATGGTGGCCTACTCTCTTCAAGGATTCTGATGAGTTCGTGAAGAGATGTACTGACTGTCAGAAAATGGGAACCTGCGGACAGAGAGACATGATGCCCATGCAACCCATTCACTTCTGTGAGGTTTTTGATGCATGGGGGATTGATTTCATGGGCCCATTTCCTAAGAGTCAGGGATTCGAGCATATTTTGCTCGCTGTGGATTATGTCAGCCGATGGGTTGAGGCCATCCCCTCCCGAGCCGCAGATGCTAAAACCGTTGCAAATTTTTGAGGAAAAATATCATTTCACGGTTCGGGGTACCTAGAGTCTTGATTTCAGACGGGGGGTCTCATTTCATCAATGACAAAGTCAGGGCCCTTGCAGACGAGTTCGGCATTGACCATCGGGTTGCCACTCCTTATCACCCTCAGACTAATGGTCTTGCTGAAGTATCGAATCGGGAGATAAAGACAATCTTGCAGAAAGTTGTCCGCCCAGACCGAAAGGATTGGTCACAGCTTTTGGACTCGGTCTTGTGGGCTTATCGGACTTCTTTCAAAAATCCATTGGGGACATCTCCCTTTCGTCTCGTCTATGGCAAGCCGTGCCATTTGCCAGTGGAGATCAAGCACAAATCTTTTTGGGCAGTCACTGAGTTGCTTTTGGATCCGGAGAATATAGGAGACCAGAGAAGAGCAGAATTGGCAGCCCTGGAAGAATTGAGAGATACAGCCTTTTCAAACAGCCTACAGTACAAAGAGAAAGTGAAGACATGGCACGATTCGCCTATCAGCCATAAACAGTTTGAGCCAGATCAGAGAGTATGGTTGTTTGATTCCAGACTGAAATTATTCCCAGGGAAGTTGCAGAGCAAGTGGAAAGGTCCGTATGTGGTCAGGAAGGTACATGACAATGGCAGCATCGACATATCCGAACCGTCATCTTCCTCTACCTCCCGCGTCAATGGTCAACGTCTGAAACTATATCTTGATCATGATCCGCCGACCATTGACGTTGCCCCCATTCTTCTGGTATGAGATGTGTCCTTTGACTCTCATCATTTGCATCTCATACATGGTGATCAATTCAATCATCTGCTGTACAGATCCATCTGTTCATATCACAATTTCATTTGTTGATTTATTTTCTTCTTTTCTTCTTTTCTTCTTTTCCATTTCTATTTTTTGTATCTATCAAAAAGGTGTCACCCTTGTAGACAGTTTTCTATACTTAGGACTTACTTTGTCCTAAGTATAGGGGGGTGTGCACCTCGAGTTGTTCTATTCTTTTCGATCCTCTCCATTGTCTCCTCTTCTTGTCTAAACTTAGGGATATCTTACCCTAAGTATAGGGGGAGACAATATGAGTACGATCTGTTCATTCCCACCCTTGACCCTCCCTGCGTTGTGTACAGTCTGTTATACTTAGGATTATTTGATCCTAAGTATAGGGGGGACGATCAACTTCTCATTCGTTTGATTCATCCATTTATTTATTCTTTAGACTTGTCTATACTTAGTACGAGTTATGTCTTCTCTTTTCTCTCCGATCTATGAGGACATAGCTCAAGCTAAGTATAGGGGGGTCGTATATACTACGTATATACTTTAGCCATAACTCGTACTTTCGTATTTTCCTAATAATATGGCTAATTATTCTTTAAAATTCAATAAAAATCCTTAATAAAAAGGTGTTTTGTTCCTCAAATTATTTTGTGTATTTACTGATTAATAAATCAGGTGAAAATGTTTTTTGCAAAATGTTTGAAAAATAGTTTGAAAATCTTTGTGAACATCTATTGAAAACTATTTTGAAAATATTTTGTTACATGTTTTCAACCTGTGTAAAATGTGTGGATTGTAAAATTTCTTTTCTTTGTGTGAAATAAAATGCTTGAAAAATAATTTGCAAATGGTTTGAAAAATGGTTGCAAAAATATGTGAAAAACCTATATATACTGTTTTGAAAGCCTTTGCAAAATGATTTTCAAATGTGTGTACATGTTTGCAAAAATGTTTGTAAAAATTATTTTGGACTATAGTTTTCAAAAATTGTGTGAAAAGCTTGTGTCAAATAAGTTTGAGGAATACTTACATCACACCAAAATCCACTATATATATGTATAAAATTGACCACTTACCCTATAAATTCTGAAAAGCCACTTCTTGTAAATATAAGAAGCACTCCCGTGTACATATTTTAACCTAGTTTTCAGCCAAAACCTTTTTGATTTCAAAAATCCCAAAAACATTTGCAAAAGTAAAATCCAAAAACATTTGAAAAAGCTTTTTGAAAAATACAAAAAAATGCATCTGCATATGCATCATCATCATATTTTCATAAATCCATAAAAAGTTCAAAACCTTTGAAAATTGCATCACAAAAATATTTTCTGCATTGCATTGCATAGCATGAGCATTTTTCGGATTGAGTTTGATAGTTGAACAAGTCTAAGTAAAATCCGGAGATTGGAGCTTGATTGGACCTTAAAGTCTACCTAATAACAGGAACCTTATAGGAACCGAGTTTGAGGTACTTCAGGTCTAGTTGACTTAATTCTTTGAGGATCACGGGACTTGGTTCAATGGATTCTTGATTGCCTAAGTAGAGTACTTCGGAGCAAACGCACGATTCTTGTTGATAATGACCTACTTGGACACCTGCACCTTTCACATGGCTCGACTCAGTTGGAGTGGTGAGGGGATTGGATTTGTCGGTATGAGACGCACACAAGTGGAAACACTTGTCCTCCTCTAGGGAGGGAAGTGTACCCCAACCCGTCCAGTGATTAGGAAGTCTAAAGACAGGAGGCTGTGGGTTGCGATAAAGCTTCAAAAGAGGGATAGTCTACTGGCTCAAGAGGAAAAACTCCTTATGTAAATGCTGTTGTGAATAGTATTTAAAAAAAAAAAGAGGTTCAGGCATGTACAAAAATAAAAAGCCTGCAAGTATGTGCAAAGTCAATAAGCAAGCTTGAGTTCCAAAGTCAAATATGTGAGCCTGCAGCAGGATGACTTGACTACACTGGTCTTGCATCCCAGGATAGGTAGCTACACTGGCTACCGTCCATTCTTCTCTTCACCCCCTCCTCTTGAGATGGTTGCCACTTGAACTTAGAAGGGAATACCCCGCTCCTCGAGGATGGAGTTGCTGGATTGGGGAATCATTGGGTTGTCGTACTGGAGAAGTCAGTTTCTTTGTCATTCTGGTTGGGGAGAGCCACCATCACTTACATTGTACGAGTCAGATTCATAGTCGTAAGGGTTTGCGTATGAATTGAGGTATTTCTGACCTGGCTATTGAGGAGACTTGGACAGAGTTTTGGGATTCTCAAGGACTGTTGGATTTCAAATTCAGTTCTCAATAAGGTTCCGCCCGCACTAAAATTCCAAAGGTCCGACTTAAGCTCCAAACTTTGATTTTGTGAAGACAAGTTTGATAATTAAATTAAATCCAATTTCTTCTTTTTCTTTTCTTTCTTTTTCTTTTTGCACTTATTGCATTAGTGTTTGCTAGGGACTAGCAAAGGTAAAGTATAGGGGGATGATGAATCCACATTTCATCATCTTTATTCTATCATTTTGGCATCAAAAACCCTAGCAAATGCCTATAAATACCCTTAAATAGAGCATCTTAGCATTCATGCTTGTGCATTTATATAGTTTATAAAATACTGTAATTAAAGCCAAAATTATAGAATAAATAAAGAAAAGAAAAAGAATAAAATATTGTAAATATTTTATGACCCAAAACCCCCGAGACCTACGCATCTTGATGAATAAGTCGACCAGGAATTAAGTAGGGGGATATAAGGTCAGAAATACAGAGAAGATATCTTTATATTCTATTCATTCTTTAGTTATTTTGGGACCTATTTTTTGTTCCACTTTTTAGACATCAAATGAAGAAACTTTGTACATGAAAGTTGTAGATAATTTTATAAAGAAAAATACAAAATTGATTTCACAGAAAAATAATGTACAGATAAAAAGTTATGGCCTGAATAAGAATCCAGAATCCCAACTTCCCAGACCCGTATCTCATAACTGACAACTCCAAATGCAGCATACTCACCTTTAATTGTATATAGAATAAAATAATCTATCCAATGGTGGTGGTTTCGCATTTGGCGGAGCTACGGTTTGAAAGTTGAGTTTTGGACCCCTATTGTATACCTATACTGAATAAAATATTCAATTTATTCTTTATTCATTATTTATTCATTTTTATATTTTTATAATTATGTAAATATTACTTATAATATATATGTGCATTAAAATTAAAATAAAATGCAAAGAAAATACAAAATAAAAATACTTGTATAAAGAACACATAGGTATACTACCTATACACATACCTGTACAAAACACTCATAGATTTTATTTAATATACAAAATACTTCAGAATAATAAAATAAAAATATACTTAAGTGTATAAAAGTATTTCATAATTTTAGAAAATAAGAAATGAAATTAATAAAAATAAAATACACAAAATAAAAATAAAATACTAAAATACATAGGTAATATACCTATAAAGGGGTATAAAGGTAACTTGTAAAAATACAAGTCATAAAAATAATTAAAATTCATAATAAAATACTACATAAAATAACTAATATTTTTTATTTTATAATCGTAATTTAATTCGGCGTATTTCTATTTTTAAATGAATTAATAAAAGATTTAATCAGGGTTTTTCCTAGCTGGTCCACGTGGACCAACCAGGCGCAAGCCTTAGTTGACTCTGGTCAACTAGGTGTCCTAGACCCCTGTGGCTCCTGACAACCTCGTTTTTGACCCAACTTCACGGATTTCTCGAGGCCAAATCTTTCACCTTTTTGTGTTGCAACCTTCTGCAACATTATTCCTCGATCTTCCCTCTAGCTCGCCCATGAATAATCTTGGTCTTTGGACCCAAGATTTGCAAGATACTCATTGATCTTTGAACCCCTATCAACTCGAGGTCAAACCAAATATAACGAGCCCCCATCTTTCCTTTTGATTTTGAACACCTTCGGTCCACCCTTCCTTGCTCTTCTTGTGCTCCAAGCACTCGTGGAGGTGACAGCTCCCACGCCGTGCGTTCAGCCAGGGCAGAGGAAGTCGGAGGCGCTTCCACCACCTCCCGCAAAGTCGCCGGTCGAGGTACTTTTTCCCCTCTGGCTTCGGCCATTGAGGGCCCTTTCCCCCTTTTATTTCTCACGCATTAGTTTAGTCTTAGGCTTAGGAACATTAACCCTCAAGAAATTTCGAGTTTCATCGACTCCTTCGCCAAATCGCGTCCCTTCGCCAGAGCGCATCTCCGGCCACCCATCGCCACTCCTCCATTCGCTTCTATTAGGTCCACCCAAGGTCCAGGCAATTTGCCCTGGACCTCCTAACTATTTTTGCAGGGTCAAAGGACGTTGACTCGCGCCTGGGCGCGTTTTTGATGCTCGCCGGAGCTCAGCCGAGCTCCCCAGCTCCGCCGATCACCTGTGAGCACTACGGCCATCGTCGTGCCCTTTTGGTGCCCCTAGGAGAAAGAGAAGGCCCCCAGGAAGCTCCAGCCGCATTTTGAAGCCAAGAAGCCCGCCGGAGATGGAGCTTGACCTCGGAGAACCTCGGCTCGCCGGAGTTCATCGCTGTTCTTGCTCCGGCCTTCGCCACCGTTGGATCGAGGTGGAGTTCCAGATCGTGCATCGACCGTCGGATCCTCCGCGCCCAGCCACCGTTGGATCTCATTCTGAGATCTAATCTCATATGTCGAAGCGAACCGTCATCGGCCGTCCCCGTGCTGCCACGTGGATAAGTGGCACGTTCCCTGCTGCTGGATCGCGCTCAGCTGCCAGCCGTTGGATTCGCGCCACGCGTCACCTGCGGATCGTCCCAGCGAGGGTATTTTGCATCCCAACCCTCGCATGTTTTGTATTTATATTTTAGTACTGAAACTTTTGTCTGTAGTATAATATTTTGGTAATATTTGCAAAAAGAGCCTCGGGTTTTTAGTATTTACATATAGGTCCTCCGCCACGTCACCTCACGTGACCTGTACACGTGAGGTGCGGTTTTTTTGCACCGGGACCCTCGGCTTTGTTTGTATTTTATTTTAGTACCAAAATTGTGACATCACGTGTTAAATTTTTGGATATATTGCAAGTAAGCCCCCCAGGGTTTGGAATATTGCATTTTAGTCCTCGCCAGGCGCGTGCAAGTCACGCGCCCTGGTGGGAAAATTGCTAGGATACCCAGGCGAGTTTTGTAATTGTATTTTGGTGCTATAAATTGAATATTCAGTTCAAACTTTTGTGGAAATTTGCATGTATGCCCCTGTATGTTTGAGAAATTGCACATATACCCCTGCCAGGCATGTTTATTGATTGGATGCTTGATGTAATTATTTGACCTATCATTTTAAATCCAAAAATTCCATAAAAATAGGGTTAAGCTCCTGGACACGTGTACTTTGACGCTATCATTTTAGTTTTTTATTTTATTTTATTTTTATATTTATTAAAAATCAAAAACATGCTTTTTGTGTAGTGTATAGCTTAGAAAATGCCAAAAGAAATATTAAAACACTTCTAAAAATTCCAAAAAAATCACCTAGTGTCTATTATATCCTATTTTAGTGTTAATCCAAAAATCATTAAAAATCTCAAAAGAAAAACACTACAAATTTAAAAACACTCTAAAACTTCAAAAAAAATATACAAAATCAAGGAAAACTCCAAAAAATACAAACTCAGCTCCTGTTTGTTGCATATTTCAGTAGCTTTATTTGAAAATCATTGTGAAAAATTTTGAGTACTGGTTGCTATTTTTAAATCCCATTTTACTCACAGCCAGCATCTTTTCCACTGTTTTGTCTTATTTAAGTATTTAAAAATACCAAAAACACATTGAAAAAACCCCAAAGAGCATAAAAACAGTAAAAAATCCTAAAAATACCAAAAATATTTAATTTCTGAATTTTTGGTTATTTTTGCAAATTTTTATAAATAGTTTATTACCCTTTTTATTACTTTGTCTTTAAATTCCAATATTGAAAAAGAAAATAAAATTTATAAAATATAAAATATAAAAATCAGAAAATTAAAAATCAAAATACAAAATTAAAAATTAAAGTAAAAAATATAATAATAATAATAATAATTAAAAACCCACAAAAGATTTATTTACTTGCTTGCTTAGTGTAGACACTTGACACAGACACTTCACTTGTGCACCAATTTTTGATCTACCCTGCTTGCTCCCTGTGTTCGAACTCTCTGCATACTTGTCCCTATACTCCATTTATGCAGAGTGAAAAATAAATTTTAACTCCACATTATTTCTAATTTATTGATCTTTAGTGTGGGTTAATTGCTGATTTTAGTTCAGAGTTCATCGTGAGTCGTCACAGCGACGGTTGTCTCCGCCTTGTGTGAGACACCATTTTTAGACTCTGTGAATTTTGGGCTTATCAGGGCCCTTGCAGACGAGTTTGGCATTGACCATCGGGTTGTCACACCGTATCATCCTCATACTAATGGTCTTGACGAAGTATCGAATCGGGAGATAAAAACAATCTTGCAGAAAGTTGTCCGCCCAGACCGAAAGGATTGGTCACAGCTTTTGGACTCGGTCTTGTGGGCCTATCGGACTTCTTTCAAGAATCCATTGGGGACATCTCCCTTTCGTCTCGTCTATGGCAAGCCATGCCATCTGCCAGTGGAAATCAAGCACAAATCTTTTTGGGCAGTCACTAAGTTACTGTTAGATCCCAAGAGTATAGGAGACCAGAGAAGAGCAGAATTGGCAGCCCTGCAAGAACTGAGAGACACAGCCTTTTCCAACAGCCTGCAGTACAAAGAGAAAGTGAATACATGGCACGATTCCCACATCAGCCATAAACAGTTTGAGCCATATCAGAGAGTATGGTTGTTTGATTCCAGGCTGAAATTATTTCCAGGGAAATTACAGAGCAAGTGGAAAGGTCCCTATGTGGTCAGGAATGTACATGACAATGGCAGCATCGACATATCCGAACCGTCATCTTCCTCTACCTTCTGTGTCAATGGTCAACGCCTGAAACTATATCTAGATCATGATCCGCCGACCATTGACGTTGCCCCTATTCTTTTGGTATGAGATGTGCTCTTTGACTCACATCATCTACATCTCATACATGGTGATCAAATCCACCTTCCGATGTACAGATCCATCTGTTTATATCACTCTTTCATCTGCTGATTTATTTTCTTCTTTTCTTCTTTTCTTCTTTTCCTTTTCTATTTTCTTTATCTATCAAAAAGGTGCCACCCTTGTAGATATTTTTCCATACTTAGGACGTACTTTGTCCTAAGTATAGGGGGGTTTGCACCCCGAGTTTTCATTTCTTTGATCATCTCCATTGTCTTCTCTTCTTGTCTATACTTAGGGATATCTTACCCTAAGTATAGGGCGAGACAACCCGAGTATGATCTGTTCATTCCCACCCTTGACCCTCCCTGCGTTGTGTACAGTCTGCTATACTTAGGATTATTTGATCCTAAGTATAGGGGGGACGGTCAACTTCTCATTCGTATGATTCATCCATTTATTTATTCTTTAGACTTGTCTATACTTAGTACGAGTTATGTCTTCTCTTTTCTCTCCGATCTATGAGGACATAGCTCAAGCTAAGTATAGGGGGGTCGTATATACTACGTATATACTTTAGCCATAACTCGTACTTTCGTATTTTCCTAATAATATGGCTAATTATTCTTTAAAATTCAATAAAAATCCTTAATAAAAAGGTGTTTTGTTCCTCAAATTCTTTTGTGTATTTACTGATTAATAAATCAGGTGAAAATGTTTTTTGCAAAATGTTTGAAAAATAGTTTGAAAATCTTTGTGAACATCTATTGAAAACTATTTTGAAAATATTTTGTTACATGTTTTCAACCTGTGTAAAATGTGTGGATTGTAAAATTTCTTTTCTTTGTGTGAAATAAAATGCTTGAAAAATAATTTGCAAATGGTTTGAAAATGGTTGCAAAAATATGTGAAAAACCTATATATACTGTTTGGAAAACCTTTGCAAAATGACTTTCAAATGTGTGTACATGTTTGCAAAAATGTTTGTAAAAACTATTTTGGACTATAGTTTTCAAAAATTGTAGGAAAAAGCTTGTGTCAAATAAGTTTGAGGAATACATACATCTCACCAAAATCCACTATATATATATGTATAAAATTGACCACTTACCCTGTAAAATCTTAAAATCTACTTCTTGTATATATCAGAAGCACGCCCGTGTACATATTTTTCACCTAGCTTTTCAGCCAAAAACTTTTTGTTTTCAAAAATCCCAAAAACATTTGCAAAACTAAAACCCAAAAACATTTGAAAAATCTTTTTGAAAAATACAAAAAAATGCATATGCATCATCATCATCATCTTTTCAAAAATCCATAAAAAGTTCAAAATCTTTGAAAATTGCATCACAAAAATATTTTCTGCATATCATTTGCATAGCATGAGCATTTTTCAGATTGAGTTTGATAGTTGAACGAGTCTAAGTAAAATCCGAAGATTGGAGCATGATTGGACCTTAAAATCTACCTAATAACGGGAACCTTATAGGAACTAGATTTGAGGTACTTCAGGTCTAGTTGACTTAATTCTTTGAGGATCACGGGACTTGGTTCAATGGATTCTTGACTGCCTGAGTAGAGTATTTTGGAGCGCACGCACGACTCTTGTTGATAATGACCTAACTTGGATACCCGTACCTTTCACATGGCTCAACTCAGTTGGATTGGTGAGGGGATTGGATTTGCCGGTATGAGACGCACACGAGTGGAAACATTTGTCCTCCTCTAGGGAGGGAAGTGCACCCCAACCCGTCCAGTGATTAGGAAGTCTAAAGACAGGAGAGTGTGGGTTGCAATAAAGCTTCAAAATAGGGATAGTCTACTGGCTCAAGAGGAAAAACTCCTTATGTAAATGCTGTTGTATATAGTATTTCAAAAAAAAGAGAAAAGTTCAGGCATGTATAAAAATAAAAAGCCTGCAACGTATGTGAGTAGTCAATAAGCAAGCTTGAGTTCCAAAGTCATATCATGTGAGCCTGCAGCAGGATGACTTGACTACACTGGTCTTGCATCCCAGGATAGGTAGCTACACCGGCTACCGTCCATTCTTCTCTTCACCCCCTCCTCTTGAGCTGGTTGCCACTTGAACTTAGAAGGGAATACCCCGCTCCTCAAGGATGGAGTTATTGGATTGGGGAATCATTGGGTTGTCGTACTAGAAAAGTTAGTCTCTTTGTCATTCTAGTTGGGGAGAGCCACCATCACTTATACTGTACGAGTCAGATTCATAGTCGTAAGAGTTTGCGTATGAGTTGAAGTATTTCTGACCTGGCTATTGAGGAGACTTGGACAGAGTTTTGGGATTCTCAAGGACTGTTGAATTTCAAACACGGTTCTCACTAAGGTTCCGCCCGCACTAAAATTCCAAAGGTCTGACTTAAGCTCCAAACTTTGATTTTGTGAAGACAAGTTTGATAATCAAATAAAATCCAAGTTCTTCTTTTTCTTTTCTTTCTTTTCTTTTTGCACTTATTGCATAAGTGTTTGCTAGGGACTAGCAAAGGTAAAGTATAGGGGGATGATGAATCCGCATTTCATCATCTTTATTCTATCATTTTGGCATCAAAAACCCTAGCAAATGCATATAAATACCCTTAAATAGAGCATCTTAGCAGTCATGCATGTGCATCCTATTAGTGTATAAAATACTATAATTAAAGCCAAAATTATAGAATAAATAAAAGAAAAGAAAAAGAATAAAATATTATAAATATTTTATGACCTGAAACCCCGAGACCTAGGCATCTTGATGAATAGGTCGACAAGGAATAAAGTAGGGGGAGATAAGGGTCAAATACCTATATTATTCTATTCATTCTTTATTCATTTTGGGACTTATTTTTGGTTCCACTTTTTATACCTCAAATAAATAAACTTTGAACATGAAAGTGTAGATAATTTTATAAAGAAAAGTACAAAATTGATTTCACAAAAAAATAATATACAGATAAAAAGTTATGGTCTGAATAAAAATCTAGAATCCCAACTTCCCAGACCCGTATCTCACAAATGAAAACTCCAAATGCAACATACTCACCTTTAATTGTATATAGAATAAAATAAGCTTTTTAATGGCGGTGGTTTCGCATTTGGCGGAGCTACGGTTTGAAAGTTGAGTTTTGGAGCCCTATGGTATACTTGTACAGATTAAAATATTCAATTTATTATTTATTTATTATTTATATAATTTTATATTTTTATAATGTTGTAAATATTACTCATAATAATTATATACATTAAAATCAGAATAAAAATGCAAAGAAAACTTAAAATAAACTACTTACATATATAATACATAGGTATAATACATGTATCTATACCTATACATTACTTACTTGTATTTTATTAAATGTACAAAACGTATCAGAAAAATGAAATAAAAATATATTTGAGTATATAAAAGTATTCTATAATTTTATAAAATAAGAAACAAAAAAATAATAAAATTAAATACACAAAATAAAAATAAAATAATAAAGTATATAAATATTATACCTATAAAGGGGATAATAGGTAACTTGTAAAAATATACATAAAATAAATTAAAAATCATAATAAAATACTACATAAAATAACAAATATTTTTTATTTTATAATCATAATTTAATTCGGCTTATTTCTTTTTTTAAATGAATTAATAAAGATTTAATCAGGGATTTTTCCAGGTTGGTCCACGTGGACCAACCAGGTTTCAGCCCCAGTTGACTTCGATCAACTGGTCGTTCCTAGCCCTATAGCCTTTGTCAGACCTACGTTTGACCCTTCCTTCTCCATTTTTTCGAGGCTGAGTCTTGCGATATCTCATGATAGACCCTTCTGAGCTTTTGATCCTCGGTCATCGGGCATGCCCGCCCTGATGATACCTTGGTCGAAGGAGCACTGTACCAACTGCTCTGCCTCGTTCTTCCTCCGCTGACCGTCAACCTCTAATAACCCAGCAACCTCTTCGATTTGATTTTTGAACCGTAATTTCCACAGATCTTTCCCCCTAGTCGAGCTCGAGGTGCCTGGAGGTGACAGCTCCAAGCTTTGGGCTTCAAGGCGGCGGATTGGAACCTGATCTGCGCGTGTTCCACACCTCCGGCGAGTTTCGTCGTAGAGGTATCTACCCTCTGGCTCCGGCCATCGAGGTCGTTTCTTTGCTTTCTTTTTAGTCTCATTACGTTCCTGGTAGTCTTAGGTTCATCCAGACCTTCCTTTCTCGTCGCATCGACCATCTAATCACCTAATCGATCATCTCGCCGGAGCGCAACTCCGGCGAGTACCCATCTCGTCGTTCACCCCATTTCGAGAGCCATTGAAGGTCGAGGCATTTTGCCCTCGACCTCCGTAACACTTCTCTGTGCAGGTCCTGAAGCTTTAGAGCACCTGGGGCTACTTTGCGAACTCGCCGGAGGTATTTTGGGAGCCCTAGCTCCGCCACCTCCTCCGGAGCGCTCGGGTGGACGCCACCCCTTTTTGAAGCTCCAGTCGGCCAGAGAACACCTGCAGGAAGACGGGGAGCCATTTTGAAGCCTTAACGTAGACGACAAGGGCCAGGGGAGGTCGCAGAAGTTCGCCGTCGCCGGCCTTCTTCCGTGTTCTTCCTCCTGGCCTCGCTGCCGTCCGATCAAGAAGGAGCCCCGGCTTTCACGGGATCGTCCGATCGTCAGAGCTCGCCACTGTCGGATCTCAGCTGAGATCTGATCTCAGACGTCCACGAGCGAACCATCATCGCGCCCGGAGAAGCTGTCACGTGGATAAGTGGCGCGCCCACGCCGCCGGATCGAACCTCGCCACCGACCATTGGATGCCCGCCACGCGTCATCAGCTTAGCCTCCACCGTCAGATCATCCCAACGAGGGTATTTTGCATACCCACCCTCATTATTTTTTGTAATTTTAATTTAGTCCTGAAATTGTATTTCATAGTTTAAATATTTTGTAAAATTTGCAAGCCAGACCTCGAACTTATTCTCTTTACACAAAGGTCCCTTGCCACGTTACCTCACGTAACCTGTTCACGTGAGGTGTGGACCTTTTGCAAGGGGACCCTCGGCCTTTGGGATATTTCATTTTAGTCCCAAAAATATTGTAGTATAGTGTTAAACTTTGGGACCTTTTGCATGAGAACCCTGGACCTTTTTGTTTAGTGCATTTAGGTCCCTGCCAGGCGCGTGTGTAGCACGTGTTTGGCTTGGATATTTTGTATTAAGGCCCCTCCGGGTTATGTAATTTGACTCTAGTCCAGTAAATGCAAGTTTTAGTTATATATTTTGTGGATATTTTGCATGTAGCCCCTGGATGTTTGTTTATTTGCATATATACCCCTGCCAGGCTTAATTAATTTTACGTGCTTGTTTTAATTAATTAGATCATCATTTTAATTCCAAAAATTCTCAAAATTTAAACTTAATCTCATGTTAACTTGTACTTTGTCGCTATATTTTTAGTTTTTAATTTTATTGCTTTTTAATATTTATTAAAAAATCAAAACATGTTATTTCAGCACTGTCTAGCTTAGAAAATACCAAAAAAAATATTAAAATACCTCGAAAAATTCCCTAGTGTGTATTTTACCCTATTTTAGTGTCAGTCAAAAAATCACTAAAAATCTCAAAAGAAAAACCTTAAAAATTCAAAAATACACAAAAACTTAAAAAATATATATATAATCAAAGAAAATTTAGAGAAATATAAACTCAGTTCATGTTTCTTCTATATTTTATTATCTTTATTTGAAAATTAGTTTGTAAAAATTTTGTGGTTGTTTGACATTTTTAATTCCAATTTTACTCATAGCCAGTTCATATTTCACTGTTTTCCTTTATTTCAGTATTTAAAAATACCAAAAACAGTTTGAAAAATACACAAAAATCACATAAAACAATAAAAAATTACAAAAATACCAAAAAGGTTTTATTTCTGAATTTTTGGTTATTTTTGCATATTTTTATTAATATTCTACCTTCTCTTTTATTACATTGTCTTTATCTTCCAATATTGAAAAAGAAAAAAAATATAAAATATAAATTATAAAAATTAGAAAATTAAAAACCAAAATACAAAATTAAAAATTAAAAAAATTAAAAAAAAACAATTAAAACCCCACAAAAAATCATTTGCTTCATAGTGTAGACACACTTCACATTCACTCACACACATTTATTTGAATTACCCTGTTTGCTCCCTGTGTTCGAACTCTCTGCATACTTGCTTGCTATACATTTTGTGCAGAGTTAAAAATAAATTTTAACTCCACATTTATTTCTAATCATTGATCTAAGTATGGGTTAATTGTTGATTAAATACATTTTATTGTGGGTCACCGCAGCGACTTCGGTTGTCTTCGCCTTGTGTGAGACATACTTCTTAGACCTACGATAACCTGTGTTTATCATGAATCAGCGAACAATCGGTCCCCCCTATACTTAGGATCTGGTATCCTAAGCTTCGAAGGCGAGCAAAAATGGGGACGATTGTGGTCTACGAAGAATATACAAGTGTTGTGGATCTCCAGAAACGAATGGCTCAAAAGAATTTGTACAGGATGAGATGAAATGAAAGAATGATCATGAATCCTGTACAAAATAGATCACTTCAGCCAGGATCATATTGAATTTTCTGCTTTTTCTGTGCGTACTGCTCCTTGGCTGAAAAAGTAGAGCTATCTCTGTAAGTGGACTCTGCACATGGCATGGCTCTCTTTTCTGAAATATGCGTCTCTGGAGTCGGACTACAAAAGGTGTCTATATGTGTAAGCATTACACTATCCGACTCTCTACGCTGAATAGACTGTATGATTTGTGCAATGTAATCGATTGACTCTTGTGTTGTAATATGTGTACTTTCAATCTGCGGCATAGAGATGTCTACTGCAGGTGACTGCTCATCTGAGTCTGATATGAACTCTGTCTCTGTATGTGAACAATCATATGAAGAACTAGGTACCAAGTGATCTACCCTATCCTCGTGTAGTATATCTTGGGTATCAAAATAAACAGTCTCAAGATCAGGAGATTGTGTCTCATCTATGTTCTGGCAATCTTCCGCAAGACTGGTGTCCTCTGAAGTGAATGACAATACTGATCTAGGACTGCTACATTCTCTGTCCATCTCAATGTGTATCTCTCCATTGTCTGTGCGAAAAGATACTCTCCCAGCATCATAATCGAAGAGTGCTCTTGCTGTCTGCAAAAATGGCCTCCCGAGAATGATTGGAGCAAGGTGTAACTGTGTAGGGCATGTCATGTCTAGGACCGTAAAGTCCACGGGAAACTGCGAGCCCTGAACGGTCACGATAATGTTCCTCAATACACCTCTAGGTCTCTTTATAGATCGATCTGCAAACTGAAGTATCACTCGTGATTTATAGAGAGGACCTAGCTTGAGCTTATCAAGCAAAGAGGATGGAAGTAGATTGATCGAGGAACCATTATCTAAGAGAGTTCGATGGAATGTAGTGTCTTCAATTTGGCAATTGACATAGTGAGCTCCCAAATCTTTCTTCTTCTTGGGTACCTTGTTCCGAATCGCACATGAAGTTGCCTTGGTCAATATATGCTTCTCAACTCGTAATCTTTTCTTCCTACGTGTAGTGCATTTGTTCCTCAACTGATTCTTGAGTGTAGGAAAATGATCCAAGGCATCATGAAGCGGGATCTTAAGAAAGATGTGATCTTTGAGTAATTTTTCGATCTCTGTATGATCAACATTCTTTTTGGTATTTTTCTTTTCTTTTCCAAACAAAGCATCGGGAAAAGGAATAAAGTCAGAAGTCAGAAAATCAGGATTTTTATTGATAGTAGAATCAGCTTGTACATTGAGAGTCTCAGAATTATTTACAAAACTCTCTAAGATAGGGGAAGAAAGATTTTTGTCGGGGCTCTCTACCTGATCTGGCGTGATGTCATCGTCTGATTCGCTAGTGTCCATATCTGTTGTGTTGGCATCGCTCCCGTCTCTTGAGTCTGGAAAGTGGTCCTCATCATCTTGCGGTTTCTCCTCCTCGGCTTCAGAATCATGGTTCTACGCGTGCTCCTCTAGTGCCCTCTCCTCTTCTCCAGCAGGTGCTTATGGTGATATACTGCTCCTGAGACGAATGAAGTTAGATAAAAATTCAGGAAACGAGATCTTACCTGTAGTGTCTACCTGATCTGGATGCCTCCTCTTGTTGTTCGGGTGCATCTGAGGCTGGGCTGGGAGAGTGGTCTTCGGCACGGTTAACTCGTCCAGACGACGGTTAACCTGCTCCATCTCAGTCTTGTGTGCAATCTGGAGCGTACTCAGCATGTCCATGATCTGGTTGAGCGCTTGGGCCTGTGAAGACATCTCTGGTTCGGTGTGGTGGCCCTGGCTTGCTCCTCTCTCCTGCCTCGACGTGTAATGCTGAGAGGTGGAAGGCTGGGAGTATCACTGAGGTGTGGAGGAAGACTGTTGCGGCTGCTGATAAGAATAGTTATGTGAATAATGAGCAGGGTGCTGATATGAATGCTGCGGTCTCTGGTGATAGACATTCGGGTGAGACTGTTGCGGCGTGAAGCTCTGGCGGTACTAGAATTGCGGACGTCCATGCTGCGGATGACCGTACGGCTGCTGCTGTTACTGATTCGGTATACTCGGCTGTTGCATCGGAGTATACCAAATCCCATTGATCTCAAGAGTGGCTTGCGGCTCCACCTCCATCTCTGCGGTGCTGGTGATCTGGTCGGGATTGGCATGAGACTGATCCTTGTGCCAATCGATTTGTGGAATCTCGGACTCGCTCTGGACATAGTGGATCTTTCGGGTGGGTGGAGCGGGTGCGATCCTCCGTGCTGATTGCGCATTCGAAGAAGTCTGGCTCTGTTGGTACTAGATCTGAAGATCAGCGACCTTCTTCGAGAGATCACTCAGCTGCTGAGGTAGAGATGAGAGTTTCTCCAACTCTCGTAGCGGCTGTAGGTCTTGGACCTGCTTGTGAATCACATCCACCAACGTCAATTTCTCGCTAATAAATCCCATGTTAGTGTTGGATTCAGCATCTGAGATGTTAGCCACCTTGTGATGTTCTCGGTGATGTGGTGGTTGCGGGGCTTTCTGAAATGCCCGAGTAGAGTCTACGACTCTTGAGTTCTCAGCCATCTCTTCGAATATGGCCCAGACTGACTCGGTATCCTTATTCAAATAACTGTCGCCACATGCGGCACTGACTAGCCCCTGAATCTCCGGCTGGAGTCCTCCAAAGTATTTTTGCACAAGCACCTTCATCGGGATCTCATGATGCGGGCATCTCTCCGTTAGGTCCTTGAATCGATCCCATGCCTCATGGAATGATTCGTACGGGAGTTGCGTGAAGTTGGAGATCTGGCTCCTCATCATGTTCGTCCTTCCCAGAGGAAAATATTTGCGCAGGAAGGTGGACTTCAAGTCGTTCCATGTAGAGATTTCCCTCCCCAGATGACTCAACCAATAAAGAGCCTTATCAGCTAAGGCAAAAGGGAAGGCCTTGAGGCGTACGGCCTCCTGTGTCACTCCTGGATAGCAAGCTGTTCCGCATATCATCTCGAACTGCTGTAAAAATGTGAACGGCTCCTCTGCGGCATTCCCATAGTACTTGGGAAGCAAAGAGATGAAGGACGATCTCAGTTCGTATGGCCCTTGATTCGGCGGTAGGTGAATCCAGTGGTGCAACATTCTTGCGCCCGGGTCATACTCGTCCCGTAAAGTCGCGGGAACCGCAGGCGGTAACTGGTTCCCGGCCCCTGCTCTCAGTGCGGCTATTTCAGCCCGTAGTTCATTCTGAACTCTAAATTGTTCTCGTATCTGTAAGTTCATCTGCTGAAGTGTGTCGAGAATGCCTGTTGTAACATCTGTATTTGGTTCCGGTCTTCCCTCCTGATGTTCCCCAGCTGGCGGCCTCTCGTCTGATGCTGGTCCTTTGCCGCGAGCCATCTGATCGTCTGTGAAATGAAAACTCTCGTAAAAACTCAGCGAAAAGTATGCGGGAGATCTAGATGATGTATTGAGGTGAGGGTCTGCCTCAATAGTCTGGCCAGGAGGCGAGGGAGTCTGGGTCTGACTTGCCTCGAGATCTGATGGGACCGGCTCGGAAAGATGGTAATCCCGATCCTGTAAAGATGTACGCTCGACGGTGGACGGTCAAAAGCTCACATAGTCTGAGCCGAAAAGCCGTCGAGACGTCATCTTCGATGTCAAGAGGAATAGTCAGGAGAGCACGTTTACGATTCAAGTGAGAGAGATAAATGCGAAAGCCGCAGAAACTCACGCCCCGCAAGCAAACACAAAGAAAACCCCGTGTTCACCAACTCAACCCGATGAAGACCGTAAGAGTTCGGTCTTTTTATCTTTTCAGTTTTAGGGTTCTAATTATCAAACAAGTTTTGCGGTTATCGCGGGCTGAGCAAGCCAATAGGTGCCCGATGATTTCTCCGAAACACTGGCCCGAGTCCTTACAAAAGACCACTCGCACTCAGCCAGTATGGGAGTAAGTATGGACCGTTTCCGTCTACCCATGTTACTTGAGGACGGAGCCTTACGCAATGTCCTCTAAACCTCCCATCTGCTAAGTAAACCCGGACCGTTTCCAGCTACCCGAGCTTACTCACTGAAGAACAATGATCAGATGTATGAACCCAGTAGTATTTCGCGAGAAATACGGGGTTTGGGCTCTAACCTTATGGGTCGGCTCTCTAGCTTGCGCACTCTGAGATGTGTGCGGGTGTTACTCTCCCAAATCAATTGATTCGTTTTACGGCTTTTAGATCAAATAGGATTAGCAGTCCCGATTTTAGTTTTGTGGTTTTGTTTTTTTTTGGTTTTTTTCAAACAACGTCTACTGATTTTTTTTCTTTTATTATAAAAATCCTAAATTCGTACACCTAGGTTGTGAGTCCTAAGACTAACTACGTAGGCGCAATCAGATAGAGTCAAAAATCCTAAACAAGCATCTAGAAAACCGCGGAAAGCCGATAAGCGATAAAAACCGCGGTGGGTGCCCTGATCCTCGGATACACGGTATCCGGCGAATCAGGCCCTGAAAAAATGGGGGGGGGGGGGTTGTTCATTGTTTATTACAGCTTCTCTCCCTTTCTCTCTCTTTTACAAAAAAATTACTCTACCTACTCTGCCCTCTGCAGCCGACTCGTGAAGAAGGAGCCGGCCTCTTCTCTTTCAACTAATTCGGCTTCCGAAGAAGCCGGTTGATCTTATAGGCCCTTCAAAGATAGTTAGCAGAGAAAACCGATCGAGAAAGCCGAGAAAGCCGTAAGAAAAACCGAGAGAAACTTCAAAAACAAAACCCGAAGAAAAGCCGTACGAAAAACCGTACGAAAAGCGAAACAAAAAGAACAGAAAAAAATAAAATCACAAAGAAAGAAAAAAATCAAAAAGTTCTAACGCCTCCCCGACAACGGCGCCATTTTGATAAAGCTAAAAATCGATTTCGTGGCTCTTTTTTTAGAGAAAACGTGGCCGATGTAGAAAAAGCCGCGAAAGAATCACAATCTCAGCTCGTATCAAACAAATTCGGTTTTTGGGTCGAAAACCTACACTAAATTTTTAACCAGGTAAGTGTGCATGGGTTGAACTCAAGGAGGCAGAATAGAATCTCTTGATTTTTTCGGAAATATTTTTGTAATTTTATTTTTTATCTCTTCTTAAAGCTATCCGAGAAATCAAACACTTTTTCTTTTATTTTTATTTTTTATTTGATTTTTTTAATTTTATTCTTTTCAAATTTTTATTTAATTTTCAAAAAAAGGGATATTTTTCAAAATGATTTATTTATTATATAATAGGTGGAAATATGTAGATGGTAAAATATAGTAGGGTGAAGCGGGTCGAGCAGCGAGCTCGAACAACACAAGAAATCAAAACAAAATGAGTGCGGTTTTCGACAAATCAAAACTCGACGAAAACACGACAAAATCTTACGAAAACTTAATACTAAGTAGATGGGGTAGTTGCGTAACTACCCTAAAGAAATCGTCAAAAACAGAGGTCAAACGTGATCAAAACAACCCCTACAGCCCAGGGGCATAAGCGTAAAAAACTAATTAAAATTGTTGCAAAAAGGTCCTCGTAGGGACTGTTCTGTAAACAAAATACAAATATATTACATTTAGGTCCCTGCGGAGGGACCTAAATGTAATTTCTGGAAACATGGGGTGCAGAGCTAAATTTCTGGAAGTTCCTGGTTTTAGTATGCAATTGTCCCACCGGTTCACTTTCAACGGATAAGATTAGAAGCCACAGGGCGCGATCAGACGCTTGTGCTCTTGCCACGTGTCGCAAGCCTGTAAGTCATGGAGTTCTTGAGCGGTTGCTTGCCTGATGAACGAGGCTTTCTTCTCCGATATTCCCGGACGAACGCCAGCTTCTTTGGCACTCCGGCGATGCCAGAGGGGTGGCTCCTCCACCCCTCGAGCTCGCCCGCAGTAGGGGACGTTCGGCGGCGGCTCGACGCGACGGTGTTCAACCAAGGAAGGTGGCGGTGTATTGCAATGGAATTTGTTCATCTGTTGGATGCGCCATCTTCGAATTTGTTTTCTGTTAAGATCGAAGTCTTCCAGATGTGGAGAAATGGCTCCTGATGAAGTTTGATCTGCAAATAACAAAATGTCGTGCTCGATTCAAGAAGAATCGGCCAATGGGTTTGATTTCGCAAGATCAAAAAGTGAAGAAAATTTAGTTTCCAGAATACATACGAAGTTGCGTGAAAATGTGGCTGAAATGAAACACGAATCGATGTGGATTTGAAATGAATTGAAGGTAGATTTGGATGGGGTGTCTAACCTAACGTATTAGACTACCTAATGACGCAATTAGCGTTGCTAATCAACGCACGAAGATCGAGGAAAAATACTGAGAAGTGAAGGAAGTAGGTCTGTGGGATCCAAGGTATATTACCTGGAAATGGAGCTCGACGGTCGACCTTCGCCGGAGCTGGACGCGCGCGTGGCGGCGATGCAAGGCGGCGTGATCGCCTTGGAACCTCCTCCGATGTCTCCTCCTCCACGCGAGCACCTTCAAGCAGAGCTGTCACCTCCTGAGCGAGTGGCGCGAGGCTATGAAGTTTGGGGAGTCGGGCAACTGGAGCTGGAGCTCAGGTTGTTGGAGTGTTCAGGTCGTTAATGGCGATCTTTGGGGGCTTTTATAGATCAATGGAGTGCTCCCCAAGTAAAATCGAAGGGTAGGCGAGGTAGAGGGTTGTTAGAGGAGTAGATCGGATGGCTTAAATCGCCTGGAGGAGTTAGGAGCTGCGCGAGAGAATTAGATGAAGGTGGCCAGTTGAGCACAGCCCGGTGCAACTGCTTCTTGGAGAAGATGAGCCCATGTGCTGACAAGTGTCAGCACTTGGTTGGTCCAGATCTTAAAAATCATTATAAAGTCATTAATAAATATTAAATGATGTTATTTTAAATAGGTATAAATACAATAAATGTAGATAAATTAATTATCTAATTTATGACATAATTTCTTTTTATAAATAATAAATATTATTCAAAATATTAATATTATATTAATAAATATGTATTTATAAATAGGTTTTAGATTTTTAATTTAATAAATAAATACTTAAAAATTAATTTATATTTTATTAATTATTATAATAATAAATAAGGTTTATGTGAATTTTTATAGATTTTAATAACTTAATTTACATATTTTAAAAATTATGGTTAGTATCTAGGTAGTTCATTTATACCTATATTTTAGGGTTTTTGATTTTATGAAAATAATAAATATGCTCCAAAAATTATAAAATAATTTAGGGTGAAAATATAAGATCATGAAATAACTTAAAAATTATAACATTAAGAAAACTATAAATAATGTGTGTTACAAAAAATAAATAGCCCAGAAACCCCATTGTCTTTTGGTCCCAAAACCGACATTTTGCAAATGAACTCCGAATTTGATGAAACCATCTTCATTAATTAGAGAATATTATTTTATGAACTTTAAAGGTGAGTAGAGTGAAATTGGAGTTCGTATGAGGAAGTTATGATGTTCGGAAATTGAGATTTTGGCAATTACAGGCTGGGTTTCTTGGCATATATACAGGATAGTATTTTTAACTTATTTTTATATTTTTATATACATTTTTAGAAATAATTAGGAGAATATTTTGGTGAAAATATGTACATATGGATTAATTAAAAATCTTTGAAATTTGTATTTATTTTATAAATAATAGAAGGTGTATATATGTGTGTTAATTTATTTTTTTCCTGGTTTTCTTTCCTTATCTCCCCTTACATTTTGGTTTGTCGACCAATCCATGCTGACTTGGTCTCGGGGGATGGGCTATAAATATATCTTACATCTATATTTATATTTTAAGTCATATTATATATATATATACATATATTCAATCTGCCTTTTCTTTCTTTTCTTGTTCTTTATTTATTTACATGATTTTGATGGTTAAAAATGGCTTTTTATTCATGAATGATGATTTATTAAAAGATGGAAATTAATGAGTATTTACATGCATTTGTTAAGGGTTTTAAGACAAAATGCGACAGAAAAGTTAATGAATCATGGATTCATCAGTACTGAGGCCACCACTTCTACTTTTGTTGAGCTCCCTTCTGTTGTGTTGCCACCTTTTGTATCTCAAGACTGTGGTAACAAGAAAAAGAACAAAAATATGAATAAAGGAAAGGTTTCTGTTTACACTTCAGATCCATATGTGTTGAATGATGATCATGGTATGGATTCTATTCCTTCACAGGCATAGGGACCTATTCCTAGTCCTCCATCTGCGGAGGCCCCTACTATCCCCTTCCCTGAAGCACTCCGTTGGGCGAAGGGGAATAAAGGAGAAACTCCAAAAAAGACCCAGCATGTATAGTTCAGCAACCAGATAATTGATAGATTCCACATTCAGCTAACTCTACAGGAAGCACTTGAGCACATCCCCCTCTTCAAAAAGAACTTGAAAGAGAAGACTACAGTCCGCATGAAGAGGAGATACAGAGATCAGATCCATGTGCTCACCCATTACACCTGTTGCACCATTCAGAACAAATTGCCAGCCAAGAGACCTAATGCAGGAGCTCCCTATGTCAGATGCGAGATTAAGGAGCAGCAGTTTGATCGTACTCTATTAGACAATGGCTCTTCTATTAACCTTCTTCCGGCAGCCTTACTCGACCGATTCGAGTTTGGTCCTCTTCTTAGGAGCAGGACAGTCCTTCAGTTTGCTGATAGGTCGACTAAGAGGCCAAAGTGGCTGTTGAGAGACGTGGTCGTTACCATTCAGGGTCTGAAATTCCCCGTGGACTTTGTAGTATTGGACATGGAGATCACTGAGTCGGTAACCGATGCCCCCATCATACTTGGACGCCCATTCTTGGCCACAGCCAAGGCGGTGACCGATCATGATAGCGGGAAGGTATGTTTTCACGTAGAGGATAAAACCATACAAATAGAGACAATCGAGGAGACCCGAGCGAGAGAATTAGCATGCTCAGAGCAGTCCAGTGATATTGAACATATGACAGAGGAAGAGCTAGACATCCACCAGGAGTGCGATTTTGTGATGACAGATGATGAATCCAATTGGACAGGTCCTATAGCACAGACCCTCGCCTTGCCTACAGATTCACCGTACTTACAGCTTATGGCAGTTGAGAGTCTGGAGAGCACATCCCTGGACGAGGATACATTTGAGGCTGACAGTTGTGGGACGAATGGTGATGATTTTCAGTCTTGTTCTTCTAATTCAGAGCCCTCGGATTCAGACATTGATTGGGATGATTTTGATGAAAATTTGTTGTGTCTGATTCCTTCTGAGCCGACAGCTAGGACGGAGGACGAGCCAGTACATTTCATAGAAGATTTAGCAGGGTTCCCTTCATCAGATGTTCATTCACAGTGAGAGTTCTCACATGCAGACCTAGTAGCCTTTACACAGACATATCAGAAGCCAGATCTGCCACCTCCCAGTTGTCCAGAACTGAAACCCTTGCCGCAGTCGCTGAAGTATAGATTCCTTGCGGGTGAGCCAGATAAGCACCCAGTCATTATCTCAGCAGGTTTGATTGAAGAACAAGAATCTCATCTGATGGAGGTTCTTGAAAGAAACTGCAAGGCAATAGGATGGAGTATAGCTGATCTCTAGGGGATTAGTCTGGCTCTGTGCTCCCACCACATCTATCTTGAGGAGGACGCTAGGCCGTCATGTGAGTTCCAACGACGGCTAAACCCGAATCTTCAAGATGTGGTCATGAAAGAAATATCGAGGTGGTGGAGCGCTGATTTTATCTACCCCATTTCCGACTCCAAGTGGGTTAGTCCATTACACGTGGTACCCAAGAAGACGGGTATCACTACAGTTGTGAGTGAGTCTGGAGAGGAGATAGCTACCCGAGTACCCACTTCTTGGAGGGTCTGTGTGGACTACAAATGATTGAATCAGACCACCAAGAAGAATCATTTCCCGCTGTCGTTCATTGATCAGATTATCGAGAGGCTAGCTGGGAAGAGTCATTACTGTTTTCTTGACGGGTACTCCGGTTATAATCAAGTGGCCATTGCGTCCGAAGACCAGGAGAAAACGGCATTCACCTGTCTGTTTGGGACTTATGCTTTCAGACGGATGCCCTTTGGTCTATGTAACGCCCTGGCGACATTCGAAAGGTGCATGTTGTCCATTTTCTCGGACATGGTGGGTGATTGTTTAGAGGTCTTCATGGATGACTTCTCGGTCTATGGCGATGGGTTTGATGCTTGTCTTGACTGCCTAGACCGTGTGCTTCAGCGCTGCATAGAGGTCAATCTTGTCTTGTCTTGGGAGAAGAGTCACTTCATGGTGACTCAAGGGACGGTCCTTGGTCATATCATCTCCAACAGGGGCATGGAGGTCGATCCGGCCAAGGTGCATGTCATTAGAAAACTCAATCCACCATCCAATCTATGTCAATTGCGATCTTTTCTGGGGCATGTCGGTTTCTACCGACGGTTCATTCAGGACTTCAGTCGTATTGCCCGACTGCTTACTGATTTGTTGACAAAGGACACCGAGTTCATTGTAGATGATAAGTGTCTTGCACCCTTTGAGACTCTCAAGAGTATGGTTGTCACAGCTCATGTCCTTCAGCCACCCGATTGGTTTCTCCCATTCGAGATCATGACGGACGCTTCTGATTTTGCCGTTGGGGCTGTGCTTGGACAGAGGAGGGATGGATTGCCATTTTCCATTCACTACACCAGCCGGACTTTGGATGCCGCTCAGCGGAATTATATTGTGACAGAAAAAGAGATGTTGGTTGTAGTCTTTGCTTTGGATAAGTATAGATCATATATTCTCGGATCTAGAGTGACTATTTTTACTGATCACACCGCCATCCGGTACTTAATGGCCAAGAAGGATGCCAAAGCACGCCTTACTATATGGATCCTTCAAGTCCAGGAGTTTGATATTGAGATTAAGGATAAGCCTGGAGTCAAGAATGTGGTGGCGGATCATCTCCCTCTCTTAGAGAACCTTGAGGAATCTGAGCCCAGCGCACCTATCACTGAGATATTCCCAGATGAGGTGATCTTGGCTATCACCTCGCTCCCATGGTACGCCGACATTGGGAACTATCTTGTTGCCAGGACGGTTCCACAGGGTTGGCCCAAGCAGAAACAAGAGACCTTCCTGGCGAAGGCCAAGTTTTACCATTGGGAGGATCCCGTCCTTTATCATGAAGGAGGGGATAGCATCTGGAGGAGGTGCATTCCTCAAGAAGAGCAGCATAGCATCCTCACATACTGCCACAAGCTTGAGGCAGGAGGACATCATTCTAGGAGACGGACATCACAGAAGGTGCTTCAATCCGGCCTTTGGTGGCCTACTCTCTTCAAGGATTCAGATGAGTTCGTGAAGAGATCTACTGACTGTCAGAAGATGGGTACTTGCGGACAGAGAGACATGATGTCCATGCAACCCATTCACTTTTGTGAGGTTTTTGATGCACGGGGGATTGATTTCATGGGCCCATTTCCTAAGAGTCAGGGGTTTGAGCACATTTTGCTCGCTGTAGATTATGCCAGCCGATGGGTTGAGGTCATTCCTGCCCGAGCCGCAGATGCTAAAAATGTATGTATATTTTTGAGGAAAAATATCATTTCACGGTTCGGGGTACCTAGAGTCTTGATTTCAGACGGGGGGTCTCACTTCATCAATGACAAGGATAGGGCCCTTGCAGACGAGTTCGGCATTGACCATCGTGTTGCCACGCCTTTATCACCCTCAGACTAATGATCTTGCTGAAGTATCGAACAGGGAGATCAAGACTATCCTGCAGAAGGTTGTCCGCCCAGACCAAAAAGATTGGTCACAGCTTTTGGATCCGGTCTTGTGGGCTTATCGGACTTCCTTCAAGAATCCATTAGGGAAATCTTCCTTTCATCTCGTCTATGGCAAGCCGTGCCATCTTCCTGTGGAAATCAAGCATAAGTCACTTTGGGTAGTCACTGAGTTATTATTGGATCCCGAGAGTATAGGAGAACAGAGGAGAGCAGAGTTGGCAGCCCTGGAGGAGTTGAGAGATATAGCCTTTTCTAGCAGCCTACAGTATAAGGAAAAAGTGAAAACATGGCACGATTCCCATATCAGCAATAAATAGTTTGAGCCAGATCAGCGCGTATGGTTGTTTGACTCCAGGCTGAAATTTTTTCCAGGGAAATTACAGAGCAAGTGGAAAGGTTCGTATGTGGTCAGGAAGGTACATGACAATGGCAGTATTGACATATCTGAGTCGTCATCTTTCTCTACCTTCCGTGTTAACGGTCAGCGCCTGAAGCTATATCTAGACCATGATCCGCAGACCGTTGACGTTGCCCCCATTTTGCTGGTATGAGATGTGTTCTTTGATTCATATCACTTGCATCTCATACATGGTGATCACTTCCATCTTCCGCTGTATAGATCCGTCTGTTCATATCACTCTTTCAAATGTTGATATCTTTTCTTCTTTTCTTCTTTTCCTTTTCTATTTTCTTTATCTATCAAAAAGGTGTCACCCCTTGTAGACAATCTTCTATACTTAGGACGTACTTTGTCCTAAGTATAGGGGGTGTGCACCCCTAGTTTCTCTATTCTTTGATCCCCTCCTTTGTCTCCTCTTCTTGTCTATACTTAGGGATATCTTACCCTAAGTATAGGGGGAGACAACCTGAGTACGATCTGCTCATTCCCACCCTTGACCCTCCCTGCTTTGTGTACAGTCTCCTATACTTAGGATTATTTGATCCTAAGTATAGGGGGGATGGTCAACTTCTCATTGATTCATTTATTTTATTCTTTAGACTTGCCTATACTTAGTACGAGTTATGTCTTCTCTTTTCTCTCCGATCTATGAGGACATAGCTCAAACTAAGTATAGGGGGGTCGTTTATACTACGTATATACTTTAGCCATAACTCGTACTTTCATATTTTCTTAATAAATATGGCTAATAATTCTTTAAATTCATTAAAAACCTTAATAAAAAGATGTTATCATTCCTCACATTCTTTTTGTATTTACTTATTAATAAATCATGTGAAAATATTTTTTGCAAAATATTTGGTGTGAAAATCTTTTGAAAACTATTTTGAAAACGTTTTGTTACATGTTTTCAACCTTTGTCAAAATGTGTGGTTTGCAAAATTTTATTTTGTGTGAAATAAAATATTTGAAAAATGATTTGCAAATGGTTTGAAAAATGGTTGCAAAAATATTTTGAAAAATCTATCTATACTGTTTGAAAACCTTTGCAAAATGATTTTCAAATGTGTGTACATGTTTGTAAAATGTTTGTAAAAATTATTTTGGACTATAGTTTTCAAAATTATTTGAAAAGCTTGTGTCAAATACGTTTGAGGAATATATACATCACACCTAAAATTCTTTATTTTATATGCTTATAATATTGATCACTTACCCTTGTAAATTCTTAAAATCCATTTCTTGTAAATATCAGAAGCACTCTCGAGTAAATATTTTAACCTAGTTTTTAGCCAAAATCTTTTCTTTTCAAAATCCCAAAACATTTGCAAAACTAAAATCCAGAAACATTTGAAAAATTAAAAATACAAAAATGCATATGCATCATCATCATCATCATCTTTTCAAAAATCCATAAAAAGTTCAAAAGCTTGAAAATTGCATCACAAAAATATTTTCTGTATTTTGCATAGCATTTGCATAGCATGAGAATTTCTTGGATTGAGTTTGATAGTTGAACGAGTCTAAATAAAATCCGAAGATTGGAGCTTGATTGGACCTCAAAATCTACCTAATAACAGAAACCTTATAGGAACTGGGTTTGAGGTACTTCAGGTCTAGTTGACTTAATTCTTTGAGGATCACAGGACTTGGTTCAATGGATTCTTGACTGCCTAAGTAGAGTATTTCGGAGCACACGCACGACTGTTGTTCATAATGACCTAACTTGGATACCTGCACCTTTCACATGGCTCAACTCAGTTGGTATGGTGAGGGGATTGGATTTGCCGATATGAGACGCACACAAGTGGAAACACTTGTCCTCCTCTAGGGAGGGAAGTGCACCCCAACCCGTCCAGTGATGAGGATGTTTAAAGACAGGAGAGTGTGGGTTGCGATAAAGCTTCAAAAGAGGGGTAGTCTACTGGCTCAAGAGGAAAAACTCCTTATGTAAATGTTGTTGTGAATAGTATTTCAAAAAAAATGGTTAGGCCTGTACAAAAATAAAATGCCTGTAAAGTATGTACATATGTTGCAAAGTCAATAAGCAAGCTTGAGTTCCAAAGTCAAATATGTGAGCCTGCAGCTGGATGACTTGACTACACTGGTCTTGCATCCTGGGATAGGTAGCTACACTGACTACCGTCCATTCTTCTCTTCACCCCCTCCTCTTGAGCTGGTTGTCACTTGAACTTAGAAGGGAATACCCCGCTCCTCGAGGATGGAGTTGTTGGATTGGGGAATCATTGGGTTGTCATGCTGGAGAAGTCAGTCTCTTTGTCATTCTAGTTGGGGAGAGCCACTATCACTTACACTGTACGAGTCATATTCATAGTCGTAAGAGTTTGCGTATGAGTTGAGATATTCCTGACCTGGCTATTGAGGAGACTTGAACAGAGTTTTGGGATTCTCAGGGACTGTTGGATTTTAAATTCGGTTCTCAATAAGGTTCCGCCCGCACTAAAATTCCAAAGGTCCGACTTAAGCTCCAAACTTTGATTTTGTGAAGACAAGCTTGATGATCACATTTAATCCAACTTCTTCCTTTTCTTTTCTTTATTTTTCTTTCTGCACTTATTGCATAAGTGTTTGCTAGGGACTAGCAAAGGTAAAGTATAGGGGGATGATGAATCCACATTTCATCATCTTTATTCTATCATTTTGGCCTCAAAAACCCTAGCAAATACGTGTAAATACCCGTAATTAGAGCATCTTAGCATTCATGCATGTGCATGTAAATAGTGTATAAAATACTGTAATTAATGCTAAAATTATAGAATAAACAAAAGAAAAGAAAAAGAATAAAATATTGTAAATATTTTATGACCTGAAACCCCGAGACCTAGGCATCTTGTTGACTAGGTCGACAAGGAATAAAGTAGGGGGAGATAAGGGTCAAAATACAATAAAAATCCCCTTTGATTTAATTCATTCTTTATTCATTTTGAGACCTATTTTTGGTTCCACTTTTTATACCTCAAATAAAGAAACTTTGTTCATGAAAGTTGTAGATAATTTCATAAAGAAAAATACAAAATTGATTTCACTCAAAAATAATGTACAGATAAAAAGTTATGATCTGAATAAGAATCCAGAATCCCAACTTCCCAGACCTGAATCTCACAAATGAAAACTCCAAATGCATCAAACTCACTTTAATTGTATATAATTTAAAATAAGCTATTTAATGGTGGTGGTTTTGCATTTAGCGGAGCAACGATTTGAAAGTTGAGTTTTGGACCCCTATTGTATAATTGTACAGATTAAAATATTCATTTTATCATTTATTCATTATTTTTATAATTTTATATTTTTATATTTTTTAAATATTACTTATATTAAATATGTGTATTAAAATCAGAATAAAAACTCAAAGAAAACTCAAATAAAATACTTGTATATTTATAATACATAGGTACAATACATATACTTATACTTGTATAATACATACTTACATTTTATTAAATGTACAAAACACATCAGAAAAATAAAATAAAAATAGTTTTAAGTGTGTAAAAATACTTTATAAATATATAAAATAATAAACAAAAATAAATAAATTAAAAACACAAAATAAAAATAAATTAATAAAATATATAGGTATATGTACCTACATAGGTCTAAAAAGACAACTTGTACTTTTATACCCCATAAAAATAATTAAAAATCACCATAAAATACTTTATAAAATTACAAACATTTTTTATTTAATAACCTAAAAATAATAAAATCATTAGCTATTTTAAATTGCTTTTACAAATGAATTTCCAGGGGTTTTTCCTGGTTGGTCCACGTGGATCAACCAGGTGCCAGCCCCAGTTGACCTCGGTCAACTGGTCGTCCTCCCCCATGTACCTCTGTCAGACATTGGTTTGACCCCGTTTTTGTCGAATTTCTCTGGCCTCATCTTGCACCAATTCATGACAAACTCTTCACGACTTTTGCTCCTTGTAGATTGGGCATACTCGCCCAGTGATTTTTTCGGGGATTGCATCAATGCCGCACCCACTATTCCTCGTTCTTTGAAGCTCGGTCGTCAATCCCATATAACGCACCCTTGACTTTGATTTGAAGTTTGAACCCATCATTCCATAGGTTAGCTCCCTCTCTTGTGCCTCGAAGCTCCAGGAAGGTGACAGCTCCCTGTACAGACCTTCGGCCGGGTCGAGCATCGCCTGAGGTGGCTCCATGATGAATCTCGTATTCATCACTCTAAATCTCAGTTATTAAGATCAAATCCCTCAAAATCAACAGCATTCTTGCATCTATTCTGCATAATTAGCATTAGTGCATGATTTCATAAGAATTGCATTTTAACACAAAATTCTGCACAAAATAAGAAGCCAAAAAATCCAAGCCAAAAGTGACATGTAAATAGCCTAACTTCCCGAATTTTTAACTCATTCATGCTAATTCGGAATGACCCAAAACGACCTCCACTGTGTACATATCACTAACAAAAATAAATGAAAAATACAAAAAAAATAACTAACCCAGATAAGTGGACCAAAAACGCAAACCCTAATTTCAGGATTCCCGGACTAAAACCTTCATATCTCCCTCATCTAGTGTCTGTTAATCCTACTCACTTTTGAACTAATGTACATTCAATTACCTTCAAAACAAGACTAAGTTCAAGTGAATCAGAGCTCTTATGTGAAAGTTGGGTTTTGGGCCTCTTTTGTACATTGTGTATTTTAGCTATTTCTGAACTAATATTTTATGTACATATTTTCTTAATTAATAAAAATCCAAAAAATAGATTAAGGTGTCTTTATTTATCTTTTATTTTACTGTACTTTTTTCGGATTTTTATCTGATCTAAATATGACATAAAAAATACAAAACCCCAAAATCAAGGTGTTCTATGTATATGGGATACCCCAGAAATATCACTTTGTACAAATGATCGATTTTGGTTTTGATGTATTCATGAAAGTTGTAGATCTCATCGAGGCGAGCAACTTTTGTGAAGAAATTTTTTCGATCCGAGGTCATTTACTATTTATTTTTGATTTTACAATCTATTTATTTTCTGAATTATGTGGTGTCGCCACGTGTCAGCCATTTTTGGGATTATTTAATATCATTTTAGTTAATAAAAAATAAAAAAATAATAAATGCCCACGCACGTGCGGCGCACGTGCCCGCCCTTTAGCCTCATCACTGCGCCACGTGGCGCATGATTTGCCGTCCGATCTCAGCCGATCGGACGGCCACTGTGCGTCTTCCACCTCCCGTCTCCTTCCCAATCGGGACCTCCGCCGCGAATCTCTTCACCCCCAAATCCCGCCGCGCCGCCCACGCGTATCTCACCGCCGCCCCTTCGATCTCCATATCTTGTCAGTCCCGCAATCTCGTAGTCCCCGATTAGCCTCCACCTCCTTCCATCTCTGACAAGCCTCCAGGTCCTATAAATAACCACGCCGCCACCCCTCGTATCTCATCCACCGAATCGCACCTTCACGTACACCGGGGTGACAGCCCGGTGGGTCTTCTTCCTCGGTGAGATCCGAGGCGCCCTCACCCTCGTCGCAGCGCCGTTCTGGCCTTGCTGCTCCAGCTCCAGCCTAGTCGTCGTCGAGCCACCGCTATCAATCTCCACAGACTCCAGCCACTTCATCAAGCTTCAACTCCGCCAATTCCGACGTTCACCGTACGCCTCAGCCGCACATCAACCATCTCCGCCAAACTCGCCTTCCCCAGCCGCGCAAAGCTCCTCCGCGTCGAGCCACGTCACCTTCACCGGCGTTCCTCCTCCTCCTCCAAGCTTCGCCAACGACCACCGCGCGCCTTCAGCCAACTTCGCCATCGACTTCGACGTTCATCCACCACGCCGCCGTTTCGGCCTCGCCTCCACCATCATCAGGGCGGTGGCGGCGCCCCTCCTCCGCCTCGTCCCCACCTCAGGCCGGCACAGAGGCCGAGACCCCCGCCACGTGCACGGCACGTGAGGGCGGGGGGACGTCACTCTTGCTTGAGCCCCCCAGGTCACGTGCGGATCACGTGACCGTGGGGTAAATTATGTCAAACCGCTTGGAAGATCTCCATTTTGCGCAAAGAGCCCCGCCAGCTAGAGGCACGTGCATAACACGTGACCTCTGGGAATTTTGCAGAAGAACCTCTACGGGTTCAGGTATTTCCATTTTAGTCCCTCCTTTACATTATTTATTTATTTATTTATATTGCAAACAGACCCCTGTATTCCTCTGTAATTTTAGACCTCTTCTTAACATTATTTTATCATTCCAAAAATAGCATGATGTTATTTCATTAATTCTCTACTGTTTGGCATATTGTGGGCATTTTTGTGATTGATGGTTAATTAATAAATAATTGTTTTGTGGAAATTTGCATATTTTGCCTATTTCTTGCTCTGAATTCATAATTGATTAACCATTGCTCTAAAAATCCCTGAAAAATCACATATTATAGAATTAATTGTGCTTGACATTATGCCCAAAAAGATTAGCATTTGCAAGCATACTTTGCTCTGTAAAAATCATTTTGTATATTTTAGTATTTATTTTTTAGTAAGTATTAAACCCATATTTTCAGGGTTTAGGATTTTTCTGAGATTCATCACCTAGTGATAGATCTTAGATAATTTTATCTCTTGAAAATAAGTAGGTTTAATATTTATTATAATTAAATATTAAAAAATCATTAAGTTTGCATTTAAAAATTCATAAAAAAATTCATATTGCATCCAAAAATTCCAAAAAAAATACAGTGCACTCATTTCATCATAATTTACATTGTGGTCAAGTTTTGTATTTTTCAGACATCATTTGATTGAAATTTTCATTTTAGTCTCTAAAATAGGCCAAATTTGCACCTTGCATCCTCTATTGTATTAAAAATTCTCAAAAAAAGACCGCCTCGAAAACCGAACACGGATTTTGATAGACATAATTCTAGGTTATTCCTTTGCCTCCTTGTGATTGACCTTGGGACTTGTCCAAGTAAAATAAACATAAAACCATGAGATTAAAAATTGAATAAATTATTTGTGGTATTTTCTTGACCGATTCTGATTGTCGCCTACAACGCACGAATAATCATTCATTACGCCAAACGATAAAAACACATTTTTAAACACTGCAAATACGGACTCGTCACTCCACGACCTCCCCCTTCGCCAGAGGTTGAGGTACCCTATCCCTCCGGTTTCCACCGTCGAGGCAGCCCCCTTTTCCCTTCTTTTTTTGCATTTTACTCCCCTTAGTCCTAGGATCATTTCGCCTCAAAAATCTCCACATTCCATCGATCGAATCACCTTCCACGTACACCTCGCTGGAGCGCACCTCCGGCCGACCACCTTCGCGCCGCTTCACGCCACCACCTCCACTCCGCGGGGTCCAGGCATTTTGCCCTGGACCCTCTCACTTGTTTTTGCAGGTCAAGGACGTTTGACTCAAGCCTGGGGCTCATCTTGCACCTCGTCGGAGTTCAGTGGAGCTCCACAGCTCCGCGGCCCTCCCCCGCGAGCCTCAGCCACAACCGAGGTGTTTTGGAGCCACCAGGAGATAGAGGAAGACCCAGGGAGCTTGCAGCCCCATTTTGAGCACTCCAGATCACCGAAGCATGGAGATCAGGGTCGGGGAAGTTCGCCTCGCCGACGTTCTTCCCCGTTCTTCCTCCGTGTCTCCCACCGTCAAATCAGGCCATGCTCCAGACGTCACAGCCACCGTCCGATCTCCTCGTGCTTCAACCGTTCGATCGACTGAGGAGGATCTAATCCAAGCCGTCCAAGCGAAGCGTCATCGGGCGCCCGTACGCTGCCACGTGGATAAGTGGAGGCGCCCCCGCCGTTGGATCGCACGCGAGGGGTATTTTGCATCCGACACCCCCGCATTTTTTTGTATTTATTATATAGAACTTAAACTTTCAGTTGCAATTTAAAAAGCTTTGTAATAATTATATTTAGGCCCCTGAACTTTATATATTTGCACTTCGGTCCTCGCCACGTCACCTCATGTGACCAGTACACGTGAGTTGAAGAGCATTTTGCAAGGGACCCCCCCCAGGGTTTTCTTATTTCGTTTTAGGCCAGGGATTTAGATATTAAGTGTAAACTTTTGGTTATTTTGCATGTAAGCCCCTAGGATTTTTGGAAATTACATACAGGTCTTTCCCAAGCGCGTGCTAGTCACGCGCTTGGTTGGGTAATTTGCAGGCATACCCCTGCGGGTCTGGTTATTTGTATTTGGTCCATTAAATACAATATTCATTATTATATTTTGTGTGAAATTTGCACCTTGGTCCCTGGATGTTTGTCTATTTGCACTTATACCCCTGCTAGGCCTTGTATTTTTGTATGCTTCCTCTATTTATTTAGAGCATCATTTTAACTCGAAAAATTCCCAAAAAATACCATAGGCTCCTGTTTGCTTGTTTATTCACGTCATATTTTTGCATTTCATTTTTATTGCATTTTAATATTTATTAAAAATCAAAACATGCATTTTAGGTACTGTTTGCATTAGAAAATACCAAAAAATATCGAATCTTTTTGAAAAATTCTAAAAAAAATTATATTTTGTCTATTTTATTGTCTTTTAATTACTTTCCAAAAATCATTAAAAATTTCAAAACAAAAACCTTAAAAATTAGAAAACACCTTAAAACTTCAAAAAAATCTAAAAAAATCTTAGAAAATTCCTAAAAATATAAACTTAGTTTCTGTAGTTTCTCTATTTTATTATCTTTATTTTAAAATTAATTTAGGAAAATTTTGTTACTGTTTGTTATTTTTCATTCCCATTTTAATTTCGGCCAGTAGCTAATTCCATGTTTTCTTGTATTGTGACTTTTAAAAATATCAAAACATTCAGAAAAATTCCCAAAAATCACAAAAACACTATAAAAATATTAAAAGACCAAAACATTTCATTTTCTTATTTTTGAGCATTTTTATTCATTTTTATAAATATATGTCTTCTCTTTTCATATATTGTTTATATTCTATTATTGAAAAGGAAAATAAAAAAATAATATAAAATATAAAAAGAAAATATAAAATCAGTAAATTAAAAATCAAAATACAAAAATATAAAATCAAAAATTAAATAAAAAAATATAAAATCAAAAACCCACAAAAACATTTGCATTCTTGTAGACACTTAATCACATCACACTCTTTGCATTTGCTTGATCTATCCTGTGTGCTCCCTGTATTCGACCTCTACATACTTACACCTATACACCTTTTTATGTAGAGTTAATAATAAATTTTAACTCCACTTTTGCTTATCACTGCTTGATTTCATATTGTGGGTTAATTGTTGACTTTAGTTGGGATTTCTGCGTGGTCGGTGCATCGACTGAGTTCCCGCCTTGTGTGGAACTTAAGACCACCGAATTTCCGGCTAAATCACCCAGTCTCATGTGCTACAAGTCATAATTAGACAAACAACACAAGGAATAATCATAAGCGATATTCATTGATTCGCTAGAATTTATTACAGGAAGACAGAATAGGTCATGCTCGGGCACAAACTTTCCCATCGCATAGACCTTCTTATTATTGCCTATAGAGACACGCTTATTATAAAAATGGACTTCGAAATCCTTCTTGAGCAACACTCGGACTGAGATCAGGTTTCGCCGTATCCCTAAGGCATATAGTACATCATTCAGTACCATAATATTATCCCCCAGGTCAAGCCTGTATGTCCCAACACCTTCTACGTCCAGGTAGGTGTTGTTTACCATGAAGATCCTCTGTTCACCTTTGCTCAGCTCCTTGAAGTCCACCAGACCTCCTTCATCTTTGTGATGTGTCTGGTTGCTCCAGAGTCGATCCACCATCCGTCACTGCCTGTGATGACAGAGTTGCATTACACGACAGCTGCGAATTCTATTTTCTTCTTACCTTTGTTTTTAGGCATTTTTGAATTTTCTGGCTTCTTCTTGTTGGGGCAATTGACCTTGAAATGGCCATATTTGTCGCAACAATAGCATGAGCCGCGTGGGTATTTCCCACTCTTTCCCTTGAAATTTGCCTTGGAGGGGCCCAACCTTTTCTTCGCATGCACAGCATTTGCTTCTTCTTCTTCCTCGACCTTAAAGATCTCAGCTTTCGATCTTTGTTTAGAGAGGTCCTGCTCAATTTTCAGCTGTGCAGGTAGGTCCATCACAGATTTAGTGTTGTCATTCATCCTCAGAGATGTGGCAACCATGTCGAATGACAGAGGGAGACTTCCTAGTATGGCTGCGATCTGCATCCTCTCCGGAATTGCGCAATCAACAACCGCTAGATCCTTGGCCATCATGATCATCTTGTTCACGTGCTCGAGGACTCTTTCATATTCCTTCATTCTATACGAGTTGTACTTGTGTAGAAGAAGCTGGACGCTCACTTTCGACTTGGAGTGATATTTTTCCTTAATCGCGGTCCAGAGCTCGTATGTTGATTCACTTGTCTCGAAGACCTGAATTAGATTCAACTCCACATGGGTCAGCATAAAACTTCTAGCTCTATTATTTGTTTTCTCCCACTGTTCGCGGGACCTAATTTCTTCTACAGTTGGATTCTCAGATAATGTAGGGCCGGGTTTGTCTATTATGGAGTGTATGTTATCGTGTGGCAGTCAAAGTAGATCTTTCTACTCCACAATTCATAATTAGTACCGTTAAGATACTCAATTTTTCCTACCTCAGTGGCAATAATCTTGCTTGTCATTTTGGTTTTGGATCTAATAGAATAAATGTAAGGTTGGTATGAGAATTTGAAAAATATCAAGAATAAGCAAACATAAGAGGTTTTGATGTGTTGGCTATAGACGAAAGAGAAAGATGCAGTGTGTTTTTTTAATAATCAAGTTATCAGTTAATTGTAGTTTAAAAAAATTAACTACAAGGAATCGTAATCAATGGACCGAAGATCAATGTCGGTATGAGATTAAGCAATTTTAGTGAGAACAAGCAAATAATAATTTTTTTATTTAGCAGGTATAACAAGCTAAATTTTACTTGATTAATATTAACAAGGGTAGATTTAAGCAATGGAAAAAAATCAACAGATTACTATCATAAGTTATTAAAGACTATTATTATTCGATTAAAATGTCCTCTCTAAAAGCCTAAGTGTTAAAAAAAGAAAAGGAAAAAAAAAAGGAGTACAGGTCGAGAATACCCGATTCTCTTAAAAATGACAACAAGGTATTTTAATCACATAAGAATGCTTTCAATTGCATACTTAGGGTCTAAAAAAACGTATTGATATTAATTATAACTTATACAAGGTCTAATTTGAAACAAACTTCCACTTTAATCTATAAATAATAAATGAACAAAAAGAATAAATGCACGGTTATGATTCGTTGAATATATGCTATTCTAAATTTAGTGATGTTTTGTGTTGGAATACCAAATAATTTATCTGAATTTTCTTTACCATTAGTGAATTTACTATTTATTAGTTAGGATTTGAAAATTTTCACATAATTTCATAATATTTATTCCGAAAATACTCATGATGTTTTTCAACAAACTAACTTCGTTTCGAAAGATTCATTTTTGCACTAAAATCTTTCTTTTCTTTTCATAGTTTATTTGTAATTCCATGTATTTTTTTGAAAAGTTTCACAAAATTCATAAAAATATAATATTATCTCATTATCATCTTCACATGAGTCTTACCGTCATCTTCACTTGAATCTGAATAGATGCTAGTTGTAAGTGCAATGAGAAATTATTTTTGATCTTTCAATATATATCTCCGTAGGTGGTGGCAAGTTCGTTCTAAATTTCATGACATTCTACATGCAGTTGCTTGGTTCTTTCTTGGTCATCCATTCATCTGCTTTAGTTTCTTGCAATTGCCATCTTTTTTCTGCGCTATTGACGATGACAACTCTTTCTTTCTTTTGTGGCATTCATTACTTGGATCGTATTATATCCCATGTTTCATATTCATGTCTTTTTAGAAATAATTGCATTGAATCTTCCAAAAATCAAAATCGGTACTATCACAAAATGGAGGTCTTATTGTACCCGAGGAGTTGGTGAGTGTGACCACGTGCACGAACTTCAATTACATCCTCCTCAAGAACCATGCTCTAATGCCAAATATGAATGCTTTTTTTGCTCTAACCCTGAATGTGAGCAAGTTTCTCGATAATAACAACCACATATAATAATTAAATCACAAACAAACACAATAACAAGAGATAATTATTTTAGCGTGAAAATAGCAGTGGCAAAAAACCACAACCAAAGTAGCAGACATATGATTTTTGATTGACCAATCAGTCAACTAATCTACTATCTGAGTCATTTCCTTGCAAATAACTTAACCGCTTGCATATGCTTTAGATCACATACCAAAGTCTTTCCATAACTTGGATCATGCACCAACTTCCTTTTACTCTTTGGAACACACACGCACGCACGCATGCACACGCCCACACACACCCACACACGCGCTTGCACACGTGCGCACACACCAAGTGTTACGGTACAACATCAATGTTGAAAGTAAATATTACAAAAATATACAAAGCCTCGAATATAGATATGTAAAGAGAATAATGAGGCAAATAGATGTGCACTATAATAGAATTTGGTTGCAAATTCAAGCGTTTGGAATGATGCTATCAAGTTGAGAGATGACGAATACAATAGGTATATATTCAAGAGGTATAAAATGAGAGAGGCATGGAAAAATTTTCCCTCGTGTATAAAATGTATGCTTGTTTGTATTATATTCAAGATGTATCCTTGTATACAGATGACTTATAAGCCAACATAGTGGATAGTAAATGGCTCTTTAGGAAATCATAATGGCTATAAAATCAAACAATATCTCTATTAGTTTATGCAAAGAACACTCTTGAGAAGATATCTTCAACTATTTAATGAATTAACAAAAATCACATGAATCGATTTGACCGTTGGTTGATCGAACAACTAAGTCAGTATGATCGATCAACTTATGGTTAGTAATCAATCAAGTAATTGTTGGTCAAGTTAATTCAAAAAATGGACGATCAAAATTGAAAAAGTATTAAACTGTTACTAAATAATACTTATATTTATCGATCATACGTGCAGTGATTGATCAGAAAATAACCAGGGACAAAAAGTTACCAATCAAATCAAACAAGATGATCGATGAGTGGTTGTTGATTGATCCGATCATTAGGTTTATCAATCAATGTGGTTTGAACCTGAAATAAGATAATGTTAAAGCAAGGTCTCAATATACCTATATATTTTGAAACTTATTTACATGCACGACTATTACAAAAGTCTTCTTCATTTTTTTTTGTAATGTCCATAGCTTTGAACTTGTCTCTTGAATATGACTTTGCTATTCCTATTCAAACAAGTACTTGAACAGCTAAGTTGCTTCACTTTTGTTCTTCTACCTTCATAAATCTTCTTTTCTTTGCTTCATTTTTGAAGCGAAGCTATCATGGAATCCACACTACTATCTGTAGTGACAGAACTTGTTGTCATCAAAACAATAATATAATTAGCTTGTAACCAAGTTTCTAACACAAGCATGTAGATAAGAAAACAAGACCGCAATACAAGATTTACAAAGTTCATGCATAAGTGAGTTATGTCCTTGTCGGCCGCATTGAATCGTCTCTCGATATAGTAGTAGAAATGTAGTACATATGATTATGCAAAATTTTAATCCTATGGGGGCTTATGTAGTATTCCATATAGATAAATCTCCGTTGCAAGTTGCGGAAGGAAACCCACAGTAACACAATAAAAAAAGAAACCATGCAAACACATGGATTTACAAGGTTTACTGAAGAACCATGTAAATGGGTTATGCCATTAGGTGACGACGGTCAATTTTACTATTACCAAAGAAGAAGAGTATGGAGGATACTGAGAACCCTAACCTTATTGAGTTTATATGCCACTTCTAGTACAAACGGATCCCAAATGCAGACAGATCCAGATACCCATACAAAAAATTATTTCGAGACAGGGGTGCTGCCAATGAGACCTCTATGCTAGTAAGTTATGGTGGCGTTGGGTGGGAGGTGGATGCATCAGAGATGGCTCTTCAACTGAGTTCAATAGATCAGATGGTTAAGATTCACGGCATATCAACGATCCCTAATCAAACAAAATTTTCCTGACCTAATTAAATGGAAAGATGCCAAAAGTTGGCACCCCTCAATAATAAGAATAAAGGAGGTTAGGAAACTATCAAATAAAAAACGTCATCTGATCAATTGGAATTTTGATGAATTTCCCTGTATTAATAGCTAGGGTGAGATCAAAGAACATGTTGGAATGGCACCAAGGAATATTCCGTGATTTGATGCATATGTTAGGCAAGCATGTCATAACATTGATTAATACCCCTTGGATAGCTTTGAATTCAAAACAAACTACGACTGGCTATTCCAAACGTCAGCGGAACATGATTTTGACGGGCAAGTTCCTAATTAAATTAAGAGATTTTTATCCGACAGACCTTATAAATTTTGTCAATTACTTCTACGACCTTTGAAACAACCTAATTCTCCCGTCGACCCCGTAAACTTGTCAACTCTTATCCCATGAACCCTCCGGGTAATCTGTTTCAAGCCCGTGAGGGTTCTTGAGGTAATTTACAGGGACGATGAGGTAATTACGTTGTGCAAAAGGTCGTAGAGGTAATTTAAAAAGTTTATAAGGTCTGTCGGATAAAAATCTCTTAAATTAATTTCAAACCATTTATTTTGGGATTTTTACCCAGCAGACCTTATAAACGTTTTAAAATGCCTCTACGACCTTTTGCACAATGTAATTACCCCATCGACCATGTAAATTACCCCAAGAACCCCCACATGCTTAAAACATATTACCCGGAGGGTTCATGGGGTAAGAGTTGGCAAGTTTACGGGGTCGAGGGAGGTGTTAGGTTGTTTCATAGGTCGTGGAGGTGATTGACAAAGTTTATAGGGTCTGCCGGGTAAAAATCCCTTCATACAAGCTTTAGAAATTGCAAGGAATTTCCTTTTATAGACATTTTTTCCCTTAATCATTTTGGCAGACTATCCTAGGCCAGGACTTTTTTTTTAAATAATTACTAATTTCATCTTAGTTAAATAAATATGCATGCAAATCAAAAAGTTATAATTTCAGACATAAGTGCGAATTTGGGAGGAAAGTCCAAAACGACAATTCAAGTGCCGATTTGGAAGGGATTTTTTGCACTTAGATCTTTCCATTTATACTATTAAAAAGTTCTACATTTCAATTTATTCTTTTTCTTAAGAAATTGATTTTCATAATTCTTATAAAAAACTAATTAGTTCTTAATTTCACGATTATGATAATAGAATTTAACATTTTGACTTTAGAAATTATACAGTTTTCAATTTCACAATTACAATAAGTGAAATTAGCATATCTCGTTTAGATTTACAATTTCATGGATATGTATATTTACTTATTTATTTATTTTGACGCATATTGATAACGGTAAGGAAATGGATTTCAGTTTTTTGCGAATACAGATGAGAATACGATTATAGTTTCTTTTTTAGGATATGGATACGTACACAATTATACAACCTTTTTTTGGATATATGGATATTTGTCAGATATATACTTAGATATGTTCAAGAGTTACATAGAATATAGGAAGAAATTTATATATCTTGGGTTTGTGATTTTCAATATCTAATACATATCTTTAAAAAATAAAAACGATAACAATATCATGTATGTATCCATAAAAAAATTAAACGGATTTCCTTATATATATCCATACCTCTGAGATAAAATACATATTCGTATCGACTTAAACGGAGATGCTAGCAGATAAATATAGAATCCAATTGCATCGCTATGAAAAGATGAATACTCATAAACAGACATGCAATCAATACTTATTTCTATCTCTATCTAAAAAATGAAAATGATATCCATGTTTATGTATGTTTTCACAAAAAATGAAAACGATATCAGACACATACATATTATATGATCCAGTGTTATAAAATAATGAAAACGATATCCGTATTTGTATCGATATCTGTAAAAATAATTCAAACCCATATTACTTTACATATTTGTATTCCTTAAAATAAAAGTTAAATACTTCTATCCGTAAAAATAAAAATACATATCAATATTCACGTATAAATGGATACGACAGCGAGCACATAACAACTATTCGATCTCACTATTATGATAGGAGCTAGCATGCATAAACGAACATGCAAAAAGTACTTAGATCCATATCCGTATCTGAAAATACCTGTATAGAAAAAATAATTCAAATGCATATTATTTTCTTCATCTTATATTTGTCAAAATAAAAATTACACCGTATCCGCCAAAATATAGGTATAAATGCACTCAGTTTTATCTTATGATAGAATATAACATATATCAATCTAAAGTCAAAACGATAATTTCCATTATTGTAATTGTGAAATTGAATTTAATTAATTTTTAAAAGAATTACGAAAATCAATATATTAAGCGAAAGAATACAGGGAAATGTATAACCTTTTAATAGTACAAGTGGGAGGGTCGTTTATATTAATAACTTTTGGAATGAGATTGAAATGCAAAATTATATGTATAAAAATTTAAACTTTCGATTTCCATGCTAATTTATTTAGATTAAATTAGTAGTAATTTAAAAAAAAACTCCTTCAAACAAAGGATAAGGAAAATTGAGTGACAAATGATAAGTGATGTAAATCCATCTTTCCCATTATTTGTTGGTTTGATTCGAGAGAAGAATAATGTAGAAAAAACATGTAATTGATTGTGAAACAATGTTGCTCAATTGGTTATCAAGGAAAACTGACCTTCACTGTTTATCGAGTTCAAGTACAAATGTACCCTTTGATAACCACCCAAAATGCTTAAGCCTACGTTATCAAATAGTAATCCCCTACTCTTATAATCCGCTCTCACACTTTGTGAATTTCCGATATAGGACTATGTTTAGGTTGGGTTTTTATAACCGCCCCATATTATTTTTGGGATTTTTACCCGGCAGACCCTATAATCTTGGTCAATTACCTCTACGACCTTTGAAACTACATAATTCCTCCCTCGCCCCCATAAACTTACTCCGTCTTACCCCACCAACCCTACAGTTAAATTGACACATCTAGAGTTAACTTCGTTGAGTTAAAAATGAGTTAATCTAACCAATCCACGATCGAACGACTAGAATTAACCAAGAGGAAAAAACGGCGAGGGGCTCGAGCAGGGGAGGCGGTGGGGCCGGAGGAGGCTTTCAAGCGGCGGGGGAGGGGGAGCTTCGAGCGATTGGCGGAGGCAGCGTGGCCCCCGGGGGGGAGGGGGGCGTGTTCAGGCTGGGGGTGGAGGGGACTGGCACCGCCCTGGTCATGGCCGTCGTCGTTGTGCTCAAGCAGATGTACGGGTCCAGCTAAGGTTCGGGGCATGGCTGGTGACACTCAGGGAGGAGGGGGTGAGTGGGAGTGCACTTATAATAAATTTGATAAATAAAATTGGTATAATGTAAAAGAAGATAACAAAATCCGGTTAGGTTTAAGGTTAAATAGATGATGGTTAACTACAAGGTCTGTAGGGTAAAGGTTAACAAGTTTACGGGGGTGAGGGAGGAATTAGGTAGTTTCAAAGGTCGTAGAAGTAATTGACAAAGATTATAGGTTCGGCCGGGTAAAAATCCCATTATTTTTTCAACCTCCTCATTGCGACATGACACGTCCCTTATTCCTGATGATAGTGAGGGTTGCACACTTCGGGTATTATTTTCCTCCTATCTCTTTGTAGAGATGACTCCATCTCTCAGGTAGTTATTTATACTATCCGAGGGAAATTGACCCTGATATCACATGTAACATCCGAAATCTCGTGTGATCAACGAAACATACCAAATATCACGTCGGATCCGAATGTTACTCCAGAGCACAGATAATAGCACAAAAAGCGGTAACGAACCACATGATGTTCTTGTTATCTGTGCTGTTCACCCAGGATCAGGCTGTTACACAGTTGATCTTCAAATATTTCACCATAACATGAAATTCCATCGTCTCGAGTTAAGGGAAAGGACTTTGTATCATTCCCATGTTAAACAAAACCCCAGGACTAATCATAGAGATTTTAATATTAAGTCAATAGAGTGTCCTCTAAAAAAGGCTAGTGCGTTGCGCAAATTTTCTATTGGAATTTGGTTTAAAGTCTCGCAGCATTGCGTATCATCTCAAAAGGGCCAGCGAAGTACAAAGTGGAAGGCATCTCGATCCCACCTTTCTCAATTAACAATCACATGATAACATGTGCGAAGACCATACGGTCTCACTCTTTTTGCACTTAAATAAACTTTGTTTTTTAAAAAAAATAGAAAAAAAAGAGGGACTTTTTGACAGACAGAGTGTTAGAGTAATTATGTTTATTTGCTTCTTTTAATTGTCATTTTTCTGTAATTTACCCATAGAGCTTTTCTCCTATATAAGAGAGCTCTAGGGTTAGATGAAAGTTTATCTTATTTGTTCCCTTCAACATGGTATCAGAGTGACGGTCCTAGGCCGGAGTTCTTGAAACCCTAAACCTAACCCTACCCCACCCGCCGCCCCTCCCTCTCTCTCTCTCTCTGTTTTTGAGATCAACGCCGCCAACGAAGGTTTAGGTCTCGCCGCCTTTCAGTGCAACCAACCAAGGCCTCGCCGCCGCCTTTCAACCTTAGCCTTGCGCCGCGCAGGGCTCGCGCGCAGGGCTCGCACGTAGGGCGCCAGGACAAAGCTGCACGAGAACCGAAGATCGGCCCAACCTTCGGCTGCGTGAAGACAACTCTTGCGAAGACGACACCGACTCCAGCAACTCTTGCGCGACATCGACTCTTGCGCGACTCCAGCAACTCTGCGCGTAGGGCCAAGACGACTCTTGCGAAGAACTGCAACCCTGGTATCTGTAGCGTGATTTAAGTCTATCCCGACTCCAGCTTTGATATCCGTAGTGATTTAAGAACTGTAGTCCTGGTACCTGTCGTGCGTCTGGACTCCAGCGTCAACTGGTCAAAGGAACCCTCACAATATGGAGAGAATTGTGGTTTAAGTCTATGAACAAGTAGACATTGTCGTCTGAGTGTTTAACCCCAGTTACAGGTTATTGTTGTCGTCATGTCAGATAACAAGGTAGATTTTCCATCTCTGGGTGCCTTCAAAGGTCCAGCACCCGTTGTAAAGATGGATGGTACGAACTATGAACTGTGGGCCATGCAGTTCATGAGTCGTATGCAGTGCAATGGCAAGAAGCATATCCTCACACAAGAGGAACCTGTTGACAAGACTGGGGTTAGCGCCTCATGGGAGGCTGATGATGCATATGCACGTGTTTGGCTATCTGGTACTGTGTCCATGGAAATAGCCAATGACATTCTGAGTCAACCCACTGCGAAGGCGATGTGGGATATCCTGGCAGCCACGTATTCTCCGGCGAAGAACGAGTCCAAGATCTTACAACTCCAGCATGATATCTTTACCTCGAAGCAGAACGGACGTCCTCTTCATACCCTGTATACCTCTCTGAGGGGTATGTTTGAGAAGCTACACGGGTACATTCCATTGACAGCTACACCAGAGCAGCTTAAAGCATTCAGGGACTCGGTGATGACTGGAGTGTTTCTAGCAGCCCTTGATCCAGAGTATGATGCCGCCCGAGCACAGATTCTTACAGATGCCACCATACCACCTATGGAAGAGGCCTATCGCAGGTTGAGTAGACTCTCTATATCTCATGTTGGAGTTCCGACACCTTCAGCCATGGCTTCTTCTCGCGGCAGAGGAGGCTACTCCCATTTCAGAGGTAGAGGTGGTCGTGGTCGAGGAGGAGGTAACAGACCTCCTAGACAGCCGTGCACCTACTGTCGCAGGACTGGACACACTGAGGAAACATGCTATTCTAAGCATGGGTTTCCTACTACTACGGCACGTGTGGCGGAGCAGGCTCAGCAGGAAGGGGGTCCCTCCCTAGTCGCGGGTCAGAGGTTTGAGGAGTTAGTATCGAGACTTCGGGAGATCATGCCTAGCCAGGGACCAGCTGGTACTTCAGGATCTTCAGAGATAGCCGGCTCAGCATCAGCATCCTCTTCAGGTACAACGTATGCACTTACTAGTTGTTACAGAGCAGATCTATCAGAATGGATTTTGGACTCAGGAGCATCTCACCATTTATGTGGTGACAAAAAGCAATTGGATGATTTTGCTGCGACTCAGACAAGACGCTCTGTGGTAATTGCTGACGGAACACACTCTCCCATTACTGGTCAGGGGGAGGTGCAATTGACCCCTGGGATACGACTTCAGAACGTTCTTTATGCTCCTGATTTTTCCATGAATCTACTATCCATTAGTCAAATCACTAAAGATTTACATTGTCGTGCCATATTTGACCCATCTGCTCTTGTGTTTCAGGACATACTAACGGGCAGAGTGATTGGAACTGGCTGTGAGCAAGGGGGTCTTTATAGACTGGTGCAATCTCCTTATGCTGGTGTCTCTTCTATGAAGGCTAGATCAGTGTCACCCTATACTTGGCATCTTCGATTTGGCCATCTTCCATTGCAAAAGATGGCCCATCTTCTTCCACAGATTTCTCCCAAGTCTAATTTTCAGTGTGAGGCATGCCAACTTGGCAAACATCACAGGTCATCATTTCCGAGTCGTATAGGTCCAAGTCGTCATGGTCTATTTGAGCTGCTACATTTTGATATTTGGGGTCCCAGTCGTGTCCCTGATCTTCAAGGACACAGGTTTTATCTTGTTGCTGTGGATGAATTTTCTAGGTTATGTTGGGTTTTTCTACTTAAAAATAAGTCTAATGCCGCGTCTGTTATCCAGTCTTTCATTATTGAAATAAAAAATATTTATTCTGCTAGAATGAAGTTCATACGGTCTGATAATGCTCTTGAATTATGTAGTTCTCATATCTCAAAATTTCTTATGTCTCATGGAATTGTGCATCAGAAGTCATGTGCTTACACCTCCCAACAAAATGGGGTAGCTGAGCGGAAACACCGTCATTTGTTGGACATTACTGATGAGCGCTCCCACACCCTTAGTTAATTCGGTCAAGTTAATGGTCCAAATCAATTTTAAGTGTTCGTTGCAGTCGGATGCGGGAGGTTGATCAAAAACCACTTAAGTCAGATGTTGGTCAATTTTAAGCGGTGATATATTTTTTTACTTGGTGAAGTCCAAGGTCGATCTCAGGGAGGCAACTGTCTCCTTAGGTTGATTACAACAATTTACAAGTGTTTGATATTCGGGGAACAATTTTTTTGGTATTTTTAATTCCTATGCAGACATATGCAGACAATTCTTAGCCAATTTAAAGTCAAATTTAATTGATGTGTCAAACAAAGTCCAAAAATAATGAAAATTGGCCAGAAGATTATTTATGATGAAAATGACCTACACTAATTTTTTTGGAATTTTTCGACTCAAAATAAATTTTCTGTGAATTAAACAAACAGACAGAGTGATTTTCAGTGTTTAATTTTTAATAAATATCAAACCACACTTTCTCCAAGAACTAAAATTATCCTAGGAAGGTCTAATGATCAGGGACCTAGGAAAATTGACAGAACTTAAATTTATTGTGAAATGAATTAATTAAAATTAATTAAAGAAAATCACTAAACTATTTATTGAGGCCTCGATATGCGTGCAAATGACATGAAATTTTTATGGAGTGTTGAAAATAATGTCCTTAAGCTACTGTGAATTTTTGGTGATTTTTGAAGGCACTGATATTTAATTAAAAATCAAAAGGCATCACTGGGCAAAATATGACACAAATGAACCAATTAATTCATTGATAATTCAATTAAGCCAACAAAAATCAGACACGTGTACAAACTGATAGAGGACAAAATTCTCAACAACTTGCAATTTTTAGAATTTCAAAATGATGAAAAATGCATGCTATAGACACGTGCAAACACAAGGGTGTAAATGCAATACTGGAAATTAAATATTCAATAAGTAAATATGCTGACAGGGACTAAAATGCAATTACCAATAGTATGCAGGACTTCTATGCAATTTCTCCACGAAGCACGTGCTCCTCACGTGTTGTCTGCTTCACAGGGGCCTTTTTGCAATTTGTGAAAACTCCAGGGGCGTCTATGCAAATAACCCAGGCCGCACGTGCTCCTCACGTGGGGTGGCCTAGGTTCGGAGGGCGTCGGAGGCTCGGAATGAGGTTCGGGTCTTCTGGAGGCTCGGGCTAGCCTCGGAGCAGCTTCGGGTTACCCGAGCCTAGGCTTGGGAGGCTGAGGCTCGGATAAGACGACGTGGCGGCTTGAAGGCCCTCGGATCAAGATGAATCCAAGGGGTGTCGGTGAAGACGCGTGGCAGCGGGAGGATCGTCCGATCTGAGGTGTGATTGACGGTCGAGGACGAGGGCGGCGAAGGGACGCGTGGCGGGGCGAGGATCGTCCGATCTGAAGATCAAACGGCGACTGCTTCTTCTCCTTCAACGGGCCTCCGCCGCCTGCGGAGGAGATGGCTGCGCTCCGGTGAAGGCTGCTGAGCTCCGCCTCGGCTGCCAAGCTCAGGTGATGAGCTCCGTCAGCTCCCACCGAGCTCGGAAGACTCGGAAGTGAAAGGCGAAGCCTCCGGTGGTCTCTGGATGACTGGAGGAGGGCTGGAGCTCAGAGTCGATGAAGCTCGAGGAGAGCTCCGACGAGGCTCCGGCCAGTGATGAATTGAGTCCCTGCAAAAGGTTAGAAATATAGTCGAGGCGTGCAGGTGTTCGTGGAGGTGAGGTGAGTAAGCGGCGAGGCCTACGGTGGAGTGCGGTGGTCCGGCGACGTGGCTCCGGCCAAGGGGCGGAGCTGGAGATCGATGGACGGTGGAGTGGAGCGTCTGAAGGTGCGGAGGGGTCAGCGAGGATGAGAGCTCCGACGCGGAGCTCGGCGGAGTGATTGGAAGGCGCGAGGAGGGTCGTGGACGGCGAATAAAAGCGGAGAAAATAGAGGAAAAAGAAGAACAAGATCGGAGAAGAAATGGAGGGAGTTTCACCTGGGGATGGGGCCTCCTGCTTGAGGTCCAGGTCGTCGCTCGAGGGCCGGTGATCGCCCGAGCTCGTGCAGCGTCACGGAAGGCAGCTGCGACACGGCGGAGATGCCGTGGATCTCGCCGGAGAAGACGCCTGTCTTTGCTCGAAGAGACGGCCAATTGCTGTCACCAATTGAGAGCTCTGAGCTCGGGGGTTTCTCCTGGAGTGGCGGATGCGGATGAAGGTGGCCGGAGGGGGGGTATTTAAAGGGTGAAGGTGACGGCTGGAGTGGGTGAGTGGCGAAGTTGGTGGCTGTCGTGGGGCGAGTGTGGCGGAGATGATGGTGTTTGAGGGAGCTGGCGAGGGAGAGGGACGAGTGGCGATGAACGTGGAGGTGATGGTGGTCGAAGAAGGTGGCTAGAGTGCGGCCAAGAATAGGAAGGCGCAGCCCCTCCCGCAAGGCGGAGATCGTGGGAGAGAGGGTTGCCAGAGGTAGGAGACGAGGTCCTGGCCGTTGGATCTCGTGATCCAACGGCCAGATCGAAGTGCAAAGGGACGTCTGGGATTAGATCAAGGATGCTCAGATGAAGGGTTCTGACGGGGGCCACGTGGCGCGTTGTAGAGCGGTGCGAGCGGATGGTTCAGATAAAAGGGGGGAAGTCGATCTGATGGTCGAGACTCGCTGGAAGGTGGGCGGCTGAGATGAGAGGATCGGGGGCGCGATCGAGCGGCGTAGATGACGCCACGTGGAGGGCTGAGAGTGCGGCGCTAACGGATGGTGGTGATGAGGAGTAGGAGATAATCGGACGGCTGAGGGAGTGAGCGCACGTGGGCACAGAGGGGCCGTTGGATCTGAGGCGTGATCCAACGGTGGGGGGCGAAGGCGGATCAGACAAAGGGCAGCGGGCCGCGTGGCGCAATCAGAGGGCGCCACGTGGCCTGCTGTGAATGGCTGGAAGGGAAAACACGTGTAGAGAGAAGAGGAGGCCGAAATTGGAAAAACTCAAAACATGAAAGTTGTAGATCTTGATGAGATCTACAAGTTTCATGTTGACCAAAGACGGAGATGAGGTCAAATAAGGTACATAAATACAAGGATACATAAATGTACATATGTAGTATACAAAATGACCCAAAAACCCAAGTTCCTCATACAAGCTCCAATTTCAATGCAATTAGTCTCATTTTGAAGGTCTTTTAATACGTAGTATTCTAAGAGTGAGTCGACCTAAGTAGGAGTTTGTATGCGGGCTTTATGTGTGTTTTAATGTACAAGGGTTCTCAGGATATTTGGGCTATTTTTCAAGGGTGATTTTTGGCTTTCTTATTTAAATGCAGATGAGCTGCTAAAATGCATGAATTATGGATGCATGCATGAGTGTTATTTATGCAAGATAAAAGGAAATATGCTTCTATTTTCTCGGGAACAAGGCTCTATTTTTGACTTTTGATGTGATGAATCACAGATTCATCAACCCCCTATACTTAAACCTTGCTCGTCCCCGAGCAACTAAATGAAATGCAAGAGTGAAATGATTTTGGGTTCCATACCAAGGTCATGAGCAAAAGTTGAAAATGGAGCCTGACTCGACCTTTGGATTGATTGTGTGGCGGAACCTTATTTGGACCTGAACTTAAGACCTAACAGACTTCAAGTTCCACAAGTCTTCTATTCAAGACGCCTTAATAGTCAGGTCAGAACAAATCCTCAAACGCAAATTTCTGATGACTATGATTCGTACTTGTACTGTGTAAGTGAGATGTAACTCTCCACATCAGAAATGACTCGGAACCAGCCTCCTCTAACAAGGTAACTCAATAACCTGGTCCAGTAACTCTTTCCTCGAGGAGCGGGGTATTCCCTTCTAAGTTCAAGTGCGACCAACTCAAGAGGAGGGGGTAGAGAAAAGAATGGACGGTGGCCAGTGTAGCCACCTATCCCGGGATGCCTGACCAGTGTAGCCAAGTCATCCAGCTGCATTTTCCTTGCTAATATACATACTCCGACAGGTATCATTCTTTTTCTTGGACCTGTCTGATTTTTTTTTTTTTTTTGGAGTTCTTTCTTGCATTTTTTTTTTTTTGGAACTATATTCAAGGTGCAGCATATACATCAGGAGTTTTTCCTCTTGAGCCAGTAGACTATCCCTCTTTTGAAGCATTATTGCAACCCACAGCATCCCGTCCTTAGCCTTCATCACCACTAGACCAAGTTGAGACACACTTCCTTCACTATAAGAAGAAGAGAGGTTCCGCCTAGAAGTACTACCCTCATATGCTACCCCAAGTCAAAGGAAACTACCTCCTTACCACCTCATCAATGAAGAGCTACGTGCATAGTGTTTGTCGAAGTTAGGTCATTATCTAAAAGAATCCTGCGTATGCACGAGATATTCTACTTAGACTAGTCAAGATGACATGTGAACATAGACTTGCGGACTCAAAGAATTAAGTCTCTTGACCTGAGAAATCTTAACTCCAGTTCCTATAAGGTTCCTCTGAAATTAGGTGGATTAAGGTCAAATCAAGTCCATCCTCAATATCTACTCATAACTTGGTTCAGAACCCACTAGCTTTTCACTTTGCATATGCAGAAATATGCAGATGAGATGAGATGTCATGCTATGAAAATGCAGGACTCTTTTTATTTTATGCAGGGATGATATGCAAGAGTAAATAAGAAGCCTTTATTTTTGTTTTATTTTTCTGGTATACAACAATTATTTACAAAAGTATGTTTTACAAGAATTTTATAACTTTTTATACAAGTATTATACATATAGTACATATTATACAAGTGTACAAAAGTTTTTTTTTTTTTTGACACAATTTTTACCCACCCGTAATTATTGCAAAAAATATACAACAGTACGTGAAAGTACGAGCTATGGGTAAAGTATATATGTAATATATACACGCCCCCCTATACTTAGCGTGTGCTATGTCCTCAGAGCACGAAAGCGACTAAAAAGACATAGCTCGGGCTAAGCGTAGGAGAGCTAGAATAACAGAAGTATAGAAGTCGTCTCGCCCCCCTATACTTAGGCTCTGGCGGCCTAAGTGTAGAAGAAGATCAGAAATGGGGCGGACGAGGTTAAGAGGAGAAATGGAGGAGTATCAGTGCGGGCATTGGTCCCCCCTATACTTAGGCTTAGGTCAGCCTAAGTATCGGTAGGAAATCAGTATAAGGACCAATGTGATCTGGAGAATGTACAGTGAATCGATTCGGGTGACCCCTTCCCTCTATACTTAGGATCTGGTCATCCTAAGTACAGTCCGAGATAATGATTCGATGATGTGGGGACGGGTTACTAGAATCGTGAAGGTAAGGATAGGATATACAGGAAGAATGATATATATACAGCTGAGTCGGTCTGAATCTTCTGAAGATGCTGCTGATGGCTGGAGTTCATTGCTGCAAGGTCTCATACGCGGCTTGAGATGTATCTGCTGTATTTGTCTCGCATATGAATACAATCTCCTCCACATGGACTAACTGTTCATTGGATTCGACGAAGTGCTTCAACAGCTGCCCATTTACTAGGAATGTTGGTGCGTCATCTGCGAGATCTGAGATCTCGACACATCCACTATCATGCACCGTTCGGACAACGAATGGTCCCGTCCATTTAGACTTTAGTTTGCCTTGGAAAGTCTTCAGCCTAGCATTGAACAACCATACCTTCTGTCCAGGAACAAAGGTCTTTCGTCTGATATATCTATCGTGCCAACGCTTTACCTTGTCCTTGTACACCACACTGTTGTCGTATGCTCGGTTTCTGACTTCCACAAGCTCATTCAGATCCATGTCTCTTTGTTTCTGGCCAAGGTGTGTGTTCCAGTTGACCTTCTTTATTGCCCATTCTGATTTGTGCACTAACTCTGCGGGCAAATGGCACGGCTTTCCGAATACCATTCGGAATGGGGAGGTGCCTAACGGAGTCTTGTAAGCCGTCCTATACGCCCAGAGGACTTGATCCAAGATCTGAGACCAGTCCTTCCTGTCTGGGCGGACGAGCTTTTGCAATATGGTTTTCACCTCCCTATTCGACACCTCAGCCATACCATTGGTTTGTGGGTGGTAAGGACTAGCGACACGGTGTTCGATGCTGTAGTCCTTCAGGAGTTTCTTCACCTCCCGATTCACAAAGTGGCTACCCCCATCTGATATCATCATTTTGGGGATCCCGAACCTAGAGATTATGTGCTCTCTGATAAATTTACAGACAGTCCTGCTGTCTGCGGCTCGGGTCGGGATAGCCTCCACCCATCTGGACAGATAGTCAACCGCAAGAAGGATGTATTCAAACCCGTGGCTGACAGGGAATGGGCCCATGAAATCGATGCCCCAGGCGTCAAAGACATCACAAATGATGACTGGCTGCATTGGCATTTCATCCTTGGAACCAACGGTTCCTCCCATCCTCTGGCAAACTGGGCACGACTTCGCGAAGGCGGTGGCATCGCGAAACAGAGTCGGCCAGTAAAAGCCACATTGAAGTACCTTCCATGCGGTCCTCTTCCCGGAGTGGTGTCCTCCTGCCTCTAAGCTATGGCATAAAGAAAGGACACTCTGGTATTCCTCCTGAGGAATACAACGTCTCCAGACACAATCCGGTCCTTCAAAGAAAAGGATCGGATCCTCCCAATGGTAGTGTCTAGCGTCCGACTTTAATCGGTCAATTTGGCTCTTGGGCCAATCCTCGGGAACTTTCTTGGAGACAAGATAGTTCACGATATTGGCATACCATGGGAGTGAGTCGATAACAAGAATCGACTCGTCAGGGAAGGAGTCTCGAATTGGGGAAACCTCGGAAGTATTAAGATCTTCGAGACGAGAGAGATGATCGGCTACTACGTTCTTCTTTCCAGGTTTATCACGGATGTCCAAGTCAAACTCCTGGAGAAGTAAAATCCAACGAAGAAGACGCGCCTTCGCGTCCTTCTTCTCCATCAAATATCGTAGTGCCGTGTGGTCTGTGAACACAGTTACCTTGGATCCGATTAAATGAGATCTGAATTTGTCCAAGGCAAACACTACCGCAAGCATTTCCTTTTCGGTAACTGTATAGTTACGCTGAGCAGCATCAAGCACTTTGCTTGCGTAGTGAATTGCAAACGGGACGCCGTCTCTTCTTTGTCCCAATACAGCCCCAACAGCATAATCTGAGGCATCCGTCATGATCTCAAAAGGAAGAGACCAATCTGGGGCTTGTAAGATGGGTGCGTCCATGATCATTCCTTGTAACCGCTTAAAGGCCTCAAGACACTTGTGATCGACAATAAACTCCGCGTCTTTGCCTAAAAGCTCAGTTAGCGGTCGGGCAATCTTAGAAAAATCCTTTATAAATCTCCGATAAAATCCGACATGCCCGAGGAACGACCGCAACTGCCGTACGTTGGTTGGTGGCTGGAGTCGTCTGATCACGTCCACCTTGGCAGGGTCAACCTCCATTCCTCTCTTGGAGATGACATGCCCCAACACTATGCCCTCCGTCACCATAAAGTGACTTTTCTCCCAGGAGAGCACCAGATTGACCTCACAACATCTTTTGAGGACTCGGTCCAAATTCCTAAGGCAGGAATCAAAAGAGTCGCCGTGGACCGAGAAGTCATCCATGAAGACTTCCAGGAATTCGCCGACCATTTCGGCGAATACAGCAATCATACACCTTTGAAAAGTACCTGGAGCATTGCATAGCCCAAAAGGCATGCGCCTGAAAGCATAGGTTCCAAAGGGGCATGTGAACGTGGTCTTTTCCTGGTCCTCTGGAGCTATGGCTACTTGATTGTAGCCTGAGAACCCATCAAGAAAACAAAAGAATTCTTTCCCCGCTAGTCTTTCTAAAATCTGATCAATAAATGGTAGGGGGAAATGATCCTTTTTCGTCGCGGCATTCAGGCGTCTGTAATCCACACAGACGCGCCACGACGTGGGTACTCTTGTCACGATCTCCTCTCCGTCCTCATTGGTGGTCGTCTGAATTCCCGACTTTTTCGGGACAACATGGATTGGGGCCACCCACTTAGAATCGGAGATTGGATAAATGAAACCCGTGTCGCACCATTTTTCTATCTCTTTCTTCACAACCTCTCGTAGATTTGGATTCAATCGACGTTGGAATTCACGAGAGGGTTTGGCTTCGTTTTCCAAATATATATGGTGCGAACACAGAGCGGGATTTATCCCATGGAGATCGGAAATGCTCCAGCCTATTGCCTTGCGGTTCTTCTCCAGGATCTCTAGCAAGCGAGATTCCTGCTCCTCGGTCAATTGCGAACTGATAATGACCGGAAATTTCTTTTCTTGGCCCGCAAGGAAGGCATACTTCAGAGTTGTGGGTAAAGGTTTGAGCTCAGGGATGGTATGATCGTCTAAGAAGTCTGGCTCAATCCGATCTGGTTCGGTGTTGGACGTGGCTGGATCCTGTTCTGTAGTGGCTGCCACCAAGCTTGGCTCTGGAGTCGGATCGTCAAAGGTCTCCATGCAATCTGCAAACGCCTCGTCCGACTCGTCATCCTCATCTTCCGATTGTCCTAAGGATGTAAGGACTGACAGACCCACTTGGGCCTCTGTGTCATCGAAGATGTAGGGCGATGCAGGCTCAGAGTTGTACTCGTTCCTGAGTATCTCGCAGACTGACTCATGCACTGGATCATCTTCAAAGGAGATGGACACATCGGTGCTGGCTGGGTTCTGTCTCCATGGCCCAACTAAGTCTACATGTTCACGGTCTGTTTCGAGAGAAGAGTACTCGGTGCTGGATTCGGAGTCTGGTCTCTGCCATCTTGTCTGCTTCATCTCTAGTTCCTCATCTCCGCCTGGAGTTTGGAACTGAATTCTCCCATTCTTATAATCGAATAATGCCCCTGCTGTTCTGAGGAAGGGCCTACCCAAAATGATCTGGGAATCTCTCCAATTACGAGGGGTTTCCATATCGAGGACAGTGAAGTCCACCATGTATTCCTGCCCCTCGACTTTGATCACAATGTTCCTTAACTCTCCTTGGGACTTCTTAGTGGATTTGTCCGCGAACTGAAGAATAGCTCTAGATTTCCTAAGAGGTCCGAGATTGAGCCGCTCATAGAGAGCTGTGGGCATCAAGTTGATCGAGGAACCATTGTCCAGGAGAGTGCGTGCAAACGCGATGTCATCAACATGACTCACTACATAATGTGCACCCATGTCTCTTCGTTTCCGAGGAAACGAGTTCTTTATTGCACAAGTTGTGGCTACTGACAGGACGTGTTTCTCAACACGGCTTTTGGTTTTCCTGCTAACCCTAGTAGGTGTGCATCTCACCTTAAGGTATTTTTGGAATGCAGGGGTCATTTCCACGAATTTGTCAAAGGGTATTGTGACCTTGATATTTTTGTTACAAAATTCAGCCATCTCAGGGTCATCTTTTTGGATTTTTTTGTTTTTCTTCTTCCCACCCTTGAGAGCTCGGGGGAAAGGGATTATTAACTCAGGTTCTGGAACTGAAATATCTTCATTAGCTGCTGAAACTGAGTTCTGAACAAGACTCTGACTCGGACTTTTATACAGACTCTGACTCTGACTTTGACGAAAAGAGAAATGCTTGGGCGAAACCGGTGATGCGTCTTCCGCTTCTTCTGGCTGGTCCTCCTCAGATGGAGGTGCGGGCTCATCGGTGTCGTCGGGCTCTGGGTGACTACGGGGCTGGTGCTTCGAGGACTCAGATGTCCTCTTCTTCTGCCGGTGGTGGTGGTGCTCCTCCTCTTCCTCCTCCGAATTCTCCTCAGGTCGAATTTCGGAGGTTCCTTCCTGTTGTGCCCGTGCCCGATCAGGTATGGTCACGGTCCTTCCGCTCCTGAGGGACATATGGTTAACATTATCATACGAAGGGATCTCATGTTCAGATAAATAATTATCTGAATAGTATACCTGATCTCGGGGTCGGTTCTGGCCTTGATGTATGCTATTGGGGTTGGCCTGAACCTGTGCGGGAATTGGAGTCCTTGGCGCCATTTGTTGGTCCTGAGCACGAGAGACCCGATTGATGTCGGTTCTCATGTCCAGGTAGTCGTTCTGCATCTGCTGGACCCTATCAGACAGGGTCTGGATCGCCAAGGTGAGGGACTCCAATTCGGTGGGCTGGGCTGGCTGCTGAGTGGATGCGGTCCTGAACTGGCCCTGCTGGCCGTGCCGGTTCTGCTGTTGATGGGGCGGTGCTGGCTCCTGCTGGTAGGTGCGCTGCTGCGGCTGGTACCCTTGTTCTGGCCTGGACTGATATCGCGGGATTGTGACGGGCCTGGTCTCTTGGTAGACTGGGGTTGGGCGGTGTGCCTGGTCCTTCCCCATCTCGATTTGCCTGACTAGTGGGTCGCGGCTATACCAGAGCCCGTTGATCTCGTAAACGGGCGGAGGCTCCTCGTACTCTGTCTCATTTTGTGGGGGTGCATGATGGTTCTGCTGGGTGTAAGTCTGATCCCAGCTGCTCTGAGACCCCGGTGCCTGTTCCTGTACAAGATGGACTCGATGTACAGGTACAGGTGGTGCAGAAGGGGTGGGTAGCTTAATCCTAGCTACCTTTTCAGAGAGTTCCTCCACCTTCTTGGGAAGGCTTGAAAGAGACTCCATCTCCGCGACTCTCTTGTGGATCTGCTCGACCATAGTAAGTTTGTCTGCGATCATCCCCATGCTGGGGATGAGGTCCTCTGTCAGATCTGCAACAGTCCTTTTAGTTGTCTCGTTGGATAGAATCGAGGGAGACAACTGATAGGCCCTTGTGGCCTGTGACCTGCCGGTTTCTGCCATCTGCTCTAGGATTTTCCATACGGCGTGCTCGTTCTTGTTCAGATAGCTTCCTCCGCAGGCGGCGCTGACTAACCCCTGCATCTCTGGGGTTAGGCCGCAGAACAGGGTCTGGACTAAGATTGCCTTAGAAATGCCGTGGCATGGGCATTTCTGTACTAAGTCATTGAACCTGTCCCATGCCTCGTGGAACGGTTCGCAGGGTCCTTGAGCGAAGCTGGCAATCTTCGTTCGCATCTGATTGGTTCTACTGAGTGGGTAGAACTTCTTCAAGAAGAGGTCCTTGAACTGCATCCAGGTAGTACATACCACCCCTAGGTTTTTCAGCCAATGTGCAGCCTTATCTCCTAAGGCAAACGGGGTGGCTTTCAGCCGGATATAATCTTGGCCAACATTGGGATGGCTCAGATTATTGCAGACTAGTTCGAAGTCACGGAGGAAAGTGTACGGCTCTTCGTTGAGGTTTCCGTTGAACTTCGGCAGTAGGCTAAGGAAGTGGGGCTTCAGCTCGAATGCCTGGTCGGGAACTGCAGGTGCTAGCCAATTCTGGATTTCGTTCTCCGCCGGGTTATAGGTATCGACCATTGGTCGGTCGATCCCTTCAGCTACTATTATCCGCCCCATTCGTGCAGTGAGATCAGCATTTTTCTGTTCAGCTTCAGCAAGGCGTCTTAGAATCTGTCTCATCTGGTCCTCATCAGGCGGCATCTTTGGTGGCATTTCTTCCTCTACTTCTGGGGATTGAAAAATAAGGTCGGTGTTAGAGGTTGAATCAAGGATGGGATTACCGAGGCAATTCCTTGGTAATCTCAGAGGAGATAGAAGGGTAGGTTTGAGAGTAACCACCCTGAGCAGGAGGGAACCAGGACTCAAGAGGGTCATGAGTCCTGGGTGGTCCAAGGTGCGCTCGGACCGGAAAAGACAAGTTACTTGGGGGACTCATAGAGAGATCAGTGAACGGTGCGTCGAGATCTCCCCAGTCACTCATCTTGGTGAAGCAAGAAGAAGATAGGATTTTACTCCTACCTGAAGCAAGCACAAGATCAATCCAAGACCCTGGATTCACACTCAACACAGTGAAGGACTCAAAGTTGAGTCCAATTTATCTTGTAGTTTTTAAGTGTGATTTTCAAGCAAATCTAGCAAGGATTACGCGGCCTGGAGGGAAGTCGGCTCAGAGCCGGTTGCGTCTTCCCTGTCTATCCTGTCGTCTAAGATACCGCCGCTCCTTCCTTTCTTCGCTCCTATCCCAAGCCGATGGACTCAGTGACCATGCCCCTATCTACCTGCAAGCAGGCGGAGGCTGACAAGGCCGGAACTTCGCCCCGGAGGGTTACTGGCAGCTTGTCGCGAAGTACCGCAATTTCGCCCCTATCTACCTGAGACAGGCGGAGGCTACTTGGTACTAGTCAAAGAATCTGAAAATATTCGGCTCGTGATATTTGCTAGGATCAGTTAGAACGTGATATGGAAGACGGGGATTTGGGCTCTACCTTAGGGTGTTCACACACACTCAGGTACCCTCACTCAGCCTGAAAACAAGGTCGGGGATTAGTCTCCCGCAAACAATTTTCAGCTTTTATTCCCTTTTTATGGTCAATACTGTTAGCAGTCCCAGTTTTAAAATTAGGTTATCACTGTCATTAATCACCACAAAGCACGCCTATCGGACAGTCCCAATTTCCTTTTTAATTAAGTGAGAAAATCAGAGGGGGAAATCGAGAAAAGCCGATGCAAGTTGAAATCTATGATGCGTATGCCAAGTAGAGAATACTTACAGTGGTCCTTCGCTTCTTGATGCAGGATGCTATACAGAATTGAAAACTCTACCCTACATGCAAATGCAAGCGATGAGAGCCGCTCCTAGACAGGCAGTTCTATTAGCGTGAAGAACAGTTTAATTTGAACTAAGTCCTGCGGTCTAGGTGCGTCTATTAAGTGCAATGTGTGGTCCTAAAAGTTACGAGCACAAGCAAATCCTAAAGTGGCTCGAGGAGCCGCTAGTGCAAGCTAAATTATCAATCAACCACACAGCACACGGGACACGGTTTTCCACTATATTTACACGCGCGAGATCCCAAACGGGAACCGCTGGAAATAATGCAAAAGAAAAATAAAAAAGAATACAATGCCTCTCTTTCTCTCCACACAATCTAAATGCTAAGTCCTCGAAGTGTCGCCGACTCCTCGCGGTCCTCGCACAAAAATTAAATGAAGGTCAGAGAGTGACACAAAGGAAATAAATGAGAGAAATATTCACAAGAAAAACCGGGGGTCAGACTACCCGGGGATTAGAAATCAAACACTTCAAAAAAAAATGCTACAAATTAACCTAAGCCGTGCCTCCCCGGCAACGGCGCCATTTTGATGAGCGCTCCCACACCCTTAGTTAATTCGGTCAAGTTAATGGTCCAAATCAATTTTAAGTGTTCGTTGCAGTCGGATGCGGGAGGTTGATCAAAAACCACTTAAGTCAGATGTTGGTCAATTTTAAGCGGTGATATATTTTTTTACTTGGTGAAGTCCAAGGTCGATCTCAGGGAGGCAACTGTCTCCTTAGGTTGATTACAACAATTTACAAGTGTTTGATATTCGGGGAACAATTTTTTTGGTATTTTTAATTCCTATGCAGACATATGCAGACAATTCTTAGCCAATTTAAAGTCAAATTTAATTGATGTGTCAAACAAAGTCCAAAAATAATGAAAATTGGCCAGAAGATTATTTATGATGAAAATGACCTACACTAATTTTTTTGGAATTTTTCGACTCAAAATAAATTTTCTGTGAATTAAACAAACAGACAGAGTGATTTTCAGTGTTTAATTTTTAATAAATATCAAACCACACTTTCTCCAAGAACTAAAATTATCCTAGGAAGGTCTAATGATCAGGGACCTAGGAAAATTGACAGAACTTAAATTTATTGTGAAATGAATTAATTAAAATTAATTAAAGAAAATCACTAAACTATTTATTGAGGCCTCGATATGCGTGCAAATGACATGAAATTTTTATGGAGTGTTGAAAATAATGTCCTTAAGCTACTGTGAATTTTTGGTGATTTTTGAAGGCACTGATATTTAATTAAAAATCAAAAGGCATCACTGGGCAAAATATGACACAAATGAACCAATTAATTCATTGATAATTCAATTAAGCCAACAAAAATCAGACACGTGTACAAACTGATAGAGGACAAAATTCTCAACAACTTGCAATTTTTAGAATTTCAAAATGATGAAAAATGCATGCTATAGACACGTGCAAACACAAGGGTGTAAATGCAATACTGGAAATTAAATATTCAATAAGTAAATATGCTGACAGGGACTAAAATGCAATTACCAATAGTATGCAGGACTTCTATGCAATTTCTCCACGAAGCACGTGCTCCTCACGTGTTGTCTGCTTCACAGGGGCCTTTTTGCAATTTGTGAAAACTCCAGGGGCGTCTATGCAAATAACCCAGGCCGCACGTGCTCCTCACGTGGGGTGGCCTAGGTTCGGAGGGCGTCGGAGGCTCGGAATGAGGTTCGGGTCTTCTGGAGGCTCGGGCTAGCCTCGGAGCAGCTTCGGGTTACCCGAGCCTAGGCTTGGGAGGCTGAGGCTCGGATAAGATGACGTGGCGGCTTGAAGGCCCTCGGATCAAGATGAATCCAAGGGGTGTCGGTGAAGACGCGTGGCAGCGGGAGGATCGTCCGATCTGAGGTGTGATTGACGGTCGAGGACGAGGGCGGCGAAGGGACGCGTGGCGGGGCGAGGATCGTCCGATCTGAAGATCAAACGGCGACTGCTTCTTCTCCTTCAACGGGCCTCCGCCGCCTGCGGAGGAGATGGCTGCGCTCCGGTGAAGGCTGCTGAGCTCCGCCTCGGCTGCCAAGCTCAGGTGATGAGCTCCGTCAGCTCCCACCGAGCTCGGAAGACTCGGAAGTGAAAGGCGAAGCCTCCGGTGGTCTCTGGATGACTGGAGGAGGGCTGGAGCTCAGAGTCGATGAAGCTCGAGGAGAGCTCCGACGAGGCTCCGGCCAGTGATGAATTGAGTCCCTGCAAAAGGTTAGAAATATAGCCGAGGCGTGCAGGTGTTCGTGGAGGTGAGGTGAGTAAGCGGCGAGGCCTACGGTGGAGTGCGGTGGTCCGGCGACGTGGCTCCGGCCAAGGGGCGGAGCTGGAGATCGATGGACGGTGGAGTGGAGCGTCTGAAGGTGCGGAGGGGTCAGCGAGGATGAGAGCTCCGACGCGGAGCTCGGCGGAGTGATTGGAAGGCGCGAGGAGGGTCGTGGACGGCGAATAAAAGCGGAGAAAATAGAGGAAAAAGAAGAACAAGATCGGAGAAGAAATGGAGGGAGTTTCACCTGGGGATGGGGCCTCCTGCTTGAGGTCCAGGTCGTCGCTCGAGGGCCGGTGATCGCCCGAGCTCGTGCAGCGTCACGGAAGGCAGCTGCGACACGGCGGAGATGCCGTGGATCTCGCCGGAGAAGACGCCTGTCTTTGCTCGAAGAGACGGCCAATTGCTGTCACCAATTGAGAGCTCTGAGCTCGGGGGTTTCTCCTGGAGTGGCGGATGCGGATGAAGGTGGCCGGAGGGGGGGTATTTAAAGGGTGAAGGTGACGGCTGGAGTGGGTGAGTGGCGAAGTTGGTGGCTGTCGTGGGGCGAGTGTGGCGGAGATGATGGTGTTTGAGGGAGCTGGCGAGGGAGAGGGACGAGTGGCGATGAACGTGGAGGTGATGGTGGTCGAAGAAGGTGGCTAGAGTGCGGCCAAGAATAGGAAGGGGCAGCCCCTCCCGCAAGGCGGAGATCGTGGGAGAGAGGGTTGCCAGAGGTAGGAGACGAGGTCCTGGCCGTTGGATCTCGTGATCCAACGGCCAGATCGAAGTGCAAAGGGACGTCTGGGATTAGATCAAGGATGCTCAGATGAAGGGTTCTGACGGGGGCCACGTGGCGCGTTGTAGAGCGGTGCGAGCGGATGGTTCAGATAAAAGGGGGGAAGTCGATCTGATGGTCGAGACTCGCTGGAAGGTGGGCGGCTGAGATGAGAGGATCGGGGGCGCGATCGAGCGGCGTAGATGACGCCACGTGGAGGGCTGAGAGTGCGGCGCTAACGGATGGTGGTGATGAGGAGTAGGAGATAATCGGACGGCTGAGGGAGTGAGCGCACGTGGGCACAGAGGGGCCGTTGGATCTGAGGCGTGATCCAACGGTGGGGGGCGAAGGCGGATCAGACAAAGGGCAGCGGGCCGCGTGGCGCAATCAGAGGGCGCCACGTGGCCTGCTGTGAATGGCTGGAAGGGAAAACACGTGTAGAGAGAAGAGGAGGCCGAAATTGGAAAAACTCAAAACATGAAAGTTGTAGATCTTGATGAGATCTACAAGTTTCATGTTGACCAAAGACGGAGATGAGGTCAAATAAGGTACATAAATACAAGGATACATAAATGTACATATGTAGTATACAAAATGACCCAAAAACCCAAGTTCCTCATACAAGCTCCAATTTCAATGCAATTAGTCTCATTTTGAAGGTCTTTTAATACGTAGTATTCTAAGAGTGAGTTGACCTAAGTAGGAGTTTGTATGCGGGCTTTATGTGTGTTTTAATGTACAAGGGTTCTCAGGATATTTGGGCTATTTTTCAAGGGTGATTTTTGGCTTTCTTATTTAAATGCAGATGAGCTGCTAAAATGCATGAATTATGGATGCATGCATGAGTGTTATTTATGCAAGATAAAAGGAAATATGCTTCTATTTTCTCGGGAACAAGGCTCTATTTTTGACTTTTGATGTGATGAATCACAGATTCATCAATTACCAGGACCCTTTTGATTCAGAGTCGTGCCCCTCACTCCTATTGGGGGGATGCGGTTCTAACTACTTGCTATCTGGTCAACCGTATGCCTTCGTCAGTGTTAGGAGAAAAGATCCCGTTCTTGACTGCGTTTCCCGAGAAGGATCTTTTCTCCCTAACACCTCGCGTCTTTGGCTCCGTTACATTTGTTCATCTCTTCTCTCCTGGTCTTGACAAGCTCTCTCCCAGAGCTGTCAAATGCGTTTTTGTGGGTTATTCCAAAGTCCAAAAAGGGTATCGATGTTTTGATCCAGTTAGATGATGGTACCATGTTAGTGCTGATGTCACCTTCTTTGAATCCATTATGTATTTCTCTCCTACAGGTGACAGCCTCACTCATTCAGACGAAGGAGATGATATCTATGTGCCACCTCCACCATCTATTCCATGCTCTACTCTGCCGCCACCACCACCACAGCCTATACCACCACCACCTCCACCACCACTTTCTACTTTTTATCCTCAGGTCTATCAGCGTCGACCCTCTGCTCATGTGCCTCCTCCATCATCCAGCACGCCCGAGGTATGTAATGAACATTTGAGTACTACTAATGGCACGGGTGATTTGCATGCGCAGACAGATGTACAGGGCACAGATGATACTACCACTACTCCAGTTGACGCTCTTGATCTTCCTATTGCCCATAGAAGGAAAAAGCGTGCGCGGACAATGAATCCCAAATATGGGATGGATTTTGCATCACAGGCCTGTTTGGAGCGGTTGTCCCCGGAGTTTCGCAAGTTCGTCCTTGGGTTATCAACAATGGAAATCCCAAGGTCATATCAGGAGGCACTTCAGAGCAGTCCATGGCGTTTGGCTATGGAAGAGGAGATGGCGACATTGCAGTCACGTGGTACGTGGAGTGTTGTGCATCCTCCACCAGGTGCGTCAATAGTCGGAAGCAAATGGGTTTTTACTGTTAAGCATAGGGCAGATGGTACAGTTGATAGATACAAAGCCAGGTTGGTTGCTCGTGGCTTCACCCAAACATATGGGGTGGACTATCAGGAGACGTTTTCTCCAGTAGCCCGTCATTCTACCTTACAGATTCTCATTGCAGTTGCTATTGTCTGTGACTGGCCCCTGTTGCAGTTAGATGTCAAGAACGCTTTCTTATATGGTGACTTGCAGGAAGAGGTCTATATGCAGCAGCCACCAGGGTTTGCTGCTGAGGGGAGTCCAGTATGGTGTGCCGTCTTCATAAGGCCATATATGGCCTGAAGCAGAGTCCACGGGCTTGGTTTCAGAAGCTCTTTGAGTTGATTGAACAGAAGGGCTTCGTCAGATCTACAGCAGATCATACTCTCTTTGTAAAGAGAGACCAGCAAGGTATTGTGATCATCTTAGTGTATGTGGATGATATTGTTATCACTGGTAGTAATAAGCAGGGCATTCAAGCAACCAAGGATTTTCTTAGTGAGCAGTTTGTTACGAAGGATCTGGGTACACTTCGTTACTTTTTGGGATTGGAGTTTGCAAGAAATGAGCAGGGCATGGTAATGACACAGCGGAAGTATGTTACTGATCTGTTATCTGAGACAGGAATGGCAGGATGTAGACCAGCTACTACCCCTATGGATCCTAATGTTAAACTCTATGATGATGACTCTGAGGAGGTGGACAAGAGACGGTATAGAGAGCTCGTGGGGAAGTTGTTATATGTCACTATTACCCGACAATATATATCCTTTGCTGTCAGTAGGGTAAGTCAATTTATGGAGCAACCCAGACAGGCTCACATGAATGCTGTTTTTATGATCTTCAGATATCTCAAATCTTCTCCAGGTGCTGGTCTTCTGTTTAGGAAAGATACCTCTATATCTGTTACAGGTTGTGCTGATGCAGACTATGCTGGGTGTCCTAATGATAGAAAGTCTACTTCAGGTTTTTATTGTATTTGTTGGCAGCTCACCAGTAGCATGGAAGAGTAAGAAACAGACTGTCGTGGCTCGATCCAGTGCAGAGTCAGAATATAGGGCAATGGCCCAAGGTAGTGCTGAGATGATGTAGGTTAAATCGGTTTTGAATGATTTAACTATTGAAGTACCTCTTCCTATGCATCTTAAATGTGATAATCAGGCAGCCTTGTTCATAGCCAATAATCCAGCCTTCCATGAAAGGACAAAACACATTGAAGTGGATTGTCATTATACACGGGACTTAATTCAAAAGGGGCTTATTTCAACTTCTTATGTATCATCAGGAGAGCAGATTGCAGACATATTCACCAAGGCTCTTGCTAGAGGTCCTTTTCATCTATGTTGTTCCAAGCTGAGCATGATAGATATATATGCTCCAACTTGAGGGGGAGTGTTAGAGTAATTATGTTATTTGCTTCTTTTAATTGTCCTTTTTCTGTAATTTACCCATAGAGCTTTTCTCCTATATAAGAGAGCTCTAGGGTTAGATGAAAGTTTATCTTATTCGTTCCCTTCAACACAGAGTACATGAAGATCCTGGTGAAATTTGCCCCATTCAATCCGAAGGAAAGGTGAAGGAAAAGCTCCCGTTTATCCTCGCTCAGTGCTTTTCCTTCTTTCCACAGCTATGTCAAAATGAAATCTCAACTAAATTAACTTGCGGAAAATACGTGCATCGTAATCGTTGCGAGGAGATACTAGATACGGTAAATCAAGAAGAGTGCACTGCAAGGGCCGACTGATCGAACTTGTTCATAAACATTGAACATGTGGTGTATCAAATGCCAGTAACAACAGTATAAACTTCAATCCTAAAGAATTAAAGAATAGAAAAAGAAGGATCAGATCTTGGTTTGGCCAAGCTCCATGTCGTGCCCTGCGGCATTGCCGTTGAACCTGCTCAACAGCTTGAGGTCCTCCTCATCTTGCAACAGCTCATCTCTTGTGGGGAGATTAGCTGCCTTCTTTGCCTGTTTCTCCAACTCCGTTGCCCAGCTGTAGACTACCATGCCAAGGACGGTGAGCAACATGCCGAGGACGTTCTTGACTGTCATTGCCGAGTCGAAGAACATCCAACCCAGAAACAGCACGCACACGGTTTTCATGTGACCCAGGACCTGGAAGGACACAGCTGAGAAGCGGCCTATGCACATGTATTGGCTCGCGTTGCAGAAGACAGCCAGACCGCATGACAGGAGAATGAAAAACTGTCGAAGCAATATGGAGAGGAGCTCATTAGGCATATTTAAACACTATCTATTAATAACAACCTTCAAATCAAGAGTTAAACTAAACTTGGCATTGCTGATTTGCTATTAGCGATATATTCGATTGATATTTGCTGGTTGTAAAGCCAGAATTACGACTTTAATGGACTAAATGCAAATAATTTTATTTTTTTCCAAAAAAAACCAGAGTTAAGTTTACAGGATTAGGATTATTAATCTTATGTGCAAGTCCTTAACCAACTCTCTTGGGAGGCCAAGATTCGCATGAACAGAGAATAAACCTCCAATGGTTGGTGCGAAATTTGTTGAAAATAATCCAGGTTGATTGTACATATCAAAGCAAATTGGAATAAACTTGTGGCGGAAACTTATTGGCATTATCTAAGCATGGCAGCCACCAATTATTTGACATGGTCATCTCTTTTTTTCATAATATGAAAGGGCAACTTGCAGTCCACAGAAAGCCTCTCTGGGTCATACATGATAGGCAGTCATCAGCCATATTCTCAAACTTTTCTTTTAACAACTTGTGATATAATTCTTTTTTTTTTGAACTGCAGTCGACCTAAATTTGGAAAAGTTGAGGACAGCAAGCATAAGAACATAATACAGGCTGTGTTGTGTATAAAGCTTACTGTTGCTCCATAAGAGAAATTGTAGTCTAAGATCCAGATCCTGTTGAGGAAGTTGTCAATGAAAGGGCCAAAAATCAACAGCGACACGGCCTGAACAGGTGCCGTCTTGCTGAGAAGCTCAAAAGAATCAATGCTATATTTCTTTTGGAAGGACCCGATTGTCTGCAACGCAAGAAGAGTTGGTTAGATCTCGTGTTGAATTCATAAAAATTTCCATGTCTGAAGTAAATTGATATATTTAACAAGATAAAAGTTTACTTATTGGCTGCACACCAACTTTTGCTAACGCATCATAGCAAGTTCTCTCTGACGAATTATCAGAACTTGCAGTGATTGTTGGAAATATTAACAAAAAGGCAAATAATAGAGATTGTGAATCTTCTTCATTTCATTACAACATACACGCGTGTAAATATGATATGAAACCAGTGACAAACTGAAGAACATAACAGATCTCCATGTGAATTCCGAGCAGCAATAATACAGTGTCCAGGAGATGAAAGTTCAGAATTAAAATCCAATCCTGCCTGGACGAAAAGAACAACTTAATAATAATAGCAACGGTTTCTCAATACTCACAATCTGTTGCAGAGATGTGCAGAAAACGGCAACACACGCGCAGATGAAGCCCTTCAGATTAATCTGAACATCCGTAACTGTGCAAATCCCCACACCAACTGCCACAATAATCACAGCTGAAATTACTCTCGATGTGTAAGTCTTATTGTTCAGTATCCACTCCATGACACAAACAACAGGTGTGATGCTCAATTTCGAGATCTGCACAACACCAACCAACATACTTTGTCAGATCTGCATAAAATTCTCATAACTCGTAACTAAACTTATCAAATGCAAGAAAAACATAAATATATATAGGATAAGCTTGTTCCGTTTGTTAGATGCCAAGTTCGCTCATCATTTTCATAGATTTCATTGTAAAAACATGGCCTTCTTAATTGAAAATTCACCAAAGACCCTAAATCTTTCGAAAACTCTATTAAATCTGGTCACAGCTGAAATATTTTAGTAAATTCGTGTGCCACAGTAGATCTCACGAACCTCTACATCACAATCAGAAGCAACATATAAATTGTACAATCTGGGAAGTTCACAAACCTGATAAAATCCAACTGAGTTCAGCATGAGACTTAGGTTCATCCCTGTAATAGACATGTTTGCAACAATGGAGAACCACACAAGCTCCCAGAGAGGCACGTGCTTCGACGACGACAACCCGGTCTTGTTCGAGACCCACCCGACGAACGCCGTGGTGGCGAAGTGGAACCCCGTCAGCGTCGTCGCTGCCAATCCAAACACACACACACACACACACATCAGCGCACAGCAAGATCAGATCTTTCCTGCTTAAACTCTCGAATCTCGCAAAACCCAACTCGCAGAACCAAGAAAAGAGGGAGAAGAGGCCGTACCGAATCCAAAGCCGTAGCCTTGGGACGACATGAGCACCTTGTTGGCCATAATTATGCCCACAGAGCTGATGACGTTCATGGCCCACGCGCCGGTGTTGGAGACAAGCGGCTTCTTCGTCGCCTGATCCATCTTTGGCACTTGACCCAACAAACCAACCGGAGCCCTCTTCGCCTGCAGACGGAGCTCTCTCTCTCTCTCTCTCTCTCTCTCTCTCTCTCTCTCGATCCTTCCTTTGGCAGTAGTGAGAAGGGAAAAGACTGGATCTTTATAGGCGAAGGTTGGGGGAGAAAGCACTTGGAAGAGGGGAGGAAGGAGTGGGGGAGTTGAAAAGGGGAAAGAGGCGCGTGTGGAAGAGAGGAGGAGGACTAGTCGTTGTTATGGGAGCGACTCCATTAGGAGCAGTGCTGCCACTTGGGGACTTTGCGAGAAGATGAGAGGAGGTCTGCCTAATTATTCATTGGGGGACATCCCTCCCATCACCTATCAAGATTTTAGATCCAACTCGGCGGCCTGCACTTTTTTTGGGATTTTAATTATCTTTTACCATTATCCCAATTTCTTTCCTTCTCCAATTCGATTCCAACTGTTTCACATTTTGATTTTGAACAGCTCCAAGTTTATTAGACCGAAGAATAATGGAAAGGATAAAAAAGATATATAAAGATATGGCATTATCATGGGTGGAATTAGGAATTTTACGAAAGGAGACAGTATACAACTATTATCTATGCTCAGAAATGGAAAATTTATTGTATTTCATTATATTTTAAATAGAGTTAATCTTTCAATTTTGATATACTTATAATTTAAGTATACTATTGAGGTTATAATTTCAAATATATTATTATTTTCAATAGTGATTTTAAATTTTGATAAATCTAAGAATGTAAGCCGCTATAAATCCGTCCCCAAAAAAGGTTAAACTATCAAGTGAAATTTTGAAATAGAAAAGTTCATGGTTAAAAAGAAATAATAGATTTTTATTTACAAGGAATGCTAGAAGAAAGGAGATATAAATGAACTTGAATATAATTTTATATTGAATTGTACTTAAAATTTTGATAGTTTGAAAGTGAATGGATAAACTTCATAAAAGAAATTAAAATTGGGGGAGGTAAGATTTGAACCATAATCTCTAAAATAATGAAACGTTACTTTACCACTTACCATTAAAAAACTTCACAATCTTTCTTTTAAGGGAAGAAAATTATTGGATATGTGCTAGTTATTTGTATTTTTTGGTGGGAGAAACCGATGATGGATGGATAATGAGGGAAACATTATCCCTCATCTTGACTCTAGGATCAAATTGTTAGTCCGTTTATGGTGGGGTGAGAAATTGGAGGAATAAGCTCCTTATCCTCAAACGAACACCCCATTAATATATTAAGGTTTTTCTTAAAGAATAAGAAAAAAAAGTACCTTGGATTTTTTTAAAAAGCACATACATAGAAAAAAAAGAGAACATAATTTAGAGAGCATCACCAAAAGGAGCGAGAATTTAATGACGTTGGAATGGAAATAAGGCATAATTAATGAGATTAGCTCTTGCGAGAATATAGAATTTGTGTTTTTAGTATTGAAGGCATTTGTTAACTTTGTCAATCATAATCGTGCAATTGGAAAGTTTGAAAACATCACAACCAATGATGGAAACAAGGAAATTAGTTTCTGGTTTGGTCAAGATTGATACGAGAAGGGGTTGATTTCAATACTAGAGATATGGTTGATATCAAGGTTAGAGATAATACAGAAGGTTTTGAGATTTTCTTCAAGTTTTTGAACAGTAATAGTAGAAAATTCGATTGAACTTTTGAAAAAAAAAGGGAGAATATATACAATAAACTACATGTTGAAACTATTGATGGTGATTTGCCAATTTCTATACTTGAATAAGATACCAAATTAGTAGCCTTTTTAGAGAAATTAATCAAGAAAGACATCACATAATCAAAAAGAAGTTGTGAGAGGGGGTTATCTTGGTGAAGATCACATATTATTTATGTTATTTATGTTAATTGAGACAAATGGTTAAGAATGAAAGATGCTCAAAAGGTGAAGCAACTATCACAACCCATAAGTGGAGGGGTTTTGATATTGAACTCCCAAGTAATGGTGTGAAAGTCCTTAGCAAATATCTTTCCAATCAATCATTAACTAATATTGGAAAATCTCAAAAGCCCCAACTAGAGATGCAATCAGGTTAGGTTCGGGGCATGGTTTTAGAACTCGGATCAGACCGGCTAGTCCGACCGATCCAACCTTGGACCAGCTATTTTCCGATCGGTCCAGTTGATTTTTGTATTTCTTTTGAAAAAACATTGAACCGTTATTAAACCGGTTCCAACCGTTTAGACGGAACCGGTCCGACCTTAACGACCGGTTTGAAAAAATCGAGAACGGCTGGATTGGAATTTGACACCTTTTTGGTAACTAAAATTTAATCATGATTAACGCTTAAAACTTTCCTTTATCTATATTAAATTCTCTCCCATCTTAGACATGCGTGATTGACCTTTGCAATTGAAACTAAAAAAGAAAATTAAAAATAAAGAGATAATTGTTCCTCTCCCATAATTTGATTATTCATGCATTCAGTCACGCCACTCATGCCAAAATAAAATCATAAATATCATCTCACTCACGAGTCACGACACTTCATTCCTTAGTCCCACGACAACCTAAGTTCCCAAACATCCAAGCATCGAAGCAAACAGGGACTCTGCTGCTGCGACATCCGGATCAACACGTCCATGTTATCTGATCAAGTCGTCGACATTGTGAGTACCAAAACGAATATACATTATCAATCTCAAATGATAAGTCAGATTTTTATTAGAGAGAATTATGTTATTATGAGATTTTAGAAAAGGATTTTGTTGACGGATAACCATTGTATTTGTTAATACTTAATAATATTGTTAAGTTGAGTACTTAAATTAAGCATGATCATTGATTCATGGATTTAATTTTCAGGCTGAGAAGTAAGAGTATAATTTGGGTTGTGATTTAGCCTAGTTGACTGTATCTATTATTTTGTTCCATTTTAGCAAAAAATAGAATGCGAGATGTATAATGTAAACTATTTTTTTTTGAACAGTTAAACTAGAATATGAAAATTTTAATGAACGGTCAAAGCCTTTTATGTTAGCCATCTACATCAAAAAGATTACTCATTTTGACAGCTTTATATTGAAAACTATAGTGCACACACATTTTTATATGTAATTGGATTACGATGATATATAAATTTTATTTCTAGTCTGTAAAATACTTTTTAAAATATTATAAATCCATCTATTAGAGATGGAAGGGTTACAAGATGTACCAGTATATGTCTAATGTTGCATCGGAATCATTAGATGATATCATAACAAATGTGTGACAAAAAACTGACATTGCATGGCAGTACGCCACCTTGACAGAGAATGGTATAAAGAAATGCATGTATTGTTCCAAGCTATTTCCAGGTCGTGGAATTCACAGGGTGAAAGTGAAGGATAAGGTGAGCTCCTTAAGCGCATCATGGAAGCGTGGGGATCGTATTGTATGCGATTGGAGCGACTAGTCGTACTAGTGCTCGAGACAGCGGAATTTAAAAATTTTCACATGCGATGAAACCACATGATCCAAGAACACTTCTCGGATCGTTTCATCTAAACCACAAACAAGTATTAGGGTTACCTCTTGAAGCGTGGTTGTGATCGAGTCTCAAAATGAAGAGACCTCCTGTCTTAAGTCCTATATGACAGAGGAGATGCTTGCGAGCGCGTAGATGAGACGTGTGCTTCTCGCAATCCATGTTGATGATCCAAGCGATAAATCTCCTGATCTCGTCACACGAGATCCGATGTCTTCTTCACGAGCGAGGCACGCCGAAAGAGATGGAGATCCATGAGCAATCAGTACGACAGCATAACGACGATGCTGCGACAAGAGCGACTCTCTCTAGGTCTCCATGGTGGACGACCATAAGAGAGAGGGAGAGAGATGAAGTTGTCCTGTAGAGAGAAGAGAGCATATGTTTTCAAACTTAAGAAGAGCAAGGGGCGCCCTTCTTTTTATAATATTTTGGGATCTATGGATCTCAATCCATGGACAACACAAATCTAATGGCTCACATTGATTTGTGTTTCTTTTTAATGGATGTGATCTTGTTGCTAAAAACACAACAGTAATTTGCTGTCCTTGAAATAAATTAAATATATTGAAAATCAATTAATATATTTCAATATATAAATCAAAGCAACAAACATGGAACAACTTGGAAGGAAAAACAAGCCTCCTTCTATGTATAGGGTGGACAACCACCAACTTGGAGAGCCCAAGTTGGCCGTCCACTCTATGTATGGAATAGATGCTCTATCATTCCAATTATGTTTAGATCTTATATCTCACATAATATTCCACATAAGCAAAAACTTTTGTTGCAAAATTATTCACTAAATATTTCCAAATTATTTTTGTGAACATTTCAATCATGCCATTTGAAACTTGTGAATCACATTCACAACCCAAAATAAAATGTAAATTACATTTTCAATTTAATGTTTAATGTGAATCCAATTCACATCAACATTTAATTAACAAATGTAGATTACAAATAGCTCTCTCTTATATATTATAAATTACATTATTAATATATATGATTGATATGAATAGTCCTATCTACATTATTCATATCCATGATAATTAAATCACATTTAATCATCTTGGATCTCTATTCTCATGTGCCCAAATAATGTGAATCACATTCACATTATTTACATCTTTGATAATTAAATCACATTTAATTATCTAAGATAACTCTCCTTATAATATGAATCAAATTCATATTATTCATGATAATTGAATCACATTTAATTATCTATTTTCTCAATGCTCGGATATTTATATCAATAATGAAATTATCCTGAACCCTTTCAAGGATAATGCTCTTTCTCCGCGGATACTTGGAGATAAGGACATGGCGATGTATTGTTCCACGTATAGTGACTTGGATATTGAGATCACATCTCAAATCCAGATCTTGCGGACCTCCAATAGACGCTTGATTAAATCAAGACCGCAGATCTAATCTTCTCATTGCATCTGAATCACATTCAGATCAATATCCAATATTTGGACCAAGATCAGATCACTTCTCTACTGAGAGGAGTCACTAAAATCCAGACCCGTTTCATCACTCCTTAGGAATGAAAGCGTGATGGTTATACAATCCTTTATGATCACATCACCCTTAGGCATTCCTAATACATGTACATCCTGCATACTGGAAGACCCCGAATAAATCAGAAGTATAAGATCAATTTTACACTGTCTACTTCAAGGATTTATCATTAAGTTTCTAATTTGATCATTGGGAGTCGGTATCGATCATATACTTTCCAAGAATATATATCATACCTAAGTGTTGATCGTATACTTTCCAAAAGCATATATCAAACCTTACAAATTCAGTCAAGCTTCCAAAGTGAGACAACCACGCGTGGAATTTGATTATTCCCAATATCTCATGAGTGGGCTCATGTCTTCCGGTTCAACAACGAACCTGTATGATCCCTTTGAGAGATCGTATTACTCATATGCCCTTATGTGCACACCAGCGCGTCAGTGTATAGACCTTGATTAGGTCATCAACCTATTGGTCTGCCAAATGTACATACTTAGAAATATAGTAACACAACTGTCTCCGATCAGAGAATGCGTGCCTATATCGTGACAGCACACGACATAGGACTTTGGTTATCTCAATCTCGTTAAGTCAACTCTTTGACCTAACTTATCTAACACCTCCAAATCTCTATTCCTATGCAGAGGATTTGCATCAATATGTCAGTTAGATATCAGCTTTTAGATAAAGGATTGTCATCTCCTTCTCAGGCTGGAGATCCTCTCTTAATAATCATTTAATAGTTCTTGATGAGTCCTCAATCTAACGCTCTAGATATTCATCCAAGCACCAGCATCTATGATTTAATAATTGAATCAACAACTATATGATCATTAAGATGACCATGGTACATAACCCTTGTACTAAGGGACCTATTATGCAAATTAGTTATTCTTCATTTCAGATTAGGGAATGATATTTGCAATAACATTTATTGCAGAATGGTTCGTCGTGGGCTCGTATGTCCAACAATCTCCCACTAGCCCAAATAGCCATTAATAGGCTAATCATTTAAACCCACACTCACGTGACAATCATAGGCTATTTAGGAAAATAGCTAGGTAAGCTGATCAATCACTCTGTTCCCGAGAGACTATACCAAGTTCTTTTTTGGCACTTGCATATCCCCAGTAACAGTGCTCGCATGCAATGCGAATGTTGCATCTTATGCAACCAATTCTCAATTTTGTTAAAGAACCTATAGTATCCTTGACACTACCGCTCAATAATTATCATATTTATTATAACCAGTATTTCCATTATCATTATAAGAATGCCCTTATTTTTGGAGATCTATATCTCCTAAGGTATCCGCATTTAAGACCCTTTTAAATCACCATCTATAAAGTCTTAAGTTCTTGAAGATAACACTTTCAGATCACTATGTCAAAAAAAACTTGTAATCTTTTGAAGATATTGTTATTACTGCAATAAAGTGTTTTATTTCTATAGTAGGATTAATATCATTTTACTACTCCCACTACATGGCAGATATCTGTCTTTTGTACACATCTAGCATACACCTGGTTTCTCGAAATTGATGTACAAGGGCAAGCAGTTTTAGCATTCACACCCTTAACTCTTTGAGGTGCTATCCCTTTTTAGATAGGTCAATACCATATCTTAAGGGAAAGAAGCCTTTCTTGGAATTTTTCAAAAATGGAAATGTCCAAGGTGTACCACTAATGTGATGGTCCCAATGCCCTCTTTCTTTGCTTCTGAACAACTTCAGAACTAAGATCTAAGAGGTATTCTTGAGATCATATCTCAATGTATGGAATAGCCAGTCAATAAAATACTTATTATTATCCTTATGTCATTCTAAATGATTAGGGCATCATCTACATTTAGCACGGTGAACACAATAGTACTCCTACTAAACTTCACATGGTTCATCAAGATTCTATCTGAAACCATAACATTTATGATTTCATCAAATCCAATGTTCCAACTACAAGAAGCTTATTTGAGTCCATAGATGGAGTTTCTTTAGCTTGCACATTTTGCTTTCCTCAACCATGAAGCCCTGGGACTATTTCATGTGAATGTCCTCAGAGAGGTATTCATGGAGGAATGCAATATTGACTTTCATCTTGAAGATGTCAAAGTCAAGTTATGTAACTATAGTTAGCAATATTCTGATGGGTTCAAGTATGGTCACTGAAGAGCAAGTCTCATCGCAAGCGATGTCTTCTCTTCGGTGTGTATCTTGTGGATACGAACCATGCTTTGAAGGTCTCTACCTTCTGATGAATACCCATTCATCACTCTTTATTCTTATATTTTAGCTACAAAAACCTTTGCAAATGCATGTAGATATGTATAAATAGGAATAATTAGCAAAAGCATGCATTGTGTAAAAACCTATAATTAGCATGTTTTTGTGCAAAAATAAAAGAATAAAGATTAAAAAGAAAAAGAGGGAAATATTTAGAATAAATATTGAGCAACCTAACCCAAGGGAGGGCTCAGCATGGGCCTGACCGCATAAAAGCCAAAGTAGAGGGAGATAGGGGCTCTTGTGTAAATATTTATGTAAATAAAATAAATATGTTTTCCTCACCAAAAATACACTTGTAAATACTTGTATATATTTATTTATAAAACCAAAAGAAAAATTAAAAATCAAAAAGATTAAAAATACCCTTTCACCATGTACATAAACCATGCCAATATATTTATTTAACCTTGTAAATAAATAAAGTTATTTTCCAAACTTTTTGTAAATATTCTATGCTAAATATTGTAAATAAATAAAATAAAAAGAATCAAAACAAAAATCAAATAAAAATAACAAAATTAAAAATACAAAAATACATTGTACATATACCTTGTATATAGTTGTACATAACTATTTATTTTACCTATGTATATAAATAATAAAAATAAAATAAAAACACCCTTTTATTCCTTATTTTATACTATAAATAAATAAAATATAAAATAGGAATAAAATTGTACAAAAATAATAATTAAAAATCAAAAATCAAAAACCTACATATTGTATATATACCTATATATAGCTATATAATGTAAATACCTTATTTTTATTTCCAAAAATTAATTAAAAATCACAAAAAATAGAAAAAAATAAAATAAAAATATTTCATGTTTTAAGTTTTTGAAAATTCGGTCATTTTCTGGCCCAAAATAATCAAATAAAAACTCAAAGCTTGGCGGGCTCTGATTGGTCCACGGGGGATTGTTGACCCCCGGTCAACTTCCCCCCCAGGACCACCAGAGCCGGGTCCGTCCTGCCCGACCCATCTTCTCGGACTTTTCCCATGCATACCCGACTCCTTTTTGCCCAAACCCCGGGTCCGGATTGCTCACGTCATACCCGAGAACATCGCCGGAGCCTTCGCCTCGGGATCCGCACGCTACATCGCCCTACCCGCGCCCTTCTTCCCGGACCCGCCAGCATACTTAAGCTCAGCTCCGCCACCCATTTCATGCATCTTTGGCCATTTGCTTCATTCTCCAGTGAGCTCCAGAGAGAGAGAGAGGTGACAGCTCGCGCCTCGACCTGTTGCAGCGAGGAGAGGAGGTGAAAACCATCGATCCGGCGACACACCCGCCGTAGCTCCGCCACCTGGGCGAGCTTCGAGCCTCGGGCAGAGACATCCCTTGAGGCGACGACCGGGAGCTTCCTCAGCTCCGCCACAGTCTATTCCTTCACCCAGGTAACCTCTTAGCTCAGCCATTTCGTCTGATTTCCATTTTCGCCCAATCTTCGCCGTCATCGTATTTCTTCGATTCCTCCCGATTCCGACCACTATCCGATCATCGGGCATAGCCATAGCCCTCACCTTCTTTCCGCGCACCTTCTCCGCCCCTCCGTTCAACCCAGCTCGCACAGGAGCTGGGGTTCGAACCCCTTCGCCGTCGCATCGCCGGGGTTCGCCTGCACCACCGCACCGTCCACTTGCACCACCGCTAACGGGGTCGAGGCAGTTTGCCCTCGACCCAGGAGCTCTTTGGTTGCGTTTTGCAGGTCAATCGAGGGCTGTCTGAGGCCCTCCTACTTGAGAACCGGAGCTTCTCCTCCGCCGGAGTCGACAGAGCTCCCCGGAGCTCCGTTGATTCATCGGAGACGTCCCACAGACGCGGGAGGCTAAGGCGAAGCTTCCTCGATCATCAGAAGCCCCCGCGGAGGCTCGGAGCGCGCGTACTGGGCCGGCGAAGTTCGTCGGCCTCTTGTTCTTCGAGGACCTCCAGCAGCCGTTGGATTGCCCTCCTGCTCCAGTTTTGATCGCCACCGTCCGCTTCAGGAGCCACCAGCAGCGTTAGATCCATCTGAGGAGCGATCTGGACCATCGATGCCCGAGGTTTAGCCACAGTACCTCTCCACCGTTCGATCTCCCACGTGGCGACGCCTGGACCGATCGATCAACCCGAGGGATATCACCGTTGGGCGCCACCCATTTCCAGTCGTTCATCAGCATACGTGGCGCCCATCCGACGGCCAACTTAATAAAGGGTAATTTATCCCTTAGGCCCTTAGCTTTAGCCTTGTTTTATTTCAGTCCTGTAAATATTTTTCGTATTTTATTTACGTTGGTACAATTGCACTTTGGACCCTGTCTTGTTTTCTTATTGCATGTATGCCCCTGTGTGTAGTGTGTCACGTGCTTCGACACGTGTTCTTCTGGGATATTTGCATTGATGCCCTTGTAGTTCTGGATGCTTATGAATGAATGAAAGTTTTTGATTAATTGCATTTATACCCCTGTGCGTGGTTTATTTCCGCATGTGCGACATTTTTTTGGGTAAATTGCAACTAAGGCCCCTGGACTTTTGGTACGTGTTACCAATAAGTCCTCGGGACTTATTTTTGTTACAAATAGGTCCCTGAGTGCCCCAGGCACGCGCTTGGCGCGTGATTTGCTGGGTATTTTGCACCGGAACCCCCAGAACTTTGGGTATTTGCATTCCAGTCCCTGTGCACAGTACCCTCTTGTCATTTTTAAATAAAATATCAAATCACCTCCAAATTCGACGAAAATTTGACACATGGCTCCTGCCATGGTGTAGGATTTTTGTGAATTTTTTAGGACATTTTTTATTTCGTTTGTTATTTTTAAAAATTCAAAAACTATCATTTTTGTTACTGTCTAGATTGAAAACTCAAAAAAAATAAAAACACCTCTAAAAATTCTACAATAACTAGGTACTGTTTAGTTTAGTTTGTTTTATTTTCTAGCCAATTTTGGCTATTTTTCATTGCTTAAAAACCTTAAAAACTTAAAAACCCCAAAAAACCCATAAAAATTCTAATAAATACATTAAAAATCCAAAAACAATAAATCTGGTACCTAAATTTTCCTTATTTCATCTATTTTATAGGAAAATTACCTCCAGGCCTTTTTGAGGTCCTTAGATATTTTATCTAGGGACTTTAGGCTTGGCTGGACAGTACCCCTTGTTTTTGTTACTGTTTGATTTTTAGAAATTAAAATAAATATCAGAAAAATCCCAAAAATTCACTAAAAACATAAAAAATTATAAAACACATAAAAATATTTTTGTTTTAATTTTTGGTTGATTTTTGTGGCTTGAAATAATTTGTTGAAGTGTGATTGTTTTTGTCTTTTTTATTTTCTTTACATATTAAAATTCCAAAAAATATAAAAATACTTAAAAACTACTAAAAAGATTTTATTTCTTTATTTTATTTGTTTTTACTACTTCGTAGGCCTTCGGCCAACCCGTGCTCCTCGAGTTCGACCCTGGGTGCTATACCAGGTTAAACATATAGCAGGACCGCTTTTTCCTTGCTTTGATTGATTTTATTTTTCGCGAGTGGTTCGATTTTTCTTGTTGACCTGAGTCTGAGTGATTGAGGTCACAACGACCTTTTAGACACCTTTGCCTTAGTCATTCAGACGGTCATCAGAATGGCGCCGTTGCCGGGGAGCACGGCTTAGTAGTTGATTTTCTTTTCGTTTTTATTTTCGCGGCTTTTCGCGGCTCTTCCAGAGCTCGCGGCTTTTCGCGGCTTTTGTTCATATTTTCTTTTTGCTTTATTTTGCTTTATTTTCTTTTTCTTTTATTTTTATTTTTGTTTTCTTTTGTGTGTTTATTTTATTTTTGCATTTTTGCATATATACCCTTATTTTTCATTTCCTTTTATTTTTCTTTTATTATTATTTGATTATTGGTTCTGACCACTTTGTTGTCTCTTGCGAGGGCCCGAGGGCCCAGGCGGCTGATTTCGAGAGGCCGGCGCAACCGCGGGATTCGGAGGCGACTCCTTTCTTCGCGGAGCCGCAGGAGAGAGTGAGAGAGAGTTGAGTGGGTGAGGATTAGGGTAGAATTTTGTTTCATTTCATTATTATTGTAATAATACAGGACCTTCTCAGACACTTGGACTCTTCTACCGTAGCGGGTCTGTTTCTCCGAGCACCGGTGTGCTCGAGGGACCCTTAGGACCTTCGCGGTTTTTCGCGGTTTTCACGCGGCTTTCTTTTTCTTTTATTTCTGCCTTTTCTGGTTTTTCACGATTTTTGCTCGAGCCCCGAGACTTAGGAATTTCTGGTGACTGTGCCGTACTTAGTAGGATCCACACACCTAACTGCTTATCTGATCCTATAGATCGTTAATTGGACCTACTTAAAAATCATTAATAAAAATAACCGATTCACTTACCTTCGTAGCCTACATGCCGCAGCCCGTCCTGTAAAGCGCTTACTCCTACCCCCGATTTGTCGGACAGGGGAGGGACGGGACAAGACCGGACTCTTTGGCTTGGAGGTCGGTGACCGGTTAGACGGTTCATCGCTAGAATTGCTCATCTAGGACTCGGTTTTACCGCTGCATCATTTAGGTTAGTTTCTTTTCAGTCTTTAAAATTCTGCGCGGATCATCTTGCATGTAGAGTGCTGGAGACAGGTACGCATTTCTTACTCAGCATGCATCATTGATTTGTCGTGCATCGGCTTTTTCGTCTTCTCCCCCCTGTTTTGGACTTAATAATCAGGAGAACCGAAAAATTCGTTAGGCCGTTTGTTTTCATTTGAAAAAGACTAAAAAGTGAAACCATAAAATTGGGACTGGCTAATATTATTGATCTTAAAATCCGCTCACCCTAAAAACTTTGTCTTGGGGAGAGCAACCTCCTCATTGGATGGTTTGGATGCGCGAAAGAGTGACCCGCACCCTAGGTAGAGCCCCCCGTTGCTAGTCACGACTGATTACCGACTTTTCCGTGCGGGCCAATCGGTTGGGATAGCATCGGATATCCTAATAGGTCACGTAAGCGCTCTGATATTTTGGGTGTTCACCAAATAAAATTGACAACATAATTTGACCGAACTTTCACGGTCTTCAGCTCGCGTTGCGTTGGTGAACCGGGGGTTTGTTTTCTGATCATTATTTTTTCCAGAGCTCATCCGCCTTACTCGCAAGATCAAGATGATGGGTAGACGCTCTCTTAGGCAGCCTCTGGCTGCACCACTTTCGGGCACGTCTGCCTCATCATCTAGGTTGGCTCGCGAGAGCCCAGACCCGCTCTCCGAGCCCGAGTACGACTCCACCCTATTCCCCCTCGACCCCCTTTATATCCTGCCTGAGAGACACGAGCCCGAGGAGAGACTGATTGATTTGACAGCACCTGAGTTGGGCTCGTTTGATTTTGCAGACGTCATGGCCGGAGCCGGCAGTTCAGATGATCACTCCCGTCAGCCCGAGCACTTTGTACTTGACCAGGGAGCGATCAACTCCACCCTGATCGCATCACTTGAGACAGTCCAGCAACAGTTACGCGATCAGGGGGCATTCATGATAGAGATGAGGCGAGAGTTGGAGAGGCTCAGAGCAGAGCGAGACCAGCAGAGCGAGCCTGAGGAGATACCTGATGCAGAGGCACGGGCCGCAGCAGCCGCAGCCGCAGCAGCAGCAGCCGCAGCCGCTGCAGCGGCAGGCGCCGCGGCAGGAGGACCACCACGACCGATGCGGGATTTACACAATCCCGAATCTACTCTGATGCATCACTGGGTAGTGGTGCCGGCGATCGTGGGGGACTTCAAGTTCCCCCCGAACACCTTGCAGATGCTACCCCGCTTCCACGGACTTGCCACTGAGGAGCCCCACCTCCACCTCCAGGAGTTCCTGATGATCTGCAGCACTGTCCACGATCGCCATGTGGACCAGGACACGATCCGGATGATAGCCTTCCCGTTTTCACTAGCAGATAGAGCAGCCACATGGCTGAAGCATCTTGGGAGGTTTGTCTACACCTGGGAGCAGCTCCGCACCGAGTACTTGAACAAGTACTATCCACTTGGGCGGACGAATGCAGCGAGGGCCCTGATCAGCAACTTCTCCATGCTCCCCAATGAGCAGTTTCACGAGGCATGGGAGAGGTTTAGAGAGCTCACGGACAGATGCCCGCACCACGACATCACGAAGTCGAACCTTGTGCAGAGCTTCTTTAGCGGGTTGACACCAGAGCTTCAGGGCCTGGTGAATGCTTCTTGCGGCGGGTCCTATTTCGCCAAGGACCACGACCAGGTCTGGGCCATCTTTGAGGAGATGGCTGAGAACTATATGGTGATGTCTCAGACCAGGTTGTATACTCAGAGACCCCAGCCACAGCAGCCAGGACCCGTGCAGTACCAGCGGATAGCACGGGTCGATGCAGGTTCATCCAGCTCGTCCGCAGTCGCAGCAGCACAGGCAGAGTCGACAGCTGCGGACATGGGCATTATCAGCGAGAAGTTGGACCGCATGGAGCTGATTGAGAAGAAGCAGTGCCAGAGCATCACTCAGATGGAACAGATGGCACAGGTTCTGAACGACATGAAGACCCAGCTCATGTGTCTTCAGGAGGCACAGACGGCTCCTCAGCCCCGTCTTCAGTCGCGAGGCGACTCCGGCAGCAGCGGCAGCTCGTCCCAGCGCTCCAGCACCCCTGTGCAGCCTAGACAGGTTCACCTTGTACAGGCGGAGCTGTACCAGCAGCAGCAGCCCACCTACCAGTCCCCACCATCTCCAGAGATGCAGATGGTGGTCTACCAGCCGGACCAGCCTCTGGCAGTACTCCCGCCAGCCCCCTACGATGCCGAGCCATTGATGGATGTCAACGGGATTTGGTATGACCTCCCCCAGCCTGGGATCCGACGAGACCATCCGGATTCAGGTGGGGGAGTGGTGGTGCCCAGCCCCAACAGCAGCCGTCAGGACAGGGAGGGCAGTACTCCCAGCAGAGAGATCACCAGCAGCCGCAGCAGTAGCCCCCAGCATACCAGCAGCACCAGCCATCATCCTTCGGTCCTCGTCCCTATCATCAGCAGGGACAGTCGTGGAGACGTGAGCAGCAGGCTCACCCAGTTCAGCAGCAGCACCCTTCCTCATACCCCTCTTACCACCAGCAGCAGTTCCAGCAGCCTCACCCTCAGAGAGGCTACCCGTCGGGCTCCCACGAGAGCCCCGCCTTGGATGACATCGCCCGCCTCCTCACAGATCAACAGGCCACATTCAGACGGGAGATGGACGAGTTCCGCCAGGAGATGCGGGACTTGGTGAGAGGGAAAGCCGCCATTCCAGCCCAGATCGAGCCGAATCCGAATAACCTCAAGAGGAAATCTGAGCAGGTATTACACACTGAGTCTGCCACTCCTAGTGACCCATTTTTTGATACATCTTCGGATCTATTTGTTGCTGATTTTGTCACACTTAGGAGCGGTAGGACCCCAGCAGGCGGCGGCGCCTCACCTGAGCTGCACCACGAGGATATTTCAGAGGCGCCACATGAGGAGAAGGAGAGCGGTACTGAGGCCGCCCCAGATGATGACGGTGGTACTGATGCCACCAAGGATGTTGATCCCACCGGCGGTACTGAGGCCGCCGCTTCACCAGATCGAGGAGGTGGTACTGACGCCACCAGGATAGCCGAGCCAGCCCGCGGTACTGAGGCCGCGAGACGTCTACCAGCAGCAACAGCAGAGCCAACCCACGGTGGTACTGAGGCCATCAGTGTTTGTCGTGATAGAGATGTTGTCTTTCCTTCAGTTCATGTACCTCAGAATACTGTTGTGAATAAAGGAAAAGGTTTAGTTTCTTCTGGTCCCACTGTGGTGCATGATGTATGTGTGGATCCGGTCATCGAACCGTCTAGGCCTTTTCCTAGTCCTTCATCTGCGAAGGACCTTGTGATCCCCTTCCCTAGAGCCCTTCAGATGGGGAAGGGGAAGAAAAAAGAAAAAGATCCAAAAAAGAGAGAGCTTGAGGAGTTCAGCCAGAGCATGATAGATCGATTCCACATCCAGCTGACCCTCCAGGAGGCTTTGCAGCACATCCCCCTTCTCCAACGTTCTTTGAGAGACAGGACCACAGTCAGGAGGAGGAGGAGGAACCACACTTCAGAGATACATGTGCTGACCAAAGCCACGTGTTTTGCGATCCAGAACCGTCTGCCAGCCAAGAGGCCAGATTCAGGGGCCCCGTATGTCAGATGCCAGATTAGTGAGCAGAGGTTCGACCGTACTCTTCTAGATAGCGGATCGTCGATCAACCTTCTTCCGGCAGCCCTTCTCGACCGCTTCGAGTTGGGCACTCTTCAACAGAGCAGGACAGTTCTTCAGTTCGCTGATCGATCTGTCAAGAGGCCGAAGGGGTTATTACGAGACGTTATCGTCACGATTCAGGGTCTGAAATTCCCCGTGGACTTCGTAGTGTTGGACATGGAGATCCCTGACTCGGTGACCGATACCCCCATCATCCTTGGTCGTCCATTCTTGGCCACAGCCAAGGCGGTGACCGATCATGATAGCGGGAAGGTGTACTTTCGCGTCGAGGGCGAGAGTATACAAATAGAGACGGTCGAGGACTACAGAGCTAGAGAGAGAGCCCGCTCAGATGCGAGTACAGATTCAGAGCCGCTGACAGACGCAGAGCCAGACATCCACCAGGACTGTGATTTTGTGATCACAGACGATGAGGCAGCTTGGGCAGATCCGGTAGCACAGACCATCCTCTCATATTCAGATACAACTGATGCCGAGATGATAGCAGAGGAGAGTCTGGAGAGCACAGCCCTGGTTCAGGATACCATAGAGGCAGCAGAGCCGGTCCTTGATCGCGACACGGATTTCAGTAATGGTGGTGTTGAGGCCACCTTGCTTTACGGTGGTACTGATGCCACCGCGGTTGATACAGATCCCTCGGATTCAGAGTCTGATTGGGCCGATTGTGATGATCAGATGCCAGACCTGATTCCACCTGAGCCTACAGATGAGGAGGAGGCAGATGCAGAGCAGACCAGAGACAGTGCAGTTGAGCAGTCTTCTTCCGATCCAGTTTGCGAGAGTACGCTTTCACTTTCCCATGCAGATTTGGCAGACTTAGCAGCTTTCACTCAGTTTCTTCCACAGCCAGATTTGCCAGCACCCAGCATTCCAGAGCTGAAGCCGCTCCCTACTTCGCTGAAGTATCGATTCCTTGCGGGCGAGCCAAAGATGTACCCAGTCATCATCTCCGCCGAGTTGACTGGAGATCAAGAATCCCGTTTGATGGGGGTTCTTGAAAAGAACCGCAAAGCGATCGGATGGAGCGTAGCAGATCTCCATGGGATTAGTCCATCAGTGTGCTCCCACCATATCTATCTCGAGGAGGGGGCGAAGCCGTCGCGTGAGTTCCAACGACGACTGAACCCCAACCTGAGAGAGGTCGTGATGAAGGAAATATCAAAATGGTGGAGTGCAGATTTTATTTATCCCATTTCCGACTCCAAGTGGGTCAGCCCCTTGCATGTGGTGCCCAAGAAGACGGGCATCACGACTGTGATCAGTGAGTCGGGAGAGGAGATTGCTACACGAGTACCCACCTCTTGGAGGGTTTGTGTTGACTACAGGAGACTCAACCAAGCCACCAAGAAGGACCATTTCCCCCTACCTTTTATTGACCAGATCATTGAGAGACTGGCAGGGAAGAGCCATTATTGCTTCCTGGATGGGTACTCGAGCTACAACCAAGTGGCCATCGCTCCTGAGGATCAGGAGAAGACCACCTTTACCTGTCCCTTCGGCACATATGCTTTTCGACGCATGCCATTTGGACTATGCAATGCCCCTGTGACTTTTCAGAGGTGCATGCTGTCGATCTTCTCAGACATGGTAGGGGAGTGTTTGGAGGTCTTCATGGACGATTTCTCGGTCTACGGCGACGGATTCGATTCTTGTCTTGACTGCCTAGACCGGGTGCTCCAGCGATGTATTGAGTTTCATTTGGTCTTATCTTGGGAGAAGAGTCACTTCATGGTGACTCAAGGGACGGTGCTTGGCCATATCATCTCCAACAGGGGCATGGAGGTTGATCCAGCCAAGGTTGATGTCATTAGGAAACTCGCACCGCCGTCCAATCTGAGGCAGCTACGGTCATTCCTGGGGCACGTTGGATTTTATAGGAGATTTATTCAGGATTTCAGCAGGATTGCCCGACCGTTGACTGATCTCTTGACGAAAGACACCGAGTTCCTTGTCGATGACAAGTGTCTTTCGTCGTTCGCGACTCTCCAGCAGTGTGTTATTGAGGCTCCTGTCCTCCAGCCGCCTTATTGGTCTCTCCCATTCGAGATCATGATGGACGCCTCCGACTTTGCCGTAGGAGCAGTGCTGGGACAGAGGAGGGATGGAGTTCCATTTGCCATACACTATGCTAGCCGCACATTGGATTCCGCCCAGCGGAATTACACGGTCACAGAGAAGGAGATGCTAGCCGTAGTGTTTGCCCTGGATATGTTCAGATCGTATATCATTGGATCTAGAGTGACTTTGTTTACAGATCACACCTCCATCAGGTACCTCATGGCAAAGAAGGATGCCAAGGCCAGATTGACTAGATGGATCCTTCTACTCCAGGAGTTCGACATTGAGATCAAGGATAAGCCTAGAGTCAAGAATGTAGTGGCGGATCATCTCTCCCGACTAGAGCAGCCTGAGGATTCTGAGCAGATTGACCCTATTAGAGATACCTTCCCAGATGAGGTGATCCTTGCTATCGCCTCACTCCCATGGTACGCCGATATTGTGAACTTTCTCGTTGCTGGGAAAGTCCCACAAGATTGGCCCAGGCAGAGGCTTGAGACCTTCCTCGCGAAGGCCAAGTCCTACCATTGGGAGGATCCCATCCTTTACCACGAAGGAGGGGACAACGTCTGGCGTCGGTGTATTCCTCAGGAGGAACACCATAGCGTCCTCACTTACTGCCACAAGCTTGAGGCAGGAGGACATCATTCTGGGAGGAGAACGGCACAGAAAGTGCTCCAATCCGGCTTGTGGTGGCCTACCCTCTTCAAGGACTCTGATGAGTTCGTGAAGAGGTGTACTGACTGTCAGAGGATGGGCACTTGTGGACAGCGTGATATGATGCCGATGCAGCCCATTCACTTCTGTGAGGTTTTTGACGCATGGGGCATCGATTTCATGGGTCCATTCCCTAAGAGTCAGGGATTTGAGTACATTCTGTTGGCCGTTGATTATGTGAGTCGTTGGGTGGAGGCTACCCCCGCCCGAGCCGCTGATGCGAGGACCGTTTGCAGATTTTTGAGGAAGCACATCATCACGCGGTTCGGGGTTCCACGAGTTCTGATTTCTGATGGGGGATCTCACTTCATCAACGACCAGGTGAAGGCACTTGCTAGCGAGTTCGGCATAGATCATCGTGTTGCTACACCATACCATCCACAGACGAATGGTCTAGCCAAAGTGTCGAATAGGGAGATCAAGACTATTCTGCAGAAAGTCGTCCGCCCTGACCGAAAGGATTGGTCACAGCTTTTGGACTCGGTCTTGTGGGCATATAGGACGTCTTTCAAGACACCTTTGGGCGCATCTCCCTTTCGTCTCGTGTATGGCAAGCCATGCCATTTACCTGTTGAGCTGAGGCACAAGTCACTTTGGGCAGTCACAGATATTTTGATGGATCCAGATGGTATGGGAGACCAGAGAAGGGCAGAGCTAGCTGCCCTGGAGGAGCTTAGAGATGCAGCTTTCTCAAGCAGCCTACATTATAAGGAGAAAGTCAAGGAGTGGCATGATTCTCATATCAGCCACAAACATTTTGAGCTTGGACAGAGAGTATGGCTGTTTGATGCGAGGCTACGATTATTTCCAGGGAAGCTTCAGAGCAAATGGAAAGGACCTTATCTGGTTAGAAAGGTACACGACAACGGTAGCATCGACATACCTGAGTTGTCTTCTGAGAGTACCTTTCGAGTGAACGGCCAGCGGCTCAAGCCATTTCTAGATCATGAGCCGCGGGTCGTTGATCTTGCCCCTATTCATTTTACGTGAGGTGTGGTCTTTGACTCATATCTAATGCATCTCACGCCTGAGTTTCACTGATCTTCCGTTGTATATAGATCCAGATGTCCATATCACTACATTCTTTAGTCCCACATCCCTTCCTTCATCTTGTGATTATGCTGTACTTAGGGTGCACTTTACCCTAAGTATAGGGGGGATGTGAGGCCTTTCGGGTATTTCTTTTGTTTCTGTCTACCCCTGTTTTTGATGCCTATACTTGGGGATATTTCACCCTAAGTATAGGGGGGGTAGACCCTGTACATTCTGCACTCAGGTTTTCCCTTAGTATACAGCCTGCTATACTTAGGATTACTTGATCCTAAGTATAGGGGGGAGACCTGGGTCCCTCTTGACTTTTCATTTCCTTTTTGTATAGCCTTTCTTTTCACTTTCCTATACCTAGCACGAGTTATGTCTTCTCCATCGCTCTTCACTCTGAGGACATCGTTCGAGCTAAGTATAGGGGGGTGTGTATATATTTCATATATACTTTAGCCATAACTCGTACTTTGTGTGAGTGTGTTAATAAATAAAAATGGCTAAAAACCACAAAAATTAAAAATTTTTCATGTACATAATCTTCTTTTATTTGCACATACATAGCTAGTGTACAAATTATTTTTGTAAAAATGATTTCAAAAATCTTTTGTGTAAAGCTTGTGTAAATATTTTATTATCAAAATTATGTATATAGTACAAAATTTTTCCAAAATGTTTTGAAAATCAAAAGTTTGCAAAAATCCTGTGTAAATGTGTGTAAATATCTTTTTGCAAAACTTGCACTTCATGCATCATTTGTTCATGATTTCAAAACATTTTTCAAAAATTTTGCATGATTGTAAACTTTGTGTAAATAAGCATCTTTTTGTACATATGTATATAGTTTTTCTGGATGATAGTTGACATTTAAACTAGCCTGGAATCAAATTGAGAAATGGAGCTTGATTAAGATCTTAATCCACCTAATTTCTAAGAGGAACCTTATAGGACTTAGGTTTAAGGCTTTTCAGGTCCATGGTGACTTAATTCTTTGAGTCCACTAGGCTATGACCACATGTCATCTCAATGAGCCTAAGTAGAGCACTTAACAACAACACATGACTCATATAGATTATGGCTTTACTTGGACACCAGCACTATGCACCGAGCTCTTCACGGATGAGGTGGTGAGGAGGCAGTCTTCCTTGACTTGGGGTAGCATATGAGGGTAGTACTTCTAGGCGGAACCTCTCTTCTTCTTATAGTGAAGGAAGTGTGTCTCAACTTGGTCTGGCTGCCATGAGGTCTAACGACGGGAGTTGTGGGTTGCAATAAAGCTTCAAAAGAGGGATAGTCTACTGGCTCAAGAGGAAAAACTCCTTGTATATATGCTGCACATGTATATGTTGTACAGATGCACTTGAAAAAAAAATGTGCAAAAAGAAAAGAACTCCAAAAAAGTGGTGGGTCTGAGAGAAAATGATAATCCCACCGGAGTATGTATATAGAGTGCAATAAGCAAAGCTTGGTTTCATGATCCACCTGTTGTAGCTTGCAGCAGGGAGACTTGGCTACACTGGTCAAGCTCCCAAGGGTACTTGGCTACACTGGCCTTGACCCATTCTCTTCTTCCCCCTCTTCTTGAGTTGGTTGCACTTGAACTTAGAAGGGAATACCCCGCTCCTCGAGGAAAGAGTGGCCAGATTGAGGTCATAGAGTTACCTTGTTGGGGAGGGTTGTCAAGTTGCCATTTCTGAGGTGGAGAGCTTAGACTTCACATCCACAGGACAAGAAAAGATTCATGGTCTTCAGGGTTTGTGATTGATGACTTGTTCTGATCTGGAGCATTGAGGAGTCTTGGTTATAGATTAGTGGAACTTAGAGGCTGTCGAGTTTTAAGCTTAAGTCTAAGTAAGGTTCCGACACTTTAATAATCCAAAGATCTGATCGAGCTCCATACCCCAATTTAATGAAGGCAAGTTTAATAATCAACCTTGATCCATGTACATCCTCTTTTTCTTTTTCTTTCTTTCTGTTTCACTTCTTTTTCAAATAAGTGTTTGCTAAGGGACTAGCAAAGTTAAGTATAGGGGGGGTGATGAATACCCATTCATCACTCTTTATTCTTATATTTTAGCTACAAAAACCTTTGCAAATGCATGTAGATATGTATAAATAGGAATAATTAGCAAAAGCATGCATTGTGTAAAAACCTATAATTAGCATGTTTTTGTGCAAAAATAAAAGAATAAAGATTAAAAAGAAAAAGAGGGAAATATTTAGAATAAATATTGAGCAACCTAACCCAAGGGAGGGCTCAGCATGGGCCTGACCGCATAAAAGCCAAAGTAGAGGGAGATAGGGGCTCTTGTGTAAATATTTATGTAAATAAAATAAATATGTTTTCCTCACCAAAAATACACTTGTAAATACTTGTATATGTTTATTTATAAAACCAAAAGAAAAATTAAAAATCAAAAAGATTAAAAATACCCTTTCACCATGTACATAAACCATGCCTATATATTTATTTAACCTTGTATATAAATAAAGTTATTTTCCAAACTTTTTGTAAATATTCTATGCTAAATATTGTAAATAAATAAAATAAAAAGAATCAAAACAAAAATCAAATAAAAATAACAAAATTAAAAATACAAAAATACATTGTACATATACCTTGTATATAGTTGTACATAACTATTTATTTTACCTATGTATATAAATAATAAAAAATAAAATAAAAACACCCTTTTATTCCTTATTTTATACTATAAATAAATAAAATATAAAATAGGAATAAAATTGTACAAAAATAATAATTAAAAATCAAAAATCAAAAACCTACATATTGTATATATACCTATATATAGCTATATAATGTAAATACCTTATTTTTATTTCCAAAAATTAATTAAAAATCACAAAAAAATAGAAAAAAATAAAATAAAAATATTTCATGTTTTAAGTTTTTGAAAATTCGGTCATTTTCTGGCCCAAAATAATCAAATAAAAATTCAAAGCTTGGCGGGCTCTGATTGGTCCACGGGGGATTGTTGACCCCCGGTCAACTTCCCCCCCAGGACCACCAGAGCCGGGTCCGTCCTGCCCGACCCATCTTCTCGGACTTTTCCCATGCAGACCCGACTCCTTTTTGCCCAAACCCCGGGTCCAGATTGCTCACGTCATACCCGAGAACCTCGTCGGAGCCTTCGCCTCGGGATCCGCACGCTACATCGCCCTACCCGCGCCCTTCTTCCCGGACCCGCCAGCATACTTAAGCTCAGCTCCGCCACCCATTTCATGCATCTTTGGCCATTTGCTTCATTCTCCAGTGAGCTCCAGAGAGAGAGAGAGGTGACAGCTCGCGCCTCGACCTGTTGCAGCGAGGAGAGGAGGTGAAAACCATCGATCCGGCGACACACCCGCCGTAGCTCCGCCACCTGGGCGAGCTTCGAGCCTTGGGCAGAGACATCCCTTGAGGCGACGACCGGGAGCTTCCTCAGCTCCGCCACAGTCTATTCCTTCACCCAGGTAACCTCTTAGCTCAGCCATTTCGTCTGATTTCCATTTTCGCCCAATCTTCGCCGTCATCATATTTCTTCGATTCCTCCCGATTCCGACCACTATCTGATCATCGGGCATAGCCATAGCCCTCGCCTTCTTTCCGCGCACCTTCTCCGCCCCTCCGTTCAACCCAGCTCGCACAGGAGCTGGGGTTCGAACCCCTTCGCCGTCGCATCGCCGGGGTTCGCCCGCACCACCGTACCGTCCACTTGCACCACCGCTAACGGGGTCGAGGCAGTTTGCCCTCGACCCAGGAGCTCTTTGGTTGCATTTTGCAGGTCAATCGAGGGCTGTCTGAGGCCCTCCTACTTGAGAACCGGAGCTTCTCCTCCGCCGGAGTCGACAGAGCTCCCCGGAGCTCCGTTGATTCATCGGAGACGTCCCACAGACGCGGGAGGCTAAGGCGAAGCTTCCTCGATCATCAGAAGCCCCCGCGGAGGCTCGGAGCGCGCGTACTGGGCCGGCGAAGTTCGTCGGCCTCTTGTTCTTCGAGGACCTCCAGCAGCCGTTGGATTGCCCTCCTGCTCCAGTTTTGATCGCCACCGTCCGCTTCAGGAGCCACCAGCAGCGTTAGATCCATCTGAGGAGCGATCTGGACCATCGATGCCCGAGGTTTAGCCACAGTACCTCTCCACCGTTCGATCTCCCACGTGGCGACGCCTGGACCGATCGATCAACCCGAGGGATATCAGCGTTGGGCGCCACCCATTTCCAACCGTTCATCAGCATACGTGGCGCCCATCCGACGGCCAACTTAATAAAGGGTAATTTATCCCTTAGGCCCTTAGCTTTAGCCTTGTTTTGTTTCAGTCCTGTAAATATTTTTCGTATTTTATTTACGTTGGTACAATTGCACTTTGGACCCTGTCTTGTTTTCTTATTGCATGTATGCCCCTGTGTGTAGTGTGTCACGTGCTTCGACACGTGTTCTTCTGGGATATTTGCATTGATGCCCTTGTAGTTCTGGATGCTTATGAATGAATGAAAGTTTTTAATTAATTGCATTTATACCCCTGTGCGTGGTTTATTTCCGCATGTACGACATTTTTTTGGGTAAATTGCAATTAAGGCCCTTGGACTTTTGGTACGTGTTACCAATAAGTCCTCGGGACTTATTTTTGTTACAAATAGGTCCCTGAGTGCCTCAGGCACGTGCTTGGCGCGTGATTTGCTGGGTATTTTGCACCGGGACCCCCAGAACTTTGGGTAATTGCATTCAAGTCCCTATGCACAGTACCCTCTTGTCATTTTTGAATAAAATATCAAATCACCTCCAAATTCGACGAAAATTTGAAACATAGATCCTGCCATGGTGTAGGATTTTTGTGAATTTTTGAGGACATTTTTGATTTCGTTTGTTATTTTTAAAAATTCAAAAACTATCATTTTTGTTACTGTCTAGATTGAAAACTCAAAAAAAAAAATAAAAACACCTCTAAAAATTCTACAAAAATTAGATACTGTTTAGTTTAGTTTGTTTTATTTTCTAGCCAATTTTGGCTATTTTTCATTGCTTAAAATCCTTAAAAACTTAAAAACCCCAAAAAACCCATAAAAATTCTAATAAATATATTAAAAATCCAAAAACAATAAATCTGGTACCTAAATTTTCCTTATTTCATCTATTTTATAGGAAAATTACCTCCAGGCCTTTTTGAGGTCCTTAGATATTTTATCTAGGGACTTTAGGCTTGGCTGGACAGTACCCCTTGTTTTTATTACTGTTTGATTTTTAGAAATTAAAATAAATATCAGAAAAATCCCAAAAATTCACCAAAAACATAAAAATTATAAAACACATAAAAATATTTTTGTTTTAATTTTTGGTTGATTTTTGTGGCTTGAAATAATTTGTTGAAGTGTGATTGTTTTTGTCTTTCTTATTTTCTTTACATATTAAAAATCCAAAAAAATATAAAAATACTTAAAAACCACTAAAAAGATTTTATTTCTTTATTTTATTTGTTTTTACTACTTCGTAGGCCTTCGGCTAACCCGTGCTCCTAGAGTTCGACCCTGGGTGCTATACCAGGTTAAACATATAGCTGGACTGCTTCTTCCTTGCTTTGATTGATTTTATTTTTCGCGAGTGGTTCGATTTTTCTTGTTGACCCGAGTCTGAGTGATTGAGGTCACAACGACCTTTTAGACACCTTTGCCTTAGTCATTCAGACGGTCATCACCTTCTCATTAGGTTCCCTTTTTCTCTTAAAGATCCTTTTACACCTTAACAGGTTTTACCCATATAGGTGGATCCCTGAGGATCCATGTACAACACTTGTATATGAAGTCTACTTTAGACTTTATTGCTAACATCTATTTTTTCATGTCATGATCTTCAGAAGCTTCATCACATGAAGTAAGATCATCATTAGATTTCTCTGACACATGGAATCCATCTTCAAACTCATTTGAAGAGGCATTAGTGTTTTATCTTTAATTATCTTTTAGTTTTCGATTTCAGGAGCTTCGTTATCGTCTCAAGATTAAACGAGTTCCTTCACTTCATTTTCATCTTGATTCTCAAGAGTATCATCATCTAAGAATCACATTCTTAGAGATGAGATCTTTTAAGAATCTCAAGGTCATAAAGTAGGTATCCAATACCATTCTTTATTTTCCTGATGAAGTAGCACCCTCAAGTGCTGAATTCCAGCTTACTTGCTTGGAACCTTATTGAGGATATATATTGTAGTCTCTACTCCATATACACCTTGGAAATTAAGAGGTAATCATGTTAAGATTCATCATTGATCAAATCATGTCACACATGATACAATTGTATCTCCCTACAACTCTCTTGAGTTTACGTGCATTAGAAGGATTGAGATAGGAATGATATTCATATCTCCATAAGGTATTTCTTTGAATTCATGTAATAGGTACAAGTTATCTAGGTTAGATCAAATTCATTTCATCTTCCTTCAAACTTTAGTTCTAAACCAAAATTGTGAAATCTTTAAATATTTCAAAGCTTTCTTATGTAAAGGGAAGAAATCTCATATCAAAAAATAATCATCAAATGATATCACATGTCATCAATGTTTATAATGATACAAATGATCCATATACATCAATATGTATGAGATCTTGAATACCTCGGCATCTAACACCATTCCCAAAGAAGGGTATATTGGACATTTTCTGCTCTTGAATACAATATTCACAAGTATGTAAGATTTGACATTTTTAGACACTCTAAAGTTTCATCTCTTACTTATCTATTAATCTCATCAATAGACTTAAGTCCAAGAGTCGATGCCAGATCGTTATCAAATGATCTTCATCCTCCTATTGATCTTATAAAGTTTAATTTTAGGTATTAGAAATGTTAATGAGCCATTCACTAATTTTCTAATTTAGTAGAGTCCACTAGATGTTAGATTACTATCTGAGACATCCATCACAACTATTTATGATAGGTCTATTTCAGAATTCATGTTTATTCCAATATTTAGAAATAAACAATGAGTGTATTCTAATATCTAGGTCATAGAGACATTCTCTAAGACTAAGGGCTCTCCCACTGAAAATAACAAGTCTATCTATCCAATAGAGATTGTTGCGACAATTGCTTCAATAACCATGTGGATGACTATTAAACCTTATGATCAAATTTTCTATTCTTCTAAAATATATGCAACCAATTGCAAGTGTATTTAAAAGAATGAGATACAATTATAAGACTTTGATCTTATCAAATAAGAAAGTCAATTTCAATGATTAAATGTAGATACAGATTATTCTGATGCACTATCCGGGTCCTTCTCTAAGAATCCTAGATAGATTAGATAGTCACAATATCAATATATCGGGTTATTGCAGTATTGGGATTTATCCAACTCTTTGGATGTCATATGGAAGTCACAGAAGTATAGTCAACTCTTTGACTTTCCTTCTTACTTGGGTCCGACGCATGCTTCCACTGCGCTCCTTTTATCTATAAACAACCATTGCTCAAGATAAAGATCTCTTATGTTGAAATCAAAAGATTTCAATATAAGAGTATTTCAACATTTATATATGGTTTATTCAATTCATACAATATAAACATTATGAAGCTTCATGAATGACTTGAGTATAGACAGTAGAATGATGACATTTATCACATCTACATACATCTTAACTCTTAAAGACTTAGGTTCAGGTAGGTACTCAAATATTTTTGAATACATCATCTCTTATAGAGCCACCATTCTACATGATGCAGTGAACCATGTCATTCATGATTAAATGTCGAGGGCACACATGCATGCCAAAACATCTTCTTAGATTTTATAAGGATTATTCGACAATTACGATCATCATCGACATGTCACTTCCAAAGTATATTCGATGAGATCAAGACTATGAGACATACGAACCTTAGGGTTGTACTCATATTGTCTATTTAATTGTTATTCCTCATTATTATGAGGAAACTTGCACATTATAACCACATACATTATGTGTTCAACTGCAAGTATAATATCTTGATCATGAATACAATCCATGATATTATACTGGTTAATATTGAGTATAGTATTGAATGGGTTTAATGAAGGATTATCTGAAATAAGAAATTTGCATAAATATATATAACTTTGATTTAGGAAATTTTATATCAAAGCTGTCTTGCCTTGTCAACACTGAAAGTTCATTCTCTTAATCACTTTCAATGTAACAGATATACTTACCCTCATATCTCAGCAAGATCTGGGATCTCCTTCCTTATCTTTGTCACATCCCAATAATATCAGAACATGTAACTCAGATAAAAAGAAGCGGGAACATATTCTGCCTTGCAAGTTCAACTTGCATTCCCAATTTGGTCTTTAACATCCGGACCCACCACCCCTAAGGTGACGTTGACCCGTCATTAATTGAACCAACCGTCATAAGGAATACAACCCGCTATGCGCAATCCAATATCGCTGCAATAATATGAGGACCCAATATTGGGGTCACTACGCATACGTTCTTACTCTTTCGAGAAGTGAAGAGCCCGATCTGGATGCACTTGCATACAGGGGATGTCACTTCGGACAAGCGTCTCCTACATACAATACCTGGTGACGGAACCCTTCGCCTTGACGGGAGACCATGGATGTCACTTATGTGATCCTCCATATCATATTCAAATTCTAATTAATCATTATGAATCATATTCGTTACGATTAATTCTTACAAGGGAAATAACAACTCTATTCATAGTAGAGTGTTTTAATTTTTAATTGGATTCCAATTAATCTAATCATATTAAATTAATGATCCAATTAATGTCCAACAATTTTTTTAATTGTTATTTGAAATATGGTATTATCTCAAATACGTATTATTTTGAATTTTAATAATTAGAAAAATACACCGTGATCTCTCCTGCATTATCCCATCCCTACCCGTTGTCATGGCCAGTATCGACGGGAGTTGGATAGACCGCACACTGTGCAACCTGCTACCCCAACACTCCCTGACTAGACACCATATCTACCTCGGGAAAGGATAATACCAAGTTGATCATTGTGTACTTGAAATGATAATCAATTCTTCAACCAAAGTTATACCACATATAATAATAATCAAAATATTTTTTATTAACATTATAAGGAGATTTGCTAAATAAATCTCCAATTCTATTCAAGTAACTTTGTTTGTTGGAAAATAGATTGAGTAACCAATTGTGATCTAGATCATATATAATCAATTATTAGTTAAAGCAATGTCATTTAAGAAAATGATTATCATCAAATATTTTACAAATATTTATCCATAATTATTCCATGAAATTAAATCATTTAATTTCACTAATTAATTAAATGACAATCACAAGTTTCTTGATTAGGAAAGTAATTTCCAGCAGTGACCCTCACTTACTAAAATTAGTATATCTCAATCAATTTAAATTCAAATTAAGTAAAGTAAGTTTTCAAACTTTGCTAATTTGATTTACAACAGAATTTAAGTGATTTGTACGTATTTCTAGGTGTTTTAAAATAGTAATTAGCTCCTTAATTATGCCATGATTTGCAGTCCCCGAAACAGTGGATACACGTTCACTAAAATGATCATAACTTGAGCAAACATATTCGAAATCACGCAAATTCAAATTTCACAGTTTCCTTATTTAATGGGGAACATAATACAAGTGCTTATTTCGTGTTTATAAATTTTAAACGGGGATGAAATTATTCACTAAAGAGAGATGCGAAAATAAAATACGATAAAAACTTTCGCAAACCCTAATGAACCCAAGTCTTCCTAGGTTTATGGATCGTACTTGAAACCTCCGACCTAAGGCTCTGATACCACTTGAGGGATATGGTGAGATCCTTAAGCGTATCATGGAAGTGTGAGGATTGCATCGTATGCGGTCGAGAGTGACTAGTCGTACTAGTTGCTCGAGGCAGCAGGATTTAAAAATTTTCACATGCGATGAAACCACATGTTCCAAGAACACTTCTCGGATCATTTCATCTAAACTACAAATAAATATTAGGGTTACCTCTTGAAGCGTGGTTGCGATCGAGTCTCTAAACAAAGAGACATCCTGTCTCAAGTTCGATTCGACGGAGGAGACGCTTGCGAGCGCGTGGATGAGACGTATAGTTCTCACAATCCATGTTGATGATCCAAGCGGCAAATCTCCTGATTCCGTCACATGAGATCCGACGTCTTCTTCACAAGAGAGGTGCACCGAAGAAGACGTAGATCTATGAGCAATCAGTACGGTAGCATAACGACGACGTTGCGACGGGAGCGACTCTCTCTAGGTCTCTATGGTGGACGGCCATAAGAGAGAGGGAGAGATATGAAGTTGACATGTAAATAGAATGAGAGAGAGCGAGAGAGAGCGTATGTTGTCAAACTTAAGAAGAGCAAGGGTGCCCTTCTATTTATAATATTTCAGGATCCATGGATCTCAATCCATGGACAACACAAATCCAATGGCACACATTGATTTGTGTTTCTTTTTAATGGCTATGATCTTGTTGCTAAAAACATAACAATAATTTATTGTCATTGAAATAAATTAAATATAATGAAAATTAATCGATATTTCAATATATAAATCAAACCAACAAACATGGTACAACTTGGAAGGAAAAACAAGCCTCCTTCCATGTATAGGGTGGACGACCACCAACTTTGAGAGCCTAAGTTGACCGTCCACTCTATGAATGAAATGGATGCTCTTTCATTCCAATTATGTTTAGATCTCATATCTAATATAATATTCCACATAAGTAACAACTTTTGCTATAAAATTATTCACCAAAATAATTCCAAATTATTTTTGTGAACATTTCAATCATGTCATTGGAAACTTGTGAATCACATTCACAATCCAAAATAAAATGTTAATTACATTTTCAATTTAATGTTCAATGTGAATCAAATTCACATCAACAATTAATTAACAAATGTAGATTACAAATAGCTCTCTCTTATATATTATAAATCACATTTATAATATATATGATTAATATGGATAGTCCTATCGATACATATCCATGATAATTAAATCACATTTAATCATCTTAGATCTATATTCTCATGTGCTCAAATAATGTGAATTACATTCACATTATTTATATCTTTGATAATTAAATCACATTTAATTATCTAAGATAACTCTCCTTATAATATGAATCAAATTCATATTATTCATGATAATTAAATCATATTTAATTATGCATTTTCTCAATGTTCGGATACTTATATCAACAATGAAATTATCTTGAACTCTTTCAAGGATAATGCGCTTTCTCCGCGGATACTTGGAGATAATGACAGGGCGATTATATTGTTCTACGTATAATGACTTTGATATTGAGATCTCATCTCAAATCCGGATCTTGTGGACCTCCCATAGATGCTTGATTAAATCAAGACCGTAGATCTAATCTTCTCATTGCATCTGAATCACATTCAGATCAATATCCAACATTTGGACCAAGATCAGATCACTTCTCTATTGAGAGGAGTCACTAAAATCCAGACCTGTTTAATCACTCCATAGGAATGGAAGCGTCATGGTTATACAATCATTTATGATCACATCACCCTCAAGCATTCCTAATACCTGTACATCCTGCATACTAGAAGACCCAAAACAAACCAGAAGTATACGATCAGTTTTACACTCTCTACTTCAAGGATTTATCATTAAGTTTCTAATTTGATCATTGGGAGTCGATATCAATCATATACTTTCCAAAAGCATATATCATACCTAGGTGTTGATCATATACTTTCCAAAAGCATATATCAAACCTTACAAATTCAGTCAAGCTTCCAAAGCGAGACGATCATGCACAGAATTTGATTCTTCCCAATATCTCATGAGTGAGCTCATGTCTTCCGGTTCAACAATGAACATGTATGATCCCTTTGAGAGATTGTATTACTCATATGCCCTTATATGCACACCATCACACCGGTGTATAGACCTTGATTAGGTCATCAACCTATTGGTCTGCCAAATGCACATACTCCGAAATATAGTAACACATCTGTCTCCGATCAGAGGATGCGTGCGTATATCGTGACAGAATATGACATAGGATTTTGGTTATCTCGATCTCGTTAAGTCAACTCTTTGACCTAACTTATCTAACACCTCCGAATCTCTATTCCTATGTAGAGGACCTACATTAAGAGGTCGGTTAGATATCAGCCTTTAGAGAAAGGATTGCCATCTCCTTCTCAGGCTGGAGATCCTCTCTTAATAATCATTTGACGATGCTTAATGAGTCCTCAATCTAACGCTTTAGATATTCATCCAATCACCATCATCTATGATTCAATAATTGAATCAACACCTGTATGTTCATTAAGATGACCATGGTACATAATCTTAATTATACTAAGGGACCTATTATGCAAACTAGTTATTCTTCATTTCAGATCAGGGAATGATATTTGCAATAACATTTATTGCAGAATGGATCGTCATGGGCTCACATGTCCAATAGAAAGGACATTTAGCTAAGAAGAGGGGCTTGGTTGCACCTCGTACAAAGGTGATAAATCATGTCCAATTTCAGATGGAGACTAATCTTGATGAATATAAATTTGAAAAAATGAAGAGAACTTCTACATCTTCTTGTAATTATTTTAGTGTGGAAGAGTTGGATATTTTCAAAAGACAAATTTAGCTGGAGATCCCACTTTAAAGGTTATTAAGTCCACGTTTTTCCCCATCAAGCACCACATTAGGGTCAAATCAGAGTGAAATAGTGCTTCAAAGGAAAGACGAAGTTGAAAAAGTTGATATGCTAGTTGCTGGTTGGTTGTACGACGCATAAATTCCATTTAATGTTATTTCTCTTCCTAATTTTCAGATGATGATTGACGGGATTGCATCCATTGTATTTGGACATAAGGCACCAACATCACATGCAGTTCATGAACCTCTGATGAAGAAAATAATTATTGAGCTAAAGGTCCATGTGGAAACACATATGAGGATTTGGAAGATGAGTGGGTGCACTATAATGGGAGGTGGTTGGACAGATAGAAGGCAACACACATTAATAATTTTTTTGATTTATTCTACTGCTGATACTATATTTTGAAATCCGTTAATGCTTCTTAACATTCAAAAATAGCAGGATTATTGTTTTAACTTTTCAAAGATTGTGTGGACTATGTTGGATATGAGAATGTGGCCCACTTCGTAACAGATAATGCTGCAAATTACAAGGTGTGCGTAAAACGTTGAAAAGACAATACGGTAATATTTTTTGGAGTCCTTGCATTGCACATTGCTTGGATTTGATCTTGAAAATTTTAATCAGATTCTAAGAGTAAAAGAGGTAATTGAAGCTGCATGGAGGACTACAAAATTTATTTACAGCCATAATTTTCTTCTTCAGTTAATGCAAAAATTTTGTAATTCTGGGATTATTCGCCCTGCAGCTACTAGGTTTGCAACTGACTTTTTGATAGTGCAAAGTCTTCTTGATAAAAAAAGGATGGTCTAGTTTCAATAGTTACATCAAAGGAATGGGTTGATCATAAACTTTCTAAAACGTCAATGGGGAAAGAACTTTATGAGATGGTACTTAACACATCATTTTGGAATGAAAGTGCAATAGTTGTTGGTATATTTGCACCAGTTGTAAAGGTATTGCACATTGTAGATAGTAACGAGAAGCTGTCTACGGGATTCATTTATGAGGCTATGAGAAGAATATGAGAAGCTATTAAAGAAATATTTTATGAAAATTCATCTGAATACAAGCCTTACATTGATATTTTTGATGACAAGTGGGATAGACAACTTGGTCATTCGCTACATAAAGCAGGATTACTTTTAAATTCAGAATTCTTTTATAAGGATGACAATATATCCTTAGACCATTACATTATGACAGGCTTTCGTGATGTAATAGAAACCTTATTCTACAATGACGAAGAGAAAATTGGTTGCATCAATGCGGAGTTCTCATTATACAGGGATGCGATGGGTGACTTTGGTCGTGCATCTACTATTCGAAATCGTGCAAAAATGGCTCCAGGTATTCAATGATGATATTTTTCAACTTCATTAATGAATATGCAACTTAATATTTTTATTTTTAAGCTGAATGGTGGAAAATGTATGGTGGAGCAACTCCTCCACTACAAGCATTGTCCATCAAAGTTCTTAGCCAAACATGTTCAACATCTGCACGTGAGCTTAACTGGAGTCTTTTTAAGTGGATTCATACTTTAAGAAGAAGCAAATTAAGTCACAAAAGGTTGAATGGGTTGGCTTTCATCAATGCCAATCGACGTCTTAGGTTTGACTTTGATCTTATTTAAAATTTAGATATATAATAATAACTAGTTCAATATATAAAATTATGTATTGTAGAAGTAACAATCTTTCTTTTCTAGAAGAAAAAATGAAAGTAATAAAATATCAGACATGGTATCTTTACAAGATATGGATTTATATAATGATTGGGCGGAAGAACCAAATACTGATACAATCTCTATGGACGACTTGGATGCTTGGATTGATGATCCTGATGATCATATATCAACGTCGCTTGCAACTTAATGAGGTATACACATAGAAAATGAAAATCAACATAGTTGCTTATTATTTTAGATTTTGTACAAATTGAAAATATATTTATTCATATATTTTCTTGTAGATATAGGCACTTTGGACATCAAGATACGAGTGAAGATGTGAAAGTTCGTCTGAAGAAGAATTTTGGAATGAATTATGGCATCACTACTTTTAATAGCAACAACTTCAGGAACTGTATTTATTTGTTTTATGAAGCTTTTATCTGAATGAGTGATCTTGATTTTTAAGTAACATGATAAATCTTGTTATATAATGTGAACTTATTGAATGAGAGCACATTCGACTATATATGTATCTTGTAATTAAAATAATAAGGTTGCTTTTGCATGATTTATGGAACTGGTCCAACCAGTTTGACCTTTATAAAATGACCAGTCCGATTTTTTCTCAACTTGTATGAAACCTGATGTCATGCTGACATCATCACCGGTTCGAACCAGTGTTAAACTGATCAAATCAAAATAAATATAAAATTGGTTCAATACCCGATTTGGGTTTTTAAACCTCAGTTTGGGACAAGCACAGAAACTACTATACTTTACCCATTGTAAGACTAGTATTCAAGATGATGTATCCAATGCATACCCATATTCAATGATAAACTAACAAACGTACAATATATTTTCACATAAAATCTCAAAATAAACTTTCATATAATCAAATCACCATTAATCCAACTTAGAATTAATCTTAATCATGACATGGATTATTAAATGGCATCTAAGATGTACAATACATAAGGGTTCTAAAAACAATATGATGGATCATTTGAGAATGCATAGTTTGCGAGCAAAACATAACATGCAACATCTATATGAAGAGACAAAGAGATGTAATATTTTGAGTATGTTGTAAACTTATAGAAATTTAGTATTAGTCACTGTGAATTCTCCATGAGTTGAATTGTATAATTGGATCATTGCAACCACAAATCTCAAACAAATAAACATATTAAGTATCATTAATTGATCACGATATAACAAATAAACGAGGAAATTACAAGTGACACGGTGATTTATTGTGGAAATCCTTCCAGTTGAAAACCGCGACCTCAGTCTCCCGACTCATGCTTTAACCTGATCGAACCCTAATGTTTTAGTAAACCTAGATTCTTTTCACATGAAATCCAACCACATTACAAGTTGTTTCACGTGGACAACTCTTACCATAGACTTGAGTTAATTTCATGGTCAACTTTAACTGTGCGTACAAAATACAAACTCCTATAATCTTAAATACAAAATAAGTTAATCAAAGAAATTTGAGGTATATGGAGTGTGATCTTTCAAAGATAGGAGCATGGTTGTAAGATGAAATGTCATATCTCCAAATCACAATGTGTAAAGTTGCTCTGAATTTCATCTCTAGTATTTTAAATGAAGAGTTTAAGCATGTGCAATGTAAAAAACTTAGTGTATGTGCTAAGATAGCTTAGGGTCCTATTATAAGTTAACAAGGGATAAATAACTATTAGAATAGAGTTAACCGAGTTAGGTGGGAATCGTGATATGGAATAACTAGTAGAAAGATTATATCATTTAACTAACAAAATAGTCAACTGGACAAACATGTCAGACAGTAGAAAAGCACAATATGAATTAGGTCAGGAGGAGGAGTGGTCAACTGAACCTTTAAGTGACCTTGGAAATGGGGATAAACATTTCAAAATATGAATGTTGTTAACTATAAATAACTAACTAGGCAAAATCCTTAGTCGAATGAAAAATAGAATCCATAATCATGTTATGGGAAAGTGGATTTAATCGATTGGAATAAATAATTAGTATAATGAGAGTGTAATTTGTCAATTACTATGAATGTTAGCTGGTTAAAAATATTGTTGAACCTATTTTCTAAAATGCACATATGATGCAATGATTTTGAAGTTCTTTTAACACTATCAATGAAAGAAACAAGTACATTACTCAATTAAACAAAAGTCTGTAACTTGTCTTAAACTTGAGCTCCTTTGAGTTTGAGACTGAGTTCCAATATTTTGCATGCTTTGAGTTTGTTTCTTCCTTGAGCTTAATCTTCATAGCTCGAGCTTTGTAAGCTTGAACTTCTTCTTGATCCAATAACTTCCTTGAAATGACCTAACTTTAGGCTAAATGGTCATTTTATCATAAAACATGCATGCTTATGCACAACCTACAATCTCCATAACTTTTGATGATGGCAAAATAGTTTGTGTTTACAAAATATAATGTACGCACATTAAACTATTTTAATTTTTTTTGGAAATACTTATCTTTCCATTTACTCTTCTCTTTTTTTGAAATACCCAAAGTTAATTAACCTCCAAAACTAAGAGATCTAAGATGATAGATAGGCACTGGGTCTAGGGGTCACTAGGGTTTTGGTCGTTGGGGTATCCTGATGATAGGGTTATGTTTATTCAAAGAAACTAGAGGCGGTTCAGGTTTGGATGAGTTCATCGGGATCAGGTTGGTTGGTGAACTGTTAAATGAAGATGTGGAAGATTGGTCGCCAGGTACGGATCATGGAGTGAGTGTGTATAGATATCAGGTCCACATTTTGGATTTGACATACAGAGAGAGGGGGGAGGAGAGGAGGGAAGAGGAAGAAGGGGTTGTTGACCAGAGAGGTCAATACCCTAGAATATCTCAACCAATGGGCTTCGAGCAAATTGCTGATGTGGACAAGGTTGGTCAACTCTATTGACCAATCTCTAATATGCATAATATACACTGCATACATATATAATGCATATACTGCATACTAATAAAAATGAAAGACAAGAAGTTTGAATATGATATGTAACTCATATGTAAATTATAATTCAGGCAAATCTCCAAAACGTAGGTATATTTTACTATGAATAATAATATTTATTTATCTCCTCAACATTGTATATAGATATTCTAATTTAATATTTTTATTGATTTTAAGCATAATTTAATATTTACAATCATATTTTTTATGATTTTATTTTCATGTCTTAATAAATACAGATTTGTTCATGATATTTTAGACTTGTATTATATCTTCTTTATTTACTCTAATTAAATAATATCACTTTAATCTTTATTATTATTTTATTTAAATTATATACTATGTAGACAACAATATAAAAACACAAGTTAGTATAATAATAAAATATAGGCATCAGTTAAAATTGGTGAACAATATCATATACTATATATGTCCCAAAACTGAACATTTGCATATTAGTTTTGATTTTAAAGAAACTACTTTCATTAGATAGATAATTTTATAATTTAAATTTTAAATTGAATTCGATCAATTTGGAATTCATATGTAGTGGAAATTCAACCGAGAAGTTGAAATTTATGACTTTTTTGGTTCAAGATCAATATGTATCTACTCAAGGTAGAAATTATTTTATATTTTTATAATTTTCTTTTTTTTATTTTTATATACATGTTAAAAAAAGAATTACATCAATCTAAGTTAATATAGATTTTACATAATTTTGAAAATTGTACAATAATACAAGTTAGTTTAAGCATTATTCATATATAGATTAGTTCTTTTTTTTTGTTTTCTTGTGATTGTCCTATCTCTCCCTACTTTATTTTTAGTTGATAGGTCATGTATGGTCTTTGTCTTTGGGATTAGGGTCAAGTCTGTATACACACACACACATATTTACATCCTTTCTTTTTCTTTTCTTCATTTACTCTTATATTTTATGAAAAAAAGTGTTAAAAACACATTTTTATTTGTGAGCATGTTTTCAGTAAGAAATGAAATTTAATGCATATTTGCATGTGTTCTACTTCAGAACTTTAGATAAAATGAAAGAATAAAGGATATGAATCAAGAATTTATATAGTAACATATTGATCTCAATTAACACAAATAATAAGTAAATATTATCAATTATATCAACCAAAGTGACATCGATGATCACTCATTTTTAATGGTAGATGCAAGTTGGAATTTGAATTTAAGAAGAGATCGGTTAGATCTTCAAAGTGATTAATCATTTGTCTTCTAGAGGATCTAAGACATAACGTAAAAGTGATCGATCATGATCTTTAACGTGATCCATCATTTACTAATAATAAGCAAAGTGATAGATCATGGCTTTATGAGTTATCGATCAGAATTTGGTAGCGAGTGAAAGTGATCGATCATGGCTATCCGAGTGATTGATCATACTTGGTCAAATTGTAAACAAGGCTTGAATTGAAGTCATGATCTTGTGAAAGCTTATACAAGTATATCAATATATTTCTACCACTATGGGTTCAAGTAGTCTCAATGAATCAATTGAATAAAATGTAAATACACTGCTCATCACGGTATGTAGTCATATTGATTTCTGTTAGTTCCTACAATAGATAATAAAATAATATTATGAAGGACTAACAATAAATGTGTGTTTTTCATTATAACAACAAACCAATTGACTAAATAAGTTATAAAACAATCTTCGGATACAAAGAACTAACACGGGTGATCACCTTTAATAAACTCTAGTATGCATGAAATTAGTTAGAGAATTGTAGCATTCATTTACCAGTTAAAAATAAAAAAGATTTGCATAGGTGTTAAATAAAAATTCAATCCTTGATCGAATATTTGATTATAGTGGAAATAGATATAGATTAGTTGTTTAGTATTCTATTGAATGAAAAAGAAATTAAGTGAATCCGGTATAATCAATCAAACTTGGATGTATACATTCTTCAATCAAGGCATATTTATTATTTAAATCTATCTTGATTAAGAATTTGAACATTCATCTGATCTTGCTCATTATGAAAATTTAGGAGTATATTTTTTGGAAGTTATTCCACCACATAGAAAAGAAATCAATAATTCCCACGGTCACATTATCGTGAATAAATAATAAGAAAACGTAACTATATATAAATATATATTTATTGATACAAGGTAATTATTGAGATCAATTATCTATCAAGGTTTTAACCCTTGATTTAGGTTATCATCGTAACAATTTAGAACTATATTATATTTTTTACCAACTAAAAAAGAACTCAATAAAATCTAATGGTTACATCATCATAAATAATTATTTGAACACATATATACCTATTCTTTGACAAATGTAAACTATTTGCTACAAGTATTTCACACACAATTGAATATATCCATACAATTATAATATTAGTTGAAAATGATGAACAACAATGAATAATTTGATAATCAGTTGGAGATGAGATCTATCAATGAATAACATTGGAAAAAAGATGATGTTTTGAAGGTTAAAGAGGGATGTGGAATTGTTTTCTATGCTCCAGAAAACCTGAAACTTTGGAACCTCTTCCCATGCCTTTGAACATCAACTTGGACGTGGAAGATGATGGTTATGATCGTATAAAAGTCACATAAGTAGGAACTAATTTAAGGCCAAGGCATCTTTCTAGTGATATATTTTCTATAGGGTTATCTTAATTTTCTTCCAAAAAATTGATCATACTTATTTTTATAATTCAAAACGCAAAAATTCTTCATCTTTATTAATTGATAACTGATTAAAAATCCAATTTTGTCTAACCCATTCAACTTACAACGTTATTTAAGTAATGTTTCAAACTTCAATACATGTAAATAACATTGAGTTTGAGTTTTGTAACCTAAACCCAATTGCTAATTGTTTACGATAATTATGTGAACAAATTATGGTAAATTTATTTCGAAAAACATTATATTAACTTTTAATGAATGTTTCGGTTGATACGATTCTTACAATAGTTAACTTAGCTAGAGTATAGTCAGATCAATTGGCCTGTTGATTACTCGAATGCGATAATGTGAAACTGATGCAAAAGAGGGACTATATTGCTTCTTTCCCTGTACTGCATGTCTTTATTTTAGATGCCATAGATTATGTATGAACATACTACCATAGTTGTATTTTATGTGAATACTATGACACTACTATAATTGTATTTTAAATATAGTCTGTCTTGATCATGCACTACAAAAAAGGTGTGATTGGCATGCACAGACTGGCTGGCACCTTGCGAGCACAGGTGCTCGCCTGATTGTAGATGAGCATATGGGAAACACATGTGCTCGCCTGGACTTCTCGCCAATTTGAATTATGAGGCACGGTTCTGGAGCATGCACTTGAAAATATGGGTGAGCACATGTTGCACATGTCCTCGCTCAGGATGTGCTCACCCACTTGAAATTTAAGGTGCGGCTCGGGGCGGACGTGTGTCAATATCTGGACGAGGACCGACGGAGCCATGAGCGAGCACATAATTGTGCTTGCTAGAGGCCTTCAACAAAACATCGACACACATCTTCTTCCTCATTATACTTGCATTTCTCCTCAAATCTACTCCTCCAATGATCCGTACTCCACCCTCCTTGCCTCCGGCAACCCCCGTTTATGCCATTCAACCACACACGCATCTTCTCTTAGGTATATTACATCATCCTTTCTTTCATTTCTTAGCATCTCATTGCATATCAATCATGTTTGGATAGTTCTAGATTTTTAATTTGTTGATATAATATTTGTTATTATGGATATATTCGAGTGATTGGATATGTTGTCTATGCTATGTACGACTTGTTTAATATCTCGTTGGTGTTAGATTTGATGATGGTTGCCAAATTTATATGAAATTCATATGGGTGGCAGGTGTATTATGAAATGTCACGATCAATAATATGATTAAATGTGTATAATAAGGTAGAATAATGAATATCGTTGTCAATTTTAATCTTGTTAGTATACTTTGTTGATGATTTATAAAGACTACAAAGGATAGGAATATCATGCCATGATAGACTATAAATGAGGTAAAACTTATTAATTTAATGTCACAATTTGAACATTGATAACATAAAACGTGAATAATATTATGGTCGAGTTGCATTGCATTATTTAGCCAATTAGGTTTAGTTTAGGTGAGAACTCTTTATTATGAGTCTATTTATATAAACAAACATCTTCATGTAGAGTGTAGATATGAGAGAGATAGAGAGATAGGGAGAGATGGATATAATATGTGGAGGTATGATGAAGATGTATGTATGGGGAGATGGGTGTATATATGTATTGAGGGGGTGGTTAGATGGGGGAGTGTATTGTTATAATTTAACCAAAATAATTTTCATATGTAATTATAGAAAGAAGGATATATTTAAATTAAATATTCATTAAAAATGAATTTACTCCAATATAAAATTATACAATACCACTACTTTTGAAATTGACCATGGATACCTTTTAATATAGCTTAAAATGAAATTACTATAGAGACTACTAATTATGATGGAATTACAATTCAATATTTTTTAGTAGATATGTTATAATTTAAAAATAATTTTTAACTATCTTTTATCGATGTAGATTTATATATTATAGTTGTAATAATGATAGTACATAATTATAACATTTAAAATGATGAAGATTCTTTTAAATCCCGAAGTGTAAAATACATTAAATATATTTTAATAAATCCAAAAAATAGTGAATTTAAATATTTCTTTTATTTAAGTAAATATTATAGTATATTAAAATATGAAAGAATAATAATAAGTTACATAAGCTTATTTTTACATTAAAATATTGAAAAAATGACATTAATTCCCTGTAAATAAGTTGTAATTAAATTACTATTAAGATAAATAAAAAGTCCAATTTTAAAAAAATTAATTTATTTTTTTGATCTATAAATAAAATATGATGTAAATTTTAACTAATTGCTCAAAACCAAATAACTTATAATAAATTCCAAAATTTAAATTTTAATTTAAATTATTTTATGTAAATTTAAAATATTTATTCCTTGTAATACTAAAGTGTAAACTATTTTAAATCTAATTTAATAAATCGTAGCAACATTAAATTTAATCATTGCTTTTATTTATGTAAAAAAATAAAAAATGATTTTTTAATATAAAGAAACACCAACGGTTGACTTATGCAAGGAGCAGATATCGAGAGCCCTACAACGGTTGATATAACGCTGGTCGGGTTCGATGTGTCAGATACCGTAGACCCTTCAAGACAGAACATGTGGTACTCTAGTCCTTGCGATGTCAGGATGGACCCAGTAGAGAATCATATTATGAACAAAAGAATGATAGAAAGAGACATGAAAAAAATATGTGTATAAAATCGATGATCAAAACAAAGATATTAGAAAACATATGTATGCGGATATGAATTTATTTGTTAGGCAAAGTGTGATGTTTGACAAACACTGATAGTTTTTTTTTGTGATAATTTTATTATCACATTAACTTCTAGTTAATGTAGTCAAGTGTATCACATTAACTTATAGTTAGGTAGATGATAGGCTAAAACACTAACAATTTATTATTAAATCGCACAAAATCATTCATACATAGTGCGTCCCTCCACACCGGGTGGTGTGTGGCCCTGCACATTGGGAGGTATGCGTTGGATGGATTCCTCTCCTTGTGGGAACCTATTCCATATTTATAGGATATTGGTAGTCCTATTTGGAAAAGGAAAATCAATTATTGATTGGAGAAGGAAATCAATTACCTTTTAGGATTAGGAGTTATCTTTTCCTAATCCTATTGGAAGTAGGAGTCTAGGTTTTCTTATTTTCTCATCTCCATGGAGTATAAATAGGGGGTATGGGGTGCATAACAGGATCATCTCAACACAAGCTCTCCTAGCACAAGAAAGAAATAAGAGAGAGGAAGAAGAAAGAAAGTTCGTGGTAGCCACAGAGTTTCGAGGGAGTAACCTTTGGAGCAGTTCTTCTCCAACATTCTTCTCTGCAATTTGGCGACAGATTTACCATTGGATGATATTTCTCCTCTCCGTTATTCTCTATTGTTTGGTGATTTCTAGCACCGTATTGAGGGTCGGCCTTTTGTAAGCCCCCCACGGGAGATTACTTCGATTATAGTGATTGGTTTTGGGTTGCGATCACCGCATAATTTTTCCCCTCACATTGAGGGTTTTCTACGTTAAAAATTCTCCGTATATGTGTGGTTGATTTTCTTTTGTGGTTGAGATACTTTCTCGTAGTTGATATATAATGCAGGGCCCGCCTATCGACTTTGGTTATTTTTCTGTAAGTCAATTTATACAGAGAATCTGTTCCCAACAAGTGGTATCATAGCAAGGTTCAATGGCGGATTACAAGATGGAGTTTGGTTCGAGCAGGATGATTAGTATAAATGGGAGTAATTACAATTTGTGGAATAACAAGATGAAGGGTCATTTATACATGAAGGCTATGCACCTTCCGGTGTTCTCCACGCAAAAGCACAAAGTCAAAAAAGATGAGGAGTGTGAGTTTGAACATGATCAGGTTTGTGGCTTCATAATACAATTTGTTGATGAAAATGTCTACAACCATATCCAAGATGAATGTCACACTAGAAGCTTGTGGTTGAAGTTGGAAAATCTTTACACCTCCAAGACGAGCAGTAAAAAATTATTTCTTCTCAAGAGACTAGTAAACTTGAGGTTCAAGGAAGGCAGCTCTATACAAGATTTTCTGAATGAGTTCCAAGGAATTACAGCCAGTTGATGAGCATGGGGATAAAATTTAAGGATGAGATGTTGAGACTACTACTGCTTGCTACTCTACCAAATTCATGGGAGACTTTTCGAGTCTCACTTACGAATTCTGCAGTCAATGGGGTCATTTCTTTAGAGACAGTCAAGTCTGACATTCTCAATGAGGAGATGCGAAGAAAAAACCCAAGGAAGCTCTTCATATTCAGAGGTTCTTGTCACAGAGAACAGGGGGAGGAGCCAGATCAAGACTGATAAAGGTAGAGATAATGCAGAAGCAAGTCCAGATCCAGATATCAGAATATGGAGTGCTACTATTGCAAGAAGAAAGGGCACATCAAGAAGTATTGCTTCTAGTTCAAGAGAGATAACAAGAATGGTGGTGACAAGCAAGAGAAAAAGAATGAACAAGTTGCTGCAGCTGCACAACATGATCTCCTCATTGTCTGTGATGAGGAGATGGTAAATGTCGCACAAGATGATACTTCTTGCTTGTTGATAGCAGATCTGCTCTACATATCACATCTCAGAGAGAGTTTTTCTCTTCATATAAAGCTAGTGATTTTGGTACATTAAAGATGGGGAATGGTTCTTTGTCCCATGTTGTTGGTATTGGCAATATTGCATTGAAGAATGCCAATGGGGTTGTGTTGACGCTCAAAGATGTGAGGCATGCATCAGACATACACTTAAATCTCATTTATGCAGGCAAGCTTAATGATGAAGGATACCTTAACACTTTTGGTGGTGGTAAATGGAAGCTTACTCAAGAATCCTTAGTTGTTGCTCGTGGCAAGAAGTATAGCAACAATCTTTACATCATGAATGCATCCATCTCCCATGATGTTGCACATGTGACAGGAGATGCAAAATCAATTGAATTGTAGCATAGACGATTGGGGCACATGAGCGAGAAGGGGCTGCAGTGTTTGGTGAGGAAGAATATACTGACAAATGTCAATAAAGAGAAGCTCGAGAGATGCACAGACTGCTTGGTTGGGAAGCAGAAGAGAGTCTCCTTCAAGAGTCATCCACCTTCTAAGAAGATGAAACCATTAAAGCTTGTTCACACAGATGTTTGTGGTATGTTGAAAGTAAGTTCTCTTGGTAGTGCACTTTATTTTGTTACATTCATAGATGATCTCTTCAGGAAAGTTTGTGTCTACGCCTTAAAGAGGAAGGACCAAGTCTTTAGTGTTTTCAAAGACTTCCATGCATTAGTGGAGCGATAATTTGGAAAGAAGCTGAAGTGCATCCGCAGTGATAATGGTGGTGAGTATATTGGGCCATTTGATGAGTATTACAGGTCTCATGGTATCATGCAGCAGAAGACTCCACCCAAGACACCACAGTTAAATGGTGTTGCAGAAAGAATGAACAGGACCCTGATGGAGAGAGTCAGATGTCTCCTTTCTGAAGCTAAATTGCCTAACTCTTTTTGGTGTGAAGCACTTTATACTGTTGTTCATGTTATTAATCTATCTCCACATGTATCCTTGGATGGTGATGTTCCTGATAGGGTTTGGCATGGAAAGAATGTCTCATACAATCATTTGCAGGTCTTTGGATGTCGCGTATTTGTGCATGTTCCTAAGGACGAAAGGTCCAAGTTGGACGCAAAGACAAAGCAGTGCATCTTCTTGGGATACAGACAAGATGAGCTTGGCTATAGGTTGTATGATCCAGTTGATAAAAAGATGCTGAGGAGCAGGGATGTGATCTTCTCTGAAGATCAAACCATTGGAGACATCAAGAAGGCTGCTAAGGACTCTCCTTCGAGCAGCTATCAGCCAGATGATATGGAGCTAGTCCCTTTGCAAAGGGCTCCACATGTGGTGCCAGACGAAGCATATGAGCAGGTACCAATGCAGGACTTGAGGAGGATGTACCACATGTAACCACTCCTGATGATGATGATGCAGATGACAGTAGTGATCATGGTGGACATGATGATGGGAGCTCTTCTTCTTCTGAGGCTCTCCCACCAGAGAGACCCGTGAGGGAGAGGCGACCATCCACCAGGTATTCTGCACATGAGTATATTTTGTTGACAGACAACGGCGAGCCTGAACACTATGAAGAAGCTTTGCAAGATGCAAATAAGGAGAAATGGGTAGAAGCTATGAAAGAAGAAATGGAGTCCCTTTATGATAATCATACCTTTGAGCTTGTCAAGTTGACCAAAGGCAAGCGAACATTGAGAAACAAGTGGGTTTATAGAGTGAAACACGATGAATACTCTACAAATCCAAGGTACAAAGCTAGGTTGGTTGTGAAAGGTTTTAATCAAAGGAAGACAATTGACTTTGAGGAGATATTTTCTCCTGTGGTGAAGAAGCCTTCTATCAGGGTGATTCTCAGCTTGGCGGCTAGTCTTGACCTGGAGATTGAACAGATGGATGTGAAGACATTTTTTCTTCATGGTAGCCTTGAGGAGGAAATTTACATGTTGCAAACAGAGGGCTTTACGATCAAAGGTAAGGAAGACTATGTTTACATATTGAAGAAGAGTCTATATGGCTTGAAGCAAGTACCCAGACAGTGGTATAAGAAGTTTGACTTATTCATGGAGGAGCATGGTTACTCGAAGACTACTTCAGACCATTGTGTGTTCGTGAAGAAATTCTCAGTTGATGATTTCATCATATTGTTGCTTTATGTTGACGACATGCTGATTGTAGGAAACAATGGAGAGAGAATTTCTGACTTGAATAAAGAGTTGAGCAATTCCTTTGCTATGAAGGACTTGGGACATGCAAGTCAGATACTGGGCATGAAGATCACCCGAGACAAGGGAATAAGGAAACTTCAACTTTCACAAGAGAAGTACATTGAGAAGGTACTTCAAAGATTTCGTATGGAGAAAGCTAGGCCAGCTAGCACTCCTCTTGAAGCGTAATTCAAGTTAAGTTCCAAAGATAGCCCACAAAGCAATGCAGAGAAGAAAGATATAGAAAGAGTTCCCTATGCATCAGCCACAGATATTACTCAAGCAGTTGGAGTTGTTAGTAGGTTCATCTCATGTATACCATGGTTTGTACGAGGCCAGATATCTTTGAGGTACTAGCAGTTACTCTCTTTGCTTTGGAGCAGAGAAGTCTATTCTTTTTGGATACACAGATTCAGATATGACAGGTGATATTGATGGGAGAAGATCCATATCTGGCTACATGATGTCTTTTGCAGGTGGTGCAGTTTCTTTACAGTCTCGTCTCCAGAAGTGTGTTGCTTTATCTACTACAGAGGCAGAGTTCATTGCAGCTACAAAGGCGTGTAATGAGTTGTTATGGATGAAGAAGTTCATTCAGGAACTTGATTTTCATCAAGACAAGTATGTGCTTTACTGTGGCAGTTAGAGTGTTATTCACCTTGGCAAGAACTCTACGTTCCATGCAAGATCGAAGTACATCGATGCCGGATATCTTGGATACGTGATGTGTTAGAATTGAAGCAGCTTGTACTTGATAAGATCCATGCATATGGCAACGGTGCCGATGTGATGACAAAGACTTTACCGCTTGGAAAGTTCGAGAGATGCTGCTCCCTCACAGGTTCAGAGTAATTCCCACATCATCGGTAAGGGGAAGATTTGTTGGATGGGTTCCTCTCATTGTAGGAACCTATTCCATATTTATAGGACATTTGTAGTCCTATTTGGAAAAGGAAAATCAATTATTGATTGGAGAATGAGATCAATTACCTTTTAGGATTAGGAGTTATCTTTTCATAATCCTATTGGAAGTAGGAGTCCATGTTTCCTTATTTGCTCATCTCCATGGAGTATAAACAGGGGGTGTGGGATGCATATCGGGATCATCCCAACACAAGCTCTCCTAGCACAAGAAAGAAATAAGAGAGAGGAAGAAGAAAGAAAGTTCGTGGTGGTCGCGGAGTTTGGAGGGAGTAACTTTTGGAGCGGTTCTTCTCCAGCATTCTTCCTACAGTTTGACGACGGATTTACCATTTGGTGATATTTCTCCTCTCTATTATTCTCCATTGTTTGGTGATTTCTAACACCGTATTGATGGCCGACCTTTTGTAGGCCCCCAAGGAAAATTACTTCGATTATAGTGCTTGGTTTGGGTTGCGATCAACCCCGTGATTTTTCCCCTCGTATTGAGGGTTTTCCACGTTAAAAATTCCCCGTGCATCTGTGGTTGATTTTCTTTTATGATTGAGATACTTTCTCGTAGTTGATATATTGTGCAGGATCCGCCTATCGACTTTGGTTATTTTTCCGCAATTCAATTTATACGGGGAATCTATTCCCAACAGTATGTGCAACACATTGGAGTATTTCATCACCTCCAACTGTGTTATATTTTTTTATATTTTGCAGTTTACACGGTACTATTGGACCCACTTCAGGTTGAGATATCCTTGTCCAATGGTAGTGGATTTTGATGTTTGTTGGTGAAAAAAATCTTCTTTTGCAGGTAAACTTCCAATAATGTTCATTTAAACATTGTATTAGACATTAATTTAAGATCACACTTATCCATATCTACATCGTTAACCAACCAAATAACCGTAAATAACCGATTAACATAAATGAATACATATTTTAAGATCATTTTATAGTCTCAATTATAGCACGTATAAATGTATTAAGTAAAGTTATATTAAAATATTACATTTATATTAGCTTTCCTTAGTTCGGAGATCCCGTACTAAGGGGGTCCGTAAGGATTCAAACTTACTACAAGGAGATCGTTGTCACATTGTTTATTTCTGATGGAAATTTGGCTCCATAATACCTTCCTCTTCGATATATTAAACCAATCATAATTTACTATCAATGAACACCAGCATTTGAAACATTGTCATGAATGCGATGAGCCAAGATTTCATGATTCAAGTAAGAGTGGGACAAAAATCTCAAGGAATGTTTTACGTTATTTCTCGTTGAATCCGAGATTTAAACGATTATATTATTAAAAGAAAACGGAGAAAATATAATATGACATGTAGAACATAATGTTGAAGAGTACATGGAGCATTCATCAGAGTCTGATTGTTGAAAAGCATTGATGTCAACATTTCCTTCGTTTTCGGAAGAAAAGAGGAATTGCATTATATATTTACGTACAAACGAGTTTAATCCTTATGGAAGAAGTAAAGATTACTCTTGATGGCCAGTAATGACATCACCATACAATCTACCTCCATATAATAAGAGATAATTCATTTTTCTATTATTGTTTGTGCCGGGACCTATGCATCCGAGAAAATACAGCAACGTGTATTTACGTCCTCTTATAGATGAGTTGAAGATGCTGTGGATCGATGGAGTGGATACATATGATGCAAATAAAAGTCAAACATTCAATAGAAAAGTAGCTCTACTAAGGACTATAAATGACTTCACGGTTTATAAAATGTTATCTGGACGAAGTACGCATGGACGTAAAAAATGTCTATATTGTATGGAAGGTACAAAATCATTCCAGCTTCAACACGATGAGAAACCCTATTTTTTGATTATCATAGACATTTTCTTTCAAACAATCATCCATATCGAAGACAAAAGCAAGCATTTAAAAAGAATGCCATCGAACTTGCATATCCTCCAACAATTAGACTGGTGATACGCTATTATCAAGTTTAAGGAATTGGAAAATTCAGCCTTGGGCAATAGGGATAAAACAAAACCTTTCCCCAATTTTGGTGACGATCATAATTGGACTAAGAAAAGTATTTTTTAGAATTATCATATTGGAGTAAGCTATTGATACAACACAACTTGGATGTTATGCATATATAGAAAAATATCTTTGATAACATATTCTTTACAGTTATGAATGTAACCGGTCACACAAAAGATATAATAAAGTCTCATCATGATTTAAGGATCATATGCAATCGACCGGAATTGTATATAAAAGAACTTGATAATGGAAGAGTTGAAATTCATAAAGTGAAGTATACATTAGATAGAAATCAAGGCAAGCGTGTCTGCGAACAGACAAGTAAAATGAAGTTTCCAGACAGATATGCATCAAATTTTTCAAATTTGATCGATTTAAAGAAGTTCCTCATTTAAAAGAACAAAGAGTCATAACTGTCATGTTTTCATGGAAAGACTTCTACCGCTAGTGTTCAGAGGATTGTTATCGAAAAATATTGTAGATGTTCTATCAGATGTCAGCAGATTTTTCATATTCTATACTTGTCACGCGTACATCAGATGAAGATGTAATATCTTGAGAAAAATATTCATGTGATTATGTGTAATTTGGAGAAGATATTTCCGTATGCTTTTTTTGATTCTATTGAGATTCATATTCCATATGAAGCAGAAGTTGAAGTGCCCGTAAAATCACGTATCCATTTGAAAGGTATTTTTAATTAATAATTTCTTTTTTTATTCTTTTGATTAATGATTAAAAAGATATACATGTTTTATGTAGGTTCATGTTCTTTTTTGAAAAGAAAAGTCTGAAATAAAAGTAAAGTGGAAGGATCAATAAGTTCATATTATATTTATGAGGAAGTCGGAACATTCTATGCCAGATATCTTTCAGAAGACGTGGAGACTATCCACAACAGATTAAGGAGGAATGAGATAATTTACTTTGAGGAAGAACCTAATATCAGTGTCTTTCGTCAGTCAACTCAACTCATAGGAAAGGCTACATAACGTCTATTATCGAAACAAGAGAAATATACTGCAGAGCTATACGTACTAGACAATTGCGAGGAAATAACATCATATTTTCAGCACGTCTCTGTATTATTTTTAACATATGTAAATTCCTTTCTCCTTATCTTTAATGGTTCTTTTATTCATTTTAGTGAATTTAGAAGGAAAATTATCGAAGAAAATCCTACATATTCAGATGATGTTGTGAGCATATATAAGAATCGATTTTCGGAATGGTTTAAGAATCGAACAAAACAATTGGAGGGTAGTGAATGTAATACACACATTAAAATATTTTGCAGAAGGTCCAATTTATAAGGTCTGATCTTACAAGTGTTGTTGGAGTAATTGTTATCGTGTTTCATATCTTTAATTCTGGTAGACATTTAACAACTCAGAATTACAGAGTGATGGTTCGTAGATTTTGTTATGAGGAAGATCATTTGGATTATTATGGAATATTAAAGGAGATATTGGAAGTAGAATACAGTATACTGGGCTCAAATAAAGTAGTGCTTTTTATGTGTAACTGGTATGAACCCAATGGAAGCCTAATGATTGATAAGAGGAATAACATTGTCGATGTGATATCAAGAAATTTTATATGCAGATTTGCACCCTTCATTCTAACTTCTCAAGTGGACCTAGTTTGTTATCTCCCACAAGTGTCAAAGAAGAGAAAGAGCGTCGAATCTTTCAGTATCGTGAAAATAAACTCTCGAGGGTATATTTCTAATGAAGGCACTCATCTCGAAGATGTTATAGATGAAGCATTTACATCTACTCATGGGAGAATAAATATAGCAGAAGTAGTCTCAATCATCGAATCGATTCGATTGGTGGATAATGAGGTAATATGTGCTGACCTACAAGATGATGTAGACACCACAAATGATGATTCAGATAACTCAGAAATCAATGAAACCTGTTATAATTCACCTGAATTAAATGACGGAGATTAACTGTAAGTTTTAGTAAAATATTCTACTATAATCAATAAAAATATTCATTAATAACTTTGTAATTAACTATTGCATTATCATTACAGGCATGGTATGTTTTGGACGTGGCGACTCTCATGGATCTCAGCGATCTACTCGTCTATCCGTCTCAGACTCACCTTCTTCCAATAGGTAGCTGACCCCGCCTGTTGCTTTAGAGTCACATCCTAACGAGGTTCGACGGGTCATACCCTATTACGAGTCTCTTGGTTATCCTCCTCATCCCTTTTATAGATGCGTACATGGGGAGCCATCTTCCTCAACCACTCCTGCTGCATGCCCAGTCCTAGTACCTGTACGGACCTCGATAGATTTTGATTCTCCTTCTTCTGGACGTCCGAGAACCCATGTGCCTTTACCCATTGGAGGTGGGCAGACTTCGGAGTCGTACCCTTATTAATGGTTATTGTGGATGGAAGGTACAATTTTTATAAATTTTCTCATTTTAACTTTCATATAACTAAATAAATATGTTATTATTTGAAAATTTTATAAAACTCTGCAGAGATTTTTTGAATTACAAAAGGACGGCAAAGGAGATAATCAATATAGTCAAGACACATTTGACTAGCATGCAATTTCGATGGTGTCACATTCCTGCTACCGAACAGGAGAGATTGTTTAAGATGTTTCTAGTAAGAATAATTTATTAGCAAATTCATTGATACTTGTTGCAATTCTTTTATCTAATATTTTGCAGCACTTTTCAAAGTAGGTATCGTTTAATTTCTACTTTGGGGAAGGATGCTTATCGTCGAGCCTTTATTCATTTGGTGGAAAAGAGGATGATCGATACTTTTTTCAAGGTAAGGAGAGACTCACATGAGAAGACGAGATGCGAGGAGATGAAGAGGTTCCTACCAACATGGTGCATGGAGGAAAGGTATTATTTTACCTCTATAGTTTATAATGTATTTTTTTAAAATAATTAATATTCATAACATATTTGTCACATGTGGGTGGGTTTTTGTGATACATTCATTGAAGATGCTGAGTTGGAAAGGAGATCTACGACAAGAAGAATAAACCATTAAAAACAGAGGACCAAATCGATCAGTGGCTCTAAAAGCCATAATCTGATTAGAGCAAAGCTTGTAATTTCTTTTAAAATTTAAATTTTAAACACTAACTTATTATAGTTCTATTATGTTATTATTTTTAATATTTATTTTCAGACGACTAGGTTGGAAAGAGAACTCTCATTTCAGGAGTGGTGGTCTAAGTCCCACATGAGTGAGAAAGAGGGAAAATGTTAATGATCCACTCTTGAAGCAGGAAAATTGTTGATTAGTCTTTTTATTTATAAGCAATTTGGAGGTATATTATATTAATTCTTCTCTTTTTTAACTTGTATTTTAGGATCGTTATTTGTCACTATATGCAGAAAAATAAGGTGGGGATCCTAGTAGGGAACAATCACCATTTGATAAAGTAATTTGTAAATAGGTATAGATAAATATTATTTTACTATATTAATTTTTTAACTATATATGCATATTAAAAAATCAAAATTTTAATAGGTGTTGAAGGAGAAGGATGTTGTGGCGAACAGGAAGCAGACACTTGGTGGTCTTCCACCATACTATGTGGAGGAAATCATCATTCCTATTCTACTTATGGTCAATCGTCGTATTAACAGCCATAGTCATCATAACCACCATCATAGATGGAGTCCCAAATGACGATGATGGTGGAGCAGGCGATGAAGCTCTGATACGATTTCACGGCGTACATGTAAGTATTCTTTTTAGAATGAGTAATAATTTTATATTTCTATATCTTCAAATGCATATCATATATATATATAGGAAGTATTTCCAATGAGGTGCACCTTTCCTGGGTGCAAGGAAAGCCCGCCATCTTATCCGTATATAATTAATCCAATGGATATGATTAATTCCTTTTTAATCTTAATTTTTAAAATATTGAAAACCCATTTTAGTCTTTTTATCTCATTCTAAAAATAGAAGGGAATAACACACATTCTATTTTTGACTTATTGGATGGGAGAATTCTGCCAGATCCGCTGGAGAAATTGTCGTCTTCCTCCGACTTGCCATATTCACCGATTCCAGCCGTACCCCAAAGGATTGGCGCAGAGCTTCCCGGCCGTCGTCTGTGCCACAGGGAATGTGAAGGTATTCACGTAGTAGCCGACGGGGGGAAGCAACATTAATTTGGTTGTCATGTTCTCGATGCAAATGATTTGCACCTCTTCCTACAGATTGGGTGAGATGGTCATTGTACGTGGTAGCATTTCTAGAAGTGGAGGCCCTCCTGTGTTTTTGACTTGCAACATTCACGTGTTTTATATTTTTTATTTATGTTTTTTTTATTTGTGTTTTGATTTACGTTTTTACTTGTGTTTACATTTTTATTTGGCCATTTTAAGTTTTTGATTTGTGTTTTGATTTATGTTTTTGATATGATTTACGTTTTTGATTTTTTATTAATAATCTAACAATATCATACTTTCTATATCCTTGAGTATTTTTTTACAAAATCAGATCATTTTTTACGAATCTCAAATGGTTTTTACAATAACATGTAATTTTTTACATGTACAACTTTTCAATAATATCAAATCATTTTTTTACAAATCAAGATCGTTTTTACAATCTCGGATCATTTTTTACAAATCTCAAGTCGTTTCTTACACTCTCGTATTGTTTTTTTTACAAAATTATTATCAAAATTGCAATTACGTCAATAAAAATTACATGTTATTTTACATGTTTGATTTGGCCTTTTAGGTTTTTGATTTGTATTTTGATTTATGTTTTTTATTTGATTTATATTTTTGATTTTTTATTAATTATCTAACAATATCATACTTTCTATGTTCTTGAGTATTTTTTTTACAAAATCAGATCATTTTTTTACAAATCTCAAATGATTTTTACAATAACATATAATTTTTTACATGTACAGCCTTTTAATAATCTCAAATCATTTTTTTACAAATCAAGATCGTTTTTACAATCTCGAGTCATTTTTTTACAAATCTCAATTGGTTTCTTACACTCTCGTATTATTTTTTTACAAAACTATTATCAAAATTGCAATTACGATTCGAATTGGAATTCAGACTCAGATAACGTTCGAGGGGGGGGGGATTTTACAATCTCAGACTAGAATTTACAAATACCAAGACATTTCCTACATATATGAGACTGTATTTTACAAAGACATTACCGAATTTACAATTACAACAATAATTGTATTACTAACTGTGATCTTATTTTACAATGCAGGATGTAAATTTACAATATGGATTCGAATTTTACAAAGATGCTTGGCATTCTGCAGGGTGCGAAAGTACCGTACATTTTTGTGAAAAATACACATAATTGTGAGTGTGGATTTACAATCTTCATACAAACTTTACAAAACGTGCATGAATTTTTATGTTATCAAAATTACAATTATAATAATATAACTATTACTAATTGTGACTTTATATTACAATGCAGGATACAGTTTTACAATATCAACGGGAATTTTACAAAGAGATCTGCTATTCTGCATTGCGCGAAAATGCTACCACGTTGGCGAAACTTAACTGTGGAATCTTTCAAACATTTATTTGTAGTATATTTAGCTCCTAAATATGATGCATTTACATATATATATATTGAAATTTTATGTTAACTTATAGGTTTAATTTGTAAGTTCATATATATTATGTGAGTTTGACAGATACAAATTAGTTGAATTAGTTGACTAGAAGGTATATTAAAGGTACTTTTTCGACTTTAATAAGCACTTGCAGTGGTTTCTTGGCATTCTATACAAGTTCTACAGTGCATCTAAACCCCGCCGAACCTGTATATTTTTTCAGCTCTTTAGCCTGGACGTGCACATGTGCTTGTCAGGTGCTCTGAATATGCTCGCCATATTATATGCAGGCGAGCCTTTGACGAGCCCAAATGTGCTCGTCCTTACGGCGGGCGAGCACCTAGAGTATACAGGTGGTGCTCTCCCGTCTGCCCTAACGACTGGCCTATTGGTGACCATACAACGGGCGGGAAAATGTGCCCGCCCATAATGTGGGCGTGCACTTGACGTGCACTCGACATGCACATGACGAGCCACCACGTGCACGTCAATTGCACCTACTTTTTTGTAGTGATGGTGTATTTAGTTTATTACCATGAAAAATAGAAAAATGATAATTGAAAAAGATCCTTCCTATTTAGTTCAATTGTATTTATCCAAATAAATCTGATACTTGCCATTTCCCAATTCCAAGCTTATTATGGCACGACTCGTGCACCAAATACAACTTAACACAACTGATTTAGGGGGGGACGTTCAGTTCGAGAATAAGGATGTGGAATAAGAAGAATAAGGATCTATTCTCTATTCGGCTGAAAAGATAGGAACAAGAAGAATAATGTGGAATAAAGGTAGGTACGGTGGAATAAAGATAAGAATATGATTGGAATAAGGTAAAATAATATGATGTAGATGGGAATAACCATACTCTTGAAAATCGCACCGGGCGGAGAATTGACCCTTTATTCCCGTGCTTATTTTCCAAAAGAATAGGGCCTTAGCATCCTAATTTTATCTTGTTAATCCTGTAAAATTTTTATTTTAGATTGATATTCAAGGTTCAAAAGTTGACTATGATATTGAGTTATTTTACAATGTCCACGATAAGCACACACACTCTCATGGGTGAAATTTATCCCAAAAGTGTTTTTTTACCACTAGTTTATTGGTACCATTTCTATTGCCCAACTACTCGTAACATTATTGAACATGGTTGATTATTCATAATCACTTGCTAAGATTGCAATTTGATTGGAAGTCCACATTAATAATTAATAAAAGAGATTTTTACATTACAAAATTTTATAAATTACCTTCTCGATCATGTGTACATTATAATTATCATATAAACACTACAGACTTGTTAACTCTTACACTATAGACCCTGGCAGTCTATGTTGTTAACTCACGGAAGCAATGTTTTTTAAACATAACTAGAAAATCTTACCGAAATGGTTGCGTCAGGCTGAACCATGTAACCAAACTAGTTCAATCGTATGATGATATCATCATTATTTAAAATTATATTAAATAGAACCAGTGGGAAAGAAGTTGTTAAATGGGCTAATCAAATCGGAATGAATCCATATATATACAATATACATTTAAATATACTTGAAATAGAAATAAAATGTATGAACATTGTTTTACAGTATACATTAAATATTTTCTTGATATGCACTATCAAATGTCATATATATAATATCTAAACTAAATTCTCAGTAGAATATTAGTTGCAAGGTTCTAAAAATCGAACATGACATCAAACCAGATATGTATCAATTTTGGGTTTTTATGGTCGAATCAATTGGACAGAGCAATGGAATCAGTGATGACGTCAGCAGTTCACAAGAACCGAAAAAACCCGAACCGTTGCGTTGTTGGTATGGTTCGTAATACCCAATAGCTTAACCCAAGTTAGACCGGTATATACAAGTAAATAGAATAATCATGCATCATATATTTAAAGGATTTTTATACTTGTTCCTTTCAAGTTTTCCAATTTAAAGGATTTTTATACTTGTTCCTTTCAAGTTTTTCCAATAATATTAACATATTTTATATTTTTTAGTGATTTTTGGATATGTGATTATGTATAATATAACATAGATAATATATTTTTTGGGAATTTTTTCGAAGTGGTTTTATATTTTTTATGGGTTTTAATAATTAAATCGAACAAAAATATGTGTTTTGTATTTTAAGCATCATGTCAGACAGTAATTTTCCCATAATTATATTTAACATAAAGAGAGATTATCTATATTATAGTATACATTATGATTCTTTCATAATATAGAGGTAAAGTACAATCGTTAAAAAGTTAGGGATATAAATGTTATTAGAAAATTCGAAAAGGCATAATAAATATATTTGATCAAATTCATATAAATATGTATATACCATGTTTAAAATTAATAATTTTAAAACTATTCAAGTTCTAATTGATGACAAGTGTTAATAATTGTTCTTCTCATATTGTGATTATGATTATTTTTTGGCATCGTTTGTTGCGGTTGGAAGAAGACAACCTCATGTACAATGTTAGAAGAGAGAGGTAATGCTCATAAGTAGGAAGGAAAATACGATATTTGGTCGTTAACACACATAGAAAGATAAGAGACAAAAGAGTACCATGCTATGGGTTAGAATGAAACTAGACAATGAATAGTTTTTAAAAATTTGCATGTTATTAAATAATTAGAAAATATTTTTTTGTCAAAATCAATTGTTGAACCAATAATTTGGTTCAGTTGGTTCAACCGGAGTAGGCAGTGATTGATTTTTATTTTTTGAGTAATAACTGAGTGGTTGGATCATTTTCTTTCGGTTCTTGATTTAACAGGTTGAAATGACAGCTTCGGTTCGATTTTTAAAACCTTGATCAATAGTTTAATTATATTTGAAATCAATCACATACAAAAAGTTGTGTTAGAATAGTTGGTTATGAGTTTGGGGCATGAAACTAAAAGTCATGGGTACAACTCTTACCAACAAAATTATTTTTAAATAAATTTAAAATTAAATACGATATAAATTTAGTTAAATCTGGTTGAAATAATAGGTTGAACCTGAGATTTGATTAAAATTGAGACTTTTGAATCGAACTGATAAGAACCGATTAACCGGACCGATTCAGGCCTAGTTCACTGGTTGAACCGATCGATTCGATGCGGTTTTCAAAACATTGCCTAGATAGATTGTGGTGTAAAAGTTAGCAAGTTTGCGGAATTTACGTGATAATAAAAAATATAACCGAGAAGTTTTATGTGATAATAAAAAAATATAACCGAGAAGGTAATTTGTAGAGTTTTTAGGATTTGAGGTGCAAAAATACCTTAATAAAAACAAACCTATATAATGCAAATGGAGCGGCTGTTTGATCGCCAAAAAAAGGATGACCGGCCGACCCCTATGGTCCAATACATACCACCAATAGTGGTCCGCACTCCGTCCACCCCCCGAAAGTCTGATACCATTGCCGACGTAACACCCAATCAATCCCCCCATTCCCGCCCTCGGAACGTGACGACGCGATTATTCCATTCCATGGGAACCATCCCACTCCCCTCCCCCTTACGCATCTCTCTTCCTTCCATAAATCTCGCATCTCCTCCCCGTCCCGTTCCCCGAAATTCGATTCCGATGGTCGTCGCAGCGCTATCAATGAGGAGGAGGATCGGGTTCTGGACTCGCCTTATGCCGCGGGCATCGGGCGGAGGCGGCGGCGGGGGCGGAGAAGCTGTGGCGGTCGTGGATCGGAGGAGGCTGGTGGCGGCGGCGGGGTTGACGATAGTGCTGGCTGTGGTGAATAGGGTTTTGTACAAGTTAGCGCTCGTGCCGATGAAGGATTACCCCTTTTTCATGGCTCAGCTCACCACTTTTGGGTATTTTTTCCCACGTCTTTTCTATTAGTGGAATTTGAAGTGCTTCGAGTTTGTTGGTCTCGGAGCTTCTGTGATCGAACCAATGAAGGTTCGACATTCGGTTTGGTTGATGGTAATTGGGGAAGAATGCAGAAGTTAAGTGATGCGATATGCTAAGCGGGCAATGATTAGTTTAACTCGTCAAGTGATTCTATTCTGCTTTCGAATGCACGTGATCTCCAGTTGATATGCAGAAGTATTTTTTGTTTAATGGGTGTTATCTGCTCATCATTTCGTAATTAAGTAGGATCCTCTGCGGTGGGCAACCATATGCATTTTTTATATAATCCTTAAATTTCGCATTGATTCGATACTTATAAGTTGTCAACTTTGATGATGGAAATCCATGAAACTCTAGAACCATTTTAAAAAATGGATTTTGATCTTCAAAGATGAACAAGTTATAAATGTTGGACAGATGTGAATTTTGATAGGCTTCAGGTCAAAACACGTACTTTTGATCTATGCGGTTAGATTTAGGATTGAGTTTTGAAAATAAATAAAGAAAAGAAACTGCAGACTCTGCAGTGTGAGACAGTATTCATTCTGTCATATTTAAGTCAATCAACTTTTTTGTTCTTAAATTATGGCTGTGGATTAGTTAGTGAGTAATATGGTTCAGTTTAATGTGCCTCTGAGATCTTTCCATACCTTCTGTGAATTGTCCAAGTTGTCAATTTAAAATTTTCTCCATTTCTGCAAGAGTTTACTGTAGTTTTTCAAGGTTTCATTTGGATTTGGAAGATACTTTGAGATGATCTTCGTCTTATGGTGATTATATTGGCCAACTGAGTCAATTCGAATTCACATTGTTGACTAGAGGGAGAGCATTGAATATTTTAATAGTTAGATCATCCACGTTTAGCATACTCAGTTTAAGCTGTAAATTATTGTCTACAAAATCATACCTCATTCAAAAAATATTCTCTATGAGTTATGGAAGAATTGACACCTTCTTAAAATAATTAGATGTCTCTTTTGTAGAATTCATTACGCATTTTCCTATTTAAATACGATTTCATTTTTATTTTTGAGATCGTCGTAAAATATTATATATCTTAAAAAATCTACCTGTTTTTTAAAATGTGAAATCATATTGTCTTATCAAATGTGGCTTTGAGATTTGTTGCAGCAATGATGCGTAAGAGATCAGAGGCAGTTTATATGCAGAGATTTTACGTAGTCAGTGAGGGATGAACTGAGGAAAAATATGTGTGGGGAACATGTCTTAGTTTTTTTTTACTAGTTAAGGGGGGGGGGGGTTGGAACCCTTGTCATTGGAGTGGGAGCCCACTACTTCTACCACTAGACCATTCTACAGGGTTCATTAAAGGAAATTGCAGTGACTGAGTTCGAGGGTATAAGGCTGGAAAACAGCATGAGTTTTTTTAATGAACATAGTATATGAGATATCATAGACATTCCCAGGAAATCTTTTTCCCAACTGGATGCCTTTTCCTTTAACCATGGCCTATATATGTTCATACCTGCACACAAATATGTGTGGGGGTTTGGAACCCTGGTCATTGGAGTGAGAGCCCACTACTTCTACCACTAGACCATTCTACAGGGTTCATTAAAGGAAATTGCAGTGACTGAGTTAGAGGGTATAAGGCTGGAAAATAGCATGAGTTTTTTTAATGAACATAGTATATGAGATATCATAGACATTCCCAGGGAATCTTTTTCCCAACTGGATGCCTTTTCCTTTAACCATGGGCTATATATGTTCATATGTGCACACGAATATGTGTGTATCCATGAGTTTGTGTATTTATACATATGTGTATATGTATGTGCCCATGACTACTAGATAAATAAAAAGAAAAGTTTGGGGCGCGGTTGATTGGAACCTGTAATGGGTGGGATGCGGCCCTTTGGGCTCACTTGTTACTTTTTGTTTCTCCCTCTTTCCCTTTTAATATATTTTGGGGTGGACACCACTGAGTGTTTCCCCCTACCTTTTAGACTTCAAAAAAAAAAAAAAAGAAAAGTTGTGCAGCTTCTGTGTCTGTCTATAACCATTATCTTATAAAATTTAACAACCAAGAAGATTTTTAAATTAACTTATAAAATTGTTTGCCTATTCCTCAATCAATGTAAAGTTCAAATTGCTTTGCTTAGAGTATGAGATATTGATTTATTTTTACAGGTACGTGGCCATATATTTTTCTATCCTCTATTGGAGATTTAGGTCTGGAATCGTAACCAAGGAAATGCTGAAGCTCCCAAAATCTCGTTTTTTAGCTATTGGTTTTTTAGAGGCCATTGGAGTAGCTGCGGGGATGTCGTCAGGAGGTATATGTTAGAGATTCTAGATAGACTTCAACTGTGCTTGACCTTGCAGAAATACTTAATTGTACTGAAGCAATCTTTTATAATTTGTAACTTTGTGATTGCTTGTGCTAATGGTTGTACTTTATCTTTTGCAAATCACGAAGCTATGCTGCCTGGGCCAGCAATTCCAATATTGTCCCAGGTACGTCATGTGTTAGATGCTAGGCATGGCCTTGTTCTGTTTTTATTTATTTTATGTGTTGTATGCTTTAATGTTTTTATTGTTGAAGTTTTTATGGGAGTCCTCCCCCCTTTCTAGGCTTCTCTAGGTTAAAAGATCTTGTATAGATGGATTCACATTATTGGGAGTATGAAGCTTTTGTCTTGAGTTTACTTTTGGGATCTAAGATGAACATCGTTAATTGTCTCGAGGAAGGTTGCGTTAGGTAGCCGACAACCAGCGTAAAAACAATCGGATCTTTCAACATGGATTTGATAAGAATCCATGCAGCTGAAACTACTTAAAGTAAGAGAAGGCTTTGCCATTTTCTATTAACAATAATTACATAATATCTAATAAATTAGCTTGACACTGTGGAGAAATCCACTTTCATTTCATTATTCTTTTCCCGATGTAAACAATATAGTTTGAGAACAAGTTGTGGAATTGCTCATACGTGTTTATAGCATCTTTAGCATAATTTTCAAAGAATGTGGAAAAGGGGTAGAATGATGTGCCACATGAGAGAACATATCCTGATAGTCAACCCCATAATCTGGGTGAAACCACAAGCCATCTATACTACCATCTGCACAACGCTTCACTATAAACGCCCATTTGCATCCAACCACAGATTCCCTTTTAGGATTAGTAACCAAGCTCCATATGTCACGTGGCTATAGTGCAACCATCTCCTCCTCCATAACAACATGCCATTGATTTTCTTGCATAGCCTCCTGATATGTTAGTGGGATTCCACGACTGATAGACCCATGACAAACCTCTTAAAATCCTTTGAAAGATGCCCAAAAGAAACATAAGCTACGGGATGATACATGACACATATACGTCTTCGCTTCCTGAGAGTAATGGACACATCAAGGTCATCTGTAACATTTATGGCCTGTAAAGTAGCCTCTTGAGGAGGCACCTATTTGTCCTGTAAAAACAAAGTGCTCAAAACATACTATATAGACAAATTACCAGGGCCATCAGTAGAAACAAAGTGCTCAAAACATACATGGACCGTACTGGATGATGGGGAGTGCCAATGAGAAGGGGGTACATAACGTGACATGTGAATGTAAAAATATGACAAAAACTGAGCCAACATATTAGGAGGTGGTGACAGAGGAGCAATCGTAATAGGAGGTGGTGGTGGAGGTGTTGGCGGTGTATGAGAAACCACTGTTGGGGGTGGTGCTGGCGTAGGAGGAGGCATGTAGACCTCTCCAGAGTCAGATGGATTCAACCTATCACATGTAGGAGAAAAATACATGACCAACTCAAAGAAAATGACATAAGTACTGTCATATTATTTCTGTCGAACATGATTGAAGCACCGGTACCCCTCTTGGTCTGATAGTAGCCCACAAAGACACACTTGATAGCTCTGGAGGAGAGCTTGTCATGATCATGAGTCGGGAGCGAATGCCACAGAGCCAAAGACATGAGCGTAAGAGAGAAAAGATCATTCTTGGGAAACACTATCGAGAAAGGATTCTTCTCTCCTAACACAAATGATGACATACGATTCGTCAAGTAATAAGCATTGAGGACTACATTATCCCAAAAAGAGTGGGGAGCTCGGCTCTGAATCAGGAGGAGCATGGTCTCATCAAGTAAATGACAATGTTTGCTTTGAGAAACATTGTTGTGTTGGGAAATGACGCTCATGAAGTTTGGTATATAATACCAAGGGACCTGAAGAACTAAGAAAACTATAAAGTGCAGAACTCCAAGGCACTATCAGATTTAACACTTGACTGTAGCAGAAAAAAATGTTCTTTATTTCATGAATAAAAGTTTAGCCAACCCTACTTAAAGTGGGAAAAGGCTTTGTTGTTGTTGTATTTCATGAATAAAAGTTTGAATAACAGACGTAGACTCAGACTTGTTTTTCAAAAGAAAAATCCACGACAGTCTAGAAAAATCGTCAATAGCTACAAGATAAAACATGACGTCAACCTCCTCTGCCATGGACACCAAGCCCTGTGAACTGAGATATACCTCATCTGCCATGAGATGCGGCCATTGTTGAGGAAGTATGAGTGATGGCAATAGATGGGACCATGATCTTGCTAAGATGGTTGTAAACATCCTCCATCAGAGGTATGAATGCACCTGTGAGGAGTTAGGTGTGTGATGCATCATACTCAGGGTCAAGAGTCGCTAAGAAAACTCCAACTTCATGGCGTTCATGTACACCATATGCTGTTCATGGGCATGAAGTTGTGCAACTTCTCGAACATGCCCCGAAGAGGAGTAGAATAAGTACAGAGGATGACCACTCCGCCTAGCTGTGAAAATGTCATATTGTAACTACAGAATCGTGATCTCATTCTCCACTTGGTCATAGGTGACAACAAGGATATCCTACATTGCCGTCGTAGTGGGCTGGTATAAAATATAATGGACTATCTCTGTGGCTAGAGTCCCAAAGAGCCAAACCTACACATACATGTCATCCTGATTCCATGAAGCATTTGCGCCAGTCTTGCCAGCCGACTCTGGTTGCGTCAAAATGTGCTCCTTGTTATTCCATTGCTTCAGGACCATAAATTGTATGAACTATAACTCGTAGTTGGTCCCATCTATCTTCATGATTGACAGCGGGTCCTTGAAGCACCAAAGGAGGGGAAGTCACACTTGATTTCTGACATGATATAAAGAGGCTGAGAACTGACATGACTGGGGTTCTAGAATGATCCGAGAGTGTCTACACAATCATATGGTAATTGCTTGTGGGTGCATACTCATACCACAACCATTCCCCGTAAATCCGGGTCCGTACTAGGGCAGGAGGGGTGATTTGTTGGTATGAAATCACATGTTTCGGAAAAATCAAATAATAAACAGTCCTCAGATGTCGAGGTGGGGAGGTGAAACCCTACGCTGCGATTTGGTTGCCGTTAGGGTCTCAACGACGAGGGAAGGACCCCTAGGCAGTGCAAGCGGTGTTGTTGGGAGCCCTAGAGGGAAATAGCGGCGTCACTGGGGGTCCTTAGGGGTTGCTGCGACGTCGCGCAGCCGTGGGGGGCCCTAGGGAGGCGACGGTGCTACCCAACCACTAGTGGTGGTGGTGGTGGGGATGGGGGGGGGGCGTGTGAGGCCGCATGCGATGGAGGTGGTGCGCGCACGCGGAGAAAGGTAGCTGGCGATTTGGGGGAGGAATTAGGGCATAGGGCTCCAGTCTAAGACCGCCACTCTGATACCATGTGGAAAAGAAACAATGAATTAATTATTCATGAGGTCCTATAGTTCTCTAGATAGAGAGGAGAAACATGTTGGGCAAATCACATAATAAAGACAATAAAAAATGAAAATACAACAACAACAACAACAACAACAAAGCCTTTCCCCACAATTAAGTAGGGTCGGCTACATGGATTCTTCACCTCCATTTAGATCTATCTTAGGTCAATCCCGTGCTTAAGAAATGGAAATACATAAAATAAATAAAGATAAATATATATCTCAATAATAGTATATAAGTTGCAGATTTTAAGCTTCATCTTGAAGGGAGGGGGTGTTTGAGTTGTGCATTATGTCAGATGAGTAATTATTTCTTTCAAAAATTTAATTATTATTCTCTCTTTTTAGCTTGATATTACCTAGTGTTGGGACTTGTGTGAGTTGGTGGGCATATATAGGGATTCCCATTCTATTTTTTCTTGAGACGTTTATTATCAAGATCCAACCTACTGGGCCCCTTCTTCTATAGAGTAGATAGTCATCCTAATCATATCAAATAATATAAACTATTTTGTTCTTATACGTGATGATATTCTTATTTTATATTTGGGTTTTATCACTTGTTCTCATCTTAGATGTTACAATATCAATTATGCTCTTTTTTTTGAAATATCAGTTGTGCCCCTGACTTCTTACATCGTTATCACTTGTGCCCTTTCGTTAGTTTGACCGTCAATGAGATGAATTAAATCACGATTTATTCAAATCTTGATGTAGTTAACATGCAGTCAAAACAAACCCAAATCCCTCCTCCTCCACCCCTCTCCCTCCAGCCCCTTCCTCCTCCTCTGTTGACTTACTCCTCTAGCACCTTCAACCTCCTCCGCCGACGTCCCCCTCCAGCCCATTCCTATGCCCACCTTCCCCTTCAGCCCCTTCCTCCGCATACATAGAGATAGTGAAGCGCTCGCTTCTTTCAACTTTCTAAATTCTCATGCCTTTGGGATTTTTTGAGCTCCTTAGTTTCTCCTCTAGCTTCTCCTCTGACACCACATGTCTCTCTCTCTCACCCTCACCTTCCACCTCTTCTCCCTTGTTTCCCGCCATTGACCTTCCCCTGCACCTACCATCTCCGATGTGACCCATCTTCAAATCTTTGGTTGTGATGCGCAGGGCCTCCAGGTGGTCGAAGTCTCTCTTCTCTAGAATCACTAGCTGTAAGAAGAACCCGCCCAAAACCCACCTCCCGAGAAGAAGAAGGAGCTTCTCTGGTCGTAAGGGGTCCTCCTACAGAAAAAAACTCGGTTTTACAGCCAAAGCAAGTGGTTGGAGATGAGGATGAAAGCAAGAGGGCCATAGCCATTGCCGCTGCTACCGCGGCTGTTGCCGAAGCAGCAGTTGCCACGGTGAAAGAAGCTGCTGCAGTGGTGAGGTTGACTATCAGAAGGCGGTCCTGCGACGATCGGTTCACACAGAACCGAGATTTGGGCTACTGCTAAGATCCCGTCGACTTTCAGGGGTTATCTCATAAGGGCCTTTGTTTCGACGACCGGGAATAAAAATCACAACTTTGGTTGGAACCCAGCTTGAAATTATGGTGTCTTTGGTTGTTTCTTGACATGGATGTGCAGAAAAATTTGTTCTTTTTGAGTTGGGATTGTTTTTAGGATGGGTTTGTTGTTTAGGGGTTCCTTTCAAGAAAAAAAATGGACATAGAGGTGCTTCGGATCCAAAGAATAGCAGCTCGCAGCACCACCATCTATAGAGTACAAGGAACTTCTCACTGACTCTGGACCCTACCAGGTGATCAGCTTCCTGTTCAGCAGAACTCCAATGCCTTAACATGGACGAGTGTTGGCTGAGTGAAGTTTCACAACCAGAACTCCAAGGCCAGATCTGATGAGGAAGAGGAAGACGAGAAGAAGAAAATTTATATAAAAAGGCACATCTACCCTATTTAATAAATCTAATTATTACCGTGTCTCAAAAGTTAACATCCGTTTGGGAAGTGGATGGATGACAACTAACTCGATGAGTACAAGTGATAACGATGCAAGAAGTCATGGACGCAACTGATAAGGCTACAAGTGATAAAAATCCATTATATTTTTACAAATATTATCGGATTTAATGATTTGACTGCCAAAACTGAAAATACTATTCCACATGGATTGAGGACGGATTTTTCCAATATGAAGGGAACTGATGCGTTCATCAGGGACGTGTGGTTATCTGCTACCATTCTTAAGCCAATTATAGGCCCATTTGTTACTTATTGTTGGCATGCATAGGCAAAACTAGTATTATACATGTTTGGCCCTGCCTTGATCTTGATGATTTCTCATGATATATAGTATATGTCACTCTTATTGTTGGCATATTTGAACAATCCTTCTAGATAAATTCTGAAAAAGTTCAAAGGAAAGCTAATATTAGAATTTCAATTGAGTAGCATGTTTTTGTGTGCATCTGCTACTTTGTTTGCACTAATATAGTAGCGATTCTGCAAGCTCGAAGGTGACCGAGGTGTTGTAATTATCAAAATCTATACAGTATTTTGGTTAATATTTCTGCATCTCATTTCCACAATGATATGGTCTTGGATTAAATTATGTATGTTGTTACAATGCTTTGATAATTTGTGGTATTCTATGATTTTTGCATCTGAATACTAAACTAGAAACTAATGAGCTTGCAATATATGATCTTGCAATGAAAAACTTTATGTTTCATACATAGATAGTTCTGCTCTACTCTTTTGGCATATTTCTTTCAGGAAAAAAAATACAATTATGTAATTCCAATTTCTACATAGAAAAAAATCTTGAACTTTATTCTTCTAAATTTAAAACATTCAAAGCCAGCCATTTAGCAATAAACTCCCACCCTTTTACAATCGATTTTTAGCCTCAAAAGAGAAGATCATATTTTTATACGACAATGTGTGAAACAATGTAAAGTCCCGAGCTTAGGTCCTCGGTCTATGATCGAGGAAAACTTGCTCTAGCAACTTGTTGGGTTCGGGCCCTGTTGAACCCATTGGCAACAACAAAAAATGCTAAAATCCAAGTTGTCTAGTAGTAATCCCCACCACTTATAACCCACACCCACACTTCACGAGTTTTAGATGTGGGACTATGTTTGGAGATTGGGGTGTTACAACCTTCCCCACTTATATTTGCAATGTCCTCGTTGCGACCATGATTTGAAAAAAAATGCCTCGAGGCGCAAAAGCGCTCGAGGCGAAATGGAGCGGTGAGAAAATGCCTCGAGGCAACCACCTCGGACCCCCTGACTGAGGCGTGCACCTCGGATGCCTGAGGCAGTTAGAAATTTTTTCAAGCATTTTTATAATAAAATAACTAGTCTTATTCATATTTTCATATGATTATAAATGCCTAGTTGTTGAGTATATATTTATGCAAGATGGATGCTTAAATTTGACATCTTTCATATTCATATTTACCATTAACATGTCCAATTATTTCAGTAAACTCTTACTGTTATACCCTTAAACATATAAGAAACTGCATGCGAATTGAATACCCTTATAAGAAAAAATTTTGGGACGGAGGTGCTGCCCACTGCAACCCCCGCAAGTAGGGGCCAACCTGGGCCCCCCTAGCCCCCAGGCTCGCTAACCAGGCAACGAAACCCCCGTACTGGTAGGGTATGGTGGCACATGGGGTGGGGGACATTAGGTCATTCTTCATCTGGGTTCATCATAACATACGATTAGGATTCAATCATATGATTCATATCAACAACTTGGACATCTTTAGTGACAACTATAGTCAACCCCTTTTTGATAAATATTTTAGTGACAATTATAGCCATTTATTTCTTTTTGATTGGGTAGGAATTCAGTAGAAAGTTTATGGCATTGACATATCCTTTTTTTCATGTTCTTGTCTTAATAATATCATCATATATATTACACTGTTATATATTATATGTCTGTCAGATTATATTCTTTCATCAATATATTTATTATACTTTTTCTAATTATTTTCCTATACAAACTGAGGCTTACGCCTCGACCGCCTCGAGGCTACGCCTCGCCTTCAGGGAAAACGTCTCGTTCCGCCTTCGTTTTTTCAATGCGACATGGCCCATCACTTATTCCCAGTGACAGTGGTGGCTGCATGCTCTCGGTTTAGGTCACTTCGGGTAGCCCTTTCTACTATTAAAGAGAACCCGTTCTGATACTATTTGTAATGTCCCGAGCTTAGGTCCTCAGTCCGTTAACGAGGAATACTGGCTCTGTCAACTTATTGGGTTCATGCTCAATTGGATCCGTTGACAACCACCCAAAATGCTTAAGCCCAAGTTATCAAGTAGTAATTCTTGCCACTTAAACCCACACCCACACTTTTTGAGTTTTAGATGTGAGACTATATTTGGGGATTGAGGTGTTACAACTAGCCTCAAGGATTATATATACTTATGGTTTTTCTATGAAATTTCTAGTTACAACCATGCTGGGAGGTTGATAATTGCCAACCATAAAGCAAATGCATCACCTTCAAAGTTTTAATCTAAGCTACTAATTTGAAATGGAATAAATAAAAGCTTTTTGGAAGCTTGACATATATACCTGTTATCTTGTATATCTCATGGAATATTGATTAAGTAGGCCACTGTACTCTTTTATCCTGTTTTTTCATTGATCTATTCAAATTATCATGATTCTCCTGTTTGAACTGTCTCTAGGCCTTCCTGGTATGGCAGCTTCTGTTTTCAACCTTGATTTTGGGAAGGAGGTATTCTTTCAGTCAGATTCTTGGCTGCTTACTTGTTGCTACCGGGGTTATCATAGCAGTGGCAAGGTATCTACTGGAAGTTTTGTGAGATCTTGCTTACCTTAAAGTTGTTTATGTTCCTCTGTTGCAGGCTGTTGTTCCCACTTCGTTCAACATCTGTTATTAAGAAGTTTTTTAATTTGTAACTTAAGTGATACTCCACAATTTCTTAGGATCTCTGGATATCTGTCTAACTATTGTTAGGTTTTGACAACACAGGGAGAGTGGTTACTGATGAATGAGTTTAGGGTACCCGATTCCCCCCCTACTCTTTTGACTGCAGAATTGAGATCACCCCTGCTAGCTATTGCTGCGTCTCTGTTGGCTCATACTCTCTTGTCCAACTTGGTTCACTTGCTTAGGTATTTTAAGATATTGGTTAGGTTCTATATAGTTCTCTTTGATTGGCAGCATCTGAGAGGTTCTAAACTATTAATAGAGAACTTAGGAAGACCTTAATCGTTGAAGGGTAAATACTATTAACTATTGGTTGTGCCAGATCTAGAGAACTGGAGGACGTGTTTTTAGATTGCAGAATTTGAAGGTAGAATATATAACAGAGAGTATGAGAGTCTCTTGTAGCATACACCATCTTTGTTTTGTCAATTTGAAAATTCAGTATTTTCCATTTTTCAATCAGTCATCAATTTTATTATCTATTCTAATTGCAGTGGGGCATCTGATGGGCAGCTTCTATCTAGTGTTGGATTTTTATGGCCAGCACTGATGGTAGCCTCATCTGCATTTCAAGCTGGCGCTTCAATCCTGAAGGTAACTGCTTGTTCCATAATGATTAGGAAAGGAAAAGGTACCATCTAACTTGAACTTGATTAATCTTGTAACAGGAGTTTGTCTTCATTGATGCATCTAAACGCCTCAAGGTATTTTCTATTTATCTTATTTATAAATTTGGATTTTGTTTTATGCACATATAGAAAACATGCTGCACTGAATCCATCAATGGGCACAAGTAGTAGGAATGAAAGTGGATCGGATATGAATCAAATATGTGGCTATTTCCATATCCATATTTGCTTCGTTTATATTGAATACGAACATGAATATGGATATAAATTGGATATGAATTTAGAAAACCGCATCCTTAAATATTCGGATATGAATTCGGATGAAATAGTCAACTGGTGCGAATCTAGTTCGAACAAAGATCAAATACGAATATGGGTCGAATTATGACCAGATATGAATAATGACTGAACAAGAAATTCGAATCGAATTATTATTGTGTACAAAGTGATTTTAAAAAGATTACACAAATACATACATACATACATATATAACATGATAAAACTGTTTAGCCAATCAAAATTATAGTGGCAAAGGGGTTGATTTATAGATATAGAAACAGAGGGGTTATAGTCTACATGAGACATGTATCGTTGTTTCTATAAAGTTGTTGAGACAAAGAGACATAGTAGTTATCGGAGATCTAGGATGCATGAATTTAGGTAGGGGGAAAATTACTTTAGCTAGTTAGCCGTTTACTAAACATATATTATAATAATATTTTATATTTGGATAGTTGAATCCATTTCTAGATCTTTTTGCTATTACCACATCCATATTCATATTTTTTTACATTTGATATCCATATTCAATTATTATTCGAATGCGGATATCCATATTCCGGATTTTTTCGAATATGATAAGTGGATATTCGGATGTATCCATATCAATTTCATCCCTAGGCACAAGTTATTGACTTTAGTTCTCTGGAGAATCCGAACTCTTGGGATACATGTGAAGCAATGGTCTCACTAGGCATAATCATCTTCTTTACATTTAATTTACTGCTTTATCCAACCTTATAATTTTTATATGATTGAATGCAGGGAGAGGCTCTTGACATATTTGTTGTCAACTCTTTCGGATCTGGATTCCAGGTTTGTTTTAATCTGTTGTTAGTTGTTACCAAGATACACTTTCTTCTGTGACTTTGAAATTTGATCCAGGATATGAAGAATATGCCGTCGATGTACTATAGAATTTGGATATAGAAGATGATATTATGTGATCTTCATGTTGCAGGCCCTCTTTGTTTTGCTGCTGCTTCCTTTCCTTTCAAAGCTGAAAGGAATTCCTTTTCCTGAGCTTCCTAGTTACATTGAAAGTGGTGCTGGGTGCTTTCTGAACATTGACGTCACTACTACAGGCTAGCTCTTATCTACCTGCTTCTTCCCAAATATTTTAGTTGACAAGTTTATGCTAAGTTGGAGATGGACGGTTGCCGAAAATTGAAAGGAAATCTACGTTGGCTGCTTTGAATTTACATTTAGTAGACAGTTATTCATGTTTTTTAATTGTCTGGTTGTACAACTCTTATTCTTTGCATTAATTTTTTGGCCCTATGACACTTTGCAGAGAAAGAGATATAATAGATGTAAAGTTGGTCAACGTCCTGGAATCTAGACTTAGTATCTTAGTTTAGCTTTCCATGGTCACACGTGGATGTAGATTATCATAACTGCCAAGAACAATTTAGCACTATGTTTCTTGAGCTCGGTTGACGTTTAGAAGTATGACTTAGTAAGTTGTGTGAACTTTGAGTTGGATGTAGATTATCATAACTGCCAAGAACAATAGCACTATGTTTCTTGAGCTCGGTTGACGTTTAGAAGTATGACTTAGTAAGTTGTGTCAACTTTGAGTTGCTTTGTTTGGTGGTGAATGTGGATATGATTTAGAAAATCCAAATGCCGATCGCGTAGCGTGCTTATAGAGCGTAACTTGACTTCATTTGATTTTTTTGAGAAAGACTTCATTTGACTTGAATCAATTTGTCTGATTCTTCAACTGTCAATCCCAAAGGCACGGAAAATTTGTACATTTTTTTGAAGGAGGTTGTGGTATTTAACTTTTTGGCTTCTTAAACTGGCTAAGAAAGTGATTTTTTGAGTCAAGCTAAGAAAGTGTTTTGGAGCGAAGTTATTATCATCTCATAATTAGACTGCATTTTTACTTGGCTTTATGTTGCCAATTGATTGCAGATTAAGAATTTGCTATGGCAATTAGGTTTTTGTGAGGGTATCATATTGAGTGAGTATAGTCAAGAAAGGTACATAGTGATATACCGTACTAATAGTCTTAAAACGTGGAAATGGTTGAAAAGAGGCAATTTTCTCATAAAGTAAGGTCCATAAAGATCTTAAATCAATATATAGGGTGAAAGTAGACTGTAGGAGATTTTCTTAGTACACATCGTATATATGATTGATATACTTCATAAAAGTTTAGAAAGGCAAAAAAAGGACGTTGCTATATAGGTTTTCAACGTGATATAGAATTCATACATGATCTTTGTTTGTGCCATCCATCTTTTCTTTCAGGTGATGTGGTGTGAATTGCGGGGAATACATGCAATGGAATGTGGTGGCATGGGTTCTTGTCGGCAGGCGAGGAGGCAGTGCACGTGGCAGGTGAGTTGTCAAGGACAGAATGCAAGGTGTCATCCACGTTGGAGGCAATGATTGTGGTCTGAATGATTCTTTCTAATGTTGTGCCCCCGGCCTTCATTTATCGTGAGTGATTCAAGGGGTTTCTTCCCATAGAACGTGAATTTTAGTGGACGCACAGACATATTTAAGTGGATTTCTATCAATCAGGTCAGTGCTCCAGGTCAGACAATTTATTTGTTGGGGCTTTTTTTCTTTGGATGTTAGCGTCCCTGGGAGGACTGGGGTAGAACCACCACTTAAGGTTTTATGGGCCATTGCTTTTCTTTGGTGATTCCATTAGATGTACGTGACAGTGTGATGTGGTGTGACCTGATTGCATTGTGACTTAGAATGATGCTGGTGTCGATGTTTTTCTATTCATCGAAAATAGGGATGAACTGGAAATGTTTTAGGTGTGGTACCCAGAGGTTCGCATGTCATGCTCTGGGGGCTGATCCTGATGGAAGGTCTGGGGGTGGGGGAAAAATGCCTGGAAGCAGTCTGATTCTAGGATATCCTAGCATCTTTGTTGGCAGCTAAGGATTTCCTGGTAGCGGTGGTGAAGTTTTTCCTGCTTCATCCTTCTGATCTTACTCATCTAGTTTAGCTTTTTGGAGAAAATGAGTCTACATGATTATTTTTCAAGTTCAACAAATTATGATTGTGAGAGCCCGATTTCAAGGATTTAAACATTGGAGTGGGATCTCGTTGAAGCAGGCCACGAGAACCCTTGTGACTAGGATGAAGTTATTATCATTTTTCGTGATTGATTTCAGACAACAACAACAACAACAAAGCCTTTTCCCACAATTAAGTAGGGTCGGCTACATGGATTCTTCGCCTCCATTGAGATCTATCTTGGGTCAATCCCGGGCTTATATTCACAAAACAAAGATCCCTTCGTATGGTCTCTTTCCAACACTTCTTGGGCCGTCCCCGCCGTCTCTTAGCCGATTCAACATCCCAACGCTCACATCTCCTAACTAGTGCATCAACTGATCTTCTTTGCAAATGACCAAACCATCTTAAGCGATTTTCTCGCATCTTATCTTCGATCGGAGCAACACCAACTTTCTTTCTGATTGCATCATTCCGAATCCGATCTTTACGTGTGTGTCCACACATCCACCTTAGCATTTTCATTTCCGCTACAACCATTCTCTGCACATGTCTATGGTTCACAGGCCGACATTCAGATCCATAGAGCATAGCAGGTCTCACGGCTGCTATGTAAAATTTTCCTTTAATTTTTAAAGGAATTTTCTTATCACAGAGAACATCAGAGGCTCCTCTCCACTTTAGCCAGCCTGCATTTATTCTGTTAGTAACATCTCCATCAATTTCCCCATCATGTTGCAAAATAGAACCCAGATATCTAAAAGAATCTCTCTTCTGAATGTTATCATCACCAATCTTCACCTCGATTCCTTCACCATTGCTTCCATCAAAGGTGCACTCTATATATTCTGTCTTAGCCCTACTTATACGAAATCCTTTACTCTCCAACTCGTCTCCAGACTTCAAGCTTCTCATTTACTCCATCTCTAGTCTCGTCAATCAACAAAATATCATCAGCAAATAACATACACTAAGGTAACTCATCCTGAATGTGACTTGTCAACTCATCCATAACAAAGTAAAAAGAAATGGACTCAAAGCTGAACCTTGATGTAAACCAATGTTGATGTCAAAATAGCCACTCTTCCCATACGGGGTCCTTACACAAGATAAAGCCCTATCATACATGTCCTTTATGAGGTTAATGTATAGGACCAGCACTTGTCTCTTCTCCAAAACTCTCCACAATATCTCTCGTGGGACAGAATCATAAGCCTTCTCCAAATCAATAAAGATCATACGGAGGTTCTTCCTTTTATCTCTATAAATCTCCATTGTTCTCCTCAGCAAATGGATCGCTTCAATAGTTGAGCGACCTGGCATGAATCCGGATTGATTTTCTTTTACGTTGGTAGCTTGCCTCAACCTTCTTTCGATCACACGTTCCCAAATTTTCATAGTGTGACTCATCAGCTTGATACCTCTGTAATTTGAACAATTTTGAATGTCCCCTTTATTCTTATAAAGAGGCACCACGATACTCCTCCTCCAATCTTCAGGCATTTTCTTGCTTCGCCAAATAACATTGAAAAGATTCGTAAGCCAAGTCAAACCGCACTCACCTAAAACTTTCCATACTTCTACATGGATGTCATCCGGTCCTACACCTTTCCCAGGTCTCATAACCTTCAAAGCCTCCTCTACTTCCTTTCTTTGTATCCGTCAATAGCTTGCACTATTTAAGTAACTTTCACTACTAGCTAGATCACCCAAAGTAATCTCTCTATTTCCTTCTCCAATGAAAAGTTTATGGAAGTATTGTTCCCATCTAGTCTATATATCCTTCTGAGTAACAAGCACATGACCTTTCTCGTCCTTAATGCATCTCACTTGAGAAAGGTCTTTGGTTTTTCTTTCTCTTCTTTGGCCAACCTGAATATATCCTTCTGGCCCTCCTTAGAGTCGAGATTTTTATACAAAACTTCATAAGCTTTTAACATAGCTTCGTTTACAGCCTTCTTTGCTTCCTTCTTCGCTATTTTGTAGTTTGTGACAGTTTCCTCTGTTCTATCCTTAGACATAGCTTTAAAGCATGTTCTGTTAATTTTTAGCTTCTCTTGCACCCCTTTACTCCACCACTAAGCCTCCTTTTGATCTGGAGCTCCTCCCTTTGACTCTCCTAGCATCTCTTTGGCTACCTTTCGGATACAAGATGCTACTGCCTCCCACATCTCGTTTGCACTTCCGCTACAATCCCAAGATAAGTCTTCTAAAACCTTCTCCCTGAAGCTCGATTGCTTCAGTGGAAGATTTCACCATCTAGTTCTAGTGATCTTAGGAACCCTCCTTTTCTTTACCATCCCTTTTATTTGCACATTCAAGACTAACAAGTGATGTTGGGTTGTCAAACTCTCTCCTGGGATTACTTTGCAGTCTTTACAACACAACCGATCTCTTCTCCTCAACGCAAAGTAATCTATCTGTGTTCTAGTTGAGCCACTCTTATAAGTAATTAAATGCTCCTCCCTCTTCTCGAAGAGAGTGTTTGTTATGAAAAGATCATATGCCGTTACAAAATCCAGGGTGGCTTTTCCCTCTTCATTTCTATCCCCAAAACCATGTCCTCCATGAACACTAGCATACCCCGAAGCATCTTTTCCCACATATCCATTAAGATCTCCACCTATGCAAATCATCTCTCTTTGTGGGATTCCTTGTAAAATCTTATCTAGATCCTCCCAAAAAGCTTGTTTAGTCCTTTCATCTAAACCAATTTGTGGTGCATAAACTGAGATTATATTCAGAATTTCTTCTTCAAGCACCAATTTTAGCAATACAATCCGATCCCTAAATCTTTGCACCTCAGCCACACAATCCTTCAAATCCTTATGAACAATCACTCCAACACCGTTTCTACCGTTATCTTTACCTAAATACCAAAGTTTAAAGCATGTCTTCTCGATCTCCCTTACTTTCTCTCCAACCCATTTAGTCTCTTGAAGACATAATATATGAATCTTGCTTCTTTCCATCGTATCCACTATCTCCATCAATTTTCCAATTAAAATGCCAATATTCCAACTACCAATCCGCAATTTCCGTTGCAATCTCTTTTGGACTAACTTCTTTACTCGCATGCGTCCATTATGCGAGAAGCCTTGTAAATTTTGGACTGCATCCGGGCGGTGATGCAGCGGAACTAGCTTAATTACCCGCATGCGTTCCTCATGCGAGAACCCTTGCACATTTTGAACTACATCCAGGCTGCGATGTAGCGGCCCTTGCCAATTTTTCATTGCATTCGGGTGATGCAACACATCGCAAGTAGGGAACGCCCCAACGAAATCTGTATGTTCGCTTAAATCCATGTTGAAAAGATCCGACTGTCATGAGGCAACTTCCTAAATAGTATTTTTTTAAAAAATATTATTTAAGAAGTTGTCTCCGACTGTTTTACGCTGGCTATCGGCTACCTAACGTAACCCTCCTCATTTACCCGGGCTTGAGACCGGCTATGGCTGAGTTAAAAAAGGAGTTGGGTCAGGAGAAGGTTAAAAAAGGAGTTGGGTCAGGAGAAGGTGATTGAAAGCAGTGGTTGGGTTTCAGGAACTTGACATTGATTGCATACCAGTTCGATAGCATATGAGTATGCACATGTCCTTTCCAACCAGTAGTTGCTGTATGTTCTGTTCTTGGGAGGTCACCATTTTAGGGAGGATCGAGGTTACAAGAAAAGTAAGGCAAAGCGATGCAGTTTCCTTGTAATTGAAGCGAGATGTAAAGTCTCGAGTTGGTTGAGGTGTAAGCCTCATTTTTTATAGAAAATTCTTAAAATTTAATAATAATAAATTGTGTAAAAAATATGCCAGCATGACCCATTTCAAAAAGGTAAAAAGCATATCGAAAACATATGTGAACTGTTTTTTGGATGAAGCCATTATCAAATTAGTACATATAGCTCAAAGCTTATGATCAAAAATAAATAAATAATTAATTATTACTTAAAGTTAAATTCATAATATTATAGCAAGTAAATACCACTTTCCATTTTATTGTTGAAACCACTAATATAATATCGTCTGTCTAGAATCTTTCTAGTTTTATAAGTTTAATAAAAAAATAATCTCTATTACAAAAAATGACGTTTAACTAATTTAATCTAGATAAGTAATGTACAGCTATCATTTTCTTGATGATAGGCTTGAGGAGAGCAAGGAAAGATGATAGCCACCTCCCACAAGAGGACGAGTGCCGCTCTCCATGAGGGTTCTAAGGGTTCCCCTTGGCCCTAAATAAGAGAGAGGATTGGAAAGGAAAGAGCGCTGCCCGTGCCTCCCTGCCAGTAAGACAAGATGAGGAGAGATGATTGACTCAACAACGAAGAATTGTCGGTAAGGCCATAGAAGACAGTGTTAGACATGTAAGCCAGTAGGACAAGGTGAAGAGGGATGATTGACTCAATAACGAAGAATTGCTGGTAAGGCCATAGAAAACAGTGTTAGGCATGTAAGCCCTTGGTGACCCAATAATGCAATAAAACTTATTGCGTAATATTTCATAATCTGAATTGAAATTGTGTTTGCACTTATAATGGTCCCTACTATAATAAAGGTAATGTATTATGGCCATCTTGATATTATACAACTGTTAATTTAAAGATTTATATTATATAGGATGACGTCGGATTGTAGATGTAAAGAGTTAGATCAAGGACACAACCGACATCATTAAATGATATTCAAGAATGATCTCCAATATGAGAAAGAGATGACAATCTTTTACTAAAGACTGATTTTCGACTAACTTCTTGATGTATGTCCTCTTCATAGGAATAAAAATTCAGAGGTATCAGATAAATCATTTCAAGATGTTGATAAAAGTCGAAGTGTTGGTCAGAGTATCATGGTGAAAAAAAGACAAAATATTGACCAAATGATCAAATGTTGATCAAAAAGATAAAAATAGATCAGAAGTCAAAATATTGACCAAAAGTCAAAATGTTGACTTTAAGTCAAAGTGTTGGCCTAACGAGATCAAATACTAAAGATCTGTATCGTATACTATCACGAACACACGTACATCCTTTGACCGGAGATATATATACATCTATATGTCTGAATATTGCACATTTGATAAACCATTAGGTTGATGACCTAACATTGTCTATATCGACGAGTTGGTATACATACAAGGAAATATGAGATGTATGATATCTTTAATGAATCATACAGGTTCATACTTTTTGAATCTGTAGACGGAGCTGACTCATGAGACATTAGGGACACAACGAATTCCATGCATGGATGTCTTATTTATGAAACAATATAAGAAATCAAGAATATTAATATATGCTTTTGGAAAATATATGATTGATATTATCGCCTAATGATCAATCGAGAAATCTGTTGATAACCCTTGAAGGAGATAGCCAAACATGAGTTTGAACTTTAGGTTTAATCAAAGTCTTCCGGTATGTATGATGCTTTAGTATTGAGAGTACTCTGAGTTAATGCCATCATAATAGATTATATCGTGACACTTCTATTTCGAGGGAATGACGAAACTGTGTGGATTTTAATGATTCTATTTTGTGGCTAAGTGATTGAGAATTCATAGAACCTATTTTTCGATCCAAATGGTTTGAGAAATGGTTCGAAATGGACCTAAATGGTTGAAAATTGACCGGAAATGGTTCAAAATGGTCCAAATGGAATTTCCTAAAGTGATTTAAACCCTGATTATGGATGTAATCTAATTTTCAAGTCACAATACATTTTTATATAATCCTTGACATCTCCAAGTATCCACGAATGCTACTCATGTGTTCTTATTGGATTAAGAGTTGTACATTAAGATAACAAATGTTAAGATACTAATTATTATTCAGAATATTTACACCCATAACCTTGAGTAGATTCGTAATTACACCCAGAACCCTCGATAATCATGAATTATACAAGAAACTCTGAATAATGCTTTACTCTTACATGACATAATCCTATGTTATGTTCCGTTAGTTTTTTCGTTATCTTTGATGATTTTCGTTAAAAAAAGATAAAATTACCCTAATGCTCGATCTTATTTGTGAATCATGCCCTCTCATTCTCTTCCTCATTTCCACTCCACCTAAGTGTCGTTTTCGATCAAGTGTCGCTGTGGTATGCCACTCCCAACAAGTGTTGCATCCGGGCGGAGTTGCCGTCATTGTTGCCGCGGGGCGAGAGAAGGGCAAGGAGGGAGCGGCGGAGGAGGCATCGAGCCGCCATCACTGCTGCTGCGTGGAGAGGAGATGGAGGAGAGGGGGAGGCAAACGAGGTGCATGCCTTCTTCGATGACGATGGTTTGTCTGTTATGTATAGTGAAGATATTCATGGGGGTGTCCAATGGAGGAAGCCATCCTTTTAGGATGTGAAGCCACTGGGCGCCTGCTGACGAGCAGCTTTCGATGTCATATTGTTTAGATCTCATGGTTTTAGCAGCTTGGAATCTCTCGTTACTCCAGTAAGGAAGCTTTGAGCGGTTGTGCGGTACGATCTCCTCCTCGGGAATTCGACGACGGTTTTGGTGGAGCTTCATGTCCCCCCTTCGCAAGGCCCCATCCTCGCTTTTACTCGGGATTGGCTGCACTTTGTTTTTGATAGGTCTTGCGAATACCCAAGATTGGTGCACGTGGTTTGCTCCAAGTGCGACTAGGTATATTTGACAGAGAAGACATGAATGGCAGAGTCGGCACAAGCGACAATGCAACGATATCTGAAATGGTGGTGATGTAGGACTCCAGCAAACCCTCCGAGCAGCCGTGATAAGATCGCGGCAATTACATGATCTTCTAGGGCGAAAATCTTGGGATCAGATTTTGTGGATGCCAGAAATACACACGGATTTGAAAAAAAACATTTGTTAAGGACATTTGAACAAGAGTGTTTTTTCCTTTCAAGGCGACTCATCCTTCAGGTCCCAATAAGTGGATCCCAGAGGCTCCAAATATTATTGTTCCCGATCTGGCTCTTAGCTGAAACCCTGCATCTTCGGATCCGATCCCACAAAGGGAGTTCGCTCTTTCTTTGTATCCAGACTATGCTCCTGTGGAGGGTCTTCAATTGGCCCATTCCTTTGCGATTTTGGCAAATATGCTTGCTAATGTGGAAGAGGGCATACATCTTCGAACCCAGCAGATGTAGCGGCCTCGAGCTCCTCCTTCCCTCTGTGTCAGGTTTGGGAGGACGACATTTCTTAGATCAAGCCTCTCTGAGGGAAACTGGCAACGGGTAGAAGAGATTCTGGTAGGTGAACCGGAACACCTTTCCATGGCTGCTGCCGTGTGGATCCATTGATGGTTTTCTTGCGTAAGAGGTGCAAGCTAGGGGTAGCTGACTGGTTGGAGCGGGAAGTGGTGGGTTCATTCGGCGCTGACCTGGTCGGCCTAGGTACCTGTGGAACCCATGACGAAGGCCATGATAATTGATATGCTGGAGAGCAGTCAGGTCTCTGCGATGAGGGAGACATGTCCAGTCAGCATAGTGGCCGATGTTGCGGAATATTTAGGGGTCATGGCCTCTAGGGTAGGGGCGTCAATTGCCGCATGAAGATAGTAACGTGGAATGTCAGGGGCTTGCTGATCGGGAGAAGAGAGCAACACTGGGGTCTCTACTTGGTTCCTGCCAATTAGAAGTTATTTTCCTCCAAGAAACAAATATTAAGGAGTAGAATCAGTCGTGGGCGATTGCTGACACCGTTGACAAACTTTAGGGCTCTAGCAGCCATTGGATTAAGAGTAGGTATTCTCTTGGGATGGCATTGAGATATGTTCGTTCATGTGAACGAGGTTGTGGGATCAAGTACGACATCTGTAGTGTCGGAGAAATATTCACATGGCTTTCTTTTGTTGGTGACGTCGGCCTATGGACCAAGAGGGTCCCTTTCCAACACAAACTTATGGGAAGATTTAAGAATGATCCTCGCCTGCTTCCCACAAATGGTAGATACACATAGAGAAACAATACTTCCTGATCTCGTGTGGACCAATACCTGATCTCGAGGGCATGTTGGAGTGGTAGCTACACATAGAGAAACAATACTTCCTGATCTCGTGTGGACCAATACCTGATCTCGAGGGGCATGTTGGAGTGGTTCCCTTTGGCTATGCGGTGAGCCTTCCAAAATCTAGATTGAATCATACACCCTTGTGCTGGATTTTGGAGAGGGGGATGGTCTGAGATCTATCTTCCATACTAAATGAGCACGACACTAGGAGGAGAGTTGTTGCCAAGACTTTGGTCACAGTAGCAGAGAGCAGGCTTTGTGGCAGAGGCTGGCACAGAAGTTGTCTGATTTACGGTTGCTATTGATTTATAAAGAGCGACCCCCGTCAGAAGCACAGGGAATTGAGAAACCGGGCACACCTAAAAGTGTCACGTCTGGATGCTATTGAGGATAGAAGAGACCTCTCTGAAGAAGAGGTGGTGGCTTGAATCTCGCAGCAACAGATCATTGCATTTGAAGATAAAAAGGTCAAGGTTTAATGGAGACAGGTCGAGGTTATATAGGAGGACACAAACACTATATTTTTTCACGCTATGGCAAGCGATTTCCGTCATCGTAATCTTATTCACTTGATCGTTGTCGGAGGGGAACATATTTCAGGAAGTGCTGTGGTTGGCTCTGCATGCAAGGCACTTTTCAAGGAGATTAGCCGGAGAGCTATACCCGGATCTGGGCATTGGCTGGACGTGATATTACAACTTATGATTTCTTAAACCCTTAAATTCAAAAGGTGGAAAGTAGTCCAGGACTACTAAATAGAAATGCTAAAAAACATCAATAACCAAAACTAGAATCGTCAATACTTCTTAATACTCTTCTTCCAACATTTCTATGCGTTTCCTTGCAAGGCTCTTTATGCAACTCCTTGCATATTCATATTGGAGTACTAGGCATCCTTTGCTCTAAACTTTATCTTTAGAGATATATTGATGTATAACAAAGTACTTGTGTTATTGCTAATCAAACTCAGATCTATGATCCCAAGTAGACCACTCTAACATATACATCTCAAAACTTATTCTGGATATCTGAATTAAGAAGAATTGCCCTCCAAAATCTTGATTCAGGCTTAAAACGGGCATGACTCGGGGCATTTATCAGCTCACTTATCTTGAAGAAGGAAAACAAATTAAACCTTTAAAAATGTTCAAGATATTCTCTATGGTCTCAGAACCTCCATAGCGTTATCTGTTTGGGAAGGAAACACGAAATGGGAGGAAACATACCCTATTGGGTGGAAGCCCAATGAACTTCAAGGATGTTCCCATCTTCGTTTCTATACCATCAAGACATGGGGATATATTGCTGTTATTATAGGATGTAGGGAACTCCTGTAGAAAGGAAATACATGAGGGATTCGATATATCAGAGGATATACCGCATTTATGTTGGAATATCTTCCATTTCTGGTCGGTGAAAATTGTTTAACATTTTCGTGATTCCCATTTCTGTTTTAGAATGGGAGTGCACAGAAGTATCCACTGATGAGAAAATAGCCGTTCCACTGCCAAGGTGAGGTATGTGTATTGGAAACATCTAAAGAATTTGTGTGACTGGCACAGGGCATAACTGGTTAGAATTAACTCGAGTTGAGAAGAAATATTTCTCTGCTACCAGTCTGACTCGGGTCTATATGACAATCGGTGATCGATATATATACTCCGACATTCCACCTTTGTCCTCGCCGTCACTTTGCGACTCACATCCCTCTTGGTCATGTGAAAACCGTATAGAGGCCATTCACCTCGGTCAAAACATAGTACAACTAAAGTAGCAATGGGTCGATTTACATTTACAAGAGATCCTGACCTTTCCCTTGAGTCATCATTTTGTAACTTGTGAAAAAGTATCTTTCACTCACCCTCCTACTATCTCACCCTTCTCTCTACCTCCCAATTTCTCACTTGCTTGTCTAGTATTGACTGCTTTGCGGGTGCTTTGCTGTTAGGCAAGTTCGGAATGAATGCCTTTATTTTTTTAAAGAAGGAATGAATGTCTTTATATAAGAAAAATACACAATTTTCCCTCTATCTCTATGATCATCGAAGAAAGTCAATGTTGAATCCAAGGCCTGAGGATGAATGAGAAGGGTTGGGCCAGCCCAACCTGACCCGAAATCCGACCTGCATAACCCAGCCCAAGCCCAAACCCGAACCTAATTGGGCAGGTTGTGGGCCCAAAATGAGCCCGTATGATTATCAGGTCGGGTTTGGGCTTGAGAAGGCACAAACCCGAAAGCCCGATAGCTGGCCCATTATAAGATTAATTTAAGGCCCAATAGCTCGGCCCATTTAAGGCCCAATATCCCGGCCCATTTTAGGGCCCGAACCCGACATTACTGCAAATTCACATAACCCCACCCAATAAAATAATTGGTTGAGCTCGCTGCAGTCCTGGACCAATGCTCCTTTTCATTATTTCCCCATGGAACCCAATACCTAACCAAAACCCCCACAACACCACACCCTCGACCCTCCGAACCTGGAAGCTCCTCCGACGCCCTAGCTCCGCTCAGTGCTGCTACACGGAATAGCTGCAGTATCTTCTCCTCGGGTAGGTGTCGATGCCGCCCCTTGCAGTTGCTGCACCATCGTCTCATTAATGTCGCCTCAACATCGCCTGGGCCCTGGATGCAGCAATAACACATCCGACTTCCCCATTATTGGTGCCTGCCTCGTCCCGCAGCTGCAGAGTAACTTGCCCTTACACCACCTCTTCTCTTGTTGCCTTGATCTCCGTAGATTATGCACTGAATGTTCTCGTTCGGGTCCTGATTTGAAGCTTTTATTTGGCAGATTTTGAAGATTGGTTTGAGTCTTTGAAATGGTGTGTGTGTGGTGCATCTGAGATTCCAAGGTCTTTAGCCTTTCTGTGAATGTGATTCTTTTATTTCATGAACGGTCGTAGTTTTTTCTTAGATATATTTACTGGGAAGGTTGTATAAAGAGTGGTTTCATAGTTCATGCATATATGTGCTTTTTCTCTTTGTGATTTCTTAGGAAGTATGAATTAAATTTATATAGCTAGAAATGTGCAGTTTGAGGGATCAATAATAAGCTGGCATGTCTAAGTAAAATCCAATAATTGTTAATTGCCGGGTCTCTCTCTCTCTCTCTCTATATATATATATCCTAAACAGAGTTGTAAGGAGCAGACGTTTGGTTGGCGCGCAATGAAAACTTTAGAACTTTGATAATATCCTCATGCATATGAGAATCAAATAGAATTTTCATCCTTGGATAGTAAATTGGGCCGGTCCGACCCGAACCTGACCTATTTTGCTTTGGCCGGATTTGAGCTTGGGCCTGAAATTTTAAAAATGGGCCTAGGCCCGACCTGTTAGCCCATCTACTAAAATGGGCTCGGGCCGGGCCAAATCAAACCTGACCCGACCCGATGCCCAACCCTACGAATGAGGCATGACACCCCCAAGTTAGCAGTTGTGGGGAAGCAAAGTGGTTCCTAAACCTAACTAATAGGCTTAGTCCCACTTGGACCATGGCACGATCCAAAGGGCATGTAATATGAGAATCCCCTACAGAGAAATTAGACCATGGCCATTGCAGCCACATATGTGAGCCCATCATCAAGTAGGCAGGTGCTAGAAAAGCCTCGGTCAAGCCTCTGTAGCTCGACTCTAACGTTGTTTTTTGCTGCTGTTGATGCATTTTTTTGAATAAAAAGGGGTGTTTGCCCTTGGGAGGTGATCACCTAAACTTCATTAAAAAGCAACTGAATCAAGATTATAGAACTTCAGACCAATATTTAGGCGCATGCTGTTGGTGCATTTATCAACTTCTCTGATATTGTCTTCATTTATGGGTGCACCCAAATACAATATTGTAACTATTGCTTGCTTGTGTCGTCTACAGGCTGTGATGGAGCTCCTTGGCTGCCACTGATATACATATGTGTGAACATGGCCTTCAACATTTCTGCACTTCGTTTGCTGAAGATCTCTTCTGCAGTAGTATCTTCACTTTCGACAATTTTAGCTGGTAATCTGTCATTACTTTCTCACATACCAAATAAACAAAAGAATCATGACACATTGCATGCACAGACATGAGTGTCCTAGGTTCATGTTAGATCACACACATCTTTACAAGCATATCTTCCCTTTTTTAACTGCACCGATACAACTGGAGGCAGCCACAGAAACATGTAGCTCCTATTCATGAAACTCCGATTGGCAACATGTGCACGTAGTAAAGATAGGGTAATATGGTCCATGCATTTGCCACGTTTATTTATTATTAATCATACATATCAATACTCTGTTGGGTTTGTTTTCTTTGCAGTACCGATTTCCATTTATGTCCTCTCGCTTCCTTTGCCATTCATTCCGCATGGAACCAGCTTAGACAGATACTTTGTTCTTGGTGCGGGAGTCCTTATGTTGGGTCTGGCGCTGTACAATTACCCTCGTTCCACTAGTAGAACCAAAACTGACTGATATCTGGATCTCATAAAAAGGCACATCTCGTGCCTGACCTCGGCAATTGTTGGGGTTAGAGTGCTTCCCATGAGCTTCCAGAGTGCAGGCAGGAAGCGCTCAAAGTATACAAGACAATGGATTTTTTCTACCAGCAGTGGAAAGAGCTCTATTTTACTGAGTTCTTCCACGAAGAACAGAGCCTCCCTAAAGTGGGAAAAGGGTTTGATGCTTGTTGTTCCACGTAGAACAAAATATTGATTTTTTTGCTCAATATATAAGCTCATGTTGTTTGTATCTTCACTTGTATAAAGGTAAGAAACATTTAGCATAAATGGAGATATACAAGTTCTGAGTCTATTTGCTGTATGTAACTTCATATCTGCATGTATCGAAAATTTTCATTATTAAAGAAGAAACGTCGAAGGGGCTTGGTTCCAAGGAGTACTGGAATCGACAACTGGAGGATATATATAGACATTTGATTATCTGTTGTGTAGTGTTTTAAGTTTCCTCCTTAATCCTTGGATCAGTAGGAGATGTACAACTTCTTGTATGATTCCTTCTTAGAGGTTATGTGTTTCCCTTTTTCTTTTCTTTTTAATATTCTACGAGTGATATCTTTGCTGCACGAATTGTTGGTCACATACATTAGGCAAATGTGTTACTTGGCATTACGAGCTCAATGCACTTCTTTTGTTCGACACTAAAATAAGATACAACAATCTGCATCTGGTGGTAGTATTGTCTATATCTTCTATCCACTTGCAAGTTCACAGTATCACAAGTTCAGAATCAAAACTTTGTACTCGAGTTACGTATGACACCCAAGTCATGTTATACGTACAGAACGCAAATAACATTTTCTTTATATTTTGTTATCCGCGAAATAAGTTAATCTTGTTCGTTCTTGGATCATATTAACATCAAAATAATTTGAATGGATGCAAGGGATTCTATTAATTTTTTTAGCAGGCCGTGACCAACCGACTCCAAGTGTTTTTCATTGTTTATAAATAATGGGAAGTATGGTCATGTACTGGATGCATACATTGGAATGTGTTAATGATGGTAGCTTACAATTAGGATTTTTACAGTTTAGTTATGCCTCTCTTTTTTTTTTAAAATATCAGTGATCTATCTCTTTTTGCACTGTTATCACTTGTACCTTTGCATTAGTTATTGTCAATGAGTTGAACCAAGCCATAATTTATTGAAACCATTGTGGTTAAGGAATGGCTTGTTGCACGTATCCTCCATAGTTACAATATTTAGGAAAGGAGAGAGGGGTGCTCTCAATCTGGAGCAAATGATCAATGATCGATGCCTTAAGGGGCTTGGATGTGGTGGCGCCGATTGGCGAATGCCGTGAGCTTCCTCCATCCCAAGCTCTCGTGATCTTCATTGGTCTTCTCTCGCAACAAGCAACACCTCTAACAATCTTCTCTCTCAATCTGGCGCAAAGGGCCTTCTTCTCTGGTCTTCGTCAGGACTAAGAAGGTTGATGGTTCCCGAACACCACCCGATGGGTGCGAGCGGATCAAACAATTGACTTGGATAGCTGCAAATAATAAATTCAAATAACCATAGCCTTACGTAGCACTTTTAATCATACGATAAACAATCAATCCATAAGTGCACATGTATTCGACGTGGAAACCCTCTTGTATAAAAACCACGAACATAGTATCTAGACTCAGGCTTTCAGCCAAGCCGCATAGATCTTCCACTAACCTGAGTTGCTTACGCATGTAATCCAACCATATTACTGCCTGCGTTGATTACACGAACAATTGTATACATATAATCAAAATCTAACAGCCTCAATAACAAAGTAAATATGCAATAAAGAAAATGAGATAAAAGCTAAAACGATTTTACAGAGCGACAAACATTCTCGTAAGAATTGATCACAGAGCACTAGAGCTGTAGGCATGAAGAACTGGGTAAACAATAACTCTTAGATCTTTCTCTCATAGTATAGAGTAGAAATTAGAGAGAAGATAATTTGCTTCTCTTGTTGTTTGTTGAATCAGTGAGATATGAGGTCTTATTTATAGGTCTTGGAGTCCCGTATCCGTTGAAGGTAGAAATAGCAAGGAAAAATGTCCCAAAATGCTATGGTCAAAAACCAATCAAAATTCAAAAATATTATCGATTGTGAAATTATATGATCGATTAGAATTAAAAAATATGATCGACCAGTGAAACTATATGATCGATCAGAATTTAAAATATGATCGATCGGTGAAAACTTGAGGATCGATAAGAATCCAAAAATATAACCAATCAATAAAACTTGATGATCGATCAGAATTAAAATAAATGACTGATCAGTGAAATGATCTATCATTTTGATAATTTGACTTGAAAGTCAAAGTCTGAAATGCAAGATGCATGATTCTTGAGGTCTTTTACATTATAAGACAATTACAAAATGCATGACTCAATAAAGGAAAAGACTTAGTCTTCTTCTTGAGCTTGAGATCCTTTCCTTCGAGCTTGAGCTGGAGTTCCTTAGCCTTGAACTCCTTTGAGCTTCTTAGCTTCTTCTTCACTTATGCTCAAGCTCCTCAGGCTTGAACTTGTTCTTGTTCCAGTAGCTTTCCTACTTCCGACCTAGCTTCAATCTAAGTACACAAGATTTGTCTATCTCCACAGGTTTTATTATCATTAAAATATGCATGCTCATGTTTGGACTAACAATCTCTCCCTTTTTGATGATGACAGAATATTTTGAAATGTTTGCAAAAACAAGTATGTGCAACCATTTGAGAAGATTTTCTCCCCCGAAGAAAACTTTGAGTTTTTTTGTAAAACTTTTCTCTCCCTCTTTTTGACATAATAAAAAAGATCTAAAAAGATATCAAAACTTAATTAAAACCAACTGTTGGTTAAAGAGATTATTTGAACATATGTTCCCCTTCTCTTTGAAAGTATTTTTTTAATCTAAGCCCTCCATAAACTAGAGCCCTCCCTTAATCTTTTCTTAAATGCACTCTCTTAAAGATAAGAGTCAAGGTCTCAACGCCAATGCATAATATGCATGATCAAATTAACAAAAAAAGAAAGTGAGTCACCTATGGTCCTTAGTAGTGGATTTCTTCAATGTTGAGAGCCTCCACATGTCGTTAACGTCCATCTATGGTTGTGCATATGGGTAGTTGTTTGGCCTTAGAGGTCCATCTTAGATGTTAAAGTGGCATTCTCCATCTTCTTTTCCCTTAGCCTTCGATACCTGAAAAGTTCTGCTTTGCTACCCTTTCTTTTTCGTGTCCTTCAGGGTTAGATATCACTGTACCCTTCATTTTCTAAACCCATCTTCTTTTCTGAAAGTAACTAGAGCTAGAAGCATGATTATCTACTTTTTTCCCTTTCTCATCAGTAGGCGTAAACATAATTTTTCTTTGGGATATTTCCAGCTATAACCTTGAGTAGTTTCATATTTACATACATAACGCTCGACAATCATGTATTACACGAGAAATCCCAAATAGTCACTCCATATCACACCCATAACCCTCACGAATTATTCGGGAAATCATGAATAGTCACTCTTCTCACACCCATAACCCTGAGGATTATGTATGTAAATACGAAACTATTGGAGTTATGATGTAAATATCCCTTTTACGCCTAAATATCTCCTTTTGAGCTAAACAATTACTTTTTCAAGGAAAGTAATTTTAACTTTTAAAAAACTAAGATCCTTTTTAAGTAGTTCATTTTCATTTTTAGAAACATCTAAGTCATTAAACAAAAAAGATTTATCCTCTACCAATTTCTTGTTAATTATTTCATGATTCATGACATGTCTAAAGAGATCTTGTGAGGTATTATAAAGTTCAGGATAAGAGAGTTTACTTAACTCAGTGTCCGAATCTTAGTTAGATGAGCTGAATTTGACCAATCTAACGAATTTCCATGTATGCACTTTCGCTTTCTTCTTCACTGGTGGTTGAATTGTCCAAAAATGCTCGCAGTACTTTCCTCTTGGATTTTTTCGAAGTTCTTTTCATGTCTTGATGTTCCCAAGTTACCCTATGTTAATTATGTGAATTTGTGTTGTGTTCGAAAAATTATGATCAATAAAAAATAACCTCACTAATCAATCAAGAAATCAAGTTTAAATAAGGTTCTTTGTTTGTTTAACTTAGGTAAGCCCGATGGTTGACTCAAGGAAGCAAATAGTCTATTAAAATTCAATTAAGAAAATTTAGTGCACGATTTTCAGAGGAGATACTTTTGGTATTGTTTTATACAAAAACAAATACGACGCAAATACAAATTAAGTACTCTGTTTTAAGACAAACCTAAGAAATTAATCAATTTAATTTTGATTCAAATAAACTCTAACAAAGCCAAGTTATATTTTTCTTATAAACCTTATTTAATGACATATGACACCTTTTTAGAATTTTGGGCTTAAGATGCAATCATGATAAATTGATACTTTTTATGGATTTTTATGCATTGTTTCGCTCAAATAGAATGTAAAATTTATGAACAATGATCACATGATGAAACAATGCAAAAACAACCTATTTTAATTTATTTGACTTTTTGGAAAAGTTTTGAATTTTTAGTTTTTTTACGGAAATTTATTTTTAAAAACTATTTTCTAATTAATCCACGATATCGATTCAAGTCAAAGCAATGTAGGAGAGTTGAAGTCTTTGTAAAGATCAATGTGCAGATCAAATCAAAAATCAATGTCATATATCACTCTACAATTTATTTTGAGACCAAACAACTGCATTAGAGTTGAAACTTGGTCTCAATGTTCTGCATAATAGAGCCCACAATCTTTTTTGGGATTTTATCAGTTGTGCCCCTCCGAGATATCGCAATATCAGTTATGCCCCTATCTTTTTAGTAATATCAGTTGTACCCCCGACTTCTTGCAAATATTTCACTTGTGCCCCTCAGAGGGGCATAACTGATAATAATCTTTTATCAGTTATGCCCCTCTGAGGGGCACAAGTGAAATATTGGCAAGAAGTCGGGGGCACAACTGATATTACCAAAAAGATAGGGGCATAAATGATATTGCGATATCTCGGAGGGGCACAACTGATAAAAACCCATCTTTTTTTAAGGATTTTCTTGAGCATGTGGTGATTAAATATGAATTTTCCAATGTGATAGGAGAAAATGTCATTGATTTTAGGGATATTTACACCCATAACCCTGAGTAAATTCGTAATTACCCCGAACACCCTCTATAATCACGAATTACACTCAAGACTGTAAATAACCACTCTGTTTTACACTCATAACCTTCTGTTACTTCAGTTCATTAGCTCAATCAGATGGCTGAGTTAATCTAACTCGGCTGAGATTGATCACAAAAAAGAAAGGAAAGATAGAAGGAGGTGGGTTCGAGCGCTGGAGCTTTCAGCAAAGGTACAACCTGGGGCTTGGCCTAGAGCGGCGGGCAGGGAGCCTGGAGCAGCTGGCAGGGAGCTGCTGGAGCTTAGGGGTGAGCGGCGGGAGGGAGGCAAGGGGCGAGGCCTGGGGCTTGCGGGCAGGGGAGCATGGAGGGGTGGTGGTAAAGGCACGCGCGTGGGCAGGGCTTGCAGGGCAGAGGTGCACGGGGCAGGGGTGGAGCTGTAGGGCAGAGGCGGGGGCAGGGGGTGGGGTTGCTGGGCAGAGTCGTACGCAGGAGCAGGGGTGGGTCTGCAGGTTGGAGGCGCGCCGGGAGGGGGGAGGGGTGCTGGAGCGAGCGGCGAAAGGGGGGAGCTTGCGGGTGGAGGTGCACACAGGGGAAGCTCCGATCGGAGGTCGTGCGAGTGAGGGGGGGCCTCGGGTTTCATTTTGTTTCATCTGCATAATGGCATCATGTTATAAATATGATGTGTTTTGAAGGGCAAATGGTCAACATATAACTTTTTCCGTCAAAGTTAACGGAGAATTAAGACAGAACTTGACATGGGATTATGAGATGTAAAGGTTAAGCATTATTCAGGTTGTGGATGTAATTCAAGATTATTGAGGGTTCCTGGGGTAATTACGAAATTACTCAGCATTATGGGTGTAAATATCCCTTGATTTTAAATGTTACAATTCTTTAATCAATCTAAGATAAAAAATACAAAATAAATTACAGTTGTAAGAATAAAATGCTCCACGCATGGGCATTTTTGTTTTCTACAAAATTATAAAGATTGATGTCCAAATTACATTAAACATAGGGTTCTAGAAGCAATAACAGAAATAACAAATAAAATCAGAAATTGTTCAAAGGGACTCTTTGTTAATTACCCAACATCAGATAGGAACATCTGCTATTTGTTTCAAGCATGTTTGGATAAATTCTTTTATTTATTTATTGATTCTAAAATCTAATCTTATAGATTGAATCATAGATCAATGCTCTACCCATCTTCCAAATTTCCCACAAATCTGACTTATTTGTTATTTTATCTTGACGGTCATGTTTTTTTAAATGGAATTTAAGTTGCTTTTGAAGTTGCTATTTTATCTTGGTTGTTCTTCGTCTTATGTTCTGCAACCGTCCACCGCGAGAAGCGGCGCTGAGGTGCGTGGCAGAGCGGACGGGACTTTGAGGTGGATGGCGAGGTACTGCACCCTGCGAAGGCTTCGGGAGGAAACACTGGTCGGTGAAAGCTGAACCGGGCACGGTGGATCTCGGTGGGGGTGTCGCAGTTGCTCAGACGCACGAGGGTTGCCGCGGCGGTGTGCGCACTATAAAAAAATGAGCTATAGTGAACTAAATTAACCGTTGTTAAATATATAATGACGGTATTATTCGTTGCGAAATGAGTTTTCGTACTCAAAATTAGCAACGAATATCATATTTGTCGTTATATCATTAGCAACAGTCCACATAATGACACTTATCCGTTGATATTTTTCAAAATTTTAATTAATCGTCGCTAAATTTTGAACTAAAATAATAATGACGATTAGTTGATATTTTGAAAAATAGCAACGGATAAGCGTCGCTAGGTGGACCGTTGCTAATGATATAACGACAGATATGATATTCATTGCTAATTTTGAGTACGAAAACTCATTTCGTAACGAATAATATCGTCATTATATATTTAACAACGGCTAATTTACTGACGGATTTTTTCAAAACCGTCACTATAGCTCAATTTTGTTGTAGTGGCGGCAGTTCTTGCTGCGGAGTGAGGTGTGGATCGGTGGCTTTACCACCTTCTCTAGCGCCTCTGCTACGCCTTCAGATCAAGGAAGTTCCAGACAAAGTCGATGATGGTCCATGTTAGAAGGCCGGCGTAAACTAGAATTTGAATGTGCACTATACTATAGTGACGTTTTTTTTCAAAATCCATCACTAAATTAGCCGTTGATAAATATATAACGACGATATTATTCGTTGCGAAATAATTTTTCGTACTGAAAATTAGCGGCAAATATCATATATGTCGAGCAACGGTCTACATAACGATGCTTATCCGTTGTTATTTTTCAAGCTCTAATTAATCGTCGTTAAATTTTAAACTAAAAAATAGAGATTAGTTGATATTTTAAAAACGAATCTCAAGCAGATGCACGCGATGATCAACAACCCCAAGATTCTCCGTTAAGATCTGTGAGGACCGGAGACAGAGAGAGAGAGAGAGATTGATTGCTCTGTTGCTCTGCTGCCGTATGTGGTATCTGATGTCGCGGAGAGTTTCTCAGCCAATGGTGAAAGAGCGGAAGCGGCTCCGCGGTTGTTCGTGGTCGGTGAAGAGCTACTCCTCCAATCGGTAATAAATCTTCATGTGATGGAATAGCTCGAGCTTTGGGAGCTCGGCGGTGGAGATTATCACATTAGAAGGGGGGTGGGCTCCGGTGTTAACGACAGACCTCGGAGCTTAGTTCTGGAGGGTTGCGAACATACAAGAAAAGAAGGCGTCAAGTGAAGTCAGATCAAAGATGGTTTCAGATCAGAGAAGAGTAGAAGAAAGGTGTGAGGGTATACCTGTGTTTCAGAACTTAACAGAGGAAGAGAATGAACACTAGAGTGAAATGCAGTCCCATTATTTCTCATTCTTTTTATAAATGAAATAAACTTTTTTGGTTCCATTTAAATATGAAATATTTTAACTAAAATTATTAGAAATCATCATTGGAAAAAAAGTCCATACCATATTAAAAATTCAAATTACATTGAAATGGTAAGTTTATCAAATTTCAAAAATCACATTTGAAATGATTGTTTAAAAATCACATTTGAAATGGTTATCACTTGATTTTTTTTCATTTTTTAGTTATACATGGTAGATGCATACTTGGCCCCTGATGAAGACCACAAAGAAGAGGAGGGAAGAGGGCCTATAACTATGAGAGTGAAGGACTGTCTGGGGAGAGCTCGAAGTTGAGCTCTGGATGCCACTCTAGACCTCGGCTGGGGTCGAGATCGAGCAGCACCTCTAGGTGCTGCGACGAAGGCGGTTAAGTCCTCAGATCGCCAGTTTTCACTCAACTCAATCTCTCGTCCTTTCTGTCACTGAGGCAAAAAGAGGAGCTCTGGGGTACCTTTACGAAATGGCAGATAACCATAAAGATTGGGTGATGGTTGTTGTTTGGGTGATGGACAACAGTTATGGTGATGTGGGGATGATTGGAGAGAAGGTTGGTTGTCTTCCTGGGACGGTTATAGGGGATATGGGGGTGAGTGGTTGGTTGGAAAATGAGTTCAAGGAGAGGGATTGGGTGCAGTTACAAAAGAAGCGGGAAGGGTGAAGAGTTGACTTGAAGTCAACAAAAGAAGTAGTTGACTTTCACCAAATAAATAAAAAGAAGAAGAAAATATAAAATAAATAAAAGGAGAGATCAAATGAAAAATAATCGAAATGAAAGTTGTAGATTTCAATGAGATCTATAACATTCATTTAGACCTTAAAATAAAAGTAAGAAATATGTACACCACAACATATTTTTGAAAGTATTTTAATGTATTAAAATGCCAAATTTCGATGGTTTTATATTTTTTCTTTGACTTTTATAAAAAGGCTATGGATAAAAAATGTAATAAATATCAGAAGTAAGATAAAACACAAATATTTTTTTTGAATTTTTAATAATTAGAAAAACAAAAGGAAAATCAAGAAAGGAAAAATATGCATAGTAAATACAAGGTCAGAATACATAAATTTATTTAGTTTTGATATTTTTTAGATCTTGGATTTTATGTATTTCATTAAAACACAAAATAAAGAAAATAAATAAAAATGAAATACATTAAAAAGAATTATTTATATAAATGACATCACAGCTCAAAGTTATTGAATAATTACAAGATATAATCAGGTCTCGAAACTGACTTTTTGCAAATAAACCATGATTTTAATCAACCACATTCATTAGATAGGTAATTTTATAACTTAAATTCTGAAAGTAAGTTTAGTGAAATAGGAGTAAATATGGAGGGGGAATTCAGATGAGAAGTTTGACTTTATGACTTTTTTGGTTCAAAGTCTAAGAGTATTTATTTAAGGTAGAATTTATTTTATTTTCGTATTTTATATACATGTTAGAAAGAGAATTAAATCAAAATGAGTTTGTTTAAGTTTATTAAAATTCAAAGAAGTTTGGTTATTAGAGGGGATTATTTACAAACAATATTTAGCACTTTTATTTTATGTAAAAATGCATGCTAATATATGCTAACTATTTAGAAATGCATGAATGCTAATTATACAATATAAAATCCTAATTCCATGTAAATTCTCGAGAACAAAGCTTTATTTTTCAGTTATTAAAATAAATGAATCACAAATTCATCATGTCTGAAGTTCTTCTATAGTTGAAGGTAATCCTTCTTCAATTCGTGTACTCCATTTTTTTCGCATTGAAAACACTTTATTTCTCTTTCTCTCCTTCTCTTCTTCTGGAGAAAAGACTCGAACTGTTCATGAATGCAATATTATCATCGCAATCAAATCCCCCAGTTGATTCCTCATTTACTATTAGGCACTTCTCTTTTGCAGCTTCTCTTCTCCTTTCTTCCTATTCTTTATTTTCATTTCATAGGCAAGAAGGTTACCTATTAGATCTTCCAACGAGGTCATGCTAAAATTTGTGGGCACTTCGATAGTCATGACATTGTATTGTTAGTCAACTGATAGAGAGATAATAATTTTTTAGGAGGTTCTCCAAGTAGAAATATTCTTCCTGGGTTCCTTACTTAATTCACTATGGCAGTGAATCTGACATTCACATCATTTATACTTTCTCCTTTCTGCAACTTGAAAGTTTTCATACTCAAGAATATAAATTTTGAATTGGAAGGAATTCACCTTGATTGTCCCTCCATGCGAGTCTCCAGAAACTTCCATATCTTGTAAGTTGTCTTCAGATGTGAGACTTGATCGAATTCATCTTAGGATAGAGCACATTATATAGAATTTATCGCCTTTGTGGTGAGTGTCATTTAAGCCAATTTGGCAATGGTGAGTCTGTCTCCTACTCCTCTATAAACATGAATTTTTTCTCGTCATATTCTAGATAAAAAGTTGGATGATTAAAAGAAGATCACTATCTTTATATTCCACCTGGAGTAGTTTGTCCCTTTGAAGTGATGTGTGCGAACCATGGAGCATCCCTCCAAACATAATCCTAAAATGCTGGCAATGTGTGTATTGGAGATAGAATGCAGCATTGGGCTTGACTCGACCCAACCCAGATAGCTCGGTCCGGGACTGATAAATTTCCTCGAGCTTTAGATCGAGGCATGACCCATATTTTTTGTTAAATCGAGGTCCCGACCTCGACCCAAGATCTGTGAGATTGGGGGCGGGTATGGGCCAGGCTCAGCACACCCGCAAATTGAGAACAACAACATTGACATCACGATATAGTTAGTGGCAGTGTTCCTAAAAGTCCCAAGAGCCTTGATGTCTGTGGCTCTCAAGATACACTCGTGGTATGGAACTACTATCAAAGCTCCGAAGAAGAGTCTAACCAAGAAGATGCACTACAAGATCCCTAACTTTGCATCAACTCTATTTACCAATATGATCCAATCGATAAAAACGACAAGGGATCATGATAAAAAAGACAAGAAACTTACATGGTCATCCTAGACCTTGCCCTTCCTATTAATGAATACCACATGGCTGAAGCTCCTCACGGAGTTGATGTACGTTCTAATGATGGGAGTGATGGTCAAGTGCACCATGCACAACGAATCCAATTAGAACCAGAGCCAACACATGTAAATGAAAAAAGCCCACATCAGAATTTCAGGTTCAAAGGCCGAAGAACGAAACTTTGGAAAGGGTTACTACTAATTGGTACACGCCTATCATGGGTGCTCCTCTTGGAATCTATGCAGAGAAAGTATAAAAAAGAATGAAGGTCGCGGTGATCTCTACCCCAATTTCTCTTAGTAGAGTCTGATTGCACAAAGTTGGCGCCACCACCCTGGTGGTTGAAGGGTGCAGCATGACGAGTTTCACGAAAACGACCCTACGAATGATGTCTCGTGTAACATCTCAACCCTAAATATAGTGCCATACCTAAAACTCACGAAGTGTGGGTGTGGTTTATAAGTGATGGAGATTATTACTTGAAAACTTGGGCTTAAGCATTTTGGGTTGTTGCCAACGGGTTCAATTTGGGTCCGAACTCAACAAGTTGTCAGGGCCAGTTTTCCTCGATAACGGACCGGGGATCTAAGCCCGGGACGTTACATCGAGGCTCTGCGCCACCATATTGAGCATGGCACGCAAGCGGGATGGAGGGAGACCTTCCTTGCCAAGAAGAGCTCAAAGGATACCACATGGTTTATGTGTCCACTTGATGCAAACAACAAGTAGAGCCGACTCATTTGATTGCAGATCACACCGGTGATAAAGTAGGTGAGGATGAAGACCATGCGCAAAAATACCCAAGGCATACCAAGGGTGCCTACACACCCACATTAGCGGGGCAAGCTGCAGCCATCGGGGAGGGCTTCACTGGGAGAGGATGCTTGGGGGGGGGGGGTGAGGAAGGGTGACGAATAGGGTGTGGTCTAGTGGGAAGCGGGACATTAGGGAGGGGGCGAGGTCGAGCTGGGCCCGACTCATCCATGATACCATGGGTTTGGGCTGGTCTCAGCCGGGTCTGGGCCGTGCTAGGGTTTTGCGGGTCAAGTCTGGGTCGGGTTTGGGCAGGCCTAGCTCAATACTCTATCCTAATCATAGATTGATACCAAATGATGGTTTCTCGACATTGGCGGATGGGTGCTAGTGGATCAGACAATATGACCTGGATCCTTTGAGATTCAGCTGGAGTTCCTTAGCCTTGAACTCATTTGAGCTTCTTAGCTTCTTATTCATGTAGGCTTGAGCTCCCCAGACTTGACGTTGTTCTTAGTCCCATACCTTTCCTGCTTCTGACCTAACTTCAAGCTAACTGCTCAAGATTTGTCTATCTGTATAAGTTTTGTTATCATCAAAATATGCATGCTTATGCATGAACTAACAATGGTGGCTCGAGGCAGAGAAAGTCTCAAGGGGCTGAGGGAGGACAAAGGCGGTAGGGAGGGAGCTACCAACATCACCTATCATAGTCTTTTCTTTAAATTGTGATTGAAACATTGATATAGATAGTTAAGTCAGTCATATTAGAGATTCATTCATTTTCGATAGATCCTTTTATATCCGATAGTTATCAAGTCAGCAGAACTCATCGAAATTGTCCAATTTATTAAATGGTTTATTAAACTATTTGTTGTTGTATCTCTTTACGAAATCACTTAAATCTATAATGTGATAAATGAAAATCCATGAACATCTTAATAAGGTGTCAAGTTTGCTTCCACAAGGTGATGAGCTTGTTTTTCTGTTATCCATAGAGGGTGATAAACTCCATCATGGATTGCATAAAAACTTGATGTAATGCCCATAAAAATAAATATAGAAAAGTTTCACATCAAAAAAATTATATGAGAATCAAACATTCGATAAGATTTTAACACAAATAATCTTTGCATTCTATCATCTTCTCGTCATGTAAAAAAAATATGCCAATGAGATTTAAGATCGTTAAAGAAGTTGCACCTTTAGAAAAAAAGTCAAGTATGTTCCATTAGCAGCATATTCATAACAAGCCATTAATATGTATATATAATTTCAATGATAAAATCTTTAAATCAACTTGTATCTTTAGATCACTTCATACTCAACTTGTATTTCACAACCAATCTTATTTCACAAGTTGCACGGTCAGGAAAAAAGACATGTTAGAATAATACAAAGTCAAACAAAAAAGATTATAAATAAAATTTAGGATTTTGATTACCATGATGAGATTATAATCCTTTTGTCAAATATAAAAAGAAAATATTCAAAATTAGCACATTGAGATCCAAAGAGACTGTGTAAGATAATAAATAGTCAAAGGTTACTTTCAACAAAGAACAAGTGGAGATATAGTGTCCCTTTTCCCTGCTATGACTGTAAGTTCTTTTTCTACTATTTTCTTGTGATGAAGCTATTTTCAAGGAAGATTTAATTATATATACATGTTTAGGTCTCTCCTTTTTATAGGTCATGGATCTCAAATAGTATATTCTAGGAGAAGGTCAATTAATGGATATTAATAATAAAATCTTCATCATAATTATACCTTGATATATCTTTATCTAACTCTAATTCACGGAGCATTTTGACAAGTTTATCAACCTTTTCTAATGCCAATTTAAAGTGTTTAACATTTTTCATTGAAATATTTGAAGCCTTATAAAAAGATAAGCGTATTTTCCTAGCCATTGGTGAAGTGCTACCATTTAAATTTTTGATTGATCTTTGAAGGAACTTTTTTAATAATTATTAAAATAACCATATTAATTAAATAGGTAGCATCTTAAGATAATTAAAAAAATAGGCATCATCGGCCCTTGAGGTGCCAATTGGGGGAACCAAGCTCAAATCGACACATGAGGTGCCGATTTGGGGAGACCGAGGGGACGCTCGTTGGCAAAATTGACCATTGCCCCCTCCCTTTCCTCCCTATATAAATCCATCCCCCTCTCCATTTCCCACATCTCCTTCCCTCTCAATCCCTCTTTCTTCTCATTTCTTCTTCTCAACCCTCTCAATCTCTCTTAGATTGCTCTTCTCTCATCTAGCTTTTACTATTGTTATTCGAATAAGAGCGAATCAACAATCTTTTTTTCATCACCAATTTTTTTACAGGTTTTTTTATCGATAGAGCAAAATATATTTTTGCTTATATTCCGTTATATCTCTCATTATCTATTCAGATATATTTGTTTTCTTTTAATACATTCCAGGTAATTTTAAATTTATACATATACTTTTTCAATTCTAAATTTTAATGAGATATGCAAATGTAGTTACTATCAAATAAATTTCGTTGTCTGAATATGTATTAAATTTTATGTGATTTAAATATTCTAATGTTAAAATCAATAACTATCTTATGATTTTTTGGTTATTAGTTAAAAATGTAGATTAAATCATAAATTAAATTTTAATTACATAATTTTAAAAATAAATATTAATGTCATAGAATAAATTAGATATTAGATTAAGTATTCATCTTTATGTGATTTAAATACTTTCATGAATGTAAGTGTCATGTTAAAGCAAAATATACAAATATTAAAAATAATTACACAATTTTAAAAATAAATAATAGTATTATAGATTCAATTTAATCATTACATTTAAGATAGAAAATGAGAAGTTGTATCGAAATCTATTGATCATTGTTATTTTACTCTTAAATTAGATCTAATAATCAACCCATGTGATTTTTCATCGATATGGTATCCAACAATGTTCCTTTTATATATATTGGGATGGATCAATGAGTGTGTCGGACGATCACGTAGACTATATTGGAGGACAAGAGCGTATGGTTATATTCCCGTACCATATAACTTGCTTTGATCTGTTGGATCGAGTTTCCAAAGCTACTAGTATTACACTCAATTGATACGTCCTTATATTAACATGTACGTGGTTGTACGAAGGGATCCATATTCTGCCAGTACCAATTCACGATGATGAATCCACTTTAGTAGTGATAGATTCAAATGACAAAGCGAAGTTCATTCCCATTTTCGTAGAAGCTGCCTCTCTTGTTCATGAAAATATGCCATCATCATCGAGGTAATACAATCAAATTAAGTTAAGGAATAATCATATCTTTACCTCCTCTAAACTGGAAAACATACAATTTAATCAGGACAACAAATGATTCAATGGTTAAGAATATCGAGGGTCCCTCACAATTAAATGACGATGATGATTTGTCAACACAAATATATGAAGAAGATAGTAATGATATTGATATTGAATCTCATTCTCTGACGAAGAAAATATAAATAATAAGGCATATCATGATTTTAGATACGGTTCATTAGCATTGGCATTAGAAAATAAATATAGGGGACATTTTTATTGAGCAATCCCAGATCAATGCTATTGGAGAGGAGAAGATGAAACCATTATGTTACCTCCGATTATCGAGAAGAGGAATCCCAGATGTTCCAGTGAAGGGAAAATTCTAAATGAAATGGATGAAATGTGTGTGCGATTGAAGTTGTGTTAAAGTGCAAGTAACTGGGTCACAACAAATTACGTTGTCCACAGAGAAACTAAGAATTATATCACATGTTAAGTAAAATGTAAGAAAGCGCATTATCATCGTTTAATAAGCAATTTATTTATAAATTTTGTTAAATTTAGTGTTTATTTTTTATTAATATAATGGCTTGTTAAATGTAGACGACATACATGGATAGAGTACCTGGTCTAGTAGATGCATTTGTATTGTATATGTAGAGTGATCATCGATCTTCGTAGCCTGCCACTTCGGTAAGTATTTAAATTGACAATATGTCGTATATTGGGGAAGTATTGAGCTCTTTTAATGTAAACTCGATTTGTAGAACACAATGTAATTCTCAATGAAATTATTCAAAAAAAAAGTGCAGTGATGGAGCAATTGTTAGAATTATCAAGATTCTCATGCGTAGTGAAATGAGAAGGGTACAAATGGACACTTCTTTGTTGACTAGCCTATTAGAGCGGTGGAGAATTGAGACACATACTTTTCATTTTCGATTTGGCGAGGTGATAAACGCGTTTTTCGACGGTCTTAAGTTCAACACAAAGCGTGAACTCAGTCGCAGTGTCGACCAATCAAAATCCGAATTTAATCAACAATGAACCCACAATCAAATATCAATCCATGAAAAGTAAGTGTGGAGTCAAATTTATTTTTAACTCTGCACAAAAGATGTAAAGGGCAAGTATGCAGAGAGTTCGAACACAGGGAGCAAACAGTGTAATCCAAGCAAATGAATGCACGAGTGAGTGAGTGTGTGAAGTGTCTACACTAAGCAAGCAAGCACACTTTTTGTGGGTTTTTGATTTTTGAAATTTTTTTTTTATTTTTAATTTTTAATTTTGTATTTTGATTTTTGATTTTCTGATTTTTATATTTTATATTTTATACATTTTTTTTTTCTTTTTCAAATATGGAAAATAAGGGGATATAATACAAGGCAAGGTAATATTTAATAAAAATGCACAAAAATACTCAAAAATTCAGAAAAAAATGTTTTGATATTTTTAAGGTTTTTTTACTGTTTTTGTGATTTTTGGGGGTTTTTCAAGATGTTTTTGGTATTTTTAAAGTCTGAAATAAGGCAAACAGTGAAAATAAGGGCTGGCTGTGAGTGGAATGTAATTTAAAAATACCAACCAGTAGCAAAAATATTTCACACTATTTTTCTAATAAAAGTAACAAAAATAAGGAAGAAACAGAAGCTGAGTTTGCTATTTTTGGGTTTTTCTATGATTTTTTATATTTTTTTGAAGTTTTTAAGTGTTTTTCAATTTTTAGTGTTTTTCTTTTGAGATTTTTAGTGGTTTTTGGACTGACACTAAAATAGATAAGATAGACACTAAGTAATTTTTTTGGAATTTTTAGAAGTGTTTTGATATTTTTTTGGTAATTTCTAAGCTAGACAGTAGGAAAAAGACATGTTTTTGATTTTTTATAAATAATGAAAAGTGATAAAATTTAAAACTAAAAATAGGGCGTCAAAATATAGGTATCCAGTAGCTTAACCCTATTTTTGTGGGGATTTTTGGGAGTTAAAATGATATTTTAATAATTAGAACAAAGACTCCAATCATCAAACAGTGCTGGCAAGGGCATACATGCAATAATGAAACCTTCAGGGCACGTACGCAATTTTTCCACAAAACTTTTACACAGCAACTTGCATTTTAAGGACTAAACACAAATATCCAAACCCGCAAGGGTATATGTGCAATTTACCCACAGGACGCGTGACTTGCACGCGCCTGGGAGGGGTATACTTGCAATATTACAAAGCTCAGGGGGGTTCAATGCAATTTTTCCAAAGTTTTACAACTTAACAGAAATGTTCAAGAACTAAAACGAAATAAATAATCCCCCAGGGGGGTCCCTGCAAAATACCCAGTCCCCGCACGGCCACGGGCACGTGAGGTGACGTGGATTGGGCCGAAAATGCAAATATGGAAAGTACGGGGGCTGTTTTGCAAATATTACAAAATATTTAACTACGGTTTAAAGTTTATGGACTAAATAAAAATTACAAAATGCGCGGGGGTATCTTGCAAAATTACCCTCTTGCGCGCGATCCAACGGCGGATGTATCTTCACTTAAACACGTGGACGCTCCTGATCAGCCGATACCGCTTCGATTCAGCGGTCCAGATTAGGTGCTTCGATGACGATCGGACGGCTGAGGCAGATGGAGATCGGACGGTGGCTGATTGATCTGGAGGGGTGCCCCAATCGGACGGCGGGGAGGCTCGGAGGAAGAACGGGGAAGAGCGCCGGCGAGGGCGAACTTCCCCGAGCTCGTTCTCGGGCCTCCGACGATCTGGAAGCTTCAAAATGGGGCTGCGACCTCCTGAGAGGTCCGGCTATGTGCTGGGGGGCTCAGGTTCGTCGGAGAGGCTTCGATGTGCTGGCGCGAAGGCGGCGGAGCTCGGAGCTCCAGGTATCTCCGGCGAGGACTCAAAATGGCCCTCCAGATGCGTTGACTGTGCGTGGACCTGCAAAACAAGGTGAGAGGGTCCAGGGCAAGTTGCCTGGACCCCGCGGTGGCGAAGAAATGGTGCGGAACGAAGGATGGGATCTCGGCCGGAGTTGCGCTCCGGCGAGGAAGGTGGATCGGGCGCGATACGCGATGAAACTCTCGAATTTTTTTGGGGTTTTTGATCCTTAGACTAAACCTAAGCTAACTAAAGCGAAATAAACAGGGGAGATGGCATCCTCGACGGTGTAGACCGGAGGGAAGGTTACCTCGACCACCTGGTTTGGGGGAGGTGGTGGAAGCGCCTCCGACTTCCTCTGCTCTGGCTGAGTGAATGCTGCTGAAGCTGTCACCTCCAGGAAGACTTAGAGCACGAGCGGAGCGAGGAAGGGTGGACCGAAGGTGTTCAAACTTGGGGAGGAAGATGGGGGGTTGGTTAAGTAGGTGGCGATGGCGTCTCCTTCAAGCGAGGCTCACGCGCGAATGATGAAGATCTGGCGTGATCCGAAGAGATGGCGTGGGAGAGTGATGATCGGTGATGAATTTCCAAGAAGGAATCGAAGGGTGAGGACAAGCGGATTGAGCGCCAAAATTTCTTGAAAATGGGTGAAAATCGCGGTGTCAGAAATGGCAGGGCTTTGGTCGGGGGAGTTGACCGAGGTCAACTCCAGACCGCACCTGGTTGGTCCACGTGGACCAACCAGGAAAAAGCCCTGGAAATTGCTTTATTAATTCATTTAAAAATAGAAATCGATTGAATTAAATTATGGTTATAAAATAAAAAATGTTTAATTTTTTATGTAGTATTTTATTCTGATTTTTATTTATTTTTATGACTTATATTTTTACAAGTTACCTTTTTAACCCTATATAGGTATATTATCTATATATTTTAGTATTTTTATTTTTATTTTGTATTTTTAATTTCTTTATTTGTGTTTATCATTTTCTAAAATTATAGGGTACTTTTATATACACAAATATATTTTTATGTTATTTTTCTGATATATTTTGTATATTAAATAAAATACAAGTATGTTTTATATTGGTATAGGTGTATGTATAATACCTATGTATTGAATATATACAAGTATTTTTATTTGTATTTTATTTATGTTTTTATTCTTCTTTTAATATACATAATTATTATAAGTGTTATTTACAACATTATAAAAATATAAAATTGAATAAATAATGAATAATTAATAAATTAAATATTTTATTCAGTACAAGTGTACAATGAGGGTCCAAAAGTCAACTTTCAAACCGTAGCTCCGCCAAATGCGAAACCACCACCATTAGATAGATTATTTTATTCTATATACAATTAAAGGTGAGTACGCTGCATTTGGAGTTTTTATTTGTGAGATACGGGTCTGGGAAGTTGGCATTCTGGATTTTTATTCAGATCATAACTTTTTATCTGTACAGTATTTTTCTGTGAAATCAATTTTGTATTTTTCTTTATTAATTTATCTACAACTTTTGTGTACAAAGTTTCTTTATTTGATGTACAAAAAGTGGAACCAAAAATAGGTCCCAAAATGAATAAAGAATGAATAACAAATATAGGTATCTGACCTTATCTCCCCCTACTTTATTCCTTGTCGACCTATTCATCGAGATGCCTAGGTCTCGGGGGTTTTGGGTCATAAAATATTTACAATATTTTATTCTTTTTCTTTTCTTTATTTATTCTATAATTTTGGCCTTAATTACAGTGATTTATACACAATCTGAATGCACATGCATGGATGCTAAGATGATGGTTTTAATGCTATTTACAGGCATTTGCTAGGGTTTTTGATGCCAAAATGATAGAATAAAGATGATGAAATGTGGCTTCATCATCCCCCTATACTTTACCTTTGCTAGTCCCTAGCAAACACTTATGCAATAAGTGCAAAAAGAAACAGAAAGAAAAGAAAGAAAAAGAAGAAAATTAGATTAAGTTTAATTCTCGAACTTATCTTCACAAAATCAAAGTTTGGAGCTTAAGTCGGACCTTCGGAATTTTAGTGCGGTCGGAACCTTAATGAGAACCAAGTTTGAAATCCAACAGTCCTTGAGAATCTCAAAACTCTGTCCAAGTCTTCTCAATAGCCAGATCAGAAGTACATCAACTCATACGCAAACTCTTACGACTATGAGTCTGACTCGTACAGTGTAAGTGATATGTAGCTCCCCACCTCAGAAGTAGCAAAGAAACAACCTCCTCCAACCTGGTAACTCTAATCCCTCGGTCTAGCAGCTCTTTCCTCGAGAAGCGGGGTATTCCCTTCTAAGTTCAAGTGCAACCGGCTCAAGAAGAGGGGGGAAGAAGTATAGACTTTTGGGAGCTCAACCAGTGTAGCTAAGTCTCCCGCTGCAAGCTTCATGAGATGTAACATGGATAACCATAAGCTTTTGCTTTATTGAACTATATACACTCCGGTGGGGTTATTAAATTTTCAATCCGACCCACCACTTTTTTGGAGTTCTTTTTGCATTTTTGCATTTTTTTTTTTTTTTTTTTCAATTGCATCTGTACAACATATCTACATGGTGCAGCATATATACAAGAAATTTTCCTCTTGAGCCAGTAGACTATCCCTCTTTTGAAGCTTTATTGCAACCCACGGCTTCTGTCTTTAGACTTCATCACCACTAAACCAAGTTGAGGTGCACTTCCTTCACTATAAGAAGAAGAGAGGTTCCGCCTAGAAGTACTACCCTCATATGCTACCCCAAGCTAAAGGAAACTGCCTCCTCACCACCTCATCCATGGAGAGCTATGTGAAAGGTGCAGGTGTCCAAGTTAGGTCATTATCAACAAGAATCGTGCGTGTGCTCCGAAATACTCTACTTAGGCAGTCAAGGATCCATTGAACCAAGTCCCGTGATCCTCAAAGAATTAAGTCAACTAGACCTGAAGTACCTCAAACCTAGTTCCTATAAGGTTCCTGTTATTAGGTAGATTATAAGGTCCAATCAAGCTCCAATCTCCGGATTTTACTTAGACTCGTTCAATTCTCAAACTCAATCCGAAAAATGCGAATGCTATGCAATGCAATGCAGAAAATATTTTTGTGATGCAATTTTCAGAGATTTTGAACTTTTTATGGATTTTTGAAAAGATGATGATGATGCACATGCAGATGCAAATTTTTTTTTTTTTTTTTTTTTTTTTCAAAAAGATTTTTTCAAATGTTTTTGGATTTTAGTTTTGCAAATGTTTTTGGGGATTTTTGAAAACAAAAAGTTTTGGCTGAAAACTAGGTTAAAAATATGTACACGGGAGTGCTTCTTATATATACAAGAAGTGGATTTTAAGAATTTACAAGGGTAAGTGATCAATTTTATACATATATAGGTAGTGGATTTTGGTGTGATGTACATATTCCTCAAACTTATTTGACACCAGCTTTTCACACAATTTTTGAAAACTATAGTCCAAAATAATTTTTACAATCATTTACACACATATTTGAAAATCATTTTGCAAAGGCTCTTCAAACAGTATATCTAGGTTTTTCAAATCATTTTTGCAACCATTTTTCAAACCATTTGCAAATCATTTTTCAAACATTTTATTTCACACAAAGAAAAGAAATTTTTACAAACCACACATTTTTACAAAGGTTGAAAACATGTAGCAAAATATTTTCCAAATAGTTTTCAATAGATTTTTCACAAAGATTTTCAAACTATTTTTCAAACATCTTGCAGAAACGTTTTTACCTGATTTATTAATCAGTATATACAAAAAGAATTTGAGGAATAACCACATCTTTTTATTAAGGATTTTTAATAAATTTTAAAGAATTATTAGTCATATATGTTAGAAGAATACGAAAGTACGAGTTATGGCGAAAGTATATACACAGTATATACGACCCCCCTATACTTAGCTTGAGCTATGTCCTCATAGATCGGAGAGAAAAGAGAAGACATAACTCGTACTAAGTATAGACAAGTCCAAAGAATAAAAGAATAAATAGATGAATTAAGGAATCAGAAGTTGACCGTCCCCCCTATACTTAGGATCAAATAATCCTAAGTATAGCAGACTGTACACAACGCAGGGAGGGTCAAGGGTGGGAATGAACAGATCGTACTCAGATTGTCTCCCCCTATACTTAGGGTAAGATATCCCTAAGTATAGACAAGAAGAGGAGACAATGGAGAGGACCAAAGAATAGAGAAAACTCGGGGTGCACACCCCCCTATACTTAGGACAAAGTGCGTCCTAAGTATGGATACTGTCTACAAGGGCGGCACCTTATTGATAGATAAAGAAAATAGAAGAGGAAAAGAAGAAAAGAAGAAAAGAAGAAAATAAATCGTCAGACGAATGAGTGATATGAACAGATGGATCTGTACAGCGGAAGATAGAAATGATCACCATGTATGAGATGCAGAATTATATGAGTCAAAGAACACATCTCATACCAGAAGAATGGGGGCAACGTCCATGGTCGGCGGATCATGATCTCGATATAGCTTTAGGCGTTGACCATTGACGCGGAAGGTGGACGAAGATGACGGTTCGGATATATCAATACTGCCATTGTCATGTACCTTCCTAACCACATACGGACCTTTCCACTTGCTCTGCAACTTCCCTGGGAATAATTTCAGCCTGGAATCAAACAACCATACTTTCTGATATGGCTCAAATTGTTTATGGCTGATATGCGAATCGTGCCATGTCTTCACTTTTTCTTTGTACTGTAGGCTGTTGGAAAAGGCTGTGTCTCTTAGTTCCTCCAGGGCTGCCAATTCTGCTCGTCTCTGATCTCCTACACTCTCGGGATCCAAAAGTAACTCAGTAACTGCCCAAAAAGATTTGTGCTTGATTTCCACTGGCAAATGGCACGGCTTGCCATAGACGAGACGAAAGGGAGATGTCCCCAATGGATTTTTGAAAGAAGTCCGATAGGCCCACAAGACCGAGTCCAAAAGCTGAGACCAATCCTTTCGGTCTGGGCGGACAACTTTCTGCAAGATAGTCTTTATCTCCCTGTTCGATACTTCAGCAAGACCATTAGTCTGAGGGTGATAAGGAGTGGCAACCCGATGGTCAATACCGAACTCGTCAGCAAGGGCCCTAACTTTGTCATTGATGAAATGAGACCCCCCGTCAGAAATCAAAACTCTAGGTACCCCGAACCGTGAAATGATATTTTTCCTCAAGAATTTGCAAACGGTTTTAGCATCTGCGGCTCGGGCGGGGATGGCCTCAACCCATCGGCTGACATAATCCACAGCGAGCAAAATATGCTCGAATCCCTGACTCTTAGGAAATGGGCCCATGAAATCAATCCCCCATGCATCAAAAACCTCACAGAAGTGAATGGGTTGCATGGGCATCATGTCTCTCTGTCCGCAGGTTCCCATTTTCTGACAGTCAGTACATCCCTTCACGAACTCATCAGAATCCTTGAAGAGAGTAGGCCACCATAGGCCGGATTGAAGCACCTTCTGTGCTGTCCTTTTTCCTGAATGATGTCCTCCTGCCTCGAGCTTGTGGCAGTATGTGAGGACGCTATGCTGCTCTTCCTGAGGAATGCACCTTCTCCAGATGCTATCCCCTCCTTCATGATAAAGGACGGGATCCTCCCAATGGTAAAACTTGGCCTTAGCTAGGAAGGTCTCAAGTTTCTGCCTGGGCCAACCCTGAGGGACTGTCTTGGCAACAAGATAGTTTACAAAGTCGGCATACCACGGGAGAGAGGTGACAGCCAAGATCGCCTCATCTGGAAACGTCTCGGTGATAGGTGCGCTGGGCTCAGATTCCTCAAGATTCTCCAATCTGGAGAGATGATCCGCCACCACATTCTTGACTCCAGGCTTGTCCTTAATTTCAATATCAAATTCCTGGAGTAGAAGGATCCATCTGGTAAGGCGTGCTTTGGCATCCTTCTTAGCCATTAAGTACCGGATGGCTGTATGATCGGTGTAAACAGTCACTCTAGATCCGAGAATATAAGATCTATACTTATCAAGAGCAAAGACTACGGCCAGCATTTCTTTTTCAGTCACAGTGTAATTCCTTTGAGCGGCATCTAAGGTCCGGCTGGCGTAGTGAATGGCAAACGGTAATCCATCCCTCCTCTGTCCAAGCACAGCCCCAACGGCAAAATCTGAAGCATCCGTCATGATCTCGAAAGGAAGAGACCAATCGGGTGGCTGAAGGACAGGAGCTGAAACAACCATATTTTTGAGAGTCTCAAATGATTCAAGACACTTATCATTGACAATAAACTCGGTGTCTTTGGTCAGCAAGTCGGTTAACGGTCGGGCAATTCGACTGAAGTCCTGAATAAACCGTCGGTAGAAACCGACATGCCCCAGAAAAGACCGTAACTGACGCAAATTGGACGGCGGATTGAGTTTTCTGATGACATCCACCTTGGCAGGATCGACCTCCATGCCCCTGTTGGAGACGATATGCCCAAGGACCGTCCCTTGAGTCATCATGAAATGACTCTTCTCCCAGGATAAGACTAGATTGACCTCTATGCAGCGCTTCAACACACGATCTAGGCAGTCAAGACAAGCATCAAACCCGTCGCCATAGACCGAGAAGTCATCCATGAAGACCTCTAAACAGTTACCCACCATGTCCGAGAAAATGGACAACATGCACCTTTGGAATGTCGCCGGAGCGTTACATAGACCAAAGGGCATCCGTCTGAAAGCGTATGTCCCAAACGGACAGGTGAAAGTCGTCTTTTCCTGGTCTTCGGGCGCAATGGCCACTTGATTATATCCAGAGTACCCATCAAGAAAACAGTAATGGCTCTTCCCGGCTAACCGCTCGATAATCTGATCAAGGAAGGGCAGCGGGAAGTGATCCTTCTTGGTGGCCTCATTTAATCGTCTGTAGTCCACACAGACCCTCCAAGAAGTTGGTACTCTGGTAGCGACCTCCTCTCCGAACTCGTTGACAACTGTAGTGATACCCGTCTTCTTGGGCACCACATGTAACGGACTTACCCATTTTGAGTCGGAGATGGGATAGATGAAATCAGCACTCCACCACTTTGAGATTTCTTTCATGACAACCTCTCGAAGATTCGGGTTCAGCCGTCGCTGGAACTCACGCGATGGCTTAGCGTCATCCTCGAGATAGATGTGGTGGGAGCACAGCTTCGGGCTCAGCCCTTTGAGGTCAGCTATATTCCATCCGATTGCCTTGCGATTTCTTTCAAGAACCTCCATCAGACGAGATTCTTGTTCTCCAGTCAAATCTGCTGAGATGATGACTGGGTGCATATCTGGCTCACCTGCAAGGAATCTATATTTCATTGACTGCGGAAGAGGTTTTCTTTCAGGACAACTGGGAGGTGGCAGATCTGGCTTCTGATATGTCTGGGTGAATGCGACCAGGTCTGCATGAGAGAACTCTCGCTCGGCATGAATTTCTGACGAAAGGCGGCCTGATGGATCATCAATAAACTGCACGGGCTCGCACTCTGTCACGGTTGTTGGTTCAGAATGAATCAGACAAGACAACGGATCATCGAAATAGGCCCATTCAATGTCTGAATATGAGGGATCAGAAATAGAAGAACATGAATTGAAATCATTGGCACCATTCGTCACGATGCTGTCAGCCTCAGGTGTATCCTCATCCAGGAATGTGCTCTCCCGACTCTCGATCGCCATGAGCTTGCGATACAATGAATCGGTAGGCAAGGCGAGAGTCGGTGCCACAGGGTCTTTCCAGTTAGATTCATCATCAGTCATTTCAAAATCACGAACCTGGTGGACGTCTAGCTCTTCCTCTGTCATTGACGCGGCTTCGCTTGATTGCTCGGAGCATTCTAACTCTCTGGCTCTGGTCTCCTCGATCGTCTCTATTTGTATGGTCTCGCCCTCTACGCGAAAACATACCTTCCCGCAATCATGGTCGGTCACCGCCTTGGCTGTGGCCAAGAATGGGCGTCCGAGTATGATGGGGGCATCGGTTACCGACTCAGGGATCTCCATGTCCAACACAACGAAGTCCACGGGGAATTTCAGGCCCTGAATGGTAACGACCACGTCTTTCAATAACCCCTTCGGCCTCTTTATCGACCTATCAGCAAACTGAAGGACTGTTCTGCTTCGATGAAGAGTGCCGAACTCAAATTGCTTGAGTAAGGCTGCCGGGAGGAGATTGATTGAAGAGCCGCTGTCTAATAGAGTACGATCAAACTGTTGCTCTTGAATCTCGCATCTGACATAGGGAGCTCCTGCATCTGGTCTCTTGGCTGGCAACTTGTTCTGAATGGTGCAGCAAGTATCATGCGTGAGCATATGGATCTGATCTCTGTGCCTCCGCTTTCTTCTGACAGTAGTTGTTTCTTTCAAGTTCTTCTTGAAGAAAGGGATATGCTCAAAAGCTTCTCGTAGAGTCAGCTGAATGTGAAATCTGTCAATCATCTGATTGCCGAACTCTACCTCCTGGTTCTTTTTTGGATTTTCTTTTTTATTCCCCTTCGCTCGGCGAAGTGCCTCTGGGAAGGGGATAGTAGGGGCCTCCTCAGATGGAGGACTAGAAATAGGTTCCTGTGCCTGTGAAGAAGGGGAATCCATACCAACATCATCATTCAATACATATGGATCCGTAACTTGAACAGAAACCTTTTCTTTATTCATATTTTTGTTGTTTTTGTTTTGATCACAGTCCAAAGATACAAAACGAGGTGGCACCACAGCTGGAGTTTCAACAAAAGGAGATGTGGTGGCCACAGTACCACCACTGGCACCTGTCTCTGCGGCATCAGCACCGCCTTCATGTTCTGCATCAAAAATGGTGGCATCAGCACCACCGTCTTCATCTGGTATCACGACGGCATCAGCACCGTCGTCCTGGACTCCATCATTGGTGGCATCAGCACCACCTTCTTCTACATCATCATCAGCGGCATCAGCACCGCTCTTCTGTTCTTCTGGCGCTCCTGGTTTTGCGTCCGGTTGTCGCTCAGAAGAGACGCCGCCGGCGGGTATCCTACCGCTCCTAGTAGTAACAAAATCAGCATCATAATAGATATTATTCACATCATTCTCATAGTCACTAGGAGGGGCATCCTCTGAAAACTCTACCTGCTCAGGCTTTCTTTTGAAATTGTTCGGATTTGGTTCGATCTGAGCTGGTATGGCGGCTTTGCCTTTCATGATCTCCCTCATTTCCTGCCGGAATTCATCCATTTCCTGCCTGAAAGATGCTCGCTGTTCAGATAGCAAGCGGGCAAGATCATCGAGAGCTGGGTTCTCAAAAGCAGGGCCATGAGAACCGGATGATTGTCCCTGCTGGACATGAGGCTGCTGCTGGTACTGGGGAGGCTGGTTCTGAAAACGCTGAGGCTGCTCGCGCTGCCTCCACTGCTGTCCCTGATAGTTGGGACGAGGACCACTGTGATATTGCTGCGGTTGGGCATACTGGGGCTGCTGGTGTTGTTGATGTGGCTGGCTGTTCTGGTATCCTTGGGCAGGGTTCTGCTGTTGGGAAGAGGATCCACCGTTGCCCCAACGGAATCCGGGGTGATCCCGGCGAATTGCGGGCTGAGGGTACCGGTCGTACCAAATCCCATTGACTTCCATCAATGGTTCCTGCTCAAAGGAGGGTGGAGGTAGAACTGCCAGTGGTTGCTCCGGCTGATAAACCACCATCTGCGTGTCCGAAGATGGCGGTTGCTCTGGATGGTACTGCAGCAAGGGAACCGGCTCTGCCTGAATATGGTTCACCTGACGGTATGAGGTAGAGGCCTGGTTGGAGTTGCTGCTGCGGGATGCAACCTGTGACCTAGGAGGCTGTTGGGCCTGAGATTGGGCCTCCTGAATGCACAACATTTGAGTTTTGAGGTCACTCATGGTTTTGGCGATCTGGTCCATCTGGGCCATGCCTTGGTTCTGCTTCTTTTCAAGGATCTCCATGCGGTCCAGCTTCTCACTGATAATCCCCATGTCGGCTGCTGCTGATTCAGCTTGTGCTGCGGCTACCGACGATGTATTGGGACCGGCATCGATGCGAGCGATCCTCTGAAATGATCCCGCTCCTTGCGGGGGCTTCTGCTGTGTATAGACTCGGGCCTGGGTCATCACTGTGGAGTTTTCTGCCATGCCTTCGTAGATGGCCCAGACGTCGTCCTCTCCCTTGGAGAAATAAGACCCACCGCAAGAGGCGTTCACTAGCCCCTGCAGCTCCGGTGTCAGCCCGCAAAAGAAACTCTGAACGAGATTGGGCTTGGAGATATCATGGTGGGGACACCGGTCGATGAGCTCTCTGAATCGATCCCAGGCTTCATGGAATTGTTCGTTTGGGATCATGACGAAGTTGCTTATCATTGCTCTTGCTGCGTTGGTCCGGCCGAGAGGATAGTACTTCTTCAGGAATGCGGCCCGGAGATCTGCCCAAGTGTCGACGAATCGCCCAAGGTGTTTGAGCCAATATGCGGCTCTGTCAACTAAAGAGAACGGAAAGGCGATCATCTTGATTGTGTCCTCGGTCGTCAACCGATCATGGACGGTGCTGCAAATCATCTCGAATTCTTGGAGGTGGAGATGCGGCTCTTCGGTCGGCAACCCATGGAACTTGGGTAGCATCTGAATTGTGTTGTGCCGAAGCTCGAAGTCTCCATGGATAGGTGGGAGTCGAATCCATCGGTGAGTGAGGGATGAAGCGGGGTTATGTAATTCCCTCATGATGGTCTGTGGCGGTCTCTCGCCGTCAGGATTGTCTCCTCCTGCATCGGGTCCTCCTCCTCCTCCTTCTCCGCCAGCACGGTCTTCTCTCATCTGCGCTATCTCTCGCATGAGATCACCCATAAATGTTCCCTGGTCTCGGATCTGTCTCTGCATGGTTTCCAGGGATGCTAGCAACGAATTGTTGATGGCTGCTTGATCAAATACGAATGGAGGGTGCTCATGGTCATCTGGGTGATCGCCTCTGTCCGACATGACTGGATCTTCTGTAAAAGCAAAAGAGGCCATCTCAGGTGTTGTAGAATGATCTGAACTCTGTGATGCACTGAATTCTGAAACAATTGGACTGACAGAAGGAGAATGGGAAGAATGGTCGAGGGGGAACAGGGCGGATGTGTACTCAGGCTCGGAGAGCGGACTCTCCGAGGTAGTCCTAGATGAATAAGGAGGAGTGCGGGATAGCGGTGCCGACAAAGTCGGCCTAAGAGATCTCCGTCCCATCATCTTGATTATTGAGAAGAGTAGAGGAAAGGCAAGAGAAGAAGAAGAAGGGTAAGAGTAAGATGTAGCAAGATTGCGCACAATTGTGCTGTGTTTTTGATCTTGACCTAAACAAATCTAGCAATCAAACGCAAAGCAAGGGTAAGTTCACCAATTCAACACATGAAGCCGTGAAAGTTCGGCTTTTATCTTTTCAGTTTTAGCTTGATTCAGGAATTTATCTTTGAACGAGTCCTTAGAACGCTACGCCTATAGGAGAGAGAGTACTGCCGGAAAAGTATCCCGTACTTGTCCTCCTCCTGTGTAACCTGTAGCTTGTGCAGTTGAGGTCCTTGTAACCCTTCCTGGATCCCTACTCAGCCAAAGAATAAGAGAGGAAGCCAATAGGCGAAACCAATACTTCGGAACTCGCTCGCAACGGAATCACCCGTGAGCGTGCAAGAACCTACTCGGACGCAAGACGATGAGACAGACACCCCCGTGAAGGCGTGGCCTATGCTCGATACTTCGGACAAGGTCGATGCTCTCACAATAGAGAGTCACCAATGTTGACCAAGCCCTACTCGTCTACGTACGATAGAAGCGCCAATACTTCGGTAATCCAGGCGATACACAAGGCAGCCACAAGCTGGGTTTTTGGCTCTAATCCTTACGAAGCGCTCACCTCACTTGGAAGGAGACCTTCCCATGCAACCTGAATACAAGTGAGGGTATTACTCACCCCAAGCAATGAATCCAATTACCTTTTTTATTTTGGTCAAGTTTTCTTAGCAGTCCCTTTTTTTAATTTTTTTGGTGTTATCGCTTCTTTTGAGTCAATTCAAACAAGCGCCTAACGGTTTTTGTATTTTCTTTTTGGTCCTACTTTGTCCAAAAACAGAGGGAGAAAAGAGTCGGAAAAGCCGTGCAAGTCGACACAAAGATGGAGATCTCACCTTTGTGCCTAAATGATGCGTGCAAAGTTAGAAGACTTACAGCGAATCCCAGCTCTCTCCATGCGGGATGCAAAGCAGAAATTTTAAACCTTTACTATATGCCGATATGCACACGGAAATCGTCCTAGATTAGGCAACTGCTAGCGTGAAGAACCACAAGCTAGCTAATAACTTCTAATCCGAGTGTCCGGTCTTGGCTCACCCCTCCTCTGCCCAACACATTTGGAGTAGGAGAAAGCGCTTGTCTGGGTATGAGCTCGCGGCGCGTGGATTTGGAAGCTACTCGCTAACTGTTTTAGATTAGTCTAAGTCCAAAACGTATCTATAGGAACATGCAAAGATTATTAAGTGTTTGGACCTATTCTACTCGAGTCAAGCAGGACCTAGATCTAGGAGCTCAATCCACAAAATAAAGTGAAAAATGAAACTCAAAACCGGAAAATGACAAGCGGTCAAAACACGATAAAAACCGCGGTGAGCCCCCGGGTGAACAAACACCCGGAAATTAGGCCCGAATGTTCAAGTGTCCAAGGTACCTGTATTATTACAAATTAATGGAATATCACTCTCTCACAAATAAAATAAAAACTAGCTAAGCACTCTCTCTCTCACTCCTTGCTCTCTCCTGCCGGCTTGGCTTAAGAAAAGCCGGCTCCACGTCCCAAGGTTGCGTCGGGTCACCTAAGCCACCCACCTCGCTCCGCGGTCCCTCGCAAGAAGACAAAAGAGATGGTTAGACAGTTCAATCAAGATGTATATCAAAATGTAAGAGAAGGATAATGCTATGGTAAACAAACACACAATCAATCAAAAATGTGAACTACAAGCTGTTGCTCCCCGGCAACGGCGCCATTTGATAAACGCGTTTTTCGACGGTCTTAAGTTCAACACAAAGCGTGAACTCAGTCGCAGTGTCGACCAATCAAAATCCGAATTTAATCAACAATGAACCCACAATCAAATATCAATCCATGAAAAGTAAGTGTGGAGTCAAATTTATTTTTAACTCTGCACAAAAGATGTAAAGGGCAAGTATGCAGAGAGTTCGAACACAGGGAGCAAACAGTGTAATCCAAGCAAATGAATGCACGAGTGAGTGAGTGTGTGAAGTGTCTACACTAAGCAAGCAAGCACACTTTTTGTGGGTTTTTGATTTTTGAAATTTTTTTTTTTTATTTTTAATTTTTAATTTTGTATTTTGATTTTTGATTTTCTGATTTTTATATTTTATATTTTATACATTTTTTTTTTCTTTTTCAAATATTGGAAAATAAGGGGATATAATACAAGGCAAGGTAAGATATTAATAAAAATGCACAAAAATACTCAAAAATTCAGAAAATAAATGTTTTTGATATTTTTAAGGTTTTTTACTGTTTTTGTGATTTTTGGGGGTTTTTCAAGATGTTTTTGGTATTTTTAAAGTCTGAAATAAGGCAAACAGTGAAAATAAGGGCTGGCTGTGAGTGGAATGTAATTTAAAAATACCAACCAGTAGCAAAAATATTTCACACTATTTTTCTAATAAAAGTAACAAAATAAGGAAGAAACAGAAGCTGAGTTTGCTATTTTTGGGTTTTTCTATGATTTTTTATATTTTTTTGAAGTTTTTAAGTGTTTTTCAATTTTTAGTGTTTTTCTTTTGAGATTTTTAGTGGTTTTTGGACTGACACTAAAATAGGATAAGATAGACACTAAGTAATTTTTTTGGAATTTTTAGAAGTGTTTTGATATTTTTTTGGTAATTTCTAAGCTAGACAGTAGGAAAAAGACATGTTTTTGATTTTTTATAAATAATGAAAAGTGATAAAATTTAAAACTAAAAATAGGGCGTCAAAATATAGGTATCCAGTAGCTTAACCCTATTTTTGTGGGATTTTTGGAGTTAAAATGATATTTTAATTAATTAGAACAAGACTCCAATCATCAAACAGTGCTGGCAAGGGCATACATGCAAATAGTGAAACCTTCAGGGGCACGTACGCAATTTTTCCACAAAACTTTACACAGCAACTTGCATTTTAAGGACTAAACACAAATATCCAAACCCGCAAGGGTATATGTGCAATTTACCCACAGGACGCGTGACTTGCACGCGCCTGGGAGGGGTATACTTGCAATATTACAAAGCTCAGGGGGGTTCAATGCAATTTTTCCAAAGTTTTACAACTTAACAGAAATGTTCAAGAACTAAAACGAAATAAATAATCCCCAGGGGGGTCCCTGCAAAATACCCAGTCCCCGCACGCGCACGGGCACGTGAGGTGACGTGGATTGGGCCGAAATGCAAATATGGAAAGTACGGGGGCTGTTTTGCAAATATTACAAAATATTTAAACTACGGTTTAAAGTTTATGGACTAAATAAAAATTACAAAATGCGCGGGGGTATCTTGCAAAATTACCCTCTTGCGCGCGATCCAACGGCGGATGTATCTTCACTTAAACACGTGGACGCTCCTGATCAGCCGATACCGCTTCGATTCAGCGGTCCAGATTAGGTGCTTCGATGACGATCGGACGGCTGAGGCAGATGGAGATCGGACGGTGGCTGATTGATCTGGAGGGGTGCCCCAATCGGACGGCGGGGAGGCTCGGAGGAAGAACGGGGAAGAGCGCCGGCGAGGGCGAACTTCCCCGAGCTCGTTCTCGGGCCTCCGACGATCTGGAAGCTTCAAAATGGGGCTGCGACCTCCTGAGAGGTCCGGCTATGTGCTGGGGGGCTCAGTTCGTCGGAGAGGCTTCGATGTGCTGGCGCGAAGGCGGCGGAGCTCGGAGCTCCAGGTATCTCCGGCGAGGACTCAAAATGGCCCTCCAGATGCGTTGACTGTGCGTGGACCTGCAAAACAAGGTGAGAGGGTCCAGGGCAAGTTGCCTGGACCCCGCGGTGGCGAAGAAATGGTGCGGAACGAAGGATGGGATCTCGGCCGGAGTTGCGCTCCGGCGAGGAAGGTGGATCGGGCGCGATACGCGATGAAACTCTCGAATTTTTTTGGGGTTTTTGATCCTTAGACTAAACCTAAGCTAACTAAAGCGAAATAAACAGGGGAGATGGCATCCTCGACGGTGTAGACCGGAGGGAAGGTTACCTCGACCACCTGGTTTGGGGGAGGTGGTGGAAGCGCCTCCGACTTCCTCTGCTCTGGCTGAGTGAATGCTGCTGAAGCTGTCACCTCCAGGAAGACTTAGAGCACGAGCGGAGCGAGGAAGGGTGGACCGAAGGTGTTCAAACTTGGGGAGGAAGATGGGGGGTTGGTTAAGTAGGTGGCGATGGCGTCTCCTTCAAGCGAGGCTCACGCGCGAATGATGAAGATCTGGCGTGATCCGAAGAGATGGCGTGGGAGAGTGATGATCGGTGATGAATTTCCAAGAAGGAATCGAAGGGTGAGGACAAGCGGATTGAGCGCCAAAATTTCTTGAAAATGGGTGAAAATCGCGGTGTCAGAAATGGCAGGGCTTTGGTCGGGGGAGTTGACCGAGGTCAACTCCAGACCGCACCTGGTTGGTCCACGTGGACCAACCAGGAAAAAGCCCTGGAAATTGCTTTATTAATTCATTTAAAAATAGAAATCGATTGAATTAAATTATGGTTATAAAATAAAAAATGTTTAATTTTTTATGTAGTATTTTATTCTGATTTTTATTTATTTTTATGACTTATATTTTTACAAGTTACCTTTTTAACCCTATATAGGTATATTATCTATATATTTTAGTATTTTTATTTTTATTTTGTATTTTTAATTTCTTTATTTGTGTTTATCATTTTCTAAAATTATAGGGTACTTTTATATACACAAATATATTTTTATGTTATTTTTCTGATATATTTTGTATATTAAATAAAATACAAGTATGTTTTATATTGGTATAGGTGTATGTATAATACCTATGTATTGAATATATACAAGTATTTTTATTTGTATTTTATTTATGTTTTTATTCTTCTTTTAATATACATAATTATTATAAGTGTTATTTACAACATTATAAAAATATAAAATTGAATAAATAATGAATAATTAATAAATTAAATATTTTATTCAGTACAAGTGTACAATGAGGGTCCAAAAGTCAACTTTCAAACCGTAGCTCCGCCAAATGCGAAACCACCACCATTAGATAGATTATTTTATTCTATATACAATTAAAGGTGAGTACGCTGCATTTGGAGTTTTTATTTGTGAGATACGGGTCTGGGAAGTTGGCATTCTGGATTTTTATTCAGATCATAACTTTTTATCTGTACAGTATTTTTCTGTGAAATCAATTTTGTATTTTTCTTTATTAATTTATCTACAACTTTTGTGTACAAAGTTTCTTTATTTGATGTACAAAAAGTGGAACCAAAAATAGGTCCCAAAATGAATAAAGAATGAATAACAAATATAGGTATCTGACCTTATCTCCCCCTACTTTATTCCTTGTCGACCTATTCATCGAGATGCCTAGGTCTCGGGGGTTTTGGGTCATAAAATATTTACAATATTTTATTCTTTTTCTTTTCTTTATTTATTCTATAATTTTGGCCTTAATTACAGTGATTTATACACAATCTGAATGCACATGCATGGATGCTAAGATGATGGTTTTAATGCTATTTACAGGCATTTGCTAGGGTTTTTGATGCCAAAATGATAGAATAAAGATGATGAAATGTGGCTTCATCACGAGGCGACTGTTACATTACATTATGTGGTATTGATCAGTGGGTTGAAGGTTTACGGTCTGCATGTTATTGGTCTAGATGTTTCTTCAAGAGAATGGGAAGCATTATGTTTAAGCTTGTTAGGTGTTATACCCACTCGCATAAAGTGTGGTAAGATATCATAGATAGTGGATACCTTCTTTGGTCATGCTGATCCACTACTAGATATCGAAGATGAACATGAAGCAACACGTAGGGTGAGGACACTAATATTTTATCATATCGGATGTAGTGTTCTCGCAGATAACATTGGATATATAGTGCCTCTTAGGCAAGCATCTGCAATCCTTAAAATTATGGCCTTTTGATACCTCAATCGATTTACTACTATTCATTAATAATATTTCACTTGTTCAAGTAGATAAATACTCTATTTACGTGAATTGGAAGAATGTGCTCAGTTTGCTTGGGATGATGCTGCTTTAGCACACATATACTCTCAGCTGAACAATGGTGTAAAAATAGGTACATCCAGAATTTATGACTTTCCACATTTTTACAAATATGTATGGTATTACATATCTCATTGTCTTGATTTATATCAATTAACATTAATAATGTGCATGTTTGGTTATGGGAGAATGCTCGTATAGGAAGGCCAGTTGTGTGCGAGGATCTAAGGAAGATCATTAGCCCTAAAATAGATAGGTGTGTGAAGTTTCAAGGTGAATGTGTAGATTGTAATGCTTATATTTTACCATAACAAGATGAATAGGTAGAAGACTTATCAAATAGATATTAATAAAAATGTTTGAGTGAATGATTATATGTCTTTCTTTTTCAATGAATGTAGTTAAATTGGACGTCCTACGTCGAGGAAGAAATCACATAATTGCACCTTTGTCGAAGTGGTCATGTTGTTTAGATGAGTAGAGTACCACTTATATGTTATGATGTTGTAGCTATGCATCTACCGGATAATGTTATGCATCAATTTGGGATGCAACAACATATCTCATCCTCCTTTGAGAGGATAAACGTTGTCTCTCGACGTTAATAAAATACGAGGTACCAACATCTTAGATTGGTCTATTCTACATTGATAATACATGGATCATTGGGAGGACATGGAACTAACATTAGTCTTTGAGCATGGGAATGCAAATAATGATGCCTACATGTAATGGTATTGGAGTATAATAAGAAGGTGGATCCAGACGTAACTTCCACCTCCTACAATAACTTACCAATCACATGTGCCAATAGAAAGAAGTCTAGTATGTTACATGTAATTAGCTTTATTTATACTATTAATTTATTGAATCATAAATTAAATAGGTGGATACGATTATACAAGGAAGGAACAGTCTAGACGAAATTACAAGATCAACAGATTTGTCGTTGTCAATGAAGGTAAAAGTTGAAGATGCAATAACATAATCAACATGTTCTCTTTGATGTACCCATTCCATCAATATGACCAATCGTACATACCACTACAAGAACAACATACCTTTGGAGCATATTCTTTGATGTAGTTTTAGATTTAGTTAATTCTCTTTTTGGAAAACTCATTTTTATAATTAAATGATGCAAATCTATTAGGTATGAGCTATCCGGGATATAGCGGGGAGGGATCTCAATAATAACCAACTTTTAGGATTTCATGTTGTAATAATTTCTTTATCTAATTATCTCAATAACTCAATTTATTTACTTTCTAAATATTTAATATAATGTAAATATTTTAGGTATGAATTATGCAGGATATTGCGGACAAGGATTATCACAAGAGCAACCACCATTTGAAATTTCAAGTTGCAACAATTTATTTATATAATTATCTCAATAACTCAACTTAGTATATATTTTTTAGAATGCACTTCTTTTATGTATGAGTTATGCGAGATATATCGACACATATTGTCATTAGAGCAACCAACTTTTGGGACTTTAGGTTGCAATAATTTCTTTATTGAATTTTCTCAATTACGATGTTTACAATTTTAAATACTGGATATAATAAAAATCTCTTAAGCATGACTTATGCATGATATAATGAATACGGACACCAACGAGAGCAACCAGACGTTAGAGCTTCAGGTTGTAGTAAGCTCTTTATGAAATTATATCATTCTTAGATTTAATGTTTGATTTATGTGATATTTAATATAAAGAAAATATTTCAAGTATGAACCACATAGTAGGGCTGTAACATGATGAAGTAGGCTTTGGATGTTCGGGTTGAAATAACTTGTTTAATTGAATGTCTCTTTCCAAAAAAATATGTTTATCTTATGCGATATTAATATATTAATTATTTCATATAATGTAATTATTTCTCGCTTATAGGATATGTAGAAGCTTTAAGTCAATCACAGTTTGTAGGATCGTCATATGCTGGTTCTTCAAGCCAATTTGACTCTAGCCCTCTCAAATCACACCACATACATAATACAATTGAGAAGCTCTTCAAGCCAAGTTATTTTCCAGTATTCACCAAGTTGAGACAATCGACTTCGAAAGACAGTTCTTTGGTATTCCCATGACAATACCATGACAACCTACGAAGATGTATCGAAGTCCATCAGTAGCAGTAAGGATCAATGAGCCTATACCATCAGACCCACCGCAACGGTCAACAAGTACAAGAGATCAAGTTACTCAAGCAGTTGAATCTCCACGGAAGTTGTCTACTAAGTCGCATCCTCTCGGGCATGTACCAACACATTCAGAATGAAATATTAAGAAGAAGAAGCAAAAAAAAGACAACACATGAAGATAGATATAAGATGACGAGAGACGGTGGCAATGGAAACTATAGAGGAGAAGTTGAAGGAAGAGGATGCCTAAAAGGATTTTTAAAGAGATGGAGATAATGAAATATTGTAAACTAATTTATATTATTTCGTAAAAATTGCAATACTTCTATGATTTTAATAGAATATATGCATTTTTCTTCAAAAAGATTAATATTATAATGTGGAATGTTGAGCTTATATATGTCAATGTCTTGATATTCAGTTTTTTTATCAATTACTTATTATATAATACATAGATCTTTATGAGAGGTTGAATAAGAGATATTTCACACTTAAATCATAAATAAACTATCAAAATTTGAATAAAATATACATACAACAATCAAAAAATTTGTATAATACATTATTATTGTATAAAAATGTATATTTATTCCTTGTATAAATAATATGGAGTTATTTGCAAAATTAAGAGGGTCTACAATTAAAATAGGATGAGAGAAGAATAAAAATGGAAAACGACCGAAAGGGACTGAGCTCAAATCGGCACATGAGGTGTCGTTTGAGACTACACTCCAAATTGGCACCTCATGTCCCGATTTGGGCTTGGCTCCATAAATCGATGCCTCAGATGTCGATAGATAGCTATTTTTTAATTATGTTAAGATGCTTCTTATTTAGTTAAATATGATTATTTTAATAATTATTTTTAAAAAATCCGCTACTTATACCAAAAACATCAAATGTTTTTTATTCATGCCTACTTATTAAAATAAGAAAAACTACATTATTATTTTTTTAGAAAAAAACATCGGGCCTAGGGCTCTGTGATTTTGTTAAATTAAGTTCATCTCTGACCCAAACTTTTTTGGACAAAATAGAGTACCGATTTCTAATATTGAGTGCATCATATTATCAGTTGTATCTTTGAAGATGAGTCAGGATTTATGTCATCATCCGACCAATATCCAAAAGCTATATCTTTGAAGATGAGCCACACACGTAGCTAGACAAGTGGCCATCAATTGTTGACGCTTGAAGTGGACCGTGAGTCAGCCACCAGTAGTAGTGCCCACACACCTATCTAGTATCTACGTACGAGCCAGAGTGAGTTTAGGGAAGACGACGCGACTAATCTCAGCGGGAAAGTCAAGCGAGAGTCCCCTGGTAGATCGACGATTCCGTTCCGTTCTAAACCCTCAGAAACTCTAATCGAAGACAAACTGACCGAACCCTTAGGCTGAAGCCCTCGCTCTGAGAACTCTTCTCCCTTTCTGTCGTCACTAATGGCTAAAACTTGCTGTTCAACCACCAATTCACAGAGCAATGAGCCATTTATAATTGGATCGATCCTTTGAAATTTTTTCGATAAAAGATTCAAATTCATTCATCATCATAAGGTTCAGTTTCAGCATAATAACAGATAATATAACAAGGATGCAGGTGCCCACACATGAGTATAAACAAAGGAAATGCCTGTCATGGCTGCACATACGGACCGATTCCGATTGCCGCCTACAACAAGGATTAAAATCTCTTTAGGTTGTTCCTTTGCCGATTCCGATTGCCGCCTACATCAAGACAAAAAACTAAGCCGTTTGCCTCCCCGGCAACGACGCCATCTCGTATTCATCACTCTAAATCTCATTTATTAAGCTCAAAACCCTCAAAATCAACAGCATTCTTGCATCTATTTTGCATAATTAGCATTCATGCATGTTTCTATAAGAATGGCATTTTAGCACAAAATTCTGCATAAAATAAGAAGCCAAAAATCCAAGCCAAAATGACCTGTAAATAGCCTAACTTCCCAGATTTTTTACTCTTTCATGCTAACTCTGAATGACTCAAAACCACTTCTACTGTGTACATATCACTAACAAGAATAAAGGAAAAATACAAAAAAATAACTAACCCAAATAAGTGGACCAAAAACCCAAACCCTAATTTCAGGATTTTCGGACTAAAACCCTCATATCTCCCTCATCCAGTGTCCGTTTTAATCCTACTCACTTTTGAACTAATGTACATTTAATTACCTTCGAAACGAGACCAAGTTCAAGTGAATCGGAGCTCGTATGTGAAAGTTGGGTTTTGGGCCTCTTTTGTACATTGTATATTTTAGTTATTTTTTGACCTAATATTTTATGTACATTGATTAATAAAAATCCAAAAAATTAGATTAATGTGTTTTTATTTATCTTTGATTTTACTGTAATTTTTTCCGGATTTTTATATGTCTTAAAAATGACATAAAAATTACAAAGCCCCAAAATTAAGGTATTCTATGTACATAGGATACCCCAAAAATTCAATTTGTGCAAATGATCAATTTTGGTTTTGATGTCTTCATGAAAGTTGTAGATCTCATCGAGACGGGCAACTTTTGTGAAGAAACTTTTTCGATCCGAGGTCGTTTACTATTTTTCTAGATTTTACAAAATATTTATCTTTGGAATTCTCTGGTGCTGACACGTGGCAGCACCTGGTGCCGCCACGTGTCAGCCATTTTCCGCCTTTTTAATATAGCGGAAAAAAGAAAAAATGAAGCGGTCGGGGTATGTGAATGAGGAGAGTATATACATGTGGGACTCACCTCCACCCTTCTTCTATACTTAGGCTGACCAGAGCCTAAGTATAGGGGGAACCGACGCCCACATGTATATACTCTCCTCATTCACATACCCCGATCGCTTCATTTTTTTCTCTTTTCCGCTCTTCTGCTATACTTAGACTATTCACAGTCTAAGTATAGGGGGGCGATTCTGTAAAATTTTTTCCACTCTCTTACGCTTAGCCCGAGCTATGTCTTCTTTACGCTTCTTGTGCTCTGAGGACACAGCACTCGCTAAGTATAGGGGGGTCTGTATATATACTGTGTATATATTCTATCCATATCTCGTACTTGCGCGTAAGTCTATATATATTTACGGGGTGGATATTTTAAAAAAAACAAAAAAAACAAAAAACAAAAAAACAAAAAACAAAAACACAACAAAAAAACGTTTTGCCACTAACACTGACTGTACCCAAACTTTTTTTTTGAAAAAATGGCTTCTTATTCTTTTTTTTTGCATAAAAAAACAAACAAAAAAATCCTTTGCATAAAAAAAAGAATTTTAAAAAAATGTCTGCATTCCACACACCTGCATTTCATCAAGCATCGCATTTGCATATGTGAAAAGTCTTTGGGTTCTGAATCGAGTTATGAGCCGAAACCGAGAGTGGTCTGTACTTGACCTTAACCCACCTAATTTTCAGAGGAACTTCACCGAGAAATAGGATTTTAGAGTCTTCAGGTCTTTGACTTAATTCTTTGAGTTCCACATGACAATGTGCAGCATTTGACTCTTAGTGTCTAACCTGGTCTCTTCATTCTGGGTACAACTCTGGAATAAGGAATTAATTTGTACTCTCGCACTCTGCACTTAGCTCAACTCAGACGGGATGTTGGAAGACTGTGTGAGTTTCTTTTCTGGTAGCGTGGAAATCTAAAGACCGGAGTAAGGGTTGAAATAAAGCTTTGGAAAAGGGATGGACGGCTGGGCACAATTTTTCTAAGTCCCCAAAAAATGTACGGAACAAAAAGATGCTATATCCGTAGGGGCAAAACAAGATCCAAGCAGAACCACCAAAAATTCCAAATACAAAGAAGCATTCTACCAAATAAATATCTGACCAAAAAGGTCCAAGCTTCAAGAAAACCTGCAGATCTTGGTGGAGACTCGGCTACACTGACCATCTTCACAAGGAGAGGTGACTACACTGGCCACCCTCCAGTTCGTTTCCCCTTCTTCTATCTTCTCCCCCCAATTCGATTGTGAACACAGCGTGACAGACCTTAGAAGGAAATACCTGACTCCCCGAGGACGAGTTACTGGAGAGGAGGTTTGCGCGGTAGTCCGGTATTCTGGATGGGAAGAGCTAAAACCCTTCACACACATGTTGTTCAATGTTCATAGGGTATACATTGGGAAGAGGATTGATCTAAGATGACTTCTGAGCCGAAACTGTAGCAATGATGTGTAGAACTTGAGGGCTGTTGATTTTAAAATTCTAAGTCTCACAGAAGTTCCAACACACAAATAATCCAAAGGTTGAGTTTAGGCTCACTTTCACCTTCAGCTCATTGTCTTGGTATGGAACCCAATCTCATTTCACTTCATGGCATTTCTTTTTTATGCTCAGGGACGAGCATGGTTTAAGTATAGGGGGATGATGAATCTCGTATTCATCACTCTAAATCTCATTTATTAAGCTCAAAACCCTCAAAATCAACAACAATCTTGCATCTATTTTGCATAATTAGCATTCATGCATGTTTCTATAAGAATGACATTTTAGCACAAAATTCTGCATAAAATAAGAAGCCAAAAATCCAAGCCAAAATGACCTACAAATTGCCTAACTTCCCGGATTTTTAACTCTTTCATGCTAACTCCGAATGACTCAAAACCACTTCTACTGTGTACATATCACTAACAAGAATAAAGGAAAATACAAAAAAATAACTAACCCAAATAAGTGGACCAAAAACCCAAACCCTAATTTCAGGATTTTCGGACTAAAACCCTCATATCTCCCTCATCCAGTGTCCGTTTTAATCCTACTCACTTTTAAACTAATGTACATTTAATTACCTTCGAAACGAGACCAAGTTCAAATGAATCGGAGCTCGTATGTGAAAGTAGGGTTTTGGGCCTCTTTTGTACATTGTATATTTTAGTTGTTTTTTGACCTAATATTTTATGTACATTGATTAATAAAAATCCAAAAAAAATTAGATTAATGTGTCTTTATTTATATTTGATTTTACCGTAATTTTTTCCGGATTTTTATCTGTCTTAAAATTGACATAAAAATTACAAAACCCCAAAATTAAGGTATTCTATGTACATGGGACACCCCAAAATTACCCCTTTGTGCACATGATCGATTTTGGTTTTGATGTCTTCATGAAAGTTGTAGAACTCATTGAGACGAGCAATTTTCGTGAAGAAACTTTTTTGATCCGAGGTCATTTACTATTTATTTTCGATTTTACAAACTATTTATTTTCTGAATTTTCTGGTGCTGACACGTGGCAGCACCTGGTGCCGCCACGTGTCAGCCATTTTTGGTACTATTAATATATCATTTTTAAAAAAATTAAAAAAAAGACGCACGTGCGTCGCACGTGCCTCTAAGGCACGCGCTCCGCACGCGCGCCTGCCTCTCTCCCTCTTGCGCCCATGTGGCGTGATAACAGCCGTCCAATCTCGGCCGATCGGACGGCTGCTGTACTTCTTCTTCCTCCGGCCTCCTTTCCCCTCTCAGCCGCCCCGCTCCCCCGATTTCTCCGCCACGGATCTCGGCTGAAGCTAATCTCCGATCCACCGTATCTTCATCACGATCCGCTCCATCACCTTGCGCCGCCGCCTCCCGCAAATGTCGGCCATGACAGATCCCACGATCCGTTCTCGCACGTATTTCGCCCCAAATCCAATCACCGATCGCCCTCCATCTCCAAGCACCCCTCTTTCTCCTATTTAAGCATCTCCGCCACTACAGGAACTCGCATCCGCCAACAGAGCACAGGTCTCTCTCACCGCGGCGACATCGCCGGCGAGGTACCTTGGAGGCGAGATCTGATGTACTTCCCCGGTCCTCATTGCAGATGCACCCTCCGCGGCGCCATTGCTGCTGAAGCTCCGCCCCTTGGTGTCGAGCCAACGACGACGTTATCATCGCGACTTCGCCATCGTCAAAGCTCTCCATCGACGACCACCTTCGACAACGCAGGCCGCCAACGACTTCACCCATCTTCTCCGACTGCCATCGATCGTCATCAACCATCTCCGCCAACCACCACTTCATCGGCCAACCACGATCACCGCCGAGTTCATCCCACCACCGTCTTGGCCGAAGGCCGCCTCTCGCGCGCCACCGCCGAGGCTGGACCGTGCCTCCTCCGCTTGGGAAGCCCACGCCACCAGCAACCACGCTCCGCCTCGCCACCGGGCGTGAGGCCCGAGGCCCCCACGTGCGTGCAAGGCACGTACGTAGGGGGAACGTCATTCCCCCGGGTCACGTGCGTAGCACGTGACCGCGGGGCAAATTGCGAAAGACCCCCCGAAGGTTCCCCTGTTTGCGCGCCAACTCCGCCTCCAGAGGGCACGTGCGTGGCACGTGCCCTTCTGGGAATTTTGCGATATCACCCCCTCAGTATCGGTAATTGCAGAAACATCCCTCTATTGCATTATTTATTTATGTTATTTATTTAACTTGCAGTTGTACCCCTGTGTTCCCCTACGATTCTAGACTTCTTCTCTACATTATTTTATTAATCCAAAAATAACATGATGTTTGTTAATTAGTTCTCTACATTTTGACATATTGTGGGCAATTTAGTGATTGATGGTTAATTAATAAATAATTGTTTTGTGGAAATTTGCATATTTTGCCTATCTCTTGCTCTGAAATTCATAGTTGATTAATCATTGCTATAAAAATCCCCGAAAAATCACATATTGTAGAGTTAATTATTCTTAACATTGTATCCAAAAAGATTTACATTTGCATGCATACTTTGCCCTGTAAAAATCATTTTGCATATTTTAGTATTTAATTTTTAATAGGTATTAAACCCCACATTTTCGAGGTTTAGGATTTTTCTGAGATTCATCACATAGTGATAGATCTTAGATAATTTTATTTCTTGAAAATAAGAGGTTTAGTATTTATTATAATTAAATATTGAAAATCATCTTGTTTGCATTTAAAAATCCATAAAAAATTCATATTACATCCAAAAATTCCAAAAAAATTACAGTGCACTCATTTCATCATATTTTACATTGTAGCCAAATTTCATATTTTTCGAACATCGTTTGAACGTAATTTATACTTTAGTCCCTAAAATAGGCCAAATTTGCATTTAACACCCCTTATTTGCATCAAAAATTCCAAAAAAAGACCGCCTCGAAAACCGAACACAAACTTTGATAGACATTTTCTAGGTTGTTCCTTTGCCTCCTTGTGTTCGACCTTGGGACTTGCCCAAGTAAAACAAAAATAAAACCACGAGATTAAAAATTGAATAAATTATTTGTGGTATTTTCTTGACCGATTCTGATTGCCACCTACAACGCACGATAAATCATTCTTTAAGCCGAACGATAAAAACACTTTTTAAACGCTGCAATTTCGGATTTGTCAGATGGCGCCGTTGCCGGGGAGGCAAACGGCTTAGTTTTTTTGTCTTGAAAATTTTTGTTCGGTTCTCCGCATTCGGGTAGTCTAACCCTCGAATTTTTCATTGTAAATTTCATTTTTTTCCTTCAATTTATTTTCAGCCTTTATTTTTCATATATTTTTGAGTCACTCTCTTACATTTTCTCTCTTATTTTTCTTGCGAGGTACTTTGTACATGGAGCAGTTTTTCAAGAAACCGAAGCATCTTCACCGACCTCCTAAAAAAACCGCAATTAATTTAAGATCGAGTCGAGTCGTGAGAGAGCGTAGAGTCTAGGATTTATTTTCTGAACTTTAATTTATGTAATTAATTTATAGCGGTGTCCGTTTGGACACTCGCGTGTGTAACAAGACCTCAAACTTTATTCTGTGGTGTGTCGTGGCCTGTTTCACTCTCCGGTGAGGGTGGGGCCCGACTTGAGTGGCGAATAGGATAGACCTGCACATACGGCTTTTAGAGCAATTTAATTTTTGATTGTCCTCGTAGGATTAAGCCACACTTCACTTTGACTGAGACGCACATAGATCGTTCAATTTAGCAAAAAAAATTCAACTCATTTCTCCCCCGCTAATAGAACTTTCTGCTTAGGTGTGGTTTTTCATTGGCTTGCATTTCATATAGAATAAATTTCAATTTCTGTCTAGCATCCCACATGAAGATTGCGAGGATTCACTGTAAGTCTTCTAACTGAGCATATATCATTGTTTCCGCGTGCATCGACTTTTCCCGAATTTCTCTCTCTTGTTTTGTCACATAATTTTAAAAGGAAATTGAGACTGGACGGTAGACGTGTATTTCTGCTCACTTAAATTCTTCAGTGATCACTTAAATAAAATTGGGACTGCTAAATATAGCCGACTCTAAATAACCCATAAAATCAAGAATTTTTGCGGGAGAGTAACCCCGACCTTGGATGTTTTATTTTTTCTGAGTGAGCAAGAGACGACACTTACGGGTAGAACCAAACCCGGATTTTTCATATTGACTACTGATTCTACCAAAAACGATTAGCTACTTCTCAGTGAGGATCTACGGGTAGCCGGTAAACGGTCCGGATTTCCTTAGCAGAGTGGGTGGTTTAGAGGACACTGCGTAAGGCTCCGTCTTCAAGTAACGGGTAGCCGTTCTACGGTCCGTACTTACTCCCATACTGGCTGAAAGTAGGTGCAACTAGTCGAAGAATTCGGGCCAGTTATTACGAAAATTTCGGCACCTAACAGCTCGCTTAAATATTTTCCAAGATTGTTTTGTCACCAATTAAAATTGAAAAGATAATAGGTGAACACTTATGGCTTCATTGTGTGAGTTGGTGAACACAGGGTTTGATTTGTGTTTGTATTGGTGTGCGTGAACCGATATCGAAGATCAATAACCACATATTTGATAAATTTTCTGTCCCATACAATCATCTTTCTCATCTCTTGATTTTAATCTCATCATGGAACTTTTTTCAAATTTCAGATCAATAACGGCTTAGTTTTTTGTCTTGATGTAGGCTGCACATACGAACCCAATCTCATCTAAAGAAAAATAAATTTCTTTTCACCTCATGGTCGTTGTAGTATAGTGATGAGTATTCCCGCCTGTCACGCGGGTGACCCGGGTTCGATCCCCGACAACGGCGCCATCTGACGGATCCGAAATTGCAGCGTTTAAGAATGTGTGTTTTTATCGTTCGGCTTAAAGAATGATTATTCGTGCGTTGTAGGCGGCATTCGGAATCGATCAAGAAAATACCACAAATAGTTTATTCAATTTTTAATCTCGTGGTTTTATGTTTATTTTACTTGGGCAAGTCCCAAGGTCGATCACAAGGAGGCAAAGGAACAACCTAGAGAGATGTCTATCAAAGTTCGTGTTCGGTTTTTGAGGCGGTCTTTTTTTGGGATTTTCAGTGTAATAAAGGGTGCAATATGCAAATTCAGCCTATTTTAGGGACTAAAATGTGAATTACGTTCAAATGATGTCCAAAAATATGAAACTTGGCCATAATGTAAAATACAATGAAATGTATGAACTACAATTTTTTTGGAATTTTTGGATGCAATATGACTTTTTTATGGATTTTTAAATGCAAACAGAATGATTTTTAATATTTAATTATAATAAATATTAAACCTAATTATTTTCAAGAAAAAAAAATATCTAAGATCTATCACTAGGTGATGAGTCTCAGAAAAATCCTAAACCTCGAAAATGTGGGGTTTAATACCTATTAAAAATTAAATATTAAAAGATGCAAAATAATTTTTACAGGACAAAATATGTATCCAAATGCAAATCTTTTTGGTCATAATGTTAAGGGCAATTAACTCTACAAGGTATGATTTTTAGGGGATTTTTAGAGCAATGGTTAATTAACTATGAATTTCAGAGCAAGAAATGGGTAAAATATGCAAATTTCCACAAAACAAATATTTATTAATTAACCATCAATCATAAAATTATCCACAATATGTCAAAGTGTAGAGAGTCAATTAACAAACATCATGCTATTTTTGGACTAATAAAATAATGTAAAGAAGATGTTCAAAACTGAAGGGGAACACATGGGTCTGATTGCAATAAATAAGTAAAGCAAACTGCAATGGGGGGGCTTTTCTGAAACTACCAATAACTCCGGGGAGAGTCTGCAAAATTCCCAAGGGAGCACGTGCCTCGCACGTGCTTCTTGGGCGACTGGACAAGTACGCAAATAGAGAGTCTTCCAAGGGCTTCCTAGCAATTTGCCCACGGGCACGTGAGTGACACGTGACCCGTGGGTTACGTGCGGCTGAAGTCCCCCCGCGCACGCGCGAGGCACGAGCGGGGGTCTCGGGCCCTCCGCCCGGTGGCTGACGGCGGTGCACTGGCGGAGGAGGCAATCGCGGGCGAGGGCGATGCTCGGCGGAAGAGGCTGGATTGGCGGAGTAGGACCAGCCTCTGTGTTGCCTGGAGTGGTCGATGGTGCGGCGATGGCCGACAAACGGCCGTGGGACATCGAGGTAGCGGCAGCTGGGCGGAGTTGGTTGGCGACTGAGGTTGTCGATGAAGACCGGAGCGGGTGGTTGGTGGCGCGGAGTCGATGACGGTGGAGTGAGCCTGTTGTGCGGTGGCGCGGTTGGAGGCGGCGAAGGGCCGGCGATTGGAGAAGAGGGCGGTGGCATGGTTGGAGCTCGGCGCTGATGAGATGGCTGAAGGCGGAGCTCCGGCCGTGCTTCTGTGGTTGATGGTGGCGTCGCGGCGTTGATGTAGTTTGCGGAGGCGTACGTCGTCGGCGTTGAGCTCCTGGCGGCATGGCGGAGTAGAGGAGCGTGTCAAAGACGATGAATGTTGGAGAGGTGGAGCAGTTGAGGTCGTGGTTGTTTGTAACTGGGCTCGACGGAGATGAACTCGGAGCTGGGCACTAGCGGCGGAGGGTGCGCCTTGATGCAGCAAGGTCGAAGACCTTGGATCTCGCCGGCGAAGGGAGAAGCACGGTGCTGTCACCACCGTCTCTTGGGCAGTTGAAGTATCGGCGGATAAAAACCATCAAGGGTCGGCGATGGTGTTAAATAGGGGAAGGTGGTCGCGGGGGCTTGATCTGATTGGGGTTGACGGCGGCGTTGCGAGATTTGCGGGGAGAAGGCGGTGGCGAGATTTGGAGATCGGGGACGGCGAAATCCGCGGGGGCGGAGAGATTCGAGGGCCGGCGATGGTTCGCCAAAAGGGGAAGGAGGCGGGTCTGATGAGGAAGACGCACAGCGGCCGTCCGATCGGCCGAGATCGTTCGACCGTGATTCCGACACGTGGCAGGGAGAGGAAGAGAAAGGGGGCACGTGCGGAGCACGTGCCTGGGAAGCACGTGCGACGCACGTGCGCCCTTATTATTTTATTTTTTTTATATTTTTTTAATTATTTTTTTTTTAATTTTTATTTTTTATAAAAATGATATATTAATATTGCCAAAAATGGGTGACACGTGGCGGCCCCAGGGGCTGCCACGTGTCAGCACCAGAAAATTCCGAAAATAAAACATTTGTAAAATTAATAAAAAATAGTAAATGACCTCGGATCAAAAAAGTTTCTTCACGAAAGTTGCTCGTCTCGATGAGATCTACTATTTTCATGAAGAAATCAACATCAAAATAGATCATTTGCATAAAGTGAATTTTTGGGGTATCCCATGGACATAGAATACCATGATTTTTGGGTTTTATAATTTTTTTGTCTTTTTTATAATAGATAAAAATCCGGAAAAAATTACAGTAAAATCAAAAGTAAATAAAGACACCTTAATCTATTTTTTTGGTTTTTTATTAATTAAAAAATATTAGATCAAAAATAGCTTAAAATATACAATATACAAAAGAAGCCCAAAACCTAACTTTCACATATAAGCTTCGATTTACTTGAACTTGGTCTCATTTTGAAGGCAATTAAATGTACATTAGTTCAAAAGTGAGTAGCATTAAAACGGACACTGGATGAGGAAGATATAGAGCTTTTAGTTCGAACATCCTAAAACTAGGGTTTGGGTTTTTGGTCCACTTATTTGGGTTAGTTATTTTTTTGTATTTTTCCTTTATACTTGTTAGTGATATGTACACAGTGGAGGTGGTTTTGTGTTATTCAGAGTTAGCATGAATGAGTTAAAATTTGAGAAGTTAGGCTATTTATCGGTCACTTTTAGCTTGAATTTTTGGCTTCTTATTTTGGTGCAGATTTTTGTGCTAAAATGCAATTCTTATGAAATCATGCACTGATGCTAATTATGCAGGTGCAAGAATGCTGTTGATTTTGAGGGTTTTGAGCTTAATAAATGAGATTTAGAGTGATGAATACGAGATTCATCAGCGGGACACAAAAAAGGAATCAAGGCCAAGGGTATGGATGTCTGAAGCATCGTCGGAAGAAACCATCATCAAGCATGAAGATTGTTCTCAAAATCCCAATAACTTCCATAGGGCCCCCACCATCCGGTAATGTAAGGTTAGTTATAACGTTCTGCAATGGAGAGCTTCGTAGTTTTGTGAAACGTGCCAGCAGCGCGACCACCACGTATCCCCAAGGTTGAAGAAGTAGCAGATGTCAAAATACCTACAAATACGAAAGATGACCTTCAAGTTTAGTGGTTTAACATAGCATCATCAATGTTTCCGCATTCTCGAAATTCGCACAAATTTTCATCAAATACCACACCAATACACGCTCCGCAAATAAGGGAAGTTTCTCTTATGATTTTGTCCATGATAAAAGGAATTTCATTAAAGGCCAAGTTACAATGACCTTTCCATATGGACCACCAGATGGTTGTTCTGATTACCCATCTTTTCCAATCAATTATCAATTCATCTTTTGAGATTGGAAGCGTAATTATTTTGATAAATTGATCATAATTTGAGTCAAGACCACATTTCCTGAAGATGTCACGCATTTTCTCACATTCATTGAAAAGGTGTATGTAGCATTCGAGGTGTCTGTGACACAAGTGGCATCTATTGACAGAGCTAATGTTGAGTTTCCCAATGATGTCTTGGGTAAGTAACTTCTGGTGTGCCAATGACCAAATAAAGTAGGAGACTCGCGGGTCAAAACATTTTTTCCAAAATTTATCGTCTATCTTAGATCTAATTCCTCCATCCACCATCATTTTATATAACAATTTGTAGGTGGAATTTTTTTATCTGACCTACTGTTTGTTGGAAAGGTATAGTAACCTTTCATCTGCGGTTGTATCATCCCAAAGATTTCAATTAAAGCCTCCTTCAGTTTTGATGCTAGAATCCAAAGATGTAGTGGGAGACGATTTTTCAAACTCTTAAACCAGTTGAAATTAGAGCCCCAAGATTTCGCCACATCACCAACCGAGATATTGCGATTTTTGACAAACGGCCAGATATTTATGAACTCCACGGATAGCGGTCCTTTACTCCTCAAAGGATCCTTCCACAGTGAAGAATGAAGACCATTCCCTGGCATTTTATGCAAGACTGAATGTAAATATTTGGATCCTCTAATGTGGCTTTTCCAAACCAATGAGTGCGAGCGAGTTGGTTTTTGTAGTAGAACAATCGGGCCTGCCCGATAATTTGTTGCACTTAAAATTTTGGAGACCCACCGTTTCTTGTAATCAGCAATGCGTAAGGCCGATTTTGTGAACCACTAAAAAATTTTAAATTTAAAATACCCCATCCGTCATTTGCTCTTGGACGAGTAACCTTAGACCAAGCCACCTTCGGAGTGGGGGAGAGTGAAGAGTTGCCTGTCCAAAGAAATTTACGTCTAATTTTATCAATTTGATTAATGACGCTAATGGAGATTTTCAAGCATGACATCACATGAATGATGAGTGGTGTGAGCGAAGAGTTAAGAAGGGAAACTCTTGCCGGTAGCGGAAGCAAGGTTGCTTTCCAGTCTTGAAGTTTTGTAGAGAATTTATTGATAATAGTAGACCAATCTTTGGTCGACATTTTCCTTTTTGCCAAAGGGAATCCATGTAGTTTAATGGAAAAATGACCTTCATTCCAATTTAAGAGGTTTTTAATTCTCACCACTTCGGATTGCTCGATATTTAGAGCATAAAAAGCTGATTTAGATTTATTTATAGTCAAACCAGATAGCTCACTGAAGATTTTAATTGCTAGGTGGATGTTTTTATGGTCTTCCAACTTATACTCTATGAAGATGAGGTCTTCCATACCTTTTTTGAAGAAGCCATGCAATTTTCTCTGATCAACCATTTTTGCAAGCATTGCATCAAGGACAGACAGAGAGTGAATGAAAAGGAAAAGGGATAAGGGATCACCTTGCCTTACACCACGTTTTGGGTGCAGAAATCCAGCAGATGTTCCATTTACCTTAAAAGAGACTCCTGAAGTTTCAAGCAATGCTTTGATCCAATTTATGAAGATATTTGGGTTAATTAGCAGCCTTGAGTACTCCTAAGATAAATGGCTAGGGATGAAAACGGATATGGATATATCCGAATATCAGCTTACCGTATTCGAAAAATTACCGGATACGGATATCCGTATCCGAATATTAAGCGAATACAGATCGGATATGGATATAGGTTGTAAAAATTTTCCGAATACGGATACAGATATGATAATGGCTTGAATATCCGGATCCGGATCCAGATATCCGAATACAATATTTAATATTATTTTATATATTAGTTAATATAATATAAGCTAAAACCTTATGCTATTATATTAGTATTATACATTATATAATACAATAGATTAACGATATTAATAAATTTCTATTTCTTTGAGTATGAGCGCAAACAAAATTTATGAAATCATATCCTCTTTTTGCTTCTGGTCAAGAATACATGTCACCTCGACGCTCCCTTTTGTCATGACGCAACTTATTTATATTTCATTGCTACTTTTAACATCATTATGAACTTTGACAAAAAAACAATTCATATTCGTATGTGATGTTATTCAATCCGTATTCGGATTCCATGTTTATTGGATCCATATTGGGATTTTACTCTTTATTCGATTCATATTTGGATTAGTTCTTTATTCGATCCGTATTCGGATTCGCTCTTTATTCGATCCGTATTCAGATTCGATAAATATCCGATTCAGATTCGTATCCATATTTTTGCGGATATGGTTTCCATAATGCATATCCGAATCATATCCGTATCCGTATTCGTATTCGATAGAGATGAAGCGAATATGGATATGGAAATAGGCATATCCGATCTGTTTTCATCCCTATAAATGGCCAACGTAGTGTGTCAAAGGCCTTACGAAAATCGATTTTGAGGATAATTGCTTCAATTCCCATTCGATCCCATTCATTTACAATTGTTGAGGTCACTGTGAAGGCATCAACCATGGAACGACCTTTCAGGAAAGCACATTGTGATGGTGGAATCGATGTAGCTAAGAAAGGTCCCCATCTATTTGCTATTGCTTTATAGATGATACGTAGTGGGAGATTAATAAGGCTTATTGGCCTGTAGTTTTCAATATCATTCGTATCCCCATTTTTGAAGATCAATGAGACAAGTGTGTTATTTAGATGTCTCAGATTTGTCCCTAAGAAATGTGAGGCTTGAAGGTAAGAGATAAGCTCCATGAAGTCATTTTTTAAGACAGACCAGCAATGTCTAATGAATTCAATAGTGATCCCGTCCGGCCCCGGAGCTTTGTTTCTTTTGAAGCCTTTAATAGTCGCTTCAATCTCATTAAGAGTAAAAGGATTGTTAAAAGTTTCGTGATTTTGAAATTTGGTGACAAGATCAGATGGAATTTTGCAGTCAGGATCACCAATTCCAGGATCCTTGAAAAGTTCCTCATAGAAATTAACAATAATTTTTACTCAATCCTTTCAAGTCAAAAATTAAATCACCCGTATTATTTCTCATAGCGGTGAAGTGGTTTCGGGATGATTTCGCCGAGGCCAAAGTTTTCAGGAATTTTTTGTTCGTATTGCCCTCTTTTATGTAATTGATCTTTGATCTCTTTTCCCAAATAAGGTGTTCATCAATTCTAAGTGATTCAAGCTTTTGAAACACGAACTCAGCCTCGAGCTACAAGATAAGTCCCTCCTTGCTAGTAAGCTCTCTACTTGATTGATCTCCTTTTCAGTCTTACTAATTTCCAAGTTTATGTCGGGGATGAGTTCTTGTCTCCATTTCTTAATGATTGGTCTTAGACGTTTCATTTTAGCCGCACACCTATGGAAAGGGTTGTCAGATAGTATATCTTCTTCCCAGGATGCTTTGACCATAGGCAAGAATGAATCTTTACGAAGCCAAAGAGATTCAATTCTGAATATTGTATTGCAAACTCTGAAGTTTCCCGCCAGTAAAAGTAAAGGGTTGTGGTCTGAATAGGTTTTCGGTAACCTTCTAACATGAGAGCGAGGATAAGTGTCATGGAAGGGCATGTTTATAACTTCTTACTCTAATCAATTTGAGGTCACCTATGATCAGAGTCGGGATTTCCGTGATAGTCAACAACTCCAAGGAATTCAATTTTTTTTTCAAATCATCTCTTGGTGGTCCGTAAATATTTATGATTCTACATTCTTTACCCACATCAATCTGAAAAATATCAACAATTGATAAGAAGTCATGGTCACTTTTAGCTAAAACTTTGAATTTCCTTTTATCCCAGCCTATTAAAATTCCACACGTTTTTGAAACATCGTTTGAATGCCACTCAATAAAGGACCACTCCGAGGATAACCTATTGATTCGAGTGAAGTTACATCTGGTTTCTTGTATGCAAAAGATAGTGATATGATTGGCAAGCATCAAATTTTTTAATCTATCCCATTTTCGTCTGCCCCCTAACCCTCGAATATTCCAAGTAATGAGGTTAAGATCCATGAATATAAGATATAATAGAGCTCAATAGAAGTTCCAAAAAATTCACGCAATGGGCAATGCAATTTCATTCCCTCTATGTGGGCTTGATTCTGACAGCAGTAACTCTTTAACAAATCTGTTTTTTCATTCGAATCCGAAAAACCAAACTCGAAAAAGTTAAGAATATCTTTTGTTCTTTGTAACGTCAATGGAGAAACAAACTCATCATAATCCGAGAAATATAATTTGGAATGATCATTAGACATACCTTTCCCTTTTGCCTCCATGTTCGGAGATGGAAAATCTCTTTGTCGGTTCTTGAGATCTAGATCTATGACCAAATTCAATGGTTCTGTCTTGTTTTCCCCTTCCTTGATATCAGAGGATAGAAGGTTCTTGATGTACTCCCACATGGAAGGATTAATGGTCTGCCCTTTACTTGTAACCAGGCAATTGCTTGCTCCAAATTCAAACGGTCAGGTTCGTCATTTGGTCTTGTTAGTTTTTGAAAGGATGGTCCACTGTGAGTTGGGAACGACATAACATTTTAGATTTACTTTTTTCCCACTCGCTGCCTGGACACAGATCGTATTTTTTCTCTTTAAATTCTGTAATCGGCATGGTTTTTGCTGATTTCCGGAACCATTTGTGAGCCATGCTTTGAGCTCTTCTTCCAGCTTGTAAGATACAATGGGGTTATGAAGTGTAGTATAATCCATTAAGGGTGAATCATAGTGAATAAACTTCACTCCTCTAGCATTGGATGCCGACATGAATGAAACCTCGAAGATTCCATCTACTGTGATCACTTCTATTGCACACGGGATGTTTTTAACATCCGGAATATCAACTAGAAGCTTAATGGTGTATGCATCCTCACAGTCTTTTGACATATCAGGACATTCATAGTCTAATAGTCTACCGAATTGCTTCACGAGATTTGCCAAAATGTAAGGGTATCGGTGATGAATAGGCAGACCAACTGCAGCAACCCAATAAGTTGCCACCTCTTCCACCCTTTTTGCACCAAAGGATGGTGACCATTTGTAGAACCATAACCATGAGCCGTCCCTACATTGCATTGATGAGTGAGCTAAAGTATCAAAAAACATCAGGATAGTCTACCTCCACAATTAGTTGATGCTCGGATATTTTCCACATCTTCTTGAAAGAAGCACTTGAAACCTCTTTCCCCAGCAGTTCTTTCGCATTTCGGGTCGAAGAGAAACGCTTTGAGCATTCAACAATCAAGCAGTTGCGATATGAAGATCGCAAGCCTTTTGATTCTTCACAAATTTCTGCCTTCCAGAATGGGACGATAGTTTTACCATGCACATCCATGCGAGCCTTTTGACTGCGGGGGAATGGTCTGCGAGAAGGGTCTGCCCCCATTTGATCAGGATTTATCAAAGACGCATGCATTGCACTATTTGTGGCAGCTTGAAGGGGAATATTGCTTGAGATTTGAGCTTCCGGCGGAGGTGAGGGAGATCGAAGGGCGTTTTTGGGGACGTGAGGGGGCCATTCAGTAGAGTTTGGAGTTGTTGGGGGTGGATTTTGTGAGATCAACACTGTGCAATTTTGTGTCCAGAACGATGACAAAAGAAGCATCGAATAACCTCAGGACAAAAGAGTATAACATGCCCGATTTCCAAGCATCGAAAACACTGTATTGGGCTAACCTTCCACGAACCTTGTGTTAAAGAGTGAGCGTCACACAAGGATTGTTCAGAATAATCCAACTTTAGTGACTGTTTAGCCTTTGGTGCCAATACTGCTGCATCTTTTGGTGGTTTTGTGAAATGTCAGTTCGGGCATTTAATGCCCTCTGAGGTGAGGTACCTAAGTTTGTCCTGTAGTGTTTGTTTCCTTCCACCAAGATCCTTTTGTTCTTAGTAAAAATCTCCTTTGCCTCTCTCTTCGGATACGGTTCGAAGATATGCTCGGATATTGAATCTTTTTAGTATGTTGGACAATACGCCAGCCCTCGAGACTCTCATCATTTACCTTGCTTGGACATTTTACTTTCAGGTCCGTTTCAGCTGGAGTACTTTTTCTATCTTGGATTTGGTGCAAGGCCTTTTTTTATGGGTAAGGGTATCATCTTTATTTCATTCACAAAAAGTTAAATGTACAAGTTTGGGACACTGTAAGCCATACAAAAGAAGAACAAAAAATAAGAGCAGTGGAGCAACAAAAACACTGCGTTTACATAGCAAAAATGAATAGGCAAACACTAGCAATTATGAAGCACCACAATTCTTCAGAAGGAAAGCTGTGTTGACGCTGGCAACAATGGAAGCAGCGATAGTGGAGGTAGACGAGGATTGCAACGAGGCCCATCTTAAATTTCTCTCCCTCCAAATTTCCCAAACAATAGAAGAAAGTATAGTGCGCCAGAGTTGTTTTTGGTTGCCGAACTGAGTTGAGCTTATCCAATCTATAATGCGCATAATCGAGAGGAGAAAAGGGGGGCGCAGGAGCCCCAAGTCCACAAGAACCATACTCCAAATATCCTGAGCAAAACAACAGGTGAAGAAGAGATGATCACGATTGTCCATGGAAGAACCACAGAGGTAGCACTGACCCGTGGTAGCAAGCCCAAACCGCTGAAGCCTGTCAAGAGTAGGGAGCCTGTTAGTGACCGCACGGTAGAGGGTGCAAGCGTGCTTAGGGACAGAACCCTTGCACCACACCACCGAAGCCCAAGAGACCACCGACCCCCGGTGTCTGACAACATCAATCGTCTGAGAGAAAGAGAACCCTTTGGGGGATCGTGTTTAGCCGTGATGACCATTGGAGTAGGAGATGAAACTTTGATAAGAGGCTCTTCCACGCAGAATGGTCTTCCAAAGAATGGAGTCACCAGCCTTAGGCATGGCCTCCCAGAAGGAGCAATCATGCAAGTATCTTTTCCTTAGGAAATCAGCCCAGAGAGAGTGCTTGGAGGTAAGGATAATCCACCCCCAGGACACAACCATTGCCGCACGCATCGTTGCAAGGGAACGCAGCCCCGAGCCTCCTTCCTCCTTGGGAAGGCAAACCGTATGCCAACAGGTATAGTGTGGACCAAAGCCCCAAAGGAAATTAGCGCATAACTTGTCCACCCTAGTCACAGTGCCGGAGGGGATGAAACACCCTCCATCCCAATAAAGTAAAATGCCTGCAATAACAGACTTCAGGAGGAGCAGCCTACCAGCCATAGACAGCGAGGAGGCCTTCCAGCCGCTAAGAGCAGCCCGAACCCGATCTTCCAAAGCCTGAGCGTGGGAACCTCTCCCAAGGGAGGAGACAAGCGGTAGCCCGAGATAGGTAGAAGGAAGGCAACTGCGCAGAATCCCCAACCGCAAAGTACAGGCAAAATCGGCCGGGGCACCCTTTGGCCTAAGAAGCTTGCACTTGCGGGGGTTCAGGCACAGGCCCAAGATGGAGCCAAAGTCTTCAAGAATCCTCTTCACCTCAAGAAGGGAGGTGGCGGAAGCCTTAGTGAAAAACAGCAGGTCATCAGCATAAATTAAGTGGCTAGGAGCGGCCCCCCGACCTCGGCCAGAAGCTTAAGCCGACCATTTGCAACCGCGAGCTCCATGAGAGAGGTAAGCGACTCCATACCACTCACAAAGAGCAATGGGCTTAGGGGGTCCCCCTGCCTGAGACCCCTTGTACCCTTAAAGAAGCCCACGGAGGAGCCATTGAGGAGAATAGAGTAGGATACCGTTGTAATGCAGTTGGCGATCCAAGAAACCCAAACCGGGTCGAAACCCATGAGGCGGAGAGAGGTCAAGATGAAGGAGTGCTCGATAGTGTCAAAGGCCTTAGATAGGTCGACCTTTAGACACGCACGCTTGAAGCAAGCCCTACGGTCGAAAGAGGTGATTAGTTCTTGCGCCAACTGGGAGGAATCACCAATGAGACGCCCCTTGACGAAAGCCGATTGGTTATTGGAGATCAGGTGTGTCAGAACCATGGCCAACCTGGAAGCAAGAATCTTAGCGAAAAGCTTGTAGATGACGTTGCAGCAAGCTATGGGCCTGAAGTCTCCCACCGTAGTAGCGGATTCGCCCTTAGGCACAAGAGTGAGGAAGGTATGATTGGCCTCCCTAACCATACCACCCCCCTTGCAGAGGAAAACCATTACGGCGACAATGTCATTCTTGACCAGTGACCAGTGCCTCTTGAGGAATCCAGCGTTAAACCCATCGGGTCCCGGAGATTTTGTGGACTTTATGTCACGAAGGGCTCGGCCCAATCTCGTCCTCGTCAAACGGCCGAACAAGCCATCGTCGAGCGTCATTGGAGAGGCTCCAGTGCGGAGATGCGGGGGGGGGGGGGGGGGGCAGGCCTATTAGGCCTTGGGAGGTCAGGCGAGAGGAGGCCCTGGAAGAAGTTAGTAGCCGCAGCCGCGACCTCCGCTCGTTTTTCAACTTGGCAGCCGTTATGGTCAATAAGAGAGGGAATATAGTTCCTTGCATAACGAGCCTTTGTCGAGAGATGGAATTTGGTGTTTTTGTCCCCCAAAAGCAGCCAATCAGCCCGGCTTTTTTGGCGCCAAGCCGACTCAAGATATGCATCGAGCTTCGCCAAGGACGCCTTAGCATCCGCCTCCAACTGAGCAAAATGGGAGTCTAATGGATCGACACTGAGGACCTCATTGATGCTCTTGAGGGCAGCCTCCCGCCTTGACCTCAACGAACACGTTTGCCTCACGAAGGGCCCACAACCGGAGAGCCTTCTTAACTGATTTCAACTTCTGAATGAGCCGGAATAGAGGGTTGCCATCGACGCGCAGCGACCAGGCCTCAGATACCGTTTCGGAGTAGCCGGGCCTTGAAGCCCAATAGTCGAAACATCGGAAGGGGGTACGCGTGGCCTGAGGCACAGCGATGCGGATAGAGAGAAGTAGATGGTCAGAATCAGCGACTGGAGAGTAACCCAACTTCGAGTGAGGGAAAAGGGATAGCCAGGCATCGTTAACAAAGGCTCTATCGAGCCGGGAAGCAATTCTGGTAGGGCCAACGGAGGAGTTCGTCCATGACCACCGATTTCCCGTGGAGGGGAGCTCCACTAAGTTGCATGCATCAATGCAAGCGTTATATTCAGCCATAGCATCGCGAGAAGGGGGGCAGGCCACCCCTTTTTTCATGCGAGAATCTGACCACATTAAAATCACCGAGCACCAACCATGGAATTTGGTCAGGAACGAGTATGCGCGGGAGGGCCTCCCATAGCCTTCTTCTCTCATTCGCACTATTATCACCATAGACCACAGAGACGATCAAATTGAGACCACCTTTGTTTGAGCAATTCAGGGAGATTGCCTGAGATGAGACCTCAATTGGTGAACAAGACTAGACGGAGGCCTCCCATAAGATGTAAATCCAACCGAGGTCTGATTCATTATGCAGCAGATTCCAGCCCTTGGGGATCAAAGAGGCGAATTTAAGGCGGTTTGCAGGCCGAATCTTGGTCTCTAAGAGACCAATAAAATCTGCATTGAAATCCCCTTTATTGGACGTGAGGGTCTTGAGAAGTTTTCTCTACTTGCTGGCCTTGTTCAGACCCCGCACGTTAAGGACCGCGAACGACATTAAGTGGGTGTGGGGTGGCCTGCACGGCCTGGTTGTCTGGAAGGGCCTCCCGAGGACTTCTTCTTTCTGTGCGAGGCCACAGCCCACGACGGGTTGAGTTCCACCATCAGCTGGGGGTGGTCAGGGACAGGAGCATTATCAAGATTTGGTGCGAGGCCTTGCCACACAGTGCAGGCATTTTCCGGAGATGTTTTAAATTTTCTACATTTTCGATCTGTCGTTCTTTGAATTGACCAAATCTAATTGTTCCATTTTGAAAGTTGTTTGAGCGGGCGTAGTTGACACCAAAATCGCTTCATTTTGATCCCAATGAAGGGACGGTCAAGATGATCGTAAAGAGACAACCAATTTGAGCAGTTTTCTTTTTACCTTCTTTTTCTGCCTTTCTTTTTTTTGTTTCCCGTGTTTCGAAAATCTTTGGATCTAAGGGTATCCTAATTTGAATCAATTAATTTAGAGAAGTCAAGCATCCAAGTAGGCTTTTTCCGCGCTCTTAGTTCCTCCTGGTAATTTATCTCCGTCTAATTCTAGCGGAAACTTCCAATTTGTTTGAATCCTCGCATAGTTTTTCGGGAAAGCAGTTCGCGTCTTTCTCCTCCTCTCGGAAGTCCGTCATACCATTCTTAGGTTTCGGATCAGTTCCAGGTGTTTCAATCGAACACGATAGCACCTTTCGATTAATGATTCTATAAATAAATAGTTTTGTTCCACCCTCATCACCAGGAGCTGAGTCCAAATCGTTGGTGTTTAGGATCAATGTATCTTCCTCCGAAACGGTGGAATCCGACAGCCCAGGGCACCCATCCTGAGTTGGATTCAAAAAAAAATTTCACCGAGGAGTCACCTTCTTTGTTGTTTCCTACATTTCTCGGTGTTGTTGCAGCCCTTTTTTTCATTGCAGTTTCTCCTTCTTTCAGTCACTCTATTTTGTGTGTGTGTCGTAGTGCCACCATCCCCTTTCCCGATTTGTTTTCAAGAAGGTAGTGTTCTCTAGTTTTTTTTTAACAGGTGAGGAAGGTATCCTGATATATATCGCCGGTGGGCGAGGTGCATTGCACTGCCCAGTTGCAGCTTTAGAAGCTATCCGCTTCTTGAAACCTCGGCAACCCATCAATGCCAATATCCGAGACGAAAATCAAGAGCATCCAGCCCATGGTAACTATTTAAAGCAGGAGATGCGAGCCCGAGTTTTGTATGGTGTGAAACCGTGATTACCAACTGATAGATGTGAGCAATAGTAAAAGTAAAGGGGGACTATTTCGTCCCCAAGTCACCAGATTTCGCCTCAAGATGATATTTTCCAGTCCAGGACAGCTAAAGAAGAGCAGAGAGACTATTTCGTCCCATGTCCCTCGATTTGAGATATGGAGGAGAGAGGAGCCAAGATCCGCAGATGACGCACCCGATTTCTGGAGGGAAGGAGAAGGAGACGCACATGAGGTAGAACCACGCTGACTCCGTCAGATCTCCATGCGGTACGAGTGAAGTCACCGTCATCAGTGGTCAAGAGGCAAATCCTGAACGTCAACGAAGTGTGTGGAAAGTCGACATGGGAGTCTTCAGAAGATTGCTTGCACCGTCTCGTAGACGGAGCAAGGAGAAGATGAAGTCGAGAAGAATGGAGAGTGGATCCTCGATCCTTTGAAATCACATCATTTGATACAATAATTTCTAGAGCATAGCCAAACACGATTTATGTTGGCAGCTCCCAGATAATTTTCTTTGATCGAAAACACTGGTTATCATAACCACGAATTTAATTATAACACTTCTTGATTGCTGGACAATAATTGAAAGCCTCACAAGTACTTTGAGTGGTCATTGTCTTAAATACTGCACCAGTACGTATTTGTCCTCAATGAGAGGGTCCTTCTCTACTTTTTTTTACGATGGATTCTGTTAAAAGACGCTCTGCATCAACCTTTATATTTACGATCCAAAATTAAAATATCTTTAATTTTTTAATTACATGCGTTCCTTATTTTTTTAAAAAAACGAGTCAAGGATCGTTAACCTATATATAATAAGCCCCCAAAAGAGCCAGAAGCTCATGCAAAAGTTGACGAACCAAGCATACGACAAGAGAAGTTAAGTTTGTAACAAACATTAATCCAGTTGTTTGTTATTCAATACACCAAGCATTTTATATATACTAACTTATTCAACGTCGCATCTAGAATGGTCAGTGAGTGTACAAACAAATGATTTGATAAAGGATCACCTTGATGAAAGCCAAACCAAAGAGGAGCCATTTACTTGAAATGAAACCCTCATGGTGCGTTTGGTACACGGGTTAGGATGGGTTAAACTGGTAGGGGGTAACACGTTTTTGTGTTTTGGTGTTTGGATAGAGGGTTAAACATGGGGTGAGTTTGTTATGATATAATTGTATTGAAGTTTGGAAAAGTATGCAGTTATTGTGATGTGATTGTATTGAAGTTTGAAAAAGTGAGTAGAAGTTGAGTAGTTTATAATTTTTATATGATATGATGGTATAATATATTATTTTTTGATGAAATAGATGAAAGTTAAGTAATTTATTTAATATTTAAATAAAGAATAGATAGTGGGTCCCACAAGAAAAAGAAAATGAGGGGGTTTTGAGGGTAAACCCACCCCAAGAGGTAGGTGTGTGTGTGTGTGGAGGGGGGGGGGGATAAACCCCAACTGAACATGCTCTCACTGTTTCTAGAAAGGGATTTTTAACCGGCAGGCCCTATAATCTTTTCCAATTACCTCTACGACCTTTGAAACATCATAATTCCTCCCCCGACCCTGTAAAATTTTACCCTACAGACCCTGCGTTAAGCCCCGTTAATTTACCTGTTAAAATTAACCAGATTATGTTATGTTCCTTTACATTATACATATTTTATTTATTAAATTTACATTGAGTGCCACTCCATCCTCTGGCGATGGATGCCCCCCTGTCGTCGTTGCTTCGCCCAATCCCCAACACCCAACCCCCCCCCACCCCTGCGCCCCCGACGATGCTGCTCCCTGCCCCCCCTCCCCCCCGCAAGAACGTATGCAGGATTTTTGTTCTTATTCTTTTTTTTTATTTTGGTTAATTCTAACCGTTCGATGGTAAATTGGTTAGGTTAACTCAAGACTAACTCAAGTATTTAACTCAAATATAATTAAAATTGACGGTATGGTTTGTTGGGTAAGACGGAGCAAGTTTACGAGGTCGGGGGAGGAATTACGATGTTTCAAAGGTCGTAGAGGTAATTGGAAAAGATTATAGGATCTGCCGGGTAAAATCCATTCTAGAAAAGCCCTATGCTAAATGCCTTACAAAAATCTATTTTGAGGATGCTTGCTCTCAATTTTTGTTCCACATCAAAAAGTCGTCGATTTTGAGGGTCACTAAGTTATCATTAAACTCCGAAAGTTCGACAGCTTCCATAATATCCAAGGGGTTTAATCTTGCTTCCCACTCCTTGATCTTTTTTTTTCTAAAACCAAGATTTGTTGGCAAATATCAGGAACCGATATTCTCAGACACTACTTGATGAGGGGGTCTTATACGTTTGATCTTTTTAAGACGAAAGGTGAAAGGGATTTGTCCGAAGAGAATGGTTGGGTCCATGAGTTCAAGATCACCTTGGCAAAGGATTCCTTAAGTAACCAAAAGGTCTCGATTCGGAAAACTCATCCAATTTTTACATGTTGACCGGCTTTAACAAGGACAGGATTGTGATCAGAAAAGGTTTTCGGGCAGCATGTTCATGCTAACAAGAGGAAATAGTTCTCTAAACTGAAGGTTCATCATGTAACGATCTAGAATCACCCCATGAGCATGCTGTAACTAAACCAGACCATGTGAATGTCATATAATTAGCTCGTAGGTCGATTAGTTCATGCGAGTTAATCCACTTATTGAACATATGGTCACTTCATTTTAAAGGGGCTTTGGATAGCCTATCATCTCTGCAATGGATGAGATTGAAGACTTAACACCAATGCTGTTGGAGCCACCTCCGTTTCATGGATTCCATGTCTGATAGAAAACTTGATTTGAGATCCTCTGATGGTGGACCGTAAACATGAATAAAAAAGATTGAGTTATTTGTAGAGATCCATTTAAACTCAAGAATTAAGAAGCAGTCAAATCTCTAAGCTCTGTCAGAGAAAAGACCACTGTATCCCATCCTGTCAAGATACCCCACAATTTACATCTTAAATTGGAGTGCTAAGAAAAGCCCTCCAACAATGTATATCTCGCAAAATGTTGAGGATCTCTCTTGTACGGGTCCGTTGAAGGAAGACCATATCTAGATTGTGAGACTTCCTTGGATTCTAGAGTCTCTCCCATTTGAATCACCCCCATCCCCGCACCCCTAATATTCTAGGAAAGAAGATTACACTCCATTGAAAGAAAACTCCGCAACATTATTTAATTCAGGAGAAGCTTTCAATCGATCGGCTCAATCAATCTCGAAAAGGGAATTGCTTCCACTTGAGTCTTGTCGTAGTTAGTATGGATTATGTCGCTGATAAATTACATTTTTTTAATGAATTCTCAAATCCAAATTCAGGCAAATCTAATAAATTTTTTGTGCGAAGGAAGGCATTGGGTGAAAAGAAGCAGACATAATGGAGAGAGTGGAGATTCAGTGGCCATACCTTTTCCTTTATGGTTAACCGATGTAGACGGTGGGATACTGAGATCGACCATCAGGTTTTGCGGCTCCGGAATCGACAGTGTAGGTGGAACAAACGATGTGGGGAAGGCTATTGATGTGCTCCAGTACCCAAGGCTCAAAACTTGGTCCCATACTCTGCATCCTTGCAACCGCTAGTTCCAGCTTCGAGCGATAAGTTCAACCTCGGGGCTGAAAAGGGTGGTGGTTGGGAGAAGGGACAACATTCGAGTTTTTTTTAAGGAAGAAGGGCATCCACCGTGTACGTGTGTGCCCAAAAACTTCGCCTTTTATTCACCAAAATATAGTACAAATTTAGTGTCAGAATCCACACAGATATGCTACAGGGATCAGTACTCAGCTAGCGCCTTTGCGTGCACCACAATGCTCTCACTTTAAACCGTTCCCGCCTAAAAATCACCCCATTTCTAGCCATCCATATGGCCCAAATCATTGCAATTCGGCTCACCCGCTCCTTCTCAGTTCCATTCCAATTCTCGCCAATGGATTCCCAGAAACCAGTGACCCCATCAACCGTCACCGTTGGGTTTCCGAGTAGACGCCAAGCATCCATCAAACTTCTGCATTTGAAAAATAAGTGATCTGCATCCTCTCTATCCATCTGACATTGGCGATAAGTAGGATCCATCGTATGCATGAATCGTGCTAATCTAACCCCTGTTAATAATATCCCCCTTCTAAGCAATCACAGGAATACCTTCACACGAACGGGGATTTTCCCATTTCCACAGCCTTCTACAGTCCGCCACACAACCTCCCGGGTCAAAAGTCGTGGGCCCCTTTAGATATCTGTATGCCTTCCCCACCGAGAAAGTTCCATCACACCAACACAAACAATCCCGCCCCACCGTGGGACCTTCAACACTATCCAGCTCCTCAAGCATTATTAGCAGCTCGTCCAAGCATTCATCAGAGAGCTCGCATCATAACTGCGGTAGAAAGGATTGACCGTCCCAAACACTCGCCATGGAACAGTTCTGGTCGACAGCCAAAGCCCATAGATGTGGGAACTTCACGCCCAGAGCACCGCTTTCACTCCAGTCATCGATCCAAAATTTGAAGCCAGCACCATTTCCAATCACCGGTCTCAGAAAAGGCCGAATATCCTGCACCACTGAACAAATTCCTCTCCAAAAGTATGAAGGAGCATTCCCTACCTCTCCAGGTCCTGGTAAGGAGGCGCTTGTGCCATAGATTTCCCGAATTAGGCTAGAAACCAAACTGTCACAGTCTCCCTAGATTCGTGCAATCCACTTACTGAGTAGTGCCTTATTCATCTCTTCTAAACTTCGGACACCAAGGCCACCATCCTCCTTGGCTTGAGAAATCGTATTCCACTCAACCAGAGGCCACCCATTAGAGCTACCAGAAGATGACCAGAAGAACCGTCTCATAATGCTCTCCATTCTCTTTCTCACCTCCACTGGCAATATCCTAGCTGATAAGAAAAAGATAGGGATCGCAGACAAGATCGATCGTACCAGTACCAGTCTACCGCCTCTAGACAAGCATGCTGATTTCCAACATGCCAGCTTCTGCTCCATCTTCTCCACCGCAGGTAACCAATCACTCTTATGCATCCTTCCTACCACTAAAGGCACACCAAGATAGCGCAAATGCAGCTCCCTCCGCTGCGACCTCAGCCATCCTGCACACAGATGAATCTCTTCCTTCGTCAAACCAAACGGCACAAAGTCTGACTTTCCTCTGTTGAGCTGCAACCCATATACTGATGCAAAATATCAAGCACAACAGATAGTCCTTTACAGCTATTCGGACCACCCTCCGCAAATAAAATGGTGTCATCTACGTACTGTAGAATGGGCACTGATATCTCACATCTAGAGTATCCCTTGCAAAATCCTCCAGTAGTTTCCCGATCAACCATTATCGTCAGTGCATCTGCCACAAGCACAAAGAGTAAAGGTGCAAGTGGGCACCCTTGGAGAACCCCACGTTGCGGTTGGAAGTAGCCTCCTCTAGACTGCCCATTCACTAGAACAGCACATGAAGCTATCGTAACACATCTTTTCATCCACGAGATCCATTTGTCTAGAAAACCCCTCCAATGTAGAGATGCCCAAAGGAATCTCCAATCACACTGTCATAAGCTTTGGAGAAGTCTACCTTCCACAGTACCCCCTTCGTTTTGTTCCTCCTCCAGTCCGTCACAATCTCCGTGGCCATCACCACACTATCTAATAACTGTCTGCCTGGAAGAAAAGTGCTCTGACTGGGGAGATGATCTTATTCAAAACTGCCCTCAATTTATTTGCCAACTTGAGCTTAAGTATTTTGGATGGTTGTTAACGGATCCATTTGGGTCCGAACCCAACAAGTTTTCAGGGCCAGTTTTCCTCGATAATGGACCGAGGACCTAAGCCCGGGACGTTACAAATGACATCAGAGCGGGTTCCCTCTGATAGTGGAAAGTGCTACTCGAGAGGTGGAGCCACCCCTATAAAGCAACATTCAAGTTGGCTTTGGTCAAAGACGCTTTGGTCCAAAGATCAAAGCCTTTCGGAATGAGTTCCACGGTGAAATTTTCCTTTCTATTATCACAAACCCATTTGAAAGCTCTTCCATTGTTGGGTTGTGGAGCGTAGTATAATCCACCAGTAAAGTATCATAGTGCCAAAACTTTACCTTCATGTTATTTGCATTCGGGTGGAAAGAAACCTCGAAGATGCTATCAACAGTTTTGACTTATACCGCTCGAGGGATATTGTTAACGTCCGGGATGTCCACCGGGAGACGGATGGAAGAAGCATCATCACAGTCCCGAGAAAGGTTAGGACATTATTAGTCAAGGAGTTTTCCAAATTGTTTTCACAAGGCTCGCCAATACAAAGTAGTAATTGTGATGGATAGGTAATCCGACCACTGATATGCAGTAGGCCCAACCCTCTTCCACCTGTTTCGCGCCGAATGAAGGAGACCACTTGTAAAACCAGATCCACGAGGGAATGGGTCGTCTGCGGTAGCGGGTACACTGGAGCAGATTCTGCAGCACCCGCTTGAGCCGCACAATTTCGCATTTTTTATGTGCCCATACCATGCAAAAGCACGTGACCCCATAAAATGCGAATTGTGCGGCTCAAGCGGGTGACTGCAGAATTGTACAGACACCGTAGCAGACGATCCATGCTAGATCCACGATCCATTAATCCCCTACAGAGATGCATGTGCCAGGGTATTGAAGATTTCTTTCAAAGTCAACCTCCAGGATTAATTGGTGTTTGGAGATCTTCCACATGCAACAGAAAGACCCCATGGATACCTCAACCTCCAAGATTTCTCGTGCCCATTTCAGTGAGGTGATTTCTTCGGAGAACTCCACAATTAAGCATCTACGATACTCTTGCCGCAGAAGCCGTGCTTCTTCACAAATGTCCGCCTTCCAGAAGGGTAGTAGGGTTTGACTTCTACCGTTCTGCCAAACTGATAGCATTCACGCATACATATCTTAGGTTAAGCTCTACTAAGATGGTGTGGATCTTTGGTTGTGGTTGTCTTATCGCAGAAGTTGTGGTGTCCATCACAACGAACCGTTCTCAGTCAGCCAGTGAACTATAGAAACCATCGGAGAGGATCTGCACCTCTATTAAGAAGTTGACAATTTCTAAGTTGACCGATCCATGCAAATCGATGGGGAGAGCACATGATTTCTCTCCATAGCAACGAACTTTTCTAGGGTTTCAACATGAACTGCATTGTTTCACCATGGCGGATTTACGAACTTCGTTCTTTACTATTCTATTGATTTTACGGCATCGGCTCCTGACCTGCTAAGTTAAGATAAGCATGATCTGTAGATCATCAGTGATATCACAAGGAAAAGGACGTGAAACATGTGCATCAATCCCATCATTTTCGAAAAAAAAGGAGCAAAAGATATAATCTCTCTCTCTCTCTCAAAGAGCCAATGGACAAGTCATCTTTCTTCCCATGCTCAATAATTAAAATTAAATCATTTTCACCCTCACAGTAAGGCATGGCCCGGTAAGCTCGGCTCTCCATACAGTGCCATCGATCGGCTATAAATTTGGAACCATTCTCATGCAATCTCCATACTTGCCTTCCATCCGGACACAAAGCAATCACATGGCTCTTCCCCCACCTCATCCTCTCCCTCTTGATGACCGCAATCATAGCATGCCATGGCCATGGGAGTACTCCCATGGATTTCCTCACCGCCTCATGCTCCACCACCCAGTACCCGCAACTTTGCCTCTCCACCCTCTCCCCGCACGCAGCCGCCATTCGCAACGATCCCAACAGCCTCGCCCGCACCGCCCTCAACCTCACCGTACCTGCCGCATCGGCGTCGCTTGTCGCCATCACCAGGATGGCTACCAGTGGTGCTGACATGAAACCCCTCGAGATTGCCGCGGTCCGTGACTGCAAGGAGATGATGAGAGACGCAGTGGACGAGCTGAAGAGGTCCTTGGAGGTCATGGCTCATCTCGGCGGCCAGTTCCTGGATGAGCAGATAGAGAACATGCAGACGTGGGTCAGCGCAGCGCTCACGAACGAGAGCCTATGCGCGGATGGGCTCCGGTGGTCGTCTGCGAGGCCAACCAGGGATGGGTTGTTAGAGGTCCTTCAGATGACCAGCAATGCCTTGTGCTTCATCAATGCCCTCGTCGCCCATTAAGGGCATCATCTCCTATCATCAAATACGGCTACTATATGTATACGTTACATAATCAACTCTTGCGTAAGTATGCGTTACATGTAACTACTGGACCATGTATAAGTAAAGCTGCGTGCCGTGCGAGAACATCCCCGTACTGTGGCGTACGTATTATTTTATGCTTCGAAAAAGAATACTTGAGAATTGATCACTGTTTTTTATTCATTACGTATTATATTCTACGAAGATATTCGACAATTAGGGCATGTTTGGTCGCAGGGTTGGGCAGGGTTGGGTTGGCTGGGTTGGGCTGGTGTGAATAGTAATCTGTGAGGAGGAAGTACCCTTGTGAATAGTCACCAGGGTTGGGTCAACCCTGCCCAACCCTGCAACCAAACAGGCCCTTAATGTTGTGCGAGTATGTCCCGAAATAGAAGGTGGGTTACTAATTAATGGCCCGACTAATTCTAATGATAAGATTTCAAATTTCATGAAGCTTTACCGATACTTCGATTTCTACATGGGATCAAAATATCGAGTGATGTGGCAATATGAGAGACCTTTGAAGTCATTCCTTCACAAATACTTGTCGATATGGACGAAATTTCAGGGTTTTAGAAATTTTGCTGAAATATCACAACAACATGGTGTCGATATGGATGTCGATGATGTCGACATTTAAACCCTTACTAAACTCACGGGTTGCACGCAATTGATTCCTTGCCTGATAAGCTCATTTTTTGAAGAACGTTTTAATTAACATGGGAGAGACAAAATTTCATTCATAAGGAGCTGCTAGTATTTTTATCACCATCTTATCCCCGTGAAAAAATACCTATTATTACAATCAAGATGCCTTATATGATCTGTGTAGAAAAAGAAAAGAAAAGAAAACAAATAATGATGTACCATATGTAATTGTGCCAGGCAAGAGAATGAAGAAAAATAAATATAGGTGTAAAGATATATTCATGATTCTCTCCCCAAAACCAAGTGATAGTCATTTGGTTAACCAATAACCTAAGAAGGAAAAACAAGAAAGTAAAAAAATAGCCTTAACTATTTAAAAAACTAAAAATAGATTTGATCACATATATATTGCATAAAATTTCAAGTTAATATAAGTTTTTTCTTTTTGATGAATTCTTTTCTAACGTCACGGTTTAGGTTCACGGATCATGACCTAGGAACAACTGTTGGGTTCGGTTTAATAATTCAAGCTATTGTTAAGTAGCCAACCAACCCCCCCCCCCCCCCCCCCCCCCACACACACACCCACACGTACAGGACACTCTTACACTTTTGTGAGTTTAATGGTGAGGGAATTTTTTTAGGTTGTTACAATCTCCCCCACGTATATTTGCAATGTCGTCATTGCGGTAGGATGGAAACTTCCAATAATAGTCTCGAGGCTAGGTTTCTCGGACAGTTATTGGAAAAATTGGTCCTGACAACTTGTTGTGTTTCAGCTGATTTGACCTATTGACAGTTATCCAAGATGCTTAAGTTCAAGTTGTCAAGTATTATCCCACCACTTATAACCCACCCTCATACTTCTCAGTATCATACTTGAGATTATTTTTGACGTTGTTGTAAGTGCGAGAGTGTATTATAAATGGTGTGACCTACTACTTAACAACTTGGCCTAACCTAATTCATTTAAGTCAACAACATAAATCAATAATTGATTCAATTTAATATAAAAAAAGATAAAAAGAGAAGTGACATGGAATACCTATAGGAGGTGATGAGGGGGCAAAGATGGAGAAATTGGAGGGGCAATGGGACAAATCACTACTATTTTACATTTAATCCAGTCCAATATATGGATTGAGCCTTTTGCATGTTCTTGAGCTGGCGAGAGATTTAGGCAATGAATTACTAATTCTATACTCAATCAAATGGATAAGGAAGAAATTTTTTAGTAAATAGGCATGCACATTCATATTACCGTCTTTGTGATAGCTTATTATTTCATCGTTGATCATCACCTATGTATACCGGGGTGGACGATCTGTCATGCGCATTCATGCATGCATGTATGTGTATTTCCTCTAATCTTTTAACACTAAACCCACTCGATATTTTTGCCCCGTTATATAAAGAGTATATTCATCCCTATATCCCTCTTATATGTCATTTGAATTTCGTCAGAAACAGAGACTCCTACTGCCTCCATCCAGACAGTCATTTTTTAACGGTAACATGATTTTTTAAATCGACACCATCTCGATAGAGGCCGTAGGAGTTTCTGTTTCTGACGAAATTCGAATGACATATAGAACGGATATAGGGATGAATATACATGGCGATATTTTCAAAAAAAATAAAAAAAATGCCGAAATAAGGGAGAGAGACAGCCATGTTGGCTGCCCCCAAGAGGCAGCCCCATTAAATCCTTATATAAAATATTCTCCCCTGTTAAAATTGCGACATTAAATCCCATTGTATTTGTGATTTTAATCTCTCATCACTGAGCCCTCCTACCATGTTTTACAGACGTAACTACCACTTCTAAGAAGTGTTTTCCCCGTAATTCCAAAGGAGGAGGTCGCCGGAAGACGACACCCCCATCGTGCTGAGTAGGGATCTTGACCGTCACACGACGATCCAACGATCCCTAACACAGGACTGCCCTTGATGGGTAAGACTCTTAAATGGTTCGTCAATATTTCGCAAAGAGACGAATCCTTTGATGATGTATTATCCTGCAAGGTTCATGCAACTCGGCTAATGCCTTCGTCCCGTCACATTCTTCGTGATTGTATGGTGGCTCTTACCATATCTCCGTCCCATCAGATTGATGTTGATCGTCAAGTTATTCCTAAATCCCAATAGGAAGAATGCTTACTTGATGGGCATTGTTCTAATCTTGGGCAGACAGCATCCCATTCAGGTCAGCTCAGTCATCACAAAATGTGCCTCAGCTTTTCCTCAATTTCCATGGGACACCTGTTCAAGTATATTCTCTTAACCTTACCTCGTTCCCACTATATATACCCTATTGCGAATGCATCAATGCCTTACGTAATCGACCGAGATCTTTGTCATGTATATACCAAACTCCTCTGCTGATTCCAATGCAAATACGGCATTAATTAGTTTCCTTCAAAGGAAGAAAACGGCAGGCTATGGATATATCTGTGTTCGATCCTTCACCGTGTCCGTTTTATACAGATTTTGACAACTGTATCCGTACATGTTTTAAAACGGATGCGGATTTGGATATTATTTTGATATCCGCAAACATCCATATCTGTATTCGTATGTCTGTTTTCGTATATAAATAGTCATAGATTTATTTTTAATCATATATAACATAACTATACCTTCTTTTACCATATTTGTATAATTTTTATGATACAAACACATTTAGTAAATTTATATCATGTGTTTTCCATCTAATTTGTATACATATAAGTCGTGCTATGGAATATTTCTGACATTACTCGTATGCGACCACTATCTGTTTTACATCCGTATTTGTTTTTTAAAGATATTGTAAGATAGTTTTAATATCCGTCAAGTATTTGTATTCAAAAATAGATAATGATATGATAATACTTATATGGCTATATCCATATCTGTATCCGTTTGTTTGCATCCCTCCTCCCAAGCATATATTCTTTGCACGTCACACAAGTGTATACGTAACTACTCGGTCCACCGTATTTATTCTACTGATCCTATACGTTACTAGTTCAATCCCTATTCATTCAGCGGATGATCTAGCTCTTCATCGTAATTTCCGCTACCTCCCTTTTTTGGAATCGCATTCCCCCTCAAAATGATACCGAAAAAACTACACGTGGCGCCTAATTTATTATGTTATGGAGAGCAGATCCGCCGACTGCTGTAAACCGATCGGATGCTCGAACCGTTCGATCTTTTATCGAGCGGTTCGTACGATAAGGACTTACAAAAACCCTAATTTCATGCAATCGCTTGATCAAGCTTGAGCGGTTCAAACGGCCGATCGATTTACAGCAGTCCTCTGATGTACATCATAGGATCTGCTCTGTCAAGTTATGTTGGACCATGTTTTGGTTATACATCGGAACTTGCTATGTCTCTATGCATGGCCACTTAATAAAGACATCAGCATGTCGCTTAGGTCAACTTTTTATAAGTTCAGAAACCTGTTATATTTCATATTACTTCTATTAGGTCCTTAGACCAAGCTATCGTTTGTTCCAGAGATCTAACAAATTTTAATTTTAATTTGAAGCAAATCTTCAGGCCAACATGTTATTTGTTCGCAAACCCTTTTGTTTTGACTCATAATAAGTTTAGGATGACCTTCTTCTTCGGCACTTGTTCTCTTCCTGGACATCCTCGCCGCTTCAGCTGCAACACATCTTGTCCTCCTACAAAAAGAATGTCGCCATACCACGGCCACCACCGCAACCATCACCGGCCATCGACCGCCGCGTGCCTTCAATCACCGTGGCACTGTAAATGGAAGGTCAGGCTGTGTCTAGGGTTAACAATCCAACAGTTTACCTGCTCCTTCGTACATTTCGCTGTCAATGGCCAATAATCTTACAGTAAAGATGGCCTCAAGCTCTCTCTTCTCCAAGCCGATGTCCGGATTTGTCAAAATCAACCACTATTAGAGAGAACATGGCGTGTTCGGTATGTCATTGTCTCTGGACAACTATCTAGGATAATTTTTAATGCATGTCTTCTCAAATGGATTGGAATAGCCCGGATTCAAATGAATTACCACATCACAACAGTACCCGTTTTGTCCTGCCGAATTCACAAAGGAAGCTTCTTGGTCTGTCCAACATGGCTTTTAATTTCTCGCAAGAAGCCGAGATGTGAGGAGTGAGGTATGCACACGAATCGTCAAAGCAATAAATTACAACTAACCAAGTCCATAAAATCAGGGAATATAGTTTGTTTTTTTACTCTCCTGTAGCTTGTATAAAGAAATTTCATGAGGACTGCAACAGGGATGCAGATCAGGTTGAACTCCTTCTTAAATCCCTCCCATTAAACATGCTATATATCTTTCTGAAGCTAGAAATGAAATAAAATGTCCAAACACCGAACCATTCAACCTTTGGAAGCAAACTGATACTCTTGTCGGTGACCGCACGTACTTCCTTCTTGATCGCCTAATGAGCTAACTAATATACGACTAAAGAAGATACCAAGGTACATGACTTGTCGACTCTAGCCTCTGTTACTCCTTGAAGGTATGTGTAAGTTACAAGTTCTACAATTCTGTCTTCATTATATTTGGATTTTTTAACACTTGTGCTCTTCTGAGATTCTACAATTACAATTATGTCCTTTCTTTTTTGTAATATCACTCTTGTGTCCGTATTGGTAGACATCTGAAAAATCGACCAATGTGATAGTTAACTATCGTCGCTGTGGTGACCAGTCGAATTTTACAAGGAAAAGATATTTTCTTATTAATCTCTTTTATTATTATTATTATTTATACACCTAAACTCGTGTATAGCGTTAAGTACGAGAGTATCGAACTCAGAGAGGCAAACTGTTGGAAACTAGGGTTGAATGGTAGAAAAATAAGATTTTGTTAGTTTTCTATTTTTTATTTATTTTTAGGAATTTTTGGATTTTTACTTACTTTTTATGCATTTTGTTTTTCTGATTTTTAAGTATTTTATAATTTCTTTATTATTCTAGATTTTTTTTACAAATTTTTATTTTTTTTATTATTTTTACGTTTTTAATTTATTTTACTATTTTTATGAATTTTAAAGAGGTTTTTTAGCTTTTTACGAGTTTTGATTTATTTTTAAAGTTGAAAATTAAGTTTTTATTATGAGAAGTATTTTTTATTTTTAAGATTGAAGATAGTAAAAATATTTTTATTTTTCTTTTTATTAGAAAGTAGGTGAAATTATCATTAAAGTGATATATTGCGCGTATTTTTTGATTTTTATTATTTGGTTATGAATTTTTTAAAGTTTTTATGTATTTTGAATTTTTATGGGTTTTATTATTTAATTTTTATTTTATTTTTGATTTATTATGTAAAATATAGTAAAAACTACCAATTATAATTTTTATAAGATTTTTAAAGGTATTTTCTATTTTTTATGATTCTTAAGGTTTGTTATATTTTTTGGTATTTTAAATGATTTATTATTAATAGAAAATCCCTTTATTTTGCAAAACTGATTTTATATTGTATATAGTATAATACTATGTATTTATACGTATTTTATTGTATTTTTATATTTTGTATTTTTTATTTATTATGTATAGAGTATGTATAGGGTTTATTTATTGTATAGGGGCATAATGGTGATTTCCTGGAAAATAAGGGCGCTAGTGTAAAAAGTGAAAGCTGTGGTCGGCCTCGTGATCTGCCACCTGGAAGGATCTGTACGTGAATTCAAAGATTTCATGGGATGTCTGCGCAAATTGACCAGAAACCACGTGCGCCTGCACATGACTCCAGAATGGCTGGATCTTCTTGTAATTATTCGAAGTTATGTAAGTTGCCTAAAAATATCCCAGATGCACGTGCAGATCGTGTGCTCTGCTAAAGCTGTAAAATGATTCGAGTGTTCGCTCGATTTGATCTCCAAGTGTTCCTGAGGCGGAACTCGATCGCATCCAGATGCATAACATACAGATGGAGGAATTTCGTTTGATGCTGATCAACTCCTCCTGTAATCTCTAGGACTTGTAAGGATGCAAAACGACCCGAGCCCGAAGGCTCGATCCATAACACAAACAATAGAAGAGGTAGAGGACTTTCGGAGCTACTCGCAGTGAAGATCAGCTCCGGGCTCCAATCGTCGTTTGCGATCGAAGACGAATAGATATGAAAGATAGCACAGTAGATGGCGAGAATTTGAAGGTGAAAATGAAGGAATTGTCGATGGATGTTAATCAAGACGGAGTCGAGCTAAATCGGAAAAAGGAGAGAAGGGGAGAAAGGAGGAAGACGAGTTGGAAGGAGAACTGTAAGAGAAATCAGAGAGATTGATCGAGAGAAGAAGGAAGATGCATAAGGGAAGAGGCAGAAGGGTTCTAACCTGAAAGCTAATGGTAAAGGGAGTCGTCGCCTCGGCCAGCGATAGAGATGGGAGGCTCGTGCGGCGGAGAAGAACCTCTCATCGACGTCGATCGTGACGATCCAATTCCTCGCTCTCCTCGCTACCACTGAGATGAAGACCTCAGTGTTGGAATTTAGGGTAGGATCTCACTCACAAATCCCCTCTCTATTAGGGTGGATATCACGCACGCGCCTTACTCAATTTGATTGATCGAGCAAGATGGAAAACAAGCTAGAAGAACAAACGAGGGCTATGAATGGGGCCGGGGAAGGAAAGTGACGTACTCACTCTAGAAGAAGAAACAAGAGAAATTCTATTGCTTGTTGATGATTTGAGATTAGTGCAAGATACATGCTTATATAGCACCACTATATGCTAACAATAGAATGCAATAAAAAAATAAAAGAAATAAAAGAAATGCCTTCATGCAAGGAGAGCCACCCACGTATTGGTGACTTGTTATGCAAACCCCACCATGCAATCACAGCCATACACGTATGCCATGAACTCATTCTATTGATGGAGCCATTCCAAGATTAGGTTCAACATACTCCCCCCTAATCTTGATGTGGCCCAAGATTGCGAAGGCCCAGCATATGTCGCATTGTTGCCAACTTCGCCACAGGCAATGATTTCGTCAGTGCATCGGCTCGTTGTTCCTCCGTGCATACAAACTCTACTGCAATTTGTCCTGCTTCAACACATTCACGAATAAAATGGAATTTGGTGTCAATGTGTTTACTGCGTCCGTGGAAGACAGGATTCTTCATCAAGGCAATGGCAGACTTGTTATCAACGAACAATTTCACCGGTCTTGGTTCTTTCTTTATAAGTTCGCTCAACAGATTTCGGAGCCACACTGCTTGGCAAGCTGCTGTCGTTGCCGCCATAAACTCGGCTTCCCATGATGATAGTGCCACAGTCTTTTGCTTCTGTGAGTTCCATGAGACCAAGTTGTTGTTCAAATAAAATATCATCCCTCCTGTGCTCTTCCTATCATCCAAATCACCTGCCAGATCACTGTCTGTGATCCCAGTGATTATCTCCTCGCTTCCTCCTTTAGTGTATACGAGTCCGTAATGAAGCGTACCCTTCAAGTACCGTAGGATTTGCTTCACGCCTTATAATGCATGACGGTAGGTCTCTCCATAAACCTACTACACATACCAACAACAAAGGAGAGATCCGGACGAGTGTGGAGTAGATACCTGAGACACCCAATGACACGACGATATTCTGTTGCATCCACTGATTGTCCATCGGGATCCTTTTGCAATTTTGTCCTTTGCTCCATAGGACATTTGGTGGAGTTGCATTCGGTCATTCCGAATTGTGCCAGCATCTTCTTTGCATAAGAGGTTTTCTTAATTTCGATGCGGCCATCTTCTTGTACTACCTCGATCCTAAGGTAGTAAGTGAGCAATCCAAGATCACTCATCTCAAACTCAGACATCATCTGATGCTTGAATCCTGCGATCTCCTCTGGGTCCTCCCCTGTCACAATGAGGTCATCTACATAAATCCCAACGATCACTCTTGACTGACATGTTCTCCTTGTATAGACTGCTTGTTCTTGAGCACATTTCACGAATCCGAGTTTCTTGAGACTTCTATCAAGCTGTATATTCCAAGCTCGGGGCGCCTGCCGAAGGCCATAGAGTGCTTTGCTCAGTTTAAGAACCATGTGTTCTTTGTTCTTCACGGTGAAGCCTTCCGGTTGGGCCACATATACTTCCTCTTCGAGCTCGCCATTTAGGAATGCTGATTTGACATCAAGATGGTGGACTTTCCAACCACGAGTAGCAGCAATGGCGAGAATAACACGTATAGTGTCTAACCTGGCTACTGGAGCGAACACCTCCTCGAAGTCGACACCCTGCTGTTGGACGTATCCTTTCGCAACCAATCTTGCTTTGTGATTGATTACGTCACCGGTGGAGTTCCTCTTCATCTTGTACACCCATTTGAGACCAATGGGCTTGTAGCCAGCCGGAAGCTCCGTGAGAGTCCAAGTTTTATTTTTCTTGATGGACTCGATCTCTTTGCACATGGCATCTACCCAGACTTGGTGCTCAGCAGCTTCACGGTAGCAGGATGGTTCCTCCATCGCCATGAGCATGACTTCATCCTCCATGTCTTCTTCAAGATCCACCCTTCGAGAGTCGCGCATGATATCCTCGATGTGCATGTAGTGGATAGGGGCCTCGTCGGTGCTGTTACTATTACTTCCTGATAGCGGGGTAGACATGGTCGCTGAGGATGTAACAGTATCACCTGCTGGTGATCTAGCATCAGGCGTAGCCTTCGAACCAGTGGAGGGTGTTGAGGGGTTTGCTGCAAGACCTCCCACAGTGGAATATGACCTTGTCGGTGTCATTTGGCCTGCCGGCGGTGTCGATTCATGGGTCGAGGAAGATGGTAATGCAGGCATTGGCTCGCATATCGGGACACCTGTGAGTGGTATATAACAACCCTCGTTCATCTTCGTGTTGTACTCCTCCTTGATGATGAAATATGATGCATTTCCATCGCTCGTACCTGCATTCCATTTCCATTCCATATTTTCTTCGAATTTTACATCACGACTCACATGAACTTTGTCGCAATGTGGATCAAACATGCGATGAGCTTTGCAACCTTCCTCAACTCCAAGATATACCATCGGATGGCTTCGATCGTCAAGTTTCTTCAGATTTGGTGTTGTTACCTTTGCATGCGCTATACAACCAAACACTCGAAGGTGCGCTAGATGTGGCTTTCTTCCATTCCAAGCCTCGAATGGAGTACGATTCTCGAGCACCTTTGTCGGCAAGCGGTTCAAGAGATACACCGCATGCCGAACTGCCTCCCCCCAAAGTCTTCCCGGCACGTTCATGCTTTTGAGAAGGGACCTCGCCATTGCCATTACGGTCATGTTCCTCCGTTCCATCACACCATTTTGCTATGGTGTATATGGCGCGGAGAGGTGTCGCACAATCCCTGCTTCTTCGCATACTTTGGAGAACTCCGTGGAGATGAACTCACCACCACGATCGGTCCCGAGCGTCTTTATGCGACACCCGCTCGTGTTCTCAACCTGTGCTTTGAACTTCGCAAAGGTGGAGCATGCCTGGTCCTTTGACTTGATGATGTAGACCCACATCCATTGGGACAAATCATCAACAATTAATATAAAATAATTGTTACCGGCGGGAGTTGATGGAGTGATTGGTCCACAGACATCCATATGCAACAGCTCGAGCGCCTTTTTGGCTCTATAATTTGTACCCATCGGGAATGGTTGTCTAGCCTGCTTTGCCACCAAACATCCTTTGCATAATTGATTTGGATGTTTTATAAGCGGCACTCCTATCGCCATCTCCTTTTCGACGAGCATCTTCATTGAGTGGAAGTTGACATGCCCAAGTCTTGCATGCCACAACCATGCTGGATCTTCGAGATTTGTGAGAAGGCACACCGCCTCCGCCAGGTGCAACTCAATTCGGTAAAGACGGTTTGTAGTGCGTCTTACCTTCATGAGTAGTTACGCAGAAGTCTTGTCAAAGACTTGTAGGAGTTCCTCGTCCATGATCACCTTGTGACCAGTCTCGGTGAGCTGTCCGAGACTCACTATATTGCTGTGGAGTCTCGGGATGTAGTATACTTCATGTAGGAGTCTTTGATCTCCGTTCTTGCAATTGAACAAGATTGACCCCTTGCCCATTATCTGCACTTTCGACCCATCACCGAATTTGACATTACCGGTGACATTCTCGTCTAGCTCATGGAACTTAGACTTGTCGCCGGTCATGTGGTTGCTTGCCCCGTTGTCCAGGTACCAGACGTGACAGGGGGCACCCACCTCCTTCGTGCTACGCAGCTCCGGCCTCGTCTTTTCTTCGTTCAACAGGATGACCTCTTCCTGCTCCTTGCTTGATGTCGCGAGCAGTAGGGTTGCCTCGTAGTCATCGACACAAGCAAAGTGTGCCTCTGCCTCTTTCTTTGGAGTCCTGCATTCTGATGTATAGTGGCCCATCTTGTTGCAGTTGAAGCACCGGATGTGGCTTTTGTCACGGCCACCGCCGTTGGAGCCACCTGCTCCCTCCTTTCGCGACGGCCCATTACGGCCTCCCCTGCCGCGTCCTCTTCCTCGTCCTCCCAAGCCACGGTTATTTCTATCTGAGGGAGTTTGAGATTTACCTTTGTTGCTCGATGTTGAATCGCCGCCAATCTTCTTTTGTCGTGTCTCCCACTCGGCTTGAGTGAGTAAGAGCTGATTTTCGCCATTGCCATTGTTCCTAGGCTTCCGCATGCACGTTCGTTCTTCATAAGTCTTCAAGCGTCCCACAGCCTCCTCGAATGGCATGGTGTTGAGATCGCAAAATTGTTCGATCCCGGCAATCATGCTAAGGAAGCGATCATGCACGGTGTCGAATAACTTCTTGACCAATGCGACATCGTCAAGAGTCGCCCCAAGGTTCGCATACCGAACAGACATGCTGTTCAGTTTGCCAGCATACTGGTCTAGGGTCTCCGTTTCTTGCATCCGCATGGCGTCGAATTCACTTTTCAATGTCTGTAATCGTGCGTTCTTGACGCGATCTGCGCCAATGAACCTGGTTTTGAGGCAGTCCCATACCTCTTTTGCCATTTTCTTGTTCGCCACTTGCATTAGGAGATCCTCCGGGAGAGCTTGGAGAAGATGCGACCTCGCCTTCTTGTCCTTCTTCGTATCGACGGCCACACCAGCCGCCGAGTCGATAGCCTCCCAAACTCCTTGATCTTCCATCATGGCCTGCACCCTGATCACCCAACTGGTGTAGTTCGTTGCCGATAACTGCGGGTAGCGGAACAACCCTCCGCCGTTTTCCCGCGCCGCCTCGTCCTGAGACACGATCGACATGGCTCTGATACCAGATGTTGGAATTTAGGGTAGGATCTCACTCACAAATCCCCTCTCTATTAGGGTGGATATCACGCACGCGCCTTACTCAATTTGATTGATCGAGCAAGATGGAAAACAAGCTAGAAGAACAAACGAGGGCTATGAATGGGGCCGGGGAAGGAAAGTGACGTACTCACTCTAGAAGAAGAAACAAGAGAAATTCTATTGCTTGTTGATGATTTGAGATGAGTGCAAGATACATGCTTATATAGCACCACTATATGCTAACAATAGAATGCAATAAAAAAATAAAAGAAATAAAAGAAATGCCTTCATGCAAGGAGAGCCACCCACGTATTGGTGACTTGTTATGCAAACCCCACCATGCAATCACAGCCATACACGTATGCCATGGACTCATTCTATTGATGGAGCCATTCCAAGATTAGGTTCAACACTTAGTCACCGGACATTCTCCGGAGCTCACTGGGGAAGGGAGTGAAAAATGTCGGATCCTCTCAAAGCTTGGAGGTGGAGGGGGTCTTATAGGGAGAGGATGTGTGTTGTCCAAATATGGTGGGGTGGGCACCGCCGGCGGAGGAGTGGATTGGGTTTGTTAGATGACGGTCGACCAATGGCCGGCTGTTGGGGCAGTTGACGATGGAAGAAGGAGGGCGATGGAGGTCCGACGCGAGGAAGAAGAGGAAAGGGGAATGGGACGAGGCGTGCCGTGCATGCGTGCAGAGAATAAAAAATTAAAATTAAAATTAAATAATAAGATTAATTTAAGAATTAGTTAGATAGTTGATTACGTAATTAACAAAATATTAATAATTAAATTTATATATATAATTATTGAAATAAATAGTCAACATAATGAATAATTAACTAACCATTAATAATTAATTAATAAATAAATTAATAAATTAATAAATAAATGAATAAATAAATAAATTTAATTTAATTTAATAATAAAATATGAATAAAGTATATAAATATAAAAAAATCATATATTAAATAATATAAACTAAGGTACATTGTACAATATACATATACCAATACGGTCCCGAAATCCACATTTTGCATGTTAACTCTGATTTTAGCGAAATCGGTGTCATTTGATAGATACTTAAATAATACGAACTTAAAACTGAGTTTACCCAGTTCGGAGTCCATATGGTCGAGTTATACGGTCCAGAAAATTTAGGTAACAACTTCGTAGACTCGAGATTTATGGGTATTTTGGCTTTAGTTATATTTTTATATTTTTCTAATAAATTTTAGAAAAATTTTAGAAAAAAATTAAGTTACGCGGAGTTACGGATAATTAATTAAAATTTCAGAAAGTTTCAACATATAGTACATATATACAACGAGGCTCAAACACCAAATCTCACCTGTTTTATTCTAATATTTTTTTGATATTTTTAGTAAATAGTATTATTTATATAACGGAGTTTAAAAGTGAGTTTAGCCCGTTTGGAGTTTTTTTATAAATAGTTATAAACCTCGGAATTCGGCTTTTACAGTTTTTTTGGTCCATTATAATATTTTATTTTTATATTAAATATTTTTCTGATATTTTTATAAAATAATATATATTTTTGCAAATAACTTTTGTAAAGAAATTATTTTGATTTGAGATTTTCTAAGTGATAAATAAATTAGGTGAAATATTTACAAGGTGGAAAATGAATAAAGATATTTTTATTGTCTTGGTTTTCTGATATTTGTATAGATTATGATCCTTATCTCCCTCTACTTATTTATTTTATCGACCAAGTCAATATTGACCCAGTCTCGAGATTAGGATCAGTCTGTATATATTTTATATCTACAGCATTCGTTGCTTTTATTTTTCTTTTTCTCTTTATTATTTTATTTTGAATAAAATAAGTATTAAATATATAATATTAATAAATGTGGTTGGAATGCTAATTAATGGGAATTAGTGATTATTTGCATATATTTTATCAAGGATTTTAACCAAAATGAAAAAATAAAGGCGATGAATCACGAATTCATCAACATGTAATCCTATGAAAAAATATTCTACAATAAAAGTTGTTGCTCAGATATTTTATTCTTTTATCTAAATTGAATAATGAATCATGTTTTAACCTATAAGATCTCTTAGTACATTTAAGATTATGTACCATGGTCATCTTGATATCATACAGTTATCGATTTAAAGAATTAGGGCAAAGAGGCCGATATGAAGGATTGTAGATCTAAAGACTTAGATCGATGACATAACTGATATCATTAAGTGATATTCAAGAAGGATCTTCAGTGTGAGAAGCGATGTAAATATTTCTTCAAAGATGGACAATCCGACTAACACTCTTGATGTAGGTCCTTTGCAGATGAATAGAGATTCAGATGTGTCAAATAGTCAAAAAAAGTTATGTTAAAGAGTAAACTTGACAAGATCGAGATATAAAAATGTATCCTATAATGTCATGAACATGCTTTCATCCTTTAACAACTCATGGGCTCTTCGAATTGGACATGAATGAATCAATCATGAAAGTTGATACCACTAATGATAAAATCCCAAAAAGATCGAGGGTGGAGATCATCTGACAATGGCTTGACATACAAAGACTTATACATGTGTCTGTTTATAGGATCAATAGAATGGTAAAAGGTGGAATTTCTGAAAGGTCTACGATTTACCAACTTGTCAGCATTGTATTCGAGTTTTTCAATAAAGGTGTAAGATTGAAGTTATACTCGATTTAATACATACTGATGTATACAATCCATTTATATTCCAATAGATAATGGACATCAATAGTGATCTATATTGATGATCATTCATGGTATAATTTTATCTTCTAAGTAAATCAATACCTAAAACCTGTCATGTGTTGTAGTTTAATATCAAGTCAAGTTTATGGAACTTGATAATTTGGAGTTGTTTGATCCATGCTAAAAACGTGGATGCAAGCAAATTGGAATCTCATACCCCGAGAGTACTACTACATTGGATATGTAAATAATGGTATTGAATATGTACTTTATGACTCTGAGACTCAAAAAGTATTTGTCTCTAAGGTCTTAATATTTCAAGAAGATGAATTCCTTTTATCAAAAAAAAGAAGATGAATTCCTTGAGAGTCAAGACAACAATGAAATAAAATAACTCCTTGAGTTTTGTGAAATCGATAATCAAGTCTAGAAACATATGAGATAATAGAAGGTGACACACTTATACCACTTAGAAAGAGCTCATGGGTGGCAGAATTACCTGGAAGATATGGATTTCATGTATGAGAAGAGTTTGACGATGATCTAATTTTATATAATAAAGCATTAGTAGATCATAACATGGATAGATGGATGCTAGCAATGAATTTTGAAGTACAATCCATGCACAAGAATGATGTATGACCCTCAAAGATCCACATAAAGGGGTTAAACCCATTGGCTATAAATATATCTTTAAGAGAAAAAAGGGACCCGATGGAAAGGTAGATAGCTTCAAGGCATGGCTTGTTGCTAAGGGCTATACACAAAGAGAAGGCATTAGCTATGATGAGACATTTTCTCATATTGTCATGCTTAAGTCCATTTGGATATTGATGGCTATAAATATACAACATGACTATAACATCTGGCAGATGAGTGTCAAGACTGTTAGGACTTCATTGTTGAGTAGGATGAAATATTCAAGCTGAAGAAATCCATGTATGGCCTTAAACAAGCTTCTCATAGATAGAATATCTGATTCGATGAAACCATAAAGAATAATGATTTTATTCAAAATCATGATAAAGCAAGTATATACAAGAATCTTAGTGAGAGTGTCATTGTGTTCATTGTGCTTTATGTAGACGACATCTTAATCATTAGGAATGATATTGGGATGACGGCCCATGTTTGGATCCAATTTTCTCATGCTTTTGAGATGAAATATATAAGCAAATATAGACAAATGAGAAGCAATGCACCTTCACTCTTCCTCTTGATTGCATATGATTCCCTAAGCACAACCAGTAGGCCCTATAATGATGGTGGCTTGGCTCTATTGTGGAAGGTAGGGTCAAAGCGGAGGCATACGTAGAAAGGGAATGCAGAAGACGTGGGACCGAGGCATGGACTCGTTCTTTCCTTGTATTTGCTCCTTGAAAGTCATCATGGTTGAGAGTAACAAGACCTAGAGGCTACCTTTCTAAAAAAACTATTACCTCTCGTAAATATACATGAACTTGAGGACGATTCAAAATAATATATCAAATAGTTTTTTAAGGTGGGCATCTATGAAAGTTAAATATAAAATAGAAATATAAACTATATATTTAGGATAACTATTATATCTTTGATGAAAGCATCGTACATCTTGGATCTAAAATGTTCATAAACAAACAAAAGATGATATTGGGACTATCGCAAAAAAGATAAATAAAGAAGATCTTGGAAAGATTTCATATGGATAATTCCAAAAAAACTTTTTTCCCTTAATACATGGTATTAACCTATCTAAAGGGATGGCTCCTCAAGGTGTCGAGGATAAGAAGAATATGGTTAGATGCCCTTATGCATCAACTGTAGGAAGTGTAATGTATTCCATAATGTGTACAAGACTATATATCTGTTATGCAGTGGGAGTGGTAAGCCGTTATTAATCCTACTATAGAAAATAATACTAAAATATAGTGGAAAGCATATTCAAGTATCTAAGAACTCAATATTACCTATTGATTTGTGGGGATAATGATCATCAAGTCTTAGCATATACATATTCAGATTTACAATTTGATATGGATGACATTAAGTCAATCTCACGGTTCATATTCTTGTAGAATGATGGCGGTGTAAGATAAATATAGCGAGAAGTAAGGCATCGCCACTAATTTTATAAAGTTGAATATGAACCGCATAGATGCAAAAACCACATTAGATGTAGCTACTGTTTCTACGAGTTGTGCAGTTTGAAACATAACATGACATAGTCTCTGTTGATAAAGTGTCTGATTAGTTGATTTAACTATTTGACTGAATAGTCAAATGATTAGCAAATAAGCTTGGGTTTGAGATTATTCCATGAATAACTCCAACAGCTAGTGGGAGACTGTTAGACATGCAAGTCCATGGAGAGCCATTATGGAATAAAAATCATTGCAGAATATTTTATGACTTCATCTGAATTAAAGCATAATTTATAAGGTCCCTTAATACAATTGGGTTTACATGACATCGCCATCTTGGTATCATACTACTATTGATTTCAAGAGTTAGATCATAGATGTTGATGTGTGGCTATAGATATAAAATGTTAAATCAAGAACATAACTAGCATTGTTAATTGTTATTCAAGAAAGATCTCCATTCTGAGAAGAGATGGCAATCTTTCTCTAAAGATTGATAATCCAAACGATACACTCGATGCATGTCTTCTACATAGAAATTGAGATTCAGAGGTCTCGTCTGAGTTAAGTTAAAGAGATAACTTGGCAATATCGAGATACAAAAGACATATATAATATAATATCACAAACATGCACACATCCTTTGACCAAAGACATACATACATGCATGCATGCAGATATATATATGAGTATGTACAGTTGGCAAACCGATAGGCTGATGGCTTGGCAAGCTATGTATACCGACTAACTAGTATGCATATAAGAAAATATGAGATGTATGATCTCTCAAAGGAATCGTACATGTTTGTACTTTCTGAATCAAGAGATGGATCTCATTTACAAGACGTTGGGACCACAATAAAGTCCATCGACGGTCTTCTTGTTTAAGAAATAAGATAAGAATTAGATAATGTTAATATATACTTTCGAAAAGCATATGATTGATATTGCCTATCAATGATCGATTGAGAATTATATCGATAAACCCTTGAAGGAGACAATCAACTACGAGTTTGAACTTTGATTTATTCAACATCTTCTTGTATGTAGGATGCTTAACTATTCAGAACGATGTAAATTGATGCGATCATAATAGATTATATACCATGACACTTCCATCTAAGGGAATGATGAAAGTGGGTGGATTTTAATGACTCCCCTTTTATGCTAAATGAATTAAAATTAATTAGACTAAATCTCAATATATAAAACTCAGTTCTGGATCTAAATAGGCTATTTATTCAAGTCTTTGGTTAGCACTACCAAATCTTCAACAAGATGGAAATTCTCGTATTATGTATGTGCATGTTCTTGCAGATTTACATGGCATCATCAAATGATACAAGTCTTGGATAAGAATCTAGAAGGAACTAGATGTTGACGATATGATTCACATAAGAGCTTTTGCTCCGCGCACACACCCTCTATGTGAAGAGTTTGAATTCAGTTAGAGAAATCGTTCAAACAATAACTGACTAGAATTGCTCAAGGTGTTTTAAACCTTGATATTAGATTTAAATCTATTTTCCAAGCCACTTTACATGGTATATATATAGTTTCCCAAGTTACTATCTCCAAGTATATGTGAATGTTGCCCATGAATCCTAATTAGATTAGTAGTCGTGCATTGAAAAATTAAATTTCAATATAATAGTTGTTATTATCATTGATAAATTGGTATGGGAATATGTAAATATGATTCGTATTATCAGAAATTTAATTAATACGGATATTGATCCATAACAATTAATATTAATATTAAAAGATTCATATTTATTTTGGGATTTAAGTGAATATGATTCACATAACTAATTTATTTTGATGTGAAATCGATTCACATTCTCCACTAATTAAATGTAATTTGGATTTACATTAATTATTGACTAATTAATCGGATTCATTATTTGGTACGATTATTATATAATTATCCTATAATGATTGTTGATATTAATTAAATAAATAATCTAATTAATTCTGAAACTACCATGAACCAAGATTAACTTCAAAATGAATTATTAAATATATAATAAATAAAAAAGTTAATTTTTTTCTCCATATGGATGTTCATTTGAGTTGGTTAGAAGAGAAAGAGATATTTTTTCGATCTCTTTATTATTTTAACAAATAACTCAAATTAATAGAGAGAGCAATTAGAAGTTGTAACTATTTGGAGAGATAGAGATAGTAGAGAAACTTGCTCTCTACCCATTTTCTAATGGCCACCTAACTAGATGGAGTAAGACTCCATCTTGGACATCCATAGCCCTATATAAGGAGTCTTGTGGTCTTTTCTCATTAATTCAATTTCATTTCAACAAGTGCTCTCTAATCCTGAGAATAAATAGGCGAAATAAAAGAGAAAAGTTCTCAAGATCCCCCTTAACTATACTCCATATACACCACCAAATATCACCTTGATCATCCTCAATCTAACCTCTCCTCTACTCTATGTTGGCTCGAGCAACTGAGAGAGGATTCACCTTCTCATCCATGCTTCGTGTCAGAGTGAGACTCGCTTTCGTGAGACAAAATTATGAGGAATAGACCATTTTAGATCTCTTTTTGCATGGGCAAATTGATGGAGAAGAACTCTCAAGTTTATGCAAAGTATCACGAGTCATCGTCGTGCTTGCAAGTGCAAGCATCCATCGGACCGAACGTAAGTTAGGAGGCCTCTTATTTTATTTTTTAGTCTCGCATATCAAAGATATATTCATATGCTCATTTATTCTTGTGAAATGTTGCAGAAATAGTTTCCCTTACCATGTGATTTCGCATTCGCAATCATTTTTTTGTTATACGATTGCATTGGTGCTCATAAAATGAGCACCTTTTCTTACAAATTTGATTTATTTTCCCAGGTTCCCCTGATGTGCTCGGTTAAGCCTTCCTTTGCCTATATTCTTAGTCCATTAAAAAACGCTTGCTCCTTGGGTTAGTTGATATCCATTCCTTTATTAATAGACGTTAAAAGAAGATCTGCAAGTATAAATGGCGTAGTAAAGAGCATAAAAATGATATCAATATCCCTTCTACTATCATCTTCTCTTCTAGAGGTTCATGAGCCCTAGATGGTGGAGACAAGGGTAAGGGTTGGAGGCATAGGTGGCACATATGTAGTGCAATGCGAGCTAGGGTACGTGCGATGATCGAGGTGTAATGATGGCACACACAGGTCATCATTAGTGTCAAGCGCAGGTTTTTGGTGGAGCGCGATGGCGCGCATTAGGTGGCGTAGGGGACAAGCAGTGGCACAGAACATGTGCCACGGGAAGCACACAACTGTTGGAGGAGTCCAAGCCCTCCTCTTCCCCAGCCCCCTTCACACCCTGATCAGTCATCCTAAGATGTCCAATTCAATGTTAACGTTGGAGAAATCCTTCGTGAACCTCTTCTCCTTCATTATGAGCTTTATATTCCTTCCTTGACTGATCTTTTCTTACAATGTATCTTCTTCTCGATATATTCCTTGCAGCTCATGCCTCATTGGCCTTCTTTCTGACATTGAGGTTGAGGACCATACTATAGAGTATCTCTGTAAGGTCCTTGATGTAGCTGAGGGTAGTTATAGAGGGGAGGTTGAGGGTGAGTATTTTGGGCGATGAAGTGGAGCTAGAGAGTGGATGCATAGAAGCCTTCTCGATTAGACTTGTTGATGTCATGAACGATGCAGAGGTAGTAGAGGATATTGAGGGTGATGAGGAGGTTGTGGCGCCGGGCGATGGCGAGGAGGAAGGTGATGGAGGAAGGGGTGTCAGGCAACACCTGAAAGAAGAAACCCAGAGAGTGATTTTTCGTAGGAATGAAGGTCGAGGTTCTTCGTGAGGGAGATGGTGATGTTGTTGAAAAAGACATGGTCAGGATGGAGACATGGGGCTAAGAATCTAAGGGTATATGTGCAGTAAATAATTATTTAACCAAATCTTGATTTGAATAAATCATGGTTTGATTCACCTCATTGATGATCAAATAAATAGAAGGGCACAAGTGTTAACATCCCAAAATCGTAGGGACACAAGTGATATTGCAAAAAAAAAGAGGGGCATAACTATAATTATAAAACCCTAGAGGGGCATAAGTGTAAAAAAAAACATTGTTTTTATGTGAAAAGCCACTTCTTAAACACCATGTCGTTTGAGTGAATTCAAACCACTCGTTTATCCTAATTATTCTTTTTTTATGAAATAATGCTATACCTTCTAAATCTAAAAAATCGTTTATAATGATAATAAAGATAGCAAAAGTTTGTGGATTCTAGTATATAAATATCTACCATCGATAGAGTTATCTAATATCTTTCTATCTCATATTTTTTCAACAGTATTATCTCAAACCTTTTTTAAGGTATCACATCAACATCTATAAAATTTCACATATAATTAGAAAGTAAAGTTTTCATTACTTATCAATATGTGTGCCATCTTTTAACTTCTCTTAAAAAATCACTCGTGAAAAAACATAATTAGATAAATATCATAGTAAGAGTAAACAGATAGTGATTAATGTAAATATTCTACAAAAGATATCCTGATCTAAATTAACATTTAAATACTATCCCCCAAAGATAGAGAAATGTGGAAGGTGAGAGATGGAGACAAAGGGTGCATTTGGTTCGTGGGTTATCCGGGGGAGGATAACTCATTTTGTGTTTGTGTATTTGGTTGGTGGGTTAAAGGTTGAGAGGGTTTGCGTGATGTGATTGTATTAAAATTTGAAAAAAATTGGTAGTTATTATGATATGATTGTATTAAAATTTGAAAAAGTGGGTAGTTGTGATGTGATTATATTGAAGTTTGGAATAGTGAGTAGAAGTTGGGTATTTTATGATTTTTAGATGATATGATGGTATAATATATAATTTTTTTGATGGAAAAGAAGTGACCCCACTAGTGGGTTAGGAATGTAGGATTTGAGGGATTACCCGCCCAAATTGGGAGTAAACCCCCAACCGAACGGGCCCAAAGGGAAAGAAGGGAAGGAACACCACATCTAGCGGGCCAAGCCTGAAAGGCCGATGGCCAGGCCCACAAATGAAACCAAAAACTTGACCGACAGGCCCATACGCCATATCACGATATGCTGGAACAGATAATAGGGGTCCAATTAAATAGGATAGAGATTAGAAACCCGGATTTGCTTCCGTTGGTGGAGTGCAAGCGATCCTCTAATGATAATGGGCTTCCTGTGGCCCATTTACAACGAACGCCTGTTTGGTTGTTGGGTTGAACTGGGTTGGAATAGGGTAGACCGGTGTACCTCTCCTTTCAACCCTTTCAATCTAACCCAACCTAGTCCAATCCAGCAATCAAACAGGCGTTCGTTGTAAATGGGTCATAGGAAGCCCATTATCATTAGCGGATCTGCTAAAGTCCATCTGCTAATGTCCATCTGCTACTAGTTTCTAAGCGGATATAAAAAATGCAGTTCATTTTTTTTTCCAGAGTATGAGTATGGATAGATATGTGAGTTTACATGGATATCATTTTCGTACTTTTAAAAATAAAGATATTGTAATATAATTTTTTGTAGGTATGGAGACGGATGTCTGCATTACAGAATATGTCTATAGACATTTTATATCAATATATGTTACATGATATGATTGCAGCGTGGTATGTTCCAAATGTAGGAAGAGAAATACATGTATTTATGCTATTTAAATATGTGTTGTACACGTTATCTTATTTAACCCGTTACTTTCTTCCTCGTCTATTCAAATGTATTTGTTATTTTGCAATTTTCCTTTAGCCATTAATTTCAACTTTGTAAAAACTGTTTTTTGTGACTATAAGTATTGAGAGGAATTTATGATCTGCGTGATGTTTTTTTCCAACCATTAATGTAACACTCATACCCAAAATATAGTATCATACCTAAAACTCACGAAGTGTGGGTGTGGTTTATAAGTAGTGGGGATTACTACTTGAAAATTTGGGCTTAAGCATTTTGGGTGGTTGTCAACGGGTCCAATTGGGTCCGAACTTAATAAGTTTATAGTGTCAGTTTTCCTCGATAACGGATCGTGGACCTAAGCCCGGGACGCTACAATTAAAATTTTGAGATTCTCATGCATGTACCCTTCCAAATTTTGTTGGTAACACGTATGTCCCTACCCTTTTTTTCTATTGCACTTATGTCTTACAAAATTCACAGTAACGCATGTCTATTAGTGTAACATAGGGCACAAGTGCATCAATGAAAGGGTGCTACTGTGAATTTTGAGATAGTACAGAGATAACAACTTGCAAAAAAATAGGGGTATAGTTTTTATTGGAAAAACTTAGAAGAACGTAAGTGTAAAAATCCTTTAAAAATCATGATTATCAATTTCTATAATCATTGGTTTCCTGCTTATCCAAGTTCTTCAAAATCTTAAGAAAGTCCCCCTTTTAAGGCTCTTCCTCATTTTGAAACAGGCGACGTTGGGGGGCTTGGTAGGATGTATGATTGACAATGTTGTTGATGATCTATTATCGTTGGGCCATGGTTTCGCCCACCTTCTCATGCGATCGTCCTTAAGGTGGGATCATCCCCGGTTGGTTGAGTTGCATGGAGGGTCTTTAGGAAAGTGATGCATCTCGGTAGTTTTTATGTCTAGTGAGGTATGCTAGCAATGGTTATGTTGTGCTATTCTCGCTAAGGTTTTTAGCTTGATTTTCATTGGTGTCATCAATGCTCCAAGTTAGTTCTTAATCGTCGAGGTATGTTTATGGTTATCATTAGGGTTGCCAAGGCTCGAAGGTAGTTCTTAATCGACAAGGTATGTCTCCCTGATTGCAGGATGAACATTGTACGCTAAAGTGGAGTAGATGGATCTTGCTGGAGGAGGGTCGAAGTTTGGAGAGTGCGTCAAGTGCTTGAGTTATAAATAGGGCATGTTAGTGTTTGTTAAGACGCCAGAGTGTTTTTTTCTTGGTAGTGCATTACGCAAGTTCAGTGAAATGTCCAAGGGATTATGGAGACTCAATTGGTGACAAATGTTCCAACTTCTTATCTTCATCATCACCCATACTTTTAAGAAGAAGGAAGAGTTGAAGAGAAATGCTATTGAGAATGATATTAGATTGGGCAGTGAAGAGAATCAAAGAACATATCATTTGCATAGATGGGCTTCATGTAGCTCTGATTTTTTATGAGCACATTCATGTTTGAGAAGCAACATCGTAGATAGATTGCATACGCTTAAAATCTCCAAGAAGGAAATTAACCACATGCACAAAACCTTTCGTAAAAATCCTTATTGCTCACTTCTAGAATTCAAGAGAGATTTGAGAAGATTTTTAAAGGGAGATTTGAACACATTAGGAGATTTTCCTAGGAACACATGATTTGAAGCATATGCTCATTAGATATGAGAAAGAAATGGACTTTTTCAAGGTATGTTCTTTATGTGGCTTCAAGTACTTATTGGAGTGGGTTTTTATAATTAGATTGTCTCCTTATTTTAGACTAAATTTAGAACCTACACAAATACATATTTACATTTGTCTCCTTTGTCATAATGTTCATCTTCGCGATGGATAAGGACGTAAATATTTGATTACGCCAACCTAGATATTATATGTGGATGTCGATCCCCTTCAGTCTCAAATTCATTATGTAATTATAAGGAATGAAACTCTCGGGTTTACAAGAAGCAGATTATGTATGAGATGATCCCAAAAATTTTCTCTATGTGGTGTGTCACTGGACACACTTTGGAGGAATGTTCGCAGGATTGTGAATCTCGCAAGAGTAGGAATATCGACACTTCCTTTTTAGATGTCTAGGTGTTGAAGAGGAGGTTTGAAGGAGTGTTCTATGATGAGGTTGAAGAGGAGTCTTAGGTAGTTTATAACACTTCCTTTTTAGATGTAGAGATGTCATATGTGTGGGGAAAACAAGTCAAACATTTTTGCGGCAAAATATGTTAAAAAGAAGATTGATCTCCAAACCTTTGGGCTAATAAAGATTGGGTTGTGACAAAGAGGAGTGAAGTAAGTTTCTAGAATGAGAGAAAGAGAAGAAAATAATCCTTTTTCGTTCATGGATCAATGAGTAAATATTGAAGTTTGAGAAAAGGTTGGGAAGGAGAGATCTAAAGCATGTCTACTTTATCTAGAAGGAATAGGGCTTCAAGAAATTTTTTTGAAGCAAGGAAAAAGAAAAATGCATGAAGGCAATCCACCGCATTTCATTTATATAGGTTGATGAAGAGTTGAAGGCTTGGAATGCTTTGAAAATTTATTGACCCTGGCTCTTCGACTTTAACTTTTGTATTTTTCTGTTTCAAGGCTTTGTAGCCTTAAATATATTTTTCTTTTCCTTCCCAGTGGTCATAACATGTACTTTTCTTTTCCTTTCCAAGGCCGTATTGGCCATATTTACATTTTAACTTTTCTTGCTTTAAGGTCATGTTGCTAGATGCAAAGATCTAGTTCCTCCAATGTATGAGCTTGCATGCTGGTATCCTTAGAAATCAATGAAAACGATTGCCTGAGCCAGGTTATGTTGGGCTTATAAGTTAAAAAATATGGTTTATGATTTCAATATGAGGAAAATGGGGCTGCCCCCTATGGGGAGCTAACTTAGCTCCCCCGCCCTATTTTCTTCAAATTCTCTATTTTTTTTGAAATTTTTTCCGTGAATATTCATCATTATATCCCTATATTATGTCATAAAAATTTCGTGTGAAACAGAGACTCCTACGGCCTCCATCCAGACAGTAATTTTTTTAACGGTAACAGGATTTTTTAAATCGGCCCTGTTTGGATGGAGGTCATAGGAGTCTTTCTTTTGTAGAAATTTGAATAGCATAATATAGGGATTTAATAATGAATTTACACGGTTTTAGATTTCAAAAAAAATAAAAAAATTTGTGAAAAAGGGGCGGGGGAGTTAAGTTAGCTCCCCCTAGGGGGCATACACATTTTACCCTTTCAATATATGTATTTGCATGCATGTATGTCTAGATATGTATATGTGCATATATATATATATGTGTGTCAATCCGGACTTTAAAATGGATAATATGTGTTCGTGTATGTATTCATATGTTGTCCCATCACTACTTACGGTAATGCGAGATTTTGTAATGCATTTGACTTAGCCCAAATGGGAGTTTCTTATGAGCATCTTAGTATAATAAGCCTTTTTAATATTTCTTAAAGTAGACTCTGTCATTTTCAATAAAGTAATTATATATATATATATGAGGAAAATGGGGCTGCCCCATAGGGAGAGCTAACTTAGCTTCCCTGCCTTATTTTCTTCAATTTTTTTATTTTTTTTGAATTTTTTTCCGTGAATATTCATCACTATATCCCTATATTATGTCATAAAAATTTCGTGTGAAACAGAGACTCCTACGGCCTCCATCCAGACAGTCATTTTTTTAACGGTCTCAGGATTTTTTAAATCGACCCCGTCTTGATGGAGGTCGTATGAATCTCTATTTTGCATGAAATTTGAATGACATAATATAGGGATATAATAATGAATTTACATAATTTTTGTTTTCATAAAAAATAAAAAAACACGTGAAAAATGGGACGGGTGGAGCTAAGTTAGCTCCCCCTAGGGGTCATACACATTTTACCCTATATATAGGGGGCAGGGAGCCTGCATCTTGAGGTGTAGGAAACTCCCTGCACCCACCCCATTTTTCGATTATTTTGATTTGTTTTTTGAATTAAAAATTGGGGGGATTTACTTAATATGTTGAGGGGAATATCTGTTTCAAATTTCATGCAAAACAAACATTCTTAACATGTTCATCTAGACAAGGTCGATTTTAGCAATTCTGAGACCGTTAAAATTGAGTAGTCTTGATGGAGATGCTAGAAGTCTCGAATTAAGTTGAATTTGGAATGGCAACATGGTGATACATGGTGATCTAAATCCACCAAGGTTTTATATCAAAAAAATCAAAAAATGATGAAAAATTAGGCCGGGTGTAGGGAGTTTCCTACACCCGCCGGTGTAGGGTCCTTTTTTCCATATATATTTATATATATATGGGTAAAATGGGGTTGTCCCCATGGGAGGAGCTAACTTGGCTCCCCCCCATTTCGCTCAGTTTTTTTAATTTTTTTTTGAAAATTTCTTCTGTGGAATTTCATCACTATATCCATATATTATGTCATTAAAATTTCATGCGAAATAGAGACTCCTACGGCCTCCATCCAAACAGTCATTTTTTAACGGTAACAAAATTGTTAAAAACGACCCCGTCCGGATGGAGGCCGTAGGAGTCTCTGTTTCACACGAAATTTTAATGACATGATATAGGATATATTGATGAAAATTCACGAAAGAAATTTAAAAAAAATAGAAAAATCGGGCGAAATGGGGCGGGGGAGCCAAGTTAGCTCTCCCCATGGGGGCAGCCCCAGTTTACCCTACACACACACACACGCACATATAGGGTTTATCTGATGAGCCCTGTGTCCATTAACGTTTCAATGAGTACCCATTCTGGACCATACACGTGTATTAGCAATAACTATATTTCTAATTATAGGCTACCACGTATTTAAAAAAATCCTATATTTCCTATTATACAACGTCCTTAAAAATTGGAAGACGGTTTTGGAAAGAAATGATTCAAATAAATGATTCCACGCGGATGATTAAGGATCCACGTAAATGCTTATTGTGAGATCAGTAATATCAAGACAATGATCAGTAATTTACATCCAAATAGTTACATTGTACAGAATTTAGTAATATATATAAAATGGTCAAGTAAATGTGTGTTGTGAGATCAGTAATAACATAACAAATGGTTAGTAATACCATTGTCTATGTAGCATGCATTGTATTAACAAATAGTTACTTTCTTACTTGAGCAATGACCATGACTTATTGACCATTACTTTGTTATTACTGATCTCACAGTAGCTATTACTTGAGAATAAAACATTTACAAGTAATAAAACATATGGAAATTACTGACCATTTGTTATGATTTTACTGACTTCACAACAAGCACTTACTTGTCCATTGTGTATATATTACTGAAATCTGCACCATGTAATAAAATGAATGTAAATTACTGACCGTTGTTTGGATATTACTGACTTCACAACAAGCACTTACTTGTCCATTGTGTATATATTACTGAATTCTGCATCATGAAATAAAATGAATGTAAATTATCGACCATTGTTTGGATATTACTGATCTCGCAACAACCATTTACGTGAGTATTGTCTCTAAATTACTAAATTCTATTCAAAGTAATAATACATATAGAAATTACTAACTATTTGTTATGGTTTTACTGACTACACAACAAGCACTTACTTGACCACTGTGTATATATTACTGAATTCTACACCATATAATAAAATGAATGTAAATTACTGACCGTTGTTTTGGATATTACTGATCTCGCAACAACCATTTACTTGATTATTGTATATATATTACTGGCATGTGCATTTGGATCTTGATTTTCTGCAAGAAATCATCAATTCGAATGTTTTCTTTCCAAAACGATCTTCCTATTTTTTAGGACGTGATATAATTGGAATATCACTTATTGTTAAATCGCTTTGCATATTAATCTCCTTCCAAAAACAACATCCTTCGAAATAGGTAACCACTCAATTGGTAATACATGTGTGTGGCCTACAAATGGTGCTCACGGAAACACTAATGAGCCCTGTACGCATTGGATAAAAATCACATGTATATATATATATATATGAGGGGCGATCCCATGAGAGCCAAAATTTGTGAAAGCATGAGAGGAGTGACTCTGGATCACAAGATTCAACCAGGAGAGAGAAGACATAATCTTGTGATCCAGAATCACTCCTCTCATGCTCTCACCAATTTTGGCTCTCACAGGATCGCCCCTATATATATATATATATATATATATATATATATATATATATATGGGTTAAATGGGGCTGCCCCCTTGGGGGAGCTACCTTGGCTCCCCCACCCTATTTCGCCTGGTTTTTTTGTTTTTTTTGAAAATTTCTTCCGTGGACTTTTATCACTATATCCCTATATTATGTCATTAAAATTTCGTATGAAACAGAGACTCCTACGGCCTCCATCCAGAAAGGCATTTTCTAACGGTGACAGAATTGCTAAAAATGACCCATCCGGATGGAGGCCTTAGGATTCTTTGTTTCACACGAAATTTTAATGACATAATATAGGGATATATTGATGAAAATTCACGAAATAAATTTTCAAAAAAAACTGATCAAAATGGGACGGGGGGAGCATATATATATGGGTAAAATGTGTATGCCCCCTAGGGGGAGCTAACTTAGCTCCCCCCGCCCCTTTTTCATAAAATTTTTTTATTTTTTTTGAAATCTAACACCGTGTAAATTCATTATTAAATCCCTATATTATGTCATTCAAATTTCATACGAAACAAAGACTCCTACGACCTCCATCCAAACGGGGTTGATTTAAAAAATCATGTTACCGTTAAAAAAATGACTGTCTGGATGGAGGTCATAGGAGTCTCTATTTCACACGAAATTTTTATGACATAATATAGGGATATAGTGATGAATATTCACGGAAAAAAAATTCAAAAAAAGTAAAAAATTTGAAGAAAATAGGACGGGGGGAGCTAAGTTAGCTCCCCCTAGGCGGCAGCCCCATTTTCCTCTCTCTCTCTCTCTCTCTCTCTATATATATATATATATATATGGGTAAAATGGGGCTGCCCCCAAGGAGCAGCCAACTTGGCTACTCCCACCCCTATTTTACCCTCATTTTTTTATTTTTTTGGAAAATAAAAATTTTTATATTCATAATTATATCCCTCTATATTCTATTAAAATTTCATCAGAAACAGAGACTCTTACGGTCTCCATCCAAACAGGGTCGATTTAAAAAATCCTGCGGCCGTTAAAAAATGACGTCTGGATGGAGGGACTAGGAGTCTCTATTTCTGATGAAATTTTAATAGAATATTAGAGGGATATAGTGATGAATATACAATTTTTTATTTTCCAAAAAATAAAAAATTGAGGGAAAAATAGGGGTGGGAGTAGCCAAGTTGGCTACTCCCTTGGGGTAGCCCCATTTAACCCTACATATATAGGGAAAAGGGAGTATGCATCGGCAGGTGCAGCTAACTAGCTACACCCGGCCATTTTTCTTATTGGTTTTTTTATTTTTAAAAAAAACTTATGGAGATTTACTTGGTTTATTGACAAGAATATGTGTTTCAAATTTCATGCAAAACAAACACTCCTAGCATGCCCATCTAGATATGGTCAATTTCAATAATTCTTAAACCGTTAAAATGTCATAGCCTTGATGGAGATGATAGAAATGTCGAATTTAGTTGAAATTAGTATGATATCATGGTGATATATGTTGATTTAAATCCCCCTAGGTTTCAATTCAAAAACACAAAAAACCAATAAAAAATAGCCGGGTGCAGCTAGTTAGCTACACCCACCGGTGCAACTTCCCCAGCCCCATATATATATATATATATATATATATATATATATATATATATATATATATATATATATATATATATATATGGGGCTGGGGAGGTTGCACCCGGGGGTGTAACTAACTAGCTGCACCCAGCCCTTTTTTTCATTGGTTTTTTGCGTTTTTGAAATGAAACTTAGGGGGATTTAAATCACCATATATCACCATGATATCATATCAATTTCAACTAAATTCGACATTTCTATCATCTCCATCAAGGTTATGACATTTTAAAGGTTTCAGAATTATTGAAATTGACCATATCTAGAAGGGCATGCTAGGAGTGTTTGTTTTGCATGAAATTTGAAATACATATTCTTGTCAATAAACTAAATAAGTCTCCATAAGTTTTCTAAAAAAATAAGAAACCAATAAGAAAAATGGCCGGGTGTAGCTAGTTAGCTGCACCCGCCGGTGCATACTCCCTTTTCCCTATATATATATATATATATATATATATATATATATATGGAGCACTTCAATTGAGGTGACACCTTTTCTTGATTTTGGAAAGGTGTCAATTTCGGTCATTGGGTGGTAAATGTGCGTTGGAGATTAAAATCATGTGATATAATCAATGGTTTTTGTGCAACAAATCTTCTTAAAATAAAAGATAGATTAAATTATTACTTAATTAGTACAATCTACGTCTTAGAACATTCTATATTTAGACAAATCGAGAAGTGCACGTTGTATTTTCAGAAATATATGATGGAATAAATGCTTGCTTTTTGAAATAATTGTATCAATTTACAAAAGATTGATATAGTTTACAATCACATGCTGTAAGTTACAAAAATTATAACCATTGATATACGGAAAAAGCCTAAATTCGATAAAAATTGATGTATTCTGTGTAGTCGTGTATCCTAAAATATAGGGTATTTTTAATGGCATAATTAATTGATGTACACATGGAAAAATATTCCTACAATGATGGGATTTTTATTACAACTATATTTCTTAATATTTCAGATGGGGCAAATTGTGAACGTATTATTTATGCTACATGTCATATTCATATTATTTTATGAGGTATTCGAATATAGGGTGTATTTTTTAATTATCAAATTAGAAGAATACATATCGTAGTACATGCTAATTCTCATTTTCATCCAAATTCTGTAGAAGCAATGTTTGTAAATTGCAATATTTTTTGTAAATTTCATAGTATCTTTTGTAAATTGTATTTGAATTATTTTAAAAAATTATGTAGTCTCCTTTGAGAACATTCTGAGGGAGAAAAAATTGTAAATTGTGATATTGTTTTGTAAATTTTGTCGTCTCTTTTATAAAATGATTATGATTTTTGTAAAATAGATTTCTTATTATTAATGTATAAAATTTTTTATATGTTCATCCATACCAATATCGTGGGTCCATCAAAATTCGTCATCCATTGTAAAGTATGTGTAGCTTTTGTAAAATCCATGCTCTCATTATAACAATTATGTGTTGATCTATAAAATAAAAAGTCAATCGGTAATTTATCATTTATTCTTCAAAATGGATAACATGAAAAATGTGAAATGTAAAATGAACGTAGGTAATATAAAAATACACAGTGTTTGAACTAGTGGTGTAGAATTTTAATGTAAAATATACCATGACATTGCAAAATGAGATGAGGAAATTGATGAGCCGAAAAGATCCGAGCAACTAAGGTAAAGTAATAACTAAGGTTGTTGCGACCTCAGTCGCTCGAGGATCAATCGATCAACAAGAAAATATGGGTCAGACCACCAAAACAGAATAAAAATCAATAGAAATCAATAGTGGCCCTGGCTATTAGATTAGCCTGGTATAGCGACCACGGTCGGACTCAGGGAGCATGTGATGGCCTCACGGCCTACGAAGTAGTTTAAAATAAAGTTAAAATAAAGGACAAAGATTTTTGATGGATTTTTAATATTTTTATATTTTTTTGGATTTTTAAATTAATTAAGAGAATAGGAAAACAATAAATCAAGCAACTACAAACAATTATTTAATTACTCAAAATTCACCCAAAAATTCAAACAAAAATGTTTTTATGTTTTTTATATTTTTCTATGTTTTTGATTAATTTTTGGTGTTTTTCTGATTTTTAAGGAATTTTATAAAAATTAGACAAGGCTGAAAAACAAAGGCACTGTCCAGTCAGACTTGGAGGGCCAAAATAAAATGGATAAAGCCTATTAAGGTCTGAAGGTAATTTTTCTGTAAAGTATGGAATACAAGGAAAATACAGGAACTGGATTTATTATTTTTAGATTTTTCTTTTAATTATTAGAATTTTTATGGTGTTTTCAATGTTTTTTAATTTTTATAGTTTTTATAGATCCAAAAATGACCAAAATTGATCAGAAAATCAAACACAGTAAAACAAACAATCTGTAATTTTTTTGTAATTTTCAACATTGATTTAATATTTTTTGTGATTTTTAAGGCTATACAGTAAGGAAAATATGTGTTTTTGAATTTTTAAAAAATGGTAAAAAGAGTCAAAATGTCTCCAAAATTCAGAGAAAATTTTACACCATGGCAGGAGCCATGTGTCCAATTTTCATCAAATTTGGAGTAATTTTGCTATTTTATTAAAAATCAAAATAAAGGCACAGTGCATAGGGACCTATCTGCAAATACAATAAAGTTCTGGACCCCTTGGATAACACGCAAGGAAAGTGGAGGGCCAAAAATGCAAAATGTCCCCAGGCCCCCGCACGATACACGTGACTCAGGCCTGGAAGGACTTGTTTGTCATTCTTATTTTAAAAAGTATAAACGATAACATGCCAAAAACACAGGGCTTACAATGCAAATATCCCAATAAAACACGTGGCGAAGCACGTGACCACTACAAACAGGGGCAAAAGTGCAAATAATACAAACAGCAGGGTCCACTATGCAAATACACCAAAATAAAATGAACGGACTAAAATATTTAGAGGACTAATTTGTAAAAACAGAAAGATAGGGGCCTAAGGGAAATTACCCTTATTAAATGCCGAGGGACAGATGATTGCCACGTGTGAGATCCAACGGTCGGAGGGGGTGGCGCACAGTGAAGGAGCCCTCGGTGCAGATCGAACGGCTGGGATCTCCCCACGTGGAAGATCGGGCGGCTGGGATGCGACGTGGGTAAACAAGGGAACCCAGCTCAGATCGAACAGTGGAGATCCACCCTCTGAAGATCAACGGCTGCTGCTGCTCCTCGAATGGACGGCTCGATGAAGATCTAGAGCTGGAGGGAAGGATCGGACGTCTCTGGAGGGTGCACGAAGAACAAGTGGCCGGTGAACTTCGCCGGCCCTGTGCACGCACGGTGACCCTCCTCGCGGGCTGCTGGTGATCGGAGAAGGAACGTCTGGGCCTCCCGCGTCGGACGAGCTCCTCCGATGACGCGGCGGAGCTCAGGAGAGCTCAGGCGACGCCGGCGGAGGTGGAGCTGCTGCTCTAGAAAGTCGAGCCCTCAGATGGACTCGCCTGGACCTGCAAAGCACGGCAACAAGCTCCTGGGTCGAGGGCAAAGTGCCTCGACCCGGTTAGCGGTGGTGGAGGTGAACGGTGCGGCGGGGCGAACGAGCTCCGACGGAGCGACGGCGATGAAGCTCGATACCCAGTTCCTGTGCGAACTGGGGTGGATGGATGGGTGCAGAAGATGCGCGGGGGAAAGGCGAAGGTGGTGGGTGATTCCAATGATCGAGATGTAGGCGAGGGTGGTCGGAATCAGAGGTCGTCGGCGACGGAGCGATTTGGGCGAAAATCGAAAATTAGAGAAACTAAGGAAGAACTGTAACTACCTACTGGTTGAGGTCGACTGGGGAAGAGCTGGGGAAGCTCCAGGTCCTAGCCTCGAGGGTCATCGATATCCGAGGCTCGAGCACCACGTCTGGGCAGCGCACGGCGGCGTGAAGATGCCGGATCGATGGTCCAGCTGCTCCCTCCTCGCTGCAACAAGGCCGAGCGCAAGCTGTCACTCTCGCGGTGGCTATGGAGGTCCTAGGGTGAAGAGAGCTGATCCAAGGATGCGTGAAGAAGTCGGCGGAGCTGATACTATATACGCCTAGGGGTCCGGCTAAATGGGAGTCGGGCGTGAAGCTCGAAGCGCGGATCCCAAGGTAATCAACTGGGTGTGGATCTCGGATGCAAGAGGAAGAAGTAGAGCCCAGGATTTGGCGATTTGGCGATCGGGTCATGACGCAATAATTTCGCAAAGTCGGGTCGGGCGTGCATGATCCATGGGAAGTGGTCCAAGGGGGGAGTTGACCGGGGGGTCAACATCCCCCGTGGACCAATCAGAGAAGGCCATGTCAGAATTAATTGGAAATTAAAAATAAAATAATAGATGGCCGAATTAAGAAAAACTTAAAACATAAAAAATGTTTATTTATTTATAAACTATTTTTTAGTGATTTTTATTTATTTTTTCGAAATAAAAATAAGGTATTTACAATATAGTACTATATATAGGTATATATACAATGTGTATTTTTAATTTTTGATTTTTAATTAATTATTTTGTACATTTGATGAGCGCTCCCGCACCCTTAGTTAATTCGGTCAAATTAATGGTCCAAATTACTTTTAAGTGTTCGTTGCAGTCGGATGCGGGAGGTTGATCAAAAACCACTTAAGACAGATTTTGGTCAATTTTAAGCAGTGATATTTTTTTTACTTGGTGGAGTCCAAGGTCGATCTCAGGGAGGCAACTGTCTCCTTAGGTGGATTACAGCAATTTTCAAGTGTTGATATTCGAGGGTCAAAATTTTTTTGGTCTTTTTATTCCTTATGCAGACATATGCAGACAAATCTCAGCCAATTTAACTTTAAATTTAATTGATGTATCAAACGAAGTCCAAAAATAATGAAAATTGGCCAGATGGTTATTTATGATGAAAATGACCTACACTAATTTTTTTTGGAATTTTTCGACCCAAAATAAATCTTCTGTGAATTAAACAAACAGACAGAGTGATTTTCAGTGTTTAATTTTTAATAAATATCAAATCACAATTTTTCCAAGAACTAAAATTATCCTAGGAAGGTCTAATGATTAGGGACCTAGGAAAATTAACAGAACTAAAATTCACTGTGAAATGAATTAATTAAAATTAATTAAAGAAAATCACTAAACTATTTATTGAGGCCTCGTTATGCGTGCAAATGACATGAAATTTTTATGGAGTGTTGAAAATGGTGTCCTTAAGCTACTGTGAATTTTTGGTGATTTTTGAAGGCACTGATATTTAATTAAAAATCAAAAGGCATCACTGGGCAAAATATGACACAAATGAACCAATTAATTCATTGATAATTCAATTAAGCCAACAAAAATCAGACACGGGTACAAACTGATAGAGGACAAAATTCTCAACAACTTGCAATTTTTAGAATTTCAAAATGATGAAAAATGCATGCTATGGACACGTGCAAACATAAGGGTGTAAATGCAATACTGGAAAATAAAATTTCAATAAGTAAACGTGCTGACAGGGACTAAAATGCAATTACAAATAGTATGCAGGGCTTCTATGCAATTTATCCACGAAACACGTGCTCCTCACGTGATGTCTGCTTCACAGGGGCCTCTTCGCAATTTCTGAAAGCTCCAGGGGCGTTGGTGCAAATATCCCAGGTCGCACGTGCGCTTCACGTGGCCGACCTAGGTCCGGAGGGCTTCGGAGGCTCGGGTCGAGGCTCGGGTCTTCTGGAGGTTCGGTCTAGCCTCGGTGCAGCTTCGGGTTACCCGAGCCTAGGCTTGGGAGGCCGAGGCTCGGATGCGTCTACGTGGCAGCCTGAAGGCCCTTGGATCAAGATGAATTCAAGGGATGTCGATGAAGGCGCGTGGCGACTTGCGAGGCGTCTGATCAGGAGTGCGATGAACGGTCGAGGACGAGGGCGGAGAAGGGACGCGTGGCGAGGCGAGGACCGTTCGATCAGATGATCGAACGGTGGCTGCTTCTTCTTCTCTAACGGTCCTCCGCCGCCTGCGGAGGAGAGGCCTGTGCTCCGGTGAAGGCAGCCGAGCTCCGCCTCGGTGTCCAAGCTCCGGTGATGAGCTTCGTCAGCTCCCACCTTGTTCGGAAGAAGCGGAAGTGAAGGGCGAAGCCTCTGGTGGTCTCTGGATCCCTGGAGGATGGCTGGAGCTCGGTGTCGATGAAGCTCGAGGAGAGCTCCGGCGAGGCTCCGGCCAATGATGAAAGTAGCACCTGCAAGTGTTAAATATAGAGCCGGAGCTCGTGCGTGCGTATGTGGAGACGTGATGATGGTTGGCGAGGCCTAAGGCGACGTGAGGTGGTCAGGCGATGTTGCTCCGGCCAAATGGCGGAGCTGGAGATCGATGAACGGTGGAGTGGAGCGTCTGAGGGTGCGGAGGGGTCAGCGAGGATCGGAGCTTCGACGCGAAGCTCGCCGAGGTGATTGGAAGGTGCGAAGATGGTCGTGGACGGTGAATAAAATCGGAGAAAGAGAACAAGAAAACAAAGACGAAGATCGGAGGAGATGAAGGAGGTTACCTGGGGATTGGAGCTCTGCTGAGAGTTCCAGGGTCGTCGCTCGAGGGATCGGTAAGGTCCCGAGCTCGTGCAGCTGCTCGGAGGAGTGGCTGCGACACGGCGGTGGGCCGAGGATCTCGCCGGAGAAGACGCTCTGTCGTCGCTCGACAAATCAGCCGATTGCTGTCACCAATAGGAAGCTTGGAGCTCGAGGGATCTCTCTGGAGTGGCGGATCAGACAAAGGGGCCGGGCCACGTGGCTCGCCCAGATTGGGCCACGTGGCCCAATCAGGTTATTGCAAGGGTATTTTTGATTTTTGAGGGTTTATTTGGTCGAATTTGAGAAAACTCAAAACATGAAAGTTGTAGATCTTGACGAGATCTACAAGTTTCATGTTGACCAAAACTCGAAAAGAGATCAAACAAGAGCCCGAAATATTTTTGAGGGTATTTTTGAGTCTAAAAATACCACGATTTTTGTTTTGCCATTTTTTTGTGGTTTTTAATTTATTAAGGACTCTGTTAATTATAGGACATTAACAGGGATTTATTGACAAACTTTTAAGCAAGGGGGTTAATTATAACAATTAAAGATGATGAAACTGAGGTTCATCACCCCCCTATACTTAAACTATGCTCGTCCTCAAGCATCAAAAGGAATGACTAAGTTGTATTAACCCCCTTGTGCATGTGAATACAGGATCCAATCTGATCAAGTCGACTCGGCTTCAGAGATCCAAAATTTTAGAGTTCAACCCAGCCTTAATCAAGAGGCTTCCAATTCCTCTATTTCTCTAGACTCTCTCTGATGTACATATAAACTAAAGGATATGAGTTTAGTGTTGACTGCAATTCTGAGAGTAGAGTCAATTTGTCACCCAAAATCTTGGTCCGAGAAAATCTCCTAAGGACCCAATCCTCAGCACTAGTGAATAAATCAAATCTTGCATTCAGTCCACCGTCTCTTTAGTTGTCAGACTTAGAAAATGTTGATGGCAGGCCAGAAAATGGAGGGCATGGGATTGTGTAAATTCTTCTCTCCCTCTCATTGGAACAAGGATCCTCTCAAGTGCCTTATTACGCAACACATTTTTTTTTGGTGTTGATCAGTGCGTCCGTCAAGAGAAGTTGGAGCCGTCTGCACTTGTTTTCCTGGGAGTACACCGGGGTGTGTCTCTTTTGAGTACCTATCGTACCTTCGACACCCAGACTTGTAGCATTTACGATGCAGAGCCCTTTTTTGGTGCAAGCCCGACTCCTGGTCCTAATAGCGGTGGTCCAAGTGGACACTTTGAAAAATTTTGGGAGCGCTCGCCTTTGGTGGAAGCTCTTTGATATTTAACTTTGTGGAATGAGAGCTTTTCTTTGAAATTTCATTGATTTGTATAAATTTTTGGCTAGCTCCACTGCTTTTACCAAAAGTTGGCGCACACTGATCAACAATTTTTTATTTATTTCACACCCAGGCACTTAGGTCAATGTCAAGAGATTAGTACAAGAATCAAGTTCTCATACTGGCTAAATTGCTGACACTCAGGTTTCCTGAAGCCTTCAAAGATTTTATCCCATCCTCGAGCATCATTAGATCAAATCCAGACTCGACTTCCTCATCCCAATCCCTCAGGTGAAAAATCAACTCATCTCAATCAAAACCGCAGTCGTGCATGTGATGTGCTGATCATATTCTCTTTGTCTGAGATTAAGCATGGAATATAGCATGCAAATCTAGAAACCTAGGGGAATGTGGATGATTAAGTCTATGACCCTGATGACTAAGGCTGGTTAACCGCAAATCTCAAAGACCTCAAAAATCAAGCTTCCTTGACCATTTCAGATCCTGGGTGAAAGTGTAAGTGTAGAGGTTTAATCAAACTCCTTCATTCCAAAACACATTTTTTTTTTCACTTCAAGAGATATGAGGACTGCCTAATCTCCATTAAATAGTTGCATCTGCATTCAGCCAGTATGGATGTAAGTACAGGCCGGAGCCCGTTCCTTAAGGACGGAGCCTTACGCGATGTCCTTTAAACCATCCACTCTGCTAAGGGCGAACCCTCACTGAACACGGCTATTTAATGGGGCTTAGTAGTCACTAATGGCTCCTAAAGGATTTTAGGGGTTTTTCTCATTTTTATGGATTTTAATAAAGTTAAAACACAAGTTAGACTCAATCTTTTCTTGAAAAAGAGAAGGCGATTTTTCAAAACCCAGTCACACAAAATAAAAAAGTTTTCAAAACATTTTCAAAAATCAATTTCGAAAATATTTCTATAAAATAGTGTAACATAATATCGAAAAAAAACGCGAAATTATTTGAATTTTCTTAGTCCAATGAATTTTACCTTAGCCAAAAAGTTTTTAATTTTTCAAATTTTTCAGATTATAGCTAAAGTAAATATACAGTATATACGGTATACCCCCCTATACTTAAACTTTGCTATGTCCTCATAGCACTAGATGTTACAAGAACATAGGTCCATTTAAATATAGAAGAATATACGGGACTAAGAGGGGCTCCCCTATACTTAGGTTAGAAATAACCTAAGTATAAAGGCAAGAAAAGATGAGTAGAGAAATCACGGGGACTTGGGTCCCCCCTATACTTAGGCTGAGATTTAGCCTAAGTATAAAGATGGAATTTGATGTAGGGAGGGACCCAAGGTGAACGAAGAAGGAGGATGGATACACAAGTGAGCGGTTGAATCTTCGGAGATGAAATGGAGTGTCTTCGGATTTAGGGCTGTGTGTTGCAACAAAAGGCTCAATCAAGCAAGCAAACCCATAGTTTCACCAACTCACACATGAAACCAACCTACGTTGGTTTATTATCTTGTCTATTTTATTGGTGATAAAACATTTGATTTTTACGCAAAGAAAATGTGAATCAAGGCATATGCGCGGGTGTTGCTCTCCCAAAACCGAATTTTACCCCATTTTAAGTTGACTTGCAATTAACAGTCCCAATTTTATTTAAATTGTCATTGATTTAAGGTTAGCCATCAATCAGAAAATCATCGTCTACCGTTCATTCCATTTTCCATTTATCCTAGGTGATCAATCTAGAAAAATGACAGCCGAGAAAAACATGTATTCGATGAAGAAAAACGCGATCGAGGCAAAGCGAGAAATCATGCAGTGATTTTGACGATAAAAGCTGCGAAAAATCTAGGGCCGTTTTGAAACCCAAATCAAACATGTATGCAAGTCGAAAAAGCCGCACCTAATCATGCATCTATGAGCGGTGTTTGATCTTCATTAATTTTAGCTAAGTGATACGAGATTATGTGCGTCTTTACTTAAGTGTGTCCTAACCTACGATCAAGCACAAGAGAATATGAAAAATGAGCTCAGAGAGCCGCGTGCCTAAGTCCTAGGTCGACACTCAAGTGGGGACGATCCCCACACAACCACAATCGTTCGATTACATACGCGAGTCTTCGATCGAAGACCGCTGTAAAAGACGAATTATTAACAATATAATGCAAAAATGCGAGACACTTTTTTTTTTCTTTTCTTCTTTTGCTCCAAGCATGCTCCTGCGGCTCCTCGCAGCGGGGAACGTCCTGCTCCTCGCCTCCTTGATCCATCAAGGGCCCTGCCACAGAAACAATCGTTAGAGATTGATGAATCCATGATTCATCTCCTTTATTCTTTCATTTTGGCTAAAATCCTTGGTAAAATACATGTAAATATCCACTAATTCCATTTAATTAACATTCTAACCACTAATATTAATATTATATAATTAACACTTAAAATTATCCAAAATAAAAGAATAAAGAGAAAAAGGAAAATAAAAATTAAAAGAAGGCTGGATATAAAATATACAGACTGATCCTAACCCCGAGACCAGGTCAATATTGACCAGGTCGACAAGAGAAATAAGTAGGGGGAGATAAGGATCTTAACCTATAAAAAATATAAAGAAAACCTAGACCAAAAATATAAATTACCCATTCTCCATAATGTAAATATTTCACCTATTTTATTTACCATCAAAACCACTCCAAACTTAAAAAAAAAAAAAACTTTCTTCATCAAAGTTGTAGATAATAATTTAAATGAAAATACAAAATTGAGTTTGGACAAAAATAAAACTCATTGTACAGTTTATACACAAAATAAAAAGCCAAAATCTCAACTTCACAGACCCATATCTTGCAAATAAAAACTCCAAATCACCCAAACTCACCTTTAATTGTATATAGCATTTCCTAAACTATTTTATAAAATTGGGTGCATAATTTTTGGGGTCCATATAAAGAAGTTAGGTTTTTGGCTCTTCTTGTACATAATACCTATTTTATCCAATATTCAATATTTTTATAAATTAATATTTTGTAAATAATGTTCATAATATATGTTTATAATGAACAAAAGAAATAGTATTAAAATCTTGTAAAATAAAAAAATTACAAAATAATTAATAATAAAAAAATATAAATATATAGGTCTATATCATACATAGATAACTTACCTATGCTACTTATATAAACCTAAATAAATAAATAAAAAATTTTTATTTATAATGTATTATTAACAACATAAATCCAAAATAAATAAATAAAAAAAAGAATAAAATAAAATAAAAATAAAAAAATGTATATACATAGGTAAAGTACCTATAAGTATACATATACATATCTATTTAAAAGTATAAAATAAACTTATAAAAAGTATATAAAAATGTATTTATATTCACAAAATTGAATTTATAAATTTATAAAAAAATTAATAAATAAATAATAACTAAATAATAAATAAGAATTATTATTACTTATTAATTAATAACTTAACTAATTTATATATATATATTTTATATAATTTATATTTATTATAATTTTTTTGGGCGGGTTTGACCAGTCAGACGATGAACAGTGCCCGCCCAGCACTGTTCATCGTCCTCTTCCCTTAAAGCCTCGCGAGCTCCGAGCCTTCCGCCTCCTTCCTCCTCGCGCCATGGCGTCCCGTCTCTCGTCTCCAACCGCTCCAACTGCTCCAACCACCTGGCTGTTCGGTCAACGAACCCCATCCGGCCTCATTCCCGTCCAGGTGCATCCTCCCCTTCATCTATAAATAGGGCCGATCTCCTCCATCTCGATCCATCCGCCATTTTCCACTTTTCTTCCACCGAGCTTCGCGAGAGAGAGAGAGCTAGAGCTCCGAGGGTGACAGCCTCCAGCTCCAGCTCTGTCGAGCGAGAGGGAGGAGAGTTGGCGAGATCGCCGCGCCGTGGCGAAGCCCTGCTCCGCCGTCGCGTGCGCCCAGCCTCCGACTGCGCCAGTCGTCGAGGCGATCACTACGGAGCTCCGCTGAGCTCCATTTCCCAGGCGTACCTTCCGCAACCTCATCTCCTCCGACACCGCATCTCCAGGTTAGTTCCATTCCGATCTCCTTATCTCTCCCCTCCGATTCTCTTCTCAACCCTTCCCTTCTCTTCTCAATCCCTCCATTCTGGGTTTTTCGTTGAAAATCGTTTCCAATCGACACTATTTGATCCGATTCTACACATTCATCCTCGATCGCCGTCCACCTCTCCATTCCCGTCCATCTCTGTCCATCTCCGGCCGTGTCCGACGGCCGGAGTTTCGAGGCTTGTCCTTCACTTCCACTCAGCCTCGTTCATCCATTCTCCTCGCTTCTACGATACACAGGATCGAGGTTTAGAAACCTCGATCCAGTCGTGCTTTGATTTGCAGGTTGCAGAGCTTCATCTCCTTCATCTCCGACAAAGCCTCAAGCAGCATCAGATCATTCACGTCGACTCCATGTTTGCATGCATCATCTGAATGACAATCGGAGTTGCTTCAGTTTCCTGTAGCGAATAGATCGCTAGATCATCACAGGTACAGAAACTCCAGGAGTCCACCGGAGATACAGAAGACGCGAGAGAAACATCGCGCTCCAGATCATCGATCAGCTCATCGGATCTCGATTTCTACTACTATCCGGTGCGGAAGCTCGAGACGAAGCTACTCGAGTCATCAGCAGCAACGATTGATCAGCTGAGCTCTGCAATTCGACGATCGAATCTCGCCGGAGTCAGCCTTCATTCCAGTTCGTCGAGGCTCTTCCAGAGACGTCCGATCTCCGAGTCCTTCCCCAGATTAGATCCAATCCATTGATCCACGCCCAAATCGTAATCGTCGGATCGTCACCATCGAACGGACACGCACGTGCCAGCTGTCAAGCGCACAGCCTAACAGAAGCGCGCGTGCGAATCACGTGAGTACTGTGAATTTTGCAAAACGTTCTCAACAGGTTTTTGAATTTACAAACAGGTCCTCGAAGGCGAAAAGCGCGTGCAGAGCACGTGGTTACTGGGAATTTTACAGGCACGCCCTTACAGGTTTTCGGAATTGCGATTCAGTCCTTACAGGTGAGCAGCGCTGATGGGCACGTGATGACCTGATACATTTGCGCAACAGCCCAGAGTTCCCTTATATTTTCATACGCGCCCCTGCTTTCTAAAGTTTTTACATCTATACCCCTATTACTGTATATAGTATACTATACATACCCTACACATATAAAATTCCATAAAAAAATATCAAGACACTTTTGAAAATTCTACAAAAATTACATTTAGTATATTGTACTGTATTTTACATATTAGACCCAAAACAAAATAAAAATTAAATAATAAAATTCATAAAAAAATACAAAATACATAAAACTTCAAAAATTCATAACTCACTCAATAAAAATCCCCTAAAAACGTATAGCATATCGTTTTAAAGGTAATTTCATCTAGATTTTACAGAAAATAAGATAAAAATAATTTCGCATTATTTTCAGCATTAAAAATTACAAAAACCACACTGTTTACAATAAAAATTCCCTTTTCTCCCTTAAAAACAAACTAAAAATTATAAAAATCTTAATACCCTTTTAAAATCCATAAAAACAGTAAAACACATTGAAAAATATAAAAAGTACAAAATAAAAACCAAATAAAAAAATTAAACATTTTCTAATAACAAAAAAATTCATAAAATAATTAAAAAAATACAAAAAAATAATATAAAATTCGTAAAAATCAAATAAAAATTCAGAAAAATTCCTAAAAATAAAATAAAAATTAGGAAACCCTTTACCTTAGGTTTTCTACCGTTTTTCCTAGTTTAAAACAGTTTGCCTCCCTGAGTTCGACACTCCCGTACGAATCACTATACACATTTGTTTAGGAGTATAAATAAAAATAAAGGAGATTAACTCACCTTAATCTCTTCTGACAAAACCCACCTGGTCGACAACGACCGCGATTTTCTCTATCTCCTCTTTTGCAGGAATAAAGAAGCAGGCCAGGGTTCGGTGTGTTTTTCAGATGGCGCCGTTGCCGGGGAGGCAGCGCTAGGAGGATCGCGAAGACCTTAGGATAGATTCATTTTCGCGATTTTATTTCTCTGACTTCACGGTTTCTTGTTTTTGATTTGTGCAGCACAGCTCGAGCCGCACAGCTCAAAGCCACGAAACCAAGTAGTTTAGAATTTCTTGTAATTTTCTTGTAAAAAAAGCATATAAAAATAGTGTCGTAGAAAGGGGCCTCGTAAAGGCATCCCGACTTGTACGTTTCTCGGGGTCTGTTTCACCAGGGCTGTACTCCTGGGGGAGCAGGGCACCCACCGCGGCTTTTCTCGATCGCGATTTTTCTCGACGGTTTTCCGCGGCTTTTCCGAGATAGGTGCTTGTTAGGTGTTTTACGATTTTTCCCTTCTCTGCGCATCGTAGGTTAGCTTAGTTAGATGTTTGCATAGGATTCGACACCTAGGTGCTTGTATCTAGGGCCAATCCCAAAAACACAAAAATACGTTAGACGATTTTTCTCTGAAAATATCCAAAAAAAAGTGAAAACCGAAAATTAAAACAGGGACTGCTAACACTATCTGACTCTAAAATAAACGTAAGGACTCACTTGCTTTGGGAGAGCAATCCCCGAAAAACCGAATCATCGATCGAATCTCCAGATCAGCGAGAGAGAGACGACACATAAGGTAGAGCCAGAGTCCGGGCTTTTATCGAAATACTACTTAGTTCACGTCTTCAATCACCTTATCTTCAGTGGGTAAGCTCGGGTAGCCGGAAACGGTCCGAGTTTACTTAGCAGAGTGGGAGGTTTAAAGGACACTGCGTAAGGCTCGGTCCTTAAGGAATACGGGTAGCCGGAAACGGTCCGTACTTACTTCCATACTGGCTGAGACTAGGTGATTCCTGGCGAGAACTCGGGACAGTACGACGTTGAAGTCTTGGGCACCTATCTAATCTCGTTTATCTGAGAGAACGTTGTTTGCCAATCAATCATAAAATCGAAAAGATAAACGACCGAACTCTTACGGTCATCACCAGGGTTGCGTTGGTGAACTCGGGGTTTGTTTTGTGTTTGCTTGCAGTGTGAGTCTAATCTTTCCAGATCCGATCAATAATCTTTCACGATGATGGGAAGGCGATCGCTTCGTTCGACTCTGAACGATCCACTCTCTCGCGAGCCAACCCGTTCATCTAGATCGGTTCGGGATAACTCTCGTCCCAAACCGAAACCCATTCGATCTGCTTCTTCCAGGAGTGACCCTAACCCTGGAAGATCGTCGTCGATTTCTTCTCCTCATCATTCTCTACCATCATCATCTCCAGATAATCAGCATCAGCTACACATTGATTTAGCAAAGCCTGATTTGGATTCTTTCTCCTTTCCAGACGACATGGCTGGTAAAGGACCGCAGACCACTTCTGTTGTGATCGATCAGGCTGCGATCAACAGCGGTTTACTTGCTTCCCTTGAGGCAATACAGAATCAGATTAGGGAGCAAGGAAGAATGATGAATGATGTCCGAGCTGAGCTGAATCAGATTCGAGCACAACGAGATCAGCCTGTAGCTGAGCAGCCAGAACCTGATGATCGGGAGCAGCCAGATGAACCAGAAAGACCTCCAGAGAATCCGAACCGAACGATGCAACAACTCTACAACCCTGGAGCTACTACGACTCATCGATGGATCCGTCTTCCTGTCATCCGTGGGAACTTCGAGTTCCGACCTCAGACGATCCAGCTGTTGCCCAAGTTTCATGGGCTATCTACTGAGGAGCCGCACTTGCACCTTCAGGAGTTCGAGCTTATCTGCAGCACGGTGCATGATGCAGAAGTGAACGAGGACACGATCAAACTGATCGCGTTTCCTTTCTCCCTTTTTGACCGAGCAGCCTACTGGCTGAAACACTTAGGGAGATACGTTTCGACCTGGGCTGAACTGAGAACCGCATATCTAAACAAGTATTATCCTCTAGGTCGAACGAATGCTGCTAGAGCGATGATTAGTAATTTCTCCATGATCGGGAACGAGCAGTTCCACGAGGCATGGGACAGATTTAGAGATCTTATTGATCGGTGTCCCCACCACGATCTTTCGAAGCCGACTCTTGTACAGAGCTTCTTCGGTGGGCTAACACCTGAGTTACAGGGACTGGTGAATGCCGCCTGTGGTGGATCGTACTTTTCGATGCATGAAGATCGAGTCTGGGCCATTTACGAGAAAATGGCCGAAAATTATACTACAATGTCTCAGACTCGGGTCTACAATCAGACGAAGCCACCAACTTATCACCAGCATTCCCGAGTGGCACAAATAGAAGGGAATCCATCTTCTTCTGTTTCTGTTTCTCTTGAATCCTCAGCAGCTGATATGGGGATTATTAGCCAGAAGTTGGATCGAATGGAAATCATTGAGAAAAAGTGCCAGAATTTAGATAAGATCAATAAGATTGATGATCTCGAAAAATGCATGAGTGACCTGAAGACACAGATTATGTGCCTTCAAGAGTTATATACAGATTCTAATCGGTCTTCGAGGTCACAGGCTGACTCTGGTAGCCGAGATCGAGGCATCCTTCCTAGGCCTCCAGTTCAGCAAATTTACCATGTGCATTCTGAGCCTGCTCATCATCACTCGGCATACCCGCAGCTTCCGCAGGCACCATCATCTGACACCCAGATGGTGGTATATCAGAGTGATCAGCCGTTGGCATCTATGCCCCCAGCATATCCTGAGATGTCTGAGCCATTGACTGAGATCAATGGGATCTGGTATGATCGGCCGCAGCAACCAGGGATCCGTCGCGATCACCCTGGTTTCCGATGGTCTACAGGAGGTACCTCTTCCCAGCAACAACCGCAGACTTCCATGGGGCAGCACAGAGATCATCAGCAGCAGCATTATGGTCCTCGTCAGTATCAGAATCCTCAGTGGAGGCAGAGCACTTACCAGCCTCAGCAGCAGCATCAATACCCTCCACAGCAGCAGCCAGCTCCGCAGCAGCCTCAGTATCACCGAGGCGACTCATCCGGGTCTCATGGACCTTTCCATGACAACCCAGCATTAGAATATCTCGCTAACCTTATCACTGATCAGCATGCTTCTTTCAGGCGAGAGATGGATGAGTTCAAAACCCATGTCACCGACCTCGTCAAAGGAAAGTCCGTCTTGCCTGCCCAGATAGAACCCAACCCCAACAACCTGAAGCGAAAGTCTGAGCAGGTAGATTTGACCGAGCCCACCCTCCAATCACAGGTATTCTCCGATGACTATCTTTACTGTGATGACGCTGACTTCATCTCTCTTAGGAGCGGTAGGATGCCAGTAGGCGGAGACTCTACTAGGCTCGAAGATGATACTCCAGATTATACAAGCGAGCCTGTAGACGACATTGATGGCGGTGCTGAAGCCGCAACCTTTGACGCTGAAGATGGTGGTGCTGAAGCCACCAAGTCTGGAGAGCAGCCAGAGCCGAACGCCGATATAGCTGCATTACCATTTTTCATTTCTGATGATGATAGAAAATCACAAAAAAATGTAAAAAAGAGGAGAACTCAAAAAAGGAATAAAAAGATTGTTGATCCAGATCTTGATCTTTCTGTTTGCTCAGAGAAAGCAAGTCCCCGTTCTCCAAAAATCTTTGTTTTTACTTCTTCTGATCCTCCGATTGTACAGACTAACCCGGAGGATGTACAGATACCTTTTCCGAAAGCACTCTGCTTAGGAAAGGGCGCTAAAAAAGAAAACCTAAAAAAGATTCAAATGAATGATCTGACGAAAGAGATGCTCGAAAGGTTCACAATCCAACTCACTCTTTCGGAAGCCTTGGCTCACATTCCTCTTCTGCAGAAAGGCTTAAAAGAACGAACCACCGTCCGCAGAAAGAAGAAGTGCAATCATTGTTCTGAAATCCATGTGTTGACCAAGGAAACTTGTCACGCCATCCAGAATCGTCTCCCAGCCAAAAGATCAGACACGGGAGCGCCGTATGTTAGATGCGAGATCCTCGATCAGACTTTCGATCGGACTCTATTAGATAGCGGATCCTCGATTAATCTCCTTCCATCTTCCTTAATCGACAAGTTCGAGTTCGGGCCTCTTCGACCAAGCCGAACGGTCTTGCAGTTTGCTGATAGATCAATCAAGAGGCCTAAGGGTTTAATCGAGGACGTTATCGTCACCATTCAGGGTTTGCAATTCCCCGTGGACTTTGTCGTATTAGACATGGCGGTCCCTGAATGTGTGGCTGATACCCCAATCATATTAGGACGACCTTTTCTGGCAACAGCAAAGGCCGTTTCCGACTATGGTACTGGGAAGGTGTACTTTCGCGTCCAGGGCGAAAGTATACATATAGAGACGATCCAAGATCAGAAATCTAGAGCACCTGAATCAGAGAGAGCATCTGATGACGAGCCCGATAGTCATCAAGACTGTGACTTCGTGCAGACAGACGATGAAGCCGTTTGGGCCGAACCGAGCATCCATTCTTTCATTACGCCTTCAAATGAGTCTGAGTTGCAGATACTAGATGAAGACGAATTCGATAGCACAGTCTCAGAGCAGACACAATCACAGGCTGAGGCCGACGATTCTGATGATGATCATTCAGATTTTCAATCTTGTTATTCTGATTCTGATCCCTCCGATATAGACGTGGATTTTGATTGGCAAAGTTTTGATGAATATGTTCCGCGTTTAATCTCAAATGAGCCTACAACCAACTTGGAGACTGAGCCTGCGCAACAAAGTCAGCAATCAGAAAAGCCATCTCCAGATCTTTCTGAGTCAGAGCAGGTAGAGCTTACGCACACTGATCTAGTAGCCTACACCCAGGCTTTAATCAAACCCGCCCTCCCTGCCCCTTCTCCCCCTGAGCTTAAACCTCTACCTCAAAGCATGAAGTACCGATTCCTTGCGGGTGAATCGAAAATGTTTCCGGTCATCATCTCTTCTAATCTGACCGAAGATCAAGAATCCCGTCTGATGGCGATTCTTGAAAAGAACCGCAAGGCGATCGGATGGTCAGTAGCCGATCTCCATGGGATTAGTCCGGCTCTCTGCTCCCACCACATCTTTCTCGAAGATGACGCCAAGCCATCTCGTGAGTTTCAGCGCAGGCTGAACCCGAATCTTCGAGAAGTGGTTATGAAGGAAATATCCAAGTGGTGGAGCGCCGACTTTATCTATCCCATCTCCGACTCGAAATGGGTTAGTCCTTTGCATGTGGTACCCAAGAAGACGGGTATCACCACAGTGATCAACGAGGACGGAGAGGAGATTGCGACCCGAGTACCGACTTCTTGGCGCGTCTGCGTGGACTACAGACGCTTGAATCAGGCGACCAAGAAGGATCACTTCCCGCTACCGTTCATCGATCAGATCATCGAACGGTTAGCCGGGAAGAGCCATTATTGCTTTCTCGACGGGTACTCGGGGTATAACCAAGTGGCTATTGCTCCAGAAGACCAAGAAAAGACGACATTCACCTGTCCGTTCGGAACGTATGCTTTCAAACGGATGCCCTTTGGATTATGTAATGCTCCGGCTACATTCCAGAGGTGCATGCTTTCGATATTCGCAGACAAGGTGGGAGATATCTTGGAGGTCTTCATGGACGATTTCTCGGTCTACGGCGATGATTTTGATTCTTGCCTTTCTAGCCTAGACCGCGTGCTTCAGAGGTGCACAGAAGTTAACCTCGTGCTTTCTTGGGAGAAGAGTCATTTCATGATGACTCAGGGGACGGTTCTTGGTCACATCATCTCCAACCGGGGCATGGAGGTGGATCCGGCCAAGGTGGATATCATAAAGAAACTCAATCCACCGTCCAATCTGAAACAGCTACGGTCATTTCTTGGGCATGTCGGTTTCTACCGACGTTTCATTCGAGACTTCAGCAAAATTGCCCGACCGTTATCTGATCTTCTAGCGAAAGACACTGAGTTTATAGTTGATGATAAGTGTCTTTCGGCTTTCGACACTCTCAAGAACATGGTTGTAGAGGCTCCTGTCCTTCAGCCACCCGATTGGTCTCTCCCATTCGAGATCATGACGGATGCCTCAGATTTTGCCGTTGGGGCTGTGTTGGGACAGAGGAGGGATGGCCTTCCATACGCCATACACTACGCTAGCAAGACTTTGGATTCCGCGCAGCGGAATTACACGGTTACAGAGAAAGAAATGCTAGCTGTAGTATTTGCCTTAGATAAATTCAGGTCCCATATCTTAGGATCCAAAGTCACAATCTTCACTGATCACACCGCCATCAAGTACTTAATGGATAAGAAGGATTCGAAGCCGCGTCTGACCAGATGGATCCTTCTACTCCAGGAGTTCGACATTGTTATCAAGGATAAGCCTGGAGTCAAGAATGTGGTGGCGGATCACCTCTCCCGACTAGAACTACCTGAGACTTCTGACTTTGATACACCAATCACCGAGACCTTCCCCGACGAGGCGATTCTTGCTGTCGCCTCGCTGCCATGGTATGCCGACATTGTGAACTTTCTTGTTGCTAAGAAAGTTCCGCAAGGTTGGTCCAGACAGAGACTTGAGACTTTCCTCGCGAAAGCCAAGTCTTACCATTGGGAGGATCCGGTCCTTTATCATGAAGGAGCGGATTCCGTCTGGCGTAGGTGTATTCCTCAGGAGGAATACCAGAGTGTCCTCATGTATTGTCATCGATTAGAAGCTGGAGGACACCATTCAGGGAAGAGGACAGCACAAAAGGTGCTCCAATCCGGCCTTTGGTGGCCTACACTCGTTGCGGATGCTCATGCATTCGTGAAGAGATGTACTGACTGCCAGAAGATGGGCACTTGTGGACATAAAGACATGATGCCGATGCAGCCGATCCACTTCTGTGAAGTGTTCGATGCATGGGGTATCGACTTTATGGGCCCATTTCCGAAAAGTCAGGGGTTCGAGTATATCCTTTTAGCTGTGGATTATGTGAGTCGTTGGGTGGAGGCAATTCCTGCCCGAGCCGCGGATGCGAACACGGTTTGCAAGTTCCTGAGAAAGCATATCATTATGCGGTTCGGAGTCCCTCGAGTTCTGATCTCAGACGGGGGTAGCCACTTCATCAACGACAAGGTAAGAGCACTTGCTAACGAGTTCGGTATAGACCATCGGGTTGCTACTCCGTATCATCCTCAGACGAATGGTCTAGCCGAGGTTTCGAATAGGGAGATCAAGACGATCTTACAAAAGGTTGTTCGCCCAGACCGAAAGGATTGGTCGCAACTTTTGGACTCGGTTCTTTGGGCATATCGAACATCCTTCAAGACTCCATTAGGCACATCTCCCTTTCGGCTCGTTTATGGCAAGCCATGCCACTTACCTGTTGAGATCAAACACAAATCCTGGTGGGCAGTGAAAGAAGTGATCTTTGGACTAGATGATTCGGGAGATCAGAGGCAGACTGAATTGGCAGCCCTGGAAGAGCTGAGAGATCAAGCCTTCACGAGTAGCCTGCATTACAAAGAACGGATGAAAGAGTGGCATGATGCTCACATCAGCCACAAGCAGTTTGAGCCTGATCAGAAAGTCTGGCTATTCGATGCGAGACTGAAACTATTTCCAGGGAAACTTCAGAGTAAATGGAAAGGCCCGTACATTGTCAGAAAGGTGTACGACAACGGAAGCATCGATATATCTGAATTGTCATCTGAGTCCACCTTTCGAGTCAACGGTCAGAGATTGAAACCATTTCTCGATCATGATCTGCAGACCGTTGAAGTCGCCCCAATCCATTTTGTATGAGATGATCTTTTCACTCTTACACTTTGCATCTCATACCTGATTAACCAGATCTTGTAAATACTTTCGATTTCATTCTTTCTTCTTTTGTTTGTCTTACACCCTTAGGTTCATCTAGATTTTGCTATACTTAGGATGTGCTTTATCCTAAGTATAGGGGGGTGTAGACGCCGTGTTATTCGTCGTCCTGTTTGATCACCCCCGTTGTTGCTTATACTTAGGGTGTGCTTTACCCTAAGTATAGGGGGGTGATCTCGCTCATTTCCCTTTTTGATCGTCGTCGGTTTTTGTATCGTCTACTCCCTCGCTTGTCCCTCACCTTTTGATATTCGTCTCTATACTTAGGGATATTTTACCCTAAGTATAGGGGGGACAAGCCGAGCCGTTGAGTATGTATATTCTCTTGACCTCGATCATCTTCGGTTTTGAGTCTTCTATCCTTGGAATCACTTGATCCTAAGTATAGAGGAGATGACCGGCTTCTATTCATTCATTCGTTATTCTTTGTGTCATTGTAGTATAGATTCTTTTCACCGATCTATACTTAGCCCGAGTTATGTCTTCCTTTGCCGCTTCTTTGGTCACTATGAGGACATAGTTCACGCTAAGTATAGGGGGGTGCGTATATATATACTATATATACTTTAGAAGCTATAACTCGTACTTTCTCGTATTTTTAATAATAAGGCTTCTTAAAAGTATGGGTCTATATTTTGGGTTTTTAAAAGCCACAAGAAAACCGTAAAAATGTTTTATAAAAAATGGCTTAAAATTGTAGATAAAAAAAAAAGTTGTAAAATTCTTGGATAAAATCCTTAAAAATTTCAAAAAATAAAATCCTCATAAAAATTCTTGTACAAAAGCCGTATAACTTGTATATAAAACTTGTATAAAATCCCTTGTAAAATACACAAAAATCTGTGTAAAATTTGTGTAAATTGAATTAATCCACTAACTTTTACAAAAAGACCCCTAAAAATTGAAAAGTTTAAAATCCAATAAAAATTTGTAAAATTCTTTAAAATCCATTTAATGCATTCAAGCCGAAAAATCTACCTCATAAAAAAAAAATTGTTGCATTCATTAGCATTTTTCAGAACAAGTTCGATTCTTGAACCGCATGGATCTAAGTCCGAGAGATGGAGCTTGGTTTAGGCCTTAATCCACTTAATTCAAGAGGGACTTTATTAGGATCGGGAATTGAGACTCTTCAGGTCTTATAGACTTAATTCTTTGGGTTCCATGAGACCGTGTTCGGAATTCAACTTGAAAATGCCTAAGTAGGACACCTGGTGTCATCCGTTGAACTCTTCTCCATTTGAACCAATTTTGAGCTCATGCACTCTGCACTTAGCTCGACCTGCCTGGGGTTGCGAAGGGCAATCCATTTCGGTGGTGCGTTTCCATCCTTATCTGGTGGTGGTGATATCTAAAGACGGGAGAGATTGGGGTTGAAATAAAGCTTCGGATGAGGGAAGGATCTGCTGGCACAATTTTTTCTAAGACCCCAAAAAATGGGCGGAATGAAAAGATGCTATATCCGTCGGGGCACAAAAGACCGATGCAGTGCAACAATCATTACTACCAAAGAAGCTAAATACACCAAATTCCAAAATGACCACAATGGTCCAAGCTTCAGAAAAGCCTGCATGTCTTCGTGGAGACTTGGCTAAACTGGCCAGGCTTCACCGGAGATGTGATTACACTGATCACACTCCAGTTCTCTTCTCCTTCTTCTACTTCCTTTCTTATTCGATTGTGGACACAGCACGACCTGACCTCAGAAGGAAATACCTCCCTCCTCGAGGACTGAGCTGCTGGATAAGGGCCCAATGGAAGTGTGTAGCTGTATGGGCGGTTTCTTCGCTTTTCTAAGCGGGAAGAGCTAAAACTTTTCACACACAGTACTAATTGCTTTCAAAGCCGAAAAGTTTGCGTGATGAATAGGTGGATCTGAGCTGGCTATTGAGGTGAACCTGGATAAGGATTTGTGGAACTTGAGGGCTGTCGAGGCTTAAATCCTAAGTCTAATAGAGTCCCGACACACTATTAATCCAAAGGTTTAAATCCAGGCTCCAGATTTTGGACGAAGAGAAATTCGGTTTAAAGAAACGATCATGTTCTAAGTTCTTTTTATTTTCCTTTTTCTTTTTCTTTTTGCTTGCACTTATTTATAGAATAAGTGTTTGCTAAGGGACTAGCAAAGGTAAAGTATAGGGGAATGATGAATCCATGATTCATCTCCTTTATTCTTTCATTTTGGCTAAAATCCTTGGTAAAATACATGTAAATATCCACTAATTCCATTTAATTAACATTCTAACCACTAATATTAATATTATATAATTAACACTTAAAATTATCCAAAATAAAAGAATAAAGAGAAAAAGGAAAATAAAAATTAAAAGAAGGCTGGATATAAAATATACAGACTGATCCTAACCCCGAGACCAGGTCAATATTGACCAGGTCGACAAGAGAAATAAGTAGGGGGAGATAAGGATCTTAACCTATAAAAAATATAAAGAAAACCTAGACCAAAAATATAAATTACCCATTCTCCATAATGTAAATATTTCACCTATTTTATTTACCATCAAAACCACTCCAAACTTAAAAAAAAAAAAACTTTCTTCATCAAAGTTGTAGATAATAATTTAAATGAAAATACAAAATTGAGTTTGGACAAAAATAAAACTCATTGTACAGTTTATACACAAAATAAAAAGCCAAAATCTCAACTTCACAGACCCATATCTTGCAAATAAAAACTCCAAATCACCCAAACTCACCTTTAATTGTATATAGCATTTCCTAAACTATTTTATAAAATTGGGTGCATAATTTTTGGGGTCCATATAAAGAAGTTAGGTTTTTGGCTCTTCTTGTACATAATACCTATTTTATCCAATATTCAATATTTTTATAAATTAATATTTTGTAAATAATGTTCATAATATATGTTTATAATGAACAAAAGAAATAGTATTAAAATCTTGTAAAATAAAAAAATTACAAAATAATTAATAATAAAAAAATATAAATATATAGGTCTATATCATACATAGATAACTTACCTATGCTACTTATATAAACCTAAATAAATAAATAAAAAATTTTTATTTATAATGTATTATTAACAACATAAATCCAAAATAAATAAATAAAAAAAAGAATAAAATAAAATAAAAATAAAAAAATGTATATACATAGGTAAAGTACCTATAAGTATACATATACATATCTATTTAAAAGTATAAAATAAACTTATAAAAAGTATATAAAAATGTATTTATATTCACAAAATTGAATTTATAAATTTATAAAAAAATTAATAAATAAATAATAACTAAATAATAAATAAGAATTATTATTACTTATTAATTAATAACTTAACTAATTTATATATATATATTTTATATAATTTATATTTATTATAATTTTTTTGGGCGGGTTTGACCAGTCAGACGATGAACAGTGCCCGCCCAGCACTGTTCATCGTCCTCTTCCCTTAAAGCCTCGCGAGCTCCGAGCCTTCCGCCTCCTTCCTCCTCGCGCCATGGCGTCCCGTCTCTCGTCTCCAACCGCTCCAACTGCTCCAACCACCTGGCTGTTCGGTCAACGAACCCCATCCGGCCTCATTCCCGTCCAGGTGCATCCTCCCCTTCATCTATAAATAGGGCCGATCTCCTCCATCTCGATCCATCCGCCATTTTCCACTTTTCTTCCACCGAGCTTCGCGAGAGAGAGAGAGCTAGAGCTCCGAGGGTGACAGCCTCCAGCTCCAGCTCTGTCGAGCGAGAGGGAGGAGAGTTGGCGAGATCGCCGCGCCGTGGCGAAGCCCTGCTCCGCCGTCGCGTGCGCCCAGCCTCCGACTGCGCCAGTCGTCGAGGCGATCACTACGGAGCTCCGCTGAGCTCCATTTCCCAGGCGTACCTTCCGCAACCTCATCTCCTCCGACACCGCATCTCCAGGTTAGTTCCATTCCGATCTCCTTATCTCTCCCCTCCGATTCTCTTCTCAACCCTTCCCTTCTCTTCTCAATCCCTCCATTCTGGGTTTTTCGTTGAAAATCGTTTCCAATCGACACTATTTGATCCGATTCTACACATTCATCCTCGATCGCCGTCCACCTCTCCATTCCCGTCCATCTCTGTCCATCTCCGGCCGTGTCCGACGGCCGGAGTTTCGAGGCTTGTCCTTCACTTCCACTCAGCCTCGTTCATCCATTCTCCTCGCTTCTACGATACACAGGATCGAGGTTTAGAAACCTCGATCCAGTCGTGCTTTGATTTGCAGGTTGCAGAGCTTCATCTCCTTCATCTCCGACAAAGCCTCAAGCAGCATCAGATCATTCACGTCGACTCCATGTTTGCATGCATCATCTGAATGACAATCGGAGTTGCTTCAGTTTCCTGTAGCGAATAGATCGCTAGATCATCACAGGTACAGAAACTCCAGGAGTCCACCGGAGTTATTTATGTAATTACCTCCAAAGGGCGCGTGATTGGACGGCGTAGAGGGGTTAACTTGGACACGTGGCCGGCCCCGATGGCCTGATATCACTTTGCCTTCAATGCCTGGGATTAGATCTCATATGAGATTCGATAGTTGCTGCCTCTTCAGATCCAACGTCAACTGAAACTCTTAGATACACGCACCTGATAAGATGGCTACAGAGGATGCTTGATGAACTCGAAAAAACATCGTTGAGTTGCTGCTTCGATCGATGAAATCTCGATCCTCCAACCTTCTTCCACACTTCTCTTATGCGCAACACGTTATTGGAGGAAATCCATACCAGCTGGTACTCTTAGAAAGGTCCGGGTCCTAATGGTGGGAGCTTGGAGCTCGAGGAAGGAGAAGGGCTCCTGGGGATGGAGTTATATGCACGTTTGACCCTCAGATGGGTCGTTTAGCACATATAAGTGACATAAAACACACAAAAAGGCGAGGGCATGGGTGCTGGCGTTTATTGGTGACGGATCATGGGTGAAATGCAGATGCATTAAATCTAGTGGAGGGAGGTGGAATTGGACTTCGATCTCTCGATCTAAGATCGGTATGGATGGTTGGTGGGGGAAGATAGATGCTGAAATAGAGTGGCAAGGTAGTGTGGTGACTGGATGGGTCGGAACAAGGGGTATAACGACGGAGACGAAGGCCGGAGCTCTAAAGCTCTGATGACCTAAAATCAACCTAATCTAAGCTAACGAGACAATCAAAGCATGAAATAAGTTGCAGAATCAAAAGACAATAATTTAAATTACCCACAAATGAAGGAAAGAGCCTCGACTTGGTCAGTGTCTAACGAGACAGAACTGCTTGGAGCGGAACTACTTGATGGTTGGGAAGTCCTTTTACGTCGTTCCTCCTCGATGCGAAGCATGTCGAGCAGCTCCTGTCACAAGCAACATCACCAGAGAGGTGCTCCTAGGGGATAAGACTGAGTAGAAAAGGAACCAACCTCAAAAAGGTGGAGGATCTGCAGTTTATAGAGTAATGGACAATGGGTTTTCGATGAGCAATGGCATGTGATTAGGAGTGAGATGATGAGGGAGATATGGTCAGCGAAGAACATGGACGTGTTGGGGTCAGCGGGGTGAATGGCTCGAGCCAAAGGATGGTGAGGGCTGGCATAAAAAAGGGGAGAAGAGAGGGTCATCAAATGATTCTGACAGAAGGCAAAGGGGTTAGAGGAGTTGACCTGGGGTCAAAGATGGGCAGCCTCCCATTGGTCCAGCTGGGCCCTAGAAGACAAAACAGACCGGAAAATAATAAACAACTAAAAATAAAAAAATGAATTAATTGAATAAAAGGTAAAATATAAAAAATATTTTTATTTTAGTATTTTATTATGGTTTTTATATATTTTTCAAGTTATTTTATTATATGTTTCTTTTTATATGCATAAATATAGATATATTTATCTATTTATAGGACATTTTATTTTTATTTTGCATTTTAAATTTTGTTGTTTTATACACTTAATTTATATTTTTTAATTTATTTAAATACGTATTTATATAATTTTTATTGTATGTTTTGAGTTTGTGCGTACACTTAATTAAATAGGTATGTAATCATTATAGGTAAATGTAGATATATTTTACCTATGTATTGGGATGTGCTATTTAACTTGATTTTATTTTGATAATTTTATTTTAGGGATTTTTACCCGATCAAATAAGAGAGAAAAAAAATTTTATATGCAAAATAGAGGAGTAAGTGACCTATAAAATGAAACACTAAATCAAATACACAAAAATCCAAAAAATAAAAGAAATGAGCCGCATCCCCGGCAACGGCGCCATTTTGATGAGCGCTCCCGCACCCTTAGTTAATTCGGTCAAATTAATGGTCCAAATTACTTTTAAGTGTTCGTTGCAGTCGGATGCGGGAGGTTGATCAAAAACCACTTAAGACAGATTTTGGTCAATTTTAAGCAGTGATATTTTTTTTACTTGGTGGAGTCCAAGGTCGATCTCAGGGAGGCAACTGTCTCCTTAGGTGGATTACAGCAATTTTCAAGTGTTGATATTCGAGGGTCAAAATTTTTTTGGTCTTTTTATTCCTTATGCAGACATATGCAGACAAATCTCAGCCAATTTAACTTTAAATTTAATTGATGTATCAAACGAAGTCCAAAAATAATGAAAATTGGCCAGATGGTTATTTATGATGAAAATGACCTACACTAATTTTTTTTGGAATTTTTCGACCCAAAATAAATCTTCTGTGAATTAAACAAACAGACAGAGTGATTTTCAGTGTTTAATTTTTAATAAATATCAAATCACAATTTTTCCAAGAACTAAAATTATCCTAGGAAGGTCTAATGATTAGGGACCTAGGAAAATTAACAGAACTAAAATTCACTGTGAAATGAATTAATTAAAATTAATTAAAGAAAATCACTAAACTATTTATTGAGGCCTCGTTATGCGTGCAAATGACATGAAATTTTTATGGAGTGTTGAAAATGGTGTCCTTAAGCTACTGTGAATTTTTGGTGATTTTTGAAGGCACTGATATTTAATTAAAAATCAAAAGGCATCACTGGGCAAAATATGACACAAATGAACCAATTAATTCATTGATAATTCAATTAAGCCAACAAAAATCAGACACGGGTACAAACTGATAGAGGACAAAATTCTCAACAACTTGCAATTTTTAGAATTTCAAAATGATGAAAAATGCATGCTATGGACACGTGCAAACATAAGGGTGTAAATGCAATACTGGAAAATAAAATTTCAATAAGTAAACGTGCTGACAGGGACTAAAATGCAATTACCAATAGTATGCAGGGCTTCTATGCAATTTATCCACGAAACACGTGCTCCTCACGTGATGTCTGCTTCACAGGGGCCTCTTCGCAATTTCTGAAAGCTCCAGGGGAGTTGGTGCAAATATCCCAGGTCGCACGTGCGCTTCACGTGGCCGACCTAGGTCCGGAGGGCTTCGGAGGCTCGGGTCGAGGCTCGGGTCTTCTGGAGGTTCGGTCTAGCCTCGGTGCAGCTTCGGGTTACCCGAGCCTAGGCTTGGGAGGCCGAGGCTCGGATGCGTCTACGTGGCAGCCTGAAGGCCCTTGGATCAAGATGAATCCAAGGGATGTCGATGAAGGCGCGTGGCGACTTGCGAGGCGTCCGATCAGGAGTGCGATGAACGGTCGAGGACGAGGGCGGAGAAGGGACGCGTGGCGAGGCGAGGACCGTTCGATCAGATGATCGAACGGTGGCTGCTTCTTCTTCTCTAACGGTCCTCCGCCGCCTGCGGAGGAGAGGCCTGTGCTCCGGTGAAGGCAGCCGAGCTCCGCCTCGGTGTCCAAGCTCCGGTGATGAGCTTCGTCAGCTCCCACCTTGTTCGGAAGAAGCGGAAGTGAAGGGCGAAGCCTCTGGTGGTCTCTGGATCCCTGGAGGATGGCTGGAGCTCGGTGTCGATGAAGCTCGAGGAGAGCTCCGGCGAGGCTCCGGCCAATGATGAAAGTAGCACCTGCAAGTGTTAAATATAGAGCCGGAGCTCGTGCGTGCGTATGTGGAGACGTGATGATGGTTGGCGAGGCCTAAGGCGACGTGAGGTGGTCAGGCGACGTTGCTCCGGCCAAATGGCGGAGCTGGAGATCGATGAACGGTGGAGTGGAGCGTCTGAGGGTGCGGAGGGGTCAGCGAGGATCGGAGCTTCGACGCGAAGCTCGCCGAGGTGATTGGAAGGTGCGAAGATGGTCGTGGACGGTGAATAAAATCGGAGAAAGAGAACAAGAAAACAAAGACGAAGATCGGAGGAGATGAAGGAGGTTACCTGGGGATTGGAGCTCTGCTGAGAGTTCCAGGGTCGTCGCTCGAGGGATCGGTAAGGTCCCGAGCTCGTGCAGCTGCTCGGAGGAGTGGCTGCGACACGGCGGTGGGCCGAGGATCTCGCCGGAGAAGACGCTCTATCGTCGCTCGACAAATCAGCCGATTGCTGTCACCAATAGGAAGCTTGGAGCTCGAGGGATCTCTCTGGAGTGGCGGATCAGACAAAGGGGCCGGGCCACGTGGCTCGCCCAGATTGGGCCACGTGGCCCAATCAGGTTATTGCAAGGGTATTTTTGATTTTTGAGGGTTTATTTGGTCGAATTTGAGAAAACTCAAAACATGAAAGTTGTAGATCTTGACGAGATCTACAAGTTTCATGTTGACCAAAACTCGAAAAGAGATCAAACAAGAGCCCGAAATATTTTTGAGGGTATTTTTGAGTCTAAAAATACCACGATTTTTGTTTTGCCATTTTTTTGTGGTTTTTAATTTATTAAGGACTCTGTTAATTATAGGACATTAACAGGGATTTATTGACAAACTTTTAAGCAAGGGGGTTAATTATAACAATTAAAGATGATGAAACTGAGGTTCATCAACATTCTCATTCCCATTTTATATTTTATTTATAGCATAAAATTAGGAATATTTTGGTGTTTTTATTTTATTTTTATTATTTATTTACAAGGGTAAAATAAATAGCTATATACAAGTATGTACATGGTATATATACAATGTTTCTTTTGTTTTTATTTTTGTTCTTTTTATTTTAATTTTTGTTTTTATAGTTTTCATTTTATTTATTTACACCATGAAATATAGAATATATACAATTTCTATGAAGTTTTGATTTATTTATTTATAGGGTGAAATAAATAGAGAAAGTGGTTTTATGTACAAGGTGACTATAGACAAGGTGAATATTTTTCTTTTCCTTTTTAATTTTCTTATTTTTATTTTGATTTTAATTTTACAAATATGTACAAATATATACAAACCCGTTTTTATTTTATTTTTAGAGGAAAAATACTTTTATTATATTTACAAGTATATTTACATATATGAGCTCCCTATCTCTCTCTACTTTGGCTTTTATGCGGTCAGGCCTATGCTGAGCCCTCCCTTGGGATTAGGTTGCTTAATATTTATTCTAAATATTTCCCTATTTTTCTTGTATTCCTTTATTCTTTTATTTTTGCACAAAAATATGCTAATTATTCAATTTTATACAATGCATGATTTTTGGTAATTATTTGTATTTACAAATATCTACATGCATTTGCAAATGTTTTTGTAGATAAAATATAAGAATAAAGAGTGATGAATGAGTATTCATCACTCCATATACTTAACTTTGCTAGTCCCTTAGCAAACACTTGTTTGAAAAAGAAGTGAAAAAGAAAAAGAAAAAGAAAAGGAGGAGAATGTACATGGATCAAGGTTGATTATTAAATTTGCCTTCATTAAATTGAGATATGGAGCTCGATCAGATCTTTGGATTATTAATGTGTCGGAACCTTATTTGGACTTGAGTTTAAAACTCAACAGCCTCTAAGTTCCACTATTCTATAACTAGGACTCCTCAACAATCCAGATTAGAACAAGTCAGCATACACAAACCCTGAAGACTATGAATCTTTCCTTGTATTGTGATGTGAAATATAAGCTCTCCACCTCAGAAGTGACAACTTGACAACCCTCCCCAACAAGGTAACTCTATGACCTCAATCTGGCCACTCTTTCCTCGAGGAGCGGGGTATTCCCTTCTAAGTTCAAGTTCAACCGGCTCAAGAAGAGACACCGTGTGTCCCCCTACTTGGTGTAATGAGTACTTCGTCGAATAGGGGCCAGTGGGTCTCTCATGTTGGAACGTTGGGAAGGGAGGTGGGATCCGCGACTCAAATTCGCAAATGAAAATGGGAATTAGCTCAATTCGTGGAGTTAGAAGTCAGAGTTCCAAAACTCTCTTCTGATCTTGATAAAGCTAGTCAGAATCAATTGGCAAGAGGTCAACGATTACGTGAGTTGCTTAAACAATCCCGAGCAAATCCTCTATAGGTCGACCATCACTAGAGGCCTTTGACAGTCTCTCACTGGTCTTAGGTGGGCAGTTAGCAATGCTGATCGAATCGGGCTATCACGTATCAATATGAGATGAGAAAATCAGACAAAATCTATACCTTGGTTCACGTGGGAATGGACGTATTGGTTCACGTCAAAATGGACGTAGAATACCAAAAGGAGTTATTCATGTTCAAGCGTGTTTCAATAAGACCATTGCCACTGTTACAGATGTACGAGGCCGGGTGGTTTCTTGGTCCTCCACCGGTACACGACTCCTGCACACCCCCGAAACCCCATGTTTTTGACTTGTGTTCTCGACTAGCTCGTCGAGTGGTTCTTTCGGCTAGTGTTCTCGTCGCAAGACACTCACATACGTAATTGGAGAGGTTAACCAGGTTCAGAGAATGCGATAGCCATGTATCCTTGGGAGCTCAACCAGTGTAGCTAAGTCTCCCTGCTGCAAGCTATATAAGGTGGGACATGAATCTCAAGCTTTGCTTATTTGCACTATATACATACTCCGGTGGGATTATCATTTTCTCTTAGACCCACCACTTTTTTGGAGTTAGTTTCTTTTTGCATTTTTTTTCAAGTGCATCTATACAACATATACATGTGCAGCATATATACAAGGAGTTTTTCCTCTTGAGCCAGTAGACTATCCCTCTTTTGAAGCATTGTTGCAACCCACAACTCCCGTCGTTAGACCTCATGGCAACCAGACCAAGTTGAGACGAACTTCCTTCACTAAAAGAAGAAGAGATGTTCCACCTAAAAGTACTACCCTCATATGCTACCCCAAGTCAAGGAAGACTGCCTCCTCACCACCTCATCCGTAGAGAGCTCGGTGTAAAGTGATGGTCCAAGTAAAGTCATTGTCTATGTGAGTCATGTGTGTGTTGTTAAGTGTTCTACTTAGGCTCATTGAGATGACATGTGATCATAGCCTAGTGGACTCAAAGAATTAAGTCACCATGGACCTGAAAAGCCTTAACCCTAAGCCCTATAAGGTTCCTCTTAGAATTAAGTGGATTAAGATCTTAATCAAGCTCCATTTCCCAATTTGATTCCAGGCTAGTTTAAATGACAACTATAATCCAGGAAAAAACTATATACATATGTACAAAGATGCTATTTACACAATTTTACAAATATGCAAAATTTTTGAAAAATGTTTTGAAATCATGGATGTATGAATGCATGAATGCAAGTTTTGCAAAATATTTACACAAATTTACACAAGATTTTGCAAACTTTTGATTTTCAAAACATTTTGGAAAAATTTTGTACTATATACATAATTTTGATATGAAAATATTTACACAAACTTTACACAAAAAGTTTTTGAAAACATTTTTACAAAAATAATTTGTACAATAGCTATGTTTGTGCAAATAAAAGAATGATTATTTACAGGAAAAATTTTTAATTTTTATGGATTTTTGTATTTTTTAGTCATTTTTATTTATTAACACACTCACACAAAGTACGAGTTATGGCTAAAGTATATATGAAATATATACACACCCCCTATACTTAGCTCGAACGATGTCCTCAGAGTCAAGAGCGATGAAGAAGACATAACTCGTGCTTAGTATAGGGAAGTGAAAAGGAAGGCTATATACAAAGAAGAATGAATGAATAGAAAATCAAGAGGGTCTCGGCTTTTCCCCCTATACTTAGGATCAAATAATCCTAAGTATAGCATGCTGTACACAAAAGGGATAACCGAGTGGAGAATGTACATGGTCTATCCCCCCTATACTTAGGGTGAAATATCCCTAAGTATAGGCAGCAAAACAGGGGTTAAAAGAATCAAAAGAAACACCCAAAGGTCCTACATCCCCCCTATACTTAGGGTAAAGTACACCCTAAGTATAGCATAATCAAAGATGACAAACGAGATGCAGGACTAAAGAATGGAATGATATGGACATCTAGATCTATACAGGTCGGGAGAACAATGATAATCAAGCGTGAGATGTAGTAGATGTGAGTCAAGAGACCATATCTCACACAAAATGAATAGGGGCAACATCAACGACCCGCGGCTCATGATCTAGAAATGGCTTGAGCCACTGGCCGTTCACTCGAAAGGTACTCTCAGAAGAAAACTCGGATATGTCAATGCTACCGTTGTCGTATACCTCTCTCACTAGATATGGGCCCTTCCATTTGCTTTGTATCTTCCCTGGAAATAGACGAAGCCTAGCATCAAACAGCCAAACTCTCTGTCCAGGCTCAAAATGCTTGTGGCTGATGTGAGAATCATGCCACTCCTTCACTCTCTCCTTGTACTGTAGGCTGTTTGAGAAGGCGGTATCTCTAAGCTCCTCCAAGGCTGCTAACTCTACCCTCCTTTGGTCTCCTACACTATCTGGATCCATAAGAATATCTGTGACTGCCCAAAGTGACATGCGTCTCAGCTCAACAGGTAAATGGCACGGCTTTCCATATACGAGGCGAAAGGGAGATGTGCCAAAGGTGTCTTGAAAGACGTCCGATATGCCCACAAGACCGAGTCCAAAAGCTGTGACCAATCCTTTCGGCCAGGGCGGACGACTTTCTGCAAAATAGTCTTGATCTCCCTGTTCGACACTTCGGCTAGACCATTCGTTTGTGGATGGTATGGAGTGGCAACTCGATGGTCTATGCCGAATTCGCTAGCAAGGGCCTTCACCTGGTCATTGATGAAATGAGACCCCCCATCTGAAATCAATACTCGAGGTACCCCGAACCGTGTGATGACGTGCTTCCTCAAAAATCTGCAAACTGTCCTGGCATCAGCGGTTCGGGCGGGGATAGCCTCAACCCAACGACTCACATAGTCAATGGCAAACATAATGTACTCAAATCCCTGACTCTTAGGGAATGGACCCATGAAATCGATGCCCCATGCATCAAAAACCTCACAGAAGTGAATGGGCTGCATCAGCATCATATCACGCTGTCCACAAGTGCCCATCCTCTGACACTCAGTACACCTCTTCACGAACTCATCAGAGTCCTTGAAGAGGGTAGGCCACCACAAGCCGGATTGGAGCACTTTCTTGTCGTTCTCCTCCCAGAGTGATGTCTTCCTGCCTCAAGCTTGTGGCAATAAGTGAGGACGCTATGGTGCTCCTCCTGAGGAACGCACCTACGCCAGACGCTATCCCCTCCTTCGTGGTAAAGGATGGGATCCTCCCAGTGGTAGGACTTGTCCTTCGCAAGGAAGGTCTCAAGCCTCTGCCTGGGCCAATCTTGCGAAACTTTCCTAGCAACAAGAAAGTTCACAATATCGACATACCACGGGAGGGAGGCGATAGCAAGGATCGCCTCATCTGGAAAGGTCTCACAAATAGGGTTAATCTGCTCAAAATCCTCAAGATGCTTTAATCGGGAGAGATGATCCGCCACCACATTCTTGACTCCAGGCTTATCCTTGATCTCAATGTCGAACTCCTGGAGTAGAAGGATTCATCTAGTCAGTCTGGCCTTGGCATCCTTCTTTGCCATGAGGTACCTGATGGCGGTATGATCAGTAAACAGAGTCACTCTAGATCCAATAATGTATGATCTGAACTTATCTAGGGCGAAGACTACGGCTAGCATCTTCTTCTCTGTGACTGTGTAGTTCCGCTGCGCGGAATCCAATGTGCGACTAGCGTAGTGGATAGCAAATGGAACTCCATCCCTCCTCTGTCCCAGCACGGCCCCCACGGCAAAATCGGAGGCATCTGTCATGATCTCGAATGGGAGAGACCAATCAGGCAGCTGGAGAACAGGAGCCTCAACAACACTTTGCTTGAGAGTCTCAAACGACGAAAGACACTTGTCATCGACAAGGAACTCGGTGTCTTTCGTCAGCAGGTCAGTCAACAGCCGAGCAATCCTACTGAAATCATGAATGAATCGTCGGTAGAAACCGACGTGCCCCAGGAATGACCGTAACTGCCGCAAATTGGACGGTGATGCGAGTTTTCTAATGACATCTACCTTGGCCGGATCAACCTCCATGCCCCTGTTGGAGATGATATGGCCAAGCACCATCCCTTGAGTCACCATGAAGCATGGATCGCCATATCGCGATATATCGTCGATATATCAGCGATATATCGGTATCGACAGGTCACCGATATATCGCCGATATGGATATATCGGGTATCGACATGAGAAAAATGCCTAATGGATACCGGGTTTCGGCGATATGCGTCGATATATCGCCGATATATCAGCGATATATCGGTATCGACATTGTATCGATATGTTGTCGATATCGATATGTCCTTCCATGCCATGAAGTGACTCTTCTCCCAAGATAACACCAAGTGAACCTCTATACATCGCTGAAGTACTCGGTCTAGGCTGTCAAGACAGGAGTCGAATCCGTCGCCGTAAATCGAGAAATCATCCATGAAGACCTCCAAGCACTCCCCTACCATGTCCGAAAAGATCGACAGCATGCATCTCTAGAAGGTTGCAGGGGTATTGCATAGCCCAAATGGTATGTGTCGGAAGGCGTATGTGCCGAAGGGACAGGTAAAGGTGGTCTTGTCCTGGTCCTCGGGAGCGATGGCCACCTGGTTGTAGCCCGAGTACCCATCCAGAAAATAGTAGTGTCTCTTCCATGCCAGTCTCTTAATAATCTGATCTATAAAGGCCAGGGGGAAATGATCCTTCTTGGTGTCCTGGTTGAGTCTCCTGTAGTCAACGCAGACCCGCCAAGAAGTGGGTACTTGTGTAGCAATCTCCTCTCCAGACTCGTTGATCACTGTAGTGATGCCCGTCTTCTTGGGCACCACATGCAAAGGGCTGACCCACTTGGAGTCGGAGATGGGGTATATAAAATCGGCGCTCCACCATTTCGAAATCTCCTTCATGACAACCTCTCTCAGATTCGGGTTCAGCCGCCGCTGGAACTCACGCGACGGCTTCGCCTCATCCTCGAGATAGATATGGTAGGAGCACAAGGCCGGACTTATCCCCTGGAGATCTGCTACGCTCCATCCTATCGCCTTGCGGTTCTTTTCAAGAACCCCCATCAGACTGGATTCCTGTTCTCCAGTCAAATCGGCGGAGATAATGACTGTATACATCTCATGCTCATCTGCAAGGAACCTATACTTCAGCGACGCAGGAAGCGACTTCAGCTCTGGACAACTGGGTGCTGTTAGATCTGGCCTCTGAAAAGTCTGCGTGAATGCTGCCAAATCTACATGGGAGAACTGAAACTCTCTGTCATTCTCAGAAACTGGAGAAGGCTGCCCTGATCGACTGTCTCTGCTCTGCTCGACATCTACCTCCTCCCTATCTGCAGGCTCAGTGGAAGTCAGGTCTGGCATATAATCATCACAATCTGCCCAGTCAGACTCTGACTCCGAGGGATCTGTGTCATCCAAGGTGGCATCAATACCACCATCATCACAAAAATCAGTGTCGCGGTCGAGAATCGGCTCTGCTGCCTCTATGGTATCCTGAACCAGGAATGTGCTCTCCAAGCTCTCCTCTATTGTCGTCTCTGCCTCAGCGGAATCTGAAAGTGAGAGGATGGCCTGTGCTGCTGGGTCTGCCCAAACTGCCTCATCCTATTTAATTGTAGTTTCTATTAAAAATAATATCATTCTGATGACACGCCTGACAACTCGGGTTAAGTAAATAATAAACAAAGGTCATCGTGACCCAAATCACCAAGCGCGGTCAATCGAGAAAAATAAATGAAACCACTGGAAATAAAAGATAGATCAATGAAGAAATGTAAGCGGTCTTTTCGCTATTCTTTTTACCTGGTATAGCGACCATGGTCGAACACAAGGAGCACGATTAAAAAAAACTCTATAGTCAAATTTCGAAAGCTAAATTTTTAGTGGTTTTTGAATTTTTATTTTTTTTAATTTTTAAAAGAAGCACAATAAACAAAAACACAAACACACACTCTTTTTGGTATTTTTCAAAATAATAAAAAATGCACAGAAAATTAAAAAGAAAATGCTTTTGTATTTTAGATGTTTTAAAATTTTTTTGGTAATTTTTTTCGCAATTTTCCGATATTTTTGTGATTTTCTAAAAATGAGACAATGCAAAACAACGAGACTATTCACAGCCAGGAGTATTTTTCAATTGTAAAATTCTTTAAAAGTTCAAAACTCCAAGAGATTATTTTTAAATGAAACTAGAAAGCAATATCTACAAATGAGACCAAGATCACTATTTTTGGATTTTTCTAGAATTTTCTACAATTTTTATACGATTTTTCGTATTTTGTAATTTTTTTGGAGTTATAAAGAGTTAAAGAACAAAAATTGGACAGAAATTAAAAGACATCAAAATGCACCTATAGTAATTTTTTGTGGAATTTTTAGGCACTTTTTCGAATTTTTATGAATTTTCAAAGTTCGATAAGCAAAAGATACTGTTTTTTATTTTTTAAATATATTAAAAGTCAACGAAAAGCTATGAAAATTTTATACAATGAAAGCACCATAGCAAAAGCAAACATGAATTTTTTGAGAATTTTTCGAATAATCAAAACATTTATTCTGATAAAAACAGCAAGCAATAAGGAGTCTGCAGTGTAGGGGCTTAATTGCAGTGATTCAAAGTTTTGCGTGAAAAGATAACAAAGATAACATACAGGCAAAAGTTTGCAATTTACCCAAGTAGTGTGTACCATACACGTGAATTTCCAAGTGGGAGGATACTTTTGTAAATCTCAAAACTCTTCAGGAGCGACTTCACAATTTCTCCAAAGTTCCCTTTTTTATTATCTTAGGGTTCCCTGTGTTTTTGATCCTTCGTTGCTCTCAGAGAAAAGGGGTGCCGCCCCCCTACTCGTCTCTCTCAAATCATAGGACGGCGGAAGGCCGCGCCGCTGGAGCGGCGCTCGCGCGTTGAGGATGGGCGACCGCGCCACTGGGGAGTGCACGGGCGGCGCACAACGGACAGAAGGATGGAGGTGGGCTATGCTTCGGACGGCGGGCCACGTGCGGGCGTGGAGGAGGGCTAGGCGGAGATCGCAGGTGCCGCGAAGGCGGCGGCGCCCGCGCGCGCTCCTGGGCGATGGAAGGGAGGCGCGGGGTGGATGGCTTGCCTGGGCGGCGCTGGGGCACCGCGCGTTGGCGCGGGACTGGAGGAGCGCGACTGGAGGCCGACGGGAGGTCGGCGCGAGTTCTGGAGGGCTGAAGGAGCAGCGCCCGCTGAGGGGGCTGGAGCGGGCCGCGGCTTCGACGCGGATCCGGCGAGGCACGGGGCTGGGCGTCTGCGGCAAGGCGGCGGTCGACAGAGGAGCCACGCGGGGCGGGGTCGCGACCACGCGCAGTGGAGGGGCAGAGCCCAGGGGGTGGCGCGTTGGGCCTGGAGGTTGGCGTGGCTTCGTGGAGGTCGCCGTCGCCCGAGGCGGCGATGACGCGTGTGCTTGAGGAGGGGGCACGGGGGTGACGACCCGCCTGTGCTGCTGCTTTTTTTTTTTATTTTTTTATATTTTTTTTAAACTGCAGCAAATAAGTTACCAAAAAAATGTATATGTTTTTTTTATTTTTGTTGAACAGGAAATGTAAAGATAAAGAAAAATTGAGATTTTTATTAAAATTTTTTTAATAATTTTTTTAATCATGCAAAACAGATGGTTAGAGATAAAAACAACAACAAAAAAATTATTTATTTGTTTATTTATTTAACTGCAAAACAAATGTTAGAGAGAAAACAACCAAAAAGATAAGTTTTTTTATTCTTTTTATTTATGCACAAATGGAATATGTGAGATGATCGGATCTTGCTGTATTGAGAGATAGATCCACGGACTCCGACCACCGTGTGTGGTCGGAGGTGAAAGATTGTGCAGGATAGAAAGTGAAAATGGTGAGATCAGAAGATGAGATGATAAATCGGTGTCGAGGATGGATCAAAGTGTGGTGGAAATTTTAAGATCTTTAATCTAAAAAAAACTACTCACTATATCTATGCTAAAATCAAACATACGATTTACCTACGAAAAATGACAGGAAATAAAGTTGGGATCTCACTTTGGGATCAGACGCGCCGTGATGGCCTCGACGAAGCGTGAGTTGCTGTCACCGACTGGACGGAGGCTGGGCACCCTTCTGCAACAAGAAACTCTCGGAGATCGGGTTCCTCTCTCCAAAGATTGATCAAGATTGAATGAGGGAGGAGGAGTTCATTAAAAAGAGAGAAAAAAATGAAAAAGGAAGGTATGGACAAATGTGGAAGGTTTTTATTGGTGAATTAATAAAATAATTAAATTAATAAATTAATTAAATAATTATTTACAAAATTTGGAATAAATAAATTAAATAAATAAATGAATTAATTGAAAATCAATTAACCACCATAATGGTGGCCATATAAGGTGTGTAATCAAATCTAACATATATGGTAACTTATTAAGTCACATAAATCCACTAAATCAATTATTAAAATACAAATTTCGTAATTTAATTAAATTAATTAAATAATATTAGATAATTAATTTTTTTTCGTGATTTTTATTTAAGGAAGTTAGTTGTATACATATATTATATACATATAATATAATTTACATAAGTGCAAATAAGGAAATAATTTTTATACAAGAATTTTTTTATTTTTTTTAATTTTTATTTTTATTGAAAACAATATTTATAATATACACATTATGTAAGAATAAGTATTAATAATTATATACAACAAATATATGGGTAAACTGCACAATACACCCCAGAAATCCGACTTTTTAACCGTAACTCCAAAAAATACGAAACCACAACCATTTGAAAGATAATTTAATTTATAGTATGATGGAAGTGAGTTTGGTTCTATTTGAGCTCGTATGGGGCCGGAATTGATGTTTCAATTATCGCACTACGGCTTTTTCTGGGTGTAATTATTTACAATATATATTATTTTATTTTACAAATATTTTTATTTTTTACAACACAGTTTTATTTACAACTTTTATTTACAAAAATAATTAGTTTGATGTCAAATTATATACAAATAAAATAATACAAGTTTTATACAAATATACATGAAAAATATGTACAAGATATTTTTGAGATTTTCTGACAGACAACCTTATCTCCCCCTACTTTATTCCCGGTCGATCAGGTCAAGCCTTGACCTTCTCTCGAGGTTTGGGTCAGTCTGTATTTATTGCATAAATACCTCCTTTTCTTTTTCTTTCTGTCTTTATTCTTTTATTTATATACAAAAAGTGTTAAAAATGCATAATTAACAAATGCATGCGAAATGGTAATTTTATGAAATTAATGGGTATTTATAGGTATTTGACTAAGGAAAAGAGGCTAAAATAAAAGAATAAAGGCGATGAATCGTGGATTCATCATTCCCCTATATTTTACCTTTGCTAGTCCCTTAGCAAACACTTATTTGAAAAATAAGTGAAAATAAAAATAAAGAAAAGAAAAAGGAAAGAAGTTAGAACAACATTGACTTTCAAACTTATCTTCATAAAAATGAAGTCTGGAGCTCTGTCGGACCTTTGGATTATTAATGTGTCGAAACCTTAATGGGAAATGGAATTAAAACCTAACAGCCTCTAAGTTCCATAAGATTCTTATTCAGGTCTCCTCAACAGTCAGATCAGAACAAGTCTACAGACACAAATTCTTATGACTATGAATTCTTACTTGTACATGTAAGTGAAATATAGCTCTTCATCTCAAAAGTAGCAAAGATTCAGCCTCTCTCAACAAGGTAACTCAAATAACCCGGTCTGGCAACTCTTTCCTCGAGGAGCGGGGATATTCCCTTCTAAGTTCAAGTACAACCAGCTCAAGAAGAGGGGATGGAGAAGAGAATGGACGGTAACCAGTGTAGTTACCTATCCTTGGATGCATGACCAGTGTAGCCATGTCACCCGCTGCAAGCTCACGAATATATGACTCTGAAGCTCTTATTCTTTTTTTTACAGGCATTTTATTTTTCTATCAAGCCTGTTTACTTTTAGAGATTTTTCATTTTTTTTCTTTTTTTTTGACAATATATACAAGATGCAGCATGTACATAAGGAGTTTTTTCCTCTTGAGCCAGTAGACTATCCCTCTTTTGAAGCATTATTGCAATCCCACAGCATCTTGTCTTTAGACCTCAACATCACCAAACCAGGTTGAGACGCACTTCCCTCCCTAGAGGAGGACGAGAGGTTCCGCCTAGATGTACTACCCTCGTATGCTACCCCATCCATGAAGAGCTACGTGTAAAGTGCAGTGTCCAAGGTAAGCCACGGTCTCAAAGAATCATGTGTGTGTTGTTAAATGTTCTACTTAGACTCATCAAGATGACATGTGAACATAGTCTTATGGACTCAAAAATTAAGTCACTAGGACCTGAAAAGTCTTAACTCCAAACCTTATAAGGTTCCTCTGAAATTAAGTGCATTAAGGTCCAACTAAGCTCCATTCTTCAAATTTATTTCAGACTTAGTTTAAATGTCAAAATCATCCTGAAAAATGCTCAAGCAAATGCAAGAAAATATGTACATGCAAGGAAAAGAAAACAAAATCTTTTTGTGAGACAATTTTTGAAATATTGAAATTTTTATGGATTTTTGAAAAATGATGATGCACATGCGAAAAGTAGTTTTTTTTTTGCAAAAAGTTAGTAATATATACAAGTATATAAAAGAGTTTTTTTATAAGGGAAAAGATACATATATACACAAGAGTGAGTTGATTTTTTTTACACAAGAATGATAAGAAAGAATTTACAACTTGAGTACTTTATACAAGTATATACAGAGTGGGGTTTTTTTTTATTTTGATTCGGTTTTTTTTGTGATGCATTTACACACTGTTTTAGCCATATTAAAAAAATATGAAAGTACGAGTTATGGCTAAAGTATATATACAATATATACGACACCCCCTATACTTAGCTCGAACTATGTCCTCATAGTGATTAAAGGGCTGAAAAGAAAGACATAACTCGTGCTTTGTATAGAAAAGTGAAAAGAATAGTATACTACAACGACGAATGAAAGAATAGAAGTCGGTGATCCCCCTATACTTAGGATCAAGTAATCCTAAGTATAGCAGACTGTACAAAGGGAAGACCGATGAGTAGAATGTACATAGTCTACCTCCCTTATACTTAGGGAAAAATATCCCTAAGTATAGGCAGCAATCAGAGGTAAAAAGAATAAGATAAATAATCACAAATCTGACACCCCCCATACTTAGGGTAAAGTGCACCCTAAGTATGGAATGATCATGCAATAAAGATGGGGAGTGAGACAGAAAGAATGTATGATATGGACAGATGGTCTATACAGATGTGAGTATCAATGTTGAGGTACCTCTCAACAAGCGCTAGAGTTTACGCCCCTAGCTGGGCGTAAATGTTAGGACAACGCAGTATCGAGGTTCAGGACGGCATCTGTCAGGCGAATACCGTACTGTCGTCGCAGTCTCGGTGGGAGAATAACGACGAGGTCAAAGAATCTTCTACGTGACAGAGCGGGACTGTCTCCAAATCTGACTGTAAATCCAATTGGTCCTCAACCTATGTCCGGCTCTGGGAACTCACAACAGTAGGCAACACATCCATCAAATGAGAAGTAGTAGCATCCATATCCTCAAATTTATGTGTGCTATCAAGATCGGCATGATGTATCACACACTCAACTGTTGTCATCTCTCCCTCATGTGTTGTCCCGAATAAATCATCTGTGTATATGCAAGATCAGAAAGTGTTCTCAAGATGGTCTCAACTAAATCCAAGTCAAGACTATGGTGTGAACCACCACACGAGGTAATGACATATGAAATCTGCTTTGCGGTCCTCCCCCTCATGACGATATGGATAAGGTCGGTCATCGAAAATCCATGATCAGGAAATCGCCTCAATAGTTCTCATAACCTCAACCATGAATCTATCAATGGCTTCTGGGGGTTAACTGAAAAATCACGAATACATGACCGCATCATTTCTACTCTACACTGGGGGTAAAATTTCTTCAAAAATAATGATCGTAAATCTCCCCACGTAGTAATCTTCCTTCCCAATCGTCTGTGCCAAGTTTTGGCTCTACTCTGACGCAGAATTCGACTGGAATGGAATGCGACCCATCACGAAGAGAGAAATGAAGGGAGGGATGGAGGGATAGAAGGGAGTGAAAGAAAGAAAAGGCAGGAATGAAGAGAGAGATAGAAGGGAGGGAGGGTGGGATAGAGACAGAAGGTGACTGCTAATGATAGAAGAATGATCGTAACCGACTCACACCATAGACATACAAAACACAAAGCAAACCCTCAGTTCACCAACTCAACACAAAGTGAAGACCGTGAGATTCGGTCTTTTATCTTTTCAATTTTAAGAGTTAGGTGATAAGACAAAGTTGTACAAACACTTAGGAGGCTTGAATAGGATTTGGGCACTACTCCTTAGTGTGTACGCGAGCGAGTAAAAGCGCAGACAATGAGGGAATTGCTCTCCCAATACAATGATATAAATCAATTACGTTTGATTTTAGAGTCAAGTTCAATTAGCAGTCCCATTTTTTTTATTTTTGATTTTCTATTTTTTTGGATTTTTTCAAAAATAAACGCCTAACGAGCTTTCCGATTTCCTCTTTGATTAATTTGAGTCCAAAAACAGGGGGAGGGATCGAGAAAGCCAATGCACGGTCAAAAACAATGATGCATGCAGAGATATAAAATGTGTACCTTACTCCAGCACTCTACATGCAATATGATCTACGCAGAAATTTAAATACAGAAATTTAAACTACCTAAATGATGTAAGCGGAAATCCGAGTCCTAAGCAACAGTTCTACTCGAAAGAACATTTAGTCAACCACCAACCTCCAATCCAAGAGTCCGGTCTCTGTCCACCCCTCCTCCTCTTGACAAATCGAGTTCAGGAGCAGCGCTTGGGAGGGTGGGTTGTGGCACGTAGGCTCGAAGGTAGTGGATCGACTATTTTATTGATCTTTTTATTGTTGGTCCAATTACCGCTCTATAGGTACATGCAGATTTATTATGGTGTTTGGATCCTATTTATTACGTCACAGTCAAGAAGAAAATCCTGAGGCTAGGGGCTCGAAAATCGCGTGAATAAAAAAATGCAAAAAAACAAAACCGACGAAAAACAGCGATGAGGTCATCCAAGTGCACCGGCACTTGGCGAAACAGACCCCAAAAAATATCCAAGTCCACAAGTCCAAGAGTCTAAGTAATTACAAGAATAATTGTTCTCTCTCAAAAAATAAAAACTTCTTCTCCTCTCTGCTCTTCTTCCTGCGCGGGTCCTCTAAAAAGAAACTCCAAGTCGTCCAAGCAGTACCTCGCACAAAAATCCAAGAGAGAATGTCAGAAAAAAATTATTATATAGAGAGACAAATATCACAAAAATGAAAAATGACTACAAAGCCGTGCTCCCCGGCAACGGCGCCATTCTGATGACGCGCCCGGTAATCGGGTTAAGTATGTAATAAACAAAGGTCGTCGTGACCCAAATCACCAAGCGCGGTCAATCGAGAAAAATAAATGAAACCATTGGAAATAAAAGATAGATCAATGAAGAAATGTAAGCGGTCTTTTCGCTATTCTTTTTACCTGGTATAGCGACCAGGGTCGAATACAAGGAGCACGATTAAAAAAAACTCTATAGTCAAATTTCGAAAGCTAAATTTTTAGTGGTTTTTGAATTTTTATTTTTTTTTAAATTTTTAAAAGAAGCACAATGAACAAAAACACAAACACACACTCTTTTTGGTATTTTTCAAAATAATCAAAATGCATAAAAAATTAAAAAGAAAATGTTTTGTGTTTTAGATGTTTTAAAATATTTTTGGTAATTTTTTTCGCAATTTTTCGATATTTTTGTGATTTTCTAAAAATGAGACAATGCAAAACAACTAGACTATTCACAGCCAGGAGTATTTTACAATTGTAAAATTCTTTAAAAGTTCAAAACTGCAGGAGATTATTTTTAAATGAAACTAGAAAGTAATATCTACAAATGAGACCAAGATCACTATTTTTGGATTTTTCTAGAATTTTCTACAATTTTTATAAGATTTTTCGTATTTTGTAATTTTTTTGGAGTTTTATAAAGAGTTAAAGAACAAAAATTGGATAGAAATTAAAAGACATCAAAATGCACCTACAGTAATTTTTGTGGAATTTTTAGGCACTTTTTCGAATTTTTTATGAATTTTCAAAGTTCGACAAGCAAAAGATACTGTTTTTGATTTTTTTAAATATATTAAAAGTCAACGAAAAGCTATGAAAATTTTATACAATGAAAAGCACCATAGCAAAAGCAAACATGAATTTTTTGAGAATTTTTCGAATAATCAAAACATTTATTCTGATAAAAATAGCAAGCAATAAGGAGTCTACAGTGTAGGGGCTTAATTGCAGTAATTCAAAGTTTTGCGTGAAAAGATAACAAAGATAATATACAGGCAAAAGTTTGCAATTTACCCAAGTTGCGTGTACCATACACGTGACTTTCCAAGTTGGAGGATACTTTTGTAAATCTCAAAACTCTTCAGGAGCGACTTCACAATTTCTCCAAAGTTCCCTTTTTTATTGTTAGGGTTCCCGGTGTTTTTGATCCTTCGTTGCTCTCAGAGAAAAGGGATGCCGCCCCCCTACTCGTCTCTCTCAAATCACAGGACGGCGAAAGGCCGCGCCGCTGGAGCGGCGCTCGCGCGTTGAGGATGGGCGGTCGCACCACTGGGGAGTGCGCGGGCGGCGTACAACGGACAGAAGGAGGGAGGTGGGCTAGGCTTCGGACGGCGGGCCACGCGTGGGCGTGGAGGAGGGCCAGGCGGAGGTCGCAGGAGGTGCCGCGGAGGCGGCGCCGCCCGCGCGCGCTCCTGGGCGATGGAAGGGAGGCGCAGGGCGGATGGCGCGCCTGGGCGGAGCTGGGGCACCGCGCGTTGGCGCGGGACTGGAGGAGCGCGGCTGGAGGCCGACGGGAGGTCGGCGCGAGTTTTGGAGGGCTGAAGGAGCAGCGCCCGCGGAGGGGGCTGGAGCGGGTCGCGGCTTCGACGCGGATCCGACGAGGCACGGGGCTGGGCGTCTGCGGCAAGGCGGCGGTCGACAGAGGGGCCGCGCGGGGCGGGGCCACGGCCTCGCGCAGTGGAGGGGCAGAGCCCAGGGGGTGGCGCGTTGGGCCTGGAGGTTGGCGTGGCTTCGTGGAGGTCGCCACCGCCCGAGGCGGCGATGACGCGCGTGCTTGAGGAGGGGGCGCGGGGGTGACGACTCGCCTGTGCTGCTGCTTTTTTTAATTTTTTTATATTTTTTTAAACTGCAGCAAATAGGTTAGCAAAAAAATGGATATGTTTTTTTTGTTTTTTTTGAACAGGAAATGTAAAGAGAAAGAAAAAGTGAGATTTTTATTAATTTTTTTAATAATTTTTTAATCCTGCAAAACAGATGGTTAGAGATAAAAACAACAACAATAAAAAAATTTATTTATTTATTTATTTAACTGCAAAACAAATGTTAGAAAGAAAACAACCAAAAAGATAAGTTTTTTTATTCTTTTTATTTATGCACAAATGGAATATGTGAGATGATTGGATCTTGTCGTAATGAGAGATAGATCCACGGACTCCGACCACCATGCGTGGTCGGAGGTGAAAGATTGTGCAGGATAGAAAGTGAAAATGGTGAGATCAGAAGATGAGATGATAAATCGGTGTCGAGGATGGATCAAAGTGTGGTGGAAATTTTAAGATCTTTAATCTAAAAAAACTACTCACTATATCTATGCTAAAATCAAACATACGATTTACCTACGAAAAATAATAGGAAATAAAGTTGGGATCTCACTTTGGGATCGGACGCGTTGTGATGGCCTCGACGAAGCGCGAGTCGCTGTCACCGACTGGACGGAGGCTGGGCACCCTTCTGCAACAAGAAACTCTCAGAGATCAGGCTTCTATCTCCAAAGATTGATAAGTTTGAAAGAGGGAGGAGGAGCCCATTAAAAAGAGAAAATGTGAAAAAGGAAGGTATGGACAAATGTGGAAGGTTTTTATTGGTGAATTAATAAAATAATTAAATTAATAAATAAATTAAATAATTATTTATAAAATTCGGAATAAATAAATCAAATAAATAAATGAATTAATTGAAAATCAATTAACCACCATAATGGTGGCCATATAAGGTTTGTAATCAAATCTAACATATATGGTAACTTATTAAGTCACATAAATCCACTAAATCAATTATTTAAATACAAATTTCGTAATTTAATTAAATTATTTAAATAATATTAGATAATTAATTTTTTGGTGATTTTTATTTAAGGAAGTTAATTGTATACATATATTATATACATATAATATAATGTACATAAGTGCAAATAAGGAAATAATTTTTATACAAGAATTATTTTTATTTTTATTTTTATTTTTATTGAAAACAATATTTATAATATACACATTATGTAAGAATAAGTATTAATAATTATATACAACAAATATATGGGTAAACTGCATAATATACCCCAGAAAACTGACTTTTTAACCGTAACTATAAAAAATACGAAACCGCAACCATTTAAAAGATAATTTAATTTATAGTATGATGGAAGTGAGTTTGGTTCGATTTGAGCTCGTATGGAGCCGGAATTGATGTTTCAATTATCGCATTACAGCTTTTTCTGGGTGTAATTATTTACAATATATACATTAATTTATTTTACAAATATTTTTATTATTTACAACATAGTTTTATTTACAACTTTTATTTACAAAAATAATTAGTTTGATGTCAAATTATATACAAATAAAATAATACAAGTTTTATACAAATATACATGAAAAATATGTACAAGATATTTTTGAGATTTTCTGACCGATAATCTTATCTCCCCCTACTTTATTCATGGTCGATCAGGTCAAGTCTTGACCTTCTCTCAGGGTTTGGGTCAGTCTGTATTTATTGCATAAATACCTCCTTTTCTTTTTCTTTTCTTCTTTATTCTTTTATTTATATACAAAAAGTGTTAAAAATGCATAATTAACAAATGCATGCGAAATGGTAATTTTATGAAGTTAATGGGTATTTACAGGTATTTGACTAAGGAAAAGAGGCTAAAATAAAAGAATAAAGGCGATGAATCATGGATTCATCAAACCGGCTCTGCTGCCTCTACGATATCCTGAACCAGGAATGTGCTCTCCAAGCTCTCCTCTGTTGTCGTCTCTGCCTCAGCGGAATCTGAAAGTGAGAGGATGGCCTGTGCTGTTGGGTCTGCCCAAACTGCCTCATCGTCTGTGATCACAAAGTTACAGTCCTGGTGGATGTCTGGCCCTACATCTGCCAGCTGCTCTATGTCGGAAGTAGTCTCTGAGCATGCTCTGTCTCTGGCTCTACTATCCTCGACCGTCTCTATTTGTACACTTTCGCCCTCTACGTGAAAGTATACCTTCCCACTATCATGGTCAGTCACCGCCTTGGCTGTGGCCAAGAACGGACGACCGAGAATGATGGGGGTATCGATCACGGGTTCAGGGATCTCCATGTCCAACACTACGAAGTCCACGGGGAATTGCAGGCCCTGAATCGTGACGACAACGTCTCGTAACAACCCCTTCGGCCTCTTGACAGATCGATCAGCAAACTGAAGGACTGTCCTGCTCTGTCTAAGAGTACCCAACTCGAAGCGGTCAAGGAGGGCTGCCGGAAGTAGGTTGATCGATGATCCGCTGTCTAATAGAGTCCAGTCGAACCTCTGCTCTCTAATGTGGCATCTGACATTTGGGGCTCCGGAATCTGGCCTCTTGGCCGGCAGACGGTTCTGGATCGCGAAACACGTGGCTCTCGTCAGCACATGGATCTTTGAGTGGTGGTTCCTCCTCTTCCTCCTGACTGTGGTCCTGTCTCTCAGTGAACGCTGAAGAAGAGGGATGTACTGCAAAGCCTCCTGAAGAGTCAGATGTTTGTGAAATCGATCTATCATCTGCTGGCTGAACTCCTCCTGCTGTCTCTTTTTGGGATTTTCATTTTTCTTCCCCTTCCCCATCTGAAGGGCTCTAGGGAAGGGGATCACAGGGTCCTTCTCAGATGAAGGACTGGGAAAGGGTCTAGACGGCTCGACGACCGGATCCACACATACATCAGGCATCACAGTGGGACCAGAAGAAAATAAACCCTTTCCTTTATTCACAACAGTGTTCCGAGATACATCAGTAACAGGAAAAACAACAGGTCTCTCAGAATGAACATGGGTGGCCTCAGTACCACCATCGGCTGGAAGACTCGCGGCCTCAGTACCACGCTCTGATTTAGCATCGTGGGTGGCATCAGTACCACCTCCTCCAACTGGTGAAACGGCGGCCTCAGCACCGCCGGTGGGGTCAGCATCCTTGGTGGCATCAGGTTCACCGTCATCATCTCTAGCGGCCTCAGTACCGCTCTCCTCCTCCTCGTCGGGCGCTCTGGGTGAATCCTCAAGGTGTCGCTCAGACGAGGCGCTGCATGCTGGCATCCTACCGCTCCTAAGTGTGACAAAATCAGTATCAAAAAGATATGCAGAAATATCACAAAAAGTATCACTCGGAGTGACATACTCAGTACAAGCTACCTGCTCAGATTTCCTCTTCAGTTTGTTGGGATTCGGCTCAATCTGGGCAGGGATGGCGGCCTTCCCTCTCACGATGTCCCGTATCTCCTAGCAGAACTCGTCCATCTCCCGTCGAAAGGTAGCCTGCTGATCAGTGAGAAGGCGGGCTATATCATCCAAAGCGGGGATCTCGTAGGGTGGCCCATGAGAGCCCGACGGGTAGCCTCTCTGGTAGTGAGGCTGCTGGAACTGGTGTTGTGGCTGAGAGGGGTAAGGGTGTGACTGATGCTACTGCTGGTGAGGCTGCTCATGCCTCCAAGACTGTCCCTGCTGATAGGGACGAGGACCATACTGTGACGACTGCTGCTGCCGCTGTGGTGGGTACACTGGGGGCTGCTGCTGTTGCGGCTGGTGATCCCTCTGATGGTTGTACTGGCCACCCTGTCCTGACGGCTGCTGCTGGGGCTGGGTACCTCCAGTCCCCCAACGGAATTCGATATGGTCTCGTCGGATACCGGGCTGGGGGCGGTCATACCAAATCCCGTTGACATCCATCAACGGCTCTGTATCGTACTGGGGTGGCGGGAGCACTGCCAGTGGCTGATCCGGTAGGTATACCACCATCTGAGTGTCAGTAGATGGTGGTGCCTGGTAGGTAAGCTGCGGCTGCTGGTACAGCTCCGCCTGTACAAAATGAACATGTCTAGGCTGCTGGTGGGAGCTGGAGCGTTGGGACGAGCTGCGGCTGCTGCTGGGATCGCCTCGTGATTGAAGATGGGGCTGGGAAGCCGTCTGTGCCTCCTGGAGACACATGAGCTGTGTCTTCATGTCACTCAAAGTCTGTGCCATCTGCTCCATCTGAGTGATGCCCTGGCACTGCTTCTTCTCGATCAGCTCCATCCGGTCCAACTTCTCGCTGATGATCCCCATGTCTGCGGTTGTACTCTCTTCCTGTGTTGCTGCCACAGACGAACTAGATGGACCGGCGTCGACCCGTGCTATCCTCTGGTATTGCACGGGTTGTGGCTGTTGGGTTCTGTCCTGAGTGTACAATCGGGTCTGGGACATCACCATATAGTTCTCAGCCATCTCCTCGTAGATGGCCCAGACCTGATCGTGATCCTTGGTGAAGTAAGACCCGCCACAAGAAGCTTTCACCAAGCCCTGAAGCTCTGGTGTCAGCTCGTTGAAAAAACTCTGAACAAGGTTCGGCTTGGAAATGTCGTGATGCGGGCACCTGTCGGTCAGCTCTCTGAACCTCTCCCATGCCTCGTGAAACTTCTCGTTGGGGAGCATGGAGAAGTTGCTGATAAGGGCTCTCGCGGCATTCGTCCGCCCGAGTGGGTAGTACTTATGCAAGTACTCGATGCGGAGCTGCTCCCAGGTGTAGACAAACTTCCCCAGATGTTTCAGCCAGGTGGCTACTCTGTCTTCTAAGGAGAAGGGGAACTCCTGGAGATGGTATCCTGGTCCACCTGACGGTCGTGGACAGTGCTGCAGATCATCAGAAACTCCTGGAGGTGGAGATGGGTCTCCTCTGTGGCGAGCCCATGGAAACGCGGGAGGAGCTGCAAAGTGTTCGGGGGAAACTTAAAGTCCCTCATGATAGCTGGTAAAACAACCCAGCGATGCATCAGGGTCGATCCGGGGTTGTGTAACTCCCGCATCGGTCTCGGTGGGTCTCTTGCCGCGGCTGCGGCGGCTGCTGCTGCTGCTGCGGCTACTGCGGCTGCATCGGGTATCCTCGGCCCGTCTCCGGGCTCACGCTGGTCGCGAGCGGCTCTCATCTGCTCCATCTCTCTCCTCATCTCTATCATGAACGCTCCATGATCCCTCAACTGCTGCTGTACTGTCTCGAGGGAGGTGATCAGGGTGGAGTTGATCGCACCCTGATCCAGAACAAAATGCTCAGGCTGCGGACCTCTACTACGATCATCAGAACTGCCGGCCATAGTCTCTGCAAAATCAAACGATCCATACTCAGGTGCCAATAAATCTGATAGTCTCTCCTCTGGCACTGGTCTCTCAGAACAGAAAGAAAGGGGGTCGAGGGGGAACAGGGTGGAGTCGTACTCGGGTTCGGAGAGCGGGTCTCGACTCTCACGAACCAAGCTAGATGAGCGGGTAGACGCGCCCGAAAGCGGGGCAGCCAGAGGCTGCCTAAGAGATCGTCTACCCATCATCTTGATGTAGCGAGTAGTACATATGAGATCTGGAAACAACTACGATCACAAGCAAACCCCCCAATTCACCAACGCAACACGAGCTGAAGACCGTAAAGGCTCGGTCAATTATCTTGTCAATTTTTATTTTGGTGAACAGTCAAGATATCAGAGCGATTACGTGACCTGTTGGGTTACCCGATACTTTCCCAACCGACTGTCCCGCACAGAAATAGTCAGTAATCAGTCGAGAAGAGTATCGGAGGGCTCTACCTAGTGTTCGGGGTCACTCTCTCGCACAATCAAACCAGACAATGAGGGGGTTGCTCTCCCCAAGACAAGTTTTTAAGTGAGGTGTCTTTTAGGGTCGATAGTTTTAGCAGTCCCAATTTTATTGTTTTTCTTTTTAGGTCTTTTTCAATAAAAGCAAAAACGCCTAACGAATTTTTCGGTTCTCTTGGTTATTAAGTCCAAAGCAGGGGGAGAAGACGAAAAAGCCGATGCGCGATGAAATCAATTATGCATGCAGAGTAAGAAATGCGTACCTGACTCCAGCAGTCTACATACAAGATGATCCGCACAGAATTGAAAGACAGAAAAGAAACTACCTAAATGGTGCAGGCGGAAAACCGAGTCCCTAGATAGCAACTTCTACTCGAAAGAACCGTCTAGCCGGTCACTAGCCTCCGATCCAAAAGATCCGGTCTCGGTCTACCCCTCCTCCCGACACATCGGGTTCAGGAGCAGCGCTTGGCAGGGCAGGCTACGGTACGTAGGCTCGAAGGGAGCGAGTTATCTATTTTTATTAATCTTTTATTAGTAGGTCCAATTATCGAACTATAGGCACAAGCAGATATGTTAGGTGTTTGGATCCTACTAAGTACGTCACAATCAAACAGAAAGTCCTAAGGCTAGGGGCTCGATAAAACCGCGAGAAACCGTAAACGCCAGTGAAAAAATGAAAAGCCGCGTAAAAAACCGCGAAGAAAACCGACTAGCTATTGGGTCCCCCGAGCACACCGGTGCTCGGCGAAACAGACCCGAAAGTGTCTAAGTCCAAGTCTGAGCTGTCCCTGTATTATTACAACAATTCAACTGAAATAAAGAAAGTCTACTCTAATCTAAACTACTCCTCTCCCACTCAGCTACTCTCTCGCGCTCTCCTGCGGCTCCGTGCAGAAGGGAGCCGCCTCCGATCACCGCGGTTGCGCCGGCTTCTCGAAAGTTGTTGCCTCGATCCTCGGGCCCTCGCAAGAAAATAACAAAGTGTTACCAATCGGATAAAATAATCAAATAAAGGTAGAAAAAGTAAACAGGGTATATGTGCAAAAATGGCAAATAAAAATAAACAAGCAAAATCAAACAAGAACAAAAATAAAATCAAAGAAAAGAAAATAAAATAAAACAAAAATAAAAGAAAAATAAAAAGCCGCGAAAATCCGCAGACTCAGAAAGAGCCGTGGAAAGCCGCGAAAAAGAAAACAAAAAGAAAATGAAACCAAAACAGACTACTAAGACGTGCTCCCCGGCAACGGCGCCATTCTGATGAGCCGAAAAGATCCGAGCAACTAAGGTAAAGTAATAACTAAGGTCGTTGCGACCTCAGTCGCTCGAGGATCAATCGATCAACAAGAAAATATGGGTCAAACCACCAAAACAGAATAAAAAGCAATAGAAATCAATAGTGGCCCTGGCTATTAGATTAGCCTGGTATAGCGACCAAGGTCGGACTCAGGGAGCACGTGATGGCCTCGTGGCCTACGAAGTGTAGTCTAAAATAAAGATAAAATAAAGGACAAAGATTTTTGGTGGATTTTTAATATTTTTATATTTTTTTGGAATTTTAAATTAATTAAGAGAATAGGAAAACAATAAATCAAGCAACTACAAACAATTATTTAATTACTCAAAAATCACCCAAAATTTCAAACAAAAATGTTTTTATTTTTTTTATATTTTGCTATGTTTTTGGTTAATTTTTGGTGTTTTTCTGATTTTTAGGGAATTTTATAAAAATAAAACAAGGCTGAAAGACAAAGGCACTGTCCAGTCAGACTTGGAGGGCCAAAATAAAATAGATAAAGGCCCTATCAAGATTTGAAGGTAATTTTCCTGTAAAGTATTTATTATTTTTAGATTTTTCTTTTAATTATTAGAATTTTTATAGTGTTTTCATTGTTTTTTTAATTTTTATAGTTTTTGTAGATCCAAAAATGACCAAAATTAGTTAGAAAATCAAACACAGTAAACCAAACAATCTGTAATTTTTTTTTAATTTTTAACGTTGATTTAATATTTTTTTTGTGATTTTTAATCTAGGTAGTAAGAAAAATGTGTGTTTTAAAATTTTTAAAAATAAAAGAGTCAAAAATGTCTCCAAAATTCAGAGAAAATTTTACACCATGACAGGAGCCATGTGTCCAATTTTCATCAACTTTGGAGTAATTTTGCTATTTTATTAAAAATCAAAACAAAGGCACAGTACACAGGGACCTATCTGCAAATACAATAAAGTTCTGTGCCCCTTGGATAACATGCAAGGAAAGTGGAGGGCCAAAAATGCAAAATGTCCCCAGGCCCACGCACGATACACGTGACTCAGGCCTGGAAGGACCTATTTGTCATTCTTATTTTAAAAAGTATAAACAATAACATGCCAAAAACACATGGCTTACAATGCAAATATCTCAATAAAACACGTGGCGAAGCACGTGACCACTACAAACAGGGGCAAAAGTGCAAATAATACAAACAGCAGGGTCCACTATGCAAATACACCAAAATAAAATGAACGGACTAAAATATTTACAGGACTAATTTGTAAAAACAGAAAGAGAGGGGCCTAAGGAAAATTACCCCTTATTAAATGTCGAGGGATGGATGATCGCCACGTGTGAGATCCAACGTTCGGAGGGGGGTGGCACACAGCGAAGGAGCCCTCGGTGCAGATCGAACGGCTGGGATCTCCCCACGTGGAAGATCGGGCGGCTGGGATGCGACGTGGGTAAACAAGGGAACCCAGCTCAGATCGAACGGTGGAGATCCACCCTCTGAAGATCAACGGCTGCTGCTGCTCCTCGAATGGACGACTCGATGAAGATCTGGAGCTGGAGGGAAGGATCGGACGTCTCTGGAGGGTGCACGAAGAACAAGTGGCCGGCGAACTTCTTCGTCCCTGTGCACGCACGGTGACCCTCCTCACGGCCTGCTGGTGATCGGAGAAGGAACGTCTGGGCCTCCCGCGTCTGACGAGCTCCTCCGATGACGCGGCGGAGCTCAGGAGAGCTCAGGCGACGCCGGCAGAGGTGGAGCTGCTGCTCTAGAATGTCAAGCCCTCAGATGGGCTCGCCTGGACCTGCAAAGCACGGCAACAAGCTCCTGGGTCGAGGGCAAAGTGCCTCGACCTGGTTAGCGGTGGTGGAGGTGAACGGTGCGGCGGGGCGAATGAGCTCCGGCAGAGCGACTGCGATGAAGCTCGATACCCAGTTCCTGTGCGAACTGGGGTGGGTGGATGGGTGCAGAAGATGCGCGGGGGAAAGGCGAAGGTGGTGGGCAATTCCGACGATCGAGATGTAGGCGAGGGTGGTCGGAATCAGAGGTCGTCGACGACGGAGCGATTTGGGCAAAAATCAAAATTAGAGAAACTAAGGAAGAACTGGAACTACCTACTGGTCGAGGTCGACTGGGGAAGGGCTGGGGAAGCTCCAGGTCCTAGCCTCAAGGGCCTTCGATGCCCGAGGCTCGAGCACCACGTCTGGGCGGCGCACGGCGACGTGAAGCTGCCGGATCGATGGTCCAGCTGCTCCCTCCTCGCTGCAACAAGGCTGAGCGCAAGTTGTCAACTCGCAGTGGCTATGGAGGTCCTAGGGTGAAGAGAGCTGATCCAAGGATGCGTGAAGAAGCCGGCGGAGCTGATACTATATACGCCTAGGGGTCCGGCTAAATGGGAGTCGGGCGTGAAGTTCGAAGCGCGGATCCCAAGGCAATCAACCGGGCGTGGATCTCGGATGCAAGAGGAAGAAGTAGAGCCCGGGATTTGGCGATTTGGCGATCGGGTCATGATGCAATAATTCCGTGAAGTCGGGTCGGGCGTGCATGACCCGTGGGAAGTGGTCCAAGGGGGGGAGTTGACCGGGGGGTCAACATCCCCCGTGGACCAATCAGAGAAGGCCATGTCAGAATTCATTGGAAATTAAAAATAAAATAATAGATGGCCGAATTAAGAAAAACTTAAAACATTAAAAATGTTTATTTATTTATAAACTATTTTTAGTGATTTTTAATTATTTTTTCGAAATAAAAATAAGGTAGTTACAATATGTACTATATATAGGTATATATACAATGTGTATTTTTAATTTTTGATTTTTAATTAATTTTTTTGTACATTTTCATTCCCATTTTATATTTTATTTATTTATAGCATAAAATTAGGAATATTTTTGTGTTTTTATTTTATTTTTATTATTTATTTACAAGGGTAAAATAAATAGCTATATACAAGTATGTACATGGTATATATACAATGTTTCTTTTGTTTTTATTTTTGTTCTGATTATTATTATTTTTGTTTTTATAGTTTTCATTTTATTTATTTACATCATGAAATATAGAATATATACAATTTCTATGGAGTTTTGATTTATTTATTTATAGGGTGAAATAAATAGAGAAAGTGGTTTTATGTACAAGGTGACTATAGACAAGGTGGATATTTTTCTTTTCTTTTTAATTTTCTTATTTTGATTTTGATTTTACAAATATGTACAAATATATACAAACCCATTTTTATTTTATTTTTATAGGAAAATACTTTTATTATATTTACAGGTATATTTACATATATGAGCTCCCAATCTCTCTCTACTTTAGCTTTTATGCGGTCAGGCCCATGCTGAGCCCTCCCTTGGGATTAGGTTGCTCAATATTTATTCTAAATATTTCGCTCTTTTTCTTTTGTTCCTTTATTCTTTTATTTTTGCACAAAAACATGCTAATTATTTAATTTTATACAATGCATGATTTTTGGTAATTATTTGTATTTACAAATATCTACATGCATTTGCAAAGGTTTTTGTAGCTAAAATATAAGAATAAAGAGTGATGAATGAGTATTCATCAGAAATATAAGCTCTCCACCTCAGAAGTGATGTGAAATATTTCCTTGTACTGTGATGTGAAATATAAACCCTGAAGACTATGAATCTTTCCTTGTACTGTGATGTGAAATATAAGCTCTGCACCTCAGAAGTGACAACTTGACAACCCTCCCCAACAAGGTAACTCTATGACCTCAATCTGGCCACTCTTTCCTCAAGGAGCGGGGTATTCCCTTCTAAGTTCAAGTTCAACCGGCTCAAGAAGAGGGGGAAGAAGAGAATGGACCATGGCCAGTGTAGCCATGTATCCTTGGGAGCTCAACCAGTGTAGCTAAGTCTCCCTGCTGCAAGCTATATAAGGTGGGACATGAATCTCAAGCTTTGCTTATTTGCACTATATACATACTCCGGTGGGATTATCATTTTCTCTCAGACCCACCACTTTTTTGGAGTTATTTTCTTTTTGCATTTTTTTTCAAGTGCATCTATACAACATATACATGTGCAGCATATATACAAGGTGTTTTTCCTCTAGAGCCAGTAGACTATCCATCTTTTGAAGTATTATTGCAACCCACAACTCCCGTCGTTAGACCTCATGGCAACCAGACCAAGTTGAGACGCACTTCCTTCACTAAAAGAAGAAGAGAGGTTCCGCCTAGAAGTACTACCCTCATATGCTACCCCAAGTCAAGGAAGACTGCCTCCTCACCACCTCATCCGTAGAGAGCTCGGTGTAAAGTGCTGGTCCAAGTAAAGTCATTATCTATGTGAGTCATGTGTGTGTTGTTAAGTGTTCTACTTAGGCTCATTGAGATGACATGTGATCATAGCCTAGTGGACTCAAAGAATTAAGTCACCATGGACCTGAAAAGCCTTAACCCTAATCCCTATAAGGTTCCTCTTAGAATTAAGTGGATTAAGATCTTAATCAAGCTCCATTTCCCAATTTGATTCCAGGCTAGTTTAAATGTCAACTATAATCCATGAAAAACTATATACATATGTACAAAGATGCTATTTACACAATTTTACAAACATGCAAAATTTTTGAAAAATGTTTTGAAGTCATGGATGTATGAATGCATGAATTCAAGTTTTGCAAAATATTTACACAAATTTACACAAGCTTTTTGCAAACTTTTGATTTTCAAAACATTTTGGAAAAAATTTATACTATATACATAATTTTGATATGAAAATATTTACACAAACTTTACACAAAAAGTTTTTGAAAACATTTTTACAAAAATAATTTGTACAATAGTTATGTATGTGCAAATAAAAGAATGATTATTTACATGAAATTTTTTTTAATTTTTATGGATTTTTGTGTTTTTAGCCATTTTTATTTATTAGCACACTCACACAAAGTACGAGTTATGGCTAAAGTATTATGAAATATATACATACCCCCTATACTTAGCTCGAACGATGTCCTCAAAGTCAAGAGCGATGAAGAAGACATAACTCGTGCTTAGTATAGGAAGTGAAAAGGAAGGCTATATACAAAGAAGAATGAATGAATAGAAAATCAAGAGGGTCTCGGCTTTTCCCCCTATACTTAGGATCAAATAATCCTAAGTATAGCAGGCTGTACATAAAAGGGAAAACCGAGTGGAGAATGTACAGGGTCTACCCCCCTATACTTAGGGTGAAATATCCCTAAGTATAGGCAGCAAAACAGGGGTAAAAAGAATCAAAAGAAACACCCAAAGGTCCTACATCCCCCCTATACTTAGGGTAAAGTACACCCTAAGTATAGCATAATCAAAGATGACAAAATGGGATGCGGGACTAAAGAATGGAATGATATGGACATCTGGATCTATACAGGTCGGGAGAACAATGATAATCAGGCGTGAGATGCAGTAGATGTGAGTCAAGAGAGCATATCTCATGCAAAATGAATAGGGGCAACATCAACGACCCGCGGCTCATGATCTAGAAATGACTTGAGCCGCTGGCCGTTTACTCGAAAGGTACTCTCAGAAGACAACTCGGATATGTCAATGCTACCATTGTCGTGTACCTCTCTCACTAGATATGGGCCCTTCCATTTGCTCTGTATCTTCCTTGGAAATAGATGAAGCCTAGCATCAAACAGCCATACTCTCTATCCAGGCTTAAAATGCTTGTGGTTGATGTGAGAATCATGCCACTCCTTCACTCTCTCCTTGTATTGTAGGCTGTTTGAGAAGGCGGTATCTCTAAGCTCCTCCAAGGCTGCTAACTCTGCCCTCCTTTGGTCTCTTACACTATCTGGATCCATAAGAATATCCGTGACTGCCCAAAGTGACCTGTGTCTCAGCTCAACAGGTAAATGGCATGGCTTTCCAAATACAAGGCGAAAGGGAGATGTGCCCAAAGGTGTCTTGAAAGATGTCCGATATGTCCACAAGACTGAATCCAAAAGCTGTGACCAATCCTTTCGATCAGGGTGGACGACTTTCTACAAAATAGTCTTGATCTCCATGTTCGACACTTCGGCTAGACCATTCGTCTGTGGATAGTATGGAGTGGCAACTCGATGTCTATGCCGAACTCGCTAGCAAGGGCCTTCACCTGGTCATTGATGAATTGAGATCCCCCATCTGAAATCAATACTCGAGGTACCCCAAACCATGTGATGATGTGCTTTCTCAAAAATCTGCAAACTGTCCTGGCATCAGCGGTTCGGGCGGGGATAGCCTCAACCCAACAACTCACATAATCAACGGCCAATAGAATGTACTCAAATCCCTGACTCTTAGGGAATGGACCCATGAAATCGATGCCCCATGCGTCAAAAACCTCACAGAAGTGAATGGGCTGCATCAACATCATATCACGCTGTCCACAAGTGCCCATCCTCTGACAGTCAGTACACCTCTTCACGAACTCATCAGAGTCCTTGAATGGGTAGGCCACCACAAGCCGGATTGGAGCACTTTCTGTGCCGTTCTCCTCCCAGAGTGATGTCCTCCTGCCTCAAGCTTGTGGCAGTAAGTGAGGACGCTATGGTGCTCCTCCTGAGGAATGCACCTACGCCAGACGCTATCCCCTCCTTCGTGGTAAAGGATGGGATCCTCCCAGTGGTAGGACGTGGCCTTCGCAAGGAAGGTCTCAAGCCTCTGCCTGGGCCAATCTTGCGGAACTTTCCTAGCAACAAGAAAGTTCACAATATCGGCATACCACGGGAGGGAGGCGATAGCAAGGATCGCCTCATCTGGGAAGGTCTCACAAATAGGGTCAATCTGCTCAGAATCCTCAAGATGCTCTAATCGGGAGAGATGATGCGCCACCACATTCTTGACTCCAGGCTTATCCTTGATCTCAATTTCGAACTCCTGGAGTAGAAGGATCCATCTAGTCAGTCTGGCCTTGGCATCCTTCTTTGCCATGAGGTACCTGATGGCGGTATGATCAGTAAACAGGGTCACTCTAGATCCAATAATGTATGATCTGAACTTATCTAGGGCGAAGACTACGGCTAGCATCTCCTTCTCTGTGACTGTGTAGTTCTGCTGCACGGAATCCAATGTGCGGCTAGCGTAGTGGATAGCAAATGGAACTCCATCCCTCCTCTGTCCCAGCACAGCCCTCACTGCAAAATCGGAGGCATCCGTCATGATCTCGAATGGGAGAGACCAATCAGGCGGCTGGAGAACAGGTGCCTCAACAACACTCTGCTTGAGAGTCTCAAACGACGAAAGACACTTGTCATCGACAAGGAACTCGGTGTCTTTCGTCAGTAGGTCAGTCAACGGCCGGGCAATCCTACTGAAATCATGAATGAATCGTCGGTAGAAACCGACGTACCCCAGGAATGACCGTAACTGCCGCAAATTGGACGGTGGTGCGAGTTTTCTAATGACATCTACCTTGGCCGGATCAACCTCCATGCCCCTGTTGGAGATGATATGGCCAAGCACCGTCCCTTGAGTCACCATGAAGTGACTCTTCTCCCAAGATAACACCAAGTGAACCTCTATACATCGCTGAAGTACTCGGTCTAGGCAGTCAAGACAGGAGTCGAATCCATTGCCGTAAACCGAGAAATCATCTATGAAGACCTCCAAGCACTCCCCTACCATGTCCGAAAAGATCGACAGCATGCATCTCTGGAAGGTCGCAGGGGCATTGCATAGCCCAAATGGCATGCGTCGGAAGGCGTATGTGCCGAAGGGACAGGTAAAGGTGGTCTTGTCCTGGTCCTCAGTAGCGATGGCCACCTGGTTGTAGCTCGAGTACCCATCCAGAAAACAGTAGTGGCTCTTCCCTGCCACTCTCTCAATAATCTGATCTATAAAGGGCAGGGGGAAATGATTCTTCTTGGTGGCCTGGTTGAGTCTCCTGTAGTCAACGCAGACCCGCCAAGAAGTGGGTACTCGTGTAGCAATCTCCTCTCCAGACTCGCTGATCACTTTAGTGATGCCCGTCTTCTTGGGCACCACATGCAAAGGGTTGACCCACTTGGACTCGGAGATGGGGTTTAGATAAAATTGGTGCTCCACCATTTCGAAATCTCCTTCATGACAACCTCTCTCAGATTCGGGTTCAGCCGCCGCTGGAACTCACGCGAAGGCTTCGCCTCATCCTCGAGATAGATATGGTGGGAGCACAGGGCCGAACTTATCCCCTGGAGATCTGCTACGCTCCATCCTATCGCCTCGCGGTTCTTTTCAAGAACCCCCATCAGATGGGATTCTTGTTCTCCAATCAAATCGGCGGAGATAATGACTGGGCACATCTCATGCTCATCCGCAAGGAACCTATACTTCAGCGACGTAGGAAGCGGCTTCAGCTCTGGACAACTGGGTGCTGGTGGATCTGGCCTCTGAAAAGTCTGCGTGAACGCTGCCAAATCTGCATGGGAGAACTGGAACTCTCTGTCATTCTCAGAAACTGGAGAAGGCTGCCCTGATGGACTGTCTCTGCTCTACTCGGCATCTACCTCCTCCCTATCTACAAGCTCAGTGGAAGTCAGGTCTGGCATATAATCATCACAATCTGCCCAGTCAGACTCTGACTTTGAGGGATCTGTGTCATCCAAGGTGGCATCAGTACCACCATTATCACAAAAATCAGTGCCGCAGTCGAGAACCAGCTCTGCTGCCTCTACAGTATCCTGAACCGGGAATGTGCTCTCCAAGCTCTCCTCTGCTGTTGTCTCTTCCTCAGCGGAATCTGAAAGTGAGAGGATGGCCTGTGCTGCTGGGTCTGCCCAAACTACCTCATCATCTGTGATCACAAAGTCACAGTCCTGGTAGATGTCTGGCCCTGCATCTGTCAGCTGCTCTGTGTCGGAAGTAGTCTCTGAGCATGCTCTGTCTCTGGCTCTGCTGTCCTCGACCGTCTCTATTTGTACACTTTCGCCCTCGACGCGAAAGTATACCTTCCCGCTATCATGGTCAGTCACCGCCTTTGGCCAAGAACGGACGACTGAGAATGATGGGGGTATCGGTCACGGATTCAGGGATCTCCATGTCCAACACTACGAAGTCCACGGGGAATTGCAGGCCCTGAATCGTGACGACAACGTCTTGTAACAACCCCTTCGGCCTCTTGACAGATCGATCAGCAAACTGAAGGACTTTCCTGCTCTGTCTAAGAGTGCCCAACTCGAAGCGGTCGAGGAGGGCTGCCGGAAGTAGGTTGATCGACGATCCGTTGTCTAATAGAGTCCGGTCGAACCTCTGCTCTCTAATGTGGCATCTGACATATGGGGCTCCGGAATCTGGCCTCTTGGCCGGCAGACGGTTCTGGATCGCGAAACACGTGGCTCTCGTCAGCACATGGATCTCTGAGTGGTGGTTCCTCCTCTTCCTCCTGACTGTGGTCCTGTCTCTCAATGAACGCTGAAGTAGAGGGATGCGCTGCAAAGCCTCCTGAAGAGTCGGCTGTATGTGAAATCGATCTATCATCTGCTGGCTGAACTCCTCATGTTGTCTCTTTTTGGGATTTTCATTTTTCTTCCCCTTCCCCATCTGAAGGGCTCTAGGGAAGGGGATCACAGGGTCCTTCTCAGATGAAGGACTAGGAAAGGGTCTAGACGGCTCGACGGCCGGATCCACACATACATCAGACACCATAGTGGGACCAAAAGAAAATAAACTCTTTCCTTTATTCACAACAGTGTTCCGAGATACATCAGTAACAGGAAAAACAACATGTCTCCCAGAATGAACATGGGTGGCCTCAGTACCACCATCGGCTGGAAGACTCGCGGCCTCAGTACCGCGCTCTGGCTCGGCATCGTGGGTGGCATCAGTACCACCTCCTCCAACTGGTGAAACGGCGGCCTCAGCACCGTCGGTGGGGTCAGCATCCTTGGTGGCATCAGTACCACCGTCATCATCTCTAGCAGCCTCAGTACCGCTCTCCTCCTCCTCGTCGGGTGCTCTGGGTGCATCCTCAAGATATCGCTCAGACGAGGCGCCACATGCTGGCATACTACCGCTCCTAAGTGTGACAAAATCAGTATCAAAAAGATATGCAGACATATCACCAAAAGTATCACTCGGAGTGGCATAAATACTCAGTACAAGCTACTTGCTCAGATTTCCTCTTCAGGTTGTTGGGATTCGGCTCAATCTGGGCAGGGATGGCGACCTTCCCTCTCACGATGTCCCACATCTCCTGACAGAACTCGTCCATCTCCCGTCGAAAGGTAGCCTGCTGATCAGTGAGAAGGCAGGCTATATCATCCAAAGCGGGTCTCTCATAGGGTGGCCCATGAGAGCCCGACGGGTAGCCTCTCTGGTAGTGAGTCTGCTAGAACCGGTGCTGTGGTTGAGAGGGGTAAGGGTGTGGTTGATGCTGCTGTTGGTGAGGCTGCTCATGCCTCCAAGACTGTCCCTGCTGATAGGGACGAGGACCATACTGTGACGACTGTTGTTGCCGCTGTGGTGGGTACACTGGGGACTGCTGCTGCTGCGGCTGGTGATCCCTCTGATGGTTGTACTGGCCACCCTGTCCTGACGGCTGCTGCTGGAGCTGGGTACCTCCAGTCCCCCAACAGAATCCGGGATGGTCTCGTCGGATACCGGGCTGGGGGCGGCCATACCAAATCCCGTTGACATCCATCAATGGCTCTGTATCGTACTAGGGTGGCAGGAGCACTGCCAGAGGCTGATCCGGCTGGTATACCACCATCTGAGTGTCAGTAGATGGTGGTGCCTGGTAGGTAAGCTGCGGCTGCTGGTACGGCTCCTCCTGTACAAGATGAACCTGTCTAGGCTGCTGGTGGGAGATGGAGCGCTGGGACGAGCTCCTGCTGCTGCTGGGATCGCCTCGTGACTGAAGACAGGGTTGGGAAGCCGTCTGTGCCTCCTGTAGACACATGAGTTGTGTCTTCATGTCACTCAAAATATGTGCCATCTGCTCCATCTGAGTGATGCCCTGGCACTGCTTCTTCTCAATCAGCTCCATCCGGTCCAGCTTCTCGCTGATGATCCCCATGTATGCGGTTGTACTCTCTGCCTGTGATGTTGCCGCAGACGAACTAGATGGACCGGCGTCGACCCGTGCTATCTTCTGGTACTGCACGGGTTGTGGTTGCTGGGGTCTGCCCTGAGTGTACAATCGGGTCTGGGACATCACCATATAGTTCTCAGCCATATCCTCGTAGATGGCCCAGACCTGATCGTGATCCTTGGCGAAGTAAGACCCGCCACAAGAAGCGTTCACCAAGCCCTGAAGCTCTGGTGTCAGCCCGCTGAAAAAATTCTGAACAAGATTCGGCTTGGAAATGTCGTGATGCGGGCATCTGTCGGTCAGCTCTCTGAACCTCTCCCATGCCTCGTGAAACTGCTCGTTGGGGAGCATGGAGAAGTTGCTGATCAGGGCTCTCGCGGCATTCATCCGCCCGAGTGGGTAGTACTTATGCAAGTACTCGATGCGGAGCTGCTCCCAGGTGTAGACAAACTTCCCCAGATGTTTCAGCCAGGTGGCTACTCTGTCTGCTAAAACAACCCAGCGATGCATCAGGGTCGATCCGGGGTTGTGTAACTCCCGCATCGGTCTCGCTGGGTCTCCTGCCGCGGCTGCGGAGGCTGCGGCTGCTGCGGCTGCATCGGATATCCTCGGCCCATCTCCGGGCTCACGCTGGTCACGAGCGGCTCTCATCTGCTCCATCTCTCTCCTCATCTCTATCACGAATGCTCCCTGATCCCTCAACTGCTGCTGTACTGTCTCGAGGGAGGCGATCAGGGTGGAGTTGATCGTACCCTGGTCCAGAACAAAATGCCCAGGTTGCGGACCTCTACTGCGATCATCAGAACTGCCGGCCATAGTCTCTGCAAAGTCAAACGATCCATACTCAGGTGCCGATAAATCTGATAGTCTCTCCTCTGGTACTGGTCTCTCGGAACAGAAAGAAAGGGGGTCGAGGGGGAACAGGTTGGAGTCGTACTCGGGTTCGGAGAGCGGGTCTCGGCTCTCACGAACCAACCTAGATGAGCGGGTAGACGCGCCCGAAAGCGGTGCAGCCAGAGGCTACCTAAGAGATCGTCTACCCATCATCTTGATGTAGCGAGTAGTGCGGATGAGATCTGGAAACAACCACGATCACAAGCAAACCCCCAATTCACCAACGCAACGCGAGCTGAAGACCGTAAAGGCTCGGTCAATTATCCTATCAATTTTTATTTTGGTGAACAGTCAAGATATCAGAGCGATTACGTGACCTGTTGGGTTAGTCGATACTTTCCCAACCGACTGTCCCGCACTGAAATAGTCGGTAATCAGTCGAGAAGAGTATCAGAGGGCTCTACCTAGTGTTCGGGGTCACTCTCTCGCACAATCAAACCAGGCAATGAGGGGGTTGCTCTCCCCAAGACAAGTTTTAAGTGAGGTGTCTTTTAGGGTCGATAGTGTTAGCAGTCCCAATTTTATTATTTTTCTTTTTAGGTCTTTTTCAATAAAAGCAAAAATGCCTAATGAATTTTTCGGTTCTCCTGGTTTTTAAGTCCAAAGCAGGGGGACAAGACGAAAAAGCCGATGCGCGATGAAATCAATGATGCATGCAGAGTAAGAAATGTGTACCTGACTCCAGCAGTCTACATGCAAGATGATCCGCGCAGAATTGAAAGACAGAAAAGAAACTACCTAAATGGCGCAGGCGGAAAACCGAGTCCCTAGATAGCAACTTCTATTCGAAAGAACCGTCTAGCTGGTCACTAGCCTACGATCGAAAAGGTCCGGTCTCGGTCTACCCCTCCTCCCGACACATCGGGTTCAGGAGCAGCGCTTGGCAGGACAGGCTACGACACGTAGGCTTGAAGAGAGCGAGTCAGCTATTTTTATTAATCTTTTATTAGTAGGTCCAATTATAGAACTATAGGCACAAGCAGATATGTTAGGTGTTTGGATCCTACTAAGTACGTCACAATCAAATAGAAAGTCCTAAGGCTAGGGGCTCGATAAAACCGCGAGAAACCGTAAAAGGCAGTGAAAAATGAAAAGCCGCGTAAAAAACCGCGAAGAAAACCGACTAGCTAATGGGTCCCCCGAGCACACAGGTGCTCGGCGAAACCGACCCGAAAGTGTCTAAGTCCAAGTCTGAGTTGTCCCTGTATTATTACGACAATTCAACTGAAATAAAGAAAGTCTACTCTAATCTAAACTACTCCGCTCCCACTCAGCTACTCTCTCGCGCTCTCCTGCGGTTCCGTGTAGAAGGGAGCCGCCTCCGATCACCGCGGTTGCGCCGGCTTCTCAAAAGTCGCTGCCTCGGTCCTCAGGCCCTCACAAGAAAATAACAAAGTGTTACCAATCAGATAAAATAATCAAATAAAGGCAGGAAAAATAAACAGGGTATATGTGCAAAAAATGGTAAATAAAAATAAACAAGCAAAATCAAACAAAAAAATAAAATCAAAGAAAAGAAAATAAAATAAAAGAAAAAATAAAAGAAAAATAAAAAGCCGCGAAAAGCTGTGGACTCAGAAAGAGCCGCAGAAAGCTGCGAAAAAGAAAACAAAAAGAAAATGAAACCAAAACATACTACTAAGTTGTGCTCCCCGACAATGGCGCCATTCTGATGAGCCGAAAAGATCCGAGCAACTAAGGTAAAGTAATAACTAAGGTTGTTGCGACCTCAGTCGCTCGAGGATCAATCGATCAACAAGAAAATATGGGTCAGACCACCAAAACAGAATAAAAATCAACAGAAATCAATAGTGACCCTAGTTATTAGATTAGCCTGGTATAGCAACCAAGATCGGACTCAGGGAGCACGTGATGGCCTCGCGGCCTACGAAGTAGCCTAAAATAAAGATAAAATAAAGGACAAAGATTTTTGGTGGATTTTTAATATTTTATATTTTTTTGGATTTTTAAATTAATTAAGAGAATAGGAAAACAATAAATCAAGCAACTACAAACAATTATTTAATTACTCAAAAATCACCCAAAAATTCAAACAAAAATGTTTTTATGTTTTTTATATTTTTCTATGTTTTTGTTTAATTTTTGGTGTTTTTTCTGATTTTTAGGGAATTTTATAAAAATAAAACAAGGCTGAAAAACACAGGCACTGTCCAGTCAGACTTGGAGGGCCAAAATAAAATAAATAAAGGCCCTATCAAATTCTGAAGGTAATTTTCCTGTAAAGTATGGAATACAAGGAAAATACAGGCACTAGATTTATTATTTTTAGATTTTTCTTTTAATTATTAGAATTTTTATGGTGTTTTCAATGTTTTTTTAATTTTTATAGTTTTTATAGATCCAAAAATGACCAAAATTGGTCATTAAATCAAACACAGTAAAACAAACAATCTGTAATTTTTTTTGTAATTTTTAACGTTGATTTAATATTTTTTTGTGATTTTTAAGGCTAGACAGTAAGAGAAATGTGTGTTTTTGAATTTTTAAAATAGTAAAAAGAGTCAAAAATGTCTCCAAAATTCAAAGAAAATTTTACACCATGGCAGGAACCATGTATCCAATTTTCATCAAATTTGGAGTAATTTTGCTATTTTATTAAAAATCAAAACAAAGGCACAGTGCATAGGGACCTATCTGCAAATATAATAAAGTTCTCGGCCCCTTGGATAACACGCAAGGAAAGTGGAGGGCCAAAAATGCAAAATGTCCCCAGGCCCATGCACGATACACGTGACTCAGCCCTGGAAGGACCTGTTTGTCATTCTTATTTTAAAAAGTATAAATAATAACATGCCAAAAACACAGGGCTTACAATGCAAATATCCCAATAAAACACGTGGCGAAGCATGTGACCACTACAAACAGGGGCAAAAGTGCAAATAATACAAACAGCAGGGTCCACTATGCAAATACACCAAAATAAAATGAACGGACTAAAATATTTACAGGACTAATTTGTAAAAACAGAAAGAGAGGGGCCTAAGGGAAATTACCCCTTATTAAATGCCGAGGGACAGATGATCACCACGTGTGAGATCCAACGGTCGGAGGGGGAAGGCGCACAGCGAAGGAGCCCTCGGTGCAGATCAAACCGCTGGGATCTCCCCACGTGGAAGATCGGGTGGCTGGGATGCGATGTGGGTAAACAAGGGAACCCAGCTCAGATTGAACGGTGGAGATCCACCCTCTGAAGATCAACGGCTGTTGCTGCTCCTCGAATGGACGACTCGATGAAGATCTGGAGCTGGAGGGAAGGATCAGACGTCTCTGGAGGGTGCACGAAGAACAAGTGGCCGACGAACTTCGCCGGCCCTGTGCACGCACGGTGACCCTCATCACGGGCTGCTGGTGATCGGAGAAGGAACGTCTGGGCCTCCCACATCTGACGAGCTCCTCCGATGACGCGACGGAGCTCAGGCGACGCCGGCGGAGGTGGAGCTGCTGCTCTAGAATGTCGAGTCCTCAGATGGGCTCGCCTGGACCTGCAAAGCACGGCAACAAGCTCCTGGGTCGAGGGCAAAGTGCCTCGACCCGGTTAGCGGTGGTGAAGGTGAACGGTGCGACGGGGCGAACGAGCTCCGGCGGAGCGACGGCGATGAAGCTCGATACCCAGCTCCTGTGCGAACTGGGGTAGATGGATGGGTGCAGAAGATGCGCAGGGGAAAGGCGAAGGTGGTGGGCGATTCCGATGATCGAGATGTAGGCGAGGGTGGTCGGAATCAGAGGTCGTCGGCGACGGAGCGATTTGGGAGAAAATAGAAATTAGAGAAACTAAGGAAGAACTGGAACTACCTACTGGTCGAGGTCGACTGGGCAAGAGCTGGGGAAGCTCCAGGTCCTAGCCTCGAGGGCCGTCGATGCCCGAGGCTCGAGCACCACGTCTGGGCGGCGTACGGCGGCGTGAAGCTACCGGATCATTGGTCCAGCTGCTCCCTCCTCGCTGCAACAAGGCCGAGCGCAAGCTGTCACTCTCGCGGTGGCTATGGAGGTCCTAGGGTGAAGAGAGCTAATCCAAGGATGCGTGAGGAAGCCGGCGGAGCTGATACTATATACGCCTAGGGGTCCGGCTAAATGGGAGCCGGGCGTTAAGCTCGAAGCGCGGATCCCAAGGCAATCAACCGGGCGTGGATCTCGGATGCGAGAGGAAGAAGTAGAGCCCGACATTTTGCGATTTGGCGATCGGGTCATGACGCAATAATTCCGTGAAGTTGGGTCGGGCGTGCATGACCCGTGGGAAGTGGTCCAAGGGAGGGAGTTGACCGGGGGGTCAACATTCCCCGTGGACCAATCAGAGAAGGCCATGTCAGAATTAGTTGGAAATTAAAAATAAAATAATAGATGGCGAATTAAGAAAAACTTAAAACATAAAAAATGTTTATTTATTTATAAGCTATTTTTTAGTGATTTTTAATTATTTTTTCGAAATAAAGATAAGGTATTTATAATATAGTACTATATATATGTATATATACAATGTGTATTTTTAATTTTTGATTTTTAATTAATTATTTTTGTACATTTTCATTCCCATTTTATATTTTATTTATTTATATCATAAAATTAGGAATATTTTGGTGTTTTTATTTTATTTTTATTATTTATTTACTAGGGTAAAATAAATAGCTATATACAAGTATGTACATGGTATATATACAATGTTTCTTTTGTTTTTATTTTTGTTCTTTTTATTTTAATTTTTGTTTTTCTAGTTTTCATTTTATTTATTTACACCATGAAATATAGAATATATACAATTTCTATGGAGTTTTGATTTATTTATTTATAGGGTGAAATAAATAGAGAAAGTGGTTTTATGTACAAGGTGACTATAGACAAGGTGAATATTTTTCTTTTCTTTTTAATTTTCTTATTTTTATTTTGATTTTGATTTTAAAAATATGTACAAATATATACAAACCCATTTTTATTTTATTTTTAGAGGAAAATACTTTTATTATATTTACAGGTATATTTACATATATGAGCTCCCTATCTCTCTCTACTTTGACTTTTATGCGGTCAGGCCCATGCTGAGCCCTCCCTTGGGATTAGGTTGCTCAATATTTATTCTAAATATTTCCTTCTTTTTCTTTTATTACTTTATTCTTTTATTTTTGCACAAAAACATGCTAATTATTTAATTTTATACAATGCATGATTTTTGGTAATTATTTGTATTTACAAATATCTACATGCATTTGCAAAGGTTTTTGTAGCTAAAATATAAGAATAAAGAGTGATGAATGAGTATTCATCAGAAATGTAAAATGATTCTGTGTATTGTAATTATATATATCATATTGTTAAAACAGTGTAATCAAACCATAGAACGTAAAAACTTCATGTGTATATGTCATTAATGCAATTAAAAAGAACTTAACTTAAAATTGGATGAGTATATACATGTTGTGTAATCTATACAAAAGAGAAACATGATCTCTAATCGAGGATGATCGAATATTGGATCGAGATGGAATCAAAATCAAAAAATAAAAGCAATGTAAAATAACTTGGAACTCGATCAATGGATGAATAAAAAATACTAAGAACATGAATAAATTACTAAGAACAGGCAACCACCTCCTAGCACTCATTGCACTGTCGTAGTCATCGTCATGCATCGCCACCGTCTTTGTCACATACCACAGTCTCCAAACGCAGCCACTACCTCTACGTCGAGGGTTGACAAAAAAGAGAGAGAAGGAGAAGACCATCGTCGAGTTTTTCTTTTGGGAATTCGAGTAATTGAGAGCCAAGATCGTGGTTGATGCTATATTTAAAAAATTAAATTCGAGTAATTAATCAGCAACGAGATAATGATGCAATTACATGGAATAATCGAAATTTTTTTCTAAAAATGATGATTTGGAGGTTGTTTCGACGGTGGTTTTAGGTTTTATTTAGTGATTTTGTTAACTACCATTGATCCAAATCGGAGGGCTCCTAAGAGGTGTCGCATCATATTCAAGGAAAAATAGCATTTTAATTCAAGTTTTCCCTACATATATATAAGAGTGATCCTATGAGAGCCAAAATCTGTGAGAGCATAAGAGCATTGATTCTGGACTACATGATTCTGTCTTCTCTCTCATGGTTGAATCATATGGTTCACAATGCATGCTCTCATGCTCTCATAGGTTTTGGTTCTCATAGTATCACTCATATATATATATATATATATATATATATATATATATATATATATAGAGAGAGAGAGAGAGAGAGAGAGAGAGAGAGAGAGAGAGAGGAAAATGGGGCTGACCCCTAGGGGAGCTAACTTAGCTCCCCCCGCCCCATTTTCTTCAAATTTTTTATTTTTTTTTGAAATTTTTTTCCGTGAATATTCATCACTATATCCCTATATTATGTCATAAAAATTTCGTGTGAAACAGAGACTCCTACGGCCTCCATCCAGACAGTCATTTTTTTAACGGTAACTGGATTTTTTAAATCGGCCCCGTTTGGATGGAGGTCGTAGGAGTCTCTGTTTTGTATGAAATTTGAATAGAATAATATAGGGATTTAATAATGAATTTACACGGTTTTAGATTTCAAAAAAAATAAAAAAATTTGTGAAAAAGGGGTGGGGGGAGCTAAGTTAGCTCCCCCTAGGGGGCATACACATTTTACCCATATATATATATGGGTTCATTGGGGGTTGCCCTGCCCTATTTTCAGCAGTTTTTTTATTTTTATTTTAAAAATATCACAATGTAAATCATTTATTTTTTCTTCCTATATGTCATTCGAATTTCGTCAGAAACAGAGACTCCTATATCCTTCATCTAGAACAAGTCGATTACATCAATGTTTAGACCGTAAAAATTACATGTGCTGGATGGAGGGCATATGAGTCTCTGTTTCTAACGAAATTTGAATGGTATATTAGAGGGATATATATAAATATACATGATGATATTTTTCAAAAAAATAAAAAATTGCGAAAAATGTGGTTGGGGGCATCCATGTTGAGGCAACTTCATTTTCCCCTATATATAGGGTAAAACGGGGCTGTCTCCTGGGGGGGCTAACTTAGCTCTCCCACCCTATTTTCTCCCATTTTTTATTTTTTGTTAAAATACTTCCATGGATTTTCATTATTCTATACATATATTAAATCATTCAAATTTCGTGTGAAACAGAGACTCCTACGGCCTCCATCCAAACGGGATCGATTTCAACAATTTTGCGGTCGTTAAAAAATAGCTATCTCGATGGAGGTCGTAGGAGTCTCTATTTCTCATGAAATTTGAATGACATAATATAGGGATATAGTGATGAACTTTCACAGAAGTAATTTTCAAAAAAAAATAAAAAATATGAGAAAAATGGGGCGTGGGAGTCAAGTTAGCTCCCCTCAGAGCAGCTCCATTTTTTCGATATTATATATATATATAGAGAGAGAGAGAGAGATAGAGATAGAGGATGGGGAGCTTGCACCAAGGTGCATGTAATTTTATATGCATCGGAGCTAATATCTTCTACATTTTTTTTACTTTTTCGAAAAATATCACCATGTATATTCATCTATATATCCCTCTAATATGTCATTCAAATTTTACAGAAACAGAGACTCCTATGCCCTCCATCTAGAACAGGTAATTTTAACGGTCTTAGAATTACTGTAATCGGCCTGTTCTAGATGGAGGGCATAGGAGTCTATGTTTCTGATGAAATTCGAGTGACATATTAGAGGGATATATAGATGGATATACATATTGGTATATTTCAAAAAAGTAAAAAAATGTGGAAGATATAAGCCCCGGTGCATGTAAAATTACATGCACCTTGGTGCAAACTCCCATCCTCATATATATATATATATATATATAGGATTTCCTTCAAATAGGACGCAGTCCTTCCTGAGTTCAGAAAGGCCAACCCTTTTTGTAAAAAAAAATACGATGAATTTAATAGAATACGTATATTGTTTGCATTATAATGTGCAATTTTAATGTTTGTATTATAATGTGCACTTTTCTATACGATATGTATTTATAATGTGCAACTATAATACAAACGGTATACATATTCTACTAAAGTGCTCATGTTTTATATAAAAAGAGGGTGGTCTTCCTGAATTTCAGAAGGATCGCGTCTTATTGGAAGGACCCCCTATATATGTGTGTATATGGTTAAATGGGGCAGCTCTTGGCTGCCCCCGCCCTATTTTCGGGTATTTTTTATTTGTTAAAAAATATCACCATGTATATTCATCTATGTATCCCTCTTATATATCATTCGAATTTCATCAAAAACATAGACTCATATGCCCTTCATCTAGACCATATCGATTACAACAATGTTTAGATGATTAAAATTACCTGTTCTAGATGGAGGGCACACGAGTCTCTGTTTCTGACGAAATTCGAATGACATATAGGAAGGATATATAGATGAATATATATGGTGATATTTTCCAAAAAAATAAAAAAATACGGAAAATAGGGTGGGGGTAGCCATGTTGGGGCTGCCCCATTTTTTCCATATATATATATATATATATATATATATATAGGGTAAAATGGGGCTTCCCCAGGGATAGCTAACTTAGCTCCTCCTTCCATTTTCTTCATAATTTTTTATTTTTAAATAAAACCATGTAAATTCATTATTATATCTCTATATTATGTCATTCAAGTATCGTGAGAAACATATACTCCTACGTCTATCATCCAGATAGGGTCAATTTAAAAAAATCACGTGACCGTTAAAAAATGACTGTCTGGATGGAGGTCGTAGGAGTCTTTATTTCTCACGAAACTTGAATGATATAATATAGGGATATAGTGATGAATTTCCATAATTGTATTTTTCAAAAAAATATGAGGAAAGTGGGGCGGGAGAGCTAAGTTAGCTACCCCGAGAGGGCAGCCCCATTTTCCCCATATATATAGGGTAAAATGGGGACGCCCCCGTGGGGGGAGCTAACTTGGCTCCTCCCGCACCATTCTGCCCACTTTTTTTATTTTTTTGAAAATTTCTTCCGTGGATTTTCATGATATATACCTGTATTATGTCATTCAAATTTCGTGCGAAACAGAGACCCCAACGACCTCCATCCGGAAGGGTCTTTTTTAGCAATTCTGTTACCGTTAAAAAATACCTGTATGGATGGAGGCCGTATGAGTCTCTGTTTCGCACGAAATTTGAATGAATAATATAGGGATATAGTGATGAATATTCACAGAAGAAATTTTCAAAATAAAAAATAAAAAAAGCGAGCGAAATACCGCGGGGGAGCCAAGTTAGCTCCCCCAAGGGGCAGCCTCATTTAACCCACACACACACACACACACACATATATATATATATATATGGAGGGCCGATCCTATGAGATGAGATTTTGGTGAGATGGGAGATTCTGTACCATTAATTTCAATCAGGAGAGAGAAAGCCAGGAGAGAGAAGACAAAAACTAGTGGTCCAAAATCTTCCATCTCACAAAATCTCATCTCACAGGATCACTCCTCTATATGTATGTATGTATGTATGTATATGTATGTGTGTGTATGGGACCTTTACAATAGGACTTGGTCCTTGCATCCTTAAGGAAGGCCAGTGATCGTAGCTGTTAGATTTAAATCTAACGGCATCATCAACTTTTTTACTCAAAATGGCATTTGGATCATCATCTTTTGCATTAATTATGTTCGTCAATTAATATTTTGAAATACTAAATTTAGCTAGTTTTTTTTTAATATTTTTCACAATACCATATTTAAATAATATTCAGTTTTGTGCTGGATGACATTACGTGGGGCATGTGTTTGTATCCTCATACATTTCTTTGAATTCAAGATTCCTTTTTGTAACGATTGTATGTATTTTTATAAAATATGTGGTTCACTCAAAAAGTCATCAGTTATTTGTAAATTTTGCATGGTTCTTTGTAGAATACAATTCATATTAATAATTAATGTGTGGTTCTTTGTAACGATTGTATGGTTCTTTATATAATAAAATTTGTGTGATTTTGTGTAAAAATGCGGTAGTCATTCACGCTCAATTGATGAGAATATGCAAATCAAATATGTATAATACACATCTAAAATGTATAATGCACATCCAAAATGTGTAATGCACATCAATATACAACCCGATATCTGTAATTTATTGCTAAATCGATAAGTAAAATACAAAATAAATAGGTAAAGTACACATCCAAAATGTATAATGCACATCCAAAATGTGTAATACACATCAAATATACAAGATATATAAAAATTACAATGGTCATTCGCACCCAATTGATATGTAAAAATACATATCAACTTCTGTTTGATCTGGAACTGAGTCATCGAGCCTTCTAGGACCTGATATAGACAATCAAGAACTATCACATACAGATCTGTGATCGCCGTCGTACCTCGTGGATCGAGAACCACCGCTCGGAGAAGAATCGCTTAGAGCACATCACCTAATCGTGCATATCTGAGACCACCGCATCTGGAAGCGTTGGAGCTTCAACCATCGCCGCCTTCGTATCATCTGGATAATCAGATCTGATTACGTTCGAAGAAGAAGAAGCTACGACATATCGTCGTTCGCCTCCTTGCACTCGACATCAGATCCAGTCCACCTGACTGCTGGGAGGATTAATCATCGCCCAGGTCGAGTATCGCCTTTCGTCCCGATCGCCCATCGCCACTGGAGAAGACGCCTCCGCTGCCCCTTTTTGTCGAGGTTTCGAAATTGAAAGGAAAGATTAGAAGAGAGATTAATGAGGAGATATTTTAGGTGGTTACATACTATATTTAGATAATGTATAATGACCAAAACAGATTTTTAATTAATTAAATAATATTACTAGCATACCTTTTATAATAACCGTCGGATCAATTATAGATGCATGGGATCGCTGACCTTCCTTAGGGATGGAAGGACCGAGTCCCATTGGAAAGATATCATATATATATAGTGAAAACTTCCAATAAGGTGGACCTTTCCTAGATGCATGGAAAGCCACGCCAATTTAGACATTTTTTCTATTTATTTAACAATTTCTAACTCCATAATATTAACAATAAATACTAACATAATATGTATATCACGAAAGATTTATGAAAATATTAGGTATATTTGATAAAAAAATATTTGTTACAATATGGATGATATATTTTACAAAATTGTATGATCATCATTATTTTACAATGTGCAGTTTAAATTTACAAAATTGTTACACAATTTACAAATTTTACAGCGACTTTCTGAATTTCAGGAAAGACCAACCTAATTGAAAGGGCTCCAATATATATATATATATATAATATATGGGGGGGGAGGGGGGTAAAATGGGGCTGCCCCCTAGGAGTAGCCAACTTGGCTACTTCCACCCCTATTTTTCCCTCATTTTTTTATTTCTTTGGAAATAAAAATTTGTATATTCATCACTATATCCCTCTAACATTCTATTAAAATTTCGTCAGAAACAGAGACTCCTAGGCCCTCCATCTAGACGTCATTTTTTTAACGGTCGCAGGATTTTTTTAAATCGACCCTGTTTGGATGGAGGTTGATAATGATGAATTTACAAATTTTTATTTTCCAAAGAAATAAAAAAATGAGGGAAAAATAGGGGTGGGAGTAGCCAAGTTGGCTACTCCCAGGGGGCAGCCCCATTTAACCCTATATATAGGGGCTGGGGAAGCTACACCCGGGGATGTAGCTAACTAGCTGCACCTGGCTCTTTTTTTCATTGGTTTTTTGTGTTTTTGAAATGAAACTTAGGGGGATTTAAATCACCATATATCACCATGATATCATACCAATTTCAACTAAATTCGACACTTCTATCATCTCCATCAAGACTATCACATTTTAACAGTCTCATATATATATATATATCGTTATTCAAAAAAATATATATGTGGGGCTGCCCCATGGGGGGAGCTAACTTGGCTCCCCCAGCATCATTTCGCCCGCCTTTTTTTATTTTTTTAAAAAATTTCTTTCTCGAATTTTCATCAATATATACCTATATTATGTCATTAAAATTTTGCACAAAACAGAAACTCCTACGACATCCATCCAGACGGGGTCGATTTTAGCAATTCTGTTACCGTTAAAAAAGACTATCTGGATGGAGGCCGTAGAAGTTTCTGTTTCGTACGAAATTTGAATGACATAATATAGGAATATAGTGATGAAATTTCACAGAAGAAATTTTCAAAAAAAATCGGACGAAATGGGGCGGGGAGAGCCAAGTTAGCTCCCCCCAAGGGCAGCCCCATTTAACCCTATATATATATATGTGTATGTATGTATGTATTCTCCTTCTGTTAGAGCTTGACAAGTAGAACTGTAGAAGCCATTCTTGCTTCGTTTGTTTGTGAGCACCCTTTTTGACTTTTAATAGCATTCTATAAAATACTACCGAAGAAAACTTGTAAAAATTGTTCTCTTATTTGGGCTCCGATCCTCTGCTGTAATGGACTTTTACAACCCCTGCTGCAATGAATGAGAGCGATCGGATGCGGATTCGACGACACTCAGAGGGGGCTGGGGATAGTGGGTGCGGATGTCGAGGCTGGAGATACGCATCTCGAGGCCGGGGAGAGACGTCGGATACGGATCGGACGGCTGGAGCACTTGCAGCAGAATCTACTGCACAACAGACGATCCAAATTGCTCTTATTTAGCCAGCAAGCAACATAAAATAATAAAAAAATGTGGATGAAGATTAATACCAAAAAGAGCAAAGTTCACAAAATATAAGAAGACATGCCAAAAAGGAGAGAGGGTTACTAAATCCATCAACACGAAAAAGCTCGTAGAGAACCAATTAAAGCCACCAAAAAGTGGAGACAACACAATCTAGAGAAAGCGTGACCATCAACACCACCAAAAAAAGGCTGGGGGGGGGGGGGATTCTTGGAAGGCAAAGGATTAATTCCCACGAGTCGTCCAAAAGGTCGTGCATGGACAAAGGGATTCCTTATTCATAAGACGTCAATTAATAGGGAAAATGGAATGAAGGACATCATAAGAGTAGCGAGGAAATACTTCTTCCATTTTAGCAAAGCCAAATATCAATTAAACCCTTCGGAAATCGGTTTTGCAAAACCTCGTTGAAGATCATAATGTCGCAATCGATTAAATATAAAATTTTCGTTGTACTTGAAAGCGAGAGGGCGATGCTTTGCAGAAAGAATTGAAGGAAGAATTGTGAGAATAGAACATTCCATAGATTCTTCATGGTGTAAACAAGGCTCACATATACAGCCTTTACATAAAGTGGGAAAAGGCTTCTCCATGGGTCCAAGTTGCATGATGAGATTATGCATATCTTTCTGTATCATTCTAGATAGTTGTTGCACAGATATTATCTTATCCTTTTTGTAAGAAAACATGTAGCTGACCTTACTTAAAATGAGAGAAGGTTTCACCGTTTTTTTATTATCTTATCCTATTAGAACTATGTTTGTGAACGGACATATGATAGGGAAGAGGAGTGGAAACGACTGCATTAAGCATGATGCCATTTTGTAGGGAGCAAATATTAAATTTCTTAAATATAGTATTCTATTTTGAGCTTTATCCGTAAGGAGGTTGCATTTTTCATGTATTTTTTTTGAAGTTTAGTTTATGGTAAGGATAATCCATGAGAAATCATTATTGATTCATATCCAATATGGTCAAGCAGATCTTAAAATTTCAGATGTTCAAACCAAATTTTTTTGATAGAGATGTCTTTTGAAACTCGTTATAGTTGTGGGACAAATATTAAGATAGTTATAGTCAAAGAAATTCATCAGTAAAGCTTTGAAGTTAAGGATTTACTCGTGCTTAATTAAATTTTTAAGAAAAGAATTTGGTCCAATTTAGCCTGGTGGGTGTCCACAATCAATCACAAGATTCTATTTCTAACAAGCTGAGAGCCCCAATATTTAAAGTATGAATTCTAAAGCATCCGGATATCCTGAAGACTGTTCATGATAAAAATATGCTAAGTTAATATCCTCCAAAACCATAACATTTAAAAAGAAAAGTGTTTACTTTTCAGTTCCATTCAATGTCAATGAGGTCATAGACCTTACCAAAAAAACATAGTTCAAACATCAAAAAGGGAAAAAGGTGAAACAAGACATGTCTTAGTTATTTTAAGCACTAATAAGCATGAGATCATTTTCTCCTTGACAAAAGTAGACCATTACTTAGACCTAATAAATTAAGTTAATCAAAGTTTGAAAGTAAATAATTATCATTTTGGGAGTAAAGAGGAGAATTTTATTTCATGAATAGTAGCAAGTGATATTCTATTTTTGTCAATTGAAACCTCGAGCCCTTAGTAATTAACGAACTATTAAGACCAAAGTGTTCCAAAAAAGAAGATTTAAATATTTTTCGTTATAATAAGTAACAAAATCTTCAGGAAAAACAACAAGAAAAGCTACTTCTTGCAGGGTCTATGATCTAAGAAAAACAACAAGAAACGACTACTACTCGCAATGCATGCAATCTAAGAAGTTTTAAATACTGCCTTATCATGAATTATTTATAAATCATTTTCACATGATTTCAACTTTAATTATTTTTATGATGTTTAATCTTGAAAATAAATCAAAATAAAAGTAAAACCTTTTAAAATTAATTTAAATAATAAAAAATCCTATTACATAGGTAATTTATACCTAAAAAGGGTGATGACATGAAGACAAAGGCATCACGAAACTAAATGAGAGTGAGACACTGAGTACCTTTTAATATCATGAGCTTCAGCCGTGTTCAAGTTTTCAAACTATTGTTAGCCGAAGCTACGATAAAAAATGATGCACTTCTAGTTCCCAGGTGACTTATACATTTTCTATTTCTTTGTTCTACATGTCATTTACATTTCTAGGTACATAATCGTTTCCCCCTTTCCATTATTTGATTTTCATTAGATTTAGCCCTTTGGCTCAATTTTTACTCCAAATTGTCTGTATTCTTATTATTTCCATCACCGAGTCCACCTTTCTTTATTCACCATTCTTTGATCTTGAACCATCGTTCTTTCTTGACTCTATATGAGGGCATCCACTCCTGGTTCACCTTTTACTAAAAACTTCATTAGAGATCGAAATTACTTGCTCCTAGCACCTTATTATTGTTTTATCGGAGTTAAAAATTTAGGGTGCAAGTATGAATTCTAATAAGTTACGAATGGAGTTTTGATTTACTCACTTGCCATTGAAGCATATTCCGTGATTCTTGGATAATTTCGAGTTCAATTCTTGAAACATTTAGACTATTCAATCACCCCTAGCTGCATGCTAGTTTGAGAAGATTAGAAGAGAATTATGTTTGTATAATTTGAGGAATATTTGTTGAAATAATTTTCACAAAAAGGAGACTCAAATGTACATTGTTGATCAATTATCGTACTTTGTCTAATTGATTACCCCTGATAAATCATATATTGTAGTTGATCATCCACCCTGATCGATTAATCAAGATCAATCACCTTGATCGATCTATGAGGAATATTAATCGATCACTCATGATGGATTTGAATTTCATCTAACTTCAATTTTTTGCAAGAAAAGAATTATTGGAAAGTGTATTCTGGTACCTTTATACTTTACCTTATTAGACACCGTCAAATCTAAATCTTCTTTTAATGTGACTTGTCAAATATAATAAAATTCATTTTTTAGATCTCTTTCCACTTATTTTTTATTTAAAAATTGAGATTTGTCCTCCCAACGCCTCCCCTTATTATAAGGATCCCCAAGATCGAGACATAGAATATCAACATCTTCTCCACCTAGAACCATCGGAATCGTCTCTTTTCCTAGGTTGTAGTAGAGATCTAATCGATTATCCAAAGCATCTGATTGATCAAGTCTGATCGACCACCCAAGAATTGTTGATCGATTATCGAGGTTTTCATGTTATTGATTTTTTATTTTTTACTGTGAATCTCATATTGATTCAAGTCCCAATAGATAGTAACTTCTTACAGGGACTTTTACTCCGTTGATATGGCACCCAAGAGATCAAAGAATGCCTAATTTTTTATAGACTCCATGTCTACTTCACATTCTGATTGGCTCTACGCTTTTTCTTGTTACCATGATCACTTGTAGACTACTTCAGTACAACGTGTTCAGAGAACACTTCCCCTCATATAGTATAAATTTTTAGAAAAATCATATTCGTATTTTATTTGATCCTACTTTCTACAATGTATCCATGAACTCCCTCATAGACAATGAGAATGTCAGGAGTCTTATGCGAATATCGAAGACATTGGCGATGTTTCTACTAACCAACTTTGCACCACCATCAACTCACAGACTTTCGTGGTTGACACATCTGTCATTTCTGATATTTTGGGATGCCATAACTTTGATCATATTATCTCATATACCATTTAGAGTCTTGATCATGATGAAGTTCATGAAACCTTGATGCACATTCATCACATAACCGATATCCAACCCCTAGACTCACCATTCATGAAACCCCTCCTTTGCTTTCTAAATTGAATCTTTTCTTGATGTTTCAGGAACAAGAAGACCAACATGATCCTTGTAACCAATGACATGCTCACCTTGATTTCAACTTCATCATGTTCGTCCTTTTGACTGGTCGCATTACATCATATCTATGTTGGTTGGGCCTTCTGTTTACCATCTCTCTCTCGAGGTCCTCCTCCCCCCACATTCTAGCACATTTTTCTATCTCTATGCCCCATGACTCCACTTGTATCAAGAGAGTCATACCATTTGGCTTAGAAGCTATGCGATTCACTGTTGCTTTTGAGAAGAAACCTCCTCCATAGTCTACTTCTGGAGCTAGTCATGTTCTACTTATACGTGCACCTCATTTTCATGGATTTGTTCCCTCACATGTTCGCCTCTCTCCATCTTTCTTTGATCATAAATGGGCTTACATGGACCATCATCTATGTCCTATTGACCAATTTTCTGCGGAGGATGTTATTGATATCCACGCTCTAAAATTGAATCAGATTAGAGAGACCACAATACCATGATGAGCCATCACTAGAATATGGCCATGTGGGCAAGTGACTGTCCAATTTGTGAATGACCATTTCGAGATCATCCACAAACTCGCAGATGATGTTCATGGACTTTATGTAGCTATGAACTCTCTTCCATCTAAGACATGTAGCCAACAACCTCCTACTTACCACCCTCCTCTTCCTACTATGGTCCGACATCGGCGTTGACCTTCAACTCCTAGTGCAATTTCTTCCTAAGGAAAGACAATTGTTTGATCATAGCCTGAAGAAGAAGAAGAAGAAGAAAAATATGAAGAATTGGCTCTCTCGAGTACAATTATAGTTCCAAGACTCGTCATCAAACAGAATGAGTAAAGAGATCTTGTCAGGTACCTTGTGTAGATGATGATGAGTACTACACCAGTGATTAGATTGTGATTTTAGTTTCTTTATCTATCTAATTGTTCTTTTTTCCGATTCCAAGTATATATATTGGAACATGGCTTGTGTGCTTCAAACTTTTTTACAAGTTTCTTAACGTTTTAATGAATTATTCATGTTTCTTTTATTGTTTCTCTTATCTAACTTTTTATTGGTAATAAGGAGATAAATTAAAAAGCTTGATTAATGATATAATATTAAATTAAGAGGGGAAATTTAAAAATGAATTAAGTTTAGTTTTTTTACTCCAAAATAACACCACATACCTTACAACTAAAGAATTAGAAAATTGGTTTTATGATTCCTTTTTGTGGGGGTGAGAAATAAAAATGGGGCATTGAAATATTGACTTATTTTTTTCTTGATGTGATTTATTTGTAAAGTTTTGTGCTTACAAAGTTACAAAGATGACAAGCTTTTCGATTGTCATCTATTGTTTGAGTTCATTTTGACAGTAGTCAGAACTCTTTTGGCAAGCTTCAAGCTCCCATTATATTTATTTCTATGATATTTTTATTTATTCACATTTGCTACCCATGATATATTTATTTGTGCTTATATTTGAGAATATATATGCAATTATATTTGTTACTGCTTATTCAAGATATTACTGTAATTAGCTTTGAGAACTATTTGTGATATTGTAAAACAGAAAAGTTATTGTGAAATATATGTTCCTACCTTAACCTTTCACAAGAGGAATTTTTGTGTTTGATACTTAGGTTTACAAGAATTTCTTGGATAGTGGAGCATGCTATTTCCAAAGAAATTAGAGGATAGTTGGAGCTAGTCCACCCTTGACAGTTGGTGCAGTGTTTGATATGTAGTGTTGACTTTGGTGTCTAATTCAAAGTTGTAAAGCTGTAAACTTTCTAAATAATTGAGATATCTGTGTAAATATCTTGAGATTTTTAGTGAAGCAATTGGTTGGTTCGGCTAACCAGAAATCTCAAATCAAGTGACTCCTATCGTGGTTTTCACTTGATTATGTTTCCATGTAAACATCATGTGTATCGTGCTTACTTGATTGATCAATTGGTCATGTTGGTATAATTCCGTAAAATTTTTGAACTTCCATTGGTATACTATTCAGCCTTCCTCTAGTTTATCATGATCCTCAAGAACGTAGTATATCTTACAATGTGAGAGAATATCCTATTGTAATCTACACCTTCCTTCTCACTACAATCCTTCACAACAATACATGCCTTGTATATGATGCCTTTATGATAATGGCGCCTCCTCCAAGTCTTGAGTCAATAATCAGTCCCATTCCTCCGTCTTGCAAAAGGTTCTGGTTCATGTTCTCGTAGCCTGTGACTTTCACAGCTTCCTCAACGCACCTTAACTGCTTTCGCTCTTCCCCCCCTCTGTCTGACTCCCCCCGGAACCCCCCTGCGGCCGACTGTTTGCTAGTTTTGGTCTGGGGAAGGGAAAGTGGCTATTCGTGATGCATTTCTGCTCCCCGATTTCTAGATAAATAAATAATTGGTCTTGGGTTCGACGTCTCAAGTAGCGGTTAATGAGGTCTGTGATGCGCTTGCTTGCTTATGAATATATGGAAGGATGCTTCGACGATTATATATATTGGGGATGTGACAACTAGATAGCCAGGGATTCTTTGTGGTCTTCTTACGCGTGGGGTTTCAAAGGGGAGTCCCTACTCCATGCGCACCTGCCCTATCTTCCTCACAATGGAAGTTGTTGTTCAACCTTAGACGACAGCGACAGAAGTACGAGAGGCATCTGGAGGAAGAAGAAAGCAAAAGTCGTGGAAGTTCCCTCTTCTCTTGGGAGTACAATCGTCGAGGCGACCGACGAAGACATTGGGTTTAATCAGCAATCAACCCACAATATACATAAAATGAGGTTAAAATTTTATTTTCTCTACCCTAGGATGCATAGCAAGCAAGTATGTAGAGGTCGAACCACGGAGAGCAAAATGGTAGCCTATGGTTATTCATGTACAACCAAGTCATTCATTTATATAGATCTTTTTGTGGGGTTTTTAACTTATAATTTTTTTCTTCTTGTTATATATATTTGTACTTGTATTTGATTTTTAAATTTTCAATTTTTATATTTCTTCTTTTTTTAATATTTTTATATATTACTTTTTCTTCTATAAACATTATAGCATATATAAAGATATATATATATATATAATAGAGTAGTATATTTATAAATACTATTGAATATAGAGAAACTTCAAAAATAAATTGTTTTTAGGTTTTTCATATTTTTCTAATGTTTTGGTAATTTTCCAGAATTTGTTTGCTATATTTTATGTATATTTAAAGTCAAAAATATCCCAAATAAGGGATAAATAAAATACTCGAAATTGAATTGGATCTTAAAAATAGTAAATAAACTTCAAAATTATCCAAATCAATTTTAATATATATACATATATATAATTATAAAACAAAAAAATCATATTTTTGGATTTTTAAATGATTTTTTAGATTTTTATCAAAGATTTTGGGGGATTTTTAGATTTTTAGGCCTTTTGTTTTTCCATTTTTATGATTTTTGGTCTGTAATTAACATAGGATAAAATATACTATATATATTTTGGAATTTTTAAAGACATTTTGATTTTTTTTTGGTATTTTATAATTAAACAGGGAATAAAAGGGCTCATTTTCATTTTTAGTAAATAACTAAAATATAAAAAATGCCAAAAAAATATGGGCATGAATACACATGGTATAAAGCATTCAACCCTATTTTTGTGGATTTTTAAGAGCACATTAGCTATATTTAATAAATAGATAAAACATTCAAAAATCAAACTCTTGGCAGGGACCTTTTTGTAAATAAAATAAATGTCTGGGGGCGTTGTGCAAATTTGCCTGAATAAAAACCACATTTATTTAATTTTTAAAGACTATTTATCAAATACAAAACCCGCCAGGGCTTTCATGCAAAATGCCCATCACGTGGGACTACAAATGACGCAACCTGGGAAGGACCAAAACACAAAAACAAGAAAGTTCAGGGGCCTTCCTATAAATTTCATAAAAGTGTACAATTTCATTTCATTTTATTGGACTTTATATAAATACAAAAAACTCACAGGGGTGTCTCTATAATTTATCCAGCTCACGTGAGACGACACGTGAGTTGAGTTGGACTAGACCATAGTATAAATACAATAACTACAGGGTCCTATTTGCAAAATGTCCATTTATTTTTACACGTGATATTTTATTTACAGCGTCAAATATTAAATATACAAAAATACGGGGCTGGATATGCAATTTACCCCATTAAAGGCTGGATCGAGCGACGGGGCTTCGTTCACTTGGACACATGGCGCTCATCCGACGGCCGATGATGATTCGACCACATGCAGTTGAGATTAGATCACTTAAGTTGATCCGATGGTCGGAACGTGGCTGGATCGAACGACTCTGTTGCGATTTGGAGCGGCTGAAGAATCGAACAACCAGGAGGAGATCCGGAAGAACAGACCAAGAACTCGCCCGGGGTGAGTTTCGATCCGGCCTCCTGATCAACTCCGGCCATCTTGAAGGCTCTGGCTAGGGGCAAAACGAAGCTCTTGCTCCTCCGCAATAGATGATGTGCTCGACAAGGCACTTGGAGCTCCGGCGAGGTCAGGCGGAGCCGCGAAAGCAAGGGGACTCCATGTGCCTCTTCCTTTGGAAAATCAACTCCGTTTGGAGTCCTTTGGCCACCAGCACCTGCAGTAAGAGTTTGTGAAAACACAAGGGGGTTCTGGGGCTCTTATTTGGTTGGAATGGGTGGAAGGTGGAGCGGGAGGAGTTCCTCCGACGAGCGGCAGAGTTGGAGGAACTGCTCTCCCGATCCACGATGGATGTGCGGAGTATGAAGGGGCCTGGTGTGTAGGGAAGTGGAAAGAAGATGGAGGTATTCGCGGAGTCAGAGAACAGATGATCTTGTGCGGTGGAGCTCGTCGGAGCTCGACTTCGGCGAACTACGTGGTTCGCCAATAACCCTAATTTACTTAGATAAAACCTAAACTAAGAACCGTAAATGAAGGCTATGACTAATTGCAATGAAAATAAATGATAAATACAGCTCTTATACCTGGGGTCAACCAAGGAGCAGGGTCGTCGGGGCCGGCAGCTGTGGGTGCATCCCGTCCTCCTGGAGCTTGGTCCGACAGCGAAGAAGTACCTCCTGTCACGAGTAACTCAACTAGACACAAGATCATGGCTCCAAGACTCGAAATGGTGACCAAAGAATCGATGGAGGTGAAGGTGTTTTATTTATAGACTCAATGTGGCACCCTTATTGACCAGCTATAACCAGGGATTTGGGTGTATATACAAGTGATTAAAGGGCATGGCATGTATGTACAATGATCAATGATCATTTTTGCTGAAGGGATCAGCCGCGATGGATGGATGGTGCGGCCGAGAAAAGGGAGGAAATCATGGGATTTGACAGGTCTGCGTCTAATCAGAGCTGGGGGGGGATGTTGACCGCCGATCAACTATTGATGCGACCCCATTGGCCACGTCAGCCCGCTACGTGAAAAATAACAATATTATTCGTATTTTTTTTAAGATAGTAAATGATTTTATTATTTTTATATATAAAATAAAAAATATTTATGATTTAATGTAGTATTTTATTATGATTTTTATTTATTTTTTGGTGTCTTTTATTAGTAGTTATTTTTTAATAGTGTATTTATAGATATATTTGCCTTTAATTTGTACATTTTTATTTTTATTTTGTATATTTTATTTTATTATTTTATTCTTTTATTTTATATATTTGCAACTTTTTGGGTGTATAAATATATTTTTATTATATTTTTATGATGTAATTTGTACACTTGTACACTTAGATAAATAGATATGTATATTTTATAGGTATATGTATAGGTATTTTACCTATGTTTTATACACATCTTTTATTTTAATATATTTTACTAAGTTTTATTTTAGTTTTGTATTTTTCATATAATATAGATAATATTTACAATATTAGAAAAATATAAAAGAATAAAGAATGAAAGAATAGGTTTTCCCTTTTATTTATATACATGTATAACTATAGGTATTTTGCCTATATTTTCGCATAGACTTATTTTATTTTATTTTTTTCTTTTTGATTTAATTTTTATTTTAATATGTACATATGTCATAAATAATAATATCAGAATTATAAAAATATAAATTTGTAAAAAGAATGAGAAATGAATAAATTGAATATTTTAATCGGTATAATGTACAATAGAGGTCAAAAACCTAACTTTCACACATCAACTCCAAAAAATACAAAACCGCTACCATTAAATAGCTTGTGAAAAGTTATATACAATTAGATTTTTGATATGTTTTGAGTTTTTATTCAAAAGATATGGGTCTGAGAAGTTGGGTTTTTGGCTTTTTTATTTTGTGTATAAAATGAACATTATGTATTATTTTTGTACAAACTCAATTTTATATTTTCATCTAATTATCATCTACAACTTTCATGTACAAAATTCTTCATTGATGAATAAATAATAAAGAATAAAATAGGTGTCAAAATGAATAAATAAATGAATAAAGAATTGAGTTTTTATTGTATTTTTGGCCCTTATCTCCCCTACTTTATTTCTTGCCGACCAACTCACTTCTTGACTTGGTCTTGGGGTTTAGGGTCATAAAATATATTCAATATTTTATTCTTTTCATCTTCTTTTCTTTATTCTATAATTTTGGCAATAAAAATAATATTATTTACACAATAATTGTAATAAATGATGAATGTTATTTTGTACAAATTGATCCTATTTACATGCATTAGCTAGGGATTTTAAGGCCAAAATGATAGAATAAAGGTGGTGAAATGGAGATTCGTCACTTTACTGCTTGAGATTCCTACCTTTTCTTGAAGACCCATTTGCAACCAATAACTTTCCTTACTTTTGGTAACTTGACAAGCTCCAATGTTTAATTCTTGTGAAGGGACTCCATCTCGTCACCCATACAAGCAATCCACTGCTCAGATTATGCCCTTGCTATAGCCTCTTGTGAAAGGGCTCTGTAGAATCTGCCTCCTCATCAACCTATAATGCAAATGCAACCATGTATTCAAAACTATATTTTTGAGGTGGATGTATCTCTCTACGGGGTCGATCAGTAGAAATACTTGGTTGCATCTACTCTAGTTGCTGAACTCTAGGTTGATCAGCATCAGTATGATCAGAAGTGGTTTATCACTGTTGATTAAAGACTTGGTGTCAGTTCGAACTCTACTCATTCGTGAATATCATCACCTATCCATGCATCAACAAATTCATCCCTCGAGTGAAGCTTGGAATTCTCATCAAATGTAACATTATTACTAACAATAATCATATGCTTAGATGGGGACTAGAATCTATACCCCTTAACTCATGTACCATAACATGTAAACACCCCTTTTTTGTCTTTGGTTGTAACTTTCCTTCACAAACATGGTAATAGGCTGCACAATCAAAGACTTGTAAAACATAATAATCATCATGATTACTAGACCAAACCTGCATGAGTATCTTACAATCAATAGTAGATGATGGACTTTGATTCACCAAGTAACAAGTTGTATTTACAGAATTAACCCATGATGATCTACCAAGTCTAGCATTAGAGGGCATGCACATTGCACTCTATAGAAGTATCGTGTTCATTCGTTCTGCAACTATGTTCTGTTTTGGTGTATTACTAACGATGTAGTGTCTCGCAACACCCTCCTCCTTGTCGAACTCATTGAACGCTAACAAATAGAACTCCAACCCGATATTAGTGTAAATGCACTTGACCTTCTTAGAAGTCTGATTCTCCACTAAGATCTTCTATTGCCTCAAGGTTTGAGCTATCTCACTCTTGTGCTTCATTATGAACACTCAAAAGATTCTGGAATAACCATCAATAATGGAGAGGAAATACCTAGCATCTACAAAAGATGGGGCTAGGAAGGGCCTCAAAAATCATTATGGATGTAGTCAAGTATCTCCTTTGTCCTGTGAATTGCTTTGTTGAGCAACTTCCTGTGTTGTTTGGCCAACATGCCATACTCACATAATTCTATCTTGGAGCCCTTGAGATCCCCGATGAGACCCTTCTGACCAAGGATGCTCATCCATATATGGCTCACGTGCCCAAGCCACATATGCCATAGCTCCATTTCTACTTTCAAAGCTTGGTATGCCAATGCAACATAAGTTGTAACTATAGTATCCTGCATGATAGGTCGGGCCTTCTGCTTTTTGCCTTTGATGAAAATAATTCCACCTTAAACTCTATACCTATATCCGTTAGAGTCCAACACTCTAAGGGATATCAGATTCTTTTTATAATTAGGAACATGGTAAAATTTTATCACCGTAATTACGATTCCATCATTCATCTTGATTTTCACAGGGAAAATCACTACAATTCTATAGGTTGCATCATTCTCCATGATGATGTTTCCACCATCTATCTTCTCATAGGTGCAAAATTAGTATTGGTTGGGAGTCACAAGGTAAGAAAAACCTGAATCAAGAATTCGTGCGCTCTCTGTCATATGCTATCTGTCGTCTTTTGATCTGACAGTGAGAACCAAACGATCTCCTAAGCCACCCGAGCCACTAAAACAACTATGACCTTCCCTTTCTTCATGAGGCAATCTTTCTTTTAAAATCCATATTCCTTACGGTAGTTGTAGATGCCTTAGAATTGCGATTCTTTGATTTGGACTCCTGCTTTCCTTTCTTTGCAAAGCTAGACAAGACTTTTTTCATGAATCCTAATCAAACCTGCAACCTGAGAGTCCTTCTTTCCAGTAGCCAAATATTGAAGTTCACGTGTATGCAGACTTGCGCAAACTTCATCTACAGTTATCTCTTTTCTTTCACAATAAACAAATGAACACAATTCTCATACGAGACCGGAACCAACGAGATCAATGCAATACCTTCAAAAATCATAACATCTACATTTCTTAAATTCATCACAATATATTTAATAGGTCTAGATATTCTTTAAGAGATGTGCCCTCCTCTATGTGGAGAGAGAACAAATGTTGCTTCAACAACTCATTGGTTAGAGACTTGGTCATGTGCAGACTATCGAGTCTCTACCGCATACCAGTTTGTGGTCGTCACATTGATGACTTCAGTAATACTCTCATCCGTCAAACATAACATGATCATTAAGTGAACTTTCTCTTTCTGCACCATTACCTCGAAGAGCTCGAGTGCCTCCACCTGCTCCTGATTTAATGATGCCCAGATGCCCTGCTGCTTCAGAAGGGCATGCATCTTGATCTGCAACATACTTAATCCACTCCCCACAATGAACTTCTCGATCTTCGGATTATGAGACATCATCTTCTTGATGATCTTGATGAAACCTGACTCTCTGAGTACCAATTTGTTGTGAATCATCGAAGTAAACACACACAAACATGATCAATTAATCAAAATCACTAATACATGAATTTACAAGATTCACCAGTAACTGGGCTATGTCGTTGGGTGGCGGTTTCACTCTATGGAGAAGAAGAATATATAGAATATACACATATCCCTGACACTAACGAGTTTATACAATACCCATGGTATAGATGAATCAAACGGATCCTAATACCCAAACAAAAAAGTAAACATCTGATGTGGGTCTATCAGAACAAATTGTTAGGAGATTCAAGGCATACAAACAAGAGAAATACTTACCATCACTCTTGATTATTTAGGGTGTGTTTGGTACGCGGGTTAGAGTGGGTTAAACTGGTAGAGGGCAACTCATTTTTGTGTTTTGGTGTTTGGATAGAGGGTTAAACCGAGGGTGGATTTGTTTTGTGTTTGTTGTGATATGATTGTATTGAAGTTTGGAAAAGTGGGTAGTTATTGTGATGCAATCGTATTAAAGTTTGGAAAAGTGAGTAGTAGTGGAGTACTTTATAATTTTTATATGATATGGTGGTATAATATATTATTTTTTGATGGAATTGATGTAAGAAAATTGATTTCTTTAATGTTTTAAAAAAGTGAAAACATAGAGCCCACATGGGAGAGAGAAAGAATGAGTTCAGGGGGGGAAACCCCCAAAAGGGAGGTTTAACCCCCTACCCGAACAATTCCGAGTCTTGAAGCTCCCATTTTTTACGAAGCCTTCAAGTGCTAGATGTCACCTTGAGCTCATTTGAATTGACATCCAGAAGTCCGATGACAACGTCCATTTCTCCATGATGTAGAGTTTGTATTACTAGGAAAGCAAATTTATAAAAATCCAATTACTCAAACCTGTCATAATTGATTTACACCTCTATTTATAAATCCTCTTCTAGTTTCATATAGCGTGTATCTTAGGTATAGCCATGTAGGCCCCTCCATATTTGTTTACAAAGGCTCTTCTAGTTTCATATAACATGTATGCCCGAGTTGGGTCCCTTCTTTCATGAGACTGTTCAACAAAGAGGTACGGATTATATAAGGTTTTTACTACACCCAATTGAAATAGTAAGATGAAGAAAGAAGGTATTTCCATTAAGTAGTAAGAATGGAAAATCTTAGAACGATATTTCTAAGACATGATTATTCCATGCTTGAATTTCCATATAAAAATACACGTATCTTTGTAACATAGGTTTTTAAAATCTACATTTTTCGGTTGCACAATTCTACCCCATCTTCTTATGCCATTTAATCCTTTTGAGAGAAGTTAACTACATCAAAGAATTCAAACCAATAAACTGTGCATGTTTGATGGAAATATGGATCTTTCTAAATGTATCTAATATGTGCCTATAACTAAAAAATATTATATTTTTGAGAATGACCAAGTCACGAGAATATTGTAACATCAAGGTTCAATTAAACTCGAACATAATAGGGTCCGTATAACTCAATAAAGTTATTAATCAATATTAAATAATCTAAATCGATCAATTGATCGTAAATTAAAATTAGTTCGGTCGCAATCGATCAAAAGTCGGTCGAATCGTAAAGCGTGTCTGAAAAAGAAGCGAGTGTGCTTTTTCGACATTTATGTCATACAAGAAGAGAAAATGAAGCGATTGTGCTTCTTTTGACCAGAAAACTTTGACACACTCTAACGGTGCCATTTTAAGAGATGTAACACTAAATTATACATGCATGCCTAAAAAGAACCATCTCGAGAGCACTCAAAGATGGGAGTTATACCCACAGCTAGTGAATTCTTACAATAGAAGCTTATAAAGGATGATGATGGACCAATGCACACACAGGATCCGTTTGGTTACCCTTATGCATTCATGGGTTGAAATTCTATCACAAATCAATGTGACATCGCATCACATTCATTATTCTGACCCTCTCCAACCCTCATAACCATCTAAACAGCTACTATTCACACGAGGTTACCCTAACCCATCTCATCCCAGTAAACAAACATACCTTTAAGGTGATGTGAAAATCGCAAATGGAGTTCAAGTGAGGGAGGGGATCGTTAGGATTAAGAAATAAAAAGAATTAAACTCCTAATTCTAATAAAAGTGGAGTTATATTCCACGTAAAATCCTCATAGAGATAGGACCATGAGTTATGTTGTTAGATTGTAGAGTCATTACTCCATACACAATTGAACAACGAGAGAGAGAGAGAGCACCACAGAACATGGATATTTACTCGTTCTTTTTTTATTTCTATCTATAGTGGTTGTGAAAGTTGACCTATCATTTATTACAGAGTATTTCTTTTTCACATGCTTTTGTGGTGGTAAATTTCACGACTTTCCCACTATAAGGCGTGAGCTACTAAAGTAGTCTCTTAGTATATGTGTTATTATGATATCCTTTTTAGTAGTCTCTTAGTATATGTGGTATCATGATATCCTTGAATGAGATTATCCTGGTTAACTAGACCTTAACACCACTATGAATGCTTGGACTATATTCAAAGGATGGAGTAAGTTACAAATACAATGAAGAAGTAGTCCAGAATATGACATAAAATAGTGACATGTTCTTAACTATCTATAGACTTCATATAAATAATGAAAATTTTACTTTCTACTCTTTAAATCTTTACAAATAAAGAAAAAAGTAATAGATTGAGGTCACATATTTTGGGAAATATTTTTCTTTGTCCTTTACATGAGAATAGATAAAATTCAAAAAAGTGTTTCGTAGAACCTATCATTGACAAAGCCATGGATAAATCAATTAACTAGATAACTCATATACTTTCCTTACCTTGAAAAGTAATTCTTCTATATCCAGCTATCGTTTGGATCAAGGTTTTAAAAATTAGATCGGACATTGAACTGATCAATCTTCGGTTGGTCCAACCGGGTCGGATCGTCGGTCCAAAATCTGGGACATTGAGTAGCCATATTTTGGGAATATTTTTTCTTTGTCCTTTACATGAGAATAGATGGAATTGAGAAAAGTGATTCTTGGAACCTATCATTGACAAAGCCATGAATAAATCAATTAACTAGATAATATATACTTTCCTTACCTTGAAAAGTAATTCTTCTATATTCAGCTATCATTTGGATACATGCTTTGAGACTAAGCCTAACCACTATACCCTATATGATCATAAAAATATGGCGAAACCTTCTCCCATTATAACTAGGGTCAGTTATATGGATTCTTGCTCAAATCCATGTTGAAGGATTTAACTATTTTTTACGCTTGTTCTCGATTAGCTAACGCATGTTAGCAATGTGAGCCCGAGGCGAACCATTCTTGCAATAAATGTTATTGTAATAAATGATTTATCAATAAAAGTTATTGATCGTTTTTCATTCCCTTTCTGAGATTGAATGAATGAATGCACTATAAGGTTCCTCTGTACAATAAGGGTTATGTACCATGACCAACTTAATAATCATACACCTGTTGATTCATTGATTGAATCATAGAGGCTGATGCTTGGATGAATATCTAAGGAGTTAGATAGAAGACTCATCAAGCATCATCAAATGATTGTTAAGTGATGATCTCCAGCCTGAGTAGGAGATGGAAATCCTTTCTCATTAGGCTGATATCTGACCGACCTCTTGATGCAGGTCCTCTGCATGGGAATAGTGATTCGAAGGTGTCAGATTAGTTGGGGCAATGGGTGACTTAACGAGATCGCGATAACCAAAGACCTATGTTGAATACTGTCACAGCATAGGCATGCATCCTCTGACCAGAGACAGATGTGTTACTATATGTCTGATTATGTACATTTGGCAGATCAATAGGTTGATGACCTAACCAAAGTCCATACACCGGCGAGCTGGTGTGCATGTAAGGACATATGAGTAATACGATCTCTCAAAGCGATCATACAGGTTCACTTGTGAACCGGGAGATATGAGCTCACTCAAGAGGTATTGGGACTGATCAAATTCCATGCATGGTCGTCATGCTTTGGAAGCATGATATGAATTTGTGAAAGCATATGGTCTATACCAAATCCCAAAATACCAAGATTGAGAAACTTAGTGATCAAACCCTAAAGATGACAGTGTAAAAGTGATCTATATCTTCAGGATGATCATAGGTCTTCCAGTATGTAGGATGTACATGTACTGAGAATACCTGAGGGTGATGTGATCATAAACGATTGTATAACCATGACGCTTCCATTCCGAGGGAGTGATGAAATACGTTTGGATTTTAGTGACTCCTCTCAGTAGAGAAGTGACCTAATCTTAGTCCAAGTATTGGACATTGATCTGAATGAGATTCAGATGCAATGAGAAGATTAGGTTTACGGTCTTGATTTAATCAAGCATCTATGGGAGGTCCATGAGATCTAGATTTGAGATGTGATCTTAATATCCTAGTCACTCTACATGGAACAATACAATCGCCCTGTCCTTGTATCCAAGTATCTGCGGAGAAATCGCATTATTCTTGAAAGGGTTCAAGAATAATTCTGTAGATATAAGCATTGAGAAATTGATAATTAAATGTGATTTAATTATCTTGATGTATGTGGAAATTAACCAATATAATTAAATGTGATTTAATTATTGTGAATAAGAATAATGTGGATAGTAATATCCAATTATTCATAATATATTATAAATATGATTTATAATGTATTAGAGAGAGGTAAGTATAATTTATATTTGTTAATTAATTATTGATGTGTATTGGATACACACTGTATAATTAATTAAAAATGTAAATTATATTTTATTTTTGGGTTGTGAATGTGATTCACAAATTTCCAATGGTAAAATTGCATATTCTCAAAATTAATTATGAATTATTTTTAAAGAATATATTACAACAAAAGTTGTTGGAATAAATAGTGGAGAATTTCATGAAGACATGCAATCTCATGAGATTTCATGAGATTGCCCCCACTTGAAAGTAAGTGAACGACTAGCAAGTCCTATATGGAATTGGTGGCCGTCCACTATATTCCATGGGGAAATAAGATCTCCATGGTAATTATCTCCTTATTTGTTTGATCTAATTTAGGATTGAATTGTATTTGATTTATCAAATATATTTGATCTAAACTAAATCATAAGTTGTTGGCTTTTACCAACAACAATCTTGACCATTGGATTAAACATAAATCAATCTCATCCATTGATTTTATGTGTCCCATGGATTGAGATCTATGGATCCCAAAATCCTATAAATAGAGAGGCATACCATGCTCTCTAGGGTTATGCTTTTGACGCACATCTCTCTTCTCTCTCTTATTCCACACGTCAACCCTCTTCCTCTCTCTTTGGTGGCCGACCACCAAAACCCTAGAGGAGAGCTTCGTCGTCGCCTTCACCGCCGCGCCGTCGCTTCGACGTTCTTTAGTTCTCCGTCTTCTTTGGAGTGCTACACTCGTGAAGAAGGTGTTCGATCTCGTACGACGGGATCAGGAGTTCACCGTGCTTGGATCAACTCGTTGGATTGCGAGGATCACACGACTCATCCCCACGCTCGCAAGCATCTTCTCTGACAATTGGACTTGAGACAGGAGGTCTCTTTTCGTAGAGACTCGATCAACCATGCTTCAATAGGTATTCCTGTATACTTGTTGTGGTTCTAGATGAAACGATCTGAGAATCATTCTTGGATCATGTGGTTTCATCGCATGAAAATTTTAAATTCCGCTGCACAGAATAATTAGTTCGACTATTCGTTCTTCGTCGCATTCGATACAACGCTAACGTTTCTGTGATACACTTGAGGATTATCTCATATTCTTCAAGTGGTATCAGAGCCTTAGGTCGAAGGTTTTGGATACGATCCGCAAACCTAGGATGACCTGGGTTCGTTAAGATCGCGAAAGTTTTTGTCGCATTTGATTTCCACACATCTGTTTAGTGAATAAATTCGAACCTATTTAAAATGTTTAAAAATGAATTAATCGATTGTATTTTGTTCCCCATTAAATAAGGAAACCATAGGATATGAGTTTACGTAATTTGGATTCCGTTTGCTCGAGATATGGTTGTTTTAATGAACATGTATTCACTATTGCGGGAACTACGAATCTTAACATGATTAAAGAGTTAATTACTGTTTTGATCTGCCTCGAAATACGTGAAATATCACTTAGGTTCTGTCCTAAATCAAAATATCAATCTTTGAAAATTGATTTTGTCTAATTTAGATTTAAATTGATTGAGATATATTAATTTTAGTAAGTAGAGATCACGACTGAAATTACATTCCTAATCAAGAACCATGTGATTCTCAATTATTGAAATTAATTGTTAATTTATGAAATAATTATGGAAAATATTTGAAAAATATTGAATGATGATTATTTCCTTAATTGACTTGACCTCAACCAATAAATTGATTAGATTTGATCTAGATCATAATTGGAAACACAATCATCAAACTCCTTGCTTGAGTAGGATTGGGAATTTGTCTAGCAAATTTCCTTATAATAAAAATGTTTTGATTATTACTATATGGTATAATTTCGGTTGGAGAACTGATGATCATATCAAGTACAAATTGATTGACTCGGCATTATTTTTTCCCGAGGCGGGTATGGTGTCTAGTCGGGGATCACTGGGGTAGCGAGTCGCACCGGTTGTGGTCCGTCCCAATCCCGTTGGTACTATCCATGACAGTGGGTAGGGAACGAATGATGCCTGAGAGATCATGATGTATTTTTATAATTATTAAAATTCGAATTAATACGTACTTTGAGATAATACCATAAATATATTCAAGTAAAAATAATCAAGTTTGTTGATTGAATTGGAATGACAATTAATTTAATATGATTGAATTAATTATGTCCAATTGAAACACTCTATTATGAATAGAGTCATTATTTCCCTTGGAAGAATTAATTATATGAATATAATTCATGATAATTAAAATTTGAATAAGAGGTGGAGGATCACGTAAGTGACATCCATGGTCTCCCGTCAAGGTGAAGGGTTTCCGTCGCCAGGGATTGCATATAGGAGATGCTTGTACGAAGTGACAATTCCTATATGTAAGCACATCTGGATCGAGCTCTTTGCTTCTCGAAAGAGTAAGGCCGTATGCGTAGTGACCCCAATATCGGATCAACATATTATTGGGGCAATATTGGATTGCGCATAGTGAGTACTATTCCTGTTGGCGGTTGGTTCAATTAACGATGGGTCAACATCACCTTAGGGTGGTGGGCCCAGGTATTAAAGACCGAATTGGGAAATGCAAGTTGGACTTGCAAGGCGGAATGTGTTCCCGCTTCTCTTTATTGAAGCCACAGATTCTCATATTATTGGGATGTGACAAAGATAAAGAGGAGATCCCAGTTCTTGCTAGAGATATAGCGGTAATTATATCTCTTGCTTTGAAAGTGATTAAGGGAATGAACTTTCAAAGTTGACAATGCAAGAATAATTTGATTTAAAATACCTTAATCAAATATCATAAATTTGAATATATGATTAGATGTTCTAATATAGTGCATTCTTAATTTCAAAAAATGAACTCCATGAACCCACTAAGCAGGTTTCTGGAGGTCAACCAGTTGATCAGACTGAATTACTTGGATTGGATCCGTAATTTGGAGCTTGTTCTCTCAGTTGAGCGCATAAGTTATGTGCTCTAAGAAGACTAGCATGAAAGCCCTAAAACGAAGGAAGAAAAGGCATACAATGACAAGTATGATGAAGATCACGTCTTGGCTAGATGCTATATCCTAGGTTCTCTCTCCAATGTTCTCCAGAAGCAAGATGTGGAGATGAGCACATGCTAGGAAATAATGCAGAATCTGAAACATATGTTTGGTGACATCAACCGCACCCAGCGCTACAACATTATGAAAGAACACGTTCGCTGCAAGATGCAGGAAGGAACTTCAGTCTGAGAACATGTACTCAAAATATTTGGATACTTGTCTGAGCTGGAGACCCTTGGGGCAAATATGGATGCAGAAATACAAGTTGACTTCATTCTGCTGTCTTTGCCCAAGTCTTTCAATAATTTTGTGGTTTCATTCCACATGAACAAGTTGGACTTGAATAATGCTGGACTTCTTGCTGCATTAAAGTTTGCAGAAGATATAATGAAGAAAGATGGTCTCATTGACAGTGCAATGGTTGCACAAGTCAGAGGGAAGTGCGGTCGGAAGCAAGGTTCTCGGAAGGGCCCGGTTCAGAAGAGAAAGAAGAAGGGTCAAGGAGTTGGCTCATCTTCCAATGCATCCACTCTTATAGCGTCGAAGAAAACCGACTCTGTCACCAATGCAAGAAGTTGGGGCACTGGAGGCGTAATTGCCTGGAATACCTGAAGTCGGTCGACAAAGGTAAAGCCCCGGCAGGTATGAAATCTACTTTCATCATTGAAACTAGTTTTCTCGTTGGAGGAGAAGGAAGTTGGGTTGTCAATTATGGCGCTTCTGTTCATGTATGAAATTTGTTGCATTTATTTGAGGAAACTAGAAATCTGGAAGAATGGGAGATAGTCATCCAGATGGGATCTGATGCAAGTGTTGCAGCAGTCGCCGTTGGGACCTGTCGACTATCATTATCTAAGGGTAGAGTCCTAGTATTTAAAGAGTGTCTTTATGTACCCGAAGTCAGAAGGAATTTGATATCTATATCTAAATTAGTTAGAAGTGGATATTCATTCCTATTCTGTAATAAATTATTCATAAATCGTTATGATAAATATATTGCGGATGGTATTTTGACTTCTGGTGGACTTTATGAATTGTGCATTGATAAATGTATTATGAATGTTACATCCACTAATAAAAACCCTAAAAGATCTAGAGAGGATGAAAATCTTTCGAATGAGATTTGGCAATAAAGGCTTGGTCATTTATCTGTTGATAAGATCAATAGATTGATAAAGGATGGACCTTTGGATTTTCTACAGGTTCAACCTTTGCCTACCTGCAAGCATTGCATTCAAGGTAAAATGACTAGGATGCCTTTCCGTAACAAGGTTACAAGATGCGAAGGTATTATTGACCTAATACATATCGATGTATGTGGTCCCTTCAGTACCACGACTCGAAATGGATATCGATATTATTTGACATTTATTGATAACCATTCGCGATACGGGTTTGTCTTCCTATTACGTCATAAATCAGAAACCTTTGAAAAGTTCAAAGAATTCAAGGCTTTGGTTGAGAACCAAACCGATAGGAAGATTAAATGGATTCGATCTGATCGAGGTGGTGAGTACCTATTAGATGAATTCAAGGAATATCTTAAAGAGAATGGAATTGTCTCCAATCTCACTCCTCCTGAAATTCCCCAACTTAATGGTGTTGCTGAAAGACGCAACAGGACCATCATGGATATGGCCCGTTCAATGATGAGCAAAGCACATTTACACTTAGTTTCTGAGGATATGTAGTAGAGATTGCAATATATATCCTGAATAAGATTTCTAGAAAATCTGTACCTAAGACTCCTCATGAGCTCTAGTATGGAACCAAACCTAGTGTTAATAACTTGAGGGTTTGGGGTTGCTTGGTCCATGCGAAGAACGTGGACGCAAGTAAGTTAGAATCTCTCTCTCGTGAGTGTTACTTCATTGGGTATGTTAGAGATGGTATTAGATACCAACTCTATGACCCTGAGATCCAAAAGGTTTTTGTTTCTAGAGATGTGAAATTTCTTGAGAATGATCTCCTCAAAGGTCAAGACAAAAATGAAGTAAAGGAACTCATTGAATCCCTTGAGCATTCTGAGCTTCTTGAGCTAGAAACTGAAGAGATAAATAAAGATGAAACACCCATACCTCTTTGAAGGAGTTTGAGGATGGTTGCACCACCTGAAAGGTATAGATTCCATGTGTCAGGTGAAACTGACAATGATCCTTCTTCATTCGATGAAGCACACGTGGGTTATGACATGGATAGATGGATGCTAGCAATGAAGTCAGAAATTGACTCGATGCATAAGAATGGTGTATGGACCCTAGAGGATCCACCTAAAGGGGTAAAACCCATTGGGTGTAAATGGATCTTCAAGAGAAAGAGAGGACCTGATGGGAAAGTAGAGACTTTCAAGGCACGGCTCGTAGCCAAGGACTACACATAGAGAGAAGGCATCGACTACGATAAGACATTATCTCCTGTGGCTATGCTTAAATCCATCAAGACACTGCTAGCTATAGCTGCATATCTTGACTACGACATCTGGCAGATGGACGTCAAGACGACTTTCCTCAATGGATACCTCGAGGAGGATATCTATATGGAGTAGCCCCATGGCTTCATAACTGAGGATGGTAAAGTATGCAAGCTGAAGAAATCCATCTATGGGCTCAAGCAAGCTTCTCGTGGCTGGAACATCAGATTTGATGAAACCATAAAGAGTTATAATTTTGTGCAGAATCCTGATGAACCTTGTGTATACAAGAAGCTTAGTGGGAATACCATTGTGTTCACAGTGCTTTACGTAGATGACATCCTTATCATTGGGAACGATACATGGATGATGACCAGTGTGAAAATTTGGCTATCCCATACCTTTGAGATGAAAGATCTTGGAGAAGCCTCGTACATCTTAGGTCTGAAGTTTTTCAGAAACTACAAAAAGAGGATTTTGGGATTGTCACAACATGGATACATTAAGAAGATCTTTGAACGATTCCATATGGATAGTTCCAAGAAAGGATTCCTACCCTTAAGACATGGTATCCATCTGTCTAAAGGAATGTGCAGGACACTATAACAGATTCAACAACAAAAGCTGAGTACATTGCCGCATCGGATGCTGCAAAGGAGGCGGTGTGGTTGCGCAAGTTCATCTTGGAGCTTGGCGTAGTTTCCTCTGATACTCCCATACCGTTACTCTGCGATAACAAGGGAGCCATTGCCCAGGCGAAGGAACCCAGATGGCGTCAAAAGAGCAAGTACGTGGAAAGGAAATACCACATCATTCGAGAGATTCAAAAGCATGGTGATATCATCATCACCAAGGTGGCCTCCGCCGACAACGTTGCTGATCCTCTTACCAAACCTCTGACACAGAAGGTTTTCGACCAACATGTAATGAGTATGGGTTTAAGGATTGTTCCTGAATAGTTCTGAGGGCTAGTGGGAGATTGTTAGCAATGTGAGCCCGAGGCGAACCATTCCTGCAATAAATGTTATTGTAAAAAAAGATTTATCAATAAAGTTATTGATTGTTTTTCACTCCCTTTCTGAGATTGAATGAATGAATGCACTATAAGGTCCCTCTGTACAATAAGGGTTATGTACCATGGCCAACTTAATAATCATACAACTATTGATTCATTGATTGAATCATAGAGGCTGATGCTTGGATGAATATCTAAGGAGTTAGATAGAGGACTCATCAAGCATCATCAAATGATTGTTAAGTGATGATCTCCAGCCTGAGTAGGAGATGGCAATCCTTTCTCATTAGGTTGATATCTGACCGACCTCTTGATGTAAGTCCTCTACATGGTAATAGCGATTCAGAGGTGTCAGATTAGTTGAGTCAATGGGTTGACTTAATGAGATCGAGATAACCAAAGACCTATGTTGAATACTGTCACATCATAGGCATGCATCCTCTGACCAGAGACAGATGTGTTACTATATGTCTGAGTATGTACATTTGGCAGACCAATAAGTTGATGACCTAACCAATTTCCATACACCGGCGAGCTGGTGTGCATGTAAGGACATATGAGTAATACGATCTCTCAAAGGGATCATACATGTTCACTTGTGAACCGGGAGACATGAGCTCACTCATGAGGTATTAGAACTGATCAAATTCCATGCATGGTCGTCATGCTTTGGAAGCATGACATGAATTTGAAGGTAAGATATATGCTTTGTGAAAGCATATGGTCTTTACCAAATCCAAAAAGACCAAGATTGAGAAACTTAGTGATCAAACCCTGAAGATGATAGTGTAAAAGTGTTCTATATCTTCACGATGATCATAGATCTCCCAGTATGCAGGATGTACATGTATTGGGAATACCTGAGGGTGATGTGATCATAAACGATTGTATAACCATGACGCTTCCATTCCGAGGGAGTGATGAAACAAGTTTGGATTTTAGCGACTCCTCTCAATAGAGAAGTGACCTAATCTTAGTCCAAGTATTGGACATTGATCTGACTGAGATTTAGATGCAATGAGAAGATTAGGTTTACGGTCTTGATTTAATCAAGCATCTATGGGAGGTCCATGAGATCTGGATTTGAGAGGTGATCTCAATATCCAAGTCACTATACGTGGAACAATACAATCGTCCTGTCCTTATCTCCAAGTATCTGCGGAGAAATCGCATTATTCTTAAAAGAGTTCAAGAATAATTCCACAGATCTAAGCATTGAGAAATTGATAATTAAATGTGATTTAATTATCTTGATGTATGTGGAAATTATCTAATATAATTAAATGTGATTTAATTATTATGGATAATAATAATGTGAATAGCAATATCCAATTATTCATAATATATTATAAATATGATTTATAATGTATTAGAGAGAGCTAATTATAATTTATATTTGTTAATTAATTATTGATGTGTATTGAATACACATTGTATAATTAATTGGAAATGTAAATTATATTTTGTTTTTGGGTTGTGAATGTGATTCACAAATTTCCAATGGTAAGCTTGCAATATTCTCAAATTTAATTATGAATTATTTTGGAAGAATATATCACAACAAAAGTTATTGGAATAAATAATGGAGAATTTCATGGAGACATGCAATCTCATGAGATTTCATGAGATTGCCCCCACTTGGAAACACGTGTACGGCTACCAAGTCCTATATGAAATTGGTGGTTGTCCACTATATTCCATGAGGAGATAAGATCTCCATGGTAATTGTCTCCTTATTTGTTTGATCTAATTTAGGATTGAATTGTATTTGTTGATCTAAAGTAAATCATAAGTTGTTGGCTTTTACCAACAACAATCTTGACCATTGGATTAAACATAAATCAATCTCATCCATTGATTTTATGTATCCCATGGATTGAGATCCATGGATCCCAAAATCCTATAAATAGAGAGGCATACCATGCTCTCTAGGGTTATGCTTTTGAAGCACATCTCTCTTCTCTCTCTTATTCCACACGTCAACCCTCTTCCTCTCTCTTTGGTGGCCGACCACCAAAACCCTAGAGGAGAGCTTCATCGTCGCCTTCGCCGCTGCGCCGCCACTTCGACGTTCTTCGATTCTCCGTCTTCTTTGGAGTGCTACGCTCGTGAAGAAGATGTTCGATCTCGTACGATAAGATTAGGAGTTCACCTTGCTTGGATCAACTCGTTGGATTGCGAGGATCACGCGACTCATCCCTGCGCTCGCAAGCGTCTTCTCCGACGATCGGACTTGAGACAGGAGGTCTCTTTTCATAGAGACTCGATCAACCATGCTTCAAGAGGTATTCCTTTATACTTGTTGTGGTTCTAGATGAAACGATCCAAGAATCGTTCTTGGATCATGTGGTTTCATCGCATGAAAATTTTAAAATTCCGTTGCACAGAACAACTAGTTCGACTAGTCGTTCTTCGTCGCATTCGATACGATGCTCACGCTTCCGTGATGCACTTGAGGATTATCCCATATCCTTCAATGCAACCCTCACAAGGAGAGATTTGACCCTCGGTTTTTTGGTGGTAGACACACCGCACTACCACCAAACCATTTAAGTGGGTATATGACAACTTGAATGCTTTTTGCATATAAAACACTAACAATTCTTGGGGTATATTGGACCTTAATTACTACAGTCTTGTCATCCTTTCTTGAGAATATTTAATTTTTCTTCTCCTCAAGCAAAATATTATTTGTCCAAAGTTTGTATTAAATTGGCACAACGAAATCAATAAAGTCCTTATCGCTTTCTTTAACCCTTCAAAAGTCTTCCATTAGTGCATATGGACTGAAGGCCTTTGACTCATTCCATGAGGGTGCATGATTAAAGGTGGAGCAAATATTCTATTTTGGTAGTATAAACTAAATAAATTCAAAATCTTGTCTAGTTCACACTAGATACCTTCGACCTATCTTAAAAAAAGGCATGCTTGAAAAAGTACTACTGACCACGAGAAATGTTGGACACAAAAGGGCTATATCTCTCTACCAATATGGTGTGAAAAAAAAACATATCCAAGCAAATGGGCTTTTGTTTCTTTTTGGTTAAAAATCATTTAGATAAACATGTTTATTTCCAAAGTACCTTTTTTTTTGCTTGATGCGAACCTAGTCAAAAACAAAGAAGAGGAGATTAAGCATAGTAGTCCTTTGAAAGTCAATCCAACCATTACTATCTTTTAGAAAAGGGATTTATCCGACAGACCCTATAAACTTTTCAAATTACCTTTACAACCTTTTGCACAACGTAATTACCTCATCAACCCTGTAAATTACCCCGAGAACCCTCACGGACTTCAAACAGATTAACCGGAGGTTTCATGGTGTAAGAGTTGGCAAGTTTACGGGGTCGAGGGGGGAATTAGGTTGTTTCAAAAGTCGTGGAGGTAATTGGCAAAGTTTATAGGGTCTGCCGGGTAAAAATCCCTTTAGAAAATAACCCAGTTTTATAAAGCCTCCTTATCTTAAAAATAAACAATCTTGGTTGGGGGAAGGGATATAAATGGAAGGATACAAACACAAATACAGATAATTGTATGAACATATCCTTATGCATTTTAAAATATTGGACTCGAAAATAGATATATTGCATATATTAAAAATTACAAACCATATCTTTAAATATGGACATAGATATAGAAACATATAATTTTACAAATAATTACCAAAAGGATAAGAAATATCGTATAGATAATAATTTTCACCTAAAACTTTTAGGGAAAAAATATCTTTCTGTAAATATGATTTTATAGCTGATTAAATTAAAATCACATAAATTATAAAAAGCACAAAAAAAACTGCTCTGTTAAATTAAATAACTTGTATATTAAATAATTAAGTAGTATAAATATATATATTATATATTTTTCTTCCTGCATATGAAAATGTAACATGTAATAATTTAGATATATTACTAATAGATTCAATAATATTGATTCACATATAAACGTACCTATAAAAAATATGTAACTAATTTAGTTAACATATCTTCGGGAAGAAGAGATGAAACGGTACACGTAACCATAACCATATAAAAAAAACAAACATCCTTATCTATATTCGGTTCTGCCAAAATAAAAAAAATATAAATTTCATTTGTACGGATATATACGTATCTACTAGCATCCCACCGTTGGATTGACTACTAGGGACTATGATGTTCCGAGAAGCCCCTCCTCCGGCAACACCTTCAACACATCCATCTAAACTCCACTCCTCAGGAACCAATTAGTCAAGGATCTCTTTTTTATCTTCGAACTGTCTTCCGTCAAATGTGAATCCAACTAACAAATCTTATCTTTTCTTTTGATGATAATAATAATAAGGATTAAATGGGGCTGCCCCTGGGGGAGTTAACTTGGCTCCCCCTGCCTTATTTCGTCCGGTTTTTTTTATTTTTTTTTGAAAATTTCTTTCGTGTAATTTCATCACTATATCTTTATATTATGTCATTAAAATTTCGTGCGAAACAGAGACTCCTACGACCTCCATCCAGATAGTCATTTTTTAACGGTAACAGAATTGCTAAAATCGACCTCGTCTGGATGGAGGCCGTAGGAGTCTCTGTTTCGCACGAAATTGTAATGACATAACATAGGGATATATTGATGAAAATCCACGAAGGAAATTTTCAAAAAAAAATCGGACGAAATAACGTGAGGAGCCAAGTTAGCTCCTCACGAGGACAACCCCATTTTATCCTAATAATAATAATAATAAAAAAAGAAATCTCATCCCACCTCGTGGGAAGGGAACATAAAGAAAACCTACGGCTATATGGAGCCGCTCAAAATGATCAAACATGGCCAAATTGGCAAATATAACCTTCCCTTTTACGGGGAATTCGAAAATTCCCCAATCCCCTTTGGGGGTCTCCCCACTCCACTCCCCCGCCCATTCCACTATAAATACCCCACCCCTTCCATCCGACTTCCCCTCCTCCCTGTCGAGTGTGATTAAAATACACACTCGGGTGGAGACGAGAGCGATAGAGACCGCGGGAAAGAAGAAAGGGGGCGATTCTTCCGATCAGATCCTTATCCCTCGGTTAGATCCCTCTGCTCTCTTTCTTTCCGCTGGGATTCGATTCCACCTTTTTCTTCTTCTTCTTCTCTTGTTTGCGTTCGATTCGATTCGGGGATCTGATCAGGTCACGCGTTGGAATCCTGGCTGGATGTTTTCCTTCGAATACGAATCCTTGACGAGCGTGCTTTGTTAGTGGATCGATCGGGATCTGCTGGATGTTGTCCGGGTCAGCTGCGGTGATAGGGACTGCGGATTAGTGGCCTTTGATGCTTTGTTTGGCATGAGGAAGATGCCGTGATTGTTTTTGATCTGGCAGTGGTTGTTGCGCGATTTGATTGTTCGTTTGCTCAGAGTTTGAAGGAATTTAGTGGCGGTGCTGTGTTTTTGTATCAACGTATTATGCTCTGTGGGTTGTCGGTTTTTCCCTATAAGGAAGGGAAGAAATAGTTGGACTGATGATGATTGGAGCTACTGTGAAGTGTTCTTTTCTCAGTTGCATGTATTTTGCCATCCATAAGCCGTCTATGGATGCGTAAAGCTACATAGTTGAAGAGAAGAAGCTCCATTAGGATTTCAAGAAAAAAACATATAAAGTTACCCAAAATCTGGATTTGTTCGTAACTGGATTGACGGTACTGTTAATGCGGGGTGATGCGTTGATCAGTCGCATCTACAAAGACCAGGAACTTCATCCTCTTCTGTTTATGCTATGTTTATTTCCGACTCTTATTTGGAATACTCATGTTACTATATAAAACCGAGCGTGGTGTTATTAAATTGTTGATTTTTCTTATTCCAATATTAAAACCAATCTCGACCGTGTTTTTGTTTTTTCAGTTAGAAATTCTCATAAACTATTATTATTTCCAATTTTGAATCTATGTCCAAGATGACAAGTTTTGAGTATAAACACATTTTCCGCACTGTCCTGAGAGCACTTTATTTCACCATTTTTCTCTTTACTCTTCTTTGCCTTTGTGTCACTATGATTTGAATTTGCTATATTATTTAAAAAGCTGTTGGAAATCTTCGCTAATATGCAGTTGGCCATTTCCTTTTCCACTTTTATAGGTAATCAATTTCATGCCGATTGATACTGATCCGGCTACTTCTATGGTAATCCTTGGCCTTGATTGGCCTGATGAGAAGCTTCTGTTTTTTCTATGTAAATCGGACACTGGTGATCCTCCTCCTTCAAATGTAGTTACCAATATAGATCCATTTGCAATTGAACCATGGGACGCTCGAGGTAAGTGTATATGGCGCATGTTATCACGCATAAACACTTCGTTATAAAGTAGAATCAGCAATTTACTATAATGAAGTATTTACATATTTTGGCATTTGATCCTATAAATGATCCACATAGTAACTGGACTGGATTTGTGTTCAGTTAGCCTTGCTATGCTTATTAGTATAGAGGCCCTTGTGCTATCATTTGTGCTTGAGAAGAATGAATTAGTATATTTGATCCCATCAGATCTCTTCTCCTCTAAAAACGGGAATGCACCCTATTTTAATGGCCTGCAAATTCCTTGGTCTTGATGATGTCATTATATATGATTTTCCACATGGAATCAGGGCAGGGAGATCTATATTTTCATCTGTGCAGCACATATCTATTCTTGTTTGTAGATCTAGGATTTTGTTCTTGGAAGTTTATTCCGCACGTCAAGGTATTTTATCTTGTATATCCTGTGGACCGACGTGGAGTCCATTTATTTTTCATGTGGTTGAGAGCCATGGGATGTATCTTCCTACCTGCAGTGAAGCAGAGGTAGCGGCAATAATTCTTTAAACTCAAAGCCCACATACTGAATTCCAGTAATCTTCATTCATTCAAGTCTTATTTGTATCACATCTATGTCGTGCTGTATTTAGCCTATGATCCAGGTCTGTGCAATTCGCACATCATGTACTATTACGTATTCTACACACATATGCTGTAATTCAGTGATCTCAGAATACCTATCTAGCAAACAAATGCCGTGCATTTGTACCTCTAAAAATTGTGATCTCTTATTACATTTTATTCTAGTTTTAGTATTTCTTTAATAGAAGGAAAAGGACATGAGAAGAAAATCACTTAGAGGCCAAGTTTGCAATAGTTGATTGATCATGTACTTTTACGTATTCTTCATATCATATGCTATAATTCAATGATCTCAGAATACCTATCTAGCAACCAGATGTCATGTATTTATACCTCATAAAAATGTGATCTCCTATTAAATTTTATTCTAGTTTTAGTATTTCTTTAATGGAAGGAAAAGAACATGAAAAGAAAATCACTTATTGAGGTCAAGTTTGCAATAGTTGATTGACCATTCTGAGAAATTAGACCAAAGTATGCAGGGTGGCCATGTCTTTTCATTAAATATAGATGTTCCGGCAGATTAGCCAGATAGATAGCCTGCTGGCAACCACTTCTTGCAGTGTCAGTACAAGTTTATACCACATTTCGGAAGGTTTAGAACACACAATGTATAGTAATTATCAATCAAGTATTGTATCTAGTAGGTGGACACGTAACATATATTTGGTATCATAAGCTTTATCGACCATGTTTACTTTGTACTCATACCCACTGTGTCCACTGTCCTCGACCTAGAGCAGCCATGTGTTCTCATTCATGTTTAATTTCAATCTCTTTCTAGGTTTCTAGCCAATGGTTGTGCCATAGAGATACAACCTGTTGCACTCCCTTTTCCTTTCTCACCATCGTTATTAACGCTCCTCTAATGGCTGTTGGGAAACAAAGAATTGGAAGAGGAGCTCTGCTAGGGTTATCCATACTCCCAATTCAGTGACTCCCTGCTGTTGCAACTTTGATCAAGTATAGGTCAGGGATGTTAGTGACTGAGTAAATAAAATTTTATGAGTATACAGCTATCATGTTTTAATCTTTGAAATTCAAAATAGATAACCAGCTTGAACATATTAATAAGGGGTAAATCATGCCAGATAGATTGGTGTGCAATACTTGTACTTCACGCTGCATATTTGAGGCAAAGAAGAAAAAGATAACTACCACCTCTCTTAATTTTTTCTGAATTATTATGTGATAACCTTGATGAATTTGATTCTCCAGGAAGGATAAAATATTGCAGCTGACATACTGTATATACGAAGGATAAAAAATTGCAGCTGACATACTGAATATTGTATTTCAGGTGACATTTGGTTCCTGGGTAATTTTGGAGATCATGACTGTTCTGGAAAAGATATTTTACGCCAATATGGAGGTGGATACTGGAAACAACTAAGTAATATCACACAAATATCTTGGGGCAGCATTGGTGAAGGTGCAAAAATCTCTTGGGAGTTCTATGTAGGCCATGAACCATCAGGAGACAGAACTGGGTGGCAGATGCTTGAGTATCATATGAAACAGAAAAAGGAACCAGAAGCAAATCACACAAAAGCAAATGTATGTCCATTCATATAAAATATGCTTCACATATGCTGAATGCTGATTATTGGTCTGTTTTGAACAATTTGCAGGAATTCAGCTCTTTGTGTAGGATATACTTGAAGGACATTGATGCATTGACTTACGAAGAAGGGAATAGTCATTTTAGTGTTGATGAAAGTAAAGCTGATGAATTAGAAGCAGAGTTATTGAGACTCTGTGAAAATGAAGCTACATTGTCAGAGTTAGCAAAAAAATGTCAGGTAGAAGATTATTCTCCTGTCTCTTCTTTGTGTGTGTTCTTCAGCTACATAGGAGTATCTGTACCATATGGCATGCACTAATATTTATTTGTGTGCTTTAAGTTTCTAAATCTTGATGAATTCAACATCTGCATTTGTATTTGGCTAGTTGTGATGCTATTTTCCTTTATAAATTTGTAAGCATATTTTAGTATCTTAGATTTTCCACGCTTTTGCTATTTTCCCTGCATGCATATAAGACTACGAACTTTTAACTTTCCTCTGGTCTCTCCCCTTCTCCCTTTTAGGCTCTCTCTCCTGCCCTTCTTGACGATTTTTGTGAGATATATACTAATTTGATTCTCAAAAAATATGGCAGTCTCTCAGATCTTCTGAATTTGACATTATTAAAATTGGCCTTTGTCCATTTCTTGAGGATGTGGCTTAAGCTTCTACAACGGTTTTGTTCTGTATGCAGCTCTCTTCGATTATAATTATACATATATTGCATGGGCAGTATATATTATTTAGTGTCATAAAAATAAAGGTTAGGGAAAACTGGTATATGTCTTTTTGTCTGTTCAACGTTCTGTGAGTGGGTTGTGCCATAGTCAGCATGAGGATGCTGGTGCCTTGTTTTTTTTTTTCAATTATATGCAGAGGCCTAGTTTTCTTGCTGTTCTTTTCCAGTATCACTTCAGATGGTGTGATGGCACCTGTAGGTTCCCTCTGGGGAAGAGCTGGGGCCTTTCTCTGAAGCAGGAAGAAAGAAGGAAAATTCTGATAATAATGTTGATATACATGCCCCATTTGATTGTTCCAGTGAAGACTTTTTGGAGTTAGAAGATTTCAAGAACAACCTTTCACCCTCTTCTAGTTCGGATGATTCAAGCTGCACATCTGGTACATTTGACGAATGCTTCGATGCAACGGCATTGTTGTATGAACTTGGAAGTGAAAATGTCATTCCCACTGAATCTAGGGCAATTAGTAATCACTCTCTTGCAATGAATCAGGTGGTTATCAAGCTACCACTTCCAGGTATTGTTTCTTTCATTGATTACAGTCGGTGATAGATGAATAGTGGGACTAAAAAGGATGAAGATGATATCCTAGAGACGTCGGAGATTTCATTTTGACTGACCTTGTTTTATCCATTCCAAACAGCATTCAGGTTGCAATAAATAATTACTACTTTATGAATGATTCATACCTACTAAGTATAGAACTATACAAAACACCAGAGATATGAATTGTTATCATGATAGAAATTGTACGTAGGGATGTGGCCGGGTTAAATTACTCAATACAGATGTACCACCATCCTCGCATTTGATAATTTGTCCCATCATCTGTGATATAAAGAACTACTAAGCCTTCTCCCACTATAAGTAGGGTCGGCTACATGGATTCTTGCTCAAATCCATGTTGAAAGATTCGACTATTTTTTACGCTGGCCGTCGACTACCTAATGCAACCCCTGCAAGAATGGGATCTGAACCTTGGTCTTTTGTATGGTAGACACACTATACTGCCACTAGACTATTAAGTGGGTACCTGTGATATAAAGAAGTAAGGCCATTATATTTTGACGAAAGACCCATACCAAGTTTGCATCCACAAACCTAATCATGATTTTTCTATACCCAGAGGTCAGTTTTCCTTCCCTTCTGTTTCACCATTGCGGAGTATGGATGTAGTCATGAAATGCCATAAACTTTTGGGAGGAAAGAAAATCAGATAAGAATTGTCATCTTGTTTTAAGAGTTAGGTCCCATAGAGTTTCCACATATTTTAACCATATATCCAAAAGTGTTGCTTCTTTGGGGTTTGGTAAGATAAATAGAGCAGGTGCTGTCATGCTTACGAAGAGTTACATGTACCCCTGGAGAATGAGGGGTACATAAGGGTGCTATTTTGTCCATCACATTGATCGTTAATATATATCCATAGCAATAAAGGATCTGAGCTACCCTAACAAGTTGGAGGGATGGTCCAGATAGGGGTGCTATTTTGTGTTGACTCTAATTGTCGAAGGTGTCATCCTAGTAGGTAGAACAGGAGAAGTCATCTAATTGAACTGTACGTACTGTACCGCTTAACCTTTACCTAGAAAAACATTTAGTTGAAGGACAGGATACTTTTTCTTTTTAGAGATGGCTCCCTAAGGATCCTTACATAGGGAGAAGTCTAGGATTAGGATCACACCGAAAAGGTGGCATAGAAAAAAAAGGATTATAGTACCCACAAAGGGGTGTACAACTCATATCCTCCTCAAGATGGAGCATATATGTATATGTATGCATGTATATATATCGATAATGCTCAGCTTGTTAAGACCTATCTCAAATTGGGGTGTAACTCACCTCGAGTTTACACCCCATTTTCCTCTCAAAAAATTGAATACGAGCAAGTGATTTGATGATCATATCATTATGTTGATCTTCTAAACTACCTAGAGGTGCACAACAACCCTTTTTGCATTAGCTTTATGATGTAATGACGACAACTTTCACATGTTTCATGCACTCATGAAACACGGAGTTGTTGGCTATATGCTTGCATGGTTGTGTTATTGTGACACCCGAAAACTATAACACAATGAGGGGTCATATGTAAATATGCAAGTATCGATTACATCCATACTGACTTTGTCGTTGTATGAGCCATTGCTCTGTATTCATTCTTTGCATCATATTAGGAAACAATTGCTTGTTACTGGCTCCTCCGAGTAATCAGATTCATTGCTAAATAGGTATTAGACCCAGCCAACAGGCTGGGGGCCCGCCGCCCAACCCGCTCATGGGCCGAGCTTTGGGCTAGGAGAGTTGGGCATGAGCCAGCCCAGACCAGCCCGCAAAAAATAAAAAATGTATAAATATAAGCTGAATAATACACATATTAATATGATACACTTCAAGTTTTTCATATGTGACATTAGTTTCAAATAAATTTAATAGTTTACATGTCAAGTAACATGTAAACTACTTATATTAGTTATATGAAGTATAAATGATATTTATAAAATCATTTATACATATTAAATACCATTAACAAATTTAATGGAAAAAGAATGATATGGGCCATGGGCAAGCCCATGGCAAGCTTTGGACATAGGGTTTTGAACCTCGGTCCGTTCTGCCCGTCCATGGGCCGGTCCGGCCTGCATTTTGGCCAGGTGTAGTAGGTATATAAGACACTATTGGACTTTTTGTCTAATAAGCTTCCTCCATAATATCGGAGCATGCTATGAGATCCAAGGTGGACCCTTGGTGAATCCTAATCATTTTCACGGAGAGGATTTTATATATCTTAGAATAATCATGTATGCATCAAAGTGGGCTGGAGTAAGACAATTAGTGAATTGCCTCATCTTGCTAACTGTAGGCGATGTATTTGGCCAAGTGATGGTCAAATATTTCAGTAACCTGACCAACCACATATAGCAGCTCTTTTCTTTAATTTCTCCAAGCATGTAGACGTGTGCCATGAGATCCTTAAGAATTCGAACTGGGTGGAACCCCAACATCTCCATTTATTGCAGTAAACCATTAGCATACTTCCTTCGGGCTATGGCTTGATTTCATATGGAATGAGCAATCTCAATGAAGTATTTCAATGGTCCAAGATCCTTGATCACAAATTGTTGTACTACATGTTTCTTACTTCCATAATGCGGAATCATCGCCAAGTTCCGGAATGCGGTATGCATATGCTTTCAAATATCACCAAATGTGAAGCAATATTTAGGGGGGGGTTGTGTTATGCAGTTTTTAAAATTTTAATTTATAAATAAATGAGTACAATAAAAATTATTATTAAATTATGCAATAAAAGTCAACTTCTAGAATACTTAAAAAATTTGTCATATGGAAATCAAACCAATCTCGATTGATTTAAAAGACTTTCATGCAGTGTTGTAAAAGTCGCCCGACTGGCCCGACTATTAGGTCCGACTAGTCTAGTCAGTGGGGTGGCCGACCGAGTACCGACTAATTCCGACTAGGCACACTAGTCGACCAATTTTTTGTTTGGAGATACCATATTTTTTTGTTTTCTTAAGCAAACTTATTACAATATGCTTATTGTTTTATTTAGATTCAATTACTTCTTTTATTTTATTATGATAGTATAAAATGTACAAAATCTATGTATAAAAATGAGTTATATGTTTAAAATACTCATAAAATTCAAAGCCGATTAAAGTCCGACTAAATCCGATTAGTCGTCCGACAGCCGATTAATCCTTAGTCAGTGACCCGACCGACCGAGTACCGACTATCGACTTTTGCAACCTTGCTTTCATGTAGAGATAAAAAAACTCATACATCTCGCTTTTAGCAGTTTCAACATGGGATTCCTTCCTTGAGTAGGAGCAGAACCACTATTACATGGTTTTATTGATGCCATTGATTGCCTAAACATTCAACCACAAAGAATACATCTAGATAATGAAAAAAAACTAAAAGTATCCTCGTCATATTTTTACAATAAAGTAGAAAAAAGATAATAGAGTAGAAAAAAAGGCTAGGATTGTGCACATAACAAAATCAAACTGAATCCCAAGTTGAAATTTTATTTTTTTAAGGATTGATTTGGTTACAGCTTCATCTTTTTTTGAAAATCAGGTCGGTTTAGTTAAGAATCCAGACAGCATTTCATTCAATTTATTATCAACCATATCAAACCAATTGAACTACAATAACGAAATACTTGATCTAACATAATGTAAACAAGTTGGGGAAAATGCAATAACAGCAAACACAATGTAAATAATTGAATTTATATAAACTGTTGAAAATGCTGCAGCAACATCAATCACAGATTCGCAATGCAGCAGCAGCAACAATCACTTACAAAAAATGAACTTAAAATGAGAATCCAAGGTCGCCAGCATGGTACATACCTATCAAGAAGCAGAAGGCTGGATGCAAAGGGGAATGCGTGGCGATAGCAAGCAAGAAGGGAGGAGGAGGTGGAAGTGAGCAGCTACGAGGGAGGCAGAGGTGAGCAGCAACAAAGAAAGAGGTGGAGGCGAGCAGCACCAAATGAGGGGAGAAAGAGCACGCCTAATTGCATGAAGGGGAAGAAGAATGGGAGGGGGATTGAAATGGATGATTTCAGAGGAGAATGAATTCAAAGGAGAGGAAAGATATCAAGCTCAAATGTTAACCAAACTTTTCATCGTTCAGTCGTGGTTCTTCAATTACTCATGATTGTTTTATATAGAGAGCCAATATCATCTAAGAGGCATGCCTCTTCACAAAAGACATGAACTGTCCATAAGGGATACTTCTCGACGCCGTACCCTTTTTTCCTAAAAAACATAAATTAATGAAATAGATTACAAAAGTTTAAAATGAACTAATGAAAATCGAGGTGTATCACCTTCTTTGACAGATAACACCAACGACGTCCTTGCAACCTCTTCAATTGGTAAAGCCCTAACTGGTTAGACACAGTTTTTGGACAATGATATTGCACAAATATTCTCTACAACTTGAATTGCAAGACCGGTCCCTACTATTACTACTTTTAGTATTTAGTTTAAGAGAGTAGACATCCACCAAGGAAGCCTCAATTATTGCACAACGATCCTTATTTTCAAATTTTCTGAACATATAAAATTTGATAAAGTTGTATTCAGTGCCAAAATTGATGCGAGATTTCTCTAATAACCTCCCAACTTCTTAATTTTGAGGGGAAAATTTGAAAAAGTCACCGTGCATCTTGAAAACAACTACTAGGAGATAGTTTTTCTAATTATAGGAGAATTGATGTGATCTCAATCTAGGAATTTTCACCCATAATTATTTTATTATTTATTGAGACAAGTTTAAAACAACTATAGATATCTAATTTTGATTCTAGATTTAGTTAGCTTAATTAATTAGGGATCTAATTAGATGCAAATCAATTAGGCTTGATGGGAATCAAGGTTGCAAAAGTCGGTAGTCGGTACTCGGTCGGTCGGGTCACTGACTAAGGATTAATCAACACTCGGGCGACTAATCGGATTTAATCGGACTTTAATTGGCTTTGAATTTTATGATTATTTTAAATATATAACTCATTTTTATACATATATTTACATATGTTTTGTACATTTTTATACTATCATAATAAAATAAAAGAAGTTATTAAATCTAAATAAAATATTAAACATATTGTAATACGTTTGCTTATGAAAAACAACAAAATATGGTATCTATAAGCAAAAATTGATCGACTAGTGAGCCTAGTCGGAATTAGTCGGTATTCGGTCGGCCACCCCACTGACTAGACTAGTTGGACCTAATAGTCATGCCAGTCGGACGACTTTTACAACACTGATGGGGATTTGATGGTAGTTTGTTGATTTCCTTTTGTAAGTCCATCCCCTCTTATGTAAAAAAGCTAGTACGCTTTTGTATGGAGCAATTTGGAGTTTGACCCTCATGTCTCCCTCTCTTTTAATTTTTCGTCAAGCTTGTCCCCTCATCCTCTTTCTCCTCAACTTGTGAAACTCGTAGAATCACATTTTCCTTGTCCCATCATCCCTGAATCGAGTTGCATCATCAATGGAGGGCATGAGGAATGCGAGAATCTATATTCTGAACAGACCAAAGCTTGATGCAAATCCCAAGAATGGATGCAACACAGTTATCCATGGTGGAATGGTATTACAGAGAAGAAGTTTACCATAAAAAACCTTACAAGTAGATTAAAATATATCAAAGAAAATAATTACAACACAGGTGCCAGAAAGATGCATTGCTTTTTGGGTAACAGAAACTAAAGAGCCTAAGCACAATAGAGTATATTTGTTATTTACTTAAGACTGGTATAAAGTAGGCAAAATGAGTTGCAAGGAGTCACTGGCATTCTCGACATGATAGTCTGACAAAGGTGGAGATACACGTAAAGAGGAGAGGCCCTAAGCTGGAAGGAGTCTGCAAAGATAGAGGCATTGGCATTATTTTTTCATCTCATATTTAAATAAGAAAAATCTGTTGATGAGAAATTTGCTAGAAAAGACTGTAAAAGTCGCTGAAGATCCCCTGCCCCCAATTTCCAAGCCAACCAATGATTGGAGCTGAAGGTGTGACAGGAAAGTGGAAACTTGAGATGAGTAATTTCATTATTCTCAAAGACCATTAGGATGTACATCCATAAAAAATCAAACTATTTGATCTTGGACTTTCCCGGAACAAAGCAAACTACTTGATCTTTAGTATTTCCCCACTCAAGAACTAGACTAACAGTGCAGAGTTTTAAGGGATTTTGAAAACTTTCCTTAGGATAAAGACCCATGGAGTTTGTTAATTTCTGATGCTTATCACCACTCCGTTTCCCCTCGCCTTGGGGTTTCTTGAAAACTTGGCATGCGTTCCACTTCCACATAAGGTTAAAAATAGGAAATTAATGGACCAATCTGTCCTCTCACATTGCTTAATGTGCCAATAATATGCAAGCGAAAATCCTTTCTTAAGCCCTAAATTATATTATATCTGACTTTAATGGTAAAGGCATGATGCCTAAGTTAGAAGGATGGTAGAGGGTATTGGCTAGACATAGAAAGGTGATATTTATTCCAAAGGCCCTGGAATTCTGCTGCAGGAAATCTCTTTGATTGTGGATGATTTCACTCTCTTTCTTTGTCTTTTTTGCTAAGCAGCAGTTTGTGTTTGGTTTGATGGTTTTGTTGCAAATGATTTTTGGTACTTGACGAGGTAGTCTTTGTTGAGTGCTCCTAGGCGATGATTAATGTGGACTCCATCTGCGTATAATTAAGATAAACTAAGGAAATGTCACACATACAAAAAAGAGAAACTTCTTTCGGAAAAGATAGCTACCTTACCAAAAATTTGGTGATATTATCGTTAGATAAAACATACTCTCTCTGGATCAACCGATGCTTTTCTCTAAGCATAATATGTTTGTTTGTATGTGTAAGTGAGCGGACATGCATGTATCTGTGCAAATAAGTAGGTTGCTCCCTGTAATGGGCTAACCCATATCCTAGCTTGTATTCTGACCCATGAAATCCATGCCAAACCCTATCATGTACTTCAGGCTAGGATTGGGTTGGCTTTAGGGACTACTATTGTTTGGAATCCTATGATGCTTGGAAATCTTTTAAGGTGAGCACGTGCAAACAATTTTGATCTTTTTAACTTGTGCCCTTCTTAGATGTTGCAATATTAGTTATGCCCCTCTTTTTTTGGAATATATGCTGTGCTCTTTTGTTAGTTTGACCATCAATAAATTGAACTAAACCATGGTTTATTCAAACAATGTTGTGGTCAAGAGCGGCATAATAGTCAAAATAAACCCAACACACCTCCTCCTCCACCCTCCCCCTCCGTCCTCTTCCTCCTCTTCTGACCTCCCTCTTCCTCTGCTGACCTCCCCCTCCATCCCCTCCCTCCTCTGCCAGCCTCCCCCTCCAGTCCCTTCCTCTGCCTACCTCCCCCTTCATCTCCCCTCTGTCTCCGATCGAATCAGGGCAAGAGCGTACACTCCAGATTTGTCACCCACAACAGAGCTTCTTGCCCCATCTCTATTTGTGTAACACCATCTTCATCGAGCTTAGGCTTGAGTGCTTCAGCTCCCTTTTGCAGGAAGGTCTGTGGTTAGTGAAGAAGTAATGGTACCTATTATTGGGTCGACAACAAAAGCAACCCTTCATTGAGAAGCACAACATGACATCAAGCAACTATTGGCTCACAACCCACCGGAGTCATAGCTCCCTCTTCCTCAAAGCTCTCCATTATAATTGAGCAGACACTATATAGGCATCTCGTAATCTCGATTCAAAGATGTTGTGCCCCACTAAGGAACGAGGAAAACCTCAAGTTCTCAATCACCTGTAGATCCCTTTACAAAGCTCAGGTTCTAGTTTCAACACAACCTAATGGAGCATCCATTATGCAACAAAACTTAGGCATCTTCAACCTAACCGGGGATAGGAGCTACACCTTTACCTTCATCTTAGGCATTTTGTTCCTTCTTTTATTGACTAAAGCTTCAGTAGCAGTAGAGGAATAGAACTTCACCACATCATCACCTCCTATTTGCTAAATGTTGGACCTAATGCCCTTAGAGTTTCGACTTTCGGTAATAACTAATAATACCTGACAACATGCAATCCAACATGCCTTCAGAAAGAGTACTATGCCATAGCTTCTCATCGAATCTTGATTGATCATCACCTGGAGGTCTTACACCTTCACTTCAAAGGCAAAATTATCCATCCCATTTTATTCTTTGCCCATTTTTTAAATCTGTACCCCCAAATTTGTACGGAGTTCTTTTTCTTTGGCATGGTTGGTCAAGGGAGATCATGTGGAGGTGATTATCATGGTTTGGAGTTCAATTAGAGGAAGGAACAAATCAAAGGGAAGAATGGAAGGAAGAAGAAGAAAAGGAGAAGAAAAATACATGTCTACCCTTGCTTATAAATCTAATTACCCTTATGTCCGAAATCAACATTTGTTCGGGACATGGGTGGGCAGCAACTAATCCGAGGGGTACAAGTGATAATTGTGGAAGAAGTCATGTGCACAACTGATATTCCAAAAAAAGAGAGGGGCATAACTGCTTTTCAACATTTAAGGACACAAGTGATAAAAACCCAACAATTTTATGATTTAGTAAAACTAGAAGTCTTTATAATCTTTCCAAAAATCCTGCATGGGTCTTTCCCTAGTCGATTGAGCATGTGTGCTCAAGCCCAAAGTAGCCTTTTTGATGCAGATGATGTGCTTCAGCCTTTGAGTAACTTTCATTGGTATTCAAAAGAAAGTTGTATAATTTCATAGTGCATTTCATTTTTTTTGGAAAAGATAGTTGATCCTCCTAGTCCCCCAGTGTGTTTTAAAGGGTTCAAAATTTATTTTAGTATTGACTTATTGGATATAACAAAGTAGTAATTACTCATAAATGTTGTAGTTAAGTTTATCTTCACACGTAGAGGTTTATATTTAAATATTCTTTGGTGTGAGTTTAAGGAATTTCCTATCTAATTTGATGTCAAAAAACTTGTGGGAGGAGGTTAATATGGAGTTGGGCTTCCAATTTGAATTTATGCTCTAGCATTTTCGCAACCTAGATTCACATTATAGTATTTAGCATAATTACCACTTGATGCTCAAATTGTTTTTATGAGTTGATTTACTGGATATCGCAAGATGTTGATTGCTCAAGAATACTATAGTTAAAATTTTCTTCCATTTCTTCCGTTTAAAGATGATGATTATATATGAATGTCATTTGAAGTTTTATATTTAAAGCACCCAGTGTTGTAAAAGTTGCCTGACTGGCCCGACTAGTAGGTCCGATTAGTCTAATCGATTGGGTGACCAACCGAGTATTGAGTTAGTAATTCCGACTGGACCGACTAGTCGATCGATTTTTACTTGGAGATACCATATTTTTTCTTTTTTTTCTTTTTTTGAAGCAAACTTATTCTAATACGCTTAATGTTTTATTTAAATTCAATTACTTCTTTTCTTTCATTATAATTGTACAAAAATGTACAAATCTATGTAAATATATATAAGAATATATTCATAAAATGATTTATACATCTAGAATAATTATAATTTCAAAGCCGATTAAAGCCGACTAAATCCGATTAGTCTCCTGATTACTGATTAACCCTTAGTCAGTGACCCAATCAGCAGAGTACCAACTACCGATTTATGCAAACTTGAAAGGACTTTTTGACGCCATTTTTAAGGGATTTTCTTGATCTGATGTCACCCAATTAGGATCACGCTGTAGCTTTCTAGAGGCACCTTTGTTCACAATTTAGTATATAAAATAATTACCATATGAAGTTCATATTGTTTTTGTGAGCTGAAGTGGCTATTGCTTATATTAAAAATATATGGTTTCTGATTGGTGGCCGAAGATGTAGGAAACCCAATAAAGTTATAGAATGCAATGCCAAAATTATGTTTTGCATTACAAGTCTTAATGACCTCCATTGTTTGCTACCCCATCTCATTTGGAAATGAAGCAATTTCTTCCAGTAGCAGTTGATGATAGACACAAATTCATGGTTACTGACACCACCACCGCCATTACCACAAGAATATCAAAACTTTCTCCCACATTAAGCAGGTTTAGTTACATGGATTCTTTGTCTCCATTCATATATATTTTGAGCCATTTTCAAACTTAGATCCAAGTAATTAAGATCTCTTCGGATAATATCTTTCCAACACTTCTTGGACCTTCCCTGCCCTCTATTGACCGACTCAACATTTCAAATCTTGCAAATTCTAATTGGTGCATCAACAACCTCCTTTGCAAATGGTCAAACAACCTTAAGCAGTTATCTCTCATCTTATCCTCAATCAGAGATACAACAAATTTTCTTTTGATCTCATCGTTCCGAATCCAATCTTTTCGTGTATGACAACACATGTACCGTAGCATTTTTACATTTGCTACTATCATTCTCTGCATGCGTATATGGTTCATAGGCCAATATTCATATCCATAGAGCATAACATGCCTCACGACTCTTTGTAAAACATTCCTATGATTTTCAAATAAATTTTCATATCAAGAATCTTTCTTCTGAATGTTATGTTCTCAGATGTTTGTCTCGATTCATTCACCATTACTTCCATCAAATGTGCACTCTATATATTTAGTATTAGGCTCTTAGCCCTACTTTAGTCCCTAAAGCATGTCTCTAAACCTGAAACTTCTCATTTACTCCATCTTTAGTCTCATTAACCAATACAATATCATTGGCTAACAAAATAAAGGCGTTCATCATGAAAGTGATTAGTCAGCTTGTCCGTAATCAAATTAAATAGGAAAAAAACTCAAAGTTGAACCTTGATGCAGATCGATGTTGATGTTAAATAGTCGGTCTTCCTAGACTAGATCCTTAAACAAGATGAGTTCCCATCCGACATACCTTTATGAGGTTATTGTACAAGACATGTACTTGTCTCTTCTCCAAAACTCTCCACAAGATCTCTCGTAAAACTGAATCATAGGCTTTCTCCAAATCAATAAAAATTATATGGAAGTTTTTTCTTGTAGTTCTATAAATCTCCATTGTTCTCCTCAATACTTGGAAAATATTAATTATCCCCTCCTTTCACGACTACTTGCCTCAACCAACCACCATGACCATGGCAACTCACTACCTTCATTGTGCCCATTCTGAGGACATGTCGGCATCGTCAACATTTGACATATCCTCCTCTATGTCAACCTACTACTACATGCATCACCATTTTCTATAATGCAATGTTCTTTTATGATCTATAGGTGCTCATGGATAAGATTTGATGAATTAGCACATGCATGTCTTATTAGACTTTGACGGATTAAAGTTTCTTCCATTCCAATCTATATAAAATTCAAGGCAAATCCAGTTCAATCCTTCTTATCATGGATTGGATCGTGTTTTAAATGCCAACTTTTATTAAGTTTCTTTATTAGCCTAGTTTCTTGCCTTTTTTTGTCCGAAGATGTAATTACCAACTATCACGCATTACAATTGACTCTATTTCCTTGTATTTTTGATGAATTTAATTTTATTACAAACAAAAAGGGTTTTTAACAAAAGGAAATTGTAAATTTATACTATTAGGAAATAATACTTCAATTTTAAGTTTCCATTTAATGTGTAATCAATTCTTAGGATAATTTAATCCTATTGTTGGATCGAGGCCCTATCGTGAAATGAGCAGCTGTTTGGAGTGAGTGAATCACCCTACTATTGGTAGTCATCCTTGAACTTGCGATGATGGGAGCTTCCCTATCAAGAAGGGCTATAAGGCCTTTTCTGCTCTCGTAGTTTTGACGGATTTGGCATGTAACAATAGGCTTATTTGGAGCTAGAAGGTGCCTCTACATGTGAAGTTTTTCCTTTCCATTCCAGTGATGTGGAGTACCCTCGTTGCTTGAGCACGTCGGAGGATGCGTCATTTATACTTGTCTTGGCTATAAGGAGGCTTTTTTTTGAAGCTTGGCTATAAGGAGGCTTGGCATGCTATAACTTTGGATGATTTACTAGATCGCTCGTGTGTGGAGGAATCTAGACATCGATGAGAGTTTTTTGAAGCAAGGTTCTTGATGGGGAATGAGCATCATCTTGCCCTTCGCTAGGAATTTGACTTGTGAGAAATGAAGTGATTTTTTGCCAGAAGAGATACATAGATTCTATGTAGAGAATGAAATTAAGTATGCCTCTTTTTAAATCTTTGTCTTTGTAATTTTCCTTTGTGATGTTACCAATTTATTCGGTCACGTTCATTCTTGGGCACATCTTTATTTACCTAAAAAGTTCTAACCATAGATTTATAAATGTGTTGATATCCACATTCATTAAATATAATTAAGTCAACAGTGTTGTAAAGAGAATTCCATTACAAATCATGTCATCTGGTAGGAGTTGTTGAGGAGATGCATCATTGGAAATGTAGTGTAGGGAGGGTGTGCATCATGGATGCTAATGTGGGTGCAGTATGTGATTAGGATGGTTACGCTAGGGCTAAGTGGAGTGAGTCAAAAGAATCATAATTAGCCTTGACATGGAGGGAGATTCTAGGGAGAATGCACACCAAGATAATGATAAAAAGGGGGAACTTGACTAAGGAGGATATCAATGAGGACCCCCCTACTAGAGATTGGGCTTTTCATCCTTGGGTGTCTGAGGTCAATCTCCTGACTCCTGGTATGAGGTAGTATTCGACCTCGCGACATTTTCCAGCTGCTATTAATATAATAAGAAAATAGTAGTTGCCTAAAGACTTCCCTACTGGTCCTTTCCCTGCCAGTCCGTGAAGTAAATAATCTATCCGCGGGATAGTCCTAGCCTGCTTTGTAAACTATACAACATCCTTAACCAGCTAAGATAGCTCCCTCTCCCACTTAGTAGCTTCAATGTTCTCCGGCCACCACCACCTCGATTTTCTTAGAACAGAATGGTATTTTCTTTCAAATATATCGCGAAGGTATTATAAAGGGGTATTTTCTCGGTTTGAGTTGGGGTTGGTTGGCTGGTTCGGGGATCGATGTGTTCACTGCTTGAGAGGCAGGTTGCGTTATGGGTCGGACCTGCCCTGGCTTGTTGTGCTTCGGAATCAAAGAGCGGTACATTGGAGACCAATGCTTCGTAAATCAAACAGACAAGTTCATAGGCCTGTTCACAAGTGTACTTCCGCCTTCAGGCTTTCTTCCTCCCCCACTGCCCAATCATGTCCAGAACTACTGCTTTTACTAAGTGGAAATCCTTTCCTCTACCTCCTTCTGACTCCCGCACAATATAAGCATAGATGTATAAACTATTTCAAATAAATAAAGGACATGCCGGGCGGCCTCCCGAAGGGGAGGGATCCCTTTTCGCCACTAGACTTTTAATAAGCTCGATACTGAGCCTCCTTTCCCGAGACCTAGCCCTGCGAGACGGAGAGAGTCGCCAACTCGTACTATATATCCGGGCGTAGCGAACTTCGCAAACCAGCGAAGCAGACGAGGGTAATTCTTTGAGCTAATTTGAGCGCCTTGTTCACCTCTGACGTGACGTACTAAGACTCCCCCTGACGTGAGGCATCTCAGACCCCCCTGATCTTCTCTTCATCTTCTACTTTATCCAACTCCTTCTTTGAGTACGCAAAGACCCCATTGCGCTCTTGTCGAGATCTTTTTTGTTGCTAGAAAAATCTCAAAGACTAAAATCGGCTAGGTTATTGTAAATGAACTCTAGCTCCAATTCTGAGGTTTTCTACTGGTGATGTTTCGTTTAAGAAATGGAGTGGGAGGTGGAGTAAGGAAGATGCCATATCTGGAAGGTGGTCTTTGTGTTAAGGAAAATTGATGCAGCGTGACCCCAAATTATGGGGCCACATTTATTCAATTAAATAATTATCATTTTATTTACGTTTTTAGCGGTCGTAGTGGTCTAATTTAATAATTGAGATCGCCTGTGATCTCAACGTTGATTTCGTAGAGTTTAATTATAATTGTTGGTCAATTAAATAATTAGAGTCCAATTAAGTTAGTTAGAGGTCAATTAGGGTTAAATTAGTTGTAATTTGAGTTATTTACTATTTTTGTAAAACCCTCTCTCCTATATAAAGAGAGGGTAGCCCATTGTTTTAGGAGGTCAGTTATGAATTGAAATTTGAGTTTATCTCATTTTATCCCTCTCTCTCTCCCTTCTCCCTCCACGCGATCTCCGCGGTTCTTCTTCTCCCGTCCCTCGTTACCGACGAGTATTTTCTCTTCTCAATCCCTCTCTTTCTTCCACCAAAAAATCCACCCCAAAAAAAATTATCATTTCGACGCCGCGAAAATCTATTTGCATCAATTGGTATCAGAGCATGGCATTTAGATCGTCCTCACGATCTAACGATCCGTCCCGGCGCTCGCACCGACATCATCGTTCGTCCGAACAAACATGACGAGCCATCTCCACCCTCGACGCCTCCTTCAAGGAGACGGGGGACATGATACGGGATTTGCAGACCAACGTCGACTCCCTGTTTCGAGATCTAATGGCAAACTTTGAGGCCTATCGTGACGCTCTATCGAGGCCTCCACCCGTTGAAGCCGCTACCGCGAGTTTTGACGAAGAAAACGTCGCGAAAGAAGACCAAACGGTTGCTGTCCAACTCATTTCGGAGAACGAACGCGATCAAACAGTGGCTGTCCAGACCGCTCCGGATCAGATTCCGCTCTCGGATTCAACCCCGCCATACCCCCCGACCGTTTTCATACCACCGGAATCACCCCAGGTAGCCCCGACACCACCCACACCCTCACAGCCCCCCTTCCTGGTGCCAACGTCGCCAACCCCTCCCGCCAACCTTCCCCCTCCCGCCGCCTACTTCCCCCAGCACAGCCCCAGCCACCACCAACACGCCCCCTCCTCCTCAGCGGTTTCCCCCGCACCACCTCCCCTCTTTCCGCATCCTATCCACTCCCTCCCCGCCCCGCAGCACACCCCTCTAGCAGCCCGACCCCCGCGGCACCTCCCACTCGCCCCAGGGCCCGATCGCTCCCCCTCCCACACGCCGCCAGCGCTCCCTCGCCTCCCTCCCCTTGCTGCGCCGCCGCGCCCATCGACCCCTCCCTCCAGACTTCTCCCGCGCCGCCTGCGCGATGGCTCGAGCGCCTCCCCGAGTCGCGCCCCCCAGTTGGTCTCCGCCCGCGCGCAGATAACGAAAACCCTAACCGGGTTTGCGGGATCTACGGGATTTCAATCCCGTAGAATGTGGGAATTGGAGTTAAGTGGTAAAATTTGCAAAAAAAAATCCCCAACTTCCGCTATTTACATAGAGGTCCACAGCAGTTTGAAAAGAAAGAAAAGAAAGAGGTGCGAAAATTGCGCCAACGCCCCCAGCAACCGAAATCTTTGAAAAACAAGACTGCAATTGGAAAATCAGGGGCTACTCCTTATCCCAATAGGACTATCATCTTGGGTTCTCCCTATTTAAGGACCCCATGGCTCCAATTTTTAGATACATCTCCTCTTCTCCTCTCCTTGTGCCATTGCTTCATTATGGATGATTCAAGGGCCATATTCTCCATGCCGCATCAATTTTTTGAGCATCATGAGAAAGAGTCAACGGTCGCGACGCCGCCGCCGTACGCACCGCATATGTTTTTCAACCACAGCAGCCGCGCCTCTCCCGCCTGCACGTGGATTCCGCCGTTCACGCCCCACATGTTCTTCCAGAAGATAATTAAAGCCGCCGAGCCTGCAGTTCACGCAATTCGTCAGGAGCCGAATTTTTGAAAGCGGTGGAGAGTTGATGCAGCGTGACCCCAAATTATGGGGCCACATTTATTCAATTAAATAATTATCATTTTATTTACGTTTTTAGCGGTCGTAGTGGTCTAATTTAATAATTGAGATCGCCTGTGATCTCAACGTTGATTTCGTAGAGTTTAATTATAATTGTTGGTCAATTAAATAATTAGAGTCCAATTAAGTTAGTTAGAGGTCAATTAGGGTTAAATTAGTTGTAATTTGAGTTATTTACTATTTTTGTAAAACCCTCTCTCCTATATAAAGAGAGGGTAGCCCATTGTTTTAGGAGGTCAGTTATGAATTGAAATTTGAGTTTATCTCATTTTATCCCTCTCTCTCTCCCTTCTCCCTCCACGCGATCTCCGCGGTTCTTCTTCTCCCGTCCCTCGTTACCGACGAGTATTTCTCTTCTCAATCCCTCTCTTTCTTCCACCAAAAAATCCACCCCAAAAAAATTATCATTTCGACGCCGCGAAAATCTATTTGCATCAATTGGTATCAGAGCATGGCATTTAGATCGTCCTCACGATCTAACGATCCGTCCCGGCGCTCGCACCGACATCATCGTTCGTCCGAACAAACATGACGAGCCATCTCCACCCTCGACGCCTCCTTCAAGGAGACGGGGGACATGATACGGGATTTGCAGACCAACGTCGACTCCCTGTTTCGAGATCTAATGGCAAACTTTGAGGCCTATCGTGACGCTCTATCGAGGCCTCCACCTGTTGAAGCCGCTACCGCGAGTTTTGACGAAGAAAACGTCGCGAAAGAAGAACAAACGGTTGCTGTCCAACTCATTTCGGAGAACGAACGCGATCAAACAGTGGCTGTCCAGACCGCTCCGGATCAGATTCCGCTCTCGGATTCAACCCCGCCATACCCCCCGACCGTTTTCATACCACCGGAATCACCCCAGGTAGCCCCGACACCACCCACACCCTCACAGCCCCCCTTCCTGGTGCCAACGTCGCCAACCCCTCCCGCCAACCTTCCCCCTCCCGCCGCCTACTTCCCCCAGCACAGCCCCAGCCACCACCAACACGCCCCCTCCTCCTCAGCGGTTTCCCCCGCACCACCTCCCCTCTTTCCGCATCCTATCCACTCCCTCCCCGCCCCGCAGCACACCCCTCTAGCAGCCCGACCCCCGCGGCACCTCCCACTCGCCCCAGGGCCCGATCGCTCCCCCTCCCACACGCCGCCAGCGCTCCCTCGCCTCCCTCCCCTTGCTGCGCCGCCGCGCCCATCGACCCCTCCCTCCAGACTTCTCCCGCGCCGCCTGCGCGATGGCTCGAGCGCCTCCCCGAGTCGCGCCCCCCAGTTGGTCTCCGCCCGCGCGCAGATAACGAAAACCCTAACCGGGTTTGCGGGATCTACGGGATTTCAATCCCGTAGAATGTGGGAATTGGAGTTAAGTGGTAAAATTTGCAAAAAAAAATCCCCAACTTCCGCTATTTACATAGAGGTCCACAGCAGTTTGAAAAGAAAGAAAAGAAAGAGGTGCGAAAATTGCGCCAACGCCCCCAGCAACCGAAATCTTTGAAAAACAAGACTGCAATTGGAAAATCAGGGGCTACTCCTTATCCCAATAGGACTATCATCTTGGGTTCTCCCTATTTAAGGACCCCATGGCTCCAATTTTTAGATACATCTCCTCTTCTCCTCTCCTTGTGCCATTGCTTCATTATGGATGATTCAAGGGCCATATTCTCCATGCCGCATCAATTTTTTGAGCATCATGAGAAAGAGTCAACGGTCGCGACGCCGCCGCCGTACGCACCGCATATGTTTTTCAACCACAGCAGCCGCGCCTCTCCCGCCTGCACGTGGATTCCGCCGTTCACGCCCCACATGTTCTTCCAGAAGATAATTAAAGCCGCCGAGCCTGCAGTTCACGCAATTCGTCAGGAGCCGAATTTTTGAAAGCGGTGGAGAGTTGATGCAGCGTGACCCCAAATTATGGGGCCACATTTATTCAATTAAATAATTATCATTTTATTTACGTTTTTAGCGGTCGTAGTGGTCTAATTTAATAATTGAGATCGCCTGTGATCTCAACGTTGATTTCGTAGAGTTTAATTATAATTGTTGGTCAATTAAATAATTAGAGTCCAATTAAGTTAGTTAGAGGTCAATTAGGGTTAAATTAGTTGTAATTTGAGTTATTTACTATTTTTGTAAAACCCTCTCTCCTATATAAAGAGAGGGTAGCCCATTGTTTTAGGAGGTCAGTTATGAATTGAAATTTGAGTTTATCTCATTTTATCCCTCTCTCTCTCCCTTCTCCCTCCACGCGATCTCCGCGGTTCTTCTTCTCCCGTCCCTCGTTACCGACGAGTATTTCTCTTCTCAATCCCTCTCTTTCTTCCACCAAAAAATCCACCCCAAAAAAAATTATCATTTCGACGCCGCGAAAATCTATTTGCATCAAAAATCCTCTAGTACAGTGTTAGGGAAAGCTTGTGGCTCCGAGTCAATACTAGGGACTCATATGACTTTGGGGAGGGTACATAGCCTGAGTATGTAGTGTTGATAAGGAGTGCAATCAAGGATGTATTTTTGGAGAGGGTACACTGTGATGCATGCACTTTTAAGTCATTGTGGAGGCGCAATGTTGGAGAGATGTGCAAATGGGGTGGCAAGGATGGGGGAAAATGGTGCTCAAAGTCCATTCTTTTTAACTCTAGTTTTGTGAGTTGTTATTGGCATATGAAGAATCAAATATTGTTTGAATTTTAAAAATAAAAAATATTAAGAATCATACATATGTGTATGTAAAGTCATACACATTCACATATATACGTAAATGCACATTCCCAAATGCATGCTCACAAACACATTTTATCATATTTTACTTAATACGTGTGCATTACTATTACGACTTACCTTCGACCATTTCAACTGGGTGCTCTGTTATCACCCAAAATCTGTCGTTGATTTGCAAAACAACTACCATCTTCATTAGTTACGACCATCACCATAAGTTGACATTTGCGGCAATCTTCTTTTTCACCGAGGTTGCAAAAACCCATTTTCAATATTCATTGAGAAGGGTCTTTGAATTAAGAAAAAAAATATGTATGCGTATTCAGATAACTAATCCGAAATACATAGTTTTGTATTTTATTTTCTATAAATAGAATAACTATTTGAAAATATAAATATTATTTTTTATTAGGATTTTTACACTTGTGCCCCTTCGAGTTTCTACAAATACATTTATACCCCTACTCTTTTTACAATAACACTTGTGCCTCCACCTTATTGGGCCATTAACAGTTATCCCCTTCGGGTTAGTTGTTGCCAATACCCCTCTTAGATGAACGCTAACTTAATTGGAAAGAAAAGAGAGGGATAAAAATGTATTTTTTTGGGACGCCCCTATCCTCCTTCATCCTCCCAACCCTCATCACAACCGCCCACACCCTACTATCCTCTCCATCTTCTCCTACATCTCCTTCGACCTCTGCAATGCTAGGGCCATGGATTGAGATATCGAGATATATCATTGGTAAATCGACGTTATATTGGGCATCGATTAATATTGATACTACTATGTATGCCATTTTTCTAGATATTTGTCAATATTTGGTTAAATATCGTCGATATACCCAGATATCGATGTGTATCGACTAAAACTTGTAGTTTCACATGCAAGTTTCCCTATATCGAGCGATATTGCCGATATCGATTCTCTATCTCTCTATATCGTGCTATTATTACACACAACTTCTTCTTAGCTTTAGAATAGCTTTCCCGATGTGATTCTTTTCAATTTAAATGTATTTAAAGGTGAAACTCTTAAGGATTTTGGATATTTCAAGCTTTGTTACTTATTATTGAGTTTTTTTTCTAGTGTTAGGATATGATTTTGTGCATTTATTAGGATCTTAGGGAGATGGTTTGTTTCTAATGTTTTTTCATATATATTCTAGTTATTTGTGATTTTTCTTAAACATCATAATATACTATCTTAAATGTCCTATTTCCTCTTGAACGAGCACCCCAACCATAGAAATCATCTCCTACATCATCGTCATCACAAGGGTTTGCAAACTCTTTCATTATCCCCTTGTACTATCCTCTCCATCTTCTCCTGCATCTCCTTCGACCTCTACAATGCTAGGTCCATGGAGTGAGATATCGGGATATATCATTGGTAAATCGACGGTATATTGGGTATCGATTGATATTGATACTACTATGTATGCCATTTTTCCAAATATTTGTCAATATTTGGTTAATTATCATGGATATACCCAGATATTGGTGGGTATCGACTAAAACTTGAAGTTTCGCATGCAATTTTCCCCTATATCAAGCGATATTGCCGATATCGATTCTCTATCTCTCCATATCGTGCAATTATTACATGCAACTTCTTAGCTTTAGAAAAGCTTTCCTGATGTGATTCTTTTCGGTTTAAATGTATTTAAAGTTGAAACTCTTAAGGATTTTAGATATTTCAAGCTTTGTTACTTATTCTTGAGTTTTTTCTAGTGTTAGAATATGATTTTGTGTATTTATTAGGATCTTAGGGAGATGGTTTTCAGAGTTTTTAATGTTTTTTAATAGATATTCTAGTTTTTTGTGATTTTTCTTAAACGTCATAATATACTATCTTAAATGTTCTATTTCCTCTTGAACGAGCACCCCAACCATAGAGGTCATCTCCTACATCATCGTTATCACAAGGGTTTGCAAACTCTTTCATTATCCCATTGTGCCATCAATGATACCATCTTAGCTCCAATATTGTTGTTGCATATTCTCGCATGTGATGGATTACAAGGCTATGCTCTTTTATATCACATATAAGATTTAGGGTTTTTATCAGTTGTACCCCTCTGAGATATCACAATTTCAGTTATGCCCCTATCTTTTTGGTAATATCAGTTGTGTCCCTCACTTCTTCCCATTTTATCACTTGTGCCCCTCAGGTTAGTTTCCGTCCATCCTTAATACAAACGGACGTTAACTTCAAGGACACAAGTGGAATTAATTGAAAAAAACGGACTCAAATGTCCAACTCTTCTTGTTCTTCCTCCCCCATCTTCTTCCTCCCCCTTCTCTTTCTTCTCCCAGTCACCTGATCCTCCAGCAGCTCCTCCCGACCGCCCTCAGCCCATCCCTCCGCCCTGAGCTCCTCCCCGACCCTCGCACCTCCGCCCCGGCTCCTCCATGGCCCCCCGCTCCCCGCCGCCCCTGCCCCCTGGGCCTTCCCCTGTCCCGCGCCTCCCCCTGCTCCTCGCCGCCCCCGCCCCCGCCCCCTAGGCCTCCCCCCTCCCCCTACCCCGCGCTGCCCCTGCTCCCCGCCGCCCCCGCCCCCTGGGCCTCCCCCTCCCCTGCCTTGCACCTCCCCCTGCTCCCCGCCGCCCCCTGGGCCTCCCCCTCCCCTACCCTGCGCCCCCCTGCTCCCCGCCGCCCCCTAGGCCTCCCTCCTACCCCTCGCCTCCCCCTGCTCCCCGTCGCCCCCGCCCCCTGGGCCTCCCCCTGCCTCACGCCGCCCCCTGCTCCCCGCCGCCCCTGGGCCTCCCCCTCCCCTGCCCCGCGCCTCCCCCTGCCTCCCCCCCTCGCCCCCCGCCCCCGCCCCGGCCCCCTGGGCCTCCCCCTCCCCCAGCCTCGCGCCTCCCCGTGATCCCCGCCACCCTGCCCCCTGGGCCTCCCCCTGCCCCGCGCCACGTACACGTGCCCCTCCTCCCCAACCCGCCCCTCCTACCTAACTCGACCCCTTCCAGCCTCGAGCTCCGCCCCGAGCTCCTCCCCCGAGCTCCACCTCCGCCCCTCTTTCCCAGCCCAACCTCTCCAGCACCATGCTCTGCTCCATCCTCCCCGGATCGACCCTTGATTTTATTCTGACCATAATACCCTTCTTAACCACACCATGGTTTGAATAAACCATTGTTATTTTAATTTTTTGACGGTCAATCTGACGGAAGGGCACAAGTTGTAACGGAGAAAGAAGTGAGGTGCACAACTGATATTACCAAAAAGATAGGGGCACAACTGAAATTACGATATCTCAGAGGGACACAACTGATAAAAACCCAAAGATTTATTGTGAGTACATGAAGTCAATGATGTGGTATGAGTGACGATAAGGAAGTGAAGGTTATATGGATCCTCCACGCAACTCTTGATTTTGATTGTCCTTTGGAAAGATTTTATTTTGTTATTGAAGTACATATCTTCCTGCTTTCTAGACACGTGGTTATTTACTATTATAAAAGATATATTCTATATATTATGATTGGATAAATTTCATTATCTACTTACCGATATCTCAATAGCGAACACTCTGTAGGGTATTATATATGCAATACATGCAATGTAATGTATACTTACATGTAAATTACACTCTTATTTTACTTATAAGAGTGAATATAAATTCTACTTATTATTTTAAAAAATAAACAACAACAACAACAAAGCCTTTTCCCACAATTAAGTAGGGTCGGCTTATTTTAAAAAATAAGACGATCTTAATTCGTGAGATACTCATATTTTTGAGATATTCTTGAGATTTCCATCGATATCTTCGATATCTCGATATATCCCTGACATATCTCTTTTCAAACTTACTAATACAATATCGATATTTAAAACCTTGTCTAGGGGCCTAGGGCCATGGTCACCTCTAACCTTGTCCCCCTCCTCCGATCCTTCTCATCACAGAAACCCACCTCCCTACTCACCCTCCTTACCCTCGCCAAGCTGGTCGTCATCTACATTTTTAAAGAAGGCCATGGAAGACGACCCCTCTTTCCCCATTTGCTTCTTGGGGGTCCTAAGGTGGGGGGGGGGGGGTATCCCCAACCGAGAGATCACCTCCTACGTTATGATGATTGTTGATAAAAGATGATAATGAAATGAAATGGTTTTCTTCATGGTGTAGCGTTTCTTATATAGCGTGAAATCCTAGAGCCCCAATATGTCCCAATTACATAGTAGTCCTTGAAGGGTTACAAATTGAGATAGAGAACATGTAAATAAACTAAACTACGTTATTTGCCAATAACGTTAACTCTCCCCCTTAAGTTGGAGCATATCTATCGAACATGCTCCATTTAGACGTCAACAATGATATATGCTCCACTTAGGGTCAGCGGTTCTATTATGAGAATGTGCTCGCACACTGTAATGCTTTGTACAACTTTTGGTTATCCAACAGATGTATCTTCTTGCTATTAATGAAAGTTTTGGTGTGGTAACTCCCGCCTTGGGAGGGCTCCCCCGTGTTTTTATTCAAAAAATGTTTCGTTGGAAGTGCCTTGGTAAATAAATCTACAAGTTGGAATTCTGTGGAAATGTACGTACTAGAGATCTTACCTCCTAGCATTGCTTCTTGAATAAAGTGGCAATCCACTTCAATATGCTTGGTCCACTCATGAAAGACATGATTAGTGGCAAGGTTGCATAGTTGTTGTCGCATTAGAGAGGTACTTGAGCATTAGCAGGAGTCCAAGGGCCTGTTTGGTTGCTAGGTTACCCGAGGGTAACCTGGCATACCCCCTGGTATACCCCCTTCTCTATCCCTGTATTCTTAGGTTGGAATTAGTTGTATGAACCATACTTTTTTTAATAATATTTTTTGACCACGTTCAAATAAAAAAACTAACATAAAAACATATTATAATAATTAAAAATTTAATATAACACATAGTCCTACACGTGTCTTGAGCTATTTCTATGTAATATGCTTCTACAAGCCCCAAGTTCTTTTCGAAAGGAATTAAGCCAGCTAATCCTACATGTGTCTTGAGCTATTTCTATGTAATATGCTTCTACGCTTAATTTTGAGACTATAGCCTTTGCCATGTAATAGGGTTTCTGCCAATAAACCTGACGAAATCAGTAGTGGATTGCATATCCCTAGGAGAACTGGTATAATCAACATTTGCATAGGAGGTGATATTAGTGTGACCGTTAGCCCATAAAGAGGTCTTTACATGGAGAGTCCTTCAAGTTTCGAAGGATCAAAAGAACATCCTACCAATGACTGTAAAGATGGTTCTCCATGTATTGACTAGCTTTGCTCACATCATACGATATATCATGCATAGTGACAGTGAGATATATCAGTTTTTACACTAAGCTTGTATACCTTTTGGTGTCCTCAACAAGAAGATTAGTTTATGTGACATGTCTCTGTAGTTCAACCATGATAGCTGACGGTTTGCATCCAAGTAATCCAACTTTCATAAGGATATCCAAACAATACTTCTTTTGTGACAAGTGTATTCTGCTGTGTATATCATCTCAATACCCAGGAAGCATCGAGGTTGATTAAGGTCCTTGATGATATATACCTTCTGGAGGAAGGTCTTGGTCTCAAGATTGCCTACAATGTCATCACCAGTGATAACCATATCATTAACATAAACAACAAGTATTACAATATCTAAGGGACTTTGTTTAATGAACTCTGAATAGTCAGATGTTGTCCTATAAAACCCAAGAGAGATGATCTCAAAATAAGTCTATCAAACCATGCTCGTGGACTCTGCTTTTGGTATTAAGATAGCCTTATGTAGTCGACATACATACTCTCTCTCGATGGAATAACTTGATGGTTATGTCATGTATAATTCCTCCTTTAGGTCGCCGTACAGGAATGTATTTTTCACATCTAACTGAGAGATATACCTACTCTTGTTGGCTGCAACTAATATAATTGTGCGAATTGATCCCATCTTCGCCACATGAGAGAAGGTTTCAAAGTACTCCATGCCATAGGTCTTTGTGAAGCCTTTCACTACAAGTCTTGTTTTCAACATGGCAATGTAGTCATCTAGAGAGTGCTTGATTGTAAAGACTCGTCTGCAGGCAACATGGATCATGCCTGGTGAACATGGTATTAGGTCTCACATGACCTTAGAAGTAAGCACATCCATCTCCTCATCCATGACATATTTCCAACCATGGTCCTGAAGGGTATTGTGATGATCACGAGGAATATTGATCATCATAAGAGCATATGTAAAATTCTTGTCACAACCCGATAAACTATTAATAGAAATAAATTGCGACAAGAGGTAAAGTTTACACTTACATTTGGACTTCTATAACACTATGGGGAGTCCTGAAGGAGCACTCAGATTTGCAATGGTGGGGCTACTTAAAGAAGGTGCATCGTTCTGCAAGTAAGGAACCAACTCAGGCTATATAGTATGATTTCTTTTATATAGTAGGAGGTGGAGGATACTCCAAAGGAATATCACTGGCAAACTAAGTGAATTAATTAGTTTGTTTGAAGAAGGCGACATCAAGAGAAACATGGTAGCGGTGATTGGCAAGATTTTTAGCACATACCCTTTTAGGTGTGAAAATACCCAAGGAAGACATACTTGATAGCACAAACATATAGTTTATCAGTATAGTGAAAGTTATGAAGAAAGGCGATGAAACCGAAAATCCATAAAGGCAGAGGGAATAGTTCCTCATTCTTGTACAGAAGGGAGTTGTCCCTTTGAAGATTGAAGAGGATATGCGATTAATAAGGTATGTGGCAGTAAGAACAATGTCACTCTAGTCGGTTTTAGGAACTTTCCTGTAAGGAGGGTTCTTGCGATGTCCATATGATGATGAAGTTTCCTTTTTGCCTCCTCATTTTGCTGTGAGATGTACAGACATTAAGCTTACTAAAGGGTACCTGACTAGTAAAGAATGTGGTCAAGTCTTGTGAACAAACTCAAGAGTATTATTAGTCTTGGAAGTCTTAACAAGTAGAGAAAGACGTTTTTATGAATTGAAAGGACTTTACAATTTTATTTATTTCTATTAAACAAGATTTTAAAAGTCAATAGTCGATACTCGGTCGGTTGGGTCGTTGACTAAAGATTAATCGACATTCGGGCGACTAATTAGATTTAGTCGAACTTCAGTTGGTTTTAATTTTTAATTATTTTAAATATATAAACCATTTTTTATGCATATATTATATATTTATATAAATTTGCACATTTTCTATACTATCCTAATGAAATAGAAAATATAATTGAATTTAATAAGATATTAAGAATACTAAAATAAGTATGATTTTTGAAAATGTAAAACATAAAAAATACACATAATCTCCATGCTATGTCTTCAAGAGACTAAATGGGTTGGAGAGAAAGCAAGGCAGATCGAGAAGACATGCTTTAAACTTTTGTATTCAGGTAAAGAGAAGGGCAGAAACGGTGTTGGAGTGGTTGTTCATAAGGATTTGAAGGATTGTGTGGTTGAGGTGTAAAGATTCGGGGATCAGATTATTTTGCTAAAATTGGTGCTTGAAGAAGAAATTGTGAATACCATCTCAGTTTATGCACCGCAAATTAGTTTAGATGAAAGGACTAATCAAGCTTTTTGGGAGGATCTGGATAAGATTTTACAATGAATCCCACAAAGAGAGACGATTTGCATATGTGGAGATCTTAATGGACATGTGGGAAAAGATGCTTTAGGGTATGCTAGTGTTCATGGAGGACATGGTTTTGGGGATAGAAATGAAGAGGGAAAAGTCATTCTGGATTTTGTAACGGTATATGATCTTTTCCTAGCAAACACTCTCTTCAAGAATGGGAGGAGCATTTAATTACTTATAAGAGTGACCCAACTAGAACACATATAGATTACTTTGCGTTGAGGAGAAGAGATTGATTGTGTTGTAAAGACTGCAAAGTAATCCCATGAGAGAGTTTGACAAACCCAACACCGCTTGTTAGTCTTGGATGTGCAAATAAAAGGGCTGGTAAAGAAAAGGAGGATTCCTAAGATCACTAGAACTAGATGGTGGAATCTTCCACTGAAGCAATCGAGCTTCAGGGAGAAGGTTTTAGAGGACTTATCTTGGGATTGTAACGGAAGAGCAAACGAGATGTGGGAGGCAGTAGCATCTTGTATCCGAAAGGTAGCCAAAGAAATGCTAGGTGAGTCAAAGGGAGGAGCTCCATGTCAAAAAGAGACTTGGTGGTGGAGTGAAGGGGTGCAGGAGAAGATAAAAATTAAAAGAGCATGTTTTAAAGCTATGTATAAGGATAGAACAGAGGAAACTGTCACAAACTACAAAATAGCGAGAAGGAAGCAAAGACTGTAAGCGAAGCTAAGTCAAAAGCTTATGATGTTTTGTATAAAAATCTCGACTCTAAGGAGGGCCAAAAGGATATATTCAGGTTGGCCAAAACAAGAGAAAGAAAGACCAAAGACCTTTCTCACGTGAGATGCATTAAGGACGAGGAAGGTCACGTGCTTGTTACTCAAAAGGATATAGAGACTAGATGGGAGCAATACTTCAATAAACTTTTCATTAGGGAAGGAAATAGAGAGATCAGTTTGGGTCATCTAAGTAGTGAAAGTTATTTGAATCGTGTAAGCTATAGACGAATACAAAGAAAGGAAGTAGAGGGGGCTTTGAAGGTTATGAGACCTGGTAAAGGTGTAGGACCGGATGACATCCCTGTAGAAGTGTGGAGAGTTTTAGGTGAGCGTGGTTTGACTTGTCTTATGAATCTATTCAATGTTATTTGGTGAAGCAAGAAAATGCCTGAAGATTGGAGGAGTATCGTGGTGCCTCTTTATAAGAATAAAGGAGACATTCCATTCCAAATTGTTTAAATTGCAGAGGTATCAAGCTGATGAGTCGCACTATGAAAATTTGGGAACGTATGATCGAAAGAAGGTTAAGGCAAATTTCCAGAGTAAAAGAAAATCAATTCGGATTCATGCCAAGTTGCTCAACTATTGAAGCCATCTATATGCTGAGGAGAACAATGGAGATTTATAGAGTTAAAAGGAAGAACCTCCATATGATCTTTATTGATTTGAAGAAGGCTTATGATTCTATCCCACGAGAGATATTGTGGAGAGTTTTGGAGAAGAGACAAGTACCTGTTTTATACATTAACATCATAAAGGATATGTATGATAGGGCTTTATCTTGTGTAAGGACCCCGTCTGGGAAGACTGACTATTTTGACATCGATATTGATTTACATCAAGGTTCAACTTTGAGTCCATTTCTTTTTACTTTGATTATAGACGAGTTGACAAGTCACATTGAGGATGAGATGCCACGGTGTATGTTATTTGCTGATGATATTTTGTTGATTGACGAGATTAGAGATGGAGTAAATGAGAAGCTTGAGGATTGGAGACATGCATTGGATTAAAGGATTTTGTATAAGTAGGGCTAAGACGGAATATATGGAGTGCACCTTTGATGGAAGCAATTGTAAAGGATCGAGGTGAAAATTGGTGACAATAAAATTCCGAAGAGAGATTCTTTTAGATATCTGGGATCTATTTTGCAACATGATGGGGAAATTGATAGAGATGTTACTAATAGAATAAATGCATGCTGGCTAAAGTGGAGAGGAGCCTCTGTTGTTCTTTGTGATAAGAAAATTCCTTTAGAAATTACAGGAAAGTTTTACAAAGCAGCCGTGAGACCTGCTATGCTCTATGGATCTGAATGTTGGTCTGTGAACCATAGACATGTGCAGATAATGGTTGCAGCAGAAATGAAAATGCTAAGGTGGATGTGTGGACACACATGTAAAGATTGGATTCAGAATGATGCAATTAGAAAGAAAGTTGGTGTAGCTCTGATCGAGGATAAGATGCGAGAAAACCGCTTAAGATGATTTCGTCATTTGGAAAGAAGTTTAGCTGATGCACCAGTTAGGAGATGTGAGTGTTGGGATGTTGAGCCGGCTAAGAGCGGGCGAGGACGACCCAAAAAGTGCTGGAAAGAGAATATACGAAGGGATCTTAGTTTTTTGGATATAAGCCCGAGATTGTCCCAAGATAGATATGAATGGAGGCGAAAAATCCATGTAGCCGACTCTACTTAATTGTAGGAGAAGCCTTTATTATTGTTGTAATCTCCATGCTAAAATCGGTCGACTAGTCAGCTTAGTCAATCAACTTTTACAACCATGCTATTAAATACCATGGCATCAAATTTCGACGAAATTCGGCTGAATTTCGATTTCGGTGGGTGATCGAAATTCAGCCGAAATAGCTACATCGATCGAAATTTGGGGGCTCTAGTACAAAAACTGACCGAAATTTCGGTCGAAATTTCGTTTCGGTCACTCACCGAAATGGTGTCTGAAATCGAAATTTAAGGCCTTGTTTAATACACTCAAGAAGATCTGTTATAAAGAGAGCAAAATACTTATGACCTCTCACAGTTCGGACCATGCTTGGTCCCAAAATATCACAATGGACTAAAGAAAAGGACGAGAAATAATAAGGCTCATTCCTCTAAAGGAAAAAAATTCGATGAAATTTATCAAACTGGCAGGCTTCACTTTTAATCATCTTCAACAAGCACAATTTCGGAAACATATGAGAAACGGCTCTACCGAAAGGATGACCAAGATACAAATGCCATATGTGCATGCTAGCAGAAATTGAGACAACATCAACGAAAATAGATTTTGCAAGGATATCAAGATAGTACATGGCATTCTTCTTATGGACCTCACCAAAGATCTACATTGTTTGGATGCCGTGAAAATAGCAATAGCACTCGTCAAAAATCACTTCGCAGTTTAGTTCTATACATAATCAATGAATTAAAAGTAATCTCAAAGGAAAGAAGACTCCAAGAATCTTGAATTTGGAGGAAAACTCCATAGTCCAACGGTAGTAATGGGTGAATAGGCGTCATTGGTATAACGGACCTACTTTACAGTTGAAGAAAATTATGAAGAAGTCAGAAGACTACCCAGAGTCAATGGTGCAACATGAAGCTGATAAATAGGGCGTAATTTATTTATGTTTGTCGTTAATTAGAGTCTAATTTTATTATGTAGTCGTTGCAATAAAGAGATCACATGTTATCTCAAATTAGTTAGTCGATTTTCAATTTGAATTTCGAATTTAAAATTAGAGTTGGTTAGGATTTAAATTTCAATCTCTTTCTATTTTTGTAATCCACCATTCCTATATAAAAGGGATGAGTCCAATATTGGAATCAGTTCAGAATCAATCAAATTTTGAGTTTATCTCAATTATCTCCCTCCTTCTCTCTCCTCATATGCGATCTCCGCGATTCTTTTCCAAAATCCCTCGTTTTCCGACGAGTTTTCTCCTCTCAACCCCTCTGTTTTCTTCTCACCGAAATTTCCACCATCAAATTTATTTTTCCACCGTTGAGATTTTTTTGATTTGCATCATTTGGTATCAAAGAATGGAAATTGAATTGTTCTTACAATTCGATGGCCCTGGTGTATATTGGAAGATGAAGTTCGATCTAAGCCGCCTATCTCATGGCTCGCATGCGCGTTCGCGTCAACAAAAATTCAAGCATCGCCTTCAGACAAGCATCAAGGTGCAATAGTGGATAGATTCATGGTATAATATCGATATTTTTATGTTACAAGCCGAAGAAGATCACAATGAAGACAAAAACGAAGAAAAGGTTGAGAAAAGCCCAATTGGGCTTGCTGTCCAGGTCATTTCAGACCTTCAGTCGCCGGAAGAATCAACGCCAGCACCACCCACGACCCTCTCGTGGGCCCCCGCCACCACACTCGCATCTCCAACATCGTTCCCTACGACCCTCCCAGTCTCGCTACAGCCCCTCATTGCTTCCAACGCATCCTTGGTGGCCAAGCCGACCCCGACACCCCTACCCGCCCTTGTCTAGCACCATCAACCTCACCTTCCATCATCGTCCATCGCCTGCGACGCCGCCCCTACAACCCTGCTGCAGCCCCCTCCCACCCTCTAACTCGTATCGCCGTCTCCCGCTACCCCTGCACCCCCAGCGAGCCCCCCTGCCCCATCGCTGCCACCACCCCCTCTCGCTGCCCCCGCATCTCCGGTGCGACTCCCAATGCCGTCGCCACCCACCTTCGTCCCCCCACCACCTGCGCCATCGGCCATCCTCTCCCTGCTCTCCAATACCTCCCCCGACCCCCCACTCCCTTCTTGTGCCGCCGCCCACCCACTTCTACACCAACATCACCCCTCTACTACCACCAACCTTGCTTGCCCAAACCCCGTTACAGCCCCCCTTACACCATCCTCTGTGTCGCCGTCTTCCTCCATCGTCCGCATCACGATTGGCGTCGCTGCTGCCAAAGATGAAGAAGGAAAAACCCTAACGTGGGGATCTTCATCTATGAGATTCGAATCCCATGTGATTTGGGATTTGAAACTAATTTCAAACAATTTCAGTGAAGCCCCTCCTCCCAAAAGTTTTTATCAAAAGGGCCAATTGGAGGATACATTATGTTATGGAATCTTTTTAAATAAAAGGGTAGAAAAATTGCAAGGACGCCCTCCAATTGAGAAGAACTACAAATGTAATGTTGAATTAAGGAGGAAAGGGTACGCAATTGGAGCAAATTATTCAATGAATTCAGGAATAATTCTCCCGGCATCACACCTGAAGATCAAGCAATTCGTCGGGAGATGAATTTTTCGAAGTGGTAGAGAATTGATGCAGCATGAAGCGGATAAATATGGCTTAATTTATTTATGTTCGTCGTTAATTAGAGTCCAATTTTATTATGGAGTCGTTGCAATAAAGATATCGCATGCGATCTCAAATTAGTTAGTCGGTTTTCATTTTAAATTTTGAATTCAAAATTAGAGTCGGTTAGGATTTAAATTTCAGTCTCTTTCTATTTTTGTAATCCACCCCTCCTATATAAAGGGGATGAGAGTCCAACATTGGAATCAGTTCAGAATCAATCAATTTTTGAGTTTATCTCAACGTTCCTTTTCATCCTTGTACGCGATCTCTGCGATTTTTTTCCAAAATCCCTCATTCTCCGATGAGTTTTCTCCTCTCAACCCTCTGTTTTCTTCTCACCAAAATTTCCACCATCAAATTTATTTTTCCACTATTGAGAATTTTTCGATTTGCATCAGTCAATAATCCATGCTAGCGTTGAGGTAAAAGCAGAGTTGCCTTTAATACTTGAGATTGTAGCCATATTTACAGTAGGATGATTCTCACATGTAGGGGAATCCTGTAGCAATTGCATGGCTCCAAAGTTGTATATAACAGGAAGTTGGATTGTTTGTCTAGTTGGCTCTTGATCTAAGATCGTCTCTGTCATAATTGCATCATAATCAGATGATGATGTTGAATTGGCATGCGATCGCAACACCTCTCAGATGGGTAGTTGGATATGTAATTGTGAATGTATGGATTATGGTTGCGATCATGGCCAACATCACAACGTCGACCTTTGTGAGAGATGTAGCAGTCACATCGTTCAGAAGATGCCAGAAAGGCATAGTTCTTCATAGTTTGCGGAGGATGTATATGACCAGTGGAGGTCTCGAGCTGCTGTAGTTGACAAAAGATGATCTTGATGGAGGGAAGAGTGTCAGACATGAGAAACCAATCCTTCACAGTATGATAACAAAGATGAAGGCCGCTAAGAAATCTGTACACTTACCAGATGAATCTCTTTGCCACATGTTTGGGACAACATGCTTGCCAAAATATGGCAATTTCTTCATATAAACCACTGAGTTGCTGATAGTACTCCATGAGAGAAGATTCTCTATGAGAAGGAACCAAATCCAGATGTAGATATCCGCAAGTCGTGACTTAGTATCTGTTATGAATATGTCTGGGAAAATTCATCCCACATGTCTTTCGCAGTCTCCTTGTACAAAAGATTGACAACAATATGGAACTCGACATCATTGGTAATCCATGTAAGGACTTGATAGTTGTCCCAAATCCAAGAATCATAGTTTTTATCTGCTTCCTTTAGAGAAGTTCCTTCATTAGAATATTAGATATTTTCCTTTGATCGTCGATGAACACTTTGAAGGTCCATGACCTTAGCACGTTGTTGTATGCTCCCTTGAGTTTGATAGAGGCCTCCTGAACTATCACAAAAGATGTGGATAGAAGGAGCTTGGTCACGGTAGGAGTCGTGTCCATGATAATCAGGAAGAAAAGTCAATGAAGTTTGAAATCACTTTATGTACGTTGGGGAAGTAGTCTAGAGAGCAGGACTTGCGAGATGGGGCTATGTCTAGGGGTACAACTCTCCATGCGAGGGTCATGAGCATCGATTGGAGCCCACAAAAAGGTGTTTCATGGGTGTTGAGCGACGTTGGGAGGTCAATGTTGTACACGCGAAGCACGTGAAGGGCCGACATGAGGCCACTGTTGTGCGTGCGATGCACACAGAGGGATGATGAGGACCTACTGGTGCGTGCTCAATGCATGTCGAGGGACAACGGGAGACCATTGTTATGCATGTGATGCACATGGAGAATTGATAATAAGAGGGGCTTTAAGTTTGAGTTATATAGAGATAGATATTTTCATGTGTTATGTACATGTTCGTCATTTTTATTTTTCTCTGGACTTCTATGTATTTTACCTTTGAGGGTCTCTCCCTATATAAGAGACCCTAGGATTCCCTTGAATAATAGATCACTTATTTTTCACAACATGGTATCAGAGCCCTAGGGCTTCCTCTCCCCACCCGCCGCCCACCCCCCCTCTCGTTTCTTCCACCGCCGCCCCCCCTCCTCGGGCCTCTCACAGCCGCCGCCGGACCCCTCCCGGGTCCCCCCAGTCCCGCAGGACCCTCCTCGGGTCCCCTCCAGTCCTGCCGGACCCTCCCCGGGTCCCCCCTAGTCCGCCGGACCCCCCCCCCCCCCCCCCCCCCCCGAGTCCCCTCCAGTCCCGCAGAACCCTCTCCGGGTCCCCCCCAGTCCGCCGGACCCCCCGGGTTCCCCCCAGTGCCGTCGGACCCCCCCGGGTCCCCCCAAGTGCCGACCGGAACCCCCCCAGTCAGTCGCCGGTTCCGGGATCTCGCCTTCATCTTCCGGCTTGCCCTAGCCGGACTCCTGTCACCTTGATCGTAGCCGTCTCTTCCTCCAGATATATGGATTTAGGTGCGTAACGTCTACATACACACTCGAATCCTATGCAGTTTGTGTGGACATTTATCACTTTGTTTACATACCCTAATTCTTCTCCAGCGGCGATATGTCAGAATCAAAGGTTGATATGCCCTCCATAGTCGCATTCAAAGGTCCCGCGCCAATAGTAAAGATGGACGGGTCGAACTATGAGCTCTGGGCGATGCAGTTCATGAGCCTCATGAAGTCGAACGGTAAGAAGCGCATTCTTACCGAGGATGAGCCAGCAGAGAAGACATGGATATATGCCTCGTGGGAGGCTGATGATTCGTATGCCAAGGTCTGGTTGTCAGGTACACTGTCGATGGAGATTGCCAATGATGTCCTCCATCAACCCACTGCCAAGGCGATGTGGGATATTCTGGCTGCTACATATTCCCAGGTGCGAAATGAGACCAAGATGTTACAGCTTCAGCATGATATCTTCACGTTAAAGCAGAACGGCGGACCTCTTCACTCCTTGTACACATCCCTGAGGGGGATGTTTGAGAAGTTATACAATACCATTCCACTTACAGCGACTCCTGAACAGCAGAAGATATTTCGGAATGCCACCATGGTGGGCGTTCTACTTGCGGCCCTAGATCCTGAGTATGTGGCCGCCCGCTCTCAGATTTTGGCTGATGCAGTTATTCCTCCGGTGGAGGATGTTTACCAGAGACTCAGTCGCATATCCGTTTCTTCCAGCTCATCTACAAGTGACAATGGGAAGAGAGGGTCGATGTGAGACTAGGTGATGCTGGGAGAAAGTTGTTGTACATAGAGAGTCTGCGATATGAGGGAAGGGTTGGTGGTGGCAACGAGGAACTTGAGTACGAACTTTGGTCTACAATTGTCGCTTTGATATTATATGGAGAAAAGAAGACAATGTAATGTGTGATTTTATTCATTGCATATGGCTTCTTATATACCGTAAAACCCTAGAGCTAATAGGTGATAATTACTTAATAATCCTCAAAAGGTTATAGTGAACATAAAAATAAACTAAAATAGAAAACTACGTTATTTGCCAATAAAGTCAATAATAATGATAGTGGTGCATGGAGGTAGGGAGGATTATAGGAGGAATGTGGCAGAGTAGGGACATGTGCATCTACTCCTCAAGGTGGTGTTGTCGGGAAGCCCATTGGTGCAACCTCGGCCCCAACCTCATCTGTACTTCCCCAAGCGACCTCCTCCTCGCCCACGACCCCCTCCACCCCTTATCCACCTCCGCCCCGCCATCAACCCCCTTACCCACCCTAGCTCATACTCCGACCCATTCCATATCCCAATATAGTTGCGCTTCTCCATACTACATGTAAGATTCGACATTGAGCTTTAGAGGATATTGAGGTCCATGCATGTGACATTCTTAGTGTTACAGGGCTTTACCTTATATAGGAGATGAGCTCGAAGCCTATGGTGGTTTCGGAATGGAAGGGTTGTGGGAGCTAGGTGTGCTTAGGGTGTAGGGAATATAGGGTTGTAAGCTCGGAGCGTGCTTGGGGCAACAAGGTTGCTGAGCTTGGGACGGAGTTCATGCCGCCACATCGTTAACATGGTGATGGAAGAAGACAATGAAGGAAGGGCATAACAATAACAAAAAGCCTTTTCCCACATTAAAAGAATGGAGGGGCAAAAATGGCATAAAATATTTCTTAACTAGACTTTGATTTGAACAAACCATAGTCTGGTTCATTTAATATATGGCCAAGCTAACAGAGGGGCGCAACTGTTGACGGTGGAAGAACATAAGGCACAAGTATTATTGCATAAAAGATAGAGGCACGAGTGTATTTGCAGAAAGTTGAAGGAGCACAAGTATGAAAATCCTTTATATATTTATATAGATTTTGACATTCTTTATACCAACATAACAAGATAGAATTAACACTTGAATTTGAATAGAACATTGGCCATCTTACTTTTATTTTACTTTGAAAAATCCTAGAAAAGGAATGGAAATGCATTATTCGTTATTCAATTGAAAACTCTACCAGGACTAATTTGTCGAGCCAACTCCATGTGAAGAGACTTAACACTATTAACTCTCGATGAAAGTCAGCTCAAAACCATTTTTCCTACCGTTGGCAATAGCAGACTAACTGAATTATTCTATTTGGTCCCCTATAACTGCATAGTGTTTTGATTAGACAACCTAGTCAGTCAGACATGAAAAGTTTGTTCTCTTCCACTACCACTTCCATTGCGACTTGCCACCCACCATTGTTGTCCTTTTCTGCACAACCTAAAAGCGCCATGGTGATCTCCTCCACTATAGAATCATTATCCTATGAGCTTCATTTGTTAAACTATCAACACATCACATAATGCCTGCAATCTACCTTTATCCATGGATTATGAATTTAAAATCAAGATCAGAATATTATTGAATTCCATATATGAGTCAAATCATCTTAAAGTCCAATAGTGTATTTCTATTGTGGGACGTAACTCGAAGCATCTCATTCCATAAAAGGGGTCACATGCTTGAAGATTATAGAACAAATAAATATAGGATGGATTTGGAATGGATTGAGTCGAAGAAAAATTGTCCTACTTAACATGGGCCAACTAAAATCCAACAGTATCAAGAATATATTGTCTTATATAGTATCAAGAATGGCTTCGTAGATGTTTGGATGGGTTTTGGAAACATGATGATTGCAACGGATTGTGCTGCAAGCTTTTGAGAGTCTATTGGATATGGTTGACAGTGCCTAGAGGTTTAGAGAATCGGTGTTGTGGCTGTTGTGAGGGTCTTATGGTTGGCAAGAAATGGGTGGTTTTTCGTCAATATCATTTTTATGGTGAAAATGTAATTGTGCATGCTAAGGTGCTAGCAGAGAGTTGGTCCGTGTAAGTATCTTTGGTTTTTCATAGCCATGTACTTGTTATCATGTAATTTAATGGTGAAGTTTTTGGGTAGACACCTATACGGTGAATGCCATTTTTTCTTTCACAAAAATGGGCCAACCACAATTTAGACTTCATCCTTTTGTACTACTAGCAAAATGCTTTTGCGATGACGTATGGGCTGGTTTAGGTTAGGCAGGGATGGATGTCCATCCGTGTATCATGTGTTTGCATATATGCTTGTACATAGTTGCAAAAATTGCCAGACTAGCTCGACTAGTCGAGTATGTGGCCTACTGACTACTGAGTACACCACCAATAGTAGGTCAGTCGACTATGCTGACTAGGTGGCTGATCTTTGCATTGATAATTTTTTATTTTCATTTTATTGCTTTTGTAAAAAGGAACTTAATTTAAGATGTTTAATGTTTGATCTAAATTCAATTGCTTCTTTTATTTCATTATGATAATATATAATATATAAATCACTTTTTGTACATATATTCTTATATATTTACAAATTTATGTAATATATATAAGAATATATGCATAAGAAATGATTTATGTATTTCAAATAATTATAAGAAAACTCAACTAAAGTCCAGCTAAATCCGATTGATTGCACGAGTGCCAATTATCGACTAATGCCTTTTGCGAGCTTGCACATGTATACACAGATTGCAAAAATATATATTGCATTATGGTTTTGTTGATCTCATTTATTTAGTATAAACCTTATTGTGGCTTAGTATTTGCACTTTTACTTTAAATGTTCTTCATCAAATGGTTGCTTTAGAAAATTCAAAGTGCATGACATTCTTGCTCATCCAAAAGAAAATTAAGTTTCCTGGATTTCATTCATTCAATTTATTTCTTGTTTTGCTGTGGATCTTTATCATTATGATAAAGGAAAGCCTCAAGGGTCCTATCCAAGGAAGCGTTATTTAATTATATTAGTTTTTTTATCCATCTTCAGATCCTGACCCATCTTCCAATCCGCCTGGGTAATACTTAATAGTTGGAAATTAATTTAGTGTAATGCTAATTTTTCTTCAGCTCTTGTATGCGTTCCTTAGTTAGCTACAATCCTGAAATGCTCATTTCGTATAAACATAGGGATTTTCGATTGCTGCAAAAATCTGATGATGCGGATTCAATGCACATAAGAGAATCACTCTTTTTCAATCGTTAATTTAGGATTTTATGTGATTGAACAACCCTATATACTATAATGGATTGTCAGATTCTCCGGTCAAGTGGATTAGGCTGGCTCCTTGATTTATGAACTTACGAGTCACTTAAGTTTTTGTATCGTTTGTACTGAGATTCACAATTCTTTGATTTTATTATTGTTTCTTTATTTTGTTGTTTAGTTTTATAGAAATCATGTTAGTGTGGGTTAAGAAGGCAAAAAGTCACCAAACAAGAGTAAGGTGGAAGAGCCAAGTGGCAGGAGAAACCACAGCTGAGAATCTTTTATGGTATTAGTGGAATAAGAAACATCTATGGGGCGATCACATCATTTTTTTTGCCATAGGTAGAAAGAAAAAGAGGTTGAGTTCAAAATTGTGGAGGAATTGTTGTTCAGATGGACATCACATATGCAATTGCAATGGAAGAATGGCATCCGAGTTACTCTGAGGAAGTTGAGATGGCATGCATGTCAGTGATGCTGGAGACTTCGGACCATGCAAACGATGATAGACTGCAGCATGTGTCCTAGGCAAATTGTGGGGGCACCACAAGTATGGGATTCTTGCGAATTTGCAGAAAGATTGCATATGTATTGAGACTGAGTAAACATGATTTAGTGAGGTTCAATGGGACTGTCTAGTTTTCTGCAGAATACTCGTGATTTACATGACTGCCTGAAGGATGCGAGAATGCAAAAAGGTTGAAACATTTATAGAAATTGCATTCTTAACATCAAGAGAACTCACAAGACGTCCTTCCCTTCCCAGAAACCCCCATCACAGACCCCGTCTTTGGATTTAACAAGAATACAGCCCTTCAGCATAGAGAAGCCTCATGAAGAGTTGGTCTGAAATGAAGCCTTAGACTGGTATATCCATGTGGAAAAATGGGCTAAAACCTTGTGGAACAATCCCTACCACGTGGTGGATGAATTGGTATGCGTTTGCCTTAGCTTCGTGACCTCAGAATATGGAAGAACCTAATACAGCACGAGATCATTAAGTTCATCACAATAGGTCTTGGAAGTTGGAATGATTGACTTCAAAAGAAAAAGTCCTGGAATGATTACTAGGAATCGTTGGTAGTTTAGATACATGCATAACATGTGTGCTGTAAGCTTTGTGGTGCCCTCTGTTTGGGGACTCCCTTTTTGTATGCTTTATTATCATAATTTGTCATGGTTGTTAAAAACTTGGAAGGATGGGTACTGCATATTATGTTTTGTAATTTGTAAATAAAATAAAATCCAATTATGGTGAAACAATGATGTAAATTACTATTCTCTATTTCACTATTGTCATTGTGTTATTGGCATCTTCGCTCTTTCCATCTTTTCAACTGCAAGAGAGAAATATATTGAGTGTAGAGTGCTTTTTAATTGCGTTATTGTCACGAAGGACTGTGATTCTACCTACATTAGGATGGGAATCAACACTGTGGAGTGCTTTTTAATTGCACAATATTTTGATAAAAATTTGGACTATATATAGGGTCCAGGAGGGACCACCATATGGCCCGTGTCGATGAGGTTCATGCGAGAAGTAGAATGAAGGTTGTGAAGCGCTTCCCCTGGTAATTAAAAAGGGAACACACGAGGCCCATGTCTAAGAGATTTGGAAGGTTTATCTTGTATTCTATGCTATGCCATAATCATTCCTATTAGCACTTAAGAAATATAAAGTGCATTCCCCTAAGAAGGATTTAAATATATCGACTGGCCAGTTGGATTTATTCTTCTGACAGGATTTAGAACTTCTATGGCACATCGCATAAATTTTTTGTCTTGTATGTCATAATCTTTATTATACACACACATACATACGTAGGTGCATACATATACATACACATACATATATATACATGCAAATTGGATATATGTAACGCCTGTTCTCAAATATAAATTCTGTTGAGTGTGCATTCTATGTATATGAGCCCCCCTATTTGTAATTGTTATGAGGATATTACAACTTATGGATGCACTAATACATGTTCTCTACACGCAGCATCGTCACAAGAAGGTAGGAATGATCTGCAAGGGGAGGACATGCCTTCTACTTCTGCTCCCACAGGTCCGCATAAAGCGGAGATAGTGACACCCTCATCCTCTGTTCCTCATTCCAAGGGAACACCGTTAGCATCAGGCTCTGGTGAAACGAGCAGGCTAAAACGTGTTGCATCCAGGAGCTCCGAAGGTTCAGGAAGTTCCCATGGATCGCACGGAAGCTCAGCGGGCACCGGAAACTCCCATGGATCCGGCAGAAGGAGCCCTGTAGGTAGGATCAAAAGATTGGGAAAGAAATACTGCTGCATGAGTCCGTTCTAGGCTCTTCTCTTTCATTGCTGATTCGATAATGAAGAGGGAGGCGACACGTTGTAGCTGGCTGTAACTTACACACACTACTGTATATCCATTCATCAATATATATTGGCATACTAGACTAAACCTCCTGCGTATCTCCGGTTTTGTTCTTCTGCTTGTATGGTTCAATCCTGGTTCGAAAAAAAGTAAAAAACGAAAGCAGTAAAATAGCTAGAGTTGATCACATGAGTTTAATAGGGTCGTTGGTCTGATGCTCTCGCTTACCTGTTTCTCTCGGTCATTGTTCACGTCCCGCATGACTTGCATTCACTGGACTAGTGTACATTTTCTGGTTGTAGGTGTTTGCCGATCGCTGAATAACCATTGTATGTGTTGATGCCCTTTAAGTTGCTGTAAACTAGTATTATTCTTTGAAATTTTTACATGCAATTGGTTGTTTCAGTCCCCTCGAAGGATCATTAGTTGTTTCGGTGAAAACGATCTCTTATGAGCGAGACTATCGTCTGCTGTAAGATCTCATGCTGTAACACAGGGGATCCGTCGGCAGGGGACATTCATTCCCCATCCGACGGATCCTTGTAACATCCATTCCCCCATCCGACGGATCCTTGTGTTACAGGGTTTAGCAGAGGAATCACTACTAGGGTTCTCTTCAACGCTAGAATCCCTACTAGGGTTCTCTTCAACGATCCTTAAATGTGCGGTGGGCATTGTGTGATATGCGTAGGTGCACGTGCAGCTGTCACGTGCGCCACTGTCAAGACGGGGGCCCTAAACTTAGGAACGAGACATACGCGTCCTTTTCCTAGAACTATTGCTAACAGAAAAAAAGTGATGAGAGAAAAAACGCCAAATGTTAATCTTTAAGGAATATAAATTTATGGGTAAAATTACTATAAGGATTCAATTACTCCATTAAAGGTCCCATTTTTTAAATGTAATAATTAGAGCCCTGATATTTTTTTGTCAAATACAGGCCCGTAGGCTTCCACAATCCTTCTGTGTAGACTTTAAATCATAAAGTTAGAAATTTAGTACCTTTTTTATTACATTTTAAAAATGAGGTCCTTAAATTATACTACATGATTGGTAAAAGGGTTGGATTAGATTAGAATCATCTCTTGGATAGAATGGTAATTGTGACAAGGATAACCTAGAGCCAAATGTACAATATGGGTAGATAGTTTAACCTGAGAAAACTTGGCAACTAAACATTAAGCTTGGGAACATTTCTGACCAAAAGCATGCATAGTCCGTATATAAAAAGTATTAGGTATATGCGATCGAATCATGTTGATATGTGTATTTGGATTAAACCTTTGTTACCAAAATTAATATCTTAATAGAGTAGAATCGTGTTCCATGTAAGACCTTAAGGAGATTTTATTTGATTGTATTGATATAAAATCAATATGATCAAATCTTATCAGAATATGACCAATTGATATCCCCCATAAACGTGCATTGTGTGCAAGCCCTCCTCCCCTCCTCCACACACACGCGCGCGAGCAGAGAGAATTGAGTCTTGTACTTGTTCTCCTCATTTGTTTTCTTTTATAGTAGTTGCGAGAAGTGACCGACCAAACATTATAATATACGTCTGCTATTAACATGTGCTTCTTTGGTAGTTAATTGCACATCCACTACTCTCCAATAGCGAGATTCAAGTCGACAAACAGACACAATACACTGTGAATATACTCTCAGAAAGTCATGAAGAAGATGATATAGCAATAGTGGTCTCTTGGAGGTGAGAGAGAGGTCATCATGTAATTGTGCTAGTGATAGAGCTAGATGCGAGATCATGCATGATAAAATATTTCGATAGATGTGTGATGAATCACCGATTCATTAGGTTATTTGACCTAAATAAAAATAAATCCAAGCTCATATCTTCACTTTTCATCTCCATTTGCGAAACATTCCCATTACATCAATGTACATACTTTGCATATAGAAATATCCTAAAAAATTGTATAACATTAAACATCAAAGTTTCATCTTATTATAATCTTTGATTTAAACCTTTATGCACTCATCTTTTAATATAAATTTCTATAACATAAATAATCCCAATATTGCACTCCAAGTGAGAAAGAAAAACCGAAGAGGAAACAAAGAAAAAAGGGAAAAAACTGACTAATGAAGGAGGGGAGGGGAGGAGATGTGGACTGTGGAGTGCGTGCTTGTATGGAGATAATCTAACCTAAGGGTGCCCATAAATTGAATTAGATCGAATTTTACCTTAATCAATGTCCAATCCAAGCGTAACGGATTATAACTTTTTTTGGGTACAATCCATTAAATGTTCAAACCCGAACCAATCCGATCCACTAGATTACGGATTGGATTGCACTGAGTTTTCGACATTATATATTCTCCTCCCATGGCCTATCCTTATGTTAGTAGCACTTAATATTCGGATTATATTTTCTAAGTTTAATCAATGTAAAAAAGTGTTTATTACGATGAATTTAGCCAAATTATTAATTCATCAAAAATAATTATACATACTTTGTAAAAGGAATGCATAAAAATATTTTATTATTCATTTTTATTGGAAAAATTGCAACAATTAAGAACTTGACTTAAAAGGCAACACTATCAATATTTGGTGTATGCTTTGTGTTATATGGTTAGAAGATGAGATGGAAAAGAGATTTATATCCCACCTCTCCAAATAGCAAAAGAATCCAGTGAAGTGGCCCTTAGGAATTGGGATTGTTATGTACCTAATTGATCTAAAATGAAGTAAGCTCCACTTGAGAAAAAGATGCATGGTCCAAATGCTTGCATTATCAAATTGTGAGATTAGCTTGTGAGAAGTAGAATAAGATAGTTGGACTTTTAATATTTTAGTCTTGAGCTTATCTTTCTATGCATTCCTAGCATGATGTTTCATGTTAAATTAAAATTAAACTGTCACTTGACTAAGGAGAATGCGGTGGACTTCATATAGTTGAATAAGAAAGAATGTTATAAATATTAATAGTTATCATATATAACAATAACGAATTAACCGATTGGATTAGATGAAATTTTGATAGCGATCCCATTGAATCCTTAATTTAACAAATTTTCAAAATTTCAATCCAATCCAATATCAAATCGACCAATCCCATAACATCGAATTGGATAAGAGTACATATTTTATCCAAGCCATGTGCACCGCTAATCCGAACCCCATCGTGGGAAAGATGACTGCCATCAGCCCTTAGCAACAACTTATTTTGCTTTAGATTTTCCTTGCTCACTTGGGAGCAATATTGTTTTTGTCATAGCAATTTATATTAAAAGATGGGATATAAATGTTTGAATCAAAAATTATAAAAAGGTGAAATTTTAATGTTTTATTCTACACCAAATCTAAAGATATTTTTATATGCAAAGGATACCATAAATGGAGATGAGATGTAAACATATGAGTTTGGATTTGTTTTTATTTAGATAGACTGGTTTGATAAAATGATTATTTATCACACTTCAATGTTAAATCCTGCTAGATCCGGGAAAGACAATGATTGCAAATGGAATCCAAAAAGGAATAGAGAATGTACAAAGAGGGTTTGTTGCAGACACACTTATGAACCTTTTAGAATCCAAGTCAAGTTTGGACAAATAACAAATATATACTTAGTCTATGTTTAGACTAATGATTGGATCAGACTCCTTTTAAACTTGAGTATCATCTCAACAATCATCAAGTTCTACTAACTTTAGCCGGTTCTGTACTTAGGTCAAGTTAGATTATCACGATCAACAAATATTGTCTTTTACTTTTGAGTAGAATTTGAATTTTATGTGAAGTTTACAGCTCTTCGTGGTTTTGTAGAGTATGACAACCATAGGATCTCAACCAAGGTACCATAAGATTCTCGAAATTTAAAATCTCCAGTATCTCAAATCCTAGGCTCATTGTCATCTGACCTAAGTTTGTCAACAAAAATTGGGAGTAGATTGCAGAGAATATGGATTTTCTTGGGATTTTCCATAGACCACTTTCGTATGTTGCTCTAATTTTTTCTTTGTGTAAAGCATAACCTTAGGCCTCTTTTGCATTGTCTACTGCTTGGCTTATTTAGTAGGGACGTGTTGTTTGTAGAGTTTTTTTTCATAAACTTTGGTTTACTTTACATTTGTATTTGCACCTTTGGTATTAGTACACACATCTATTGTATTGCCTTCATTTTGATAGATTTTGTAGCATTGGGTAGTAAGAGTGTCACACCCCGATCCCCTATATCTAATACAACCGAGTTTGATCGACAAATGATGCTTATAACATGTTGCCCAACAAATTTACCAAGGAAAGAAATACAAAAAAAAACAGAAAATCTGATTTCCAAAATCCCAATAAAACCACAATGACATATGGAAAGACATATGGAGAGATATGTACAACTGAAATTATAATCATATAATTCCATAAACTTTCCAAACTAATTTTTTTTCAAGGTTGTACAAAAAGGAATGGCTGCATGCTAACCATCATATCACATCTTATACTAATGAGGTTAGGAATAAAAACTATTCATAACAATAAGGGATTATATAAATTTACATCACCATTAGTCAAAAACAAACAAAAGTCCTTCAGGAAGTAAGCATTTTTCCATCATTCTTCATCATGGGATGGCTGGTATTGGCGACGGTAATGGATCATAGCTTCCAATCTCGAAGTGAGATTGGTCATCACCGTTGTGGTTTCCAAAAGCATAATGAGGATCGTATCTTTTTCCCTTGGATGTGGTACGGGGAGATGATGCTTGGCTCACTATCCTCTTGAGGGACCACATACATGACGGTGAGTGGGAGAGTTGAGTGTGCCGGTGCTGAACGTAGACGGAGTTGGCGTCGAGGCAATCGGGTGGACTTTTGCATGGTGATGCAAATCTTGGCCATCATCTGAGTTGGGTTGTCAACTAAGGATGTGAGCAAAGGCTCAACGAGGATATATATAAGACATAGCTTAGGATGAAAAATAATAGTTTTATACTCTACGTACGGTGAAAGTTTTTTTTCTTTCTCTTTTTCCTTCTTCGATATCTAATCATTCACCATCCACTTTTCTTTCATTATCGATCTTCATAATATTGATTGTGATTGTTGTTATTGAATATATTTTGTATCTCATCTAAAGACTTCCCTAGTAGTTAAGATTACATGTAACTAGAAGGTACCCTAACCTACTACTGGTCCCTTGATTCATTAACCCTCAAGTGTATACACATGTCCATTGCTTGGACAGAGTGAGAAGTCGTCACTTCTCGAGTGACTACCCTCAGAGTTACTCCTTCTCATTTGCTTTCTAGACATGTAATTTACTTGTGACTATCACAGATTAATATCTTATCGGTCACCTTATCTTGTGTTATACGCCGAGTTTCAAAACGATGGATCTATCCTGACCAGTAGAGAGCGAGGTCTAAAATTTTCTTTTTTTCACTCTTCTTTTCTTTTACCATGTATTTTTCATATTTTTATATCCTAAGTCTCTATTATAAAATCAAATACATCTCTCAATGTAAATGATTCCCATGATTTTTTCTCATGTGTCCTAATATTAACTAAATACATAGGTGCCTACATGATCTTAAAATACAAATATCCAATAAACAAGCAACTTAGCAAGAGGAATGGTAGAATGCTATTTACAAAGAAATCCTCACCTCTGAAATGAACAGTTTTTCGTCCAAATTCATGGATATTTTGTCCGAGTTTACTGTGCTACAAGTATAAATAGGATCATATTATGATATACCAAACTGTTGGATAATGGATGATTAAGGATCAATAACTCTATATGGGATCTTAATCCCTTGCCCTCGCCAATCATCTCCCATATTTTTCATTCACCTAACCAAGTATAATCCCGTATAATTTATAGAATATCCTTAACAATCCTCTTATTTTCCAAGATCCAATACCATAAAATTGAGAGTCTTCCTCTAATCCACTATTTTTCTTAAGATCTGTATTCTTACATATAGTCAAAGTAAATGTCCTACGGTGGAGAAATATCTAGTTTTAAGATGATTCTCTTTGAACCATCTCAGATCCCCACATCTTCCTTTCACCTATTTCAGTCCAACAAAAGGGAGATATACATCTTTTACCATATAGGACTTCATATGGTGCCACTCATATACTAGAATGGTGGCTATTAAGTGAATTCGATCAATGGGATATGCATGTCACATACTCCTTTCCTTTTTAACATACAAGAATGCAACAAATTTTATAATATTGGGATAGTTCTCTCTGTTTGACCATCTTTTGAGGATGATAGGTGATATGATGTTCAATCTTGTTTCGAGAGCCTCATGTGATTCTTTCCAGAATTTTAAGGTAAAATGAGGGTCTTTATCATATATGATCTCCTTCGATATGCCGTGCAGATGTACGATTCTCCTTGATATACTAGAGACCACAAGTTTTGGAAGTGTATATGTTAGCTTTATAGGAAGTGTGCTGATTTAATCATTCAATGCAAATTCAGATATAAATGAATGTGTCTCTATAGAATCAAATAGGACATGAACCATAGACATACCACAGAATTAGATGCCATTTGATTCTCTAATGGAGAGGATAATGAATAGGCTTGATGACTTGAAGGCATGACAGAAGTGGTATCAGTGCATGATTGCCCTAATTTATCTAGGAATTAGAATAAAATATAGTTATAGAGATATTGTACTCTCTAAAGTAGGATTATTTCTCATTGCATCAGAAAACTCTTTAGATTATTCTAATCAGATAATTGAATTTTTAGAAAACTACCACTAAGGGGAGACCGCAAAATGCGAATTTTGGCGAAAGTCGTCTTGGAAGGAGGACCTAGATGCAAAGATTTATGGAATTAGATGATTATAATTTCAAATGTGCATGTCCCTCCATATGTTGTTTTATTATATCATTTGTGATTTTGTTGGGATATTTGGAGATCAGATTTTCTATTTTTTTTGTTTTTCTTTCCTTGATAAATTTGTTGGGAAACAAGTTATCAACATCATATACCGATCAAACCTGGCCATATTCGGCATAGGGGATCGAGGCGTGAACAAGAGTGTACATGTGTATAATTTGACTTTTGTATACACTGTACAAGGCAAGTTTGCTGACAGACCTAGATTTATACAGAACAAGTAGACCCAAACTTAACTTCTTAATCTTGGATTCGTAGCTATCAAGCACTACAATTGTAGCCATTCCTTTCCTTAGTGGAGATAGAAAAATGTAATCTATATACGAAGTCAGCTAAGCTATGGTGTTAAGTGCGGTTGTTCAAAAATCAACCAAGAGGAGCAAAAGAGTGCTACAATTGTTTAAGTCGATCTAGTTAGACAAACAATTTCGGTAACCATCTAGAACTAGAGGAGCTCGAGGAATTAAGTCCAAAGTGTACCTACATAACCAAAATACTAAAGTCCCTATGATTTAATTGGATTAAGATATCAAGTCTGAGACTTGTAGAAAACATACTTCAAATTCCAAACAAATGAGAGAAAAAGGAGAACATTCGTTTTTGGATTTTGGAAAAAAAATGCTAATTTTTTAATAAAAAGATTGTTAGGCAATTTTGTAAATTTTTATGGGGTTTTGAGAATATCCATATGTTTTTTGGGGATTTTTGTAAGACATGCAAAAATGATGAAAATATTTTTGAAAGTTTTTGAAAATTAGATATTTTTATACTTTTTTTTGCAAAATAATGCAATGCATGAAATGCGGGGCTTTCTCGTGCTTAGTAGAAATCATTTCTCCATGGTGAAAAATGTGATTACACTATGGAAAAGATAAAGACATTTCTTCATCTTATTTTATCATACTGTAATAAATCATCACATTACACGAGAGTGTTGCTAAATTACTTATTGTGAGTCTTGATCAAGGTTAATATGTGAAGCAACGCATGTGTTGGCTACAAAGAACATTGCATTGTAATGAAAGGGAGATGAGGCTCGGAGATTGTTCCAAGTCACATGATCCCATTGGATGCTTCTAGTATGACAAGAAGGGCCGCAAGAGTTTTTCATATCCAATACATAAAATGGAAAAGAAAATGTGATGGAGAAAGGGAGGGGAAGGTTTGCAATTTAGACTCAGACTAAGATGAATTCCATTTTATGTTAGGGAGACTAGTTAATACAATCTCATAATCAAAGACATAAGATATGTGATGTGTATTGTACTTGATATATTCAGATCGGATCATCGACGTTGATCAGCATAATAATTTAACTCGTAAAAGGTAAGGGATGATGGCACGATCAAGATGATCGGATGCGCAATTCACTAAGTCATGGAAGTTAGATATGTGTGATTTCACATGTTTAACATAAGGGTACATACTATGAGAGGCACTATAAACATTCTTGCAAAAAAAAATCTAATTTAGGCTGAAACAACTAATTTACAAGGACCTTTCATTACGTTCGAAGAGGAAGTTCTGAGAATGAGAAACAGAAATCTTGAATAGGATGCACATATTCGAGGGAAGAATCATGACAAGTGACGTTGTCTTAATTTTCTCCCAATAGAGCAGTACAAGAGGTGAACAACTGCTCGCCAACATCTCTCGTGCACGATCGCGCAAGAAGATAAAGTGAGTGAAATTCACTTTTAAAAGAACATGGCACACTAGCTGTTTATGAGAGATGTGTTGCACCATATTAGGAAATGCAATGTTGAGCTGTGTTGGCATGTATGGGAGGAATCATGGTGAGGATATGTAGAGACATGTACATACCCTGAATGTTTACATATAAGAGAGTCTTACATGAGATTAGGGTAGATCAAGTATAATCTTATGATGACATGGAGATCGTAAATAAAAATTCAACTCAAGGAAATATTATTATGATTGAGAAATTTTAAAGGAATTAGAGCCACGATTCCTAATGAAGATTTTCTTAGATTTGAACATTTGATTATGGAAAAACTAAATTTTTTAACCTGTTAAGGGGGACAAGAGGGGTTGAACCATGGTCTTTGGAGTGGGAGCCCACTGCTTCTACCACTAGACTATAAGTTGGGGTTCTTGGAAAAATTGATTTATCTAAATAACACTAGATATTTCATTGAGTTTATTGTAATCAATTAAAAGTTGTATTTAGGCATTACCTATATAATCATTATCAAGGTTTCCTCCACACACACTCACTAATAGAAATTGTATTTATTATTCTTTACATTTTTTCTCCAAGGGCCCGTTCGGTTCGGGAATAAGCATGAATAAGGATGGGGAATAAGGAGAATAAGGGTCTATTCTTTGTTCGGCTGGAGGATAGGAATAAGGTGAATAAGGTGAAATGAAGGTAGGTAAGGTGGGATAAAGATAGGAATAATAGTGAAATAAAATGGAATAATGGGGAATAATCGTACCACTGGGAACTGTGCCGGGAGGAGAATTGGCCCCTTATTCCAGAGCTTATTCTCCTACCAGGGAGAGGCTACCTGCTATATTATGTCACATGTTTTCTTTTTTTTGCATGTGCTTCTTTGGTTATTGATCGCACATTCATTATCCCAAACCAAAAATATGCAATAATAGAATGCCATGCAATTTATTAAGACAACAGACTTTGGTCACGGTAGGATTTTAACTGTGATTCTTTTAAAGATTGAAGTATATATGCTTAATCAATAGACTATTTTAGTGGCTTGACATTTGGAGATTTTTTGGGCTCAAGTAATGTCTAATAAACTCTTAGCTCAATAAGATGGCTTAAGTTCAATTGAACCATGCCCAAGCTAACATCAAATAATATCGATAAAACTTGAACTTATCTTTGAATCCGAATTCGAGTTGATGGCAACATGACCCATAAGGCTAGATAAACATACACAATGATTAGATTTTAGCATTTTAATGAGTTCCTTTTGTTATGTCCTAAGTCGAAGGATTAGTAAAAAATATAGCGCACCTAATTGAATTGTTTCCTTTTCTAAACAATGAAATACAATCATCATGATGAGGTTTCTAAATAAATACTTTGGCACCTTTAATATAGTGAAAAAACACCTCCTAATTCAATTAGGAGGCTATATTCAACTAAAGATGAGTAGCTTGATACAACTAATGGGGAATAGAAGAATAGGGCCACTACCTTTCAACAATGTTCCTAAGATAAAACTTAGCTAAAATATGAGCATGTACCACATAGTTGCAAGGTAAGAAGATGATATGGATATTTAGAAGTTGATGTTGCTTCTACTGACATCTTCAATTCTTCTTTTCATCTTCAGATTCTTCAATTCTTCTTTTCATCTTCAGATTCATAGTGAAGATTTGGTTAATGTAGTCAACCACTGCTTTTCAATATGAGATTATAAGATTTTTTTACTTTCCATTATTAGATGTCACATTAATTCCTTTAGAAATCACAGAAAGCTCAACTTCAGCTGTCAATAGCAAAACATAAAAGGTGTTACATTTAAATTGATGGAAGATGGGCAACAAGCTGCGCAACCAATCCCTTTTGTGGCTGCTCAGAAATCCAGCATTGCGCATCCTATTCTGAATTTCTTCTAGTCCACGCCGCACCTAATGGTATAGAGTCGTTAAGTGACCACCACATAAATAGTTTTGGCCAAGGTAAAAGTTTTTTTTCTGATAAAATGATTTTGCGTCGCTCTAGAAGATCCATATTGAAGACCCTATCTTCAGAAACCAGGAGTAAATATGCTGATTTGGTGGCGAAGATCCCTTTAGTACTGGATTTCCAAATTATTTCATCTTTTTAAGTAACATTGCAGTGCAGACCGCAGATTTGTGAGTAGGTTTCAGGTTGGAAATATTTCCCACTTAGTCTTTGTATGCACTTTTCCATGTTATCCAATAGATCTGACACAAGCCTTGGAGTGTTGTGCCTAATGTGAGGAATACAAAGAAGAGTGCTCAAAACCAAGGTTTTTGAAATCGAACCGGATACCGAACCGGAAACCTTGCTGAAATGGTAGGATTGGGTCGAACCATGTAATCAAACCGGTTCAACCGGATGATGATGTCATCATTATTTAAAACCGGATTAAATCGGACTGGTGAAAAAAAGTGGTTGAACCGGCTAATCAAACTGAAATGAAATAATATATATAATATACACTTACTATACTTGAAATATATATAAAATACATAGATAATGTGTATATTTCACACTATACATAAAGTATTTTTCTTATACACCATCAAATATCATACATATCATATATATATATATTTGGACTAGATGCTATATAACATGATAATAGTTTAATTATATTTAAAATCCAATATATGCAAAAAGTTGTGTTAGTGTAATTGGTTAGAAGTGTGAAATAGGTAACCAAAGGTCATGGTTCAACTCCCACTACTAATAAAATTTTAAATAATTTAAAAATTAAACGTGGTTCAACTTCGGTTGGACCTGGTTAAACATGATAAAAAAATAGGTTGAACCAGACGAGTTAATTAAAATTTGAATAGTCGAACCGAACCGGTATAAACCGGTTAATTAGATCGTTCCAGGCCCGGTTCACCGATCGGACCGGTCGAACCGGTTGGTCCAGTTCAGTTTCAAAAACACCGCTCGAAACTGGCATCCAATTATCTCACCAAATTTGTACAACTTCACCATTTCCTATGATCCATCGGTATAGGGCTCGTTTGGAAAGAGGGTTGATGTGGGTTGGGGTAACCTCTTGTGAATAGTAGCTGTTTGGATGGTTATGAGGGTTGGTAGATGGTTGGAATAAGAAATGTGATGTGATGTTGTATTGATTTGTGATGGAAATCCAACCCAGGTATGACCCAGGAAAAAGAGGGATAAACCGGGTTATCTCAGGAGTAACTCTCTTTCCAAACGAGCCTTATGAGTGCCAAAAGTTGTCTCCATGTACTCGAGTAATGAGAAAGTTGAGGGGCACCCCAAAAATCTTCTTGTCTATAGTATTTGGCATGAAGGATACAATTTTGTAATCCATTCGATGGAGTCAATAATCTCCAAAGAAGCTTTGAGAGAAGAGCCTGATTGATAAGGTGCAAGGATCTTACTCCACTACCTCCAAGATGCTTCAGTAATGCGATGTTTTTCCAGGCTTTATAATAACTAGGAAAAACACCCCGCGCTTCGCTGCGAGCATATAATTGTTTATCTACTTATTAGTACAAATTTTTGATCGTAATATCTTAGCTTTAAATAACATATATCAATATTTTTATTATAGGATTTTCCAAAAAGTTTTTAAAAAATCTAAAATAATGGATTATATATATTAAAGTGTTTATTTTTAATACTTCTATAGTCAAATTTGTTTCTATTTTATTAGAGAAATGAGTTATTGTATATTAGTTTTTTTTTTAAAAAATGCTAAATTATTCGATTCTCAAACATGTTAGAGCTAGTTCTTACATGGTCAATACTTGGGCAGTTAATGAGAACGGACTGTAAATTGATTGACAATATGTCTTCAAATCCAGCTCAACCTAACAATTCTTGTTCGCATAAAAGGTCTTTACTTTCACACACTACCATCGCGAAGAGTGTCTATTGTAGAATCTCTTTAAATAATTTGGATACACTATGAATATACTTTGTTATCTTCCTATACAATCCATAACAATATTCATACACTCAACATTATTTAAAATTCTACCATATATATGTATATATATATATATATCTTATTTTTAAATTTTCATTAAATAAGATAAGCTTTTTTACAAAATACTTTTATTAATAAAAAAACTTATCAGAAAATACATATTGGAAATCGGTATTATGTAAAAATAATACGAAACATGGATTATTCATTTGTTTATAATATTTAAAAATACTATAAAATAATAAAATGCATTGTGAAATATCACAAATATATGATCATGTGAATATATGAATTACTATACGTCATGATACACTTATTACGTGTATTATAATTCATAAAATCTCTAAAACACGTTTGTTTTTATGAACCATGAAATACAACATGGAAATATTTTGATTGTGTTTTTATATTGCATTTTGATTATAAACATAAATGTCTTTATCATAATACACGTTATCATGAAAATACATGTATGATAATAATTATAAATATTTTATGTTACTTGTAATATTATGAATTATATAAAAATACATGAATTATTATGATTCATACTTATTCATGTATTATTGTAAATAAAAAATCATGTATTATTATGCATTATATTAAAATGCTTATATTAGTGAAAATACATGTATTAAAGATATGTTTAGTAATAATATCTATTTTAATATAAATCAAAATTATAAATGTATAAATCATAATACCTTTATTGTTATCAATCACGTATTATTATGAATCATTTAAATACACTTATTGTCGTATAGTCATATATTATAATGCATTATTATTATACATTTATCATTGCGATCACAAGTTATAATTGTCAATTAAATAGTTATGAACATATTATGAATCATATATTATTATTATTTTGAAAGTTGTATTATTAAGAACTTGCAATATGTATATGAATATTTGCATTAGCATGCATTCATATTTTTTATGTATTCGTATGTGCATGCATTCATAATATTTAAAATTTATAAAATATTATCTTGATTCATAATTACTTACACTATAAAAATATTATTATAATTTATTTTTACCACTAATAATAAATATATGTTCTATTATGATTCATAAATTATTGCATTGGAGACCTATAGATATTTATCATTATGGTACATCTAAATATGGAAACATGGAATTGTAGGGAGAAAAAAAGATCAAAGTGAATATATAGAAAGATAGAGAGAGAGAGAGAGGGAGAGAGAGAGAGATCGTGTAGAGAGGAGTGGGAGGAGGAAAAAAGGAAAAGGGTAGCGGGGAGAGAAGGGAGGTGTGATTCGTGTGAACCGGAGAGAGGGAGAAGGGGTTTGAGCGTGGGAGGAAAAGATGGAGCTGTCTGACAAAGGGTAAAGCTGGAAAGTTACCCAGCTTTAGTATTATAGATAGACGTTTAGAGTCGGTAATCATATATCTTCTTACGTGAATACCATTGTCAATTTATTTTCTTAAAATGCGAGTACACTTGTATGCCAAAGAAAAGGAAGAATAATAAATCCATCCATCAAACAACCTCCTATCAAAGAGTACTCCTCGTAAACTCTTCTCTCTCTCTTCCATTCCAAATTATTTTCTTAGCGTTTTCAAAATCCTTGCAAAAGATAAACCATAGCACATTTACCATTTATATGACATAACACATTTTTTATAACTTCCACCCCTCTAACTGTATTTTTTATCTAACTGTACTTTTTTATGACATAACTTGCGTGCTTTTTTTTGTATTTTTGCCCAAGATTGGTCATCTAAACTTCCATCCCTCTAACTGTATGTGCCTCCCTATGCCCTAACGTCTCCTTCGATAGATACTTGGAAGAGAATGTTGTTGGCACAATGTCCACGATCGAAGAGAGTAACTTATTATTAGGGATGAAATTGGATTAGATACTCGAAATGGATATATATGTATGTAAACATCACTTTTGACATTCACAAATATTAGCATTCCTATTTCTATATTCATTTTAGAGTAAATTACACAAAAGCTCTTGAAATATACACACAATTTTGATGTCATGACTTAACTTTATAAAGTAATAATGTAGTACTACTTGATCTTTCAAGATTTGTCTTAATATGATCCAGGACTATTGAATTTATATTGTTCTTTTTATCTTTCTGACCTTAAAACTAGTTCCAAACAAACCTGAGATGAATCTTTTAAAAAAATTAGGTACTAATTGTTTCTTTTTGAGATCTGAGATGGAGTTGATATTTTAAAAATATGTTGTTTGCACTTGAAATTTTACTCATTGAATGAAGAAACAACTGAACTGGATTTGGTTGGACAATACTAATTAAATAAAGTATTAACTTCCTTATAGATTCCATTACTTCATAGTCAATCTATAATGCCAACAGACATACGTCTTCTATCTAATTCATCCGACCTAATAGTATCGATTTTGGGAACGTCCCGTGCTGAAGTCCTGAATGAGCAAGTCATTAATCCTTGAAATAGACTATTTAATGTACTTTATTCAATGGGTTATACGAAGTCTCATCGTGTCTCTCTCTCCAAGTGTGATTCCAACCTTGGAGGGTCGACTCCTTCTTTGAGTATCTCTTTCTCTTCTTCTCCTTCTCTTTCCACTCCTCCCTTTTTCTCCATGTTGTGTCAGTCATTAGATTCACATGTGGTAATTGATCAGATATTTGGGACCCATGAGAGGCATATAGATCCTATGGTAGACACGGGTCTACGAGTTGTTGAGAGGAGAAAGAGAGAGCAGATTGGTACATACGATTCATGAGCGAAGTTAATTTCTACATTGAGTTTATTGCATATTTTTGAGATAGCTTCGGACTTCGTATCTATGCTACCCTAGTTTCATAGGGAGTCACATGAGGAATCTTCCTAGCATTTTATGAGTTCAAGGGGATACATTGCACCAGATTTTATTTGAATATTACACCTAAGGATTCTAAGTTGAAGATCCTTCTCGTGACCCATAATTGAGGTAAATTTTCACTCTTTTAAGTACAATATGTAAGTGGCTTTCACACATTACGACTCCCCTTGGTGAGTAGTACGATGACAAGCCTTTTGAAGCCAACATATCTCATGAAAGCCCCATATTGAAAGGGTACTTTTTAGAACTACAATGCTTATGCCAGCTCTAGAGTTGTAGAGCTCATCTTGGAGAATTTGATCTCGTCCTTGACACTACTTTCGTGAGGGTTTACATGGACCTCGAATCCTTCCGAAATCATCATGGTTCTTCTATAGTCCCCCTAATGCTCTAACAGCATTAACTAACTCCTTATTAATTTGGATTAATATGGATGAATAATCATTCAAATATTTCTGGTATAAATAAATTATTATAAAATAAAATAAAAATTAAGTATTAGTGAAACATACAATTAAAATCGTTGCTTATCTTATACTAGTTTATTTGGTTTTACATATAAATTTTATATTAAACCTAAATATATTGTAATAATTTATAAAAATATATGCAAGGAAAATCCTTAGTCATTTATTGACTTGTCTATAATCTCATTTGTTTGTCTCATTTCAAATCAATTGATTATTCATTATGATTTAATTGTTTATATGTTTAGACAATAGGAAATAGTTTTTCCTTGCTCCGAAATCTTTTATCTTTGCTTTGTTGAATCACCTGGTTTAGACATTACTTCAGTGATATTTACTCCTTTCAAAATGGCATAACATTCTTTTTTTTGTCTTTTTTCTTTTTTTGAAAAGATTATATAAATGCTGGAGATTACCTTATTATACACCTTTGGTTGATAAAGTTTCACTAATTTTGCTTTGTAACAAATTTGACTTTTTGATTTGAAACTTGCAAATATGTTAGAATTTCAATTTTGGTACCATGAATTCTTCATGTACAAGTATCAACAAATTTTATAACCCTTCATTCTACTCTTATTGACCATGAGTCTTGTTTTAAGACATGCTTATTTTTAAAATTTTGGAATATATCCATCTGCCTCCAGGCCCTTTAGCGATATTAGTTTTTGGATAATGCGAGAGACATTAGCCTCAATGATAGGAGCAATTCTCTTCTAGATAACATTTTCCAAACTCGATTATCATGTAATTTTTTCCAAAATAAGTCCATGTGCAACTAGAAGCAGTCGAGGCACTGGTGCCATGTAGTCATCACTCTTTGGCATGGAATAGTGGGGATGTAAAACTAGGTTCACCTCCTTCTAGCAAGAGTAACGACATAAACAGACCAAACCTGAGCGGATTTAACTTTTTCAGGTTCGATCCATTTTTATAAACGAGCATGTACCATAGTCTAGATTTAGTTCATTTAGTTTTGAAATGAATCTGTATCAAACTTGCATTGAATCAAATTAGATCTAAGCAATATATCAAACTTGAGAATTTTTCAATGAGAGAGAAAGAGAGTGTGTGTGTGAATATATAAAATGGAGAGGGACATATATATAAGTAATTAGAATAATATTCATTCCTTTTTTTCTCAAACTCACTCGTCTTCATCTTTTATAAAAATAGATAATAAGGAATCTTCTCTTTAAAAAAACAAAATTGTAATATAATTTTATCTGAGGAATTTATAAATATGTAAATATACACGTGTGTGTGCGTTGAATTTATAATGAATTGAATCTGAACGAGCGTATAATTTTCATATTCGTATAAATGAGCTTAAAAATATTCTAGGTTCGGTTCTTTTATTTCTGAACCAAATAGGAATCAAACTTCTACGAAATCAAATCTGAGTGAATATCAAACTTGGGAATTTTCTAAAAACATGAGATTTTCAGATATTACACAATAGCTCTCACTCCCAATACTACTCAAAATTCTACATGACATGACACCTCAAATACTTTGTAGGACTGTCTTGCTTATGATGAAGGTTGACACACACACACATAGGATTTCTTTCAAATAGGACTTGATTCTTCCTGAGTTCAGGAAGGCCAGACCCTTTTTTGTAAAAAACATGACGACTTTAGTAGAATACGTATACAGATTGTATTACAATGTGGAGTTTTAATTTTTTTATTATAATATGCAGTTTTGTATGCGGTTTTGTATTTATATTGTATAGTTATAATACAAAATGTATACACATTCTACTAAAGTGCTCATGTTTTTACAAAAAGATGGTGGCCTTCCTTAAGTCAGGAAGGATGCATCCTATTTGAAAGCCCGTATACACACACACACACACACACACACAAGGTAGACACACTGTACTACTACTAGACCATTAAGTGGGTTCAAATCCCACTCTTGTAGGGGTTGCGTTAGGTTGTCGACAATCAACGTAAAAAATTAGTCGAATCTTTCAACATGGACTTGAACAAGAATCCATGTAGCCGACCCTACTTATAGTTGGAGAAGGCTTAGTACTTATATATATATATATATGGGAGCTGGGAGCCTACACCCAAGGGTGTAGGTAATTACCTACCTGACCTTTTTTTCATTATTTTTAGATTTTTTTGAAGGAAATCTTAGGGTGGTTTTCTTAATATATTGAGAGGAATGTGTTTCAAGCTTCATGCAAACAAACATTCTTAACACGTTCATCTAGAATGGATTAATTTCAGCAATTCTGAGACCGTTAAAATTTGGTAGTCTTGATGGAGATACTAGAAGTCTTGAATTAAGTTGAATTTGGAATTACACCACGATGAATATAGTGATCTCGCTTCCACCAGAAATGCCTGCACATCTTAGTGGAGACTCAGCTACACCGGTTGGGCTTCACAAGGAGATGCGTCTACACTGGTCGCACTCCACTTCTTTTCTCATTCTTCTACCTTCTCCCTATATTCGATTGTGGACATAGCAGAACTGAACTCAGAAGGGAATACCTATCTCCCCGAGGAAAGACTATCGAGATGAGGAAGCCATAGAAGTGTATAGCCGGGATGGACGGTTTTCTTCGGTTCTCTAAGCAGGAAGAGCTAAATCAATTCACACACTGTACAAGTTGACTTCAAGAATGATAGAGTTTACGATATGAATAAGTGAGTCTAAACTAGCCGATGAAGTGATCTTGAGTAAGGATTTGTGGAACTTAAGGACTGTTGAGGATAAAATCCTAATCCTAGTTAAGGTTCCGACAAAATGCTTGTTTCAGGCCCGATCGAGCTCTGTCCTTTGTCTGTTCTCATAAATTGGTTTAGGAAAACAAATTCATTCTAACTCTCTTTCTTTTTCACTTACTTTTTCAAAATAAGTGTTTGCTAAGGGACTAGCAAAGTTTAAGTATAGGTGGTAGATGAATCCATGATTCATTAACTTTTCTGTCGTATTTTGTCTTAAAACCCTTAACAAATGCTTGTAAATACTCATTAATTTCCATATTTTAATAAATCATCATTCATGGATAAAAAGCTATTTTTAACCATCAAAATCATGTAAATAAATAAAGAACAAGAAAAGAAAGAAAAGGCAGATTGAATATATGTATATATATACAATATGACTTCAAATATAAATATAGCTGTAAGATATATTTATAGCCCAACCCCCGAGACCAAGTCAGCATGGATTGGTCGATAAACCAAAAAGTAGGGGGAGATCAGGAAAAAAAACCAGAAAAAAATAAATTAACACACACATATACACCTTCTATTATTTATAAAATAAATACAAAACTTCAAAGATTTTTAGTTAATCCATATGTACATATTTTTCACCAAAATCTTCTCCTATTTATTTCTAAAAATGTATATAAAAATAAAAAAATAAGTTAAAAATACTACCCTGTATATATGTCAAGAAACCCAGCCTGTAAATTGCCAAAATCTCAATTTCCGAACATCATAACTTCCTCATACGAACTCCAATTTCACTCTACACCTTTAAAGTTCATAAAATAATATTCTCTAATTAATGAAGGTGGTTTCATCGAATTCAGAGTCCGTTTGCAAAAAGTCGGTTTTGGGACCAAAAGACAACGGGGTTTCTGGGCTATTTATTTTATGTAACACACATTATTTATAGTTTTCTTAATGTTATAATTATTAAGTTATTTCATGATCTTATATTTTCACCCTAAATTATTTCATAATTTTTGGAGCATATTTATTATTTTAATAAAATCAAAAACCCTAAAATATAGGTATAAATGAACTACCTAGATACTAACCATATTTATTAAAATATGTAAATTAAGTTATTAAAATCTATAAAAATTCACATAAACCTTATTTATTATTCTAATAATTAATAAAAAATAAAATTAATTTTTAAGTATTTATTTATTAAATTAAAAATCTAAAACCTATTTATAAATACATATTTATTAATATAATATTTATATTTTGAATAATATTAATTATTTATAAAAAGAAATTATATCATAAATTAGATAATTAATTTATCTACATTTATTGTATTTATACCTATTTAAAATAACATCATTTAATATTTATTAATGACTTTATAATGATTTTTAAGATCTGGACCTACCAGGTGCTGACACTTGTCAGCACCTGGGCTCATCTTCTCCAAGAAGTAGTTGCGCCGGGCTGTGCTCAACTGGCCACCTTCATCTAATTCTCCCGCGCAGCTCCTAACTCCTCCAGGCAATTTAAGCCATCCGATCTACTCCTCTAACAACCCTCTACCTCGCCTACCCTTCGATTTTACTTGGGGAGCACTCCATTGATCTATAAAAGCCCCCAAAGATCGCCATTAACGACCTGAACACTCCAACAACATGAGCTCCAGCTCCAATTACTCGACTCCCCAAACTTCATAGTCTCGTGCCACTCTCTCAGGAGGTGTCAGCTCTGCTTGAAGGTGCTCGTGTGGAGGAGGAGACATCGGAGGAGGTTCCAAGGCGATCACGCCGCCTTACATCGCCGCCACGCGCGCGTCCAGCTCCGGCGAAGGTCGACCGTCGAGCTCCATTTCCAGTAATATACCTTGGATCCCACAGACCTACTCCCTTCACTTCTCAGTATTTTTCCTCGATCTTCGTGCGTTGATTAAAAACGCTAATCGCATCATTAGGTAGTCTAATACGTTAGGTTAGACGCCCCATCCAAATCTACCTTCAATTCATTTCAAATCCACATCGATTCGTGTTTCATTTCAGCCACATTTTCACGCAACTTCGTATGTATTCGAGAAACTAAATTTTCATCACTTTTTGATCTTGCGAAATCAAACCCATTGGTCGATTCTTCTTGAATCGAGCACGACATTTTGTTATTTGCAGATCAAACTTCATCAGGAGCCATTTCTCCACATCTGGAAGACTTCGATCTTAACAGAAATCAAATTCGAAGATGGCGCATCCAACAGATGAACAGATTCCATTGCAGTACACCGCCACCTTCCTTGGTTGAACACCGCCGCGTCGAGCCTCCACCGAACGTCCCCTATCGCGGGCGAGCTCGAGGGGTGGAGGAACCACCCCTCTGGCCCTGCCGGAGTGCCAAAGAAGCCGGCGTTCGTCCGGGAAATATCGAGAAGAAAGCCTCGTTCATCAGGCAAGCAACCGCTCAAGAACTCTAGGACTTACAGGCTTGCGACACGTGGCAAGAGCACAAGTGTCTGATCGCTCCCTGCGGCTTCTAATCTCATCCGTTGAAAGTGAACCGATGGGACAATTGCATACTAAAACCAGGAACTTCCAGAAATTTAGCTCCGCACCCCAGGTTTCCAGAAATTACATTTAGGTCCCTCCGCATGGACCTAAATGTAATACATTTGTATTTTGTTTACATAACAGTCCCTACGAGGACCTTTTTGCAACAATTTTAATTAGTTTTTTTACGCTTATGCCCATGGGCTGTAGGGGTTGTTTTGATCACGTTTGACCTCTATTTTTGACGATTTCTTTAGGGTAGTTACGCTACTACTCCATCTACTTAGTATTAAGTTTTCGTGAGATTTTGTCGTGTTTTCGTCGAGTTTTGATTTGTCGAAAACCACTTTCGTTTTGTTTTGATTTCTTGTGTTGTTCGAGCTCGCTGCTCGACCCGCTTCACCCTACTATATTTTACCATCTACATATTTCCACCTATTATATAATAAATAAATCATTTTGAAAAATATCCCTTTTTTGAAAATTAAATAAAAATTTGAAAAGAATAAAATTAAAAAAATCAAAAAAAAAAATAAAATAAAAAGTGTTTGATTTCTCTAATAACTTTAAGAAGAGATAAAAAAATTGCAAAGATATTTCTGAAAAAATCAAGAGATTCTATTTTGCCTCCTTGAGTTCGACCCAAGCACACTTACCTGGTTAAAAATTTAGTGTAGGTTTTCGACCTGAAAATCGAATTTGTTTGATACGAGCTGAGATCGTGATTCTTTCGCAGCTTTTTCTACATCGACCACGTTTTCTCTAAAAAAAGAGCCGCGAAACTGATTTTCAGCTTTATCAAGTACCACCAACGGCACCTGTCTTTGCGACATCAGCACCGCGCTCTGGCTCTGCATCAAAAATGGTGGCATCAGCACCACCGTCTGCATCGGGTATCACGACGGCCTCGATACCGTCGTCTGGATCTCCATCATTGGTGGCATCAGCACCACCGTCATCATCAGCGGCATCAGCACCGCTGCTCTGCTCATCTAGCACTCCTGATTCTGCTTGTGGTTGTCGCTCAGATGAGGCGCCGCCGGCTGGCATCCTACCGCTCCTAGTAGTCACAAAATCAGCATCATACAAAGAAGAAGACATGTCACTCAAATAATCACTAGGAGAGGTATCCTCTGTGAACTGTACCTGCTCAGACTTCCTCTTCAGATTGTTCGAATTTGGTTCAATCTGAGTTGGTATGGTGGCCTTGCCCTTGATGATATCCCTCATTTCCTGTCGGAACTCATCCATTTCCTGCCGGATGGATGCTCGATGGTTAGAAAGCAATCGGGAGAGGTCATCTAATGCTGGGTTCTCAAAGGCGGGTGCCCGAGAACCGGAAGTATTCCCTTGCTGGAAATGAGGTTTCTGCTGGGAGGAGAAATGCTCACGAGGCTGGTGATGAAGCCACATTTCATCATCTTTATTCTATCATTTTGGCACCTAAAACCCTAGCAAATGCCTGTAAATAGCATTAAAACCATCATCTTAGCATCCATGCATGTGCATCTCAACACTGTATAAAATACTGTAATTAAGGCCAAAATTATAGAATAAATAAAGAAAAGAAAAAGAATAAAATATTGTAGATATTTTATGACCCAAAACCCCCGAGACCTAGGCATCTTGATGAATAGGTCGACAAGGAATAAAGTAGGGGGAGATAAGGTCAGAAACACAGCTAAAACACCTATACATTATATTCATTCTTTATTCATTTTGGGACCTATTTTTGGTTCCACTTTTTATACACCAAATAAAGAAACTCTGTACATGAAAGTTGTAGATAAATTAGTAAAGAAAAATACAAAATTAATTTCACAAAAAAATAATGTACAGATAAAAAGTTATGGTCTGAATAAGAATCCAGAATCCCAACTTCCCAGACCCGTATCTCACAACTGTCAACTCCAAATGCAGCATACTCACCTTTAATTGTATATAGAATAAAATAAACTATTTAGTGGTGGTGGTTTCGCATTTGGCGGAGCTACGGTTTGAAAGTTGACTTTTGGACCCACATTGTATACTTGTACATATTAAAATATTCAATTTATTCTTTATTATTTACTCATTTTTTATACTTTTATAATGTTGTAAATAATACTTATAATAATTATGTACATTAAAAGAAGAATAAAAACCTAAATAAAAACAAAAATAAAAATACTTGTATATGTTCAATACATATATACATACCTATGTAAAATATACTTGTATTTTATTAAATATACAAAACATATCAGAAAAATAAAATAAAAATATATTTGTGTATATAAAAGTATGTTATAATCTTAGAAAATACTAAACAAAAATAAGTAAATTAAAAATACAAAATAAAAATAAAAGTATTAAAATACATAGGTAATATACCTATATAAGGCTAAAAAGTAAACTTGTAAAAATATGTATCATAAAAATAAATAAAAATCATAATAAAATACTACGTAAAATAACAAATAATTTTCATTTTATAACTTTAATTTAATTCGACTTATTTCTATTTTTAAATGAAATAATAAAACATTTTTATTCTCTTTCTCCTGGTTGGTCCACGTGGACCAACCAGGAGCTTGCGACTGTTGACCGGCGGGTCAACAGTCTGTCTTCTTCCTCCCAGCCCGTAGCGCGCGTCGTTTTCCCCCTGTCTTCGCGCCTTTTTCGAGGGTGCGCCGCTCATCCTCTGCGGCCGCTTCCTTCACGAAACCTCTTCCTCGATCAATCACATCCATCGCCGACTCCTCAGATCTCCCCAGATCTGCTCGATTCGCTCGTGATCTTCCCTCGAAGTCACGCACTCCACCATCTACTTAACCAGACCCACCTCTTCCTCCCTCCGGTTGAACACCTTCGGTCCACCCTTCCTCGCTCCGCTCGTGCTCCAAGTCTTCCTGGAGGTGACAGCTTCAGCAGCATTCACTCAGCCAGAGCAGAGGAAGTCGGAGGCGTCTCCAGTACCTCCCCCAAACCAGGCGGTCGAGGTAACCTTCCCTCCGATTTATATCGTTGAGGATGCCATCTCCCCTGTTTATTTTGCTTTAGTTAGCTTAGGTTCAGTCTAAGGATCAAAAACCCCAAAAAAATCTCGAGTTTCCTCGCTTCAATCACCGATTCACCCATTTGGCCGGAACGCATCTCCGGCCGACCATTGTCCCGACACTCCACACACCCCCGCTTCCATCCAGAGGTCCAGGCAGTTTGCCCTGGACCTCCTAATCGTTTTTGCAGGTCAAAGTTCTTCGATTCGCGCCTGGAGGCAGTTTTGGAACCTCGCCGGAGCTCGCGAAGCCCCCCAGCTCCGCCGACCGCCAGCGAGTACCTCGGCCTTCGCCGAGGTGTTTTGAAGCCACCAGGAGACAGAGACAGACCTCAGGAGGTCGCAGCCCCATTTTGAAGCTTCCAGATCGTCGGAGGCCCGAGAACGAGCTCGGGGAAGTTCGCCCTTGCCGGCGCTCTTCCCTGTTCTTCCTCCGAGCTTCCCCGCCGTCCGATTGGGGCACCCCTCCAGATCAACCAGCCACCGTCCGATCTCCATCTGCCTCAGCCGTCCGATCTTCATCGCAGCATCTAATCTGGACCACTGAATCGAAGCGGTATCGGCTGATCAGGAGCGTCCACGTGTTTAAGTGAAGCTACTTACGCCGTTGGATCGCGCCCGGCGTGGGTATTTTGCACCCTCACCCCTGCGCCTCTTTGCATTTACATTTAGTATTTAAAGTTGCAGATGTAGTTTAAAAACTTCGGGACTTATTGCATGTCTACCCTCAGTGTTTTGTAATATTACAGGGATACCCCTGCCAGGTCACGTGTGCTCACGCACGTGTCTTGGCAATTTTGCAGGGAACCACCTTCGGGTTTGAACATTTATCTTCAGTACCTTAAATTCCATATTTAGTATAATATTTCTTGGACATCTTGCATACTGAACCCCCTAGCTTCTGACATTTGCAAAAATACCCTTCCCAGGCGCGTGCAAGTCACGCGCCCTGGTGGGTTAATTGCTCAAACCCCCTTGCGGGTTTTGGTATTTAGACTTGATCCATTAAATGCAAAATACTGTTATATAATTTGTGGAAACTTTGCATATTTGCCCCTGGATGTTATGATATTTACACTTATACCCCTGCCAGGCCTTATTAATATTTGGAAGCTTGTTCTAATTATTTAAAATACCTTTTAGCCTCCTAAAAATCCACAAAAATAGGATTAAGTCCCTGTTGCATTATAGATTCACACTACATTTTTGCATTGCATATTTATTGCATTTTCATATTTATTAAAAATCAAAAACATGCATTTATTTCCCTGTTTGCAGTAGAAAACCCATAAAAAAAATATAAATATATTTTGAAAAATTCCAAAAAAATCACGTAGTGTCTATTTTATTATCTTTTAGTGTCAGTCCAAAAATCAGTAAAAACTTCAAAAGAAAAACACTAAAAAAAATTAAAAACTCTTAAAAACTTCAAAAATTTATAAAAAATAGCAGAAAAACCCAAAAAGTACAAACTCAGCTTCTGTTTCTTCCTTATTTTGTTACTTTTATTTGAAAAATAGTGTGAAACATTTTTGCTACTGGTTGCTAATTTTAAATTGCATTTTCGTCACAGCCAGCCTGATTTCTACTGTTTTGCTTTATTTTAATATTTGAAAATCCCAAAAACATCTTGAAAAATCCCCAAAAATCATAAAAACAGTAAAAAAACCTTAAAAATACTAAAAACATTTATTTTCTGAATTTTGGAGCATTTTTGTGCATTTTTATAAATATTCTACCTTGCCTTTTACTATATTGCATTTACTTTCCAATATTGAAAAAGAAAATATAAAAAAAATATAAAATATAAAATCTAAAAATCAGAAAATCAAAAAGCAAAATACAAAATTAAAAATTAAATAAAAAAATAAAAAAATTAAAAATTAAACACCCACAAAAATTGTAGTTGCTTGCTTGCTTAGTGTAGACACTTTACACACACATTCACTTGAGCACAATTTTTGAATTACCCTGTTTGCTCCCTGTGTTCGAACTCTCTACGTACTTGCATCTATACATCTTTTATGTAGAGTTAAAAATAAATTTTAACTCCACATTGTTTCTAATTTATTGATCTTAGTGTGGGTTAATTGTTGATCAAATACGGATTTCATTTGAGAGTCGCAACAGCGACGGTTATCTCCGCCTTGTGTGAGATACCAATTTAGACCCTCGTGAGATCCGCGTTTATCAAATGGTACGGGGGAGGAGGGGAGTATGACTGATGAGGTTGCTGACGCTGCCTCCACTGCTGGTTTTGATAGGCAGGATGAGGACCATGCTGGTTCTGCTGGTGGGCATACTGGGGTTGCTGTTACTGCTGCTGGCTATTCTGATATCCCTGAGCCGGAGGCTGCTGCTGAGAAGAGGTGCCACCAGCAGTCCAATGGAATCCGGGGTGATCGCGACGAATCCGGTCGTACCATATCCCATTGACTTCCATCAATGGCTCCTGCTCGAAGGATGGTGGAGGTAGAACTGCAAGTGGCTGATCCGACTGATAGACTACAATCTGAGTGTCCTGAGATGGTGGTTGCGATGGGTAGTACTGTAGTAGCGGGACCGGCTCTGCTTGAATGTGGTTGACCTGGCGGTACGAGGCAGAGGGCTGGGTTGAGCTGCTACTACTGGCATCAGCCCGTGACCTGGGTGGTTGTTGCATAGACGTTTGTGCCTTCTGGACGCAAAGAATCTGCGTCTTCAGGTCACTCATAGTCTTGGTTATCTGGTCCATCTAGGCCAGTCCTTGCATCTGCTTCTTCTCGAGGATCTCGAGACGGTCCAACTTCTCACTAATGATGCCCATGTCAGCTGCGGCTGATTCGGCTTGGGTTGCGGCTGCCGACGGAGTGTGAGGACCGGCATCGATGCAGGCGATCCTCTGAAATGATCCCACTCCTTGGTGGGCCTTCTGCTGTGTGTAGACTCGGGATTGTGCCATGACTGTCGAGTTCTCTGCCATCCCTTCATAGATGGCCCAAACGTCATCTTCACCCTTGGAAAAATAGGACCGGCCACAAGAGGCATTTACAAGCCCCTGCAGCTCTGGTGTCAGCCCACAGAAGAAACTCTGAACTAGATTAGGCTTGGATATATCATGGTGTGGACACCGGTCGATGAGCTCTCTGAATCGATCCCAAGCTTCATGGAACTGTTCATTAGGGATCATTATGAAATTGCTGATCATATCTCGTGCTGCATTCGTCCGGCTGAGCGGATAATACTTGTTCAAGTATGCGGTCCGGAGTTCTTCCCAAGTGTCGACGAACCTCCCCAAATGTTTCAGCCAGTACGCAGCTCTATCAACCAAAGAGAAGGGGAAGGCTATCATCTTGATGGTGTCCTCAGTCACCAGCCTGTCATGAATTGTACGGCAGATCATTTCGAATTCTTGTAGGTGGAGATGTGGCTCTTCGGTCGCCAGCCCATGAAACTTAGGCAATAGCTGAATAGTGTGCGGGCAAAGCTCAAAGTCTCCATGGATGGGAGGGAGTCGGATCCATCGATGAGTGAGGGATGCGGCTGGATTATGCAATTCTCTCATGATTGTCTATAGCGGCCTCTCCTGATTTGGTTCTCCTCCCTCGTCTGCCACTACTGGTATATCACCTCCACCGCCACCGCCCCCAGGTCTGTTTTCTTGCATCTGCGCGATTTCTCTCATGAGGTCACCCATGAATACTCCCTGGTCTCAGATCTGTCTCTGCATGGTCTCCAGGGAAGCTAGCAATGAATTGTTGATGGTAGCTTGGTCATAAAGAAATGGAGGGTGCTCGTGCTCATCTGGGTGTTCTCCCATGTCTGCCATGTCTGGATTCTCTGAAAATGCAAAAGAACCCATCTCAGGTGCCGTCAAATGCTCTGAGCTCTGTGATGCACTAAATTCTGAAACTCTTGGACTGATGGAAGGAGAAGGGTGGTCGAGGGGGAACAGGGTGGAAGTGAACTCAGGCTCGGAGAGTGGGTATGGACTCTCCGAGGTTGTCCTAGATGAATAGGGAGGAGTGCTGGATAGCGGTGCTGCCAAAGACGGCCTAAGAGACCTCCTTCCCATCATCGTGATTATTGAGAAGAATAAGGCTAAGAAATGAAGAAGAAGAAGAAGGGGGCAAAATTACGCACAATTGTGCGGTGTTTTTGATCTTGACCTAGATCCAACTAGCAATCAAACACAAAACAAGGGGATTCACCAACTCAACACGTGAAGCCGTGAAGATTCGGATTTTATCTTTGTAGTTTTTAGCTTGAATTCAGGAAGTTATCTTTCAACAAGTCCTTAGAGCGCTACGCCTATAGAAGAGAGAGTACTGCCGGAAAAGTATTCGCGTACTTGTCCTCCTCCTGTGTAACCTGTAGCCAACGCTTTTTGAGATCCTTGTAACCCTTCCTAGATCCCTACTCAGCCAAAGAAAAGAGGGAGGAAGCCGATAGTCAAAACCGATAATTCGGACCTCGCTCGCAACGGAATCACTCGTGAGCGTGCAAGATCCTACTCGGACGCAAGACGATGAGACAGACACACCCGCGAAGGCGTGGCCTATGCTCGATACTTTGGACAAGGTCGATGCTCTACACAATAGAGAGTCATCAATGGTGACCAAGCCCTACTCGTCTACGTACGATAGTAGCACCAATACTTCGGAAATCCAAGTGATAGACAAGGCAGCCACATACTGAGTTTTGAGCTCCAATCCTTACGAAGCCGCTCTGCTCACTTGGAAGGAGACCTTCCCATGCAACCTAAATACAAGTGAGGGTATTACTCACCCCAAGCAATGAATCCAATTACCAATTTTATTTAGGCCAAGTTTTCTTTTGCAGTCCCTTTTTTAATTTTTTTGGTGTTATCACTTGCTTTGAGTCAATTCAAACAAGCGCCTAATGTTTTTGTTTTTTTCTTTGATTCCTAATTGATCCAAAAACAGAGGGAGAAAGAGTCGGAAAAACCGTGCAAGGCGGCACCAAAATGGAAATCTCACCTTTGTGCCTATATGATGAATGCAAATATAGAAAGACTTACAGTGCCTCCTGCTCTCTCCATGCAGGATGCAAAACAGGAATTTTTAAACCTAATCTAAATGCCGATATGCACACGGAAATCGTCCTAAGCAGGCAATTGCTAACATGAAGAACCTCAAGTCAATCACCAATCCTCAATCCTAGAGTCCGGTCTAGGCTCACCCCTCCTCCTCTCGACAAATCGAGTTCAGGAGCAGCGCTTGGCAGGGTGGGCTCGCGGCGCGGCAGCTCGAAGATGATGATCAACTGTTTAATTTAAACTAAGTCCAAACACACTATAGGTACATGCAATGGTTATTAGGGTGTTTGGACCTAATCTACTCGATCAAGCAAGGCCTAAATGCTAAGGGCTCATTCCACAAAAGAAAGGAAAAATAAAACAAAACCGGAAAATGACAACGAGAAAACGTGATAAAAACAACGGTGAGCCCCCAGGTGAACAAACACCTGGAAATTAAGCCCGAGTGTCCGGAGTGTCCAAGTGTACCTGTATTATTACAAATTAAATAGTCTCTCTCTCACAAAAGAAAATAAAAGCTACTAACTGACACACTCTCTCACTCCTCTTGCTCTCTCCTGCCGGCTAGGCCTGAATAGCCGACTCTGCTTCCCAAGGTTGCACCGGACCACCTAGGCGATCCTCCTCGATCTGCAGTCCCTCGCGAGAAGACAAGAAAGACAATGGTTAGATAGCTCAACAGTATATATCAAAAATAGAGAGATAAAATAGAGTAATAATGTAAAGAAGCAATCACAATCAATAAAAAAATGTAATCTATACGCTGTTGCTCCCCGGCAACGGCGCCATTTGATTTAGCCGGAAATTCGGTGATCTTAAGTTCCACACAAGGCGGGAACTCAGTCGATGCGTCGACCACGCAGAAATCCCAACTAAAGTCAACAATTAACCCACAATATGAAATCAAGCAATGATAAGCAAAAGTGGAGTTAAAATTTATTATTAACTCTACATAAAAAGGTGTATAGGTGTAAGTATGTAGAGGTCGAACACAGGAAGCACATAGGATATATCAAGCAAATGCAAAGAGTGTGATGTGATTAAGTGTCTACAAGAATGCAAATGTTTTTGTGGGTTTTTTATTTTATATTTTTTATTTAATTTTTTATTTTATATTTTTGTATTTTGATTTTTAATTTACTGATTTTATATTTTCTTTTTATATTTTATATTATTTTTTTATATTTTCTTTTTCAATAATAAAATATAAATAATATAAGAAAAGAGAAGACAAGATATTTATAAAATGAAGAAAAATGCTCAAAAATAAGAAAATGAAATATTTTTGGTCTTTTAATATTTTTATAGTGTTTTTGTGATTTTTGGGAATTTTTTTGAATGTTTTTGATATTTTTAAAAGTCACAATACAAGAAAACAGGGAATTAGCTATTGGCCGAGATTAAAATGGGAATGAAAATAGCAAACAGTAACAAAATTTTCCCAAATTAATTTTAAAATAAAGATAATAAAATAAAGAAACTACAAAAACCGAGTTTATATTTTTAGGAATTTTCTAGGATTTTTTTAGATTTTTTTGAAGTTTTAAGGTGTTTTCTAATTTTCAAGATTTTTGTTTTAAAATTTTTAATGATTTTTGGACAGTAATTAAAAGATACTAAAATAGACAAAATATAATTTTTTTTTAGAATTTTTCAAAAAGATTTGATATTTTGTTGGTATTTTCTATTGCAAATAGTACTTAAAATGCATGTTTTTTATTTTTAATAAATATTAAAATGTAATAAAAATGAAATGCAAAAATATGGCGTGAATAAGCAAGCAAACATGAGCCTATGGTATTTTTTGGGAATTTTTCGAGTTAAAATGATGCACTAAATAAATAGGGGAAGCATACAAAAATATAAGGCCTGGCAGGGGTATAAGTGCAAATAAACAAACATACAGGGACCAAGATGCAAATTTCACACAAAATATAATAATGAATATTGAATTTAATGGACCAAATACAAATAACCAGACCCGCAGGGGTATGCCTGCAAATTACCCAACCAAGCGCGTGACTAGCACGCGTTTGGGAAAGACCTGTATGTAATTTCCAAAAATCCTAGGGGCTCACATGCAAAATAACCAAAAGTTTTACACTTAATATTTAAATCCCTGGCCTGAAACGAAATAAGAAAACCCTGGGGGTCCCTTGCAAAATGCACTTCAACTCACGTGTACTAGTAACATGAGGTGATGCGGCGAGGACCGAAGTGCAAATATATAAAGTTCAGGGGCTTAAATATAATTATTACAAAACTTTTTAAACTGCAATTGAAAGTTTAAGTTATATTTAATAAATACAAAAAATGCGGGGGTGTCGGATGCAAAATACCCCTCGTGCGCGATCCAATGGCAGGGGCGCCTCCACTTATCCACGTGGCAGCGTACGGGCGCCCGATGACGCTTCGCTTGGACGGCTTGGATTAGATCCTCCTCAGTCGATCGAACGGTTGAAGCACGAGGAGATCGGATGGTGGATGTGATGTCTGGAGCGCGGCCCGATCCGACGGTGGGGAGACGCGGAGGAAGAACGGGGAAGAACGCCGACGAGGCGAACTTCCCCGAGCCTGATCTCCGTGCTCCGGTGATCTGGAGTGCTCAAAATGGGTTGCAAGCTCCATGGGTCTTCCTCTATCTCCTGGTGGCTCCAAAACACCTCGGTTGTGGCCGAGGCTCGCGGGGGAGGGCGGCGAAGTTGTGGAGCTCCACTGAACTCCGGCGAGGCGCAAGATGAGCCCCAGGCTCGAGTCAAACGTCCTTGACCTGCAAAAACAAGTGAGAGGGTCCAGGGCAAAATGCTTGGACCCCGTGGAGTGGAGGTGGTGGCGTGAAGCGGCGCGAAGGTGGTCGGCCGGAGGTGCGCTCCGGCGAGGTGTACGTGGAAGGTGATTCGATCGATGGAATGTTGATATTTTTGAGGCGAAATGATCCTAGGACTAAGGGGAGTAAAATACAAACAAAAAGAAGGGAAAAGGGGGTTGCCTCGATGGTGGAAATCGGAGGGATAGGGTACCTCAACCGCCGGCGAAGGGGGAGGTCGTGGAGCCACCTCAGGCGATGCTCGACCCTGCCGAAGGTCTCTACAGGGAGTTGTCACCTTCCTGGAGCTTCGAGGCATAAGAGAGGGAGCTAACCTATGGAATGAGGGGTTCAAACTTCAAATCAAAGTCAAGGCTGTGTTATATGGGGTTGACGACCGAGCTTCAAAGAACGAGGAATAGTGGGTACAGCATTGATGCAATCCCTGAAAAATTCACTGGGCGAGTATGCCCAATCTACAAGGAGCAAAAGTCGTGAAGAGTTTGTCATGAATTGGTGCAAGATGAGGCCAGAGAAATTCGACAAAAACGGGGTCAAACCAATGTCTGACAGAGGCACATGGGGGAGGACGACCAGTTGACCGAGGTCAACTGGGGCTGGCACCTGGTTGGTCCACGTGGACCAACCAGAAAAAACCCTGGAAATTCCATTTAAAATAGCTAATAATTTTATTATTTTTAGGTTATTGAATAAAAAATGTTTGTAATTTTATAAAGTATTTTATGGTGATTTTTAATTATTTTTATGAGGTATAAAAGTACAAGTTGTCTTTTTAGACCTGTGTAGGTACATATACGTATATATTTTATTAAATTATTTTTATTTTGTGTTTCTAATTTATTTATTTTTGTTTATTGTTTTATATATTTATAAAGTATTTTTACACACTTAAAAATATTTTTATTTTATTTTTCTGATGTGTTTTGTACATTTAATAAAATGTAAGTATGTATTATACAGGTATAAGTATAGGTATTGTACCTATGTATTATAAATATACAAGTATTTTATTTGAGTTTTTATTCTGATTTTAATACACATATTTATTATAAGTAATATTTAAAAAATTATAAAAATATAAAATTATAAGAATAATGAATAAATAATAAAATGAATATTTTAATATGTACAATTATACAATAGGGGTCCAAAACTCAACTTTCAAATCGTAGCTCCGCCAAATGCGAAACCATCGCCATTAAATATCTTATTTTAAATTATATACAATTAAAGTGAGTTTGATGCATTTGGAGTTTTCATTTGTGAGATACATGTCTGGGAAGTTGGGATTCTGGATTCTTATTCAGATCATAACTTTTTATCTGTACATTATTTTTGACTGAAATCAATTTTCTATTTTTCTTTATGAAATTATCTACAACTTTCATGAACAAAGTTTCTTTATTTGAGGTATAAAAAGTGGAACCAAAAATATGTCCCAAAATGAATAAAGAATGAATTAAATCAAATGAGATTTTAATTGTATTTTGACCCTTATCTCCCCCTACTTTATTCCTTGTCGACCTAGTCATCAAGATGCCTAGGTCTCGGGGTTTCGGGTCATAAATTATTTACAATATTTTATTCTTTTTCTTTTCTTTTGTTTATTTTATAATTTTGGCTTTAATTATAGTATTTTATACACTGTTTACATGCACATGCATGAATGCTAAGATGCTCTAATTACGGGTATTTACACGCATTTGCTAGGGTTTTTGAGGCCAAAATGATAGAATAAAGATGATGAAATGTGGATTCATCATTCCCCTATACTTTACCTTTGCTAGTCCCTAGCAAACACTTATGCAATAAGTGCAGAAAGAAAAACAAAGAAAAGAAAAGGAAGAAGTTGGATTAAATGTGATCATCAAACTTGTCTTCACAAAATCAAAGTTTGGAGCTTAAGTCGGACCTTTGGAATTTTAGTGCGGGTGGAACCTTATTGAGAACCAAATTTGAAATCCAACAATCCCTGAGAATCCCAAAACTCTATTCAAGTCTCCTCAATAGCCAGGTCAGGAATATCTCAACTCATACGCAAACTCTTACGACTATGAATCTGACTCGTACAGTGTAAGTGATAGTGGCTCTCCCCAACTAGAATGACAAAGAGACTGACTTCTCCATCATGACAACCCAATGATTCCCCAATCCAACAACTCCATCCTCGAGGAGCGGGGTATTCCCTTCTAAGTTCAAGTGGCAACCAGCTCAAGAGGAGGGGGTGAAGAGAAGAATGGACGGTAGTCAGTGTAGCTACCTATCCCCGGATGCAAGACCAGTGTAGTCAAGTCATCCAGCTGTAGGCTCACATATTTGACTTTGGAACTCAAGCTTGCTTATTGACTTTGCAACATATGTACATACTTTGCAGGCATTTTATTTTTGTACAGGCCTGACCATTTTTTTAAATACTATTCACAGCAGCATTTACATAAGGAGTTTTTCCTCTTGAGCCAGTAGACTATCCCTCTTATGAAGCTTTATCGCAATCCACACTCTCCTGTCTTTAGACTTCCTCATCACTGGACGGGATGGGGTGCACTTCCCTCCCTAGAGGAGGACAAGTGTTTCCACTTGTGTGCGTCTCATACCGGCAAATCCAATCCCCTCACGACTCCAACTGAGTTGAGCCATGTGAAAGGTGCATGTGTCCAAGTTAGGTCATTATCAACAAGAGTCGTGCGTGTGCTCCGAAATACTCTCCTTAGGCAGTCAAGAATCCATTGAACCAAGTCCTGTGATCCTCAAAGAATTAAGTCAACTAGACCTGAAGTACCTCAAACCCAGTTCCTATAAGGTTCTTGTTATTAGGTAGATTTTAAGGTCCAATCAAGCTCCAATCTCCGGATTTTATTTAGACTCGTTCAACTATCAAACTCAATCCAAAAAATGCTCATGCTATGAAATTGATATGCAAAATGCAGAAAATATTTTTGTGATGCAATTTTCAAGCTTTTGAACTTTTTATGGATTTTTGAAAAGATGATGGTGATGCATATGCATTTTTGTATTTTTAATTTTTCAAATGTTTTTGGATTTTAGTTTTGCAAATATTTTTGGGATTTTGAAAAGAAAAGATTTTGGCTAAAAACTAGGTTAAAATATTTACACGGGAGTGCTTCTGATATTTACAAGAAATGGATTTTAAGAATTTACAAGGATAAGTGATCAATTTTATAAGCATATAAAATAAAGAATTTTAGGTGTGATGTATATATTCCTCAAACTTATTTGACACAAGCTTTTCAAACAATTTTGAAAACTATAGTCCAAAATAATTTTTACAAATATTTTACAAACATGTACACACATTTGAAAATCATTTTGCAAAGGTTTTCAAACAGTATAGATAGATTTTTCAAAATATTTTTGCAACCATTTTTCAAACCATTTGCAAATCATTTTTCAAATATTTTATTTCACATAAAATAAAATTTTGCAAACCACACATTTTTACAAAGGTTGAAAACATGTAACAAAACGTTTTCAAAATAGTTTTCAAAAGATTTTTCACAAAGATTTTCAAACTATTTTTCAAACATTTTGCAAAAAACATTTTCACCTGATTTATTAATAAGTAAATACAAAAAGAATGTGAGGAATGATAACATCTTTTTATTAAAGTTTTTAATGAATTTAAAGAATTATTAGCCATATTTATTAAGAAAATACGAATGTATGAGTTATGGTTAAAGTATATACGTAGTATATACGACCCCCCTATACTTAGCTTGAGCTATGTCCTCATAGATCGGAGAGAAAAGAGAAGACATAACTCGTACTAAGTATAGGCAAGTCTAAAGAATAAAATAAATGAATCAATGAGAAGTTGATTGTCCCTCCTATACTTAGGATTAAATAATCTTAAGTATAGCAGACTGTACACAAAGCAGGGAGGGTCAAGGGTGGGAATGAACAGATCGTACTCAGGTTGTCTCCCCTTATACTTAGGGTAAGATATCCCTAAGTATAGACAAGAAGAGGAGACAAAGGAGGGGACCAAAAAATAGAGAAACTAGGGGTGCACACCCCCCTATACTTAGGACAAAGTACGTCCTAAGTATAGAAGATTGTCTACAAGGGGTGACACCTTTTTGATAGATAAAGAAAATAGAAAAGGAAAAGAAGAAAAGAAGAAAAGATATCGACATATGAAAGAGTGATATGAACAGATGGGTCTGTACAGCGGAAGATGGAAGTGATCACCATGTATGAGATGCAAGTGATATGAATCAAAGAACACATCTCATACCAGCAGAATGGGGGAAACATCAACGGTCGGCGGATCATGGTCTAGATATAGCTTCAGGCGCTGACCGTTAACACGGAAGGCAGAGGAAGATGACGGCTCGGATATGTCAATACTGCCATCATGCTCTGTAATTTCCCTGGAAATAATTTCAGCCTGGAGTCAAACAACCATACGCGCTGATCTGGCTCAAACTGTTTATGGCTGATATGGGAATCTTGCCATGTTTTCACTTTTTCCTTATACTGTAGGATAGAAAAGGCTATATCTCTCAACTCCTCCAGGGCTGCCAACTCTGCTCTCCTCTGTTCTCCTATACTCTCGGGATCCAATAATAACTCAGTGATTGTCCAAAGTGACTTATGCTTGATTTCCACAGGAAGATGGCACGGCTTGCCATAGACGAGACGAAAGGGAGATGTCCTTAATGGATTCTTGAAGGAAGTCCGATAAGCCCACAAGACCGAGTCCAAAAGCTATGACCAATCTTTTCGATCTGGGCGGACAACCTTCTGCAGGATAGTCTTGATTTCCTTGTTCGATACTTCTGCAAGACCATTAGTCTGAGGGTGATATGGCGTGGCAACACGATGGTCAATGCCGAACTCGTCTGCAAGGGCCCTAACCTTGTCATTGATGAAGTGAGACCCCCGTCTAAAATCAAGACTCTAGGTACCCCGAACCGTGAAATGATATTTTTCCTCAAAAATTTACACATATTTTTAGCATCTGCGGCTCGGGCGGGGATGGCCTCAACCCATCGGCTGACATAATCTACAGCGAGCAAAATGTGCTCAAACCCCTGACTCTTAGGAAATGGGCCCATGAAATCAATCCCCCATGCACATGTTCTAGTATCGAGTCAGCTTAAGGATAAGCTAGACTTCAGAACATTAAAATACAAGTTTATTGGATACAATGAACATCCTAAAGGATATAGATTCTTCCATGAAACTAAAGGTCTGATCTAAAGTCGAGATGCAACTTTTCTTGAAATTCATCAAGAAAAGGAGCATGAAGTAGAGGAATCAGATCCTCTGATTGTCCTACAGGATAATGAAGACGACTTGAGCGTTAGACAAGAACTTGAGGATGATATCGATCATTCCAAATGTAGAGAATGAACCTATGGAATATGATGATTTTTTAGAGGAAGTGGGTGGACCCACACAACTCATAAGTATAATCGGCAACAAGAGACCCAGAACACGACCTGCATGGATGGAATATTATCATTTCTATGGATGCGAGGTGTCGTGGTACACCATGGATGAGGATGTCGTGGATTGTACAGATCCCATATCCTTTGATGAAGCTATGGCTTCGTCTGAGTCGAAATCATGGACTACCACCATGAGGGATGAGTTGGACTCAATCGAACGAAATGGTGTATGGGAATTATGTGATTTGCTAGAAGGTAGGCAATCCATAGGATGTAAGTGGGTATTCAAGAAAAGTACCGAGTTGATGGTACTGTTGACAAATACAAAGCTAGATTAGTTGCAAAAGGTTATACTCAGCAAGATGGAATAGATTTCCAGGAAACCTACTCTCCAGTGGCTAAGTTTGCATCTATTCGGATTATCTTAGCCATAGTTGCGTATATGGATTTGAAATTGTTCCAAATGGATGTGAAGACGGCCTTCCTTAATGGATAATTAAGGGAGGAGATTTATATGCGACAACCTGATGGCTCTCATGTTGAAGGACATGAGAAAATGGTTTACAAGTTAAGAAAGTCATTTTATGGCTTGAAGCAATCCTCACGATAATGGTATCTCAAATTTCATGAGAAAGTTATCCAATTTGGATTTATTTCAAATAATTTGGATAATTGTGTGTATGTCATGACGAGTGGGAACAGGTTTACAATCATGTCATTGTATGTGGATGACATTCTGCTTGCAGATAATGACATACAAATGCTCAATGAAATCAAACATAAATTGAGCAACGAATTTGAGATGAAGGACATGGGTGAAGCATCATATGTTCTTGGAATTCAAATAACAAGAGACAGGGACTCAAAGACATTGAGCCTTAGTTAGGAAAGATATTTACATACTATATTAAGGAGATTTGGAATGCAAAACAACGCTCCAGCTCCAACACCACTTGTGATAGGAAAGAGACTCAGTAAGATTCAGTGTCCCGGAAAGGGGCAGAAACCTTTAGATATACCATATGCACAGGCGGTGGGAAGTTTAATGTATGCAATGATGTGTACTCGACCTGATTTAGCTTATCCAGTAAGCTTAGTCAGTAGATATCAAAGCAATCCCGGTCCAGCACATTGGGAAGCTGTAAAGAGGATTCTTAGATATCTGAAAGGGACGGTACATCTGAAACTTTTGTATCAGCAGAATCGCTTGAAGTGGTAGGATACTCCGATGCCGATTTCAGAGAAGATGTGGAGGATAGAAAATCCACATCGGATTACCTGTTCATGTTTGGTGGTGCAGCCATTTAGTGGGGTAGCAAGAAACAAGGATGTGTATCTCGACATACACAGGAGGCTGAGTACATTGCATGTAGCATGGCCACCATTCATGCTGTATGGATCAGGTGTTTTCTAGAGAACCGAAGCCTCGAATTGGTCAAAGGGCCAATTGAAATGTATTGTGACAATCAAGTTGCGATAAGCTTGATCAATAGTGGGGCTAATAGTTCTAAAGGAAAACACGTTGAGATCCAATATCACTATATACAAGATATAGTGGGGAAGCAAGAAATCATGGTAACTTACATACCTACCAGTGACATGTTGGTTGATTCCCTAACTAAGAGAATAGTAGCAGGAACATACATTAAACATGTTGGTTTAATGAGACTCAGGAATGTCTGAGTCAAGGAAGAGGTCTTCATGAATAATGAACCTCAATATTGACATCTCCATGCACAACACGAACAATGGAAGTGTGATTGACTTGACCACTGCAGTCAAGTGGGAGATGAAGAACGATCCAATGACCGCATGGTCAAGAACTGTCGGCGGCGGTTATGCGGCCGACGGTTGTGGTGACCGGGTCTCACGGAGGACCAAATCATGAGCGTGGGAGAGGGCGGACTTGGCGAGGGCATACACCCTATATAAACCTCCCCATAGGGAGGGGCAAACATCGATCGGGCAATCACCTCGCCACAGGGAGCCCTCTCCCAATCTCAATTCATATCTCTCTTTCCCTTTTCTCGTTCTCCCTCAAGAAAGAAACGGCGGCGTACCTTGACTCCTTCAGAAAGTACAAAGATAATCATGTTGGATCCAAGGAAAAATAAATAGCCCACACACTTTATGCAAGTGGATGGAGAACATTGCGAGAAACACATAAAAAAGGCTACAAGAAAAATTCAAATCATGCATGGCAGTTAACAAGAAGATCACCATGAACGAGAATGTAAGAAAAGAGAACTTGAATTCAGATAACTAGAAGAGAACCCCATGGATCCGTGCGCAACTCAAGTTGATGGATGTCACCACCATACGTGATGCCCAATAACATGTGGGAGTGTCCGCGAGACCGAAGGAACCTTTACTCGATTCAATCCTCTAAATATTTTCAGGATCCAGATATTTAACAATAACCACATTCATACATTATGATAACTAATGAAATGATGTAGAATAAGTGAATGAAAAAATGTTTCAACAACATTACATATATTTGTTGTTCCCAAAATTTCACAATCCTTCAAAATGTAAAAAATGTAAATATCAATTCTAAACTACATAATCTAAAGGAAGTAAGATACAACAAGCAGTAGAATAACATGCAAGAGTAAATATAACATGAAGTCTGAAACAACTTGGAAAACTCAAGTCTAGCTGTGTAGCTCAACAACTTGTAAACCTTCAAAAGTTTCCAAACAGTATGTATGAGCAGAAAGCTCAATATATCTAAGTAGGTTAACTATAACAAAGTAAAGAGAGAGGCCTTCATATTTGTTCATTATCAATCATGGACTTACCAACTCAAACAATATATAGAGGGATACTATTTTATATTTCATACAATTGTTGATTTCACTTAACATGTATCGTAGTGTTAATCATACATGAGCTCATCATTTACATACTAATTTATAGCATTAGTTGGGGTTCTATCCACATATGTTCATGGGTATATAAGCATTGCATTTAAAACATCCACCATAACTAAATCACTGAGTTGAAAGCCATATAAATCTCCATAAGATAGTGCCAAATATTGGATCAACCAAAAATCATACAAACAAGCTCATCTCTGATTATCACCCATTCCTCCAACTCACCATGGAAACACTCAGGGTGTGTTTGGTTGGCGGGTTAAGGCGGGTTAAACTGGTAGAGGGTAACCCGTTTTTGTGTTTTGGTGTTTGGATAGAGTTAAACCGGGGGTGGGTTAGAAGTGGGTTTGAGGTGATATGATTGTATTGAAGTTTGAAAAAGTGAGTAGTTATTGTGATGTGATTGTATTAAAGTTTGAAAAAGTGAGTAGAAGTGGTGTAGTTTATAATTTTTATATGATATGATGGTATAATATATTATATTTTGATAGGATTGATGATGTAAAATTGATTTATTTAATTTTTTAAAAAAGAAATAAAGTAGGGTCCACGGGGAGAGAGGGGGATGTGGGTTAAGGGGGGTAAACCCCCCTAACCCGCAGGTAACCTGCTGGCCTAACGGCCCCTCAAGAATGAGTATACCATGGATTAGATAGAATCACACCAGATGCACCCTTATGACAAGTTCAAATCTTCGACTTAGTGCATTGCTACAATCATATTCTATAGAATGGAGAGAGCTTGTAGTAATATAAATCAGAGAAATTATCCATATATCCATGCATGGGATACAAGAACTTCATAAGCCCCCAGAAGATGGGAATACAAACACTTATCAAGGATTCACTGGATTCCTTAGAATTTCTTCTCACTCTCAAGGTATGCTAGCTTTTCTAGTCATGACACATGCAAATAAGCATTCAGAATATAATTTTAATCACCATCCGTTTTATTCTTTTTGTAGGGCTTATATATGTTTTAATTATGTCAGGATTTCCATTGCATAGGTAATTTATTTACATTGACATGTGTCACGACACCAATTCCGATTGTTGAATCCTTCCCTTTACCGGATCTGGTCATTGAATAAATAACCACAATTATTTATTCAATAATCGCGGGGTTTTATGTTTATTTTACTTGGACAAGTCCCAAGGTCGAACACAAGGAGGTAAGGAAACAACCTAGAATTATGTCTATTAAAGTTTGTGTGTGGTTTTCGAGGTGGTCTTTTTTGTAATTTTTAATGCAATAAGAGATGCAAAATGCAATTACTGCCTATTTTAGGGGCTAAAATACAATTATCGATCAAACAATGTCCAAAAAATATGAAACTTGGCCAAGATGCAAATTACGGTAAAATGAATGCACTTTATATTTTTTGGAATTTTCGGATGTAAGATGAATTTTTTTATGAATTTTTAAATGTAAACAAAGTGAATTACAATATTTAATTATAATAAATATTAAACCTAGTTATTTTCAAGGGATGAAATTATCTAAGATCTATCACTAGGTGATTGATCTCAAAAAAATCCTGAATATTGAAAATGTGAGATTTAATACCTATTAAAAATCAAACATCGAAATATGCAAAATAATTTTTACAGGGCAAACTATGCATGTAAATGTAATTCTTTTCAGGCACAATGTTAACACTTAATTCTACAATCCGTGATTTTTTAGGAATTTTTAGAGCAATGGTTAATCAATTATAAATTTAAGAGCATGAAATGGGTAAAATATGCAAATTTTTCACAAAATAATTAATTATTAATTAATTAATGATCACAAAAATGTCCCCAATATGTCAAAATGTAGAGAATTAAATGGGAATAAAATGTTATTTTTGAATAATAAAGCAGTGCAATGTAGAGGTCCAGAACAATGAGGGAAACACAAGGGTATATCTGCAATAATTATAATAAATATAAATAATGCAAAAAGGACAATTATGCAATTACCGAGAGTTTGGGGGTTTTTGCAAAATTACCACCAAGTCATGTGCCAAGCACGTGACCTGGTCGGTGGGGCTCTTTGCGTAGATAGTGAAAAAAACAATGGCTTTTTAGTAATTTGCCCACGTGCCCCTCGGGGCAAATGTCAGCTGACGTTCCCCCACGCACGTACGGATCGTGTGCGGGGGGCCTCAGGACCTGTGCCTGGCGACGAAGTAAGGCGGAGGTGGGCCGCTCTGATGGAGGCTCCAGTGGTGGATCGTTGCTGTCGATGATGCGCAGGAGCTTCGTCGGCGGAGGAGCAACACCTGGTGGAGGGTATGCTCCTGGCGACCGGAGATGAAGATGAAACTCTAAGAGCAGCTGGCATGACTTTGGCCGGTGGAGGTAGCTTGTAAAGGCGTGGAGCTTGCGTCAGAGTCGGTTGTAGTCGGGGGTTGACGATGATGGTCGTTGGCTCGGTCGATGAAGATCGTTGGTGGAGGCAGTGGATTATACCGTTGGCTCGACGGGCAAAGGCCGGAGCATAGCAGTACACCGCTGGCGGCGTTGCGATGGCCGTGGAGGGGGTGGCCAGATCTCGTTGGAGAGGGAAGAGGCGCCGGTCTGTCACCCCAGCGTTCGTGAAGGAGCACTCGGCAGATGAAGGACTAGGTCGTGGCGGCGGGAGTTTTATAGGATGGGGAACTGGGAGATCACCGGAGAAGGAAAGGGATTGGCGGTTTGCATGAGATCGAGGATTGATTCGATGAGAGGACGGTGCGAGATTGGATACGGAGGAGGGAGGAGATCGAAGTCCGCGAGATTGGCGGCGAAATTGAAGTGATTTGGGGCGACGACGATTCAGATATGCGTCTGGCGGTGCACGAGAGGGATTCACAGCGGAGAAATCGGGAGAGGTGCGAATGGGGAAGATGAGGCTGGGACCGTCCGATCGGTCGAGATCGGATGGTCCTGGTCAGGACACGTGGTGGTCAGGGGGGTGAGAGGGGGAATCATGTGCATGGCACGTGCATCGACTTTTAATTTTTTTATAAAAAACTAATTAATAAATAAAAATTCGAAAAAAGGCTGACACGTGGTGGCTCCAAGAGCTGCCACGTGTCAGCACCACAAAAATCGTCAAATAAAAATTTTGTAAAATCCATAATAAATAGCAAAAAGCCTCGGATCAAAAAAGTTTCTTCACAAAAATTGCTTGTCTCGGTGAGATCTACAATTTCATGAAGACATCAAAATCAAAATTGATCATTTGCATAAAGTGATATTTTTGGGGTATCCCATGTACATATAATACCTTAAATTTTGGGTTTTATAATTTTTTTATCATTTTTAAACAAGATAAAAATCCTGAAAAAATATGATAAAATCAAAGATAAATATAGACACATTAATCTATTTTTTTGGATTTTTATTAATTAAGAAAAAGAAGGTATAAAATAAAATACGAAAAGGACACTTTTTGTACAGATAATTAGTGAAGACTTGGACTCAATTTATTTCTTTGATTTTAAGCTCAATTTGGATTTGGATTTTTGCGTATTTTAATAAAACTTTCATCAAATGAAAAAAATAAATTAAAATAGGTTAATTATATACATAAAATAACAGGTCAAAAACCGCTAAAATACAAAATGTACAAAAGAGGCCCAAAACTCAACTTTCACATATGAGCTCTGATTCACTTGAACTTAGTCTTGTTTTGAAGGTAATTAAATGTATATTAGTTCAAAAGTGAGTAGGTTCAAAATAGGCACTGGATGGGGAAGATATGAGGTTTTTAATCCGGAAAACCTGAAACTAGTGTTTGGGTTTTTGGTTCACCTGTTTGGGTTAATGATTTTTTTGTATTTTTTATTTATTCTTGTTAGTGATATGTACACAGAAGAGGTGGTTTTGGATCATTCGGAGTTAGCATGAATTAGTTAAAAATCAGGGAAGTTAAGCTATTTACAGGTCAATTTTGGCTGGGATTTTTGGCTTCTTATTTTTTGCAGAAATGCGTGCTAAAATGCAATTCTTATTAAAACATGCATGAATGCTAATTATGCGGAATAGATGCAGAAATGATGGTGATTTTTAGGGATTTGAGCTTAATTAATGAGATTTAGAGTGATGAATTTGAGATTCATCAGCTAGCTCCACTGCTTTTACCAAAAGTTGGCGTACATTGATCAACAATTAATATTAAGTTTCATCACACCCTGACACATAGGTAAATATCAAAGAGATAGAATATGAACTTGTTCACATACTGGATAGGGTTCTGCTGATACTCGGGTTTCTTGAAGCCTTCATTAACTTTATCCCATCCTCAAGCATCATTAGATCGGGTCTAGACTCAAATCTCCAGTCTTAGTTCCTCAAGTGATAACTCAACTCATCTCATCAATCATACAGTCGTGAAAGTGATTGTATTGATCATATTCTTTTTGAAGGTAGAGATGAAGAGTGCAATATAGTGCTCAAATCTTTCAAATTAGGGAAGTCTGGATTATTAAGTTCAAAACCCTAATGACTAAGGCATGTTAACTCGGACTCTCAAGATCACAGAAATCAAGTGTCCTCAAATCTTCAAGCATTGAGTGATAGTGAATGTGTTAGGAATATATCAACTAAGGAATGCATGAAATGCAAGACCATGAGAGATTTTTTTTATGCAAAAAGTTTTTTTTTGAAAAACAGGTATTATTTACAGAAAGCATTTAGTATAATATAAAATACTTGTACCCATCCCCGATGTTAGATGAAAACGATTAAAGTACAAGCTATGGATAAAGTAAGTAAAATATATAAAAACACACCCCCTATACTTAGCTTGTGCTATGTCCTCATGGCACAAAGTGAAATGTAGACATAGCCCATACTAAGTGTAGATGGGTAAAAAATAATAGAAGAGAAGTGGTGTATAAACAATGGTACTGATCCTCCTATACTTAAGCTCAGGTCAGCCTAAGTATGATCGGATATATACAGATGGAGAACCGAGTAGATTTGCGGATGTAAAAGATCAAGGAGGTTTATGACGGACCTTCTTGCAGGAGTGTGGTGGGAGATAGTATGGAGGTGTGGAGGGCGATGAAGAGAGGGCAGATGAAGAAGACCAGCCATCGTCGGAGTCGTCCTCAGGAGAATAGTAATCGTACGTAGAGGATCTCCAACTATTGTCAATCAGAGGTAAGTGCCCTTGGATCAGAGCTGTACCTATTGCACTTACTTGATGAACTACTTCAAGATCAGACGAGGACTCATCAGAAATCACCTAGTGTCTAAGATCAAAGTGACTTTCTTGGTCAGCTTGTTTCCTGGAAAAGTATTGGGAGGAAGTTGGACAGTCTTCATCTCCCTTTCTTGAGTAACCGGTGTGGCATTCATGAGTTCCTCATCAGATGAATCGCTGTAAAAGTCAACCAATTCTTGTAGGTTCATGCGCTGCTATGGGCGAGGAAGATTGCTCCTGGTGGTTTTATGAGTTATGGCTGGGGACGTTGATGTCACTTCCCGATGATGGTTAATTTTGGTGAAATTGGATGTTTCCAGAGTCGGTTCCTTGTATCGTTCAAGTATCTCGTGAATTACCGCCGACTCAAAAATTGAACCACTTAAATAATCATGACGTTATTCATAAATATGGTCCAATTCTTCATAAGCTCCAAAATCTTGATTTCTCCTAGGAGCAGTGATAGGGTGGTGAGAACCCGAGGTTTGTCCAATAGTCAGTCTTTCAGGTGACTATATGTGTTTCATGAGGAGATGTCTGATAATGTAAAATGATTTTCTCCTGATAATGACTATTAATTTCAAGTTGGGTTTCCTCAGAGCAGGTAGTATCATTGAGAGTCTGTTTATCGTGGTCCTAGTTCGGAAACTTGATTTCCTGAGTCTCACAATCTACAATTGCCTTAGTAGAGCCTAAGAATGGTTTTCCTAAAATGATAGGAGACTCAGAGAATCCTCCGCGGTGCTCGATGTCAAGGACAATAAAGTCCACTTTTTATTTGTCACCTCGAAAGTTTACGACGAGCGAAACAACCCATGTGGTCTTTTGGTGGATCGATTAGGCAATTGAACGATCACCCTACTCTTTTTGAGTTGTCTGAGTTTGAATTGGTCAAAAAATGGACTTGGGGATGATGTTTAATGTAGAGTCGTCGTCTAACCGAACATGAGTGAATAAGGTATCCTCAATTTCACATGTGATCCGAGTCAACCGCTTGACTTTACGGCTCTTGATTTTTCGATTCATCATCAAGGAGCTGGTCACAGATATGACATAATATTCAGTCCTGGATCGTTTCTTGCCTGTCTTTTTAGGATTAAGTCTACTCTTCACAAATTGCTTAAGATCGGGCACATATTCTATGGCCTTAATCAATGGAAGTTCTAAGATCAGACTCTTATAAAATGCTTCCATTTCGGTATTGTCCAGTTTTTCTGAATTTTCTATTTTTTTTCAATTTTTTGGTATTTTCTATGATATGGTTAGTAGGGGGTCAGAGGTCAGTGGTGGTGGTGACTCCAGTTGTACAGGAGATGTTGGTGCCTTAGTGGTATTTCTTTCCTCGAGATCATCTCCACTTGAATAAACCTCGATACCAATGCTTTTTTGAATTCATTCCTCAATTCTTCCACATTTCTTCTGATTTACGAGTATTCATCCTCTAGTGATTGGTTGGGAAGATCAATGGTCTGGTTGGAATGTTTGTGCTGAGAGATTGAGGTTCCATACTCAACATGCCTAGACATAGGCTCGCATTTCTGATTTGAGTAGTGTTTCTTGCTAAGATAGTCGGGGCCTCAAAATCGGATATCCACCAACAGTGGGAAGGTGGAGTTGGATCTTGAATCCCATATCTGTGTATGAGGGCTCATTGAGTGCAGAGCAAGAGGGCCTATGAGATTCGATCCAGTTAGGGTTAAGGTAAGGTGTAGGCCTCTCTCTTTGGTCGTCAGCAGGAAGTCTTCGAGTCAAAGGTGTATAGATGTAATCTTGACCCATGTAGGTTGACCGATCATCATTCTCAGCAGTAGTTTGCTTATTGTATATGTCATATTGGCTAACAAACTTTTAGATAGATGGTGTGCTAGACTGGTAAGGGAGGGTATTGGGTGGGTAAGAATGTGAAGAAGGTGAGAAGTATGAAGAATTGGCAAAGTCGGGTGATGTCGTGAAGTCGGTCGAAGTTCCGACTTTAGGATTCGTATACATGGAGGATCGGGAATACATGGTGGAAAAGAAGAAGATGATGATTGAAATAGACAAAAGACAAACCAAACCAGTTGATTCACCCACTCGACACTTGTGAAGGAACGTTAGGGTCCGGCTGCTTATCTTTTCAATTTTAATTTAATGATAAAACAATCTTGAAAATTTAATTGTTAGGTGCCGAAATATTTCACAAAGACTATCCCGAGTTCATACAACTAGTTGCATCTACTTTCAGCCAGTATAGGTGTAAGTACGGACCGTTTAAACGGCTACACATGTTACTTAAGGACGGAGCCTTCCGCATTGTCCCTCTAAACCACCCACTCTGCTAAGGGAAGTTGGACCGTAAAATGGCTACCCGAAACCCTCATTGAAAAGTATCTAATTGCTTTCAAAATCAGTAGTCTGAATGAAATTTTTCAATTTTTGGCTCTGTCCTAAGTGTGTGATCTTGTCCTTACAAACAATGAGTGGGTTTCTCTTCACCAGACACAAGGATAAATTTTATGTCAGTTTTATTTACAGATACCTTGATTAGCAGTCCCGGTTTTAAATTATAGCTATCACTGAAGTTTATGTGAGCATAGAAATTCACGCTTAACAAGCAGTCCCAATTCCTTTAATTCCTAAGTTGAGAATCGAAAAAAGCCAATGAAAGCGTAAATCAATAATGCATGCTTAAGAAGAAGACTTATAGTGAATCCTCGCGTTCTTCATGCGGGATATAGTACAAGGAATTTTAAAATTTACACTAAATGATATGCACAGATGAAAAACACCCTAAGCAGATGGTTCTATTAGCGGGAAGAATTGATTTTAAAATTTGGCTAAGTTGAACGATCTACCAGCGTGTCTAGTTAGTGAATAATGTGTGTTCTAAAATTTACGAACACGAGAAAAAATAATTCTAATCTAGCATATATGCTCCTAAATTCTACGCTACACTATAGAGAGTTCAGTCCTGAATATTACTTGTTAACAGGGTTCAAAGAGAGGAATCATGAGAATAATGCGGGAAATTAAATCTAGACTAACTCTCTCTCACAAAAAATAAATATTCAATCTTCTTTGCAGATCCTTCAATAATATCAAAAAATCACTCCGGGATATCTGCAAAGAGAAACGATGCTGTTAGTATATGTAGAAAGAAAGAGAAAAATGTAAAATGAAATGCAGAAAATAAAATGCAAATAAAGAGAAAAACAAAAAAATGACATAAAAACTAGTTTCACAAAATTTAATTACAAAAAATAATTTAAAATCCTAAAAATTCGTTGTTCTTCGGCAACAGCGTCATTTGATGAACGCGAAAATAATCTCTTTAATTATCTAAAATTGTAGTATAGGAGACGGATTTCAGTCGATCAAAAACTGCAATCTTTGAATCTTGTGGAGTATTTTTAACTTGGTAAGTGTACCAAGGTCAAACTCAGGGAACGATGATTTTTAGTTGCAAGGTTTTAAATTAATTTAAATAATTAATTAGATGCGAGATTAATTTCTGTGTTGGAAGAGTATAATACAATGCAATGCAGATGCGAAGAAATAAACAGATAGAATTATGCTCAGGATCTGTGATTTTAAACGTATTAAATCCTCAAAGATATGATCAATGAATCCTCAAAATTAATCACAGATCAAAAGAGATTAAATCCAAAAATATTTATCAATTAGAGCTCAACCTTGCATTTAACCATAATGAATTAATTTAGATTTGAAGATTTTGATCCCTGCAGTATTATTCCACAATAATGATCTCTCCATCAATCTCTCTGTAATAGAACGAATCAATCAGCTCATGTTTTAATTATTTTCACACAAATCCCTACAGATAAAGTTAGAAATTTCTCATTATAAAAATATCACAAATTAGTCAAGAAATAGCCTACATAGATCAAATTGATCCTCAAATAATTATCATTTAGAAACATCCTCGATTAGTCCACAAACTATGTTAAATGATAGAGCATTAAAAAAAGAGCTTCAAAATGACATATTATATGCTAAAATCACAGTTCAGATGTAAAAGATATGCTGAATTGAATTTGAAGGGACTAAAATGTAAATAAAATAATTATTTTTCCTACAAATGGGTACTGGGGGCTTATCTGTAATTCTGGAAAGTCAGAGGATGTCCTATAATGAATTTTCCAACGCACTCACGTGCAGGGCACGTGACTCTGGCAAGGAGGACCTGTAAGAAGTTTTAGGAACTTGCGGGGTCTTCTTGCAATTTCACCAGTGCATCACGTACAGGACATGTGATGCTGACGTCAGCAACAGGCAGGGGCATGTTAGCCATGTGAGACCGAGGCGAACCATTCTTACAATAAATGTTATTGTAATAAGTATGTTTTATCAATAAATGTTATTGATTGTTTCACTCCCTTTCTGAAACTAAATGAATGAATGTACTACAAGGTCCCTCTGTACAATTAGGATTATGTACCATGGCCATCTTGATAATCATTTAGTTGTTGATTCATTAAATGAATCATAGAGGCTGGTGTTTGGATGAATATCTAATGAGTTAGATAGAGGACTCATCTAGCACCGTCAAATGATTATTAAGAGATGATCTCCAGTCTGAGTAGGAGATGGCAATCCTTTCTCACAAAGGCTGATATCTGACTGACCTCTTGATGCATGTCCTCTGCATGGGAATAATGATTCGGAGGTGTCAGATTAGTTATGTCGAAGGGTTGACTTAGCGAGATCGAGATAACCTAAGTCCTATGTTGAATGTTGTCACAGCATAGGCACACATCCTCTGACCAGAGACAGATATACTACTGTATGTCTGAGTGTGTACATTTGACAGACCAATAGGTTTATGACCTAACCAAGGTCTATACACCGGTGAGTTGGTGTGCATGTAAGGGCATATGAGTAATACGATCTCTCAAAGGGATCATACAGGTTCACTTATGAACCAGAAGACATGAGCTCACTCATGAGGTATTGGGACCGATCATATTCCATGCATGATCGTCATGCTTTGGAAGCATGACAAGAATTTGAAGGTATGAATGCTTTGGGAAATCAAATGATCGATACCAATTCCCAATGACCAAGATTGAGAAACTTGGTGATCGAACCCCGAAGAAGACAGTGTAAAATTAATCTTCATCTTCAGGTTGATCATAGGTCTTCCAGTATGCAGGATGTGCAGGTATTGGGAATACATGAGGGTGATGTGATCATAAACAATTGTATAACCATGACACTTCCATTCTGAGGGAGTGATGAAACATGTCTGGATTTTAGTGACTCCTCTCAATAGAGAAGTAACTTGATCTTAGTCCAAGTATTGGACATTGATCTGAATGAGATTCAGATGCAATGAGAAGATTAAGTATACGGACTTGATTTAATCAAGCATCTATGGGAGGTCTGTGAGATCTGGATTTGAGATGAGATCTCAACATCCAAGTCACTATACGTGGAACAATACAATCGCCATGTCCTTATCTCCAAGTATCTGCGGAGAAAGCACATTATTCATGAAAGAGTTCAGGAATAATTCCTATGATGAATTTTGTATCCAAGCAAGAAGGTCTTGATGATTAAATGATATTTAATTATCAAGTATAATATGAATGAGATTCATATTGTGAGAATTATTATCCAAGATAATTAAATGAGATTTAATTATCAAGGAAAAGCAGATCGTGGATAGTGTTATCCATAATATCTGTGTGTATATTATAAATGTGATTTATAATATATTAGAAAGAGAGAAGCTTTGTAAATAGCATTTGTTAATTGTTAATGTGAATTGGATTCACATTAAGCAGTTAATTTGAAATGTAATTTACAATTTAGTTTGGGTTGTGAATATGATTCACATTTTTTTCAATGGCATGATTGAAATATTCACTAAATAATTTGGAATTAATTTGGTAGATATTTTTGCAATAAAAGTTATTGCAAATTTATTAAGAAATAATAGGATAAAAATAAAGAGGAGATAATCACCACCAAAATGAGATGGCGTCACCAATGACCTAGTCATAGGTGACGCCCCCTAATTTTAGGGGGTGATTTGTTGTCCTCCTTTTTGTTATCTTGTTATCTCTTGATAATTGATTTATGTTAAATTAAATTATGTTGATGATAATGCAACATATATTTGATTTGATATAAATTAATGTTGTTGGTTTTTTGACCAACAATCATCATGGTCGTTGATTGATACATAGATAATTCTAGTCGTTGATTCTATGTATGCTATGGATTGAGATCCATTGGATCCCAAACTAATATATAAGGAGGGCATCCCTAGCCCTTTGAGGATACATCATAGAGCACATCTCTCCTTCTCTCTCTCTCTCATTCTCGTCGTCCTCTCTCTCTCTAATGTGGTCGTCCACCTTGTGCATTGAGAGATAGCTTCTCGCCTTCGCATCGACTACTTGAGGATCTCCATCTTCTTTAGGGTTGCTTTCTCTAGAAGGAGACGTCGGATTTCGTTGGACGAAATCAGGAGGTTCAAGGCTTGGAACTTCATCAAGGATTACGGGAGGCTCGCGTCTCATCATCGCGCCCACAAATGTTGTCTTCGTAGATCAGACTTGAGCCAGGAGGATCTATTGCTTTAGAGATCTCGTGATCACAACCACGCTTCGAGAGGTATTTATAATACTTTGTGGTTTGATGAAACGATACAAGAAATGTTCTTGTGATCATGTGGTTTCATCACTTGATTTAAAATTTTAATTTCCGTTGCACCTTGCGACTAGTGCGACTAGTCGCCCCGATCGCATGAGATGCGATCATCATGCTTCTGTGATGCGCTTGAGGATTCTCCATATCATTCAGGGCCTTCTTGTAATTATCTGGAACCAGCAGGATGTGAATGAAAATTTTCCAGCAAACACGTGCCAAACACGTGCTACGCTAGGCTCGGTTGCCGATGTTAGATTCAGTCAGAGGCTCAGCATTGAACCTAAGTGTGACCTTTGGTGGAAGGTTCGGTGGAGGTTCGTCCTCCCAAGCCGCAAGTTCGGGGCCTAGGCTCGGGTGCTGTTGACGTGGCTGAAGAAGAGCTGTCGAATCAAGGGCAGTTTGCTCAATCCGACAACTGCTAAACGAGGTGGGGGCATCAGTGGAGCGGCTATCGGTTGGGGGATCCAGAAACAGAATCGAGCGGGGTACTCACTCCAGGTGGTGGTGAGCAGAGGTTGCGATGCAGACGTTGCGGACGAAGTTGCGGAGGTCGACCGACCTTAGGTGACAGACGCTCGAGGTTGTGTGCTGCTGGCGAGTGGCTAGGTGCTCGGTGGTGATCGAGGGGGCCGAGCATGGTCGGCAGAGGTAGCGGGTCTGGCATCGAGCTGGAAGGTTGTACGCATGGCAGAATACGAGGCTGCGAAGTGCAAAGGTGGAAGAGGGTTGTGTGAAGAACCTGGGATGGGTATGTTTGCCTGGAGGGAGGAAATGCCTGGGAAAGGGTGGTGATGGCCGCCTCCTAGTGTTTGCCTCGATGGAGCCGGCGAACTACAGAAGCCTACACACCTGTAGAAAGCGGCTGCTACAAGGTGGGTGGTCACATCGGATCGTGCCAGCGAGGTTTGGCCATTGTCACCAGCACCTTGGATGAATGGTGGATGCTCGATGGTGAGGCGAGCGATGTGTTTTATATGGGACGAGGAGAGGGAGACCGCTTGTGAGAGGAGTAATTACGAGGACTTGTAACGGCCGGAGGAGGTGGTGAGGGCGGCGGCGTTACGAGGGAGGAGAGGATGGGGGCGAAACGATTAAGCGTGGTTGCGGAAGGGGAGAAGGGAGAGGTCAGTGCTCGTCACGTGACCCGAGGAGGAGAGAGGAAAGATATAGTGGGGGTGGCAGGTGGCACGCGCAGGGGCTGCCACGTGTCACCCCAAAAAAATTCAAAAATAAAATAAAGAAGAAAATAAAAAAGAAATAGAAGAAGGCTTCTGATCGAAAAAATTCCCTAACAAAGTTATTCTCTCGACTAGATCTACAATTTTCATGAAGGACCCGGAAGCAAAAGAGATCATCTGTGCAAAGTGGAATTTTTTACGGTCTCCAAGTTCATTGGAAATTGACTTTTTAGGGTTTTGTAATTTTTTGGTGGTTTTAAAAAAGGATAAAAATCTAAAAAATATGATAAAATACAAGAAAATTAATTGCACACTAATCTAATTTTTTTTATTTTTAATAAACAAGAAAATAGAGAAATAAAATAGACGTACGAAACAAACAACTTTTGTACAGACTCACAACGGACACTTGGACACGGTCAATTTCTTTGATTTCAGTTTTAAATCATTTAATAAAACTTTCATCAAAGAACACAAATGAAGAAGGAATAAAATTAAAAGGGATAATTATGTACATAAAAACTCAGGTCGAAAATCGCAAAAAGTTAAAATGCACAAAAGAGGCCCAAAACCCAACTTTCACATATGAGCTCCGAATTCTATAAAATTGTCTTGTTTTGAAGGTATTTGAACATGGAGTACTTTAAAAGTGAGTATACCAAAATCAGACATTGTATGAGGGAGATATGCATGTTTTAGTCCGTCGGATGTGAAATTAGACTTTGGGATTATTTGACACTTATTTGAGTTAGTAATTTTTTGTATTTTTCTTTTGTTCTTGTTAGTAATATCTACATAATGGAGGTAATTTGGGGTCAATCAGAATTAGGATGAATTAACTAAAAGTTGTGGAAGTTAGCTACTTTTTTTGGTCCAATTTACACGGGATTTTTTAATGCAATTATGTATGATGAAATGCAAGTATTATTTACACATATATGAATGCTAATGATGCTCTATTAATTATTAAATACAAACGATTCATGAGGAGCGGAGACTAATAAATCAATTTTAGCATGATGAATACGGGATTCATCACTCATCCTTAATACATTTCACTTGAGAAGGTCTGTTTCTTTCTTTTGCTTTGGTCAACCTAAATATTTCCTTCTGGCCCTCCTTGGAATTGAGATTTTTGTACAAAACTAATAAGCTTTTGACTTAGCTTCGCTTACAGTCTTCTTTACTTCCTTCTTCACTATTTTGTAGTTTGTGACAGTATCCTTTGTTCTATCCTTAGACATAGCTTTAAAGCATGATCTTTTAATTTTGAGCTTTTCTTGCACTCCTCCACTCACCATCAAACCTCCTTTTGGATTGGAGCTCCTCCCTTTTACTCGCCTAGCATCTCTTTGGCTACCCTTCAAGATGCCACCACCTCCCACATCTCGTTTATGCTTCCATTACAATCCCAAGATAAGTATTCTAAAAACTTCTCCATGAAGCTTGATTTCTTCAATTGAAGATACCAATATTTAGTTCTAGTGGTCTTGAAAACCCTCCTCTTTCTTTATTAGACCTTTTATTTGTACATCCATGACGAATAAGCGACGTTGAGTTGCCAAACTTCCTCCTGGGATTACTTCATAGTCTTTACAACACAACTGATCCCTTCTCCTCAACACAAAGTAATCTATTTGTGTTCTAATCGGGTCACTCTTATAATTAATTAAACGCTCCTCTATCTTCTTGAAGAAAGTGTTTGCTATGAAAAGATCATAATCCGTTACAAAATCCATAATGACTTTTCCCTCTTCATTTCTATCTCTGAAGCCATGGCCTCCATGGACACTAGCATACCATGGAGCATCCTTTCCCACATGCTCATTAAGATCTCAACCTAGGCAAATCATCTCTCTTTGTAGGATTCCTTGCATCTTATTAAATCCTCCTAAAAAGCTTGTTTAATCCTTTCATCTAAATCAATTTACGGTGCATAAACTGAGATGATATTCATAATTTCTTCTTCAAGCACCAATCTTAGCAAAATAATATGATCCCCAAATCTTTGCACCTTGACTACACAATCCTTCAAATCTTATGAACAACCACTCCACAACATAGAAGAACTCGTCTATACAAAATAAATTTTGAGGGTATTATATAGGTATAAAATACTTGATTCATGGTTTTTTTCCTTTGATTTTCTTTCAATAATATATAGATACTATATTTAAATAAAATATTACTAAAATATGTACATGTAAATCTATTTTTTGGATTTTAATATTAATGAAAATTTTAAAATAAAATAAAAAGGAATTAAGTACATGTAATCTAGGTAAATATATATATCTTTTACTTATTTTCTTAGCTTTTATAATATTTTTGGTTTAACTTTTTTAATTAATTAGCATATAAAGTAAAAAAACGAAAAGAAGAAGAAATGTATTAAAATGGTTAAAATATGTACATAAAATAATAGCTAAAATCAGCATAATTGTACAATATACAATTAGGTCTCAAAAATAAAGTTTTACATATTGCTCTGATTCCTTTAAATTTGATCTTATATTGTAGATAAATGGATGTATATTAATTCAAAAAAAAAGTAAAGTTTTATAGGAGATTTTTTTTATGGAGAAAAGCAGCTTTTGGTTCTCAGTCTTCTCAAACTAGAGTTTGGTTATATTGGTAATGTTTACCATTTTTTGAATTGTTTATTTATAAATTTTAATGTACAAAATAGATCAATTGGTTTCACGTCATTTGTATTAACATAAATTTATTAAAGTCATTGAAGTTAGTGTTTGTATGTATGTAAATATTTACATGAATTTAACCCATTATTTTTTTTACTTTTATTTAATTTTATTTCTTGAACTTATTTACAAAATTCTTATACATGATTTCCATTTTTATAACGTTGGTTATTTTTCTTATTGTGTTATGTTATGTGATTTTCTTGTATTTTTGCTTAGGTAATGAGGACAAGATTCTAGTTCTAGAATAAAGTAGATGGATCATAAGTTCATCAACCTGATATGTTAACTTTGATAGTCCCTTAACAAACACTTATTTGAAGAATAAATGAAAGATAAAAACATTGGATGAATTCTTATAGCGTAAGTGAAAAATATGGCCTGGTCATTCCTCTCTTTTCGTTACCTCACCAAAGTCGAGTACTTATCAACATTTACTCAAAAAGAACACAAACTCTCTACTTTTTCGGACTCCTTATGTATAGTATAGGTAAAGGATGTGACTTTATGTGTTGACACAATATTCAATGTGCAATATTTGTTTCGTTCAAGATCCAAGTATACAAAGTTCAATTTAAAACCCCATTCTCAATTCTAGTTTCAGAGCCCATCTCATGTCAATCCATCGTATTTTTAATTGTCAAACTCAAAATGGTATGAACATGAAAGGCCAAATATGGGAAGAGTGTGATTGTTTCACTATTTTCTCTCCTCTTATATAGACAAGGGATCATTCAAGTGTCAAACACAGATTACAATATATGTAAATTTTTTTGTTGTAGAATCAACACGCAAATCAAGAAGTTTGGATTGTCTATATTTGTTTTTCTATGAGTATACTGAGTTGCACCTTTTGCGAATACAATTACACTTCCAAACACAGGCTTGTAGCATTTACGATTCATGGCCTTTTTTTCATGCTCACGCAATCCTTATTTGTTGGAAGTAGCATAGCATTAGAGAGGCCTGATTTTGTTCATTCATTTTCCTTGGTCCAAATGAACACTCAAAAGGTTGGGAGCACATCCACTCTTTTCGGTGGAAATTTTCTCGGAACTTGGATCTTTTATAGAGTTTTTAAAATGATCACTAACTAGATCCTCACCTCTTATCAAGTTGGTGTTATTGATCTACAATTTTATAAATCCATGTAACTTAGAATGCGCTTAGGATTTATCAAATAGTACATGGATCCTTGGTCCCATACAATCTACGTGTTGACATTCAGGTCTCATAAGATAATGAAAACTCCTTCCTGTCATAAAAATGGTAACTCATCGCTAACGAATGCTTAATATCCTATGTTAATTATAATGAATTAAATCATCATTGTCGTAATACAGTATTTTTTGATATTCTAAGCATTCCTCAAATGGCCTCATTACTCGGGAAGCGACACGACATTAGAATTGAGGTATATTTTTGTGGGGATTTTTATCCGGCAGGCCCGGTAATCTTTTCCAATTACCTCTACGACCTCTGAAACATCGTTATTCCTCCCCCGACCCTGTAAAATTGCTAACCCTTAACCTACAGACCATGTGGTTAAGCACCATTAATTGACCCGTTAAAATTAACCAGATTCCGTTATGTTCATTTATGTTATACCCATTTTGTTTATTAATTTTATATGGAGTGCCACTCCATCATCCGAGCCCCCCCCCCCCCGGTCGTCGATGCTTCGCTCCCCTCCCCCACCCTCGCTCCACGCCCGCTGCTTCGCGCCCCCCCCTTGCCGTCGCCGCTTTCTGCAGGATTTTTTCCTATTCTTTTTCTTTATTTCAGCTAATCCTAACCGTTCGATGGTAAATTGGTTAGGTTAACTCAAGACTAACCCAAGTATTTGACTCAAATATAGTTAAAATTGACGGCAGGGTTTGTTCGGTAAGACGGGGCAAGTTTACAAAGTCGGGGGAGGAATTACGATGTTTCAAAGGTCGTAGAGGTGATTGGAAAAGATTATAGGGTCTGCCGAGTAAAAATCCCATTTTTGTGATACTGAATTTCTAGGCTAGTTGTCTATATTGTATGCCACTTCACTATATTTTTTTATTTTCATTTTTTTATTTTCATCATTGCATATCTATTATTGTTGCTTATTTGTATTTTTCCTTTCTTAATATCTAATTCATATTATTTTTTGGATTGGGCCTGGTGATCGTGAGTGGCTTTTTCAGGAGCCGACGCAACTTAAGAGAACTGGAAGAGGAAGGTCTGTGGGCTGAAACTATTACAACAGTCGAGAAGATATTTTTTTGTTGTATTGAGTCTAGGGATGGGCATTGGGTTGGGCCGGCCCGACCCAGCCCGAAGCCCAGCCCAAAAAGCCCGGCCCAGCCCAAGCACAATAGAAAATTGGGTCGGGCATGGGCCTAAAATGTCGGCCCAAAACTACTTTGGGCCGGGCTCGGGCTTGGCTCGGCCCAACCCGACCCGGCCCAAGGCCCAACCCATTCGGGGGCCCGAGGTATGGCCCGAAGTTGGCTTGAGGGTAAAGCCCAAGATCCAGCCTGAACATGTGCGTGGGCCTTAGACAAGATGTTTTGCCTACTAAGGTATATTGTATACGATTGTTGAAGTACCAATATTGCTACTGTTTAGCCATTGTTTTCTCATTGGAATACTACTATTGTTTAGTCATTGTTATAGATTCAAGATATGTGCAAACTTAGTTGTTCTGTAGATATCTTAGATGCCTATGCATGGTTTAATAACTACTTTAATGTGGACATTCTTATGTGTGTAACTTCTTTTTTTGCGCTTGATTTAGGGATGCGTAATCATTCTCTTGAATGCACAGCATGATCCACCATTTCCATATTTCTCGTGTTGTGTTTTTCATGACCAGGAAATGAACCAAGGTATGGGCCGGCCCGGCCAAAACTCAGCCCAAAGGAAATGGAACGGGTCTGGGTTTGGGCCGAACAACACCAAAATTTGCGGGTCTAAGCCCGGCCCAAGGCCCGAAATATTTAGATGGGCTTGGGCCTGGGCCCTTCAGGGCCCAGCCCAGCCCGACCCATGCCCATCCCTAATTGAGTCTATATGAGAGAGAGTCCTAGAGTCTAGGTTTATTCTCAGCATTTTTCTATTTTTTTTATATTTATAGCGAACTCATGAATTTCTAAACCTGACATGTTTTGACCACAGTCAAGTGGTCGGGGCCACATTTCTATGTAGGTCTAGGACTGAGCATCTGCTAGTATAACTATTAGTGTTACTTTACATGTGCTCGTAGAACTAACATCAACTTTGCACTAAAAATGTACTAGATTGCTCACACTCAATCACACGCACATGCATACATGCATGCATGCATGAATGGGACACACACACATGAAGGCATGCACATACATACATGGGTTTAGTGAGGCTACCCCCAATGGGGAGCCAACTCAACAACCCGCACCCTTATTTTTTAAATTTCGTAAGATAAACACCTAGATGCATGGATGTATGGGATAGCAGCCTCGAATTGAGTTGAAATTTGAATGAGAACATGATGTTATGTAGTGATCTGAATCCCCACAGGTGTTTTTAGAAAATACCTTAAAAATTAAAAAAAATAAGGGTGGGGATAATTAAGTTGGCTCCCCGTTGGGGGTAGCCACATTAAACCCATATATATGGAAAAAGGAATGTGCTCCTTGGGAGCATATAACTTACATGCTCCCATCTTTTTTGCCATATTTTTATTTTTATTTTTTTTGGAAATGAAACATGTGACAATTTAGATCATCATATATTACCATGGTGTCATTTAAAATTCAACTTAGTTCGAAACTTCCGTCAAGACTGTCAAATTTTAACGGTCTTGGAATTGCTGAAACTGACCCCTTCCAGATAGACATTTTAGAAATATATGTTTTCCATAAAAATTGAAATATATATTCTACTTGTTATTCTAAGTAAATCCTCAATTGGTTTGACTTAAAAAATGAGGAAAGAGGGGTGGGAGCATAATCTTAGATGTTCCCATGGAGCATATACATGCATCTCTCTCTGTGTGTGTGTGTGTGTGTGTTTATTTATTTATTTATTTATTTATAGGGGTTGGGGAGTATGACTAAGGTGCATGTAAGTCTACATGCATCAATGCCACAAATGTCTATTTTTTCAATTTTTTTGAAATGAATCAATGAGGGATTTACTTATAATAGTAAGTGATTATGTGTTTCAAATTTCATTTAAAATAAACATTCCTAGCATGTCTATTTGAAGGGAACAATTTCAGCTAAGAACGTTAAAATTCGATTGTCTTTGATGGATAAGTTGGAAGTCTCGAATTAAGTTATTTGAAGGACGTCATGGTGATATTTGAACAAATTATGAGCATATTAAAGCAAGACAAATCAAGCTCACAAAGAAAAATGATACAAATTGATATCATTTTTTAAAATAATGGGAGTACTGAGTAGCAAAAAATAACATAGTAAGGAAAAGATGCTTCATTCATTGCGAGGATATTTGTTATTCAAAAAATAGAGCCATGATTTTTTTGACATAGAACATCTTATATTATTATTTTTTGAGTAAAAAAGGGGGAAACAAGCATAGATGCTCGCCCAATATATCAAGAGCTTAATAAATTACAGAAAAGACCAGGATTCCAAGAGAGTCTGAACAAGGTGGACAACATTGTCAACATAAAACTGTTGCGATCGAAAAAGCACCCTATTTCTAGCTAACTATAAAGCCCAAAGACATGCAATTGTCTTGATTCTCTCAACATTTGGGAGGAAACGAGAGTTGAAGATGGACTTACAAAATGAAGAAAAGCTACAATAGACCAACCAGTACACAACCAACATCTGCCAGAACACCACACCCTCTTGCACTCCATAAATAGATGAGCATGGACTCAGACATCTCCCCACATAGTATGCAAGCATTATCATTTGAGAGAAAAATATGTGCCCACCTATCCCAAGTAAGTGACTTCCTATGCCATCACAACCATTAAAACATCTTAATGTGTGGCGGAATCTTCAGATCCCAAATCACCCTGCAATCCCTAACAAGATCCTCATGTTGTACCACACCTCTACTAATAAGAATTTTGTATGTCTTCCTCACAGAAAATTCTCCCTCCTTTCATACCTAGTGGTCTCTATCATCTGAGGGACCCACAACAGCTCCATCATACTAACAAGCGTGGATCTACCCTATTTAATTCGTGAGAATTATTTAATATGTTGTTTCGTTGTAGGCGGGTAAATCGTAATTTCTCGAAAAGACCGCTTAAATAATCAATCAATTAAATACACTTAAGGCGGTTGAATTTGTTTTACTTGGGAAAGCATAAGGTCGAACTCAGGGTGGTTGTTGTCTCCCTAGGTTAACTTTCGGACAATTCAGGTGTTAAGCTTTCGAGGAGAATTTTTTTAGATTTTTATATGCAATTAATGAGTGAAATGCAAGAATGAAATGACAATGTTAAGGTCAAATTATCCTAAAATGGAAATTTCAAATTAATATGAAAATGAGATCTAAAATCCTTAGTGTTGTTTTTCCCAAATTATTTATGTAATGTTCAATCCAAAATACATTTTTTTATATTTTAAAGACATGATAAGCATGCATGAAAAACTTTTTCAGGGTTTTTATGCAAATTTTCATGTAAATGAAATGCAAAAAATATAAAAATTGGATAGAAGATTAAAAATGATGAAATAAAACTACTGTATTTTTTGGAATTTTTGAATGCAAGTTGAATTTACTGTGAATTAAACTTGCAAATTTTGTGATTTTAATAATTAACAAAGCTGATTATTTCTTAGAAATAAATTATCCCAGATATGTCTATGAATAGTTATCTAGGAAAAATCTTAATTCCTAAAAGTACTATATTCGGAATCAATTAAAATTCATTTTCATAAATCAGAAAACCATTTATTTTAAAAAAATTACATATTCAAATTGAATGATTTTTGGGCACGTTACAAAGACTAGTCAATCCTAAAAACTGTGATTTTTAGGACTTTTTGTAGCTAAGATAGATTTAGTGTAAATTAAAGTCCTGAAATTGGGTAAAATATGGAATTTCACACTAAACGAACTTTAATAAATCAATCACGGCTCACAAAAATACAAATCAATCACCACATACTGTAGAATTAATTAATTAACAACATATGATTTTTGGAATTAAAAATCTATGCAAAATGGTTGTTCAAATTGAAGTAGCAACATAGGGGTTTACATGCACAACAGAGATTAAAAACAATATGAAGAAAAATGAAAAGGGGTGAAACGCAATTACCAAACTCAGGAGGGGTTTTCTATTATTTTCTGCACAGGCATGTGTCGCACACGTGCACCTGGGCGGTTCGGATGGAGTTGTGGTATTGTGCCTCCATGTGTTGTACTTCTGTTGGTTCGAATGTAGCTTGGTCAAAGGCTTGACAGGGACGACGTGGACGAAATAGGGTCGTGGGATCATGAATCCATGGTCGAGAGCGTGATGCTTCATCTACCACTCGATTAGGATCAAGTGACAATTGTAGTTGCTATGACTGTGAAGACGACTGAAGCTTCTTTTGTTGCTATCGATAGTATGCCACTCCTTCGTCTTGGTGCTCCTTATCTTCGAGGAAGGTCAAGGTTTCTCTCCTTATGATGGAACTATAGGGGTATGGTCACGCATCCCCTCCTTCATCACGCAGTGGCCGATGTTGTAGGTGTTGTCAAAGCGGTTGGAGTTTTTCCCCTTTCTCTCGCCCGATAGCATACAGAATGGAACTCCTCCTAGGAGCACGAGGAATGGAGATGGGGATGTGAATCAACTCACGATGTGGACTTTTAGACCTATAGAGAGAAAATGGCTCAAGCCCATAGCTTGGCCTCTCGTTACACAAAAAGGGAAATGGAAGAGGGACGGAGGAAAGTGACGACCTTAATACTTCCATGTCTTTGCAAGACCTGGATATGGAGCGGGTGATGGAAATTGGTGGTTGAGATAGGGGATGATGATGTCGGTGGTGGCTGATGGCCGATGAACAAATCGATTTGGGAATTTTTCTAAAGGGAATGACAATAATATTGGGTTAATAGCAGAGAAACAGAGAGAAGATCAAGAGAGGAAGAAGAATAAGAGCAGAGAAGAAACTAGTGGAATAAAGAAGGAGGTTACCTATAGGGGTGGAGATAGTCATGTTCGCACGGAGATGGCATGGAGATTGAAGGACCTTACGCTGATTCTTGCCTCAAGAGTTGCGACGAGCAGCAGCTCAAACCTCAGTATGCTCGATATGGATCTGCAACGGGAAGTTGCTCCTCCTGAATCTCGCGTAAGGAAGATCAAAATTGGTTGTCATTGCTCAGTAAGTTCTTCCCAGCTGTCACCTAGAGAAGCTAGGAGATGGGCTCAAAACCTTACTAATGATGGATAGGATCGACGAGGGGCGACGGAGGGTTTTTAATGACGGTCATGGTTACGCATGAAGAGGATGGGGGTTAGGAAACGTGGGTGAGAGGAGAGGAGGTCGTGGGGGTGAAAGGAGGAAGGTGGAGACATGCAGGCTTAGTCGGGCCGCCGAGAAAGGTGGAGGGGCGGGAGCTGAGCGGAGAAGACGGAGGAGAGGAGCGAAGTCCTTGTCCATTCGATTAGCCGATATCGAATGGCCATGGACGTGCCACGTAGCTCGAAGTTATTAAAAGAAAAAGAAAAAATGTACATCTAAATAAATAAATAAATAAGAAAAGATCTGGGTCATTGGATGAAGAACCCTTCATCCAATGGCCCAAAAGATGGGCAGTTAAATGGATTAAGGGGGTGATGTGTGACGGCTCCTGGAGCCGCCATGCTCCACAAAATCAGAATTGAAATCAAAAGAAAAATCCAGATAAAAAATTAAATGATGTCAAATCAAAAGGTGGTCTTCATGAAAGTTATTTGTCTCTATGAGATCTGCAGGTTTTGTGAAGGGATCAAAAGTAGTATAAGTCATCTGTACAAAGTATATTTTTAGTGGTCTTCTAATATATTGAATTTTTAAGGTTTGTATTTTTTATGATTTTTAAATAATAAAAATTCGAAATAAAATCAAATCAAATATATAATGAAATTTTACACATTTATCTAATTTTTTATATTTTTAATAATAAAGAAAATAAAGGAATAAAATACTAGGGACTTATATACATACTATATATATAGACTCAGGATGACTCATTTTCTTTGATTTTTAACTCAATTTTGATTGGGATTTTTGCTTATTTTATTAAAACATAAATCAAATAAAATAAATGAAGAAGAAATAAATTAAAAGGAGTTATTTTTATACATAAAATAATAAGGTCAAAGTCTAACAAAATATACAATATACAATGAGGTCCCAAACCTCAAGTTCCATATATAAAATCTGATTCTTTTGAATTTGATCTTATTTTGTAGATAATTGAATGTACATTAATTCAAAAGTGAGCAGAGGTTCATATGAGACTATATGTGATAGATATTTGACTTTGTAGCTTTTTATCTCAAAACTAGGGTTTGAATTTATTTGTTAATTATACAAGTTAGTATTTTTCTGATATGTTTCCTTTATTAAGGTTAGTAGTATGTAAAAATGGAGTTTGTTTCACTTTTTTAGATTAGTATAAAATAATTAAAAATAGGGTAAGTTGTGTTGATATACAAATGATTATTTATATAAAAATTCTGACTTCTTATTTATGCAATTATGAATGCATAAATATGGATATTATATATACATGCATGAATTCTAATAATGCAATTTAAATGATTAAATGAAATTAATCTCTAGAGTGATGAATCACATATTCATAAAATACCCACAAAATCTTGTAGACACTGATCAAAGAAGGCAGCATTGAAAGTGGGTAGCTAGGTCCTGTCAACCCCACACATCAGTAACACGCACATTCCTATCATCCGCTAAAGCAAAAAGACGTGGATATCGGGAGACTAAGTACCCATCGCTCAATCAATCGTCCATCCAAAAGATTACTCATGTGATGATAAATATGACCTTCACAACGATAGCCATCATCATGGATTGTCATGGAACAAAAATCAAAATATAAAATGGTGAACGAGGGATAGTTGGATAGACTGCGGACCACGATAGTTAAAGAGAAACTCAAAGTTCGACGATCATTATTTTCACATGAAATGAGAAGGTACACCACAATTTACCATGGATTTGTGGCATCTTTGGTCAATAATGAAAAGGAGGGGAGCCCTGTGTAAGAAATGTGGGAAGATGGAGGTAATCGTGTGGTATGCAATTAGGATAAAAATCTTAAACATTTATTCTTTCCTACTATATTTTATGACTAGTATTTCTATTATATTATTTATAGTTAACTGCTAGTCTTTAACTAATATGATTATACATTGGTAACACGATACTCCACGAGGGTCACCATGAATGATATAAAAACGTTGTCGCTGAGGCGACCACTCATAGAATACCGGTGTTAATCAGCCATTAACCCACAAGACAAGAATGAATGAATTAAGTCCAAAAATGTGAATTAATATTTATTACTCTACCATAAAATGTATAGTGAACAAGCATGTAGAGGTCGAACCACAGAGAGCAATACAAAAAATGCATAAGCCTAAAATGTGCATGTACCACAGAGTCATCCATGTGTGAAACCTATTTTTGTGGGTTTAACATTTTATAATTTTTTTTATTTTAATAATATAATTAGGTAATATATGTATATAATTTATTGAATATAAATATATAAATATATATGTATACCCATAGAGGGTGAGTACATAGCATATAATACATACATTAAATATAGATATGTATAGGTAATAATAATAATTTTTTTAATTTTATGATTTTATATATTAATAATTATGGATATATATATCTATATTATTTTTTATAGAGGAATATATATACAAAGGGGAGAGATGGGGGATAAAATATTAATAAAAATATATAAAAATGGTCAAAAATCCAGAGATAAAGTCTTTTAGGTATTTTTATGATTTTTTACTTTTTTGGTGATTTTTGGGTATTTTTCAAATTGTTTTTGGTTTTTTTAAAAGCTGAAATAAAGGAAAACAGGGAAATAGGTCCTGGCTGTGAGTAAAATAGGAATCAAAAATAGCAAACAGCCACAAAATCTTTCCACACTATTTTTATACTAGAGATAATAAAATATAGAAGAAATAGGAACTGAGTTTATATTTTTCTGATTTTTCTTTGATTTTAAACATTTTTTTGAAGTTTTTGTGTATTTTTGAATTTTTAAGTTTTTCCTTTTGAGATTTTTAGGGATTTTTGGACTGACACTAAAATAGGTCAAAATACACATTAGGGAATTTTTTAGAATTTTTTGAGGTGTTTTAATATTTTTTGGAATTTTATAAGTTAGACAGTAAATAAAAGGCATGTTTTTTATTTTTAATAAATGCAAAATTGCAACAAAATTAAAAACTAAAAATACAGCGTGCAAGGGTACACTAACATGAGCTTATATCCATTTTTGCAAAATTTTTCAAGGAAATATGAAGCACAAAATAAATAGACTAAGCATACAAAAATATATGGCCTGGCAGGGGTATTTTTGCAATGAAAATATTTCTCAGGGGCCTCCATGCAAAAATTACAACAGAAATAAACATTTACTTTTATTTTCAGGGCCATTGTACAATTAATAAAACCCGACGGGGTTTAAATGCAAAAATCACGCGCCTCGCGTGGGTATTGCACGTGAGGCGCGGAGGGACTTATACGTAAATATAAAAACATCAGGGGTCCTTCTGCAACTTTTACACATTATTTACAACGAGGATTTTTATTTATAGAATTAAAACCTAAATACAAAAAGGCGGGGGGTTGTATTCGATAACTACCCCTAATAGGCGCGCGATCCGACGGCTGCCCTTCATCCACTTGCCACGCGTCGCGCTCTCGTCGGCCAATGACGGTTCGCAGATGACGGCTGAGATTAGATCAGCCTCGCTGATCGGACGGTTGATGCGGTGCTTCATCTGACGGCGCTGGTTCGATCCGGGCTGACTCCTTTGATCTAACGGCGCTGGAGGTGCATGGACGAACAAGGAAGAAGCTCGCCCCCGGCGAGCTACGATCGTGAAGCTTTGGCTCGCCCGGGCGTCTCCCTCGCATCTGAATTGCTCCGCTCGTAGCTGGTGACGTTCCGCGTCGATTGATGGTCTCATCATGGCTCCTGAAGGTCTGAATGGCTCGGACAAGGTCGATGAAGAACAAGACCTCCAGGAACCTCTTCCTGGCTTGAATCGAGCCCAGATGGGCTTCTTCCTCGTTTGACCTGCATAGGAAGAACCGGGGGAGCGAGGGCTACCTCCTCGACCCGGGGTTCTGAAGCTCTGCAGCGAAATGGAGTGAGGCGGAGGAGCTCCGACGAACGGCGGAGGTGGAGCTCCGATTCGCCAAGACCAGAGGTCCTGGGTTGAACGAAGATGGGCAATCGATGGATAATACGATGGGGTTTGAAATGGGATGAACGTGGCGGTCGGACACATGCAGGATCACGGTGAAGAAGTCGCCGGAGCGGAGCTCCGGCGAACTTCGAATTTTTGATTTTAAGCTACACCGATTAACTAAAGACTAAACTAACTACTGGAATTAAAAGCTGACATTAAAACCTAACTAAAAAGCGATAAAAGAGCAGCTCTTAATCCTGGGGGCCACCAGGGAGCAGGGCGGACGCCGGAGCTCCGCCACGTCAAAATCTTCCTTCCTCCGGCCGATTCGAAGTGCTGGAACACCCCTCCTGTCACAAGGAACCTTCCAGGGACGAAATCGAGGCTTTTGGATGGATTAAAATTGGCCAAATTTGAGGAAGGGAGTGGAGCTTCTTATTTATAGACATTGGCATGGTGCCTTATTGACCGGCGATTATTGCATGATCCAATGAGTATCAAATTGATCCAAGTTATTGGCGGGTATCATGGATGATCAGAGATCAATTCTTGTGAAGGAAGCGAGCTCGGTCGATGGACGGGATGGCCGTAAAAAATGGAAGAAATTCAGGGAGTTGACAGTTCAGAGGCACCAGATCTTGGATGGGACAGTTGACCAGGCGGTCAATAAGGGCTGGCGCCCCATTGGTCCACGTCGGCCGCTAGACGCCAAAATAGGAAATTTTATTAGAACTTGATTTATTTAACCCAGTAATGACTTTATTAGAATTTTCTTAAAACATAAAAAATGTGTATTATTTCATGTAGTATTTATTTACGATTTTTATTGAATTTTTTGAGGTGTTTTATTATAATCTTATTTTAATAAAGTGTATATGTGTGTATTTACATGTATTTTGTATCTTTTAATTTTTTTATTTGTTTATTTTATTTTAATTTTTTATTGGCTTATTTTATAAATTTATAATTTATTTTTGTGAGTATGGGGGTATTTTTATTTAATTTTTATGAGTTTATTTTCATTTTTAAATAAATAGGTATATGTGTATGTAGGTATACTTCTTGGTATTTTACCTATGTATTTTGTGTACTTAATTTATTTAATGTATTTTCTTGATTTTTATTTTGGATTTGCATTTTTAATAGGTTATATGTATTATTTACATTATTATAAAAATATAAAAGAAGAGAAAAATTAGAGAGTGTTTTCCCTCTTTATTTATATACATTCTTGGCCATAGGTATTTTGCCTACTAACTTGCATAGGCTTAGTTTATTTTATTAATCCTTTTTAGTTTTAGTCTAATTTTAGTAAGGACATGTATTATATACATCATTCACAAAATTCTAAAAATAAAATAGGATAAAAATAATGGACACTGAATATATTGAATATTTTAATCAGGCAGGCTGCCCAATGGGGGCCAAAAACCTAACTTTTGCAGATGGACTCCAAAAATTATGAAACCAATTTTATTAAATAGTTCTTGGAAAGCTATATACAATTAAAGGTGAGTTTGGGGGATTTGGGGTTTTTATTTGCAAGATATGGGTCTGTGAAGTTGAGATTTTGACTTTTTATTCTGTGTATAAAATGTATACTGAGTATTATTTTTACACAAACTCAATTTTGTATTTTTATTTACATTATTATCTACAACTTTCATGAACCAATTTTCTTTATTTGATGAATAAATAATTATGTACAAAATAGGTGTCAAAATGCATAAATAAATGGATAAATAAATGAGGTATTTATTGTATACTGGCCCTTATCTCCCCCTACTTTATTCCTTGTCGATCAATTCCATGCTGGCCTTGGTCTCGGGGTTTGGGTCATAAAATATCTTCAATATTTTATTCATTTTTCTTTTCTTCTCTTTATTCTATAATTTTGGCATTAAACACAGTATTTAATGTATAATTAATACAATGAATGATGAATGCTATTATGTACAATTTGATGCTATTTACATGCATTTGCTAGGGTTTTTGAGGCCAAAATGATAGAATAAAGGTGATGAAATGGAGATTCATCACCCCCTTATACTTGCCTTTGCTAGTCCCTAGCAAACACTTATGCAATAAGTACAAAAAGAATAAAGAAAAGAAAAAGGACAATTAAAGAAGGATAGAGTGAATAGGGGTGCTTTCAGTGCAATGCATGTCTTTATAAAATCTGAATTTGGAGCTCCTGTCAGACCTTGGGTGTAGATGTGTGTGGAACCTAGTCGGGAACCAGCTCTAACATACAGCTCAATAGCCTGGTCAGAACTGGTCTACATCATACGCAAACCCTTATAACTATGAAGCTGACTTGTACAGTGTAAGTGATAGTGGCCTTCCCCAACTGAAATGATAAAGGAACTGACTTCTCCAGAATGACAACCCAATGATTCCCCAATCCAACAGCTCTTTCCTCGAGGAGCAGGGTATTCCCTTCTAAGTTCAAGTGGCAACCAGCTCAAGAGGAGGGGGTGAAGAGAAGAATGGACGGTAGCCCGTGTAGCTACCTATCCTGGGATGCAAGACCAGTGTAGTCAAGTCATCCAGCTGCAGGCTCACATATTTGACTTTGGAACTCAAGCTTGCTTATTGGCTTTACAACATATGTGCATACTTTGCAGGCATTTTATTTTTGTACAGGCCTGACAATTTTTTTTCAACATACTATTCACAGCAGCATTTACATAAGGAGTTTTTCCTCTTGAGCCAGTAGACTATCACTCTTTTGAAGCTTTATCGCAACCCACAATCTCCTGTCTTTAGACCTCATGGCTACTGGACCCGGTTGGGGTGCACTTCCCTCCCTAGACGAGGACGAATGTTTCCACCCGTGTGCGTCTCAGACTGGCAAATCCAACCCCCTCACCACTCCAACTGAGTCGAGCCAGGTGAAAGGTGCAAGTGTCCAAGTTAGGTCATGGTCGGCAAGAGTCATGCGTGTGTCTCGAAAAGTTCTAGTTAGTCAGTTGAGGTGACTTGAACCCAGCCCTGATTTCTCAAAGAATTAAGTCTGCATAGACCTGAAGTACCTTAAACCTAGTTCCCGAAAGGCTCCAGTGCAGTTAGGTACGGTAAGGTCTAACCAAGCTCCAATTTGAGACTTTATTGGACCGATTCAATCATCAAGCTCACTCAAAAAGAATATGAATGGTATGCTTATGCTATGCAAAATGAATGATGCAATTTTTCACAAAGAATTTAAAGGAATCAAAGAATCTTTTTATACAAAGAAATTTTTGCAACTAAAAACTTGACACATACAAAAAGGTACATACAATTATTTACACGGGCGGGCCGCTTTATTTACAAAGGGTCTGGCTTTATCTAGGTTTTAATGAAGTAGTTTATTTAGGTTGTCCAGAAAGAATTTTATGTATTTTATTTACCAGTTACAAGTATTGTAATAATGCTTTTATTTCTCAGATCTAGTTTGAAAATAATTTTGCAAACTATAATACACGATAATTTTTGCAATCATTTACACATATTTGAAAACTATTTTTGCAAAGCTTTTTCACACTATACATACATTTTTCACAATAATTTTGACAAACAATTTTCAAAACATTTGCACATAGGTTTTTCAAATCCTTTCTTTCACACAAAGAAAAGTTTTACAATCCAAACAGTTTCACACAAGTTGAAAACATTTCACAGCAAATTTTTCAAAACAGGTCACACTAGTTTTCAAATCATACTGTATAGGTATCTAACCTGATTTATTAGTCAGTATATACAAAAGAAGAAAAACTGTATTTGATGTATAATATGGTTTTGGCTCTTATAAGCTTTATTTGGGATTATGCTTATTTTTGTATAAGAGATTTTTGTGCAGACTCCTCAGACTTATTCAAGAATCATTTTCACAAGAGTTTTGAAAACTTTAGTCCAAACTAATTTGACAAACATGTTCACACATTTGAAAATGATTTTTTCAATAGGTCTTACACAGCATAGATAGGTTTTTCAAAACAATTTTGACTATCAAATTTTTACAATCATTTGCACACTGATTTTCACATATTTTGATTTCACTCAAAGAAAATAAATTTTACACACAAAACTGATTTTTCAAAGGTTGAATACTTGTACACACTATTTTCAAACAATTTCACAAGATTTTTCAAAGAAATCTTTCTTTCACAAAACATTTATCCTGACTTAATAATCAGTATAAATACAAAGAGCCTGAGGAGCTCACAATCATCTTTTATTATTATAGGACTACTTTTTACATTTTTTATTGAGGTGATGTTTTATTTTTCAGTATGAGTTATGGCTTATAGTATATACATGGTATATACGACCCCCCTATACTTAGCTTGAGCTATGTCCTCATAGGTCGAAAGGAAAAGTAAAGACATAACTCGTACTGAGTATAGACAGATCTAAAGAATCTAGATAAGTGAAATGAATGAATGAGAAGTTGACCGTCCCCCCTATACTTAGGATCAAGTAATCCTAAGTATAGAAAACTGTACAAAAACAGGGAGGGTCAAGGGTGGGAATACACAGATCGTACTCAGATTGTCTCCCCCTATACTTAGGGTAAGATACTCCTAAGTATAGACAAGAAGAGGAGACAATGGAGAGGATCGAATGAAAAACTCGGGGTGCACATCCCCCCTATACTTAGGACAAAGTACGTCCTAAGTATAGAAAACTGTCTACAAGGGCGGCACCTTTTAGATACAAAGAGAAAATAGAAAAGGAAAAGAAGAAAAGAAGAAAAGAAGAAAATCATATAAACAGTGGTTGGAGTACGTCGTCTGAATCTTCTGATGCTGCCACAGTTGTGGAGATGTCATCATGTTGCACGAGCTGGATTGAGTCAACAACGGCCAAGAATGCATCTGGTTCTAAGTAAGGCTTCAGGAGTTGGTCGTTGATGACGAAGGGCTGTGCGTCAGGGGACAATTCTGATATAGCAATACTTCCATTGTCACGTACTTCACAAACTCGAAATGGCCCTGTCCACTTACTCTTTAATTTACCCGAGAATATCCGTAACTTTGCATCAAATAACCACACTTTCTGTCCGACATCGAAGGTCTTTTCGTCTGATGTGCCGGTCATGCCAGCGTTTCACCTTCTCCTTGTACATCAATGTGTTATCGTATGCATAGTCTCGGAATTCCAAGAGCCTATTCAGGTCATCTTTTCTCTTCTGACCACTTTTGCGTGAGTCCATATTACAACTGTTGATTGCCCATAAAGACTTGTGAATTAATTCCACGGGCAGATGGCACGGTTTTCCATACATAAGACGATAGGGCAACATGCCCAAGGGAGACTTGTAGGCGGTTCGGTAAGCCCATAGGACCGAGTCCAAGAGTTGAGACCAGTCCTTTCTGTTTGGCCTAACAAGTTTCTGCAGGATAGTCTTGATTTCTCTGTTTGATAGCTCCGCCATGCCATTGGTCTGAGGATGGTAAGGAGATGCGACACGATGATCGATGCCGTACTCCTTCGTTAACTTCTTGACCTCTTTGTTAATGAAGTGACTACCCCCATCTGATATGAGAATTTTCGGTATCCCGAACTGTGAAATGATGTTCTTCTTTAGAAACTGGCATATTGTTCGGCTGTCAGCGGCTCGAGCGGGGATAGCTTCAACCCAACGACTCACGTAATCGACGGCAAGAAGGATGTGCTCAAAACCTTGACTATTAGGGAAAGGTCCCATGAAGTCAATGCCCCATGCATCGAAAACATCTGCTATCTGAATGATTTTCAGGGGCATTGAATATTTGGCAGTAAGTGTACCTTTCAGTCTCTGACAGTCAATACATCGTTTGACAAATTCCGCTGCATCCTTGAATAAAGTGGGCCACCAGAAGCCACACTGAAGTACTTTCGCTGCCGTACGATCTCCAGAATGGTGTCCACCAGATTCGAGCGAGTGACAATGCTCGAGGACACTAAATTGCTCCGTCTGAGGAATGCACCTACGCCAAATGCAATCCGCTCCTTCCCTGAATAGAAGAGGATCGTCCCATTGGTAGAATCAGATGGTCGACATGAATTTGTTCTTCTGATTTTTCGTCCAATCCGCTGGTGTTACCCTAGAGGCGAGGTAGTTGACTATATCTGCATACCAAGTAAGAGAATCCACTGCTAAGATGGCTTCGTCAGGGAAGGTTTCTGTGATGGGTGCACTGTTCAGAGGAGATTCATGATGCTCTATTCTGGAGAGATGGTCTGCTACCACATTTTGAACTCCAGACTTATCATTAATTTCCAAATCGAATTCCTGGAGGAGAAGGATCCAACGAATCAGTTTTGGCTTGGCATCCTTCTTCTGTTGTAGGTACCGGATAGCAGAGTGGTCTGTAAAGATTGTAACTATTGATCCCAACAAATAGGATCTGAACTTCTTGAGGGAGAAAACCACAGCCAGCAATTCTTTCTCTGTCACTGTATAATTTCTATGTGCTTCGTCTAATGTTCTGCTGGCATAGTGAATGGCGTAGGGCGCTCTGTCTTTCCTTTGCCCAAGAACAGCCCCGACTGCAAAGTCTAACGCATCGGTCATTATCTCAAAGGGAAGAGTCCAGTCGGGCGGTTGTAAGATTGGAGCCTGAGTGATGAGCTCCTTCAACTGATTGAAAGCAAGGAGAACCTGCTGATCGACAATGAATTCAGTTTCCTTGCACAAAAGTTCTGTCAGAGGTCGGGCAATGCGGTTGAAATCCTTGATGAATCGCCTGTAAAATCCCACATGCCCCAGGAATGACCTCACATTCTTCACTGTCTGAGGTGGCTGGAGATTTGAAATAACATCCACCTTCGCCGGGTCGACTTCCATGCCACGTTTGGAAACGACGTGACCCAGTACAATGCCTTCAGTGACCATAAAGTGGCTCTTTTCCCATGAAAGCACTAGATTGACTTCTCGGCACTTCTGAAGCACTCTGTCTAGGTGCACAAGACAAGAATCGAAACTATCACCATAGACAGAGAAGTCGCCCATGAACACCTCGAGAAAACTGCCTACCATCTCGGCGAAGACTGCTAACATGCATCTCTGGAAGGTTGCAGGTGCATTGCACAAACCAAAGGGCATTCTCTTGAAGGCGTAGGTGCCGAACGGGCAAGTGAAGGTAGTCTTCTCTTGATCTTCAGGGGCGATTGCCACTTGGTTGTACCCGGAGTACCCATCCAAAAAGCAGAAGAACTCCTTGCCTGCTAATCTTTCCAAAACTTGATCAATGAAGGGCAAGGGAAAGTGGTCCTTCTTGGTTGCTGCATTAAGACGGCGGTAGTCAACACTCACCCGCCAGGATGTTGGTACCCGAGTGGAAATTTCCTCTCCTTTTTCATTTGTAACCACGGTAAGCCCGAACTTCTTCGGAACTACATGCAGTGGGCTTACCCATTTTGAGTCGGAGATGGGATAGATGAAGCCTGTGTCACACCATTTTGTTATCTCCTTCATGACAACGTCCCGAAGGTTAGGGTTCAGCCTTCGTTGGAATTCGCGGGACGGCTTGGCATCTTCTTCTAGATAGATGTGGTGTGAACACAGGGCTGGATTTATCCCTCGGAGATCTGATACGCTCCAACCAAGTGTCTTGCGGTTCTTTTCTAGAACCTCGAGAAGACGAGATTCCTGATCCGGATTCAGCCTGCTACTGATGATGACCGGATACATTTGTTCTTCACCCGCAAGGAAAGCATACTTTAGGTCGGCCGGTAGTGGCTTGAGTTCTGGTTTTGACCTGTCCACTTTATCTGTCATTCAGAGACTATACTGGTGGTGGGATGTACTTCCTTGAAGCTGCCACCATCCTCATCATGTTGTTGAGATCCTGGTGATGTACCAAACGGGTCTGCGCTAAGCTGATCTTGTTCGGTCTGGAGTGACTGCTCGAAGAGATGCGTCTGCATCTGAGAATCTGTCTCCCATGAATCGTCGGAGCATATGCTGACTGCGCTTTCCGAGTCCTCCTCAAGAGTGAGGATTTCTGGGGTCCATGGATCATCCAATGACAAGCATGAATCTCTGATCTCTACAATAAAATCACAGTCTTCTTCAGATGCTGCCTGGCTCTCATCAGTTGTGGCATTCGGCTCTCTGTTCATGTTTATCGTGATCTGCTGGGTGTTCTAGCTGAAAGTAATCTTGCCAGACCCATAATCAACCACGGCACCTGAAGTACGAAGGAATGGTCTGCTAAGGATGATCGGGGTCTGGAGCAAGGGTGCAGGCGAGTCCATATCAAGGACTACAAAGTCAGCTGGGAATTGCATCTCCTGCACTTTAACAACAACATCTTCCAAAAGACCTCGGGGCCGCTTGACGGATCGGTCAGCGAACTGAAGGATCATGCGTGTCTGCTTGAGCGGTCCCAGCCCAAATTCTTGCATTATAGACGAGGGCAGAAGGTTGATGGAAGATCCACTATCAAGGAGAGTGCGCTCGAAGACCTGATCAAAAATCTCGCAACTGATCAGAGGTGCTCCTGTGTCTTGTTTCTTCTGCGGGAGGTTGCTGATGGTTGCAACAGTGGCCATGGAGAGTACGTGCTTTTCTACTTCCCGGTGTCTGTTTTCTTGCGCTGAGCGATGCCTATTAGTACATGCCTCTTTCAGTCCTTTCTTCACAGCTGGCATGTATTCCACGACCTTCAACAAAGGAATCTCAACAGTCAATTTATCTAATATTTCCACAACACCTGGATCAGACAATGCCTTTTTTCGTTTTGCATTTTTTTTGGATTTTTGTATTGCATGAGGAAAAGGAATATGTACATCACTGGCAGGAAAATGAGAGTTCTTATTTACATCAAAATCATTGCCCATAGAATGTTGTACATCCGAACTACAAAAAGGAGTACAAACTGTGTCTTGACATGCTGGTACTGCAGGGCGATCAAAGAGTAGTGTCTGCTCCATCGGCTGGCGAGGGATCGGCTGCTGCTGGCGGCTCCTCCAATGCTGGCGCGGCTTCGCTTTGGCTACAAGCTTCTTTTTGTTGTTTTTGCTTTTGCTGATTTTTTTGTATTTTTGGCTGAGGCTGCTGCTGGAAATGCACGACGGCTGGACTGGCTTCTCCTTCTTCTTCCTCCTCACCCACCCCTAGAGCTGGCACGGCTGATGCGGAAGATGACGATCCACCTGTTTCTTTATTCACCCCACTTGTGATAGCAGGCGGAGGCAAGGCCCTACCGCTCCTGCTCTTTCTTCTTGAAATTGTTGGGGTTGGCCTCGACCTGCGCCGGAATGGTAGTTCGGGTGGCGGTCAGGTCATTAAGCCGCTTTGTCATATCCGCTAGCCCTTTGACAAGCTGGGCCAGACAATCCATGGTGGGGTTCACAGGGGGTGCTTCAGTAGGTTCAGCGTGCATACCACGCTGTTGTTGGTTGGATGGGTGTGGAGGTTGTTGCTGGTGGTGCAGGAAGTTGAAGTTGTTGGTATGAGGGAGGAGGATACTGCTAGTATTGCTGAGAGGGGGCAGCCGTGTACTGGTGATACGGCTGTGGGTGACGGTACCTGGGGAGGCTACTGGTACTGTTGGTGAGGCTGCGAGGATTGTCCAAAACGACCACCCTGAGGTTGGTGGTATTGTCGATTGGCAAATTGCTGACCCTGGGGTTGTTCCTGAGGACGGGTCGGCTGTGCATCATTAGCCCATACCCCGTTCACTTCCTGAATCAGGGGTGGTGGTGGGAAGACTAGATCAGGTCCGGAGAGAAACTCTGGCTGGTACACGACCATCTGCTGTTGCGGCGGGCCCTGGACGGGCGCCTGCACGTAGTATACGTGCTGGACTGCCGGTGGCTGCTGGCTCGGCTGAGGCTGATGCTGCAGTTGCTGCTCGTCCTTCTTCTCAGCGGGAGCTTTCGATGGTGTAGCCGACTGAACAGAGTTGATGGTGCCCACCAACAGTTCAAGGTACTTGTTGATCTGATCAAGCTTGTCTAGGTTCTGGGTCCTCTTCTCGATCACAGCGAGTTTCTCCAGATCTTGTGATCGCTTTTCGATGATATCAACTTTAGAGAGATGGCCCTCGATGATACTGAGGTTGGAGCTCTCATCTCTCTCTGCCTCCTTGGACGCTGCCATGTGCACTTGTTTTTGAAGGATCTGGGGCTGCTTCATATATGCCTTGGATGAAGAGAAGGCGGCCTCTCCTTCGGCCATTTCTTCAAATATCTGCCAGACGACATCTTCATCCTTATTAAAATGGGAGCCCCCACATGTTGCGTCTACGAGCCTTTGGATTTCAATGTTCAGTCCCCCAAAGAAGTGCTGGACCAAGCTGGTCTTCGGGATATCATGATGGGGACACTTCTCCTGCAGGTCAGTGAATCTCTCCCACGCTTCATGTATTGACTCATGGTATCCTTGAGAGAAATTACTGATACAGGCTCGCATCTGGTTGAGCTGACCTAGAGGGTAATATTTGTGTAGAAAGGCAGACTTCAACTCCTCCCAGGTCGTCACAACCTTCCCCAGATGATTGACCCAATAAAGGGCCTTGTCCTGTAAGCTGAATGGGAATGTCATCATCTTGACAATGTCCAGAGGGACATTGGGATAGTGAGTAGTGCGGCAAATGCGGGAAAACTGCTGTAGGTGAATGTACGGCTCCTCGCTGGTGTTTCCATGAAATGCAGGGAGAAGAGCAATGAATTGGAGCTTCAGCTCAAAGTGAGCGTGTACCGGTGGAATGAGTATCCACTCGGTCATCTGGCTGTCTCCCGGATTGTATGCTTCTTTAAGGGTTGGCTTTGGTGGTGGTGGAAATTCTACATCATCATCTGCACCACCACCTCCACCTCCACCTCCTCCTCCCCTGCCTCCTCTGCCTCTGCCTCCTCCTCCATCGTCTCGGTTCATCATATCATTCAACATGTCCTGGAAGGCTGTCTATGTGAGGGCCTGCTCGGTCAGCTGCTGCTGTATGGTCTGGATAGATGCCAGTAACTGTGCATTGACTTGGTTCTGATCTGGCACCTGTCCCTCTGGTTGGGGTGGCTGATGACCCTTGCCCTTCCCTCCTGGAGCCATGTCAGGGTCTGAGTCGGACGAGATGAACTCCGGAGTAGTCTCCAGGGCTCGCACTGTCTTCTATCTGCATAATGAGATAGTCCTGATCAGACCGCTTGTAATTAATGTTCAGCTGCCGTGATGAAGCTGTAATTCAGGTCAACCCCAGCATGTTGTGAATGGAAAAGGATGTAGACTGTAATCAACTTCCATTCACAACAGCGAAAGTGGGACAAAAGTGATCCCAGTTTATTGGGTGGCCAAGAGAAAGGTAGAAAATGAGGAGTCTGGAGAGCGATCCGCAAAGTCCGGATCGGGTTCTCGGGAATCGCCTCGAACTTATTGGCAGAGTTGAGTCCATGGAATCGATGTGGGTGTCGGCATGGTCCCGACGAAAACCATCCATGGATCATCTTCGCGAAGCACAAGAGAATTGGATGTTGGAAGAAAGATACGGTGGTCAACGAGGAATAAAAGGAGTGTAAAACAGTAGAGAGGCTCGGTTGAGCGGGGTGGTCAAAGGGAGAAACAACAAAAATGTGCGTAAAGGTGCGGGACTCGATCTTTGAACCTTAATCTAGATCCATACAAACACAATACAAAATCGGGTTCACCAACTCACGCCATGTGAAGCCGTGAAAGCTCGGCTATTTATTATCTTTTCATTTTTAGAGTTGTGATTTTCAGGCATATCTTATAACAAGTCCTTAGTACGCTACCCTATAGGAGCGAGAGTACTGCCGGAAGAGTATCCCGTACTTGTCCTCCTCCTGTGTAACCTGTAGTCTGTACTTTTTGGAGTCCTTGTAACCCTTCCTGGATCCCTACTCAGCCAAAGAAAAGAGAGAGGAAGCCGATAGGCGAAACTAATACTTCGGTTCTCGCTCACAACGGAATCACCCGTGAGCGTGCAAGAACCTACTAGGACGCAGGACAATGAGACAGACACCCCCGTGAAGGCGTGGCCTATGCTCAATACTTCGGACAGGGTCGATGCTCTACACAACAGAGAGTCATCATTGGTGACCAAGCCCTACTCGCCTACGTACGATAGAAGCGCCATTACTTCGGAAATCCAGGCGATACACAAGGCAGTTGTAGACTGGGTTTTTGGCTTTAATCCTTAGGGGTTCGCACTCGCTCAAGGGAGTAGGGTTTTGGTCCCCCTCCAAGGTACTTGAAAACAATGAGGGCTTTATGAACCCGGTACAATGATAGTCCATTACAGATTTTAATTAAGGTCAAAGTTTATTTAGCAGTCCCCTTGTTTTAATTTTTGGATTTTCACTTTTTTGAGTATGTTTCATGCCAGCGCCTAACATTTTGTAGATTTTCATTTAAGTCCTAGGTGCTCAAAATCAGAGGGAGATAGCGGAAAAGCCGTGCAAGTGGTTCCATGATGGAAATCTCACCATTGAACCGAATGATGCATGCTGAGTTAGAAGACTTACAGTGCATCCCAGCTCTCTCCATACGGTATGCAAAACAGAATTTTTAAACCTATCTACATGTCGGTATGCAAGGCACAAAATCGCCCTAAACATTAGCTGCTATTAGCGTGAAGAACCATAAGTCGCTCATTCATCTCTAGCCCGAAAGGTCCGGTCTTGGCTCACCCCTCCTCTGCTCAACACACTTGAGGGTAGGAGAAAGCGCTTTATAAGGCTCGCTGTGGCACAAGGGCTAAGAGACAAATGAGCGGCTTGTTTAAAGTTGACTAGATCCATACGAAGTAGACTATAGGAACATGCATTCTTATTAATGTGTGGACCTAGCTACCGAGTCAAGCAACCTACATCTAGGGGCTCCAAGCACACAAAACAAAGTAAAATAAAGGCGGAAAGCTCAAAACTTCGGAAAACAAAGAAAAGAAGCGATGAAAACTTGAAAAGCCGCGATGAGGCCCCCAGGTGAACAATCACCCGGGCACTGGACCTCATTGTGAAAAGTAGAGTCATGTTTAATTACATGCCAAAATTATCTCTCTCTCTCACCATAAATTACAAAAATAATCCTAAATATTCTACACCTATCTAATCCCCAGCTCCTTGCTTCCTTGATGCACTCTCCAAGTGGTCATGAGGTGAAGACCACCCTCCTCCAAGCTCGGCTGCCTTGGCCTCCTAAGAAGCCATCCTCGCGTGGTGGGCCCTCGCATCAAAGTCACAAGAAGATTGAATTAGAATAGCTCAATAAATCAAAATAGAGCAGATATAAAATAATCACAATAAATGAATCAATCAATAGAGCATGGTGATTAATGATAATAAAAATAGCTGCTCACAAAATCAATGATGAATCAAACATGTACACAAGAATGACAAAATAAATTAGGCTATGCTCATTGCTCCCCGGCAACGGCGCCATCTGGTAACACGATACTCCACGAGGGTCACCATGAATGATATAAAAACGTTGTCGCTGAAGCGACCACTCATAGAATACCGGTGTTAATCAGCCATTAACCCACAATACAAGAATGAATGAATTAAGTCCAAAAATGTGAATTAATATTTATTACTCTACCATAAAATGTATAGTGAACAAGCATGTAGAGGTCGAACCACAGAGAGCAATACAAAAAAAATGCATAAGCCTAAAATGTGCATGTACCACAGAGTCATCCATGTGTGAAGCCTATTTTTGTGGGTTTTTATATTTTATAATTTTTTTATTTTAATAATATAATTAGGTAATATATGTATATAATTTATAGAATATAAATATATAAATATATATGTATACCCATAGAGGGTGAGTACATAGCATATAATACATACATTAAATATAGATATGTGTAGGTAATAATATTTTTTTTAATTTTATGATTTTATATATTAATAATTATGGATATATATATATATCTATACTATTTTTTTATAGAGGAATATATATACAAAGGGGAGAGAAGGGGGATAAAATATTTATAAAAATATATAAAAATGGTCAAAAATCCGGAGATAAAGTCTTTTTGGTATTTTTATGATTTTTTACTTTTTTGGTGATTTTTGGGTATTTTTCAAATTGTTTTTGGTATTTTTAAAAGCTGAAATAAAGGAAAACAGGGAAATAGGTCCTGGCTGTGAGTAAAATAGGAATCAAAAATAGCAAACTACCACAAAATCTTTCCACACTATTTTTCTACTAGAGATAATAAAATATAGAAGAAATAGGAACTGAGTTTATATTTTTTTGATTTTTCTTTGATTTTATACATTTTTTGAAGTTTTTGTGTATTTTTGAATTTTTAAGGTTTTCCTTTTGAAATTTTTAGGGATTTTTGGACTAATACTAAAATAGGTCAAAATACACAGTAGGGAATTTTTTTAGAATTTTTTGAGGTCTTTTAATATTTTTTTGGAATTTTATAAGTTAGACAGTAAATAAAAGGCGTGTTTTTTATTTTTAATAAATGCAAAATGCAATAAAATTAAAAACTAAAAATACAGCGTGCAAGGGTACACTAACAGGAGCTTATATCCATTTTTGCAAAATTTTTCAAGGAAATATGAAGCACAAAATAAATGGACTAAGAATACAAAAATATATGGCCTGGTAGGGGTATTTTTGCAATTAAAATATTTCTCAGGGGCCTCCATGCAAAAATTACAACAGAAATAAACATTTACTTTTATTTTCAGGGCCATTGTACAATTAATAAAACCCAGCAGGGTTTAAATGCAAAAATCACGCGCCTCGCGTGGGTATTGCACGTGAGGCGCGGAGGGACTAATACGTAAATATAAAAACATCAGGGGTCCTTCTGCAATTTTTACAAATTATTTACAACGGGATTTTTTATTTATAGAATTAAAACCTAAATACAAAAAGGCGGGGGGTTGTATTCGGTATTTACCCCTAATAGGCCCGCGATCCGACGGCTGCCCTTCATCCACTTGCCACGCGTCGCGCTCTCGTCGGTCGATGACGGTTCGCAGATGACGGCTGAGATTAGATTAACCTCGCTGATCGGACGGTTGATGTGGTGCTTCATCTGACGGTGCTGGTTCGATCTGGGCCGACTCCTTTGATCTAACGGTGATGGAGGTGCATGGACGAACAAGGAAGAAGCTCACCCCCGGCGAGCTTCGACCGTGAAGCTTTGGCTCGCCCAGGCGTCTCCCTCGCATCTGAAGTGCTCCACTCGTAGCTGGTGACGTTCCGTGTCGATTGATGATCTCATCATGGCTCCTGGAGGTCTGAATGGCTCGGACGAGGTTGATGAAGAACAAGACCTCCAGGAACCTCTTCCTGGCTTGAATCGAGCCCAGATGGGCTTCTTCCCTCGTTTGACCTGCATAGGAAGAACCGGGGGAGCGAGGGCTACCTCCTCGACCCGGGGTTTTGAAGCTCTGCAGCGAAATGGAGTGAGGCAGAGGAGCTCCGACGAACGGCGGAGGTGGAGCTCCGATTCACCAAGACTAGAGGTCCTAGGTTGAACGAAGATGGGCAATCGATGGAGAATACGATGGGGTTTGAAATGGGATGAACGTGGCGGTCGGATACAGGCAGGATCACGGTGAAGAAGTCGCCGGAGCGGAGCTCCGGCGAACTTCGAATTTTTGATTTTAAGCTACACCGATTAACTAAAGACTAAACTAACTACTGGAATTAAAAGCTGACATTAAAACCTAACTAAAAAGCGATAAAAGAGCAGCTCTTATACCTGGGGGCCACCAGGGAGCAGGGCGGACGCCGGAGCTCCGCCACGTCAAAATCCTTCTTCCTCCGGCCGATTCGAAGTGTTGGAACACCACTCCTGTCACAAGGAACCCTCCAGGGACGAAATCGAGGCTTTTGGATGGATTAAAATTGGCCAAATTTGAGGAAGGGAGTGGAGCTTCTTATTTATAGACATTGGCATGGTCCCTTATTGACCGGCGATTATTACATGATCCAATGAGTATCAAATTGATCCAAGTTATTGGCGGGTATCATGGATGATCAGAGATCAATTCTTGTGAAGGAAGCGAGCTCGATCGATGGACAGGATGGCCGTAAAAAATGGAAGAAATCCGGGGAATTGACAGTTCGGAGGCGCCAGAGCTTGGATGGGACAGTTGACCAGGCGGTCAACAAGGGTTGGCGCCCCATTGGTCCACGTCGGCCGCTAGACGCCAAAATAGGAAATTTTATTAGAACTTGATTTATTTAACCCAGTAAATGACTTTATTAGAATTTTCTTAAAACATAAAAAATGTGTATTATTTCATGTAGTATTTATTTGCGATTTTTATTGAATTTGTTGAAGTGTTTTATTATAATTTTATTTTAATAAAGTGTATATGTGTGTATTTCCATGTATTTTGTATCTTTTAATTTTTTTTATTTGTTTATTTTATTTTAATTTTTATTGGCTTATTTTATAAATTTATAATTTATTTTTGTGAGTATGGGGGTATTTTTATTTAATTTTTATGAGTTTATTTTCATTTTTAAATAAATAGGTATATGTGTATGTAGGTATACTTCTTGGTATTTTACCTATGTATTTTGTGTACTTAATTTATTTAATGTATTTTCTTGATTTTTATTTTGGATTTGCATTTTTAATAGGTTATATGTATTATTTACATTATTATTAAAATATAAAAGAAGAGAAAAATTAGAGAGTGTTTTTCCTCTTTATTTATATACATTCTTGGTCATAGGTATTTTGCCTACTAACTTGCATAGGTTTAGTTTATTTTATTAATCCTTTTTAGTTTTAGTCTAATTTTAGTAAGGACATGTATTATATACATCATTCACAAAATTCTAAAAATAAAATAGGATAAAAATAATGGACACTGAATATATTGAATATTTTAATCAGGCAGGCTGCCCAACGGGGGCCAAAAACCTAACTTTTGCAGATGGACTCCAAAAATTATGAAACCAATTTTATTAAATAGCTCTTGGAAAGCTATATACAATTAAAGGTGAGTTTGGGTGATTTGGAGTTTTTATTTGCAAGATATGGGTCTGTGAAGTTGAGATTTTGACTTTTTATTCTGTGTATAAAATGTATACTGAGTATTCTTTTTACACAAACTCAATTTTGTATTTTTATTTACATTATTATCTACAACTTTCATGAACAAATTTTCTTTATTTTATGAATAAATAATTATGTACAAAATAGGTGTCAAAAATGCATAAATAAATGAATAAATAAATGAGGTATTTATTGTATACTGGCCCTTATCTCCCCCTACTTTATTCCTTGTCGACCAATTCCATGCTGGCCTTGGTCTCGGGGTTTGGGTCATAAAATATCTTCAATATTTTATTCCTTTTTCTTTTCTTCTCTTTATTCTATAATTTTGGCATTAAACACGGTATTTAATGTATAATTAATACAATGAATGATGAATGCTATTATGTACAATTTTGATGCTATTTACATGCATTTGCTGGGGTTTTTGAGGCCAAAATGATAGAATAAAGGTGATGAAATGGAGATTCATCATACATATAACAACAACAGAGCCTTTTCCCGCAATTAAGTAGGGTCAGCTATATGGATTCTTCGCCTCCATTTAGATTTATCTTGGGTCAATCTCGGGCTTATATATAAAAAACTAAGATCCCTTAGTATAGTCTCTTTCCAATACTTCTTAGGTCGTCCTTGCCCTCTCTTAGCGGGCTCAACATCCCAACATTCTCATCTCCTAACTGGTGCATCAGCTGACCTTCTTTGCAAATGATAAAACCATCTTAAGCAGTTTTCTCGCATCTTATCCTCGATCGGAGCTATACCAACTTTCTTTTGATTGCATCATTTTGAATCTTATCCTTACATGTGTGTCCACACATCCACCTTAGCATTTTCATTTCTGCTACATCCATTCTCTGCACATGTTTATAGTTCACAGGCCAACATTCAGATCCATAGAGCATAGCAGGTCTCACGATTGCTTTGTAAAACTTTACTTTAATTTTCAAAGGAATTTTCTTATCACATAGAACAACAGAGGCTCCTCTCTACTTTAACCAACCTGTATTTATTCTATTAGTAACATCTCCATCAATTTCCCCCATCATGTTGCAAAATAGATCCCAGATATCTAAAAGAATCTTTCTTCTGAGTATGATTATATATACATATATATTAAATTGAGAAATGACTTATAATACTTTACGATTATCTTAATGCCTCGAATTTTTGAATAGCTTACAAGGTTGACCATCAAACTTATATAAATAAAGCATATCTTAGCTAATGTCACTAGGTTAAAATCATAGTACCATCGTCACTATTTTCACATAAAAAGAGAAGGAGCATCATAATCTACCCAGGAAATGTTGCAACAAAGGAAATAAACCTCTAGATCATATCAGTATGGAGGCTCCCTCCGTTGCTATCACTAACAACGGTGAGGTCTTGAGGATCTCTCTCTCTCTCATTTCAGAGTGAAGCACGACGAATGTCGAAAGAGGTTGATGATGAGTGTGTTATGTAGGTGATAGGGGGCTTGAAGATGGTCTTTTTTTACTTCAAGAAACTATTAGAGGATCGGTGATGGACTGAGCAAGATTAGGGGGGAATTGGGTATCAGTTTCAGAGGAGTAAGTTTGATCGAGATGTAATTAGGTATCAAGATGATCAATTGGATTTGGTTCTTAAGTTTTCAATCTATTGAAGCTATTTAATTATCATCTCTTTTATTTTATTGAGCCATGTAACACTTAGAGATCTCTTATGTAACTATCTCCAATAAGGCGTTAGGGTTTCACGTTGAGTGAAGAGAGAAGACGAAGATGGTAGGGACACAATAGAGTGAGTTTTGCTCGTGGTAGTATCATCATTCTGACATCTTTGAAATGAAAGGTGAAATCGGAAACAAATCAAGTTGAGTGTATTCAAATGCACAGATCAAAACATACTCTAGACAATACACAATGTAAATCCCAAATTCACGTTTGGCATGATGAAAAGCCATGAGAATTCATATTTATTTGAATTTTTTCAATTTTAGTGTAAATTTTGCAAATAGTTATAACTAAGCAGGCATGTTCTTGTAGTCACCTATGGTGATAATCACCATTCAAGGTTAGATGCAAGTGCTTGTAATATGTGCATGGGAGAGTCAAGGTGCATCCGGTTAGGGTACAAGTCCATGGATTTTTTACTCTAATTCTTATGGCTTGCGCCTTGCAATATTTAGATAGTATCTATAACTAATGTCGGGGTTGCTCTCCCGTATACAATGATGTTAAATTTTATCCTATTTTTATTTCATTAAAATCTTAGCAGTCCCAATTTTTAATTCGGGTATCTTTGAATTTGTGTCGATACAAAAGATCATCGAATGAGGATTCCAATTTCTTTTAATTTTATGTCCACGTGAATAGAAGGTGAAGAATCAAAAAGTCGTGCAATGATAAACACAGCGATGAATGCAAAGTTAGAGATACTTACATTGCTTCCTCACAATCTTCATGTGGGATGAAATCAAAATATTTTAAATTCTAGGTAGATATTTTTAATGAATGGTCAAAAAATTAGACCTAAATAGAAATTTATATTAGTGATAAAGAATCGTGTGTGTGTGTGTGTGTTTGTCTGTGTGTGTCTGTCTCTATGTGTACGTATGTGTCTGTGTGTGTGTGTATGTGTGCATGCATGTATGTGTGTATGTGTGGGTGTGTATGTGTGTGTGTGTGCTTGTGTGTGTGCATGTGTGTGTACGTATGTGCATGTGTGCTTAATGAAAAATCGATGAAAAACATAAAAACTCGTGCTCCCAGGATCTACGACATCTTTCAAGCCATATTTGACATAATAGTTAGTGTTAGGGTAGGCCAATTAGCTAACTAAATTTCAAAGGTAAAGGTATTGCCTCGGATCAACTTAAGAATGTGCAATAGCTAATTATTTGTGTCTGAACGAACAATTTCTAAAACTTTTAACGAGTAGACGCATTCTAATAAGAAGTAATCAATTGTCTCTTCTCCATTATGGCATAAGTTGCATAAAGAGGTGTTTATCAAATAGCCAGTCTATCGATCTAACAAGCTAGATCAATAATAGCTATAATGACTGAAGGATATTGAGAATCCTCAAGCGCATCACGGAAGCGTGACGATCGTATTTCATACGATCGGGGTGACTAGTCGCACTAGTCGCGAGATGCAGCGGAATTTAAAAATTTTATAAACGATGAAACCACATGATCACAAGAACATTTCTTGGATCATTTCATCAAACCACAAAGGATTAGGAATACCTCTCGAAGCGTGGTTGCGATCACAAGATCTCTAAAGCAAGAGATCCTCCTGGGTCAAGTCCGATCTACGAAGACTGCACTTGCGGGCACAATGATGAGTCGTGTGACCCCGCAATCCTTGAAGAAGATCCAAGCCTCGAATCCCCTGATTTCATCCAACAAAATCCGTCGTCTTCCTCTAGAGCACACGGCCCCAAAGAAGATGGAGATCCTCGAGTAGTCGAAGGCGAAGGCGAGAACTTCTCTCTTTCTCAACAAAGGTGGTCGGCTACCTTGTAGAGAAGGAGAGAGAGGGGGGACGAGAATGAGAGGGAGAGTGAGAAGTAGAGTAGTCATCTACTTGATGTATTTTCAAGGGCTAGGGTTGCCCTCCTTATATATTAGTTTGGGATCCAATGGATCTCAATCCATGGCTCACATGGATCCAACGGCTATTGTAATCCAAGTGCCAATCAACGGCAATGATTGTTGTTGGTTAAAAACCACCAACATTAATTTATATTAAATTAAATATATGTTGAATTATTATCAACATAATTTAATTAACATAAATTAATTATTAAGAGATAATATGATAACAAAAAAGGAGAGGCAACAAACCACCCTAAATTTTAGGGGGTGTCACCTAGTCACCTATGACTAAGTCATAGGTGACGCCACCTCTTATTTGGTGGTATTTTGATCTCCTTTTATTTTATATTATTATTTCTTAATAAATTACAATAACTTTTATTGCAATAATATCCACTAAATTAATTCCAAATTAATTTGTGAATATTTGATCATGCCATTGAAAATTATGTGAATCATATTCACATCCCAAACTAATTTGTAAATTGCATTCAAATTAATTAACTAATGTGGATCCAATCCACATTAATAATTAACAAATGCTATTTACAATATTTCTCTCTTTCTCTCTCATATATTATAAATCTCATTTATAATATACACAGATATTCTGGATAGCATTATCCATGATCTGCTTATCCTTGATAATTAAATCTCATTTAATTATCTTGGATAATCATTCTCACAATATGATTCTTATTCATATTATACTTTATAATTAAATTTCATTTAATTATCTTGGACAATCATTCTCACAATATGAATCTTATTCACATTATACTTGATAATTAAATCTCATTTAATCATCAAGACCTTCTTGCTTGGATACTAAAATTCATCATAGGAATTATTCTTGAACTCCTTCAAGAATAATATTCTTTCTCCGCAGATACTTGGAGATAAGGACAGGGCGATTGTATTGTTCCACGTATAGTGACTTGGATGTTGAGATCTCATCTCAAATCCAGATCTAACGGACCTCCCACAGATGCTTGATTAAATCAAGTCCTTATACTTAATCTTCTCATTGCATCTGAATCACATTCAGATCAATGTCCAACACTTGGACTAAGATCAAGTTACTTCTCTATTGAGAGGAGTCACTAAAATCCAGACCTGTTTCATCACTCCCTCGGACTGGAAGCGTCATGGTTATACAATTGTTTATGATCACATCACCCTCAGGTATTCCCAATACTTGCACATCCTGCATACTGGAAGACCAAAGATCAACCTGAAGATGAAGATCAATTTTACACTATCTTCTTCAGGGTTTGATCACCAAGTTTCTCAATCTTGGCCACTGGGATTTGGTATCGATCATATGCTTTCCCAAAGCATATGTCATACCTTCAAATTCATGTCATGCTTCCAAAGCACGATGACCATGCATGGAATTTGATCGGTCCCAATACCTCATGAGCGAGCTCATGTCTTCCAGTTCATAAGTGAACTTGTATGATCCCTTTGAGAGATCGTATTACTCATATGCCCTTACATGCACACCAGCTCGTCGGTGTATAGACCTTGGTTAGGTCATCAACCTATTGGTCAGCCAAATGTACACACTCAGACATATAGTAATACATCTGTCTCTGGTCGGAGGATGTGTGCCAATGCTGTGACAGCATTCAACATAGGACTTAGGTTATCTCGATCTTGCTAAGTCAACCCATTGACGTAACTAATCTGACACCTCTGAATCACTACTCCCATGCAGAGGACCTGCATCAAGAGGTCGGTCAGATATCAGCCTATGTGAGAAAGGATTGCCATCTCCTACTTAGGCTGGAGATCATCTCTTAATAATCATTTGACGGTGTTTGATGAGTCATCTATCTAACTCTTTAGATATTCATTCAAACACCAGCCTCTATGATTCAATTATTGAATCAACAGCTGTATGATCATCAAAATGGCCATGGTACATAACCCTAATTGTACAGAGGGACCTATTATGCAAATTATTTATTCTTCATTTCAGATCAGGGAATGATACGTGCAATAACATTTATTGCATAATGGCTCGTCGTGGGCTCGCATGTCCAACAATCCCCCACTAGCCCAAAGAGCCATTAATGGGCTAATCATTTAAACCCACACTCATATGACAATGATAGTCTATTTAGAAAATAGCTAGGTAAGCTGATCAGTCACTCTGTTCCCAAAAGACTATGCCAAGTCCTTTTACGGCACTTGCATATCTCTTAGTAACAGTGCTCGCATCCAATGCGAATGTCGCATCTTATGCAACCAATACCCAATCTTGATAAAGCAATTATAGTGTCATTGACACTATTGCTCAATAATATTATAACCAGTATTTCCATAATCCTTATCAGCATACCCTTATTCTTGGAGATCACTATCTCTTAAGGTATCCACAGTTACGACCTTTTTAGATCTCTATCTATAAAGTCTTAAGCTTTTAAAGATATGACTTTGAGATCACTATCTCAAAAAATCTTGCTATCTATGAAGATTTTGTTATTACTGCAATCAATTGTTTTCTCTCCATAGTTGGATTAGGAACACTTTACTACTCCTACTGCATGGCAGATATCTGGCTTTTGTACACATCCAGCACACACTTAGCTTCTCATAACTGATGCACAAGTGCAAGCAGTTCTAGCATTCACTTCCTCAACTCTTTGAGGTGCTATTCCTTTATATAGGTCAGTACCAAATCTTAAGGGAAGGAAGCCTTTCTTGGAATTTCCAAGAAAATGGAACATGTCCAAGGGGTACTACAAATGTGACAGTCCCAATACCCTCTTCTCTTTGCTTCTGAACACTTTCAGAACTAAGATCTAAGAGGTATCCTTGAAATCATATTTCAATATATGGAATAGCCAGTCTATAAAACACTTATTATCATCCTTATATTATTTCAAATGATTAGTATATTATCTACATATAGCACGATGAACACAATAGAACTCCCACTAAGCTTCACATGGTTCATCAAGATTCTATCTGAAATCATAACATTTATAATTTCATCAAATCTTATGTTCCAACAACAAGAAGCTTATTTGAGTCTATAGATGGATTTCTTTAGCTTTCACACCTTACTTTCCCCAATCATGAAGCTCTGGGGCTACTTCATGTGAATATCCTCAGAGAGGTATTCTTATAGGAATGCAATCTTGACTTACATCTTGAAGATGCAATAGTCAAGTTGTGTAGCTAAGGTTAGCAATATTTTGATGATTTTAAGCATGGTTACCGAAGAGCAAGTCCCATTGCAAGCAATGTCTTCTCTTCCGATTTGTAGCTCATGGCTACGAACCGTGCTTTGAAGGTTTCTACCTTCTCATCAGGTTCCCTCTTTCTCTTGAAGATCCATTTGCACCTTAATGGGTCTTAACCCTTATAGGTGGATCCTCGAGGGTCCATATACAACATTTGTATATGAAGTCTACTTTAGATTTTTATTGCTAACATCCATCTTTCAATGTCATGATCCTCAGGAGCTTCGTCACATGAAGTTCGATCATTGTCAGACTTAACTGACACATGGAATACATCCTCAAACTCATTTGAAGAGGTATTAGTGCTTCATCATTAATTGTCCCTTTTAATTTCCGATTTCAGGAGCCTCATTATCTTCTCAAGATTAATTGAGTTCCTACACTTCATTTTCATCTTGATTCTCAAGAGAGTCATCCTCTAAGAATCACATTCTCATAGACGAGATCTTTTAAGAATCTCAGGGTTATAAAGTAGGTATCCAATACCATCCTTTATTTTCCTAATGAAGTAGCACTCTCAAGTGCTAGATTCCAGCTTACATGCATGGAACCTTATCAAGGATATATATTGTAGTCTCTACTACACATATATACCTGGAAACTAAGGGATAATTATGCCAAAATTAATCATTGATCAAATCATGTCACACATGATTCAATTGTATCTCCCTACAACTCCATTGAGTTTAGGTATGTTAGGAGGATTGAGATAGAAATAATATTCATATCTTCATAAGGTATTCTTTGAATTCGTCTAATAGGTACTTGCTACCTTGGTTAGATCAAATTCATTTAATCTTCCTTCAAACTTTGGTTCTAAACCAAAATTGTGAAATCTTTGAACATTTCAAAGGTTTCTCAGGTGAAGAGAAGAAATCTCATATCATACATAATCATCAATAGATATCATATATCCATGATGCTTACTATGAATAGATGATCTACATAGGAAATCTCATATCATACATAATCATCAATAGATATCATATATCCATGATGCTTACTATGAATAGATGATCTACATACATCAATATATATGAGATCCTGAATACCTTGACATCTCACACCTTTCCTAAGAGAAGGGTGTATTGTACATTCTTCGAATACAATATTCACAAGTATGCAAGATTTGAAATTTTAGACATTCTAAAGTTTCATATCTTACTAGTCTATTGATCTCATCACAGACATATGTCCAAACCTTGATGCCAAATCATTGTCAAATGATCTTCATCAACCTATTGATCTTATAAAGGTTTTTATTTTCAATATTAGAAATCTTAATGAACCATTCATTAATTTTCTAATTTTGTGGAGTCCACTAGATGTTAGATTACTATCTGAAATATATCCATCATAACTCTTTATGATAGTTCTATCTCAGAATTCATGTTTATTTCCAACATTTAGAAACAAACAATGAGTGCATTCTAATATCTAGGTCATAGAGACATTCTCTAAGACTAAGGGCTCTCCCACTGAGAATATGAAGTCTATCTGTCCACAGAGATTGATGTAACAATTACATCGATATCCATGTAGATGACTATCAAACCTTAAGATCAAATTTCTAATCTTCTAATATATATATATATATATATATGCAACCAATTGCAAGTGTCATTAGAAGATTGGGATACAATTATCAGACTTTATCTTATGAAATAAGTAAGTCAAAGTCAATGATTATATGTAGATTATTCTGATGCTCTATCCAAATCCTTCACTAAGGATTTTAGACAGACTTGATAGTCATACTATCAACACATCAACTTATTGCAGTATTAGTATTCATCCAACTTTTTGGATTTCATATGAAAGTCACAGAAGTACAATCAACTCTTTGATTTTCCTTCTCACATGGGTCCGACCCACGCTTCCATTGTGCTCTCTTCATCTATAAACAACCATTGTTCAAGATAAAGAATCTCTTATGTTGAATTCAAAAGATTTCAATACAAGAGCACTTCAACATTTATACATGCTTCATTAAATGCATACAAAATGATTATTATGAAGCTTCATGACTGACTTGAGTATAGATAGTAGAATGATGACACTCATCATATCTACATACATATTAACTCTTAGAGACTTAGGTTCGGGTAGGTATTCAAACATTTTGAATACATCATCTCTTTCGAGCTACCATTCTGCATAATGCAGAGAACCATGTCATTCATGATTAAATGTCTAGAGCACATATGTATGCCAGAACATCTTCTTAGATTTTTATAAGGATTATTTGACAATTGCGATCATCATCGACATGTCACTTCCAAAGTACACTCGATGAAAGATCAAGACTATAGAGACATTCAAAACCTAAGGTGATGTCTTATTATCTTATTCCTCATTATGTTGAGGAAACTTGCACACTGCAACCACATACATTATGTGTCCAATTGCAAGTATAATATCTGGATCATGAGTCCAATCCATGATATTTTACTGGTTATTATCGAGTATAACATTGAGTGGGTTTTATGAAGGATTATCTGAAATAAGAAATTTGCATAAGGGTATATTATATATATATATATATATATATATTTCTTGTCAACAATGAAAGTTCATTCCCTTAATCACTTTCAATGTAAGAGATATTCTTACCATTATATCTCTAGCAAGATCTGGGATCTCCTTTCCTATCTTTGTCGCATCCCAATAATATGAGAATCTGCGACTCCGATAAAAAGAAGCGGGAACACATTCCGCCTTGCAAGTCCAACTTGTATTTCCCAATTCGGTCTTTAATACCCGGGCCCACAACCCCCAAGGTGATGTTGACCCATCATTAATTGAACCAACCGTCAACAGGCTTAATACTCGTTATACGCAATCCAGTATCGCCTTAATAATATGAGGACCCGATATTGAGGTCACTACGTATACGGCCTTACTCTTTCGAGAAGCAAAGAACCCGTTCCAAATAATTGTATATAGGATCTGTCACTTCGGACAGGCATCTCCTATATACAACTTTTGGCGATGAAATTCTTTGCCTTGACGGGGACCATGGATGTCACTTATGTGATCCTCCACCTTTTATTCAAATTGAAATATCATATTCACATAGTTAATTCTTCCAAGGGAAATACACATATATTCATAATAGAGTGCTTTAATAGGATATAATTAATTTAATCACATTAAATTAACTATCAGTCCTATTATCAATCAACAAACTTTGAATTTTACTTGAATAGTAGGTATAATCTCAAAGTACGTATTATTTCGAATTTTAATAATTAGAAAAATACACTCTGATTTCTACGGCATTATCCAGTCCCTACCCGTTGTCATGGTCAGTACCGGCGAGAGTGGAACGGACCACATACGTTGCAACCTGCTACCCCAATGATCTTCGACTAGACACCATATCCACCTCAGGAAAGGATAATACTAGATAAATCATCATGTACTTTGAGATGCTCATCGGTCTTTCAACCGAAATTATACCATATAATATACATCAAAACAATTTTGATTATATTATAAGGAGATTTGCTAAATAAATCCCCAATCCTGTTCAAGCAATAGAGTTTTGCATGTAAAAGTTGTCCTACAACTATTGTAGGATGACCTAGGGTTTTTATGCAAACCATGTTTGTTGATGTTTTCATATTAACCAATGATCAAGATCAACTATCTTATCAATATGGTTAGTGGGATGTCATTCAATGAAACTATTATCATCTCTAAATATTTCACAAATACTTATCAATAATCATTTCAGAATATTAATAATTAATTTTCATCAAATTAATTTGAATGACTATCACAAGGTTCATGATCAAGTTTGTCAATTTCCAGCAGTGACCTCCAATCACTAAAATTAACTTATCTTGATCAATTTAAGAACAAAATTCGCAAAATTAGTGCCCTAAGATTTCCAACATGATTTACAACAGAACCTAAGTGATATTTCACGCATTTGAGGTGCAACACAACGGTAATTAACAAATTAATCACGTTCTCTTCTGCAGTTCCCGCAACTGTGAATACATGCATATTCAAAAGGTCATATCTTGAGCAAATTAAATCCAAATTTATTAAACTCAAATCCTATGATTTCCTTATTTAATGGGGAACAAAATCCAATTGAATATTTCGTGTTTAAACAATTTAAACAGTGCCGAAAAAATCCAATTAGACAGAGGTGCGAAAATTGAAATGCGATAAAACTTTCGCGACCTTTTCAAACCCAAGTCGTCCTTGGTTCATGGATCATATACAAAACCTTTTTCGACCTATGGCTCTGATACCACTTGAAGGATATTGAGAATCCTCAAGCGCATCACGGAAGCGTGACGATCGTATTTCATACGATCGGGGCGACTAGTCGCATTAGTCGCGAGATGCAGCGAAATTTAAAAATTTTATAAACGATGAAACCACATGATCACAAGAACATTTCTTGGATCGTTTCATCAAACCACAAAGTATTAGGAATACCTCTCGAAGCGTGGTTGCGATCACAAGATCTCTAAAGCAAGAGATCCTCCTGGCTCAAGTCCGATCTACGAAGACTGCACTTGCGGGCACGATGATGAGTCGCGTGACCCCGCAATCCTTGACGAAGATCCAAGCCTTGAATCCCCTGATTTCGTCCAACAAAATCCGTCGTCTTCCTCTAGAGCATACGGCCCCAAAGAAGATGGAGATCCTCGAGTAGTCGAAGGCGAAGGTGAGAACTTCTCTCTTTCTCAACAAAGGTGGTCGGCCACCTTGTAGAGAAGGAGAGAGAGAGAGGACGAGAATGAGAGGGAGAGAGATAAGTAGAGTAGTCGTCTACTTGATGTAGTTTCAAGGGCTAGGGTTGCCCTCCTTATATATTAGTTTGGAATCCAATGGATCTCAATCCATAGCACACATGGATCCAACGGCTATTGTAATCCAAGTGCCAATCAACGGCCATGATTGTTGTTGGTTAAAAACCAACAACATTAATTTATATTAAATTAAATATATGTTGAATTATTATCAACACAATTTAATTAACATAAATTAATTATTAAGAGATAATATGATAACAAAAAAAGAGAGACAACAAACCACCCTAAATTTTAGGGGGTGTCACCTATGACTAAGTCATAGGTGACGCCACCTCTTATTTGGTGGTATTTTTATCTCGTTTTATTTTATCTTATTATTTCTTAATAAATTACAATAACTTTTATTGCAATAATATCCACTAAATTATTTCCAAATTAATTTGTGAATATTTCAATCATGCCATTGAAAAATATGTGAATCATATTCACATCCCAAACTAATTTGTTAATTGCAATTCAAATTAATTAACTAATGTGGATCCAATCCACATTAATAATTAACAAATGCTATTTACAATATTTCTCTCTTTCTCTCTGATATATTATAAATCCCATTTATAATATACACAGATATTCTGGATAGCACTATCCATGATCGACTTATCCTTGATAATTAAATCTCATTTAATTATCTTGGATAACCATTCTCACAATATGAATCTTATTCATATTATACTTGATAATTAAATCTTATTTAATTATCTTGGACAATCATTCTCACAATATGAATCTTATTCACATTATACTTGATAATTAAATCTCATTTAATCATCAAGACCTTCTTGCTTGGATACTAAAATTCATCATAGGAATTATTCTTGAACTCCTTCAAGAATAATATGCTTTCTCCGCAGATACTTGGAGATAAGGACAAGGCGATTGTATTGTTCCACGTATAGTGACTTGGATGTTGAGATCTCATCTCAAATCCAGATCTAACGGACCTCCCACAGATGCTTGATTAAATCAAGTCCGTATACTTAATCTTCTCATTGCATCTGAATCACATTCAGATCAATGTCCAACACTTGGACTAAGATCAAGTTACTTCTCTACTGAGAGGAGTCACTAAAATCCAGACCTGTTTCATCACTCCCTCGGACTGGAAGCGTCATGGTTATACAATCGTTTATGATCACATCACCCTGAGGTATTCCCAATACATGCACATCCTGCATACTGGAAGACCAATGATCAACCTAAAGATGAAGATCAATTTTACACTGTCTTCTTCAGGGTTTGATCACCAAGTTTCTTAATCTTGGTCATTGGGATTTGGTATCGATCATATTCTTTCCCAAAGCATATATCATACCTTCAAATTCATGTCATGCTTCCAAAGCACGACGACCATGCATGGAATTTGATCGGTCCCAATACCTCATGAGCGAGCTCATGTCTTCCGGTTCATAAGTGAACATGTATGATCCCTTTGAGAGATTGTATTACTCATATGTCCTTACATGCACACCAGCTCGTCGGCGTATAGACCTTGGTTAGGTCATCAACCTATTGGTCTACCAAATGTACACGCTCAGACATATAGTAACACATCTGTCTCTGGTCAGAGGATGTGTGCCTATGCTGTGACAGCATTCAACATAGGACTTAGGTTATCTCGATCTCGCTAAGTCAACCCATTGACCTAACTAATCTGACATCTCTGAATCACTATTCCCATGCAGAGGACCTGCATCAAGAGGTCGGTCAGATATCAGCCTATGTGAGAAAGGATTGTCATCTCCTACTGAGGCTGGAGATCATCTCTTAATAATCATTTGACGGTTTGATGAGTCCTCTATCTAACTCTTTAGATATTCATCCAAACACCAGCCTCTATGATTCAATTATTGAATCAACAGCTATATGATCATCAAGATGGCCATGGTACATAACCTTAATTGTACAGAGGGACCTATTATGCAAATTATTTATTCTTCATTCCAGATCAGGCAATGATACGTGCAATAACATTTATTGCATAATGGCTTGTCGTGGGCTCGCATGTCCAACAATGGCAACCTATGAATTAAGAAATAATTAACCCTCGATCAGAGATAAAATAAATGTTAAATGTTTGATTCAAAATCTATTATAACTCTATAAAAGATGTGTATAGCTGTAAGGATGTAGAGTGGCAAACACATGAAGCAAACAGTAGGGTAGATAATTATTAGTAATTATTTCTCGATAGTAATAATTATTTTTGTATTTTTATTTATTTTTGCTTGTTTTATGTGGATTTTTAATTATATTTAATTTTTATGGAATTTATATGTTTATATTTTTTATTTTATAGTTCATTTTTACTTAGTAATTTTTAAATTTGTTCTTTATTTTTAAAATAAGATATATAATTATATATATGGTTAAATGGGGTTGCACCCACCCCTATTTTTCCCTCACTTTTTATTTTTTTTAGAAAATAAAAATATGTATATTCATCACTATATCCCCCTAACATGACATTTCGATTTCGTCAGAAACAGAGACTCATATGCCCTCCGTCAAAAGAGGGCCAATTTCAGCAATTCTGAGATCATTAAATTTTGATAGTTTTGATGGAGGGGATAGAAGTCTCGAATTAAATCAAATTTTGAATGACACCATGGTGACATATTATAATCTAAATTCTAATAGGTTTCATTTCAGAAAAATAAAAAATAGAGGGGAAAAGGGGTGGGAGCATGTAAGTTGTCTACACCCAAGGAGCATGCTCCTTTTTCCCTTATATATAATTGTATAGATATTATAGTGTATACAAGTAATATATAATGTATATAAGTAATAAAACTTATTGTATTTATAAATAAGTCAAAATATGATTAGTATATAGAAAATAAACCGGTTTGTCTTTTTTTATATTTTTCTCGATTTTTTGTAATTTTCAGGTGATTTTTCTAATTTTTATGGATTTTTAAAGTGAATAAAATGTCCAAAATAATGATATATTAAATATATGAGATATTTTAGGGTTTAATAAATATAAATAAGTCTAACATTACCCCAAAACTATTATATATATTATATGTAATAAAGAAAAATAAGAATAGAAAATATATTTTTGGATTTTCCTTTAATTTATGCTATTTTTTATAAGTTTTTTAGGGTTTTATGATTTTTATGTTTTATATTTTGTATTTTTTCGTGATTTTTGGATATGTGGTAGAATATATAATAATATAGATAGAATATTTTTTGAATATTTGGAGCAGTTTTTAGAGTTTTTATGCTTTTTATATTTAAACAAGAAGAAAATGCATGTTTTTGTATTCAGAAAATAGGGAAATTACTTAAAATGCCAAATAAAATTCAAGCATGAAATAACATGACATCAAGCACTTAACATAATTTTCCTATATTTTTTAAAATAATAAAAATACTTAATATGCAGAAAATACAAGAAATAAAAATGACATAACTATAGGGACCTATTTGTAATTAATTAAAACTAAACATCCATTTACTAACACGTATAAGGAACATAAGGGTATTTTTTAAATTATTACAACACCTCACATGTAGCTACACGTGAGGCAGGAGGATCTAAGTGCAAATACAATTGAACTTGGGAGTCTAGTTGCAACTTATACAGAAAAAATTACACATAATATTTATTTTACAACACTGAAATGAAATACAAAAAATGGTGTGGGGGTTAAGTGCAATATAACCAAGAGGTGTGTGTGATGGGAGCGTAAGGCACTGATGGACGAATGATGTTGTGCCACATCACACCACTTATGGATGAACAATCTGGATCAAATACCACTTCGTATGAAATGAAGGGCCCAGATTAGTTTTGGGTCTGATGCTTGATCGAATGGTAGGGGAGGGCTCTCCAAGAACAAGGAAGAACACCTTCCCTATTCTCCTTTGATCGTTGATTCCTTCCTCCTTCGAGCGGCTTCGGCGATGCTAATGGGTTCCTCGGCTTCCTGGAAGCCTTTCGCACATGTAGGAGTCTTCAGCTGAGTCTAGGACTCGTCGAAGGGGGCTTGGAAGGATGGTTTGGTTCAGGTGAACTAGGAACTACTTACTTCTTCGATTCGAGCTCCAGTTAGATTCCCAGATTCTATCTCCTGCACACACAAAAATTACGAGCTTGAGGGTTGTCTCCTCGATCTAGGGGTGAGCTGAGTCTAGGACTCGTCGAAGGGGGCTTGGAAGGATGGTTTGGTTCAGGCAAACTAGGAACTACTTACTTCTTCGATTCGAGCTCTAGTTAGATTCCCAGATTCTATCTCCTGCACACAAAAAATTACGAGCTTGAGGGTTGTCTCCTTGATCTAGGGGTGAAGTTGCTTACACGAGGAAGAGGTGAACAGAATATCTCCAACGATGACCACGGTAGAGGTGATCGATGGCTCGGCCTAAGCAAAATTGAGGTGATCTGGGCATGGGGAATTAATGGATAAGCGATGAGGAAGGTGTAGGAGGTGTTAGGTGGGTGAAATAGTGATCGAAATGTCGTTGAACAGGAGGTCAGAGCGCTAGTTCTGGCGAACTACGAATACTTAAATCTAAGCTAAATTAAGATAAATCGGACAAAAAATGCATAGCTACGCTACTGAACATTATAACTACACTAAAAAGCAATTAAAACCATCTCGACCTTCCTGAGAACTTGGAGCAGAAGACCACATCGGAGGTGATATTCGATGGTGGTGGACCTCACTTCAGCCACTCTTTCTCCTCACCGACACTTGGTTGACCTCATGTTGTCACCAAGAAGCTTGAGCACTGCTAGGATTGGGGTTACATAGGGCTAAAGGGGATAAAAAGGTGAAGGAAGCTGAGGGTTTATTTATAGAAGTGATGATCGGCCATCTCATGACAAAGATGGCATGAGGAAGAAGGGGTTGGTGAGGGTTATGCCAGGGGCATGGAAGAGGGAGATGGGGAGTGCAGAGAGGTGAGGAGCTCAAGGGAGAAGGAGGTGTGGAGGAATAGTAAGAAACTGAAGAAGGAAGGGGAGTCTCGTGCTCTGACATAAGTTAGAGCACCGGTGGGTACAGTTGACCCACGGATCAACAAAAGAATGAATCCTATTAGTCCACCTAGGACCAATAAGACAAAACAGAAAATAAAGGTTGTGTATAAATTTAAAAATAAATAGTAAATGATTTTATTAATTAAAACTTAAAACATGTACTTGTATTTTGTGTATTTTATTTTTTATTTTATTTTTATAATACTCATTATTATATTTATCTATTTTATATATTCATAACATTATTAAATACATATTTACATATTTTTGTTGTATTTTTATGATTTTATTTACATATATAAAGAAATACATGCATATATCTCATAGGTATAATATACTTATATATTATAATGCACTATTTATATTAATATCTTTTTTCATATTTTTATTTATGTTTACATTTTAAATATAGTTTATATAATATATGCAATTATTTAAAAATATAAGAAGAGTAAAAATGCCAAGTATAAAATATATGAATTTTATACATAGATACACAGTACAATAGTGCCTCGGAAAGCTGACTTGTATATCTTGACTCCATTTTTAATGAAACTACCTTCAGTAGATAGATAGTTTAGTTTGAAATACAATGAAGGTAAGTTTGGTGAATTTTGAGATCGTATGGAGGAGATATTGTTCTATGAAGTTTTATTTGTAATTTTTCATCTGTGTGTAAAAGTTGCATTGTGCACGATTTTTATTGGCAATTATTTTTATAATTTTCTATGTATTAATAACTACTTGTTTCATGTTGAACATTCTATTGTTGAGATGTATATAATTGCAAATAAAATAGTGTAAAAATGGTTATATGCAGAGTATGAATTTAGGGTTTTGAACTATATATTTGCCATTATCTCCCCCTACTTTATTTCTTGTCGACCAAGTCAATATTAACTTGCTCTCAGGATTTAGGGTCATTCAGTACCTTTGATACTTTATTTATTTTTCTTTTATTTATTCTTTTATTTTTTATTAAAAACATGATATAATATTTATACACTATGTCAGAGTGTTAATTTATGCAAATTACATATATTTACATGCATTTAGCCAGAGTTTGAAAGATAAAATAAAGGGATAAAGGTAGATGAATGGCCATTCATTATATACTTACCTTTGCTAGTCCCTAACAAACACTTATTAGAAGGATAAGTGATGCAAAAGAGAAAATAAAGAAAAGAAAAATAAAGAAATTAAAATGATATTGATTTCTAAACTTATCTTCACAAAATCAAAGTTTGGAGCTCAGTAAAGACCTTTGAATTGTTAGTTTGTTCGGAACCTTATTTAGAATAGGATCTAAAACTTGACAGCACTCAAGTTCCATAATCTTCTGTTCAGGTGGCTGATAAACCCAATTTTCTAACGGTCTTGTATTCCACACAAGGCGGGAACACAGAGGTCTCTGCGATGACCGCTAAAAGTCTAGATTTAATCAACAATTAACCCACAATCAAATATCAATCAATGGCAAACAAAAGTGGAGTTAAAATTTATTATAACTCTACAAACAGGTGTATAGTGGAAGAAGGTAGAGTGTCGAACACAGGGAGCAAGGCAGGATAGATCAAGCAAGTGCACAAAAATGTGATGTGATTGTGTGATTAAGTGTCTACACTATGCAAATGTTGTGTGGGTTTTAAATTTTAAAAAAATTATTTAATTTTTAATTTTGTATTTTGATTTTTAAATTTTCTGATTTTATATTTTCTTTTTATATTTTTTATTTTTTATTTTCTTTTTCAATATTGGAATATATATACAATATAAGAAAAGAGGGGATAGAGTATTTATAAAAATAGAGAAAAATTCTCAAAAATTGGGGAAAATGTTTTTTGTCTTTTTATATCTTCTACTATTTTTGTGATTTTTGGGGATTTTTCAGAATATTTTTGGTGTTTTTTAAAAGTCAAAATAAAAGAAAACAGTTGTACGAAATTAAAATGGGAATGCAAAATAGCAAACAGTAATAAAATTTTCCCAAATTAAATTTAAAATAAAGATAATAAAATAGAGAAACTACAGGAACTGTGTTTGTATTTTCTGGAATTTTCTAGGATTTTTTAGATTTTTTTTTTGAAGTTTTTAAGTGTTCTAATTTTTAAGGTTTTTGTTTTGAGATTTTTAGTGATTTTTAGACTGACACTAGAATAAACTAAAATAGACCTTAGATAATTTTTTTTGGAATTTTTCAAGGTGTTTTAATATTTTTTAGTATTTTCTAATGCAAACAGTAGATAAAATGCATGTTTTTTATTTTTAATAAATAGTAAAATGCAACAAAAATGCAATGCAAAAATATAGCGTGAATGAGCAAGTTAACATGAGCTTATGACATTTTTTGGGAATTTTTCAAGTTAAAGTGATGCACTAAATAAATACAAACATCTAATAAAAATCACACAGCTGGCAGGGGCATAAATGCAAATATCCAGAAGTACAGGGGCCAAAGTGCAATTTTCACAAAAATTTTCAACTCATAAACAAAGTTCCTGGACCAATTACAAATACCCAAACCCGGGAGGGTACACCTGCAAAATACCCACCATGGCACGTGAATGTCACGCGCCTGGGAAGGACCTAGATGTGATATCAAAAATACCCTAGGGCTGAGATGCAATTTTTCCAAAATATTTACACTTAATACAAAAATTACTAGACTAAAGCGAAATAAGGAGACCCTGGAGGGGGTCCTTGCAAAATGCCCTTCACCTCACGTGTACAGGTCACGTGAGGTGACGTGGCCAGGACCAATATGCAAATAGGAAAAGTTCGGGGGTCTGGTTATAAATATTACAAAACTTTTTAAACTACCTATGAAAGTGTATGGACTAAATATTAAATACAAAAATGTGCAGGGTAAAAATTGCAAAATACCCCTCGCACGCGATCCAACGGTGTGGCGTGGGCCACTTATCCACGTGTCGTCTCCTGGTCGCGAGATGACGCTTCGGCTTCGACGTCTGAGATTAGATCTCAGATCGAGATCTAACGGTGGAGGGGCGCTGATGATCCGACGGTCGACGTGCGATCTGGAGCTCAGCCTTGATCCAACGGTGCTGAAGACCAGAGCAAGAAACACGGAGGAGCGCCGGCGAGGAGACTTTCTCCGAGGTCTTGCTCATTCTTCGACGAGCTTCTGGGCTGCAAAGCACGGCTGGAATCTCCTGACGGTCTGGTCTAGCTCCTGGGGGCTTCAAAATACCTCGGCGGTGGTCGAGGCTAGCGGAGGAGGGCGGCGGAGCTGTGGAGCTCGGCTGGACTCCGGCGAGGCTCAAAAGTGCACCCAGGCACAAGTCAAACGTCTTTGACCTGCAAAACAAAGTGAGAGGACCCAGGGCAAAATGCTTGGGTCCTGCGGTGGCGAAATGGTGGCGCGAAACGGTGAAGAGGAATTCAGCCGGAGGAGCGCTCCGGCGAGGTGATCTGATTGGGCGATTCAGTGGATGGATTTAGAAATTTCTTGAGGGCTTTTAAACCTAAGGCTACGGGAAATGAAATGAAACGAAAATAAAGGGGAAATAGGTCAGCCTCAACGGTGGAGATCGGAGGGAAGTACCTCGACGTCGGCGGTGGTGGCGGAGGTCATGGAAGCTGCCTCGAGCCTTGCTCGACCCGCTTGAGACTCGCTGAAGGGAGTTGTCACCTCCCTGGACCGATTAGGCAAGAAAGGGGAGCGTAGCTATGGAAATGAGGGGTTCAAATTTGAAATTGAAGTCGGGGGAGGCTTATAAGGTGTTTGACTCTGTGACTGGGGCATTCCAAAGGCCGAGGATTATTGGGAAAATCGACAACCCTCTCCCCGATGTTGCATCTGGGCGTGTATCCTCGATCAAGGAGGATGAAAAGTCAAGAAGAGTTCGAAATGAAATAGTGAAAGGGTCGAGCTCCAAAAAAAGGGAGAATCAAGGGAAAAACCACGGCTGTCAGAGCCACAGGGGGCGGGTCAGAGAGTTGGCCCGCCAGTCAACTCTCAGACCCTCCTGGTTGGTCCACGTGGACCAACCAGGAAAAACCCTGAGAAAATGTTTTATAAAATCAATAAAAAATAGAAAATGAATTATTTAATTTTTGGTTATAAAATAAAAAATGTTTTAATTTTATAAATTATTTTATGGTAATTTTTTAATTATTTTTATGAGGTATATTTTTACAAGTTACTTCTTATAGCCTATATAGGTATATTACTTATATATTTTATTATTTTATTTTTATTTTGTGATTTTAATTTATTTATTTTTATTTATTATTTTATAAATTTATAAAATACTTTAAAAAATATTTTTATTTTATTTTTCTGATGTATTTTATATACTTAATAAAATAAAAGTAGTATTAATATAGGTTTGTATATAGGTTTCATACCTATGTATTATGAATATACAAGTATGTTTATTTGAATTTCTTTTGCTTTTTTATTATGATTTTAATGCACACATATATTATAAATAATATTTATAAAATTATAAAAACATGAAATTATAAAAAAAATATTGAATAAATAATAAATTGAATATTTTAATCTGTACAAGTATACAATAGGGGACCAAAACTCAACTTTCAAACCGTAGCTCCGCCAAGTGCGAAACCACCGCCATTAAATAGCTTATTTTAAACTATATACAATTAAAGGTGAGTTTGATGCATTTGGAGTTTTATTTGTGAGATACAGGTCTGGGAAGTTGGGATTCTGGATTTTTATTCAGACCATGACTTTTTATCTGTACATTATTTTTGAATGAAATCAATTTTGTATTTTTATTTGTTTTATTATCTACAACTTTCATGTACTAAGCTTCTTTATTTGAGTTATAAAAAGTGGAACCAAAAATAGGTCCCAAAATGAATAAAGAATGAAGGAATTTTGTTGTATTTTAGCCCTTATCTCCCCCTACTTTATTCCTTGTCGACCTAATCATCAAGATGCCTAGGTCTCGGGGTTTTGGGTCATAAAATATTTACAAAATTTTATTCTTTTTCTTTTCTTTTATTTATTCTATAATTTTGGCTTTAATTACACTATTTTATACACTATTTACATGCACATGCATGAATGCTAAGATGCGGAAATTAAAGGTATTTACACGCATTTACTAGGGTTTTTGAGGCCAAAATGATAGAATAAAGATGATGAAATGTGGATTCATCAGTGGCCTCAATAGTCAGGTCGGAATAAGTCTTTTCCTATGCAAACCCTTATGACTATAAGTCTCACTTGTACAATGTATGTGAATGTAACTCTTCTCATCAGAAATTGCAAGACACAATCTCCCTCGGCAAGATAAACCTAATTCCCCAATCTAGATACTCTTTCCTTGAGGATCGGGGCATTTCCTTCTAAGTTGAAGTACAACTGGCTCAAGAAGAGGGGATAGAGAGAAGAATTGATTGTGACCAGTGTAGTTACAGATCATGTGGAGCTTGACCAGTGTAGCCAAGTCTCCAGCTGCAGGTAACCTTGATTTCTTTGATTTTGAAGCATAATGCCTTGCTATTGATACATGACTCTGACGGGATTATTTTTTTCATTGTATTTTGCCCGTATATTCTTTTGGAGTCTTATTTCATACAATTTTTTATATTATATGCATCGGCATTTACATAAGATTTTTTTATTCTTAAGCCAATAGACTATCCTTCTTTGAAGCTTTATTGCAACCCACGTGTCATGTATTTAGATGTACATGCCATTAAATCCGGTTAGGGGGGCACTAGCCGTCTATTGGGACGACGTATGTTTCCACACGTGTGCTTATCAAGCTAAAGAATCATGCTCTCACCACCTCCTCATGGTTGAGCTAAGTGTGGAGTGTGGTGTCCAAGTTAGGTCATTATCAGCAAGAGTCATGCATGTGCTTCGAAATACTCTACTTAGGCTAATTAAGATGGCATGTGAACATAGTCTAGTCGACTCAAAGAATTAAGTCACATTGACCTGAAAAGTCTTAATTCTAATAACTATAAGGTTCTTTTGAAATTAAGTGGATTAAGGTCTTGACCAAGCTCCCATCTTTAGATTTCATTTAGACTTGTTCAATAGTCAGAATCATTCAGAAAAATGCTTATGCAATGTAGATTATCTTTTTATGAAAATATTTTCTGATTTTGACTTCTTATAAATTTTCCAAAAAGTTTTGCAACTTTTTATGGAGTTTTGAAAATTTTTAATTTTTAGGTGTTTTTGGATGGGGTTAGTGAATTAAATATATTCACATGTGTTATATATATATGGGGAAAATGGGGTTGTCCTATGAGAGGAGCTATATTGGCTCCCCTGTCCTATTTTCTCCATATTTTTTTGAAAAATACTTCCATGAAAATTCGTCATTATATACATATATTATGGCATTCAAGTTTCGTGAGAAACAGAGACTTCTATAGCCTCCATCTAGATAGTCGTTTTAACGATCGTAGGCATTATTGAAATCGACCTCATCTGGATGGAGGTCATAGTTGTTTCGCACAAAATTTGAATGACATAATATAGAGAAATAATAATGAAAATCTACAGAAGTATTTTTCAAAAAAAATAAAAAATGTGGGGAAAATGGGGTGGGGGAGCCAAGTTAGCTCCCCCAATGGCAGCCCTATTTTACCTATATATATTAATAAAGGATTTTACACAAGTTTATAAAGAATTTTTATACAGGTATATTCAATGTTTTATTTGAAGAATTTTGCAAGGACATTATCTACAGAGTTTTCAAAGTAATTTGAAAATATTTTTGCAAATATTTGTCAAATATTTTTGAAAACTTATTTTGAACATAAGTTTACAAATAATTTTTCAAAAACATTTTTACAAACAAGTTTTACAAATATTTTTAAATTTATTTTACAAAGAGATTATTTTTCAAATGGTTTAAACATATTTTACAAAGATTTTTCAAAGGTTTTCCAAATATTTTTCAAAGCCTTTTCAAACATTTTCAAAATCACTTGCAAATAATTTCAAATCAATTTTTACAAACTGTTTTTGAAAAAAAATTACACATATTTACATGAGTTAATACCCTTACCCAATGTATTATATTAGCCATATTATTAAAAATACAGAAAGAATACAAAAAGTACGAGCTATGGCTAACGTATATATGCAATATATATGACCCACCCTATACTTAGCTCGAACTATGTCCTCATAGTGATCAAAGAGCAATAAAGGAAGACACAAATGCTAAAAATAGAAAAGTCGGTACTACAACGTTTAAAAGGAATAAGAAGTCGGTCGCCCCCCCCCCCCCCATACTTAGGATCAACTAATTTTATGTATAGCAGATTGTACACAAAGCAAGGATGTTAGAGGATTATACTTTACAAAATAAATCAACGACTTGATTTGTCTCCCCTTATACTTAGGGTAAAATATCCCTGGGTGTAGAAAAGAATTATCAACAAGGTTGAAGACAAGCGATGGATAATGAAGAATAACACTAACGCATAAGATGAAGTATATCCCAAGTATAGCAATGATGAATGGAATGAATGAAATAATGAAAGAATGAAAGAATTGAAAAAGGGTAAAAAAGAAGGAATTAATCAAAAATACTTTTGAGGGCATTGTCTAAATCTTCAGATATTGCAGGGAGATCTTCTTCGAAAATTACATTTATCAAATCTACAACGGGCGGGAATGTATCATGCTTTATATACGGCTTCAGCAATTGTCTGTTGAACACAAATAATTGTGTGTCAGATAACTTGGATATCAGAATACTACAATTTTCACATATAGTTCTGACTATAAACGCCCATGTCCATTTACTATTCAATTTGCCCGAGAATATCTTCGACTTTGCATCAAATAACTACATCTTCTGACCATGCTCAAAAGTCTTTCTTCGAATGTGCTTGTTGTGCTAGCGTTTGACTTTCTCCTTGTATATCAAGTTGTTATCGTAGGCATAGTCTCGAAATTTCAAGAGTTTGTTCAGATCAATCTTCTATTATGACCACCAGTCTATGAGTTCAAATTATAGATATTTACTGGCCCAAGAGATTTGTAAATGAGTTCTATTGGCAGATTGCATGGCTTTCCATATACAAGGCGATAGGGAGACATACCCAATGGAGACTTGTAGGAGATCCAATAATCCCATAGAACGGATCAATAAGTTGAGATCAGTTCTTCCTATCCGGCCTAACAAGTTTCTGCAAGATTATCTTGATTTACCTATTAGATAGCTTGGCCAAGCCATTGAAGTGTGAGTGGTAAGGAGATGTGACATGATGATCAATAGTGTACTCCTTCACAAGTTTCTTGACCTCTTTATTTATAAAATGGCTACCCCTATCTGAAATGAGAATCTTATAAATCTCGAAGAAAAATAATATTTTCCTTGAGAAAATTATAAATGGTACGGCTATCAACGGATTAGGCGGGAATAGCTTCCATTCAATGACTTACGTAATCAACGGTAAGAAGGATGTATTCAAATCATTGACTGTTAGGAAATGGACCCATAAAGTCAATGCCTCAAGCATCAAAAATACCTGAAACTTGTGCAGTATTGAATCTTTGGAACTGAGGATTCCTCCCATTTTTTGATAATCGATGCAGCCTTTCTCATATGTTGCATCATCCTTGACTAGTGTGGGCCACCAAAGACCATACTACAATACTTTTGTTGCTGTTTCATTTTCAGAATGGTATCCTCCATATTCGAGCTTATAATAGTGCTTGACACTGGTGTACTACTTCTGAGGAATGCACTGACGCCAAATGCAATTCGCACCTTCCCTGAAAAGGTATGGATCTTACCACTGGTAGAAATGAATATAGGATAAAAATGTATTCTTCTTTACTCTTGTCCAATCTTATGGAACTTTCTCAGAAACAAGATAGTTCACAATATCAATATACCAGGGAAGATAAGAAACATTGAGAATAGATTCATCAAAAAAGGTCTTCGTGATCGACATACTGCTCAATGGAGTCTCTGTACATTCTATTCTGGAAAGATGATCTGCTACCGCATTCTTAACTCTGGATTTATCTCTAATTTCTAAATAAAATTCCTAGAGGAGAAGGATCCATATGAGTAGACGTTATTTGATATCCTTCTTCTACTGTAGGTACTTGATAGTAGAGTGATCAGTATAGATTATTACTTTGGAATCGAGAAGATGGGATCTGAACGAGGGCGAAACAACTGCCAGCAGCACTTTCTTTGTAAATGTGTAGTTATTATGTGTTTCATATAATACTCTATTGGCAAGTGAATGGCATAGGGCAATCCTTCACATCTTTGTCCCAACGCAGTCCCAATTATAAAATCTGATGCATTCGTCATGATCTTGAATGGAGAGACCAATTAAGTTGTTGTAGGACAAGTGCCTAAGTGACAAGTCATTTCAAGTGATTAAAGTCATGTAGAACTTTCTTATAAATAATGAAATATGCATTCTTGCCTAGAAGTACTTTAAGAGGTCGGGCAAGATTGCTATAGTCCTTGATGAATCTTCTGTAAAAACCAACATGTCCCAAAAATGACCTCACATTTTTACTATTCGAGGTGGCTTGAGCTTTGCAATCACATCCACCTTTGCTAGGTCGACATCCATACCTCGTTTGGAGATGACATAGCTCATCATAATTCCTTCTGTTACCATGAAGGGACTCTTTTCCCATGATAGAATGAAATTGACTTCACAGTATCTCTTAAGTATTCGATCCAAATGCGCATGACAAGCATCGAAACTATCACCATAGACTAAGAATGACCAACATGCACCTTTAGATTGTAGCGGGTGCATTACACAATCCAAAGGGCATTTGCTTGAAAGCATAAGCATCCAACGGATAGGTGAAAGTATCTTCTCCTAATCTTAAGGGACAATTGCCACTTGGTTGTACCCTGGGTGCCCATCTAAGAAGCAAAAGAACTCTTTCACTGCCAACCTTTCAAGTACTTGATCAATAAAAGGCTGAGGAAAGTGATCCTTCTTACCCGTTGAATTCAGGTGTCTGTAATCAACACAAACACATCATGATGTAGGTACTCGAGTACGGATCTCCTCTCCATGATCATTCGTAACCACCGTAATTTCGGATTTCTCCATAACTATGTGCTATGGGCTAACCCATTTCGAGTTGGAAATGGGATAAATGAAGCCAGCCTCACACCATTTCATTCTCTTTCATGACTACATCCTGAAGATTAGGGTTTAACCTTCGTTGAAATTCGTGGAATGATTTACAATCATCCCCTAAGTAGATATGGTGTAAACACAAGGTCGAATGTATCCCTCAGAGATTTGAAACATTCCAACCAAGAGCCTTGTGGTTTTTCTCTATTATCTCTACGAAGTTAGATTCTTGATACGTGGTCAATTTACTACTGATGATGACCATATACATATTCGGCTCACCTGTAAGGAAAACATACTTTAGGTCTGCCGGAAGCTACTTTAATTCAGGTAAATTCTGAGTCAGCTTCTTGGAAAGTTATGAAACTGTGATGGTTGTCGATGTATGATCTGCAAACAATATTGTATTGTTCACCTTATCACTCTTGGCTCAGACAATAATGTACCAAATATATCTACAATGATTTCTTCTTGTTCGATTTGGAATGGAATTTCTTCAAACTATTCGATCAGCGCTTTAGAATAAATCTCCATGTCGGTAAAGGAGCAAATGTTGATTATGCTTTCTAGGTCCTCCTCCGGTAATAGGATTTCCTATGTCAAGATATCATCCAATGAAATACATGATTCTCTGGTCTATTCATAAATATCATAGTCTTTTACAGTCGGTCATGTTCTCTTTTCTCAAATATGCTCTCTATAGTTTTGGCTCGATAATCATATCCATTATTACTTTATTATTGTAGGAGCAGAACCTAATATTTCCAGACCCATAATCAACTACTGCTTCAGTTGTTCGAAGGAACAACCGACCAAGAATAAGGTCTGGAGTAACGATGCAGGGGAATCCATGTCCAAGACAACAAAGTCCACTGGAAATTTCTTGTCCTGCATAGTTATGATGATGTCTTCCCATAAACCTTTGGGATGCTTAATGGATCGATCAGCAAAGTGAAGGATCATGTGTGTGAGTTTAAGCGGACACATCCTGAATTCTTAAAGCAGTGATCAGGACATAATGTTAATGGAGGAACCACTATCAAGAAAAGTTCGCTCAAAAATATGATCAAAAATCTGACATCTGATTAGAGATCTTCCCTTGTTTTTCTTCTTGGTTGGGAGGTCACTGATCATATTCACGGTAGCCATGGTCGAAATGTATTTCTCTGATCGGATGTGTCTATTTTTGCAGAGCTGGTGCTTTGATATACATGCCTCTTTCGGTCCTTTCTTCACAGAAAGCATGTATTTCATGGCTTTCAATAATGGCATTTCAAGAAAGATATTCTGAAGAATCTCAATAATAGTTATATCAGACAATGCATTTTTCAGTTTTCTGATTTTTTTTGAAGTTTTTCATTACATCTGGAAAGGAATATTTACATAATGAAAAGTATTATTCTTATTTAAAACAGAATCATCTTGTATATGTGAATGACTAGAAGGGATACAGTCATTCACAACATGTGGAAAACTAAAAAAACAGGAGCTCGGCTTCATCGATCGGCACGAGATCTGTTGTTCGTACTGGCATCTCCTTGGCTTGCTCATCTGGACCGTGGTTGTTATTTTATTTTTGGATTTTTTTCATTTTCTTATTTTTTGTATTTTTTCATCTGATGCATCTCCTTCTTTTCTTCTTCACCCAGTCCTGCTTGGATGATGCAGAGGATGATGATTCATCGATTGAAACTTTATTCTTCCCTTTGACGGTGGCAGACGACTGTAAGGTCCTACCTCTCATGGGAGTCATAGTTCTAGATAACACAAATTCATTTATACCTAACTCGACAAGTTTGGAGGACACATTATGAACTACCAGCTCTTTGCGTTTGAAATTGTTGGAGTTCGCCTCAACCTGTGCGAGAATGATGGTCTTCACGGTAGTGAGGTCGTCGAGCTTATGGCTCATCTTGGATAGGCTCTTCACTAGCTGAGCCAAACAATCGAGGGAGAGGTTGACGGGCGCAATCTTTGATGATTAAATGTGTTTATCACATCGAGACTGATAGTTATGTGAAGGCTACGACAGAAAAATCTATGAAAAATAGTGAGGAGGGGTTGTTGATAATACTGAGGAGGAGGGGGTACTTGTTATGAAACTGAGCAGCCGATTGTTACTAATGAAATTGATGCTGCCGATATGTCGGCTACTAGTATTTCCATCTCCAAGTGTTAGCATTCGGTGGAGACTGGTGATTCTAAGGTTTATTCTGGACAAACTTCCCACCATGGGATTGGTGGTACAGTCGAATGGCAGAGGAATAGCCCTATTTATGTATGTTAGGATGGGTTGGTTGTGCATCGTTGTTCCAGATGTTGTTCACCTCCTGAATGTGGGGTGGTGGTGGGGAAAATGACTAGACATACTGAGGATGTGACTTGGGATGGTAGACAACCATCTGTTGATGTGGTTGTTGTGGTGGTGCTTGATCAGGGGCTTGCACATAATACACGTGTTGAACTGAAGAAGGTTGCCCTGGACTTTGCGGTTGTGGTGATTCTTTCTTCTCGGCAAAAGTCGTGGTTGATGGGCTCGTAGACTGACACGAGTTAATGGTGCTGACCAATAGCTCCAGTTGTATGGTGATATGGTCAAGTTTGTCCAAATTCCTTATTCTTTATTCGATCACAACTAATTTCTTCATATTATGTGATCATTTCTCTATTATGTTCATTTTGGATAGGTGGATCCCTATGATGCTTAAGTTGGAGCGCTCGTCTCCATCCTCATCATGCGATGTTGCCATGTTGACAGCCTTGTTGCGGTTCTGTTGCTTCTTTTGATAAGCTCGGTATGAAGATAAGGCAACCTCTCCTTTAGTTAATTCTTCAAATATCTGCCAGACATCATCTTCATCCTTGTTAAAGTGAGATCTAACACACACAGCATCGATCAACATCTGACTCTCTTGGATCAAGCCCCTAAAGAAGTGTTGGACCAGGATAGTCCTTGGGATAATGTGGTAGGAGCACTTCTCTGCAAATCCTTGGATCTCTGTCAAGCTTCATGTATGGATTCGTGGGGTCTTTGGGAGAAATTTAAAATCCTGACACGCATCTGATTCAAACGAAGTATAATTTGTGGAGGAATGCTGACTTGAGTTCCTCCCAAGTCATCAATATTTTCCCTAAGTGACTAGTCCAATATAGTGTCTTTTCTTGAAGGCTAGATGGGAAGGCGGTCATCTTGACTATACCTAACGGGATGTTAGGGTAGTGGGTGGTGCTACAGATGTGTTTAAACTGTTGAAGATGGATGCATGGTTCCTCATTCGTGTTCCCACGGAATAAGGGAAGAAGAGACAAGTGATGTGTTTTCAGCTCAAAATGTTCGTGGATCAGGGCAATTTTGGATCTAGTTTGTCATCTGGACAACGCCAGGACTATATGTCTCTTTTAGTGTAGACTTCGAAGCCTCTCTTCTTTTCACTTCTTCCCCTCTACGGGGTCCATCCTCTCATCCTTCTTCTCCTCCTCCTCTATTCTCGCTATCTCTCCTCAGCTCATGAGCATTTCTTGGAAGGCAGCCTGTGCATCAGCCTATGCAGTTTCTGTTGCATCACTTGTATGGAGGCGAGCATATGTGCATTAACTTCATTCTGCTCAACTTGATGTGCCTTTTTCTTTAAGTGTCATCTATGAATCAGACTCAGATGAAGCGAAGTCCGGATCGGTCTCTGTATCTGCACGAGGAAATGTGTCTCAATCAGGCTGGAAATGTTCACCAGATGTAGAGAAGTGTTCGGAATTAGGATCAATTCCGAACATTATTAGATTGGGTAGTGTGTATGGAGATAGATCGATCTCCATCCACAAAGGAGGAATTTCGGGACAAGAGTGATCCCAGTTTTTTTGAGATAGAAAAGGCGGGGAGTCTTGAGAGTGGCTTGCAAAGTCCAAACCGATCTCTCTGAAATCGCCTCGAATTATTGAAGATGTGGGAGTCAAAGAATTGATGTTGGTGTCCGCAGAGTCTGGACTAAGCCATCCAAGATCCGACATCTTGAGAAATAAAAGGAGATAAGATGAGGAATTATGGGCACGGAGATAACAAAGAATAAAATGAAGATAAAATAATAAAAGGCTCAAAGTAAGAAAAAAAGGAAGTGTAAAAAAGGTAAGATTAAAATGTACAAGTGTACGGGATTGTGATATTTGATCTAAACTAGATCCAAATAAACCAATGCAATTGGGTTCACCAACTCAACACAGGTGAAGCCGTGAAAGTTAGGTCCTTAGCGCAACCCCTATAGACAAGTAAGTACTACCATACCAACATCTTGTAACTTCCCATTGCCTATGTAACAAGTAGTCAGATCTGGGCCCGCTACTCAGCCAAAGATTAAGAAAGGAAGACAGTATAACAAATCAAATACTATACCCCTTGCGAGGTACTCGGACGTGGAACAATGATACAGGGACCTGTCATCGCAGTTTTCCTATGCTCAAGTGATTCAGACTAAGCCCGCAAGCAAACTTAGCCCTACTTGCCCACGCATTGATAGAAGCATTATTACTTCATAAACCCAGACGATAATCAAGGCAACCATAGAGTGGGATTTGGGCTCTATTCCTTAAGGTACGTACCTCACTTAATCTGGAAAGTACATGAATAGAGTGTGGGCTTTAGGAACCCAAAACAATGAAGTCCATTATGAATTTTATTTGGGTCAAAGTTTTATTTAGCAATCCCCATGTTTTAATATTTTTTCTTTCAATTTTTTAGTATTTTTCAATAAATATCGACTAATGAATTTTTTGATTCCTATTTGTTCTAAGTCCAAGAAAAATATGGGAGAAGTCGGAAAAGTCAATGTGCATAAATCTATGAATGAATACAGGGATAGAAATACGTATCTTGCTCTAGCACTCTACATGCAAAATGATCTGTGCATATAATTAAAATTAATCTATATGTAGACGCAACGATGAAATCGCCCTAGATAAAGGAATTGGTATTAGCACGAAAAATCAGTTTGATATGACTCGGTCCAAGTGTGAGAACTATAGGTGCATGCAGATAATTAAGCTTTGAATCTGGTTTATCGAACAAGCAACCCTAATATCTAAGGGCTTAATCAGAGAAGATGTAAAAATAAAAGAAGGCAGAAAACACAAATCGCAGGAAACAAAATAAAATAAAGAGAAAAATAGGAAGAATAAAATGTGAGAATGCGAGAAAATAAGATAAAAATCATATGGAACCCTCAGTTGAACAGACACCTAGTGAAATGGATCCGAATAGTCTAAGTGTCCAAGAGAGTTTGTCTTATATTATTACAAATTAATATAAGTATATCTCTTACAAAATAAAAATTAAAATCTATACTAATGCTAAACTACTCTGCTCTGTTCAATCTCTTGCTTGCTTTGCTGCTCTCTCCTGTCGGCCTGCTAAGAATAGGTCGGACTCTGCCTCGCTCGAGTGCTTTGGTCTCCTAAGAGATCGTCCTCAATCCCCGAGAACTCGCAACAAAGTCAATAAGGAAAAGGGATTAGAATAGATAAATATGATATATATATATAAAGAGAGAAATAAAGGCAAAATAAAGAAATAAAGTAGCTAATATGTACAAAAGACATACATGTTGCTCCTCGGCAATGGTGTGATTTATTTAATCGAATAATCAGTCTATCAATCTAACAAGTTAGATCAAAAATCATTGTAATGACCAACTAGTAATTAAGCAACAATTAACCCACAATCAGAGATAAAATCAATGCTAAATGTGTGAGTCATAATTTATTATAAATCTACAAAAGATGTGTATAGGTGTAAGTATGTAAAGTATCGAAGACAAGGAGTAAACGGTAGGGTAAGTAATCATTAGTAATTATCTCTAATTAAATAATGATTAGTTTTGTATTTCCTTGCTTTATGCATGTTTTTATGTAGATCCTTATTGTATTTAATTAAATGGATTTTTATATTTTTATAGAATTTTATTTTTAATTAATATTTCATTTTTATCTTTGCGATTTTTAATTTGTTTTTTTATTTTTAAAATAAGATATATAATTAGACATAGTAGTATATGTATTATAATATATATAAGTAATATATAGTGCATATAAGTAATATAGCTTATTATATTTATAGCTAAGTCAGAATATATTGAATATATATAACGATATGGTTTTGTATTTTTTATATTTTTCTTTATTTTTAATAATTTCTAAGTGATTTTTAATTTTTATGGATTTGTAAAGTGAATAAATGTTCAAAATAATGAATATATTAAATATCTGAGATAGTTTAGGGTACTAAATATAAATAAGTTCATAATTACCCCAAACTATTTTTAATGTATAGTATATAATAAAAAATAAGAAACAAAAGGATGTATTTTTGGATTTTTCTTTGATTTTGGCTAATTTTTATATATTTTTATGGTTTTATGATTTTCATGTTTTATATTTTATATTTTTTAATGATTTTTGGATATATTGCAGAATATATAATAATATTGATAATATAGAGTAGTTTTTATTATTTTTATGGGTTTTTATATTTAAATAAGAATAAAATGCTTTTTACATTTTTAGAAAATAAGAAAATTACTTAAAATACCAAATTCAAGCATGCTCTAATAGAAGTCGGAGCACTGGTGAGTACAGTTGACATATGGGTCAACAAAAGAATAAATCCTATGTAGGACCAATTAGACAAAACAGAAAATAGAAAAGGTGTATAAATTCAAAATTAAATAGTAAATGATTTTATTAATTAAAATTAAAACATGAAAATTATTTATAATTTTATAAACTATTTTTTGTGATTTATATTTATTTTTAGAAGATTATTTGTAAGATGTCAATATCTACATGTATGTATATATAAGTATATTTACCTGTATTTTACGTTTTATTTTGTATTTATAATTCTTATTATCATATATTTTATATATTTATAACATTATTAAATGAGAAAAAGGAGCATGCACCCACCTTTTTTCTCCATATCTTTTTCTGAAATGAAACCTAGCGGAATTTAGATCATAATATATCACCATGGCGTCATTCAAAATTTGACTTAATTCAAAACTTCTCTCTCCTCCGTCAAGACTGGCAAATTTTAACGGTCTCAGAATTGCTGAAATTGACCACCTCCAAATGGAAGTATTAGGAATGTCTGCTTTACACGAAATTTGAACACATGTTCTACTTATTATTCTAAGTAAATCCCTAAGTTTTATTTTAAAAAAATAATAAATATGGAAAAAAGGCTGGATCATGATCTTATATGTTTCCATGGAGCATGCATGCTCATTTAACCTTATTAAATACATATTTTTATTGTATTTTTATGATTTTATCTACATATATAAAGAAATATATGTATATATCTCGTAGGTATATTATACTTATATATTATAATGTATTATTTATTTTAATATCTTTTTTATTTATGCTTACATTTTTAATATATTTTATATATACAAATATTTAAAAATATAAGAGTAAAATTGCAAAGAATAAAATATATGAATTTTATATACAAATACATGGTACAATAGTACTCCAGAAAGCTGACTTTTGTATCTTGACTCTATTTTTTATGAAACTACCTTCACTAGATAGATAATGTAATTTTAAATACAATGGAGGTAAGTTTGGTGAATTTTGAGTTCATATGGAGGAGATATTGATCTGTGAAGTTTTGTTTGTGGTTTTTCATCTATGTGTACAAGTTGCATTGTGCATAATTTTTATTGGTAATTATTTTTGTAATTTTTCATATATTAATATGTACAAGTTTCATGTTGTTTGAGGTGTGTATAAGTATAAATAAAATACTGTAAAAATGTATAATCAGAGTACGAATTTAGGGTTTTGAAATGTATATTGACCCTTATCTCACCCTACTTTATTCCTTGTCGACAAGTCAATATTACCTTGGTTTGGAGTTTAGGATCATTCAGTATCTTTGATACTTTATTTGGTCATCTTTTCTTTATTCTTTTATTTTGGATTTCGATACAGGTATCTATACAATATTTATACACTATGTTAAAGTGTTAATTTATGCAAATTACCTATATTTACATGCATTTAGCTAGAGTTTTAATTTTAAAGACAAAAAAAGAATAAGTTAGATGAATGGTTATTCATCAGGAGGCAAGTTCAAAAACTTATTTTTTTTCATGACTTCTTATATCATTAATATGATTTCATGCATAAGTAGGGAGATTGTTGATGCATGAGCATGAATATTTTTTATGATAACAAAACTTGTGCAGTAGACGAAAATGTGTCTAAAGCTTGTAGCTAGGACAAGAAAAGGAAAGCTATTGGACCAGGAAGAAGCTCAAGCTCAAGAGTTCAAGCTTAAGTGAAGAAGAAGCTAAGAAGCTTAAAGGAGTTCAAAGCTAAGGAACATCAACTCAAGCTCAAGGAAGGATCTCAAGATCAAGAAAAAGATAAACTAATTCATTTATTGAGTTCTGCATTTTATAATATTTGTCTTAGATTGTAAAAGACCTCACCAATCATGCATCTTGCATTTCAGCCCTTTGACTTTGACTTTAACTTTTAGGTCAAAGAGTCAAGCTAATCGATCAATCTCTTGCACATGATCCATCATCTCTGATTATCACTCTCCTTTTATGATAGATCAATATTTGAATTTTAACAAATATAATCCGATCGATTAATTTTGACCTACGAGCGATCATCTTTTAGTTATGATCGATCATATAAATCCACATGATTGATCACTTGATTCTAATCAATCACATTTTGTATCACGATCAATCTATTCTATTTCACGAAGATTTTTATAGGCGAACTCACTTCTGACTTGTTCACAACGGCTACTTCTTCAAAGCCAATAAATATGGAGACTCCTGTCTTATAAATAGGTACCCATACCCCATTCTATAATACACAATAAGAGCTACAAGTTATCTTCTCTCTGCTTTCCAGTTTGTAATCTAAGAGAAAAATCGAAGAGCTATTTTTTGCTCTATTCTTCATGCCTACAGTTTTGGTATTCTATGATCCATTCTTACGAGTATGTTTTTCGCTCTTTGAGATCATTTTTAGTTTTGCCTCATATTCTTTATCGCATATTTATTTTGATATTGAGGTTATTAAGCTTGTTTACATGCATATGTTTAACTTGATCGCGGAATCAACTGAGGTTGTAATACAGTTGGGCCGCTCGCGTAAGCAACTCAACTTAGTAGAAATCCCGTGTGGGTCAGGTTGAAAGCTCAAGTTAGGATACTCTTCTTATGGGTTTTACCTAGGAGGGTTTCCACGTTGAATACATGTATAATTCTGGTTGTTTGTTTATATGTGATTGAAAGGTGCTATGTAACATTGTGTTTGTTTAAGTTAATTATCTGCAACGACCAAGGTTATATTGTCTGATCCACATGCACCCATCAACCATGTCCGCAGGGTAAAACTAACATTTGGTATCAGAGCCACGTCTATGTAAAGGAAGTCAACCTCCGATACACACATGATCAGCATTTCAAGATCGCGATTGGAGGAAGCTATGTGACTCGTCCACCTTTCTTCGATGGAACGAGCTATGCAAGCTGGACGAAGAAGATGTCCACCTCCCTGCAAGCAAGCGACTATGCAATCAGGATCATGGTCTAGAAAAAGTTCCAGTGTATCGAAGAGAAGGAGTCCGGCTACAAGAAAGACGAGATGGAGAAAATGACACTAAATGCAAGAGCTACGAATGCCATATACTACGCCCTATACAATGAGGAGTTTGACGTGTTTCTCATCTAAGAATGTCCAATGAGATTTGGAGTTACCTTGCTTCTATCCATGAAGAAACTCCAAAACAAGAAGATTATGATGCAAGATCGGAAACATCAAGCGGCCGTGAAGAAGATGAGCAAGCAATCATTAGGATAGTGGAAGTCTGACTCATCCGATTTAGATGAAGATGAAGAGGTAAGTATTTCATATAGTGAACTTTATTATACCTCTCAAGATTTGCTTATACAAGTTATGAAGCTGAACAAGGTTGGCTAGAAACTAGTAGATGATAAATTTATTTTGCTTAATGATTCAGATGTTATAAATACAGAAAAAGAGTTGCCCAAAGGGATTTGAGTAGTTTTAAAGCTAGAATTACATGTTTAGAAAAAAAAGTATTTCTAAGATTAAAAGAAATACTACTTTTGTGCCTGCTAATGAAAAAAGAAAAGAAAAGATAGAAAATCATGCTTCTAACTTTAATTCTTTCCAAAAAGAGAAATTGGATTTGGAAAAAGAAGGAAACATTGCAATCTAACTCTAAAGGACCTGAAAAAGAAATGATACCAAATCAAACTCTTTCAGGTACCAAAGGTCTAGGAAAAAGGAGATAGAGGTCACATCAACATCAAAAGTGGAACATGTTAAGGCCAAACAACTTTCAAAACCATAGATGGATGCCACCGTCGTGGAGAAGTTACCAAGATTGAAGAACTCCAATGCTAAGGACCTTAGGTTCCTTTTTATCTTTTTTCTTAAGTTGATCATGTATACCGTGCATTGGCGATGAACCCTCTACTTTTATCTTTAAGGGAGAGCCATTAAGTAAAGATTAAGGGGCAACTCTAAGGGGATCTCAGATTAAAAAAAGATAGCTTTCAAAGGAGGGGAATATTATCTCTTTAAACAATAATTAGTATTTATGAACTTTTGGTATCAGTTTAAATCTTTTTTATTATGTCAAAAGGGAGGAAAAGATTGTTTACAAAAAAATTTCACATTACTTTTGCAAACACATAAAATATTTTGGCGTCATCAAAAATGACAGATTGTGAGTTCATGCATAAGTGAAGATATTGTTAGTGTATGAGCACGCATATTTTGATGATAGCAAAACTTCTGCAGATAGAAAACACCTATGTGTAAAGCTTGTAGCTAGATTGAGAACAAGAAAGCTAATGGAATGAGAAGAAGCTCTAGCTCAGGAACTCAAGCTTAAGTGAAGAAGAAGTTAAGAAGTTCAAAGCCTCAAACTCAAGAAGATGATGAAGTGTTTTCTTTTATTGAGTCCTGAATTGTATAATTGTCTTATATTGTAAAAGACCTCGAGAATCATGCATCTTGCATTTCAGCCCTTTAACTGACTTCCAAGTCAAAGAGTCAAGTTTATCGATCAACCATTTACACATGATTGATCACCTCCGATCGATCACTCTCCTTTTAAGATCGATTAATACTTGAATTATAATGACTAATTTTATACTATGAGAGAAAGATCGAAGAGCTATTTCATGTTTTGTTCTTCATGCCTACAACTCCCTTATTATGCGATCAATTCTTGCGAGTATACTTCTCGCTATGTAAGATCATTTTTTGTTTTACCTCGTATTCTTTATTGCATATTTACTTTGATATTAAGGTAATTAGGTTTGTTTACATGTATATAGTTGAGTTGATTACATAATCAACTCGAGTCGTAATACAGTTTGGTTGCACGTGTAAGCAACTCATGTTAATATAGGACCCATGTGGGTCAGGTTGAAAGCTCGAGTCGGATACTATGTTTGTGATTTTTACCCAAGAGGGTTTCCGCATTAAAATACATGTGCACATGTTGATTGTTTATCAGTGAATGAAAGTACTACGTAACGCTTTACTTTTGTAAGTTTAATATTTGCAACAATCCAAGTCATATTGTCTGATCCACCTGCGCCCATCAAACAGTGTCCACGAGGGTAAAACCAATAATTAATTTATTACGGAAGAAGAGCCAATAAGGTGATATATTCGTGGTGATGTCTTGTTAGACCATAGAATGTGGTGGATATGATCATTAATACCTCCACTCAGAATGTGCTGATAACAAGTCCTTATTTTAAACTGTTTAGGCCACCATAAACGGAACAAGTGGGAGCAATTCTATAGACGAATCTTCTCAAAGTCAAAGAACTTTAATCCCACTAAGAAAGAGGGTGCACGGATTTTGTTTCAAAACTTCCTCCATCTTCTAGGTAAGAACAATGAAATAATGTAGAAGTACAAGAGTATAATTGAGATTGTTCATCCAGTTCCCTAACAATAGGGTACAAGTGTTAACAATGCAAGAACATAGCGGCACATGCATTATTGTGAAAAACGTAGGGCATTAGTAAATGTGAAAACTGAAAGGATGTGTGTGAAATAACATGTACTCACCCTCATCTACCTAGTTCTTGTGTTTTTTTTATTGTTTTACTTCAGGAAACCATTTTCCCTCTCTTAGAAACCTCTCAAAACTTGTTTCCACTTGTGTCCTTAAGTTGATTGATCAACTCAAACTTAGGGGATCAAGCAGTCTATGGGCATGTTTGGTTACTAGGTTGGGCTGGGTTGGATATCCTCATGTGAATAGTAGTTGTTTGGAGGGTTGGGATGGTTGGAATGATAATTGTGATGTGATATGATATTGATTATGTGTTATATTAACTTTTTAATGATTATAATATATTTTTTTATGTTAATAAGTGTATTTGAACAAGGTTAAAAACCATTATACCAAAGAAATTATGGTGTCAATACAACTATTCCCAACCCAGGAATGCAAGGTTGAAGCTAGGGATATGCCAGGGTACCCCGGGGTACCCTAGCAACCAAACAAGCCCTAAGTTTCACCAATCAGTTTGCTCCAATGATGAGCAGTTATGATCTCAAGAGAAAAATGCCCTGCTTTCTTTAACCCTCATCCACTAGGGCACAACATGCAACCACATGTTATAGAATACTTAACTATAGCAACCTTCACCCTAACTCATGCTTTCCTATTAAGGATAAGCATTGGGTTGAGCCCTTGAAAGTCATGCATGGCCCAAGTCCCATTAACATACTAGGCTTTGGGCCAACTAGAGACCCAGAAAATCTGCCAAAGGTCAGTCCAAACATAAGTGCAACCTGAAACAGATGGGGTAGGCCAGACCAACTCCCCCTTCTTACAAACCTAATGATACTCGATAATCTCCGAAGCACCTCATTCAATCACAATACCATTAAAACACTCTTTTAAGTCCTATGCAAGAATGTCTAATTATAGATCTTGAAAGTATAAAACATTAAAATTTTAGTTTGTTATAGGAAAGACCTCTTAAAGTAGAGATATGTTCTCATTAACCAAATATTTTAGAGTGGACGATGAACAAATTACCCACAAGATTTGTTCAAGAGAACATTAAAACATATACCGATCAATGTATATTACATATCATTTTTTAACATCATCTGCTACATCGCGCTAGCAGATCGGACCAATTTTGGGTCAACCATCATACAGCCTGATCCAATTTTAACCTTTGGTTCAGCCGAGTTATGAGTCAAGTTTGGTGATGAGCTACATCAGCCCAACCCGGAGTTTATCCCTACATCTGATCGACTACACTGCATTTTGGAACAATTTTCCCCTCGTATTCCCACGGCCTACAGCTTTATCCTAATCATATCCTCGACCGTTGAGTCTCTCTTCCCTAGCCATGTTAAAGTTGCCTAGAGAATTGCTAGTCTCAACACCACCCTCTGTTGCCATCTTCCATGTAAACTAAGCCATTGTTGATTGTGTCAACAAGGAACCCACTGTCAGCAGCCTTGTTCATCGAATCTGTGCAAAGTATTGTCGCGAGTACTTACATAAAATCAACGTACTCCAAGCTGCCCCACTCTCACAATATGCCGAAGCCCTAAGCCCTTTTCTGGTGTCTTACCTTGAAATGTCCAAAACAATATGACCAATCAATCTCGTTTCACCCATGATATGCATGTTGCTATCTGCTCTTATATCCCTGGTCACAAATTTAATTGAATCCACTTCCTACTCTGTCCTCTCGAACAATCTATCAACTTCCACTCCATAGATGCCTTATAATAAACAGTTCTAACTACTTCCAACAAACCATCCAATTCCTCTCTGATAGATATCCCCAACTCTAAAAAGTTATCGTTCAGATTACCTGCAATCGAATAATTAGAAAATTAAGCATGTGATTTAGATTACTTGCAATCGAATAATAAGAGAAATAAGCATGTGATTTAGGCCGAGAACTTTTTCTCAGAACTGGATGACATCAAAGCCCAAACTATATAGGTTTTGGGAATGGAGAATTCTGGTGTCTGAAACCAAGGACTAGTTAAGCATTTGCGGAAAGGGAGGGACTGGGCACATTCAGTCAGTGATTCTCCTGGAATGGAGAGCTGATCTGCAAGCATCCCATTCAAAAGTAAGTATGATTCAGAGAGCTATTAGATTAAGATCGAGACCCTTATTTTTCAAAGAGCGAAGCAAGTGAACCCTCAGAGTGGGGAGTGAATTGGGTTAAACAAGGTTAATAAGTCAAGTAGTAGTGTGCTGGCTTTGTTTTGAATATAACTAGGCAAGCGGAAAAGCCTATCAGATAAGAGGTGGCGGAAGGGGGAAAAGGCCTTGCTTGGTAGACCCATGACCGCGCGAAGTGAGTTTTAGCTTTTGTTGTTCCCCACACAACATCATGGGCAGATTATAGACTTTAGATGATCCAGTCTCGGAAATTATATATAGTGTAGTGTAGGTGGATGGTCTGGTATGTATTGTAGGTACGGATCTGTTCTTTATTATAAAAAAGGTGCCCGTCAAAGCTGTGCAAACTGAAGTAGGATGCAAGCCTCTACGTGCTCACTACCGCTCACTTTCTCTAGTCCTAGGGATGAAAGCCACTTGTTTAAGAAAGAAGCCTAGCATAGAGGGTATATAATTTCCCTCCATTGATGGAAGCAGCAAGATGTGGTACGCAAGATGCATACCGAAAGGTCGATCAATAATTCACAGAAACGTTCTATAGTATTAGTAAGAGGAATAATTAAGGATTTTCCAGGTGTGAGATCTCACATTATTCAAGGAAGCCTAGATGTTGTCGAGTTGTCAATATCTAGTACCTTCTAGATTCTCTTCTTCCTTTCTGTCATGACTAATGGCTAAAACTTGCTGTTCAGCTATACATGTCAATGGACCCAAGGCCAGTAGAGATGACAAGCGAAAGGTTCCAACATCGCAAAGCAGCTATTCTATTAGATTTAGGAGAATTAGGCGCTCAGATGTTCATATAGGGTTCAATACTCATCCCTACAACATACTGAGATGGTAGGCCTGCCATTAATCTATAGAGAGGGCTAAAGCGGTTGGTCAGAATAGGCTCTTTCTGGGTGGGGGGAGGGGGGTGCTAGCCATCAAAGGGGCAAGAGGGGTGACAAAGTAGATCAAACGTGAAAGAGGCCAAGGGATGATGTAGAAGAGCTCAAGGCAGGAGCAATGAGATAAAGAGATGACAAATGCAACTAATTACGCATACCCTTACCTTTAAGGTCCATTTGAGAGAACAGAAAGGCAATTAACCATGCTTAGGGTTTCACATCCCAACTGAAATCATAGCCAGGTCTGCTGGTTATAAGCTTCACACCAATTCAAGCTCAGCGAACAAGCCAGCTTCTCCGAAATTGCAGCTGTAGTTGCACAGGTTAACCCAACAGGTCCAACAGCCATTCTTTGATTCGTAGAGGTCACAACAGCGAGGGCTGGTCAAAGGCGGAAACAACAAAGCCGGGAGCACTGGCTTCGCCCAACAGTCATAGTTTTGTTATGCATCAACTGGCATGGCAAAACCCTCCAAATTGATCATGTAAACCATGAACTATACGATCTGTGTAGTGTTTCTGCCATAAACAGACAATAACCATCAAAAACATTCTCTATAAGAAGCCCAAAAAACAATCACAGCTGATTGCGTTAACAGATTCACAAAATGCAATCAGCTGTCCAAGTTCATACAAAGCTGACTCATCCCCGCTCTAACAAGTTATCTACATAGATCCCTGACCTCCATGTAGTACTAATAAACCACACTCCAAGAAAACAGGGGCAAAAAGGATCCGTTTTTTTGTCCAAGATTTGCTTGTTTTCAAAAAAAGGACATGGTTAGTGATGGCTGCGCTTGATCAAAGAAGGCACCTCTTGGAAAATTAACAATCAGTTACCGACTGCAGAGAGCATCCCCCCTCCATTTTTGACAGGTATCACCACCTCCCAGCCAGGGCCCTTCAGAGGGAGGGGTGCCACAACTCTATGTTTAGCATCACCATTGGCCACCAAATCACTGCGGTCTAGAACTCGTGTCAAGTCTTCAACACTGATATCGGTTTCAACCAGATTGTCCCCTTCTTCTTCTTCATCACCTCGAAGCAATGCCATCAACTCTTCATCCTGATCAATATAAGAAAATCCATGATATAAATACAGGTGAGTGTGAAGAGAAAATCATCAGCTAGAGATGAAATCGGAATAAGCCAATTTGAACCTTAGCAACCCTGATTGATGCATGATAAACCAACAATATATACAGAGGTGAATACAAAGTGGAAATCTCCAGAGGAAGATGAGATCAGGACAAGTCCGTTGAATATTTACCTTAGATGCCTAACATGGTCATAGAGTTTAAAAAGCCGATACATAAAATGAACAATGGTGGTATCAATTCCACCCACACCTTTCTTAGGAGATGAATTAAAAAAGTACAAAAGATTAAGTAACCAACATAATTGCCAACGGACCTCTAATGTGATGGTTTTGGTTCTCTCTTGCTCAAATTGCCCCTTTCCAATCACCACATGTTCCAATCTCAATTTACTAAAAGCACGCTTTAGCATTCGACCCTGCAATAAGGAAACTTATAAATAGGTGTATCTGGTGAAAATAGAAACAGTAAAGCGTCTTCTGTAAATAGCATACCTCCACAGAATGGGAGGTAGCCAACCTATAAACATGAACAGGACGTGTCTGCCCAATCCTGTGGCACCGATCCATGGCTTGTAGATCCATCTGAGGATTCTGAAATTTAAACAGAAAGAAATCATAAACACATTACAATTAACAAGCTGTGTTAATAAGTTTCATACGTCCTCTATCTGGTGTAGATAATCAATGGAAACTCCAAAGTTACTAAACAATCATCGATTGTATGAAACATAGATATAAATTTTGCAGCAATCTCATCATACCCAATCACTGTCATACAAAATACATGTATCAGCTGCAGTGAGGTTAATTCCCAAACCACCAGCTCGTGTGCTCAACAGGAAGATACCAATATTGCTGTTCAAGTCGTTAAATTCGGCGATCTGTGCAGCAAAACCATAATATATTCGTTAAAAAAAACAAAAGCAGATAGATAGAGCAAATGCTTGAAATTACTTTGAAGGCGCTTATAACACATACCTGCTTCTTTCTTTCATCCAGTTTGACACCTCCATCAATTCTACATACTTCAAGGCCTTTTTCACTAAGAAAATAGTCGATGAGGTCTAAAACTTTTGTAAATTGAGAAAATATGAGCACCTGCAAGCATCCAAAAAGAAAACATTAAACATATGAAACAAGTGGAAATTTTTTTATGAATAAAAATAAGAACGCACTTTGTGCTTCTGAGACAAAAGTGCACTCAGTAATCTGTCCAACAAACGAAATTTGCCACACTGCTCAATGAGCTTCTCAATTGGTGGATAAAACTCTGCAAACAACATTACAAATATGACCGTCTACTCTTCTCAGAAAAAAAAGATTAATAACCAATTGCAGGTGTGTTGAAATAAAATACTTTGTGCTGCAGTGGCAACATATGTGACAGTAACAACACAATCACACTGAAATTAAAGCATAGCAGCTGAGTGCACCAAGAGCACTCAAAACTTACGGTAACTGTCATAGGCAGACTCTAAAAGATCTGGATGGTTGCAGTTTTTCCGGAGTTGCATCAATAAGTTGTTCAGTTTTCCTCTCATGCCAGGCCTCAGAACCACTGCAAAGATGACACAATATCAAATCCACATGCAATGATCAAAACACTCCTGGGGGAGTGCTGTTCAAAGCATACTTTAATAAACAGATGACATACTGGTATCGGCCCTCCCATCCAAGTATGTGTCAAATGTTTTATTTATCAAATGGTTCTGTATTTCCTTCTGGCACTCGGTCATGTTCGCATACAAAATAATCTCCTTTTTCTGAGGAAGCATCTTTTCTACATCTTCCTTCACTCTTCTCAAAAGAAATGGGCGAAGAATTGAATGCAGCTTAGAAACCACCTAAAAACCAGTAAACCATTACATTAGCAATCCAATAACTTTGTTCATCTCAAATGGTAATTGTGGTAAAGAATTTACATGAACTCTCTGTTTTTCTTCAGTCTCCTGGTGAGTTTCGTTAGCACACTTGCCAGAGAAGTCAAACCTGAGGAATCACCCAAACTTAGAGACAGGATGATTGACTTGTTACATTTCCATATAAAGAAAGATCCCAAAATGATAAAATAAGCTCCCTAAAGAAAGAACCTAACAGAGTATTATTTCTCACTTGCTAGTTTCCAAAAGGTCCATAATGCATGTCTCTACTTTGAGAGAATTAATCCATTATATCCTTTTAAAAGAAATTGAATTGCTGTACGCATTTTGGCCACTTAAAAAATGGAGCTTTCGTAATGAAGAAACTTCGAACAATTCACACAATAGTCCTTACCACGATTCAAACTGGGAATAAGACGGAAATATATTTGGCAGAATGAAATTCAGCAATGACCATAGCTCAGCTAGATTGTTCTGCAGAGGTGTTCCAGTAAGAAGAAGTTTGTTCTCAATTGGCAAGCGCCGCATTTCTCTCAACAATTTGCAATCCGCATTTTTTAGTCGGTGACCCTGGACAAAAACCACATTAAATGTCAAAAGATAGAGTTATAGGGCAGAATGAACAGAAAAAAACATCATCTAATAGTCCTCCATCTACCTCGTCAACAACAACATATTTCCATGTGTGTGAAGCCAGAATCTTCGCATCATTTAGGACAACAGCAAATGAAGTTATTATAAAAGGAAAATCTGGACCAATATTTTTCGTTTTCAATTTTTTCCACAGCTCTTGCCTCTCTCCTTTGGTACCATGATATATAACTGCATTAATTGATGGAGTAAACCTGAAAAAAATGACAGTAAGATGTGATGAATGGTATAAAAATTGGATGTTTGTAGTAGTCCGCAGTGACAAAACAGACCTTGTTATCTCATTAACCCAGTTTGAAAGAGTGGACAATGGAGCGATGACTAAATAGGGCCCATGCAATCCCATTCCTTTCAAATGAGCAAGAAAACCAATTGTCTGAATGGTCTTGCCAAGCCCCATTTGATCAGCTAGAATCCCATTTAATCCATTTTGCCAAAGAGAAATCAACCATTTCACTCCCTTCAACTGATAAGGTTTCAGTTTCCCACCAGTCAAGAGAGGCACAAGCTCTGCCTGTTCTTTTGCAGTTCTCTCCTCAACAGTAATAGAATCATCAAAAGATGCCCCCTCCTCAGATCTATTTAACATCGCTGCCACAGCAGTTTTCACCTTCCTCTGAATGCAAAATATCATTAGAAATGCCATCAAAAAAGCATAGCGCCGAAAGAACTATATGTACTATAAACAAAAGAAATATGTGGTTATGAATTTTATGGGATGCTTTCTTTTAAAGGAAACACTAAAATTGAGCTACTTGATGGAGATGGCATTGCAAGTTTTGAACTGAAACGCCAATTAAATGCTACGAAACAATGCAGTTGTTAAACAACCAGGTTTATGCAAAAAAATATTTAGGAAAAAAATATCACACTGGAAATCTAAGTGCTCAGAGGTCACTTAACTCGTTCACTTCAAGCACCCAAAAGATATAAGACCGGCTGATACAATAGAGATCAGATCAACATGAATATCATTGATAATCTAATCCCACCAGACACATAAACAGCACCTGCTCGGAGTCAAGCTTCTTTCATTTTTTCCCTATAACTACATAAGGAGACAATGTAAATCCATAAATTGCAATACTAGGGGTATGCAGCATGACATGTATAATACTCAGCATAGAACCTGATCCACGTGGACATAGCAGTAATCTAATGTAACCTCCCATATATGTTTCCCATTTATAATTACCAAGGCAGACAATTTGAATCGAGATATAGCAAGCCTAGATGCAAATGCAGCATGCAATCATTGACATTGCACATAATTGAAATTTTAACAGAATTTATTATTCTGTTCTCATTCATGGACAATTTCTTGGGCTTTATCATAATTATTTTCAGGTGTCCGTTACATTAGTAAAGCAGGACAAATGACTCTTATTCAAGTTTTTTTATATTTATGAACCAACATTGATACTATTCCATACAATCTCCCTGAAAAGGCTGCTCTGCTTTTGCTAAATAGCTGTTTTCATTGCCATGTCTCCTGCTTGAAAAAATGATCTCATTCAAACTAAAGGATGCTACCATGGCAGACTTCGGCATGCGTGAGTTGATTAAAAAGAAAGAGGACAACAAATAAAGACAACTCACTTGATTGTGCTGGACAGCAGCCTTCCTTTTTCTACCGCGTCTTCCTTTCTTCTCTTCTGCAGAGGAATCCACCGGTTGGCTTTCAATCCCTTCCTGAAAGCAAAATAACATCAGGTGCAAAAGAATACTACAAATGAAACCTAACATTAATAAAACAGCAGAAATTTGACATACAAGAATGATGTTATCCATCTTTTCCAGAAGAAACTCTGAGTAAAGTTTCGTCTGAGTCAACAATTCATCAAGCTTGCTAAATTGAGTGTCATGATCATCCATTGGAGGCGCCTCGTTCTTTACAATGCTTTCTTCTGCACTAACACTTGCCTCCAGCAGACGCTCTTCCTCTGCCATTGTTTTGGTGATGAGAGAACAATCACCATTCTTTGCTTCAAATTCCAGTGGCAAAACAGGCTCTTCGTCAGAAATTGCTGCACCCTCATGCCCCTCACTGATTGCATTCTCGCTCTTAGTTTGTACACCCTCAACAATGTCAACACTGTTCTCCCTTGACTTCACATTTTCTTCCAAAGTAGTTCCACTTAGGGCCTCCATGTTGGCAAGCTCCTGATTTGAATAGGCAGGTTAACATAATAAAAGATCATATTTTCTCATCTAATGCATACAATGATAAATATAAAGAGCATGGGTAGACTGCCTGGTTCGAGTAACAAAATGTAAGTAGAGATAACAGCTACTTTGGGTCAGGTGGGACAAGTTAGGTGAGCAGCCGATATGTGACTATAGAATACAACTTATAAAACAAGACAACGACTCTCTACACAAGCCTATTGACCACATTTACAGGAAGGCACACTATCAGCTACCACACGTCCCTACCCTCTTTAAAGACACAATCTTGGGCACCATGGATGCCACATCGACCATGCATGAACCATTAAAGAGATGGTTAATAGTCGGGTATTGCACAAGAAAGATCTACAGCAATTTGATCGCCGCAAGCCAAATATGTCAACGCCACCAAACAGCATAATAGTTCAACCATGGATATGAAACTGTTATTCTCTCAAGTATGCCACATCATGAGGATGGTCAAAACTCAAAAAACCAAAAAAATAAAATCACCGATTCATTTAACATATCGACAATAAAAACCCTAAAATCAAAACAAGATAAGATCTTTCTATAACAGCAAAAAAACTAAAATTTTGTACCTCGTCTTCCAAAACGGAAGTCGGCGAATCAGCATTGTTCGAGTTCTTCGCATCCTCCTCAACCGCCCCCATATTTCTTGGAGAGAACAAGAAACCTGCAATCAAACGCACAGGAACAGTTATAGATTGGAGGACAACAACAAAGGACAAGAAATGGAACCCTAAAGTTCCAGATTTCGCACGATAAGACTAATCGCCGGGAATACGTTAAATAGGGAAAATCTGAAACGGCGAACGGATCAATAAATGGAGATTGATGGAAGAGCTTACGAGATCGATAAAAGCTGCGGTTTGAGGGGAGGGGAGGGGAGGGGAGTGGAGAGAGTGAATACGATGGGGGACAAGAAGGCGAGAGCAGAAAGGGTATAGATATATGGCGGTGCGGGCGGGACTCTTGGGCGGGAAACCCACCCTAGAGGAGAGAGTTGCAGAATGGCCTCGGTATTCGAGTTATTTACGAGTTTGGTCAGCGGAAAAAGGTGTAGGGGTCTGAGGGTAGTGAGGAAATAGATAAGCGAACGTTGTTCAAGGGTTAGGGCTGGCAGGGGCTGAGAGGCGTGTGTGAGTGAGCTTGCGCCCGAGCAATGGTTTTTTTTGTTGTATAAAATTAAAAGGGTAAATTACAATTTGAGTCCTCATCTATGCGTCCGATCTCAAAATAGATCCTGATCTTTAAATTGTAACGATTCAGGTCTCAGATCCATTAATGTAAGGAACTTTTGAGGCTAATGATGAGTATGTCCTTGTTTAAAAGTTGGAATCCGACCCCCCATTCCCTTCCCAACAAGGGCATATTCATCCTGAACCCCAAAATTTTCATTTCCTAAATGGTCCTGAGACCCAAATCGTTACAATTTAAAGATCAGGACCCATTCTGGGATCGGACTCATAGATGAGGACCCAAATTTTAATTTACCCAAATTAAAATACACATTGGGATAAATTTAACCGAGAAAAGGCACTTGTTGCCAAGATGAAATAAAGAATAAGGAAGTTTTTATGTTAATTCACTCCTAGGACAAAGGAGGAATAATAGAGTTATTCATTTTACTCATTTTTTGTTATTTTTGCGAATATGTTGTATGATAAGTGGTATTCTTTACGAAAAATATGGTTTGAGTGAGGGAATTATTCAAAAGAAGTGGTATTATTATGTGTTTTTAAATTTTATATTGTGTATTTATACTTGTGATTTTTAAAGTAAAATGTGTATTTTTATGAGTTGTTTGTTATTTATTAAAATAGTAAATGATAATGTAATATGTGATTTAGTGTATTAGTATGTATTCTACAGTTTTTGTTGTGGAATTGATATAGAATTATTAATATATTTTTATTTAATTTATGTACAGGGACCTATGCGTAGTTATGTGAAATTATTTAAGCAAACAAGAGAATGTCAGAAAGTGCACGAGTGCGTACAAAAATACCAACAGCTTCATGTGTCAGACAATGAGAGTTGCTCCAGATGAGGACCTATTTGTGGTTCTTACAAACTCGGGGGTTTGATGTACAAATAGCCACGAAACGCGTGCTAGGTACATGGATGATGGAGGGCGACGTGCGGCTAAGATTGAACCTTGGGTGCTTTATGTGAGGGCTCGGAAGCTGTCCATGTGGTTCGCCTTAAAGAGTTTGATGTAAACGATCGGATTTTTGTTGTCCAAGTCCTATGGCCAGACTTCGGTCAACCACGTGGTGTGATGCAGGTCTTCAGATTAACCAAGTGATAACGGAGAAAAAAGTGAGGGACACAACTGATATTATCAAAAAGATATGGCATAACTGAAATTGCGATATATAAGAGGGGCACAAGTGATAAAAATCCTAAAATTTATATATTTTTATAGGTATGGGGATTTGCACTGTGGTTAATAGCTTAAGATTTGTTTGATAAGATCCTGACATAATGTTCGCACTTCGCAGAGATGGGGAAGATATGGAGGGTTTTTATTAATCGAAATATATGTTTTTACGAAGATGGGTATGAGTGGCACACAATTTTAAAAAAAAATACATACGTGATTTCCATTATTGTTGCTTTGGATGAGAGTTAGAGTTGGACCCTTAAATCGATAGTGGTCAGATCCTGAGGGTGGTTTAAGGGTGCAATGATCTATGGTCCATCAATATGTAGTTCGATCTTTAATTTACAAATTTGATATTAATATAGATGGACCAACCTCATGTTAATCTCGGCCTTCTTAAACAAACAACAAGTCATCTTCCCCTTTACCACACAAGTCATATCTTTTCTTCTTCTTTTGCATAGGCTCTACGAAATGTCAGGAACGACACTGGCACCGTCTCATCATTTTCATCACTTTGAATTGCGTTTTGATGATGAGCAATCCCTCTCGAACACATTGAAATGGGACGAAAAAAAGACTACATCTGCATAAACTACATCGTGGGCTTGTTTGCCCCCATAAAAAGAAGACAGGTATAGTTTAAACAAGTTGCCTTTGAGGTTATTTCTTCTTCTTTTGCTGTAAGCTAAATTTTCTAATGATCATGTTAAAACACACACGACGCTTCTGAATAATGAGAAGATTATTTACTGGCGCGAGTGTAAAACAAAACAATAAGGAAAAACTAAAAAAGAGATTGCTAGATCAGTGATCCTCATGTCCAATGTGATATGGGTTGCTAAATGAGGTGCAGGTTGGATGACAGTATCTCAAGCAAGTTGCATTCTTGTTAGAGAGCAACTAGGGCCATAGCATCCAAAAGAAATAAGAGCTGGGGCACTTAGAGTTCATATTATGCCCAAATTGAGTCATGGCTAGACAACAGGGATGATGGAACCGGAACATTTTTGAGGAGGGGACACAATGTTTAAAAAAATCTATCGATTATGATGTGATCATAATCATAAGGAAAAAGGATTTATGTTATTGAATTGTATGTCATTTATGCGTTCATCACCTTCTTAGCAATTTATCTGTATTGGGATGGGTGAGTGCAAGTGGCTCTACCATTGAACCATGTTCAAGTTTCTAGACAAATGAATGGTTGAGAGGTGATGAACATATAAGTATGCTGGTGAGTTGGATACTCCGCTTCCTCTATTCATTATATAACAATAGCTGCGAAAGATAAAGTATATCATCTATAGTTTTCATGTAAATAATAGTTTATTTTGAACTTATTTTTTATTCCATTGTATATTTTTATTCTATTTTACATAAATTGATATCATATATGCCCCGCACTATTGAGATTTTTTATTAATGGTATTTATATCATTTTTTAAAAAATAGACATATTCTAACGGCTTCATTTTTTCAATTCACTCTTTGGATTTTGATTAATTACAATATAAACTACATTTTTTCTAAGTTTATATCAAATTAAAAATATAAAAATACATAATTTTATACTTTTTATTACCAACAACTAGAAATATTAATATGTCAATGAAGAAAAATACATCGATCAAGAATGCCCACTTACTTGATAATAAATAGGACCAATGATTAATATATGAGACTTGTCAATAAATGATTTTTTTAGAAACTTTAATTTTTTTGAGATCCAGAAGTAAACCTTATATCTGTATAAATGAGATTGGATGAAAAATCAATCTCTTTTATAAGTTTATCCTAAAAAATGGATATTCAAAAAGATGGATTGGTAGAGATCCGTTATAAGCTGATCAGTTTAAGAAATTATCCTTACAGGTTGGTCCAAGGTAAAATCTACTATTGCTGGGTAGGATTATTTTGTTAAAAGATATATTATCGGTCGGTAAAGATTGTTGATTTTTCCCTAAAGAAATGAAAGGGATGCATGTATAATTTTGGGATTTTTACACCCATAATCCTGAGTATATTCACAATTAAAATCATAACCTCGTGTAATCGTGAATTAATTTCAGAACCCTGAATAGTATTTAACTCTTACGTCCATAACTCCGTGTTAATTTTCATCATATTTCCGGTTAACTATGATGGTATCCGTCAAATAATTTACATTTATATCATTTAAGTTCTCGTTATTTACGACCACTCCCTCCAGCCAGCCCCCATCGCCTTCCTCCTCCAGCCGACCCCTCCCCTCTGTCGACCTCCTTCCCTTCCTCCTCCAGCCAGCCCCCTGCCGACCTCCTCCTGTTCCTCCTCTAGCCAGCTTCCCCATGCCGACCTCCGCTCCTTCCTCCTCCAGCCACTCCCTCCCTGCCGAGCTCCTCCTCTTCCCTGCATCTTCCAGCACCCACCTCCCTCCCCCCGCTCCTTCTTCCCCTGCTCCCTTGGAAGCACCCGTATATCTCCCTTGTCATGGAACCACACCAACGGCCTCCGCCAGCACCCCCCTGCCGCCACCCTCTGGCTCCCTTCTTCCCCTGCTCCCCTGGAAGCACCCGTCAAACATCGAACTCCCCCTCCTGGAAGCTCTCTCCGTGGAACAACCCAAATCCCCCACCCAAGGTTCCCTCCTTCCCCTGGAAGCACCCGCATGAACCCAACCCAATCCCCAAGTCCCCCACCGTCGGTTCCCTTATTCCCATGGAACCCAAGACCCCCCCCCCTTACCTTCACCGCCGTTTGCAAGCCTGCCTCCTATTTGCAAGATTTTTTTCATTCTTTTTTTAATTTTGGCTAATCTTAACCGTTCACTGGTAGATTGGTTAGATTAACTTACTCATGTGGTTGAGTTAACGTATTAAACTAACGGAGGGTTATGGTGTGAGTCGGAGTGACTATTCGAGGTTTCTTGTGTAATTCACGATTATGCGGGGTTATGATTGTAATTGCAAAATTACTTAGGGTTATGGGTGTAAAAATCTCTAAAAGTTTTACCCTCAAAAAATCCAAAAGAAGATTTATACTTAAGAAATATTATAATTATTTTTCCTTCAAAAATCCATAGAGAATAATTAAATATATATTATTTAATCTAAAAAAACTTAAGGAGGGGTATGTGCCCCTCCTTGCCCCCCTCTAAATCCGTCCTTGCTAGACAGCAACCTGCACAACACACATTACATTAATAAGGATATCTAAGGGGCATATGCCCATACTTCATTCCCCTTTTGATATGCAAATCTTATCCCATGCTTTCTTATTCATACGAATTTCTCATAAGAATGCGACATACATCTTGGAAATACATCTCAAAGTAAGGGTACAAGCATATTAAAAGAGCACGTACCCACTACAATAGTCTTGAGCATCTGAAGATGACCTACAAAGGATGGAACCTTCAATTTCTAGTCATTGAGTAGCATTCTAATTATATCGTCCAAATCTCTAACCGAATTTGCACCACTGTGGGAGGAGCGCGACACCTCCAGATAGGTCATGGGCCTCGTGATGCTACACGAAAGAATAAGGATTATGCCCCGTCTACAACTCAAGAAGCAAAAGAGCTACTTTTCATGGTGTTTACATGCAATCCTAAGTAACAATGAAATGAACGTGAAATTGCCTTAATGCCATTCCCTGTTTTTTGTTAGGCCTTCCAGAAGAAAATGAATTAGTTAATCGAGATTAAGCCTGAGGGCGCACATAATGGTCCATGCCCCCATGGGGGAGAGCTTCACTTTAAGCAACAATTAGGTCCTTCAAAGTTGCCCTACCTCAACCCACATATACCCTTGAAGAAACTACGAGGACTTCCATTCAAGAGGATTGAGAATAAGGTGGATGCAACTCAATTATAGGCCCAAGCAATCCAAGAGCATACCATGACCTCCAACTTGCAATGGGAAAAGTTATGGTCAATAGAGTCAGTGCCATTAAAAAGTCGATCTTCATGCAACCTCTCTTGCCTCCATTCTTTCAACCAAACCCAACTGCAAGCTCATTGCGCTACCCCAATGTCATCCCCAAGGGCAGGACCACAACAAGTACATAAGCAAACAACTTCGAGGCATGAGAAATTGTCACTCAAATTCATGATACACATAAACCCCTGATTTGATTGATCATTTTTGATATCGAGCTCAATCACTTGTAGTCTTCGGTTAAGGATTTATCGATCACCATTTATTCAATGACCGATCACTTCTAGTCCATAATTACGGAAAGATCGATACACGTTTGCTGATTGGTCGATCACTTTTTATTATATATTATTCATTAGTCAATAACCCACATCATCCGATCGACCACTTTGTGATGCCCATCCATCGGATCCGGATACTCGTTTACATAACACTCGTAGTATCATATTCACTAGAGATCGCATTAGGTTATTGAAATTTAGAGAAAATTTCCCGTGTTTAATTTTTGAATGACATTTACATTTAACCAATAAGCCACATAACTACATATGCCATCAATTATATTACATAAATTTCCATAGCATTTAACGTGTAACAAAAGAAACTGCATAATGTACATGCATCACAAATTGTAACAGAAGAGAAAGAAATGCATTTATAATATCCTGAACAAAAACTATAACATGCATACCTGACAATAGTAACTGCGGAAGCTGAGGTTCAACTCTCCCAATTCCACGATGCAAGTATTTTGCCTGCGATCCATGCAATAGAGAGAAAAGAACATCAACGAAATGTTGAGCACATCTAATTAACTAAAAATAACAGGAAATTTAGTGGCACTAAAAGAAAGTAAGTAAATAGGACTTGACAATTAAATTTAAAGCTACTTGCTGAGAAGTTGGTTTCCATGTTGTTTGTAAAAGTGAATCCACAGACTTACCCATCCAACCTCAATTACCCATACTTAGTATTTCATATATTTGTTATAGTTAGCATTTCATATAGATTATAAGATCCATACTCAAGCTATTGCCTTTTTCTAAATTATAATTCTTGTTTGCTGGATCTTGGAGTTGAAGATGATGAAACTCCTATTTTGATCTTTGTATTTGTCAAATCATATACAACCGTATATGATTTTTAGTCTTCATTATCCCTTTTCAAGTCTCAAGAATTCTTTAATTCTTTGATTTATTTTATACTTATTATTACAGAGGTGATCCAGATCTCTTTCTGATGTTTATGAATCACGTGGATGGATATTGGTAAGTGTATATAATGAGTCTGGTATTTTGATTCTTTTCTTGTTGAATTTTTTTCAAACTTAGTGGATAGTCTGTTGTCTTGGTCTGGGTAAGACCTCACACAATTACTCTAAGGCGGTAAGGAAGCCTTAGGGTTGACGTGCCTCCGTAGGTATGCGGTGGAGTAAAATACATCCTAACTAAGTTTTCAATATGTCCATTATCTGTGTCTAACAAACGTGGTAGTAGCTCGTAGTCTGATAAGGATGATTTTCATAATATGATCTTTTTTATTTGCCAGGAACTACTGACAGAACAGTAACCGGCTCAATTGAAACCGAGCTCAACTGTAACCAAGCTCAATTGTACTCAACTCAACTGAGATCAAGCTTTACTGTAACTAACTCAACTGTAGCCGAACTCAATCTCAACTGTAATTCATCTCAACTCTAGTCCAACTTATTTATGACTCATTCCAAGCTCAATTGTAACTTCTCCAAAATTCAACTGTAACTGATTTAGATGTAGTCATAGAGGATTCAAATGTAATCATCGCCAAGCCTATTGGCGGAACGATACCCAAAAACTCAAGCGGTGAGGTATTCTCCTAAGAGGTTCTTCCGTCTCACCCTCTAAGTAGAAGCGCGGTCCAATAGAGGGATATGACAACTCCAAAACTACGCCACTGAGATGGGTGAGAGAGACTCTCCGGAAAAAATCACTTTAGAAAAATCGGCCCGACCGGTACGGGCTAACGAGCTCGAAAAAAACCAAAATCAAGGGCCCTCCAGCCTAGGTACCCTAAAGAACAAGGGTCAGCGGAACTAGTCTTTAAAATAATACAACTCCAAAACTACACCACTGAGATGGGTGAGAGAGACTCTCCGGAAAAGTCACTTTAGAAAAATCGGCCCGACAGGTACGTGCTAACGAGCTCGAAAAAAAATCAAAACCGAAGGCCCTCTAGCCTAGGTACCCTAAAGAACAAGGGTCAGCGGAAATAGTCTTTAAAATAATACATGTGGATCCCAGAGAGGCGTAAAAACTACGAGCGCTCGCAAAAAACCGAGAAAAAGACTGGGATCCTAGACCCGCGCACTAAGCGGCCGCTGCTCTAACTGAGCTTCATATCTCCCGCCCAGCTGAGGGTCACAACACCCTCGCACAATCAGGTGTAATGATCACCATGATTGGCACTCAATATTATCAATCATTGCTAAATCACCATCACTGACTTGATTTCTCATCCTTTCTTAAATCTTCTTGTGGTTGATTGTACAGATTTAAATCTTTTGTCAACAATTCAATCAATGGTGATCTATAGTCAATAGAATATGCTTAAAGGTATAATTCATGACGCTGGTTGATCTTTGTAGTCATAGTTATCACTGATTCTCATCAAATCAAAATAAGACAGCTATCCAACACCCAATAATAGTCATATGAGATTCTCTCAATTTCACAATAAGATCAATTGTATTTCTTATCATAAAATAGTGGATTTTAAATTCTATACTCGTCTATAACTATCTAGGAGAGATCACTTACTCTTTTCATAAACCTTATTATGATGGATTCACTTAGTTTGGAAAGATTGATAAGACAATAGATTTATCCGAGAAGATGTTTCTCCGTGACTTGAAACTCGATAGCATGATGTTTGTCGTAGTTCTACCAACTTGCAGCAGACCAAGCTTAGTGGAGAAGGAACCTAGGTACTAATTCTATGGTTGAAGATCATGGTATAACTCCTTCTATGGATTATTACATATGTATAATTTATCAACATGGCTAGGCATGTAAATTACATGAAGCACATAGTTTAATAGTCGGTATGTATTGTCATACAGATGCTATTGAATGGATATAATTGCTCTGCCCATGCAAAGTTTATGGCACCTAAAGATTGGAAAATGGACAATAAAATCACTTCGTCAGCTTGATCCGCAGAATCATGTTAATTATGTCGTGTTTTCAAGCATAAAAGTTGAAAAGGCCAATGGGATAATGTGGCTTTATTGAAGTCAGGAATGCGAGACAAGTAGGTGAGGAAAGAACCTAATTGCAGCTGAATCAAGTATAAGAATAAAGTTCGTGTATTTTCAGCGGATAATCAAACGAGTCCTTATATGGATGAGACATATGATACATCGTATTTGTTCTCTCTGTACAATTCGGTTTTCAGATTTAGATTGTTGTGTACTTCGGCAACCCTAAAAATCCATATTGTTTTGCGATATAATATGCACTTTTATTGCATCCAGTAGCAAAGCCAATGGCTAAGTTAATCATCCCATCAATTTCACCTGCCCCTATTTTAGCAGCTACCCGTATGCCATGGTATGGAAATCTCTTCATTGATGAAAACATGGAGTATTTGTGCCAGATTGCACGCAAATCCCATACACATCCATGTCACATATGACATGTTATTCCCTATAACTCAGACTGCGTCATCCCAGAGTACATACGCAATTAATTTGGATAATACGTAACTCTATTGAAGAGTTCTCCAGATGTATTTTACTTGATGATTCTAAAGAAACCATCATTGTCATTGCATGTAAGAAATTTCTCTACTTAGTTGTCTTTATTGGAAACTGACATTTGATCGGCTGAAGAACTGCGTTGATTGGGCCATCTCTTTACCAAATCTGAGAGAAAAGCATGATCAAGATGGCCTATGAAAAGAAATTTCAAGGCGAATTGGATTGGACATTTTTTAGATGCGTAAATCTGACAAGATGTTAGGCACCATGGGCCAAGAAAGATGTCTTGCTAAGAGTAATGCAGCCCACATTCCATCTTCTGATACAACTGATCCAATCAATAAAATATCAAAACCCCTTGTTCTGCATTTTGATTTATTTTTAGGATATTTCCAAATTTTTTTAGAGATCCCTACATAAACATAACTTCTGCACTTTGTAAATGATTTATAGTTCGACATCCAACGATCAATTTATCTAAGCAAGTTGAAATTCACTCTCCAGGACTATTATCCAGTGACTCGAAAATGGCATTTGATATGAGCAGGACCTAATGGTGTTCTGTTTGCATGGTAAATAATAAAATCAACAATTGCAAAAACAATTCTTGCAGGAACTTCATCTGAAGGAAGAGGAAGGTTGAAGGAAAATCTCACCCAAAATCCACCAAATCAAACTGATTCATCCACTTTCCATCGCATTTTGACACAGATCCGTGAATCAAACAATATCCACACTCCCAAAGTCTAAAAGAAACCCCCAATAATAGACGAAATTGTGTAGCAATACATGAATAGAAGCAAAAAAGGGTTCGGCTTGTACCTATGGATTGTTCCAATTTGGAGGAAATTGAGTTGCATGCAGCAACAATAATTAAAGAGGATGAAAGGTTGGAGGGCTGCTCTGCTCGGCAGTAACTTACAACAACCAGAAGCTGGAATTGCATCAAATTGTGAAGAAGATGGCTTCTACGGCTGAGGGTTTGGAAAGAATTCAGAGGGAATAGGAGGGAGGGAAATTGGGGTTTATATGACCAAGGGAAATAAGCCCTTGTTTGATAAGTGGATGAAAAAAATCCTAATGGAAGCGACAGATGGACAACATATTCCTATCTGTTTTGTTGGAAATTTTTCATTTTTATGTTCAATTTTTTATTTATAACAATAGCTCTCTTATATTTAAAAAACCGAAGTTGACCGTATACGCACCTCGAATGTCAGATTTTTGGGTGGTCTTGGTTTGTTTTGCGGTTTCCGATTTTACGTCGCGGTTTTTCCGTTGCATGCATTACAATGCGATCGATTTTTGATCGATTTACGACCGAACGAATTTTGATCTACGATCTATGAGTCGATCTGAGTTTATTCAATATTAATTTAATATTAATGGGTCATGTAGATCCTTAATCGGGTCGGGTTCAATTTATTCGGATCCGAATGTTATAATTTGACTTTATTATCTAATACCAATCAATCACTTTGATTGATCATATTAATCACTTTTTGAATATTGATTTATAAATTCAATAATGATCGATTGGTCATCAACTTGTAATTGATCGATTGCTTGTCAATTTAATAGATCACTCCACTTTAATAAATGCTCGCTTGACTATTTTTACGAAAGTCTTGGATGTTGATTTTTTCCTTAAATTGATTACTAACCACTCTATTAAGCTCCAATACCTATAATCCTTATATATATATATAGTCTATCTCTCTTCATACACCATACATACTCACCATATATATATATAAATAGAGGAAATCAAATGCAACATAAATGGTAAGAGCAGGGGTTTAAATTTCGCGAAATTTCGGCAAAACTTCGCCAAAATTCCGATTTCGACAGGGAGGGTCTTTCGAAACATATATATATATATATATATATATATATATCGATTTCTTGGATTTCGACCGAAATAGGTCGAAATGTCGGTGATATTTCGACATTTCGACCCATATTGATCGAAATTCATGTTTTCAGTTCAAAATTTCTTGGATTTCGACTGATATGGGCGAAATTTCACCGATACCTGTGTAAATCAACGATATTAACCATGTGATCTTAATTTTACCATTTTACTAATTATTTAGTATTCACCAATTCTCTATATCAAAATACATCATGATTTATATATTTTATTTTGGGTCGGGGGCACTGCCCCCGCACCCCCGCAAGGGAGGGCCAGCACGGGCCCCCTAGCCCCCCAGGCTCGCTGACCGGGCAGCGAGACCCCTGTTCTGGTAGGGTATGGTACAACAGGGGGATGCATACAATGTTTCTTCAACGTAGGGAGCTTCACCTCCCTTTGCAATGGAGATGAAACAACTCTATAGATTCTTGAGATCCACTATAGCTTCTTTGCTTCATTCCTTTTGTCATTTATCTTTGTAAAATATATCATCTTTGTTGTAAGTCTATAATTAATTATGTAATTCACTAGAACTGCGCCTACGACCGTTATTTCTATGAACTAAACATTGTCTTATTAAGCATTATCTACATTTTAGAATAAAAAATACTCATCTATTTTTCTGAACAAAAGGTCATCTTATAAGTATTTTTAACTTAGATATCTTAATTTCGATTCCAATATCTATCAATCAGCTCAACAATATGCCCCGATATGTGCGATATAAGGCACATGGATGAGAGATATGTGTGATATAAGTGTGCATTTGTTAGCTATTATTGTTTTAAGAACTTGAATTCAATGATATTCATTTCCAATATGTATCAATCAATAATCAGCCTTAACAACGAAATAACCGACATGACTGATATGTGCGATATAAGGCATATGGATGAGAGATACGTGTGATATGAGCACACATTTGTTAGCTATTGTTGTTTTAAGAACTTGGATTTAATGATATCCATTTCCAATATGTATCCATCAATAATCAGCCTTAATAACGAAATGATTGATATGACTGATATGACGGATATGTACGATATAAGGTGCATATATGAGCAATATGTATGATAAAACTGTGTATTTGTGAGCTATTTATTGTTGTAAATAACTTGAAAGATCTTAATTTACAAAAAATGGTCGAAAAATGACTTTTTGAGCCATTTACGAAATTTTCACCGAAATCGTTGAAATATCCCGAAATATCGGCGAAATTTCGGTATTGGAGGTGACCGAAATGAAATCGAAATCGAGACTGTCTACCACAGGTAAGAGTCACAAAAATATTCCACCAAGTGTTTAAAAGCATCCTTAGTCCTGATCTCTTTAATTACTCACTTTTCGATTCTCTATTGCTTGTTAAAGACATGTTTCTAATGTGATTAACACCGCATCTGATTGACTTTTATCATTATTTCAATCAACACATGTTAAGCATTTTCATTCGTTGTCTTCGCTATTATGCTTTACTCTTATAATATATATTATAATATATAGAATAAGTGTGCTTATTTAAAAAGAATTAGTATCTCTTTATTTTTTTTGCTTGCACATGAAATTTAATGTGTGATCTAAGTTGGGTAACTCCGATGCAAACGTATCTCTTTTGCGATCACTATCATGAGTAAATCCAATGGGATGGCAATCGCGATCGGTGGAACTCTGATGAAAGGTGTGAGTTTTGGTTTTCTGCGAAACCAAATAGAGAAGAATAAATTCAAGTAACTGAAATCACATCTATTCGAATGCTTGAGCTTTTTAAGAAACAAACAAGTTAATTCCATCTTATATTTCAATCTAAAATCGAAATATTTTCGAGAGGCACACTTCGGACACTTCTATTAGTACTCGAAATAAACCTCGGTTTCTCGATTTCGGGCGCAACTTTAGCTTACGGGGTTGGATTCGGAAAAATCGAACCCATTAGATTCATCCCGACTCGATGATTCTAATGGTCAGCTACTTTAGGGCTCACACGAATATTATTACGATCATGAACAAGTGGTGAGAATTACTACTTGACCAAATTTCCCAAGGTGTTACATGAATGACACAGTTTGAGCAAGATGTGATGATGAATGTAGGATTCATCAAACAACTATCAAAGACGACTCATGAGATTAGGGTTTCGTTGATCTAACAACTTAAGTGCATAAAGAAAGAAGATCTCAATGGTATTGGATCCTTGGTCCAATGGTCCAATGGGTGACACGAAATGATGTAAAAGTAATGATATGAGTCGTAGAGTGAACAGAGGGTCAATACAGGATTTGGGATGAGAACCCAAGTAATATGATAAAACTCAATCTTTGATCTTAATTTTAAATCATATTAAGGCTTAGATGATCTGATCTCAAATGGATTTATAATAAATTGAGAGTTCTATTAAGTAATGGCTCAAAGTCTAAGATGGAATCAAAGGATATCTTAGAAGTTGGTTCTCAATCGAGTATATCCCATGGGTTCAACCTCAGGTAAGAGTTTCCTTACGAGAAATATATCGTTGTGAGTCTTGCGATTTCAGCTTTTCCGGGTTATATTATGTAATTCTTCAAAATATTAGATGCATCAAATCGAAATTTTTCATACAGAAGAGCGGGAGAGAGACCCCGCCGCATCTTCTCCACTCTCTGCTTAAGAAAAGAATAGCGCGCATTTCGACGTTCGTCACATCCCATGCCCTGCAGACAGCGTGCTGTACATGGTAATGTAATGCGTCACTATCACCTAATTATGTCAAAATTCTTTTCATAGTATCGGAATTTGCAATTAACCCATTAAATTACGAAATCAAGTATATATACATACGTTCATAGGTACCTACTGTTAGCACCATGGTTTCAGATTTCGCAAAATTTGTAATTTCCGGTTCGACGTGGGACCAAAATTTCAAGCGCAATGTCGATACGAGGATCTTCTTTCACAAATGTTGTTTAATTTGAAGGAAATGTGACCAAAATTTGATGTCGATACAATATCTGAATATCGAAATTTAAAATGCATGTTACCAAAATCGGGTACTCGAATACTGTTGAAACTGTTCGCTATCCCCCTCTCGTGCATATAGATTTACATCATGCTAAAATCTATTTATCATTCTCCCAACTTAAACAATTCAATAAAAACATTATTTAATTCGTTATCATTAACTATTCTTATATTATAATTAATCTATGTATAATTAACACTAAATTTCTAACCTTAATTATTGTATTTAATTACTAACACTTTTCTTTATTTTCTAATTTATTAAAAAACCCTTAAAAATTAGATTAAATATTGTATATATTTATTTTGATTTCAAAGAGAAATTAAAAAGATAAAAATATCAAAATCACAAAATTAAGTGTTTTTAGTCATTAGAAATGCTTGCAAAATTTTTTCTTTAAATAGATGACCTCTTTTGGATTTTTGATCTATATGAAACTTGTAGATCTTATCGAGATCTACAACTTTCATGTTTTGCATTTTTTTTAATTAACCATCTAAATATTTCTTTTTGAATTTTCTTTATTTCCCCATTTTTGTAATAATCTGATTGGGCCACATGGCGCCCTCTAAGCCGCCCACGTGACCCCATCCTCTTCCCTCCACCGACCTCCTTATTGACAGTCAGATCATTCCTGGCCCGCCTCCATCTCAACCGTCCACTTCCAGTTGATTCTCAACCCTCAGATCATTTTCCAAGATCCGATCTGAGCCACAACCTTCCGCCTTCTTCTCAGCCGCTCGATCTAGTTGCATCTAGTGGCTCACAATCCTCCACTTCACCTCTCTTGTTCCCACCGTCTGATCTGCCCGTCTCCATCTCATCTGTTAATCCACACTTCATCTCCACCCTATGATCAGATCACATGATCTGATCCATCCGACCACGCTCTAATCAGGACCGTTGGAGCACGAGATCCAACGGCCCCGGTTCATCATCTACCTCACAATGCCTCCGTCCCCAAGCGTTACACATGCTTTTCCCTTTACCCCTTTCTATTTTTGCCTTCGCTCCAATCCCTGTCAGCTGCTTAATGCACCCCCCATAAGGGGGTATTTGAACCCTGGTCTTTTGGGTGGTAGGCACACTACACATTGTAGGAGCGTAATAAGATATTATAGATATAAAAAACATGAAGGAAATCATGAATTTTATGTGGAACCTTACTCCACAAGGAACGGAATGAAATCATTGGAGAAGGCTATTAAGGGTCAGATAAACATAAAAACATTTATATAATTCTTTTGTTTGTGACCTTTTTGTCAATTCTCTCTTCTTTTTAAATAACTCTCAGCTCCCCCTTTTTCCTTCAGCCCTTCTCGTAGCTATTCACGCAAAATGACATCTCAATCGATTTGAGACGTCTTTGACATGTGCAATAAATACAGATACTTGAATTTTTTTGATAGGAAGATGATACAAACCATGTGCAGTGACTTAATATCTGATCAAGTCCATTATTGAGTATGATACCACTATAACTATCCAAATATCTGAACCACATAACTAATCGATCCAAACTCTTTTAGATCGAAATCTCTAACTCTTTGAAAATCGATTTGATTCATCCAATTAAATCTTATACATATATCTCTAAACAGAGCCAATAAAATCCTTCTTGCTTTATCATTCCTTTGAAAATGGAAGTCTATTGGTCTACAGTCTATTGTGATGGCATCAATACTATGTTTCCCCAATACTCATGGGTCCTTCATACTGGAAGATCTTCATAACCCAAAGTATGCCTTCCCATATTTATCTATCCTTATAAGGTTAATCACAAGAAATCTCAATTGACAATAATGAGACATCGTCGATTGCATGCTTTCTAGAAGCGTATATTAATATCCTTGAATTCGTGTCCTCTTTCCAATACATGATGACTAGTGGTAGAATTTTCTTTTAACCCAATGTCTCATGAGTAAGCTCTTGTCCCTGGATTTATCATGAATAAACCTCTATGGTTTACATGCGTACGCACACACAACTACATATACACATGCATATACATGCCTTTTACAATGAGCTCTAAGCTCATTGGGATAGTAATGATCACACCCATTTTTACTAATGTTTTCTATCTTAGTTGTTTCCAAATATTATACATATTCTTATTAATCATTTTCACAAAGATAAAATCTCACATTAACATAAATGTATTGTATCTATATTTGTGTTACTGATGTTTTTTCTATTACTAGTGACCATATCATACTAATTTAAGGATTTCTTTTTGTGAAAATAATTATTAATAATAAGATTATGATATAAAAGTTGCAAAACAATAAGTATTATGCTCGAAATGATATAAAATATTAGTAAAAATGAGTATGCTCATAATAATCATGATGGATACCGAGCTTATTATAAAATTTCCCTATACATATAACATATCTATTTTTGATCAAAGAACGAGTCTTCGTCTTGCGACAATCTACTATAAGGGTCCTAGTCTATCTCGGTATTGTCAAGTAAAATCTATAACTTAACTGATCTGATAACACCAAATTTCTGTTCCTATGCAAACGACCACACCAAGAGTGTCAGTCAGAAATCAATATCTAGAGAAGGTTGCCATCTCTTCTCAAGCATGGGACGCTCTTTAGATAATATTATACTATGTTAATTGTGTCCTCGATCTAACTCCTTATATCAACAACTACATGCTAATTGTTCATATAATACCCAAAACGGTCAGAGTACGTATCCTTATTTTTACAAAGGAATCATATCAATCATGCAACATTAAATACGCTTTATTTCAAATACAAAATGATATAAATGCAATAAATTTACTGTTAGTAAGTTCTCAGGGTTTACATGTCCAATGACGACTGTATTAACAATAATAATATTGGAGTAGTTAAAGGAGTTGGGCCTCAAAATTAGCAGAGGATTAGTCATTTATATCATGAGGATACCTCATTTAAATCATGTCCTTTGCGATTATATTATTCTTCTCATTCCACATTGTGAATTCATGATGTTGGAGTTCATAGTATGTAGTGAAAATTGATTTATTCTTTTAATCACATATATTAACTCTAGATTTTTTAAAAGAGACATCACATTGTTTAATGTAGTTAGCCCTGTTAGCCAAGGCATCTGGTCACACCTATATGACACACAATGTTAGCGCGGGAGAGACGGAGATGTGGAAAAGGTTTGCATTTCCTTTCTAAGATAGTCTGTTTAAAAGAAAATTATTACATGGATATGCATGCAAGTATTTGAATCTAAAAAATATCTTAATATTCTGAGTATATACACATACCTCTCACAGTCTTTGATTTATCGACCTATGTCAATGCTCGAGTTATCAGAACTCATTCTAGGTCTTCCTTGGCGATATCATGTCTCTAAATCCACAAAAGGGTTAGACTAAGCTTAATACAACACAATAACAACAACAAAGCCTTTTCCCACATTAGACTAGGTTTAATATTTTAAAAAAAATTAAAAATAATGAATACAAAATCATGTCCTTCTTTACCTTGGTATAATTGATTTTGAATTCTAAACTAGTTGCCGGTATGAAAAGAATCACTTCACATATTAATATGCATGGGATAAGCAATATAAACCCATATTGACCAAAACAATGGTCCTTTTTTTTATTTATCAAAATCAGTGGAATCGTGGTCAGAAACGAATCGAATCACACATGGGGAACAACAACAAAAATAGAGAATCACACACAATCACACAATGCAAATGATTTATAGTGGTTTGATAATGTACCTAATTCACTTGCTAATTCTAGGCTCTTTCAAACACATTCTAGGGATTATGTTTGTGGGATAATGAACGACTGCTCGAAGGGTTGATTTATGCTGCGAGGTTATTTTTTAAGAAAAAAGCAAACAAAATCCATTCTTCAAATAAAGATGAGTTCAATTTTTTTTATATTATAACACATTGGCTTAACCAACCATTATGACCATTTTTCACACAAAAAACCAGTAGACTAATAGTTTATAAAAAAGGTACAAAGGTAAGTTTTTGGTTGCCTTCAAGAAGTACTTCAAAGGGTTGCAACGGCGAATAACAATAATAAGGGACTTATGTTTAACAGACAAACTGAGAAAGTCACAAAACCTCACAACGGGATTTATGAAAATATCAACAAAACCCGAAAAGGGGAAAAGTACGAACACGCCCCTCTCCTTCAATACAGAAAAATCTCAGGGACAAACCCCGGGAAAAAGAAAACGGCTGCAACGGCGAGTTCGCACGCTCTCCAGCCTCCACCCTCACCCTCACCTCACCTATTCCCATTGCCCACAGAAACACCTCCACAGACCCCCTCCGCCCACACGTGTCCGTCTAAAGCCCCTCCTCCCGACCCCCATTAGGGCACCACTCCCCGAGAACGACAGCTCCGATCGAAGAAGGAACCGCAATCCGGCAACTCTTCACCCCGTGACTGCGACGTGATCTTGGATCTCAGGTTCCAATGGCGGCACCGGCTCTCGTCTCCGACACTTCCCAGTGGAGAGAGCTCAAGGTACGTGCTTCGATCGCGCTCGACCCGTCAACTCGTTTAATCGGAGTGGAATCTCGGTGTTGATTACTGAAATCCGTTCAGGGACATGTGGAGGAAGTCCGGAAGACGCATCTTCGCGAACTGATGGGCGACGTCGAGCGGTGCAAGTCAATGATTGTGTAAGTATGGATTTTTGTCGAAAGGACGTGAATTTATACGTATATTTTGTGCAATTCTATGTCGAGGATTGGGGGCGTATGTCGTGCGAGCTCTCGGATACGGATAAGGATGATGATGTATATCTGTGAACAAGGTTTGCAAAAGTACTTGTTAGATGGATCCGGAAAAAAACGTAGTTGTACCTAAATACATCTGGAATCTTAAAACCTAGAATACACGTACTTGTATAAAAGCATTGATCACATGTTGCTGGTTTGTGATCGCAAACAGCGAGTTTATGGATATATACATCATTGTGTATGTAAGGACTCGGGTCTTAAATTGGATTTAGGATCATTCTCTTTTAACGATATATGAGAGTCATGCCAAATCGAACCCAATGCAATTACAAATTATGCTTACGTCCCAATGGTCCTTCAGACCTTTTTGTATTTTACTCCTAATTGTTTTGAGTTTTAACGACATGGGACCTCTTCTGGCGTTATTTTTCGTATTCAAGTTCTCAAATTTTGGCCTTGTCCTAAGAATAGTGATGGCTTCACACTCAAAGGTACATATTTCTTCCTACCCGACACTAGTGGCATTTGCACTTGCAGCCAGCTCTTTTCTCCTATTACAGATAGTTGTTTCTTATAGCACTTGTAGAGTTGGGGCCTAAAATTGGATTTAATTGAGGCTGCCATCCTTGATTTATTTTATTGTATCAAAATCAATCATCCATTATGCTTAAGCACAAATTGCCTAATCTCAGTTCTATTGTCCCATTCTGAATCACACTGAGCTCACCATGTGTAACATTTTTGACATAGTTTGAGTAAGTTTGCATTTCTTTTTGGACCAATTCACCAATAATTTTTCTTACTAATGATGGTTGATAATAGTGTTCATTTTTTTGGACAAGTGGTTGGTATGATCTTGTTGATGTGTGGTTGATAGTGAGTTTGATGGGTTGTTGCTGGACTACTCGAGACAGCAAGCGACTCGGGGGACTTTGGAGAAGCTCTTTGAATTGGCAAAGGTACTAGTTCTACTCTCTCTAAACCTATATTATTTTATGCAACACATTTTAAGGGTTGAGAGCATCATATATCTGAGTGTTTTTTATAGGTTGTACACCTCAAGGAGAAAATCGATGCCATGTTTAGTGGAGCACGTGTAAGTTCCCTTATGATCAGCTGTTGAATTTCAGGTGTTGATGGCCAAAATCTAGTATTTTTTCTCACTTTACGTCACTTTTTAATTTGTTTTTTACCATGCCCCAGATAAATAGCACTGAGAATAGATCGGTGCTTCACGTAGCCTTGAGGGCGCCGAAAAATGCTGTTATATATAGTGACGGGAAGAATGTAGTCTCTGAAGTTTGGGATGTTCTGGAGAAAATTAAGGGTTTTTCAGAAAAGATTAGAAGTGGCTCGTGGGTAAAAATTTCTGGCATAATGGAATACTGGTTTCTCATCCACAGTTTCAGTATATGAAGTGTGTTTTATGTTCAGGTTGGAGTGACAGGGAAGACATTAAAAGATGTTGTAGCTATTGGCATTGGAGGGAGCTTCTTGGGACCGTTATTTGTGCATACTGCTCTTCAAACTGGTAACATTCACGTGAAGGAAATCATTTAGTTGGTTGTAAATTTGTAATCCAACTTGATGTAATGTTTCCTCTATTTTTCCATGTAATTTTAAACTTTTGATAATAATGCAGATCCAGAAGCTGCAGAATATGCAAAGGGACGTCAGCTACGATTGTACGTATCTGTAGCATTTTAATTATTTCTTGCCTTTGAATCTGCAGCTCTGCTCTATGGGGACTCAAATAAAAGCTCTCTGTCTCAGTAAATTGCTACGCTTTTAGAGTGGCGGCTTGGATTTGATCTCAAAGTTTACGATTTGGAGCTCCGTTTAAGCATTCATCTACCAACTTATGCATTGTGTCAGCTTTTTCTTTGTTGTGCTTGGAGAGAACTTTTGAAAACTGTGCCATTGGGAATATCTACCCACACAAAAAATAAGTGGAAAGTCACATTTATATGTTCTCAAGCAAGTGATTGCTGTTGCGTATATGGCCAGAACATCGGCAAACAATTAGGCATTAGAATTGATATCATCCGGATTTCATTGCATGTTAGCTTGGGGTTATGTGGGGAGGACTACAATAGTAATCAAATTGGCATGTTGTGATACTGGCATAGTTTTTATTGCATATGCATTTTTGTGTTGGCTGAAACTATTATTTGCCTAACATATTGGCTGAACATATATACAGTCTTGCAAATGTAGATCCCATAGATGTTGCTCGTAATATTACTGGCATGAATCCAGAAAGTACACTAGGTAATTTTTTATCGGGCATCCTTCCAAGACATTTTATAGATTTTCCCTTCCTGGGACTCCAAGTCTCTCTAATTATTTTGTTTCACAGTTGTGGTGGTGTCGAAGACTTTCACCACTCCTGAAACTATGCTAAATGCCCGGACATTGAGAGAATGGATTTCAGCTTCTCTGGGGTCAGTATCTGTAAATTCTTTTTCCGCTATAAGTCAAATCTTCTCTTGAATTGCATAGTCACCCATCTTCGACATGTGAATCGAATAAATGGCTGATAGTAACTGGGCTTCTTATGAGTAGGAGGTTAATTCATGGTCACACTGCATTGGATCTGATATTAGCTTTCATACTCCATGTGATTAGTCCACATATTAAAAGGAATGATGTTCAAACATGAGGTCTCTTATCACGAGAATAAATGCATGTCTGAATATACAAGAATAGAATGTATAAATAGTTAGTAAGTAGTAGTTAGCCCCTTTAATGAAAAGTGGTCAAGCCTTACTTCTCAAGTAAGTTGGTTGGAGTTGGAAGCTCTAGTAAAATGATCTACAAGAATAACTTATTTGCTTCATTTTAATGTATTTTAGGGCTGAGGCAGTCTCAAAGCACATGGTTGCTGTTAGTACTAACCTCGAGGTGTGCTTGCTCTTCCTTGGAGTACTTGAGCATGTTTATTATTCAAGTGCTTGTCTTTCTTTTCAATATTCACTTCATTTTAGAAGTCTGATTTCTTTGTGGCAGGTCTCTTTTGTCTGTGTTTTTTTTGTTATAACATTGGGATCTTTCTCTTTTTGCAATGGTATGCTTCTTTGAATGTAATCAGTCTTAGAATGTTATCATTGATTACGGGTTCTTAAAGAAGGGTAACTATAGAAAATAAGAATGAATTTGTCATTGAATAATGGAGTTTGGGTCTTCTTTACACACGGGAGGGATCAAGATATGAAATGTCAAACCATATATAATAATGGAGGGGAGTTCATTACAAAGTTGGGAAAATAATGAATGAGATGCTATTGTGGATTGATTTTGTCATGTGAAACATGTCAACTTGGACATCGGTTTTCTTAATCCTCGTAGCACAATGGTCTAGTTGGGCATGAGAAATACATGGCTTTTGATCATGTACCCCTATACAAGAGTAGGGATGGGCATGGGCCAGGCTGGTGCAGGCCCTGAAGGGCCCAGGCCCAAACCCATCTAAATATTTCGGGCCTTGGGCCGAGCTTAGGCCCGCAAATTCTGTTGTTGTTCGGACCAAACCTCGATTCATTTCTTGGTCATGGAAACCACAACACGAGAAATGTGGAAATGATGCAGCATGCTATACAGTCAAGAAAAGGAGTACGCATCCCTAAGTCAAGCGCAAAATAGATCTTACAAGAATAAGAATGTCTACATTAAAGTAGTGATTTAACCATGCATAAGAATCTAAGATGTCTACAAAACAACCAAGTTTGCATATATCTTGAATTTATAACAATGGCTAAACAATAGCAATATCAATACTTCAACAATTGTATACGGTATACCTTAGCAGCTATTGGGGAGGCCACAACGGGGAAGGCATCGCCATGGGAATGGGCTCAATCAAGCCTCTACGGAGGAGCGAGGAAGGAGTCGGTGTCGTGGAGGACCTGGGCCCTGCCAGGGCTTGATTCTAGAATGGGGGTCGTAACTTGCAAGGTGGAGGGGGCGTGCGGGATTGAGGGAAACTGTGACGGAGAATGGGGGAATCACTGGGGAGGAGTGGCTGTCGTGTGTAATCCACTAGACTGACGAGCGGTGGAGCCTCGGAGGAGCGCGGGGGAGGTCGCCGACGACGCGTAGGGTTAGGGTGAAAGCCGAAAGGGGTGGGGGGGACTCTTTGAGTGGGAGTGATTGAAACTCGCGTGAGGGGAGGGGGCAAAAAGTCTTGGCTGATACCCATGTCCATGTTCGGGTTGGGTCTTGGGCTTTACCCCTCGGGCCAACTTCGAGCCATTCCTTGGGTCCCCGAACAGGCCGGGCCTTGGGTCGGGTCGGTTTGGGCCGAACCAAGCCCGTGCCTGAGCCCGACCCAAAGTATTTTTGGGCCAACATTTTAGGCCCAGGCCCGACCCAGTGCTCTATTGGGCTTGGGCTGGGCCATGCTTTTTGGGTCGGGCTTCAGGCTGAGCTGGGCCTGTCCAGCCCAATGCCCATCCCTATACACTAGTAAGAACAAGATGCATGCTCAAGCCTACCCTTGTATCTAGTATGGATATTTTAGCATGGTGTTCTATTGACACAACACGTGCAACATGTAAAATCAAATTGGCAAGGGGGTAGTTGCTGGTGGTGGCCTCGACGATATAGGTCAGATCCGTTGTTGGGGTGGTAGGAATCAATGGTGGGGTTGGTTGGGTTATACCAGTGAAGATCTGATGATTTTGAGGTTGTTGGTAGCAAGCATAGTTAGTGGAGGTTGTTGGGAACTGGTGGAGATGCATGCAGGTGGTGTGGGAGATAGGAAAGATGATGATAGCCCCAACGAAGAATGTGGATGGGTTTGCGGTAGGACCTAATAAGCATCGGGGTTGGTGCGATGTCAGAGACAAAGGGTGTACTGGTGGTGCATGGATTTGGGCCGGTATTGTTGAGATGATGAGTGGAGTTATGAAGGAGTAGAAGGAGATAGAAGGAAGAGCGAGAATGAAGTAAAGATGCAAAGAGTTCATGGTATAGAGAGGACATGGGAGAGAAACATGTTACATATCAAGGTAGGAGGGATAGAGAAAGGATATAGAACTAAGGAGAGAGAGAACTAATGAAAGATAAGATAAGAGAGGGAAAGACTTAGTATCGCTTTATAGCCACTTCTGAGTAAAGTTAAAATTGAGGGACATGAGGTAGAACCTCAAGAAGACCAATGATGAAACACGATTCATGAAAAAGTAACAGAAAAACAAGGAACCACTCATTGGTAAACCGGAACATGCATCGATACATGACGATCTAGGAACAAAAAGTGGATTGGGGATTGAACATTTTTCGAATCCAGGAGCGAGAATACGTTTGAGAGTTCTGTTATGATGGTTTTTGTGGCAAGTTCCTGCAAATCAAAGCACAAAAGTCTACGCAAGGCCTCAAATTTCGATTTTAGTCACCATTTCGGTGATTGACCGAAACGAAGTTTTGGTTATTTCGGCCAGTTTTTGAACATGCCCCCCAAATTTCGGTCGATATAGGCTATTTCGGCTGAATTTCGGTCATTCACTGAAATCGAAATTTGATCCCATGAATCTACATAACCAATAAGTTTTAAGATCAAAACAAGGAAAACCTAAGAAAGCTAGGTATTATTTCAAGAGTTAACAAATGATCTGAACTTGAAAAGAGAATTGACATAGGTGTTACTGATCTACAGAGGTCGTGAAACGAATCTTGGAGTGAAATTAAAAGTCTAGATATAGATTTGGAGATGCTTGGATGTGGGGAGAAATGGGTTCTCTTAAGAGTGGTTTAGTTGGGTTTAAGAGAGATGGGGCTGGGTTGGTTCTACCACATGATTGTTTCGTCTACTTAACCACTTAGCCTAAACAAACCAAATCTCATACGTCACATCTAACTAATGATACAAAAATAATTTTGCATATTATTTTGATATACTATTCTCCAAATCATCAATTTTTTAAATAAAACTGGTGGTCAAGGTATACCAAAGTATTAAATTCTCCATTCTAGACACCTCGAAGGGCCATGCCGGTTTTCATCATTCCTTTAGAGATCGTACATCTTAAACCTTGTTCTATTTCAACACCATTTGATTTTCCTTTAGTATTCAGTGAATAAATTTGCAGTGGGTTCCAATCTTGGGACTGCACCCTCTTTCTCCCAAAAAAGCCTTTAATATTGAGAAATTACAAATCATTTAACTTACAAATACCAAACTTTCTAATAAAATTAAATCTTTTATAACATAGAGATTTAGTGAAAATACCAGTAAATTGATTATTACTATCAACAAACTCTAAACTAATTTCTCCTTATCACATTATGTCTTAAAAAGTGATGTCCAACATCTATATGTTTAGTTTGAAAGTGATTCGTGGGGTTCTTATATACATTAATTGAACTTGTATTATCACAAAATATTTTAATGGAAACATATGATATATTAAAAATCCAAAATAGTCTTTTTTTCATCGAAAGTACTTGAGCGCATGCTAGAGCATCAACAATGTACTCATCTTATGTATTAAGCACAGACATATAGTTCTGTTTAAGAACTACGAGATCAACGAATTATTGACTAAGTGACAAGTTGTGCTAGTACTCTTGCGGTCTGTCCGGCTACTGGATAATCTACGTCACTAAAGGCGTGTAAATCAAAAGAAATAACTTTATGTTTGTAGAGATATTTGTTTATGTTATTTATTTCCTATTTCCGTACTGTTTCTTAATTCCCTGTACTCTTATGAATGTCTTTATGTAATTTACCCACATGCTACTCCCCTTTAGAGCCTAGGGCTCATAAAGTAAACATCTCTTTTGTTTTTCTCAACATGGTATCAGAGCAACGGTCCTAGACCGAAGCTCCGAAACCGTAACCCTAATTCGTAGCCCCTTTCGCTCCTCTCTACCTCGCCGTCAGCCTCGTCAGCCCCCGCTTGGGGCTCCGCCGGGCCTGCCAGGCCCCTGCCTGGTCTCCGCTGATCCAGTCAGACTCCTGCTTGGGCACCGCCAGGCCCTCCCCCTTCTGCCTAGGCTTCTACTGGCCCCCGCACGACAACTTGCCCCCGCCTAGCCCCTTATGGCTGCCCAACATCACCGCCTAAGTCCCTCAGACACCTCCCACACGACTCTTGTCTCCCGCGCCTAGGCACCTTGTAGCTGCTCGGAGGAACCCTAGCGTGGGTTGAACCTTCTCGCCGAGGTTCTTTGTCTTCGATGAGATTGGTTGCATGAGTCTACACATGCAACCATATTTCTCTATGTCAAGGCTAAAAAAAATGTAGAAAAGCCAGTGTCTAGTCTTCATTTCTACTCTTCTTGAGCTGTCATGTCAGAAAACAATGTCGAGGTTCGCTCCATAGGCGCATTCAGAGGTCCTACGCCTATAGTAAAGATGGATGGGTCAAACTATGAACTGTGGGCTATGCAGTTTATTAGTATGATGAAGTCTACTGGTAAGAAACACATTCTTACTGAGGAAGAACCGGCCGAGAAGATTGGAGTTAACGCTTCATGGGAGGCGGATGATGCATATGCCAAGGTTTGGCTCTCAGGAACATTGGCATTGGAGACTGCCAATGATATACTTCATCAGCCCACCGCCAAGTCGATGTGGGATATTCTTGCTGCCACCTATTCACAGGAGAAGAATGAGACGAAGATTCTACAACTCCAGCATGATATATTTACGATCGAGCAGAATGGATGTTAACCCCTCAGGATCCGGGTACCCGTTTACGACACTATTCGCAACATTCCATTTTATTGACATCGCATTATAAGCATAAATTATGGGGAAAATTTTTCGCGAATGAAATAATTTCATCTGACATTCACATAAACATTCATAACCACAAGTTCATAGAACAATTGTCACCAAAATCTCATTTCATTAACTTTCATATATTTTACATGTACAAAGTTTGACAGTACATACAGTATATCCCAAAAATTTGACTGAAGAGAAAATAAGCATATTACACTAATAACAGGACAAAAACTTGACACAAAAACACATACCTTCTAGTATAGACCTTGTCTTCTGGAACCCTGTATAACTACTGAACAATAGACTCCTTTCCTGCCATGCGTGCAAGGAAGAAAAGGAGTCACAAACGTGAATACAAACCCGTAGTTTAAAATAAATAACAAGTAATTTTATGTGCAAAAGAGAGCAAGTAGAAAGGTGGAATAACTAAAATTTACATCTACTTGCGTAAGTAAAAGGGTTTTCAACTGTTTGACATTAAGTTCATTTGTTCTCCCCTTTTTCTCATTCATCCCATATATATATATATATATATATATATAAAGTTGAGATAAAAGACCCTAACATATAATGATTTCATGTGTTTTAAGATCATGATTTTGGGTCTTGGAGATCATGTTGCGGAACTTAATGGCTACTTTCTTGTCATTGAGATCATGTCATGGGTTTCGATAATGGACTGATATGATGATGATGAATTTGATCCTTAATTCTATTTACTCCTTCTAAGTTAGTGGATAGTCCGTGGTCTTGGTCTGTGTGTAGCCTCACACTATGACTCTAAGGTATTAACTACCTTAGGGTTGGGGGGCCTCCGTAGGCATGCGGTGTTGTGTAATGCATCCTAACTAAGTTTCCAACACGTCCACTAACTTATAGGGATTTCAAACCAGATTAAAGTTGTAACGTCCCGGGCTTAGGTCCCCGGTCCGTTAACGGAGCATTACTGGCCCTAACAACCTTTTGGGATCGGGTCCAAACGGACCCGATTAACCACCCCCAAAATGCTTAAGCCGGGTTGTCAAGTAGTAATCTCGTCACTATTTATCCCACCCGGAAACTTCTTGTTCCACGGTGTGGGACTATGTTGGGGTTTTACAACCTCCCCCACTTATATTCGCAACGTCCTCGTTGCGACATGGCACATTACTTCTTCCTAGTGACAGTGGCGGCTGCACGCTCCGGGTAGCCATTTCCTCCAACCTCTTTGTAGGGGCGGCTCCACCTCTCGGGTAGCCCTTTCCACTATCAGAGGGTGTTCGGCTCTGATACCATTTGTAACGTCCCGGGCTTAGGTCCCCGGTCCGTTAACGGAGCATTACTGGCCCTAACAACCTTTTGGGATCGGGTCCAAACGGACCCGATTAACCACCCCCAAAATGCTTAAGCCGGGTTTTCAAGTAGTAATCTCGTCACTATTTATCCCACCCGGAAACTTCTTGTTCCACGGTGTGGGACTATGTTGGGGTTTTACAAAAGTCACCTCCAATCAACTCAATTTTAATTGTAATTTCCTCCAAACCTTCACTCTAACTCTCTCAGATGTACTCTCAATGATGTAGATATAGATGTAGATACGAATGATCTGGATGTAGAATCGCCGTCTGTTGGCGAAAGAAAACTCAAGCGGTGAAGAAGCCTGCAAATGGCTCTTCCGTCTCGCCCTCTAGTTGGAAGGCCGGTCCAATAGAGGGATAGGTCTACTCCCCAACTACGCCACTGAGACGGGTGAGAGGGACTTCCCGGGAAGTCGCTCTAGAAAAACAGCCCGACCGGTAACGGGCAACCGAGCTCGTACGTAAAACTGAAAACCAAGGATCCCCCGCCTGGGTATCCTAAAACAGGGTCAACGGAATGGTCTAAAGTCAGGATCCCAACGAGGCGTAAAAACACTGCGAGCTCGCGTAAAAACGAAATGGGACTGGGATCCTAGACCCGCGCACTTGGCGGCCGCTGCCCAAACTGGGCTTCCTTTCTTCCGCCCAGGTGAGGGTCACCGCCCCCTTGCACGATCATGGTAAGGATCGCCATGATCGGCATAATCAAATTATTTGTCACCACCAATTTACCATCATCTTTTTCTTGATTTCTTATTTCCTTTATGATATGTAGAATGTTCGCTGTACTTGCATAACATTTGCATCAATTAAGTGAGTTGGATCCTTAACCATGATTTGAATATAACTAAGGGATTTTCAAAACTGATCTGCCTCTAGTATCAGATGTTGTATCCCTGGACAGAAACAAAACTTATGAACAATAATAAAGATGTGTGTATGTGTGTGTGCGCACTTGCTCATAAAGATGTGGTCATAATTGGCGTGATCTTTTGATGGTGCCCTATGCATCTTCATGCTATATATTAGCATCTTCATAAACCAGGATTGTTTTAGTAGTGCCAACAATTCACGATCTTCAAACAGTTGATCAATAAAGATTGAAGTCAAGAATTCGGCCATGGAAAAGGCATCATTTCGTAAACTAAGGTCAGATCATGTAATTTTGTGCGCATCAGACTTGTTGATGATAGTGATTTATAGATAGTAGGGTATTCCTAATGGATGATTTTGTGAAGATAATCGATCTTTATGGTCATGGGTTATATCATTTTTTTTTAAGATTTGGAACTACTTATTGAAACTGAATCTAAATTTCAAAGTTTGTCAAATTATATTTATTGATAAATAATCCCACTTTGGTGTTCTCTCTTAAGGATTCAACCTCGACTGATTCAACTAAGGTCTTTTCCCCGCCATTTAAATCTATGTCCTTTACTTTTCCTACATTTAGTTCAGTAAATATACAAGCAATTGCTTTTCATGTCCTTGTCATTTACTAAAACTTCCTTAATTCTGAAACAAAATCTGATCTTAATTCTGAGAGGGTGGAGGTGGAGTAAGGCTTCACAATTTAATCTCCTCAACCATGAAACTAATATAGTTTCCAGGGAACTGGAACTGCCATCTCAAAAGTAAAATAGTTGAAAACAAATAATACCCCGTTCTAGGTGTTTATATATCCTCTCTATTTCCGTGTTGAAATCAGGATGAAGCTATAAGAATCCTTTTGGAAGGAAAGAATTTCCAATTCAGGTGATCCATCATAAGTTATGTCTCAAAGAAACCCCACCACTGGAGATTTAAACTAAAATATTGTTCCCCTTACCCGTCAATTAAAATTTCCTGAATGACTGGAAAGGATGACAAAGATATCCATTATTTGTTAATATGGCTAATAACTTTTTAATTTACTAACCGCGCATAGAAGATGAGAGACACGATGAGAGAAACACTGAGTTGGTACATATATTAAAATATGACAGTTGTTAAATTGAAACTAAAAAGAATATGCAGATGCTTGTCTGCTCTTTATGAATGAGTGTACTATTTGAACTTGTACATGAGTGCAGAGAGCCATATGAAGTGTATACAGATTTCAATATCAGAATCTCACAGATCCTAATGCTTATTGAAGATCAAGTACCCTATTCTCATTCTGTCTGTAGCAACCCCTATAATTCAAAGAATATGAGGTAGGAGGAATGGAATTTATTAGTAATTAGGAACTGTGACCAGATTCAGATTTGGACCTAATGGTGGTGATGCCAATATATTTAATTAGAAGTTTGAGAATATTTGCTCTTTATAAAGGTATAAACCTTCTGTTCATGATAGTACTGATACTATTTGATAATGAGAGATGATGCAGATCTCTAGAAAAAATTAGTGGGTTCAAAATCAAAGAGTGATACTCAATCCAACCGATAGGGATAGAAATAGATTGTTTATGAGCACATATGGCAGCAAGGAGAAAGGGAAAAGGGAATGTACCTATTTTGTCCATTTTTTTAGAGAGATCTTACATGCAGGAGCTTGAACAACTGCTAGACAGCAGCAAAGAGAAAACAATATATGATTTATAGACTCAAAGGTTGACTATTGATGAGTAGCAAGGAGAAGAGGAATTGGTACCTTGAAGATCACCCATTTAGTGGGGAAATGGATCTTGATTTTTGCTTGAAACTGCAGCTCCAGGAACGTCAAAAGAAGCAGTTGAATTTTCTGCTTGTTGATGCAATAAATTGAAGGTTCCAGACCTTGAGTTGATTAACAGTTATAAGAGTAGTAAATGGAAAGGGGAAATTTTAGCAGAAAACAGGGCTGAGATTTGGCTTCCTTCGACTGGGAGGAAGTGAAGAAATTAAAAAGAGTTTTAGGTGTGTGTATATATAGGAGATGAGAAGGGGATTAAACATGGCCAGGTGGAATTGTTTGAACGTCCAAGTGGAGGTATTAGGGATTAGGTGGCTGCTATAAAAGAAGACAAAATTCATATTATTATACATTTCTTTAACACTGACAGTAGCCGGCTGCTACTGTTTACCATCAATTTTTTTTTGGCCAATTTCTCCTAATTATATAAGATGCAAAAATCGTCCGTATTCGCGCCTCGCTTGTCGGATTCCAATGCGAAATGTCTCGTTTTGATCGTCTTTCAACGACGATCAAAATGAGTATAATGTTGATATACTTTCGGTCGGGTTTTGAATACCCAAAATTTTCGGATACGGTTTTTGTTTAAGATTAAATTTTACGAATTAAAAATATCAAACGACCTCCGATTGACGAACGGTCAGTTCCGTTGGTCTTGTATCGTCGAATCGGATCTATTGACGGTCTCGGTTCATTTCACGGTTTCCGAATTTGCGTCGCGGCTTTTCACGGCACGCATTACGAAGGGACCGATTTTTGGTCGATTTCGTCCGAACGACTTTTGATTCATTATTAATTGATTGTTTTAGGTTGTTTAGTATTGACCGACAACGTTTTTGGGTTCATTAGACCCAAAATCGGACGACTTCGGGTTTGATTGGAAACCGGATGCTACAAATATAAAAACCTCAAAGGGAGTCTCGTCCTCGAGACTCGAGTTAAGGCTATTAGGTATCTTGTTTGGATTTAATATGGTCATAAAAAAAAACCTCAAAGGGTTTTGAACCCATAAAAACCTCAAAGAGAAAACAAGCCATATATTTATAATGTATATAATTACAAAAGCTTGTTTTGATGATTACATCAGAATAGCTGCGGGTATCGTACCCGCATGTCGGCTTCAGTCTCCCATGTCGCTTCCTTGACGCCGTGTCGGTGCTACAAAACCTTGACCAATGAAATCTCTTTGCTGCGAAGCTTCTTCACGGCACGGTCAAGTATCTGGACAGGCTTCTCCTCATAAGTCAGATCTGGCTCTACGTCAAGATTTTCGTAACTGATAATGTGTCGAGGATCGTGCACATACTTCCTCAAGTTGGATATGTGGAAGACATAATGGATAGCTGAAAGATGTGGAGAAAGAGCGGTAAGCAACCTTCCCTACTCTAGCCAGAACCTCAAAGATCCAACATATCGCGGCGCTAACTTGCCACGAACACCGAATCTCTGCACTCCCTTCATGGAAGAAAACGGAAAAATATCCAATCTCCAACCTATAATTTATAGGAATATCGTTAGTATGAGATTAAGTTGAGCATATATAAATCTTAATTGAGTGGATGAAGATTACCTGGAACTCCAAGTCTCTTCTCCGACGGTCTGCATAACTCTTCTGGCGGCTCTGTGCTGTCAGAAGCCTTCGTCTCACAAGATCAACAGCTCGCACAGTCTCCTCCAAGAGATCTATGGAATATAAAGCATGATCGCCTACCTCACGCCAACTGAGAGGTGTGAGGCATCTCCGCCCGTATAGGGCCTCGAATGGTGCCATGCCAATACTGGAGTAATAGCTGTTGTTGTACGTGAATTCCATTAAAGGTAAATGGTCCTTCCAGGACCCTTTCCACTCCAAAGTGCAAGCGCGAAGCAAATCCTCTAATGTCTGAATGGTGCGCTCACTCTGCCCGTCTGTCTGCGGATGATAAGCAGAACTCATCTTCAGCTCTATCTGTAGTGCTGACATGAACTGATGCCAATAGTGAGATGTAAATCTCGAATCCCTGTCAGACACCACCTCTCGTGGTATACCATGTAGTCTGATAATGTTTTGCTCATACAGCTTGGCCAATCTGGATGGATAGATAACCGTGAACTGTGTGCCTCATCCAGAATGTCTCTGCGAAGCTGCTCGTCATTGGGTATAACGACCCGTCCTGCCTTCCATAAATAGACTCCATCACAACAAGGTCGTCAAATTCGTCCTTGACGTCGCGCATGTATCTATCATGAATCCAAGGATCGGTCTTCTGGCCTTCTACAATACGATCCCAAAGACTGCTGTATCGTGGAGGCACGACAGTAGAAATGGATGCGCTCTCCTGAGGATGCCAATCGGTCAAAGCTGCAAGCGTATCCTACGTGTATAGCCAGTTCGCCGTACCATCAGCATGCGCTCTCCTGCTAAGTGCATCAGCCACCACGTTTCCCTTACCGGGATGGTAAGAGATCGTGCAATCATAATCCTTCAGCAATTCGAGCCATCTACGCTGCCTCTTGTTCAGCTCCTTCTGATCAAAGATGTACTTCAGACTCTTGTGGTCTGTGAAAATCTCGAAGTTCACCCCATATAGATAGTGGCGCCAGATCTTCAAAGCGAAGACAACTGCCGCCAACTCCAAGTCATGTGTGGGGTAGTTCCACTCGTGCGGTCTCAACTGCCGTGATGCGTAAGCAATCACCTGTCCTCTCTGCATCAACACTGCTCCTAGACCTTCTCCAGATGCATCTGTGTAAACTGCATAGTCTTGAGTGCCTGAAGGAAGAGAAAGAATAGGCGCTGTAGTCAACCTCTCCTTCAGTGTCTGGAAGGCCTGCTCACATGAATCGTCCCAAATGAATGGAACTCCCTTCTGCGTCAATCGTGTCGATGGACGGACGATGCGTGAAAATCCGCTGACAAAGCGTCTGTAATAGCCCGCTAATCCGAGGAAGCTCCGAATCTGAGTGACTGTCTTGGGCTGCTCCCAAGACATAACTGCATCTATCTTCGCAGGATCAACTGCAATGCCTGCTCCAGAAATGATATGCCCGAGAAATGAGACCTGGGATAACCAGAACTCACACTTGCTCAACTTGGCATATAGCTTGTGCTCCCGCAATGTATCTAAAACAATCCGTAGATCATTCGCATGATCCCATTCATTCCGTGAGTAAATGAGCACATCATCTATGAATACCACTACAAACTTGTCCAAGTATGGACGGAAGATCCTGTTCATCATATCCATGAAAGCCGCAGGTGCATTGGTGAGCCCAAACGGCATCACCACAAACTCATAGTGTCCATAGCGAGTCCTGAAGGCTGTCTTCGGAATATCTAACTCGCGAATCCTCAGCTGATGGTAGCCTGAGCGAAGATCGATCTTCGAGAAAACCGAAGATCCCTGGAGCTGGTCAAACAAATCATCGATACGTGGCAAGGGATAACGGTTCTTCACCGTTCCTTTTTTCAGCTACCTGTAATCGATGCACAGTCTCATGGATCCATCCTTCTTCTTGACAAATAGAACCGGAGCACCTCAAGGTGAAGTGCTCGGCCTCACGAATCCTAAGTCATGTAATTCCTGCAACTGTTGTAATTCCTGCAACTGTACCTTCAGCTCCCTCAACTCAGTTGGTGCCATACGGTATGGTGGCATGGAGATCGGCTGTGTTTTTGGCAGCAATGTGATCTCGAACTCAATCTCTCTCTCAGGAGGTAGCCCTGGTAGCTCATCAGGAAAGACATCTGGATATTCTGATACTACTCGGATGTCCTGTATCATCGGCTCCTGATCAGATACTTCCCGAACAAAATGCAAGGTATGAATCACAACCCTGATCAACAAGTCGCTGGGCCCGCAACACTGAAATATACTCCATAGTGGAGTCATGCAAAGTACCCTCAAAAGTGAACTCGGGTAGATCAGGAATCCTGAAGACAACCGTCTTCCTAAAGCAATCAACAAGTGCATGATGAGCGGCTAGCCAATCCATGCCTAAAATCAAGTCGAACTCATCAAGCTACAGATGTGGACAATCTGTGATCATCTCCTGACCGCCAATCAGTACGGGCAAGTGCCTGACTATCAGTGAAATAATGAATAATTGGCCACCTGGCCCTCGGATGTGATATAGAGGAGAGAGAGTCTCTGCGACTCTACCTAAAGAAACAAGTAGCCTTGAAGCAAGAAAAGAATGTGTCGCATCAGAATCAAATAGAATATGGAAAGGTCGATAAGAGTAGTCAGTATGTGTGCTATTTGGTTAGTCATCTCCTGGTCTGGTCGGTGGAGTAGCCGTATCTATACTCCGGCTGGTCCAGCAGGTGGTCTATCTGCTCGCTGCGACACAGATGGTCGAGCGGAATCTGTGCCATTCACAGATACTTATGATATATGCTTTTTCTCTTCTTGGGATATAATATGAAAATTAATGAAATCGGTGGCATTTGTGGTGGTTGAATATGAATGTCATATTTCCCTTCTCGAACTCACGACAAGTCGGAAGACTGTCGCTATCCGAGAACTTAATGCGATCGGAATAGTAGTACTGCGAATGTACGTATTGGGGTACCACTGCTCTGATACCAAACTGTTAACCCCTCAGGATCCGGGTACCCGTTTACGACACTATTCGCAACATTCCATTTTATTGACATCGCATTATAAGCATAAATTATGGGGAAAATTTTTCGCGAATGAAATAATTTCATCTGACATTCACATAAACATTCATAACCACAAGTTCATAGAACAATTGTCACCAAAATCTCATTTCATTAACTTTCATATATTTTACATGTACAAAGTTTGACAGTACATACAGTATATCCCAAAAATTTGACTGAAGAGAAAATAAGCATATTACACTAATAACAGGACAAAAACTTGACACAAAAACACATACCTTCTAGTATAGACCTTGTCTTCTGGAACCCTGTATAACTACTGAACAATAGACTCCTTTCCTGCCATGCGTGCAAGGAAGAAAAGGAGTCACAAACGTGAATACAAACCCGTAGTTTAAAATAAATAACAAGTAATTTTATGTGCAAAAGAGAGCAAGTAGAAAGGTGGAATAACTAAAATTTACATCTACTTGCGTAAGTAAAAGGGTTTTCAACTGTTTGACATTAAGTTCATTTGTTCTCCCCTTTTTCTCATTCATCCCATATATAAATATATATATATATATATAAAGTTTAGATAAAAGACCCTAACATATAATGATTTCATGTGTTTTAAGATCATGATTTTGGGTCTTGGAGATCATGTTGCGGAACTTAATGGCTACTTTCTTGTCATTGAGATCATGTCATGGGTTTCGATAATGGACTGATATGATGATGATGAATTTGATCCTTAATTCTATTTACTCCTTCTAAGTTAGTGGATAGTCCGCGGTCTTGGTCTGTGTGTAGCCTCACACTATGACTCTAAGGTATTAACTACCTTAGGGTTGGGGGGCCTCCGTAGGCATGCGGTGTTGTGTAATGCATCCTAACTAAGTTTCCAACACGTCCACTAACTTATAGGGATTTCAAACCAGATTAAAGTCACCTCCAATCAACTCAATTTTAATTGTAATTTCCTCCAAACCTTCACTCTAACTCTCTCAGATGTACTCTCAATGATGTAGATATAGATGTAGATACGAATGATCTGGATGTAGAATCGCCGTCTGTTGGCGAAAGAAAACTCAAGCGGTGAAGAAGCCTGCAAATGGCTCTTCCGTCTCGCCCTCTAGTTGGAAGGCCGGTCCAATAGAGGGATAGGTCTACTCCCCAACTACGCCACTGAGACGGGTGAGAGGGACTTCCCGGGAAGTCGCTCTAGAAAAACAGCCCGACCGGTAACGGGCAACCGAGCTCGTACGTAAAACTGAAAACCAAGGATCCCCCGCCTGGGTATCCTAAAACAGGGTCAACGGAATGGTCTAAAGTCAGGATCCCAACGAGGCGTAAAAACACTGCGAGCTCGCGTAAAAACGAAATGGGACTGGGATCCTAGACCCGCGCACTTGGCGGCCGCTGCCCAAACTGGGCTTCCTTTCTTCCGCCCAGGTGAGGGTCACCGCCCCCTCGCACGATCATGGTAAGGATCGCCATGATCGGCATAATCAAATTATTTGTCACCACCAATTTACCATCATCTTTTTCTTGATTTCTTATTTCCTTTATGATATGTAGAATGTTCGCTGTACTTGCATAATATTTGCATCAATTAAGTGAGTTGGATCCTTAACCATGATTTGAATATAACTAAGGGATTTTCAAAACTGATCTGCCTCTAGTATCAGATGTTGTATCCCTGGACAGAAACAAAACTTATGAACAATAATAAAGATGTGTGTATGTGTGTGTGCGCACTTGCTCATAAATATGTGGTCATAATTGGCGTGATCTTTTGATGGTGCCCTATGCATCTTCATGCTATATATTAGCATCTTCATAAACCAGGATTGTTTTAGTAGTGCCAACAATTCACGATCTTCAAACAGTTGATCAATAAAGATTGAAGTCAAGAATTCGGCCATGGAAAAGGCATCATTTCGTAAACTAAGGTCAGATCATGTAATTTTGTGCGCATCAGACTTGTTGATGATAGTGATTTATAGATAGTAGGGTATTCCTAATGGATGATTTTGTGAAGATAATCGATCTTTATGGTCATGGGTTATATCATTTTTTTTTTAAGATTTGGAACTACTTATTGAAACTGAATCTAAATTTCAAAGTTTGTCAAATTATATTTATTGATAAGTAATCCCACTTTGGTGTTCTCTCTTAAGGATTCAACCTCGACTGATTCAACTAAGGTCTTTTCCCCGCCATTTAAATCTATGTCCTTTACTTTTCCTACATTTAGTTCAGTAAATATACAAGCAATTGCTTTTCATGTCCTTGTCATTTACTAAAACTTCCTTAATTCTGAAACAAAATCTGATCTTAATTCTGAGAGGGTGGAGGTGGAGTAAGGCTTCACAATTTAATCTCCTCAACCATGAAACTAATATAGTTTCCAGGGAACTGGAACTGCCATCTCAAAAGTAAAATAGTTGAAAACAAATAATACCCCGTTCTAGGTGTTTATATATCCTCTCTATTTCCGTGTTGAAATCAGGATGAAGCTATAAGAATCCTTTTGGAAGGAAAGAATTTCCAATTCAGGTGATCCATCATAAGTTATGTCTCAAAGAAACCCCACCACTGGAGATTTAAACTAAAATATTGTTCCCCTTACCCGTCAATTAAAATTTCCTGAATGACTGGAAAGGATGACAAAGATATCCATTATTTGTTAATATGGCTAATAACTTTTTAATTTACTAACCGCGCATAGAAGATGAGAGACACGATGAGAGAAACACTGAGTTGGTACATATATTAAAATATGACAGTTGTTAAATTGAAACTAAAAAGAATATGCAGATGCTTGTCTGCTCTTTATGAATGAGTGTACTATTTGAACTTGTACATGAGTGCAGAGAGCCATATGAAGTGTATACAGATTTCAATATCAGAATCTCACAGATCCTAATGCTTATTGAAGATCAAGTACCCTATTCTCATTCTGTCTGTAGCAACCCCTATAATTCAAAGAATATGAGGTAGGAGGAATGGAATTTATTAGTAATTAGGAACTGTGACCAGATTCAGATTTGGACCTAATGGTGGTGATGCCAATATATTTAATTAGAAGTTTGAGAATATTTGCTCTTTATAAAGGTATAAACCTTCTGTTCATGATAGTACTGATACTATTTGATAATGAGAGATGAGGCAGATCTCTAGAAAAAATTAGTGGGTTCAAAATCAAAGAGTGATACTCAATCCAACCGATAGGGATAGAAATAGATTGTTTATGAGCACATATGGCAGCAAGGAGAAAGGGAAAAGGGAATGTACCTATTTTGTCCATTTTTTTAGAGAGATCTTACATGCAGGAGCTTGAACAACTGCTAGACAACAGCAAAGAGAAAACAATATATGATTTATAGACTCAAAGGTTGACTATTGATGAGTAGCAAGGAGAAGAGGAATTGGTACCTTGAAGATCACCCATTTAGTGGGGAAATGGATCTTGATTTTTGCTTGAAACTGCAGCTCCAGGAACGTCAAAAGAAGCAGTTGAATTTTCTGCTTGTTGATGCAATAAATTGAAGGTTCCAGACCTTGAGTTGATGCTGAAATTCTTGACTTCAACAGTTATAAGAGTAGTAAATGGAAAGGGGAAATTTTAGCAGAAAACAGGGCTGAGATTTGGCTTCCTTCGACTGGGAGGAAGTGAAGAAATTAAAAAGAGTTTTAGGTGTGTGTATATATAGGAGATGAGAAGGGGATTAAACATGGCCAGGTGGAATTGTTTGAACGTCCAAGTGGAGGTATTAGGGATTAGGTGGCTGCTATAAAAGAAGACAAAATTCATATTATTATACATTTCTTTAACACTGACAGTAGCCGGCTGCTACTGTTTACCATCAATTTTTTTTTGGCCAATTTCTCCTAATTATATAAGATGCAAAAATCGTCCGTATTCGCGCCTCGCTTGTCGGATTCCAATGCGAAATGTCTCGTTTTGATCGTCTTTCAACGACGATCAAAATGAGTATAATGTTGATATACTTTCGGTCGGGTTTTGAATACCCAAAATTTTCGGATACGGTTTTTGTTTAAGATTAAATTTTACGAATTAAAAATATCAAACGACCTCCGATTGATGAACGATCAGTTCCGTTGGTCTTGTATCGTCGAATCGGATCTAATGACGGTCTCGGTTCATTTCACGGTTTCCGAATTTGCGTCGCGGCTTTTCACGGCACGCATTACGAAGGGACCGATTTTTGGTCGATTTCGTCCGAACGACTTTTGATTCATTATTAATTGATTGTTTTAGGTTGTTTAGTATTGACCGACAACGTTTTTGGGTTCATTAGACCCAAAACCGGACGACTTCGGGTTTGATTGGAAACCGGATGCTACAATGGACGTCCTCTTCACTCGCTATATACATCCTTGCGTGGGATGTTTGAGAAGCTCTACAGCTTCATGCCTCTGACATCCACTCCCGAGCAGCAGAAGACCTATCGGAATGCCACCATGGTTGGTGTGTTTCTGGTAGCCCTTGATCCTGAGTATGGGGCGGCTCACTCTCAGGTCTTGGCAGACTCTACCATTCTTCCAATGGAGGAAGCCTTTCATAGGCTTAATCGGATCGTTGTTCCATCTTCCACTGCCAGTCTGACCTCTTCAACGATGGCTGCCTTTCGAGGTCGAGGAGGCTCTTCTCAGTTTCGCAGTCACGGACCTAGGGGCAAAGGAGGTCGTGTTCGTCATCCATGTACTTTCTGTCATTGTTCTAGACATACAGAGGATACATGCTACTCCAAGCATGGATTCCCTGCCTCTGCTCGAGTAGCTGAACAGATTGAGCCCACAGCAGCTTCTTCCTTGGATCAACGCTTTAAGGATCTTGTAGCACGATTGAGGGGCATTATACCTCCTTCCGGTTTTGTGACATCTTTGTCGGCCCCTAGAAGTCAGTCAGATGTAGCTGCTTCAGCCTCCTCCAGTACCTCAGGTGGTACTTATGCACTCACCAATAGTAGTAGACCTGACACTATTGAACGGATTATGGACTCCGGTGCCACACATCATTTGTGTGGAGACAGGGGTCAACTTACAACATACAGACAAGTTCTTCCAGGACGAACTGTGGTTATTGCATATGAGACCCATTCCCCAATTACTGGACATGGGGAGATTAGTTTGACACCCTCTATGCATCTACAAAATGTGTTGCATGCACCTGACTTCTCTACGAATTTGTTGTCTATTAGTCAGATTACGAAGGATTTACATTGTCGAGCCATTTTTGACCCATCTTCTCTTGTTTTTCAGGACATCCTTACGTGCAAGATGATTGAGTGTGGTCGTGAGCATGACGGTCTCTATCGCCTAGTTCGAACTCCCTATGCCGGAATCTCCTCCCTATCTGCTGGACCTGTCTCACCATTTATGTGGCACCTGCGGTTTGGTCATCTCCCACTCCAGAAACTGTGTTGTGTTCTGCCTCAGATCTCACCTCACACGTCCGTCCAATGTGAGGCCTGTTAGTTGGGAAAGCAGCATCGCTCTGCCTTTTCCAGTCGTCAGAGTCGGAGCAGTAGCTCCTTTTTGAGGTGTTTCATATAGATATTTGGGGTCCCAGTCGTGTTCCTGATCACCAGGGGCACATTGTTTATCTAATCGCTGTTGATGATTTCTCTCGTATGTCTTAGGTCTTTTTATTAAAGAATAAATCTGAAGATGGAGATAGTTATCAAAAATTTCTTAACCGAAGTACAAAATGTCTTTTTTGCTTCTGTGAAAATTATGAGAACTGATAATGCATTGGAATTTTGTACTAATCATCTCTCCAATTATTTTTCATTAAAGGAAAATATTCATCAAACATCATGTGCCTATACTTCCCAATAAAATGGTATTGCAGAAAGAAAGCATCGTCATTTGCTTGATGTTACTAGGATGCTTCTCATTCAGAGTCGTGCTCCTTATTCCTTTTGGGGCGATGCTGTTTTAACGACATGTTATCTTATTAATCACATGCCCTCATCAGTCTTGGGTGAGAAAATTCATTTCTCTCTTGTCTTTCCTGAAAGGATTTGTTCTCACTCACTCCTCGTGTGTTTGGCTCAGTCGCCTTCGTCCACCAATTATCTCCAGGTATTGACAAGCTCTCTCATAGACTTGTCAAGTGTGTCTTTGTCGGGTACTCCAGGACACAAAAAGGATACAAGCGTTATGATCCAATGCGCATGAAGTATTACGTTAGTGCCGATGTCACCTTTTTCGAGTCCGTGATGTATTTTTCTCCTACAGGTGATCGATTGACGTCTTCATATACTGATGATGACATATATATGCCTCCACCACCGCCATTATCTCCACCTCCACCACCATCACCTCCACCACCACCACTTCATTCACCACCACCATCACCACTTCCTATGCCACCTCCACTTACTACACCGGTTCTAGTTCCACCATTGCCTCATCACTATACCCGTCGGCTTGCTTCTGCTCATGGTCACCGCTCATCATCTAGCACGCATGAGGTATGTTCTGGTAACACAATTTCTGATGATGGGTCTAAATGTTTACTTGAGCAGGATTCGTTCCAGGGGACAGATGTAGAGGCTGCAGATTTGGACCTACCTATTGCGCTTCGGAAGCGGAAGCGTAGCTGTGCGACATATCCTATAGCATCCATAGTCTCCTTTGATCGATTGACTGGGGATTTCAGGAATTTGCAGTTGCATTATCAACCGTGTCCATTCCACGAAATTATCAAGAGGCTCTAAAGGACAGTCGATGTCGTTTGGCTATGGAAGAAGATATGGCTGCTCTTCAGTCGAGAGGCACTTAGAGCCTCGCCCCAGCTCCTATTGGAGTGTCTCCAGTAAGCTGTAAATGGATGTTTACAGTTAAGCATAATGCAGATGGTAGCATCGACAGATACAAGACGCGACTGGTTGCACGGGGGTTTACTCAGACATACGGGGTGGATTATCTTGACACATTCTCACCAGTTGCTCGTCATTCCACCTTACAGATTCTTCTATCTGTTACCGTAATTCTAGATTGGCTGTTGTTTCAGTTAGATGTCAAGAATGCATTTATGTATGGTGATCTTCAAGAGGAAGTCTACATGCCACAACCACCCGGATTTGCTGTTGCGGGGGAGTGTTCACAGGTGTGTAGACTTCATAAGGTGATTTATGGCCTTAAGCAGAGCCCGATAGCTTGGTTCCAGAAGCTTTCAGACTTGTTTGAGAAACAAGGTACAAACGTTCGAATGCAGATCATTCCCTTTTTATACAGAAAACATCCAAAGGCATGATCGCTATTATGGTGTATGTTGATGATTTTCTTATTACAGGAGATGACATACAAGGGATTAAGAGGGCAAAAGAATTTATGGGTCGTGAATTTGTCACAAAGGATCTTGGAGCTCTTAGATACTTTTTGGGACTGGAGTTTGCCAGAAATCAACAAGGGCTTGTGATGACCCATAGGAAATATGTCACTAATTTGCTAAGTGACACGGGAATGCTTGGATATCGACCTGCCACCACACCCATGGATCCAAGCATGAAACTATATGATGATGATACTGATGAGGTTGATAGGAGATACATAGAGCTGGTAGGAAAGCTCCTTTATATTACCATTACCAGACCCGATAATTCTTTTGCTGTTAGTCGGGTGAGCCAGTTCATGGAGCAACCACGTCAGGTCCATATGGATGTATATAGATGATGCTCAGGTATCTTAAATCATCTCCAGGTGTAGGTCTACTGTTTAGAAAAGGCAATGAGATCACCATCTCAGCATGCACAGATGCAGATTATGCAGGGTGTCCAAAGGACAGGAAGACCATTGGATTTGTTGTATATGTTGGAGATTCTCTTGTCTCATGGGGGAGCAAGAAGCAAACTGTTGTAGCCAGGTCTAGCGCTGAGTCTGAATATAGGGCTATGGCCCATGTTAGTAAAGAAATGATGTGGGTTCGTGCTGTTCTTACAGATCTATATATAGAGTTTCCCCTTCCTATGGTACTAGAATGTGACAATCAGGCTGATATATTTATTACAAATAATCCAACATTTCATGAGCGCGCAAAGCACATTGAGGTTGATTGTCACTATATACGAGATATGATTCAAAAGGGGTTTATTTCCACATCTCATGTCAGCTCAAAGAATCAGACTGCAGATATCTTTACCAAGGCATTACTAAGAGGACCTTTTCACAAGTGCTCGTCCAAACTTTGCATGATCAACATCTATGCTCCATCTTGAGGGGGAGAGTAGAGATATTTGTTTATGTTATTTATTGCATATTTCCGTATTGTTTCTTAATTCCCTATACTCTTATGAATGTCTCATGTAATTTACCCATATGCTACTCTCCCATATAAGAGAGCCTAGGGCTTATAGAATAAACATCTCTTTTGTTTTTCCCAACAATGTTTAACACATCGTATTCTACAATATCAAGTAGATTTTTAAAGACCCTTTTTACAATACATAAATGAGATTCTTTAAGGGTGTGTTTGGTTCCTAGGTTATCTGAGGGAGGATAATCTGTTTTTATGTTTTGGTGTTTGGTTGGTGGGTTAAGGTTTGGGAGGGTTTGTGTGATGTGATTGTATTGAAATTTGAAAAAGTGAGTAGTTATCATGATATGATTGTATTGGAATTTGAAAAAGTGGGTAGTTGTTGTGATGTGATTGTATTGAAGTTTGGAATAATGAGTAAAAGTTGAGTATTTTATGATTTTTAGATGATATGATGGTATAATATATATTTTTTTTGTGGAGAGAGAGTGTGGGGCCCACTAGTTGGTTAGATATATGGGTTTTGGGGGGTAACCCACCCAAAGTGGAGGATAACCCCCCAACCGAACGACACCTAAGGCTAGCTTAAAAACATGCACATAGGCAACTTGTAAACATAATATATGGTTTAGAAGCAGTTAAATAAAGCTGAGAGCCGATCATACCCAGACCCGGCTAAAGTGCGGGTCGGGCCGAACATGCGGAAGTTCAAAAGCTCCCTGCCCAAGGCCCGGACCGGGCCAGCCCACGAGCCATACTGCAAGGCCCAAGCTCGGTCCATGTCCAGGCCAGGCCGGGTCGGGCCGGCCCGTGGGTGCTGAATATGAGATGATCTCCTGTGAAGGCAAAAGTAAACTACTGCAGATGTAATCAATAACAATCCAACTGCAGTTCCTATACACAACCCCGCCAGCAATTTGAGAGATATGTTCACATCTGCAACACTGCAGTTGCTTCGTAAAGTTTCAACCATCCACACAACCATCTGCTAAAGACCCACCATATTAAGAATTGGTAGGCAAATGATGATGACAAAGCTCCATGCCAATTATAAAAGATACCAACTAAAATTTAAAACTTAGCTGTTCCAATTTGTTGACCTAAACTCTAGTTTCTATACATTACATCCAACACGAATCAGGACACCTGAGGACAAATTTTGGTTCCTGTGAAAAATGGTAATTCTACCATCTCCCAACAAACTCACTGTTTGCCAGTGTTAAATCAAGATTGACACCTCTGAAATTTATTGAAGTTTGTATCTTCATTTCTGCCAAGAAGACATTGTCCCGCCATTCTGCTCTTAGATTCATACAACCAGTGAAATCAATCAAAATCAAAATTTTAAATGGCAGGTATATGCCCTTACATTAACATATGAACCAAACACTAATCGAACAGTGGCATTGATCTCTTGATCGTTAAAATCAAAGCCCCCCTAAGGTTCAGGAAAGCGGTACGTATATGCGTTTGGACATGTCACTGAATATTGAATAAGCGGTATGCGGGAGCATATGCGGGGCATATGCAGTTCTATGCGATTTTCTAATTTTTAATTTATAAATATAAATATATATATAAATAATATTACTATTGAATTTATGTATCAAAGTTGAGTTAAAGAAAATATAAGAAAAAATAATTCATGTTAGATGGTTGAGTAGATGCCATTAATTTCCTAACATTTAATACAAAAAAGTAGCCATAAAAACTTTACATATTAGATGATTCATAATAACAAAACTTCAATACACATACATGTAGATTTGCAATATACATGGGCAAAACCTCCATCGACATATATTAATATATTAGACGATACATTGCATATACTCATGAAAATGTTACATACATAATGGCATAATGTATTGAAATTGTATACATATGCCTTGCATATTCTTACAATTGAATGGAAGAAGAGGAGCTACCGAGGTAAGCACCCGGATAAGAGGATTGGAGAGTTGAAACTGCTAAAGGCAGACCACCAAGTTACTGGAGTAGTACGCGGGGCATATGCGGGCTGCATATGCGCTTAGGGCATATAATGCACCGATTCATATAATCGGTTAGGTATGCATGCCGCACGGGCATATGCGACCGCATATGCAGCCCGTACGACCGATTTCATGAACACTGTAACCCCCCCCCCCCCCCCCCCATTTAATCTCATTATCAAAACAACCTTACCCACAATCCAAAAGCAATTCAAAATTTAATCTTACAGTCATGTCTAGTCAATTTAACCATAAATGAAACGTAAACCAACCCAATTTAATTCCCATGAGAAACCCACGGAGACAGTATCTTTTTTTTTTTGAAACTCACGGAGACAGTATCTTTCTTACTCTACATGCGTAAAAGCAACAGATCACCATCAACCACTAACAAGGCATGCTCACAGCACATCAGAAAAAGTTCAAACCTCTGACCAACCTAAGCAACTAAACAGAGAACCCGACAAAAAATCTATTGTTTTTTATATAATCTAACTCTACTGTTGTATGTGTTACTTGATAAATGATAAGTTAACTATTAAACTTAATGTAACACTAGTAATGCAAAAGAAAAGCTTCAAATGAATTATGTTAAACATACATGTTATCTATTTATGTATATTTATGTTTGCGGGCCTGGTTGGGCCGGGCTATAAGGTACTTATCCATGGCCCGTCCATTTAATGGGCGGACCGAGCCAGCTCATACAACATTTCTTTGTGCCCAAGCCTGCCCATGAGCGGGCCGGGTGGGCGGGCCCCCGCCGGCCCATTAGCCATGTCTAATCCTACCAATGTATTGCTTTAAGTCAATTGATTTACTGATTCATCCATGTCTAAATAAGTTGTAATATTCATTGGATTATTTTTCCATTTATATTTGCTCAGTCCATACTTCTTCAATAAATCGTGAGTGTACTTGTGTTGATTCAAAAATATTCCGTTCTCTAGTTGATGGATTTGGATTCCTAGAAAACACTTCAATTCTCTCATCATATTCATCTCAAATTCATCTTGGCACCTTTTATTGCAGATTTGACCGACGCTCAAAACACTGGGCTTTAGTCCTTTCATCATTGAAACGGCCTTAATCTTTCTTTTCAGTACCAATAGTACCCTTGCCTATAAAGGGCATCGTTGGTTGTTTCCTAGCGTAACTTATCCTCATTTGATATCCTCTAATTAGTTAAAGAGCCTGGAGTTGTCCATCATGTGACGCGAACATGGACTGTCTATTATCCACTTTGTATTTCTTGGGTATCCTGTAAAATAATGGTTTAATATTCTATTTGGTACTATACCTTCTTGTATCCTTGATGGTAATGATTAAATTATTTTGGGATCTTCTCCCCCTTAGGTTTAGAGAAATATGCATGTGCATGCTCAATTTTATTTCTATATAAAAAGCATGATTAACTTTGGGTTTTGCTTCCTTAGCATCGGTTTCATAGCCTATGCTGCTTGGTTGTTTTAGGGATCTAGGTAGATATTAGCTTCTCTAGATTATTGCTTCCCTTAGTAAATTCAACTAAGTCATCTATCAATCTATTGGTGTTTGACTTCAAAGAGTTAATCTCTTCTTCCGTTTATCCTCTTCTTCCGTCGTTCTTAAGGCAGTTGGTTTCAGAAACAAACACTTTCTTATCATTCAGTAATTTTTTATTTTTCTTATTAGCAACAAAAAGAAGCCTTTCTAACATAGCTTTCTCATTAGCTACACATTCTTTTTCTTTAACAACTATTTTATACTCTTCCAAACTTCATGCATTTAGAAAAGATTTCATTATATGCTTATGAGAGTTCAGATAGATTCAGTTGCCTTAGTCACATCTGCCATCAAGTAGAGTTGAGCAGTTTCCTTGCTTGAATCTTCTTGATCTTCACTTGAACTTGAGGTGGCATCATCCTAATATGTTGCGAGATCTTTCTTCTTGAATTTTTTCTCCCGATTTCCTTTTGTTGAGATATCTATAACTCTTTATATTTATTTCTTATTTTTCTTTCTTTTATGTACCTTTCGTGTAATTTACCCAGGGCTTTTCTCCTATATAAGAGAGCCCTAGGGTCTCAATATTGATATCACAATTCTATTCTTCCTCCAACATGGTATCGGAGCAATGATCCTAGACCGTGGTTCCTATATCCCATCAACCCTAACCCTACCCGCCGCCCCCTGCCACCGCCCCTACCGCCCCGGCCGGGCATCCCAGGCCGCCCCTGCCATATTGGTCGGCCATCATCAGCCGCCTCGGCCGCTCCTGCAGCCCCAGTCGGTTGCTCCGACTGTCTAAGCTGGTCGCCCTACCCACCGGCAGCCCAGTCTTGCAGTTTTGCTGCCCATAGGCTGCGGTTTGTCCGTCTTTTGCAGGCCTATATGGTCTGATTTTGACTGGAATACATGATTTCAGACATATAAATCACGTTTTCCAGTCCTAGACTACAACAAGGATTGAAGAGAATGGTTGTGTGAGTCTACACATATAATCGTTCCTTCGTATGATTCTGTAGACTTGCTTGAAGTGGACTACTCCCCAGTTTAGGTCCAATTTTCCGGCAATCTTCTCATTATGTCAGAGAACAAGGGTGGCTTTTTTTCGTCGTCTGGTGCCTTCAAGGGCCCGACTCCTATCGTGAAGTTGGATGGGACCAACTACGAGTTGTGGTCCATGCGGTTTCGCAATGCAATGCCATAGAAAGGAGTGCATTTTGATTGATTCAGAGCCAATAGACAAAATTGGGGCTAACGCTTCATGGAAGTAAAACGACGCCTATGCACGATTTGGCTCTCCGGGTCGTTCACCGCAGAGATTGCCAACGCCATCGTCAATCAACCCACAATCAAGGCTATGTGGGATACTCTAGCTGACACATATGGACAAGTGAAGAACGAGAGCAGAATTATCCAGTTGCAGTATGACATTTTCTCTACCAAGCAGAATGGTCGGCCTCTTCTTGCCCACTTCTCGCATCTCTGAGGCATGTTTGAGCATCTTCATAGTTTTATGCCCACTACTACCAGCACTGAGCAACATCAGGCATATAGGAATGCCACTATGACATGAGTCTTTCTGTCATCCCTTGACTCAGAGTATGATGCATCATGTACTCAACTACTTACAAGAGAGACGATACCTGATGGAGGAGGTCTACAAGAGGCTGAGCAGGATCACTACTTCGTCTACTACCGTGACCCAAACTCCCTTTGCGATGTCTGCTTCTCGTGGCAAAGGGGGTACTTCACATTTTCGCGGACGCAGACCCTGTGGTCGAGGAGGATGACGTCAACGCGACCCATGCTCACATTGCCACCGTCCAGGACATTCAAAGGATACATGCTATCTGAAGCATGGGTATCCTATGTCTGTTTGTGTAGCTGAGCAGACATAGACTACTCCAACTCCTTCTCATGATGCGAGGCTTGATGATGTTATCTCTAGATTGAGAGAGATGATGACGACGCCATCCGCCCCAGCAGCAAGATCTTCAGATGTTGCAGCTGCTGTCAGCCTGTCAGAGCCTCTACGAGTTTGTCAGATATTGCTTACACACTTACCAGTTGTAGCAGTTCAGATTTGACTTCGGAGCTTCTCATCATATGTGTGGAGATGCGCTCAGTTTACCTCTTACAGATATATCCCTCGTGGTAGATCAATGGTGATTGCTAATGGGGTTCATCTACCCATTGTTGCTCATGGGGAGATTTTGTTCTAGACCCATCAGTGCGCCTGCAGAATGTCTTGCATGCTTCATCATTTCAGATGAATCCTTTGCCTATTAGTCAGAATACAGAAGATTTACATTGCCGTGCCATTTTTAATCCATCTTCTCTTGTGTTTCAGGACATACTCACGAGCAAGGTGATTGGATGTGGACGTGAATAGAGAGGGCTTTACATACTCTAGTTCAACCTCTGTGGGCTGCTGCTGTGACTATTTCATCTGGATATGTTTCTCCTTTCATGTGGCATCTTCGCTTTGGAAACCTCCTCTGCAAAAGCCGTGTCATGTTCTCCCTCAGATCTCTACTCGTACTACCTTGAAGTGTGAGGCATGTCAGCTTGGGAAGCACTATTGTTCTTCTTTTCCTAGTCGTCAAAGTCGTTACAGTAGTCAGTTGTTTTGGTTGGTTCATTTTGATATCCGGGGTCTTCATCGTGTTCCCGATCATCATGAACATCGGTTCTATATAGTTGTTGTGGATGATTTCTCTAGATTATCTTGGGTTTTTTTGTTAAAAAATAAGTCTGAAGCTGGTCTTGTTATTAAACCGTTTCTTATTGAGATTAAGAACATTTTTCTGCTAATGTGAAGTTTATTCGCACTGACAATGCTTTGGAGTTTTCTACTTTACAGTTGTCTGACTTTCTCAGATCTCTTGGTATTGTTCATCAGACTTCTTGTGCTTACTGTTAGAATACTCCGATAATTTATTCCATAGAGCCCTCGGGTCTCTTATACAGGGAGAGAGCCCTTGGGTAAATTACATGAGAGGTACATAAAGAAACTGAAATATAATAAACGACACAAAGACGAACAACTATCTCTACACTCCCCCTCAAGATGGAGCATAGATATCTATCATGCTCAGCTTGGAAGAACATCTCTGGAAAGGTCCTCTGAGCAATGGCTTAGTGAATATGTCCGCTGTCTGGTCCTCTGAACTGACGTGAGACGTGGAGATGAAGCCCTTCTGAATCATGTCCCTAGTGTAATGACAATCCACCTCTATGTGTTTTGTTCTCTCATGGAAGGCTGGATTGTTGGCAATGAATAATGCTGCCTGATTGTCACATTGCAGGTTCATAGGCAAGGGAACATCAACATTCAGATCTTCTAAGACTGCTTTAACCCACATCATTTCTGTGCTTGCCTGTGCCATGGCTCTGTACTCGGATTCGGCACTGGATCTCGCCACAACGGTCTGCTTCTTGCTTTTCCAAGAGACTAAAGAACTTCCTATGAAGATAGCAAATCCAGAAGTAGACTTACGATCTCGTGGACATCCTGCATAATCTGCATCTGCACAGGCGGAAATAGACAGATCTGTACCTTTCTTGAATAGCAACCCTGTGCCTGGGGAAGACTTCAGATATCTCAGTATCATGTACAAGGCATCCATATGTACTTGCCTCGGCTGCTCCATGAATTGACTCACCCGGTTTACTGCAAGGGCAATATCCGGTCGAGTTATAGTGATGTATAAGAGCTTACCCACCATTTCTCTGTACCTTCTCTTGTCCACCTCCTCGGTATCATCATCGTACAGCTTCATACTCGGGTCCATAGGTGTACTTGAAGGTCTGCATCCAGTCATTCCTGTTTCAATTAGCAAGTCTGTGACATATTTTCTTTGAGTCATCACCATTCCTTGTGCATTTCTTGCAAATTCTATCCCCAGAAAATACCGTATTGTGCCTAGATCCTTTGTAATGAACTGGCTGCCCAACATAGACTTGGTTATCTCAACCCCCTGTGCATCATCTCCAGTAACCAATATGTCATCAACATATACCATAACAACGATGGTACCTCTAGGTGTCTTCCGGACGAACAGTGAGTGGTCCGCATTTGATCTTCTGAACCCCTGTCGTTCAATAAGCTGGGAGAGCTTTTGGAACCATGCTCGAGGACTCTGTTTAAGGCCATAGATAGCCTTATGAAGTCTGCACACCTTCTGAGTCTCCCCCTCAGCAGCAAACCCGGGTGGCTGCTGCATGTAGACTTCTTCCTGTAGATCACCATACAAGAAAGCATTCTTAACATCAAGCTGGAATATGGTCCAGTCACGTACCACTGCAACCGATAGAAGGATGCGAAGTGTAGAGTGCCTCGCCACAGGTGAAAAGGTGTCCAAATAATCTACCCCATATGTCTGTGTAAACCCTCTGGCTACAAGCCTGGCCTTGTATCTGTCAAGACGACCATCTGCATGATATTTGACCGTAAATACCCACTTGCAACTCACCACAGATGCACCTGGAGGAATAGAGACAAGAGACCAAGTCCCTCTCGATTGCAAGGCGCGCATCTCCTCTTCCATTGCTAGACGCCAGCATTCAGTCTTCATGGCATCCTGATAAGTCCGTGGAATCTCCACTAACGATACAACAGCGACAAACTTCTGGAAATCCCCAGTGAGATGATGAAAGGAGACATGAGAGGCCAGGGGATATGAGGCACACTGTCTTCGCTGCTTCCTATGAGCAATAGGCCGGTCCAAGTCATCCAAAACAGTGCTGACTGGTTGGTCCTCCTCCTGTGGTAAAAGCTCCTGCACAGGTGCATTATTTAACCCATCATCAGTGTTAACATCAGTAAATACCTGAGGCGTGTTGGATGGTTGACACGTAGCTTGAGCAGGGCCTGTCCGTCTCGTGTAGACCTTAGGGAAAGGGACAACTGGGGGTGGTGGCGGAGGAGGTGGTGGTGGTGGTGATATTGGTGTCGGTGGAGTAGAGGATGGACCCAGGCTTGGAGGTGGTGGAATATAGACATTGGAATCTGATGATGTGGAGGAGACCAATCTGTCACCTGCAGGGGAGAAGTACATGACAGGTTCGAAAAATGTAACATCTGCAGTAACATAGTACTTGCCATGGACAGGGTCATAGCAACGGTATCCTTTCTGAGTCCTGGAGTAACCCACAAAAACACACTTGATAGCCCTAGGGGATAGCTTATCAAGCCCCGGAGATAAGCGGTGAACAAACGCAACAGTGCCAAAAACCCGAGGTGTCAGTGTAAACAAGTCTCTGTCAGGAAAGAGAACAGAGATTGGAGACTTTTCCCCAAGAACAGTTGTAGGCATTCGATTGACCAGATAGCACGCAGTAAGTATAGCATCCCCCCAAAAAGTTAATGGAGCACAACTCTGGATAAGTAATGTGCGAGCAATATCAAGAAAGTGTCGGTGTTTTCGTTCTGCAACCCCATTTTGTTGAGAGGTGTAGGCACATGTGGTTTGGTGAACAATGCCTTTAGATGAAAGGAAGCTAGCAAGAGAGCGAGTGCAGAACTCCAATGCATTGTCAGTACGCACATACTTAACAGTGGATGAAAACACATTCTGGGCTTCATTAATTAGATTTTGAAGAACATTTCCTGCTTCAGATTTATTTTTAAGAAGAAAAGTCCACGACACTCTAGAGAAATCATCAACCACAACTAAATAGAACCTGTGCCCCTGATGATCCGGGACACGACTCGGACCCCAAATATCTATATGAAATAATTCAAACGGGGAGCTACTGCTCCGACTCTGACGACCGGGGAAGCTAGACCGATGGTGCTTCCCTAACTGACATGCTTCACATCGAAAAGAGGAACTCGGAGATATCTGAGGCAGGAGGTGACGCATCTTTTGCAGCGGCAGATGACCAAACCGAAGATGCCAGGTGTACGGAGAAACGGAGGCCTGGGAATGCAAGGAGACGCCAGCGTAGGAGTTACGAACGAGACGATAAAGGCCATTGTGCTCAGAACCACAACCAATCACCCTGCCCGTCAGTATGTCCTGAAAAATGACAGACGATGGATCAAAAATAGCACGACAGTGCAAATCACGTGTAATCTGGCTAATAGATAAGAGGTTCATAGAGAATTCTGGAGCATGTAGCACATTCTGTAAGTGCATAGAGGGTAGCAAAGCTGTCTCCCCCTGACCGATGATAGGAGACTGAGTGCCATCAGCAATGAGTACAGAGCGACCTGGCTGAACAGCTCTGTAGGACTGCAGAATATCTTTCTCACGGCATAGATGATGGGTAGCTCCAGAGTCGACAATCCATCCTGTGAGGTCATGACTATGAAATGAGGCTGAAGGACTACCTGATGCACTGGCTGAGGCCGATGTACTAGCTGACGCCGAAGCCGCAACATCAGAAACGTCTGCACCCTCTGATGTTGATGATTGTGGCATAATATCCCGAAGTCGTGCCACCAACTCTTCGAACCTGTGATCTGGAGTAGATGCTGGTGGACCCTGAACATGATTAGCAACTCGTGCAGAAGGAGGAAAACCATGCTTGGAATAGCATGTATCCTCCGAATGACCAGTGCGGCGACAAAATGAGCACGTAGAGCGTATGCGGCCTCCGCGGCCACGTCCACCACTTCCCCTGCCACGAAACGAGGACGAACCACCACGTCCCCTGGAAACTGCCATTGCTGACGGAGTCGCAGTCGTTGTATTGGACGGAACGGGTACACGACTGAGCCTCCTGTATACCTCTTCCATCGGTGGGATGGTGGCATCTGCTAGGATCTGAGCACGTGCTGCCTCGTACTCCGGATCTAGGGCAGCGAGTAATACGCCAACCATAGTGGCGTTGCGGAACGTCTTCTGCTGTTCCGACGTGGCTGTAAGCGGAATGGTGCTATAGAGCTTCTCGAACATGCCACGAAGCGACGTGTACAGGGAATGAAGAGGCTTCCCATTCTGCTTCGTGGTAAATATATCATGCTGCAACTGGAGCATCTTCGTCTCATTGCGGACCTGAGAGTACGTCATAGCCAAAATATCCCACATCGCCTTAGCGGTGGGCTGGTGAAGGACATCATTCGCTATCTCCGTCGTCAGCGTACCTGAGAGCCACACCTTGGCGTACGCATCATCAGCCTCCCATGAGGCATAGATCCCTGTCTTCTCCGGCGGTTCATCCTCGGTAAGAATATGCTTCTTACCACACGACTTCATGAGACTGAGGAACTGCATCGCCCACAGTTCGTAGTTCGTCCCGTCCATCTTGACGATTGGTGCCGAACCTTTGAAGGCACCTATGGCGGGCATATCGAGCTTCTGATCTGACATAATGCCGGAGAAGAACAACTACTGATAGACCAAGAAAATACTGTCTACCAAGACCTTGTAGGATTCAAGTGCATAGGTAGACGATTATGCACTTGAATCGAACATGACGCCGAGTCCTAGGGAGAAGGCGGCACCCCGGCCAGTAGTAGAGGCTTTGGAAGCCTCTACTTGAGAAGAACGGCGGCTGGGCGGCGCTAGGGGAGGAGGGGCCGGCACTGGGGAGCGGCGACGGGGGGATCCGGCGGCGAGGGTGAGATCCGGCGGCGGGGGCTGGCGGCAGGTGGGGCCTGGCGGCGAAGGAGAGGGGGCCCGGCGAAGGAGAGGAGGCGGCGGCGGGGGGGGCTTCGAGCCCGGGGGGGGCGGGTTGGGCGGCGAAACCCTAGAGGGGGGGGGGGCGGCGGTGGAGATGGAGAACCCTAGGTTAGGGTCATGGCTCTGATACCATGTTAGAATACTCCGATAATTTATTCCATAGAGCCCTCGGGTCTCTTATATAGGGAGAGAGCCCTTGGGTAAATTACATGAGAGGTACATAAAGAAACTGAAATATAATAAACGACACAAAGACGAACAACTATCTCTACACTTACACTTCACAGCAGAATGGTGTTGCTGAATACACACATCGTCATCTTTTGGATGTCACGAGAACTCTTTTGATTCAGAGTCGAGCTCCTCATTCGTTCTGGGGTGATGCGGTTCTTACTGCATATTACTTGGTGAACCACATGCCTTCTACTATCCTTGGAGAAAATGTTCCTTTCTTGATTGCTTTTCCTGAGAAGGACCTATTCTCCCTTACTCCCAGGGTCTTTGGGTCTGTGGCATTTGTCCACAATTTTGCTCCTGATCATGACAAGCTCTCTCATAAAACTGTCAAATGTGTGTTCGTTGGCTATTCTCGTATGCAGAAACGGTATAGATGTTTTGATCCTGTAGGGAGAAAATATTATGTGAGTGCCGATGTCACATTTTTTGTCTATTATGTTTTTTTCTCCTACAGGTGATAGGTTGTCTAATGCTGACTCTGACGAGGATGTCTTTGTTCCACCACCTCCGTATCTCCACCAACAACTCCTCATGTTGAGTCTCAGTCACCTCCACCTCCTCCACCACCTCCACCTCCGTCTACCCTGACAGAGTTCCTACAACAGCTTTATATTCGCAGGTCCTCTACTCACCCCTCTGCTCATGTGCCTTCCCCGTCATCCAACATGCCTTAGGTATGTAATGAACACATCGTTTCTACTAATGGCATAGGTGATACGCTTGTTCCACAGGATACTATACATGAGGAGATGATCCAGAAAACAGAGAGGCTGATGACATCGATGTACCTATTGCCTTGAGGAAGCCGCGTCGTAACTGTGCCACTTATCCTCTATCTGCGCATGTTTCCTTGGACCATCTTTCGGAGGAGTACAAGAGGTTTGTTATATGACTCTCAACTGTTACTATCACGCGAAAATATCAGGAGGCCATACATGATAACAATCGGCGACTTGCCATGGAAGAGGAGATGGCCGCTTTGCAGTCTCGTGGTACATGGAGTGTTGTTTCTGCTCCTCCAGGTACCTCTGTTGTCGGGTACAAATGGATCTTTACAGTGAAGCTGCGAGCAGATGACAGTGTGGATTGCTACATGGTAAGGCTTGTAGCACGTGGGTTCATCCAGATGTATGGATTGGACTATCAGGATACCTTCTTTCTAGTGACTAGACATTCGACATTGCGCATTCTTCTATCAGTTGCTGTTTCACGAGATTGGCCTCTTTACCAACTTGATGTGAAGAATGCGTTCTATATGGAGATTTACAGGAGGAGATATATATGTGGCAACCACCAGGGTTTGTTGCTGAGGGGGAGTCTCAGAAGGTGTGTAGGCTCCACAAGGCGATATACGGCCTGAAGAAGAGTCCGAGAGCTTGGTACCGGAAGCTTTTAGAGTTGATAGAGCACCAGGGGTTTGCGCGGTCCACTGCGGATCACTCACATTTTGTTTAGAAGACACATAGAGGTATTGTTGCTATTCTTGTCTATGTTGATGATATTATTGTCATAGGTGATGATGATGAGCAGTGCATTTAGGCTGCCAAGGAGTTCCTAGGTCAGCAGTTTGTGACAAGGACCTTGGCAATCTTCGATGCTTTCTTGGATTAGAGTTCGCCAGGAACCAGCGTGGTCTTGTAATGACCCTGAGGAAGCTTGTGATTGATCTTCTTCTAGAGATAAGTATGACTGATCTTCTTCTATGGATCCAAGTATGAGATTATATGAGATGACACTGAGGAGGTACATAAGATGAGATACAAGGAGCTCGTTGGAAAGCTCTTATATTCTACGATCACCAGGCCATACATATCCTTTGCAGTGAGCAAGGTGAGCTAGTTCATGGAGCAACCCAGGAAGGTTCATATGGAGGCTCTATATGATTTTGTGATATTTGAAGAATTCATCTGGTATCGGCCTTATATTCAGCAGTGGTACGTCTCTTGAGGTGACAACTGGTGCATATGCATATTATGCAGGAAGCCCTATAGACAGGAAATCTACTTCTGACTTTGTTATTTTTATTTGGAACTCTCTCGTGTCATGGAAAAGCAAGAAGCAGACGGTGGTTGCTAGATACAGTGCAGAATCTGAGTACATAGCCATGGCAAAGGGGAGCACAAAGATGATGTGGGTTAGATCAGTCTTGATTGATCTTTCTGTTGAGGTTCCTCTTCCCATGCAACTTTTATGTGACAATCAAGCAACTCTATTTATTGCCAATAATCCTGCATTTCATGAACAAACCAAGCATATAGAGGTCGATTGCCGTTATACTAAAGAAATGATCCAGAAGGGTCTCATATCCACTTCCCATGTTTCTACTGGAGATCAAACAACTGATATTTTCACCAAGGATCCTACTAGAGGCCCTTTTCAGAGATGATGTTCCAAGCCAAGCTTGATAGACATATATGCTCCAGCTTGAGGGGGAGTGTTGAGATATTTATAGCTCTTTCTATTTATTTCTTATTTCTCTTTCTTTCATGTACCTCGTGTAATTTACCCAGGGCTTTTCTCCTATATAAGAGAGTCCTAGGGTTTCAATAATGATATCACAATTCCATTCTTTCTCCAACACCTTTGTTCCATTCTTTTCTTCTTTCTGAAGTAGACATTGTCCTGCCATATGTCCCTTCTTTTTTGCAGTTGTAATATATTATTGATTATATGTATTCTTGGATAGATTCTTCTTGGTCTTTCCTTTTACATAATTTTGGAATTACCGAGCGATAAAGGCTAAGTCATCCTTATATCAGTTTCTATTTCATTGTCAAAAGAATTTGTTATAAATGCTAAAGCTTTACTTTTTTCCAAGACTGATTTCGCATGCCATCAGATTTTCAATCAATTCTTCAAGTGTCAGCTTGATAAGATCTTTGGCTTCCTCTATATCTGTAATCTACACCGGCTAGAATCCTTCCCATCACCTACTTGGACTTGTTTCGATGAAGTCTATGGTTAGGTTGTTTTACCATATCCCTGTTTTCTTGAAAAAATGGATAAATGATTGGAGGGTTAGTCCTCTAATGTGATACACGATACTTCTTAGATCCGTGCCTTCCTCTCCTTGTTTTTGCTGCCGACAGGGCTCCTGAGGAGATTGGATAGTCTGCAAAGACATTTTTCTGGCATGGGCTTGGTAGTTTAGGAGAGCGATTGCCTCTGGTCAAGCGGAGTAAGGTGTGTAGAGGGTTGCTTTAAATTGAAAATCTATAAGCATGGAAAGAGGCTCTACCCTCTAAGTGTGTCCTTAGGGTGCTTTCGAATAGTGAGGGCTTTTTCGAAAATGCACTATTCATTTGTTACGATGGGACCTTAGATTTACAGGAAAGGGCTAGGCTTCATGTGCAACCATCTTATTCATCAAGGGGGTGGTTAAGATGATCCCTCAGATGTTTAAATTCCTTAAATCTTATTCATTCCGCAGCTTGCAGTTCGGAAGTAGTAGAAGCTTGGTAGCCCAGCGCCGGTGGTCGGCGGTGCGTCCTCAGCAGTCCGTGAGGTGCTTTCCGCTGACGGTCTGCTTTTGGAAGGTGGCAACAATTTCCAGGGAAAGGGAAACGATGACCTCATTTTGCAAGGAAGTTTGAACATTTCCCAAGATTGGCAGAGGCCCGTTGCACCGCCCTTTGGTGGTATTCCCTTGAAGTTTCTATGAAGATCGAACGACACGCCTTTCCGTGAATTACGCAGGGCCGGGTGCCCTCATTGTGGATCTGGTCCGGGTCAGGATCCGATTACTTTATTCGGGTTTCACCAACCGGTTGACCCAAGCGTCTGCGTCTCGATACCGATAGTGGACCCAAATGTCTGCTCAGGTTCGATTGAGGACCTGGTTTGAAGCTTGTCTCGAGCTGTTGCGCCCTTTGTGCGCGTCCTTACCCCACCGCTGGACTGCGCGAACCTTCGAAAGGTTGTGGAAGATATCTCGCCGGGAGCTGTTTCGGGAGGCGGCACGGAGCACACTTCGTCGGTTCCTGCGGCGCGGGAGATGGGTCCTGAGGTCGTGTTTTCTTACTTTAGCCGTGTGACGAAAGTTGTGTCGTCAAGGCTGGGCGGCAATGCTTGGGTTTGGCTGGGAAAGGAAAAAGTATCGGCAACCACGAGGGTGGAGGAGAATGCTGGGGTATTGTCTGCCATAGAGGAGGCTAGGGGCACCGTAGCTGCTCTTAACGGGAGGATCGACAAGGCGATGGAGGGCTGGGGGTGGGAGCCTCTGAAGGAAGTGGGGTTATGGCCAACGATTCAATGGAAAACCTTGCTACGGCAACTACTTTGGAGGATGACATGGTACCCGGGGGCCGGGGCTGCAATGTTGGCCCGAGGATGCAAAATGGAATGCATTTTGTTGGCGGAGCAGACACGGAGGGAGCGCAGACTGGCGCTCGGGGAGGGTGGAAGAAAGTCGAGATTGGACGCACTTCTTTCCTTCTGCAAAAGAAGGAAGCCAGAGGTGCAGGCTTGGCTAGAGGAGCTGGAGGACAAGAAGGTGTGTTGGGGGGGGGGAGTGGTTTTGGGGGATGGAGGGGTTGAGCAAACAATGGTGGTCGAACAAAGAGATGTTTCGAGTAGTGGACTGGTGGACATTCGCGTGTGGGTTGCAGAGTGTCTTGGGGTTTCGTTCCCCCCAACAAACCCTCCGAGTGGATCTAAATGAAGATTGTTTCATGGAACGTGCGAGGGCTGGGGGATAGGGAGAAGAGAAGGATGGTCGGGGGTCTGCTTGGGTCTTGGCATGCAGATGTCGTATTCCTGCAGGAGTCGAAGATTGAAGCCTGGAATTCAAGGGTGTGGAGCTCGTTGGGTTGTTCTAGATTGACAGATTTCAGAGCAGTCCCAATGGGGGGGGTGTTGGGGGCATTGTCCTGGTGTGGGACACTGATAAGTATTGATTCGTTGCTGATAGAGTGGCTCTTAGAACCGTTTCAGGGTTGTTGGAGTGCAAACAAGGGAGAGGCAAAATGCTATTTACGTTGGTTTATGGTATGGCTGGTGGAGGCCATGATCCGACTCTGTGGGAGGAGCTGGGAGTGGTTAGAAGTTTGTTCCCGGGCATCCCTTGGGTGGTTGGCGGCATGGCCTCAAATTTCAAAGAAATTCGGTCGAATTTCTGTCGAATATCGATATTCAGTTGAAATCGAAATTCGACCGAAATGACTGAAATATGGGGGTCCTAGTACAAAAAATGACCGAAATTTCAGTCGAAATTCCACCGAAATTCCATCGAAATTCTGTTTTGGTCGATACTGAAATGGTGATCGAAACCGACATTTAAGCCTTGGTTGGGGGGATTTCAATGTGACTTTGATTGCTGCATATCGTCCAAACAACAGAGGTGGGAGAGATCTGGGTTCCAGTGATTTCTAGAGTTTTGTGGGCGTCTGGGAAATGGTGGTCATGGATGTTGGGAACATGTATACGTGACGAAATGCCTAGGTCCAGACTTGACCATTTTTTGGTCTCTGTGGAGATGTTGGAGTTGTTTCCCTTGTCTACCGCCCATGCTCTTCCAAGGTCGCAGCCTGATCACACGTCGATTTTGTGGGACTCGGGCGAGGGGTTAGTTGCGAGATCAATGTTCAGGTTTGAAAGGTCATGATTGTTGGATGAAGGCTTCCAAGACATGATCAGTGTTTCTGGAGCACGTTGCAGGTGGAAGGCTTTGCGACATAAATGCTGGTACAGAAGCTCAAAATGACGCGTTGCATGCTGATGGAGCATAAGAAGGTGGTGGGTCGAAGTAGAACAGAGAAACGAGACAAGGCTATTACAGAGATTCAGAGGTTAGATGTCATTGAAGATTCACGGCTCTTGAGCAGCGAGGAACTGGAGACTAGGGGGCACAACAGAAGGTGGTGGCGTTTGAGGATAGGAGAAGAGAGGTAGAATGGCGACAAAGGTCAAGGCAGAGGTGGGTGAAGGAAGGGGATGTGAACACGGAGTTTTTTCATGCAATGGCCAGTGGAAGGAGGAAGAACGTGATTTTTGAACTCAAAGTAGAGGAGGAGAGCTTCACTGGGGACAAGGAGATTGGAATAGCGCTTGTAGATCATTTCCGCAGCTTCAGCAGACGGCATCTCAATTCGGGGGCGAGATGGTCTGGGAGGGTCTTAAGAGACTGGAGGCAGACCTCCATGAGGCACTTCTCACAAATTTCACGAGAGAGGACGTTCGTAGGGCGGTTTTCGATCCCAAAGCAGATGGGTGTCCAGGTCCCGATGGCTTCCCAGTGACCTTCTTCAGGGAGTTTTGGGAGGTAGTAGAGACAGATGTCATGAATTTCCTTGCAGAATTCAAGGAGGGGAATAGGGGCATAGAGAAACTTAATCGGTCGCTGCTATTCTTACTTCCTAAGAAGGAGGGTGCAATGTGTGTGGACGAATTCAGACCGATTACATTGTCGAATGCTATTTACCTTATTGTTGCGAAGGTGCTGGCCAATCGCCTTCGTGGAGTGATGGACGAGTTCATTTCGCAGTCATAGACAACTTTTATACAAGGGCGTCAGTTATTGGAAGGAGTGGTTGTTGCATCAGAGATTGTGGCGGACTGGAAGCGGAAGGGAACCCCTAGTTTTTTGTGGAAGGTCGATTTCTCAAAGGCCTATGACAGTTTGAAATGGAGGTTTCTCTGGTCATCGCTGCTGAAGAGAGGTTTCCTGGAATTGTGGGTGGATTAGATGAAGAGGTGCGTTACAACCGCCTCTCTCTCGGTTCTGGTTAATGGGAGACAGGAGGGGGGTTATTTCCAGCCGCAACGAGGGGTGAGGCAAGGTTGCCCCTTGGCCCTGGTGTTATTCATCCTGGCTGCAGATGGTTTGGGTACAATGCCTGGTCTGGCAGAAGCTGGGTTTTTTTAGAGGATACACTAGAGGTGATATCTCGGTGCCAGTGCTGCAGTATGCGGATGACACTTTGTTTTTCATTGAAGGAGGTGGGGAGGAGTACAAGGCAATGAAGGCTATGCTGGACATTTTTGGGGACCTGTTGGGATTGAAGGTAAACGGTGCAAAATTGGCCTTTGTCCCGTTTAACCAACCCTCGGGGATTTCGGAGTTGTGTGGGGCGATTCTGGGGACTGCTCAGATGACGTTGCCAATCGCCTATCTGGGTTTTGACAAGAAGAGTGCGGCAGATCGATTGGATGTCCTTGATTGAAAAAATGGAGAAAAAGTTGTCGGGCTGGAAGGCAATGTTCTTGTCGAAGGGAGGGATGTTGGCCTTGATCAAGGCTGTTTTGTCGACTATTCCAGTGTTCTTCATATCTACCGGGTTTTGCCAGCTGGTATCCGTTGGAGGCTTGAGGCATTAATGCGTCATTTTCTTTGATCCTCCTCGTCGCAAGACAAGGGTGTTGCTTTGCTTGGTTGGTTTACGACGACCACTCCGATTCGGGAGGGTGGGCTTGGAGTGTTGAGGCTCGATGACATGAACAAGGTATTGCTGGCAAAGTGGGCTGTGAAGATCTAGGGCGTTAGAAGCGACCTTCTGTCCGTCCTGGTTCGCTCTATCTATGGTGTCTCGGCAAGCTTGACAGCTCGTGCGGATTGTGTTGCGTCGCCAACCACGTTTTGGAGAGGTGTGTGCTCTGTACTGCCGGATATTAGAGGTTCTCTACGTCCGTTACTGGGTGATGAATCTCCATTTCATCATCTTTATTTTATCATTTTGGCCTTAAAAACCCTAGCAAATGCATGCAAATAGCCTCAATTTATGCATACTAGCATTCATTATTTATTGTATTATTCGTATAAAAAAAGGTTTTTAATGCCAAAAGTATAGAATAAAGAGAAGAAAAGAAAAAGGAATAAAATATTGGAAATATTTTATGACCCTGAACCCCGAGACCAAATCAAGAATTGAGTTGGTCGATAAGGAATAAAGTAGGGGGAGATAAGGGCCAAAAAGACAATAAATACTCATTTATTCATTCTTTAATTATGCATTTTTGACACCTATTTTATTCTTTATTATTTATCCATCAAATAAAGAAATTTTGTACATGAAAGTTGTAGATAATAATGTAAATAAAAATATAAAATTGAGTTTGTACAAAAATAATAAACAGTGATCATTTTATACACAAAATAAAAAGCCATAAACCAAACTTCACAGACCCATATCTTTCAAATAAAAACTCAAAACATAGCAAAATCACTCTAATTGTATATAATTTTTCACAAGCTATTTAATGGTGGTGGTTTTATATTTTTTTGGAGTTACTGTGTGAAAGTTAGGTTTTGGGCCCTCATTGTACATTCTATCGATTAAAATATTCATTTTATTCATTCTTTATTATTTTTACAAATTCTTTTTTTTTATAATTATGTAAATATTATTTATAACATATGTGTATATTAAAAATAGAATAAAATCAAAAGAAAATAAAAAAAATAAAAAAAGTCTATATAATTATATAGGCAAAACACATATGATTATACCTGTATATAAATAAAAGGGGAAATTATTCTTTAATTCTTTATTCTTTTATAATTTTATAATATTCTAAATATTATTCATATTCTATTAAAAATATAAACCAAAATAAAATCCAATAAAATACATTAAAATAAAAAGATGTTTATAGAACATAGGTAAAATACCTGTAAATAGACCTATATAATATACTTACCTATTTATTTAAATGTACAAATTACATCATAAAAATAAAATAAAAATATATTTATACTCACAAAAATAAGTTATAAAAAATATAAAATAATAGAATTAAATAATAAAATAAAATATACAAAATAAAAATAAAATGTACAAAATATAGGTAATTTAAATAAATAAATAAATAAAAATCTTAATAAAATACTAAATAAAATAATAAATTTTTTTATTTTATACACAAAAATCAATAAAATCATTTACTATTTTTAATTATTTATTTTTGAATAAACTTGCTATTTTGTCCTGTAGCGGATCTACATGGACCAATGGCAGGGCTCGGACCGTTGACCTCTGGTCAACTGTCCCATCCAAGACCTGGCCCATCAAAACCATCCTTTCCCCCAACTCGGCCCTTTTTCCCGCTTGATGGGCCGATTAATCGACCTTACGTCCTTCAGCAAAAATCATCATTGTTCATCGTAGATACTCGCCCGATCATTAGATCCATTGTATATATTGTCGATTCTTTAATATCGGCCGGTCAATAAGGGTGCTCATCAATGTTCATAAATAATACCTCCTCCTTCCATTTCAAAATTTGGTCACTTTCCGGGTCCTAAAGCTCTGCCATTTCGGCCTAGAGTGCATCTAGGTGACAGATGGAGGTCCCCTGAGATGGATGGTAGCTCGAGGAGGAGGGGGTGCGCCCAAGTCCGCCGCTCCGGCGTGGCCCTGCTCCCTGCCTTCGCCGACAGGTATAAGAGCTGTTTTAATGCTTTTTAGGTAGCTTTTTATTTGTGCATTTTAATTATGCTATTAGTATAGCCCTTAGCCTGTAGATTTAGCGTGAGTCGGCCCATTCGGAGCTTCGGCGAACTCTTTTCATTGTGTTTTGAGTGTTTCGACTCGCCAAACCATCCCATTTCGTTACCCTTCGCCCTCTCGACACCCCAGGCACTTCCACTCACCCAGATCCCTAGTGGATACGGAGGTTCGATCTCCTTTCTCCGCCCTTCGATTGAGATCGTCGCCCGCACCACTTGACGCTTCATTTCACCCAAATATGGTCCCAGGTCCTTCGTGTTGTTGCACGTACTTTTCTTGCAAGGTATGGTGGCCAAAAGACTCCACTGGGAGTCGATTCTGAAGATCGAAGAGGTTTCTGGAGCTCCATCCTTCTCGGAGCTTGCCTTGTCGATCCTTGGGCTCCCGGTCCTCCTTGAGACCACCACTAGCTGCGGAAGACCTCTCTGGAGGTGAGGACCCCAACGCCATTGCCAAAGATCTTCAGGAGGAGGAGAGACCAACGATAGAAGTTCGGGAAAGACGAGTTCTTCCTCGTTCTTCGTGAAGAGCAGCAGCCGTCGGATGAAGAAGGTGACGCCCAGGTTCCATCATAGCCGTTGGATCACACCTGGTTCTAGCCGTTGATCGCTGCCTAGCGATCTAATCTCGAGCGTCTATCTGTGAACCGTCACCAGCCATCAGATGGACGACACGTGTATTAGTGAAGATTATCCAGCCGTCCTCCCGCACCTATGTTTGGGGTAAATTACATATCTAACCCTTGTCTTTTTATATTTATTATTTAGTCCTGTAAATAAAAGCTAAAGTGTTAAATAATTTGGGCATTTTGCATTTAAGCCCCTGTATTTTATGTATTTGCACTTTGGTCCCTGCCAACGTCACGTGCAGTCCCCACGTGACGGTGATTGGGTAAATTGCATCTGGGCCCTGAAGTTTATTTTAATTGCAGTTGTGCCCCTGCCAGGATTTGTATTTTTGTGACTTTTATCTATTTATTAAAAATAGCTAACTTGCTCCTAAAAATCCCCAAAATAGGATTAAATGCTCCATGCATTGTACTTACACGCCACGTGTCCACTTTGCATTTTTTGCATTTATTCTATTTATTAAAATTAAAAAGGAGCCTAAATAATCCCTGTCTAAATTATAAAATACCAAAAAAATATAAAAACTTTTTGAAAAATTCCAAAAAAATTATATATAGTATATTTTGATATTTATTGAGTCCAGAAACAAAAAACCCTAAAAATAAGAAAAAGAAAATAAAAAAAATCAGAATGCTCCAAAATCCAACAAAAAATATAACAATTCCACAAAAATACCAAAGATATGTTTTTCTGATTTAAAGTTATCTATATATTATTATTTACATATTAAAATTAATTTGGGTAATTTTTGGACTTATTTATTATTTTTAAAACCCAAATCAATTTCGGTTTATTTATTAATCCCATAATTGGGTTATTTTTTACTTTAAAAATACATAAAAATTAGCAAAAATTTCTGGAAAAATAAAAAAACCATTAGAAAAATATTAAAAACCCCAAAATAATTTATTTCCTGAATTTTATTTATATTTAATAGTATTTATAACTTTATTACTATATATTGTATGTATAAGCCTTATATAGGCTATATTGTTTATAAAAAAGAAAAAGAAAATATAAAAAAAGATAAAAATATAAAAAGAAAATACAAAATCAGAAAATTAAAAATCAATCAAAAAAATATAAAACAAAAATAAAAATTAAAAAAAAATAAGAATTAAAAACCCACAAAAACAATAAAATGGACAAGAGATACATGATAGAATTGTTGTGCATTTATCATGCCTCCTCCCGTTTGCTCCTAGTGTTCGACCTCAACCCATGCTTACACCTATACAAATTTGCTTGTAGAGTTATAATAAATTTTAACTCCACATTTTTTATATTTATTCTTGTTGTGGGTTAATTGTTGACTAATTGGGGTTTCGTGAGTGGTCACCGCAATGACTTTGTCTCCGCCTTGTGTGAGACATATTTTGACCCTCGCCTAACCCCGGTTATCACTGGATAATGGTCGAGAGTTCCGCTTTTGGAGCGATGATTGGACAGAGGAAGGAACTCCGAGTAATATTTACCCTAGACTTTTTGCTTTGGCTTCAAATAAGGATGCTTTTGTGGCGGAGGTGTGGTCGGACGGAACGTGGACACCATCCTTTGATGATGTTTTATCGAATCGGAGAGTGGAGGAATTTCTGCATCTTTCTAGCAGATTAGATAGAGTTGAGGCGCCTATGGAAGGGAGGGACTCCTGGTGCTGGAGGGATGGGTTCTTCATGGTCAGGAAAACGTATAAGGTCTTCTCTCGGTAGATTTCTTCCCATGATATGGAACTCAATAGGGACTGTGCGAGAATATGGAGTTGGAGGATTCCGTCTTGGGTGAAGATATTTCTTTGGCTGCTGAGAAGAGAGTGAATTCTGATAGTAGCTAGGAGAGCAAGGTTTTTCCCATGTGTGGAGGAGGATTGCAAGTGGTGTGGATCTGCCATGGAAGACATAGACCACTTTTTTTACCTGTTCTGGATCTGTTGAGGCGTGGCAAAGTGCGGCATGTCTGGGATTAGTGTGGACTGATAAGCTTACCTTATGGAGCTCATTATGTAGAAACTGGTCAGGTTCTGAGGAAGAGAGAATAAAGGTCTGTGCGATTGTGTGGTCGCTGTGGCTAGCTAGAAATGGTGTAATTTTTGAGGGGGGGGGGATTTTATTCTGAAAGTATGCTTGGGCATGCCATGGCCCTCTATGAATCATGGCGGATGTAAATATTTTTTTTCTATATGTATAATTATTCCTTGGATGGATCTTCAAGGGAGGTCCATCCCACCGTTCTCTTGAAAAAAAGTTGAATGAGGATTGCATGCTTGTGGTTGAGGGTGGCTTTGGAATGAAATATTTGAAGACGTGGAAAGATGCTCTGCCCTCTAATTGAGTCTTCAGTTGCTTTCAAATAATGAGGTTATTTTTGAAATGTGTGATTCTTCTTTTAACGGTGGGATCTTAGATTTACAGGAAAGGACTTCTTGTGCAACATTGTCATGACATCACCAAGCTCAACTCTCTAAGCATGCCTCTTAAAACTTGCCATGAAACTGTTCCGACCTGGAAGTCATTTAAGTTTATAACTTTATATCCCATCAAACACTACTCATCTCATTGATAGAAATGAAAGAGAAGAATACCAGCTGAGTCTGTGAGAGTTGTACCTTTCCCCGACCAGGTGTCATCACAGAATTTCCTCATTGTAAGCTCCTGAATGATTTGTCAAAGATACCATCATTTATCGTCGATGCTATTGTTTGTCTTATCGATTATATACACGGATGAAGTGGAAATAATGTTTGCTCACCTATAATGATATGCGTGTTATTTTTCCATATTTGTCATAGTAATAACTACTTAATTGTGGGAAAAGAATTCATGTAGTCGACCCTACTTAATTGTGAAAAAAAAACTTTGTTGTTGTTCTCATAGTAATAACTGATTTTGTTTTGCTTTATTGGTATGGGAAAAATGTGAGGCCCGTTGGACAACATTGGTAGGGTCCTTTAGTCAATTGCATGACCAATATTGTCCTACTACAAATACTGTTTAATCAGCTAGTGAAGGAGTTTTGAACTGATATTAGGAGAGAGATTGATCCAAGATAGATTTGAATGGAGGCAAAGAATCCATGTAGCCAGTCGTCCCTATATAATTGTGGGAAAAGGCTTTGTTGTTGTTGTCGTCATAGTAATAACTGATTTTGTTTTGCTTTATTGGTATGGGAAAAATGTGAAGCCCGTTGGACAACATTAGCGGGGTCCTTTAGTCAATTGCATGACTAATATTGTCCTACTACAAATACTGTTTAATCAGCTAGTGAAGGCGTTTGGAATTGATCCTAACAACGCTTTTGCATTCTGGGACTGGGTTGGTGGTCGCTACAGTGGTAATTTTTTTCTTGTTTTTTTGTTATTATTTTAAATATCTGCTCTGCTCTGAATGTGGACTGATTATCTTCTTGCAGTTTGCAGTGCTGTTGGTGTACTCCCTCTGTCACTGCAGTATGGTTTTGATGTTGTTCACAAGTATGATAAGTTACAAACTTACAAACTCTGTAAAATTCGATTACTGAAAATCCTTTTTAATTCCCTTTCATCCTTTCTAAATGCATGTCTTGTCTTCCAAGTCTTATTATCTGAATCTTTTTTTTCTCAGAGGATTGATGGTATTAAAAGATTGATACCATTCTTCAAGGTTGTAGATTAAGAGAAAACTAGTATATTGATAAAAAAAAGTCAAGGTCATAAATCAAGTCCTTGGTGTTAGGATTTTTCTTCTTAATGTCTAAGTTGGAAGGTTTTCCTTGTAGCCTCCGTCAATGGGTTTATAATACAATAAAGCTTTTCTTTTACACATTTTTAATTTTTAACAAAATGGGTGATTGCCATCTTGTTGCGGTATCATTTTCTTCCTCAAATTTATTTGTAATAAAGCTCATGAAAGATGTGTCAAGCTTGAAATTGCGAAGTTTCACATCCAAGATGCTATTTTTTTTAACTATGCCATTATTTCTTCATATATTTTACTGAAGGTTTCTGAAAGGAGCTTCTAGCATTGACGCACATTTCCATACAACCCCATTTGAGAGGAATATACCTGTAAGCATCAGCATTCCTCTCATCATTGAACTGCCACCTGCTGATTTTTTTTCTATTTACCTACTGTTTCTTATTAGGTGCTTCTAGGTTTGCTAAGTGTATGGAATGTGTCCTTCCATGGATATTCTGCCAGGGTTTGTTCTTAATTGGCCTTCTTCTTTCACCTTGAATCAAGTTTTAATGCTTTCTTTTAAAAATTAAAAAACAGATATTTGCTCACTAATCTGGTGCTTGTTCTCAGGCCATTTTACCATATTCACAGGCATTGGAGAAATTTGCACCTCATATTCAACAGGTTCTCGTATATTTATTTTGGAGTTTTGCACCATTCCCTGAAAATTCCAAAATTGATTTATAACAACTGTAATTATTATAAATACATCATGACCAATGTTAAGTTGCTCCATTTTACTCTGTTTTACACTCTCGGACCCCACAGTCAAAGTGTGTAGGTTAGTTGCTCAGTTGGATCATAAAGACTAAGAAACATTTAATATTAAAATTCACAATACTTAGTAAAAATTGATATTGATGTTTTCTCCTCTTCCTCAATCCTCGCCATTTTCTCTCTGTCCTCCACCTCTTTTAGATGACTCTTTGGTTATGTCTCTTCCTCAATCCTCGCCATTTTCTCTCTGTCCTCCACCTCTTTTAGATGACTCTTTGGTTATGTCTGCAACGGTCTTCTCTCACCCGATGATCTCCGTTGCTCAGACGTCGCGTTCAATGACTTCAAACTTCCGTCATTGATCCTATTGCCATGCGCTCTAATGACCGATTCCACAGTGAGAAGCCCCTTGGCCTTCATATCCACCTTGCTTTGGGCTTCACCATTAGATTCTATGGGCGGATTTAGAGGCTTAGGCCCTAGGTTTGAGGCCGCTAGGCAAGGCAGAAAGAGCTAATTTTTCGAAGCCGGAGAACTAGGAAACCTTATATATCTATTAAAAGCTCTCCTTCCAACTAGTATATAGAAGGTCAATTCAATTAGGAATGCAGCCAACCACTGAGCTGAATCCTTCCCCTTACTCACCCCCTCGTCAGATTTGTCCTCCCCATCTAGACTATAAGCTTCCACTGCTCCTTCAAAATGTCAGCCGTCACTTGAGCTGAACTATATATGAGGGCTCAAAAGTCCTCACTGCTTTCTAACTAGTTAATCATGAGAGTATCTTTCATCACCTTTCTTTATGGGATTCGCTAGTGGATACTGACAGTCAGCTCTCTCCTGCTAACGCCGTTGGGGATGGCATTTCCCAGAGAAAAAAAAGTCAGAGGTAGTTTGGAGATCATTGGCAATAAAACATGTTAAAATAAGATTATTTCCTACTTCACAGAATCTGTCCCTGCATAGAATATGAGATGCTATTCTCATGGTATTTCTTTCTTGGTTCGGAATGATGCATGCAACTAAAGATCAATTTGGAAGGTAGGAACATTAATGTGCTCTGACTTTCATACACTGATCCTTATTTGTTGGAGTATTTGTTATGTGCGCCTATTGTGTTGTAGGAGGGTAAATGGGTCCCTCCAGGATCCATTTACCCCATCCAGTGGTTTAGTCCCACATTGTCATGTAGTGGGATTTGGAGGCCCTGTGGAGGCTATATAAGGAGCCCCAAGCCTCCTGTAACAGATGAGAAAAAGCAATGCAAAACACGCCCCTTTAAGGGCTTCTCCCGTGGTTTCATCCTGCTCCTCACGGAGTAGGGTTCCACGTAAAATCCCGCTGTTCTTTGATGTTTACTCTTTTTCCATGTTTTCGCTTCCGCTTCCTATTTTCTAACATGGTATCAGAGCATGTTCGATTCTCGGAAAATTTTTTCATGTTCTTATTCATTTTCGAGATTCATTCATTTTTCGATGGTTCGATTAATGTTAAAGGATTATTATTCCGAGTAATCAAGTTCCAGATTTCGGATTATTCTTCTTTGATCATTCAAGGTTCTCGTTCTAGGGTTTAGATTAAACCCTAGATCTGATTTCATATCCCCTCGCGCCGAGATCGATCTTCCAGTCATGGAGAAGCAGCGATTCAGATCACCACGCGCCGGCATCCGGGAGTTGATGCAGGCTGGGAGCATCGCCTAGTGTTCCTGCGATGTTGCCTAGCGCATCTGCACGCGAAGCTCCATGCCCTTAGATGGTGACGCCGCACAACCGCGCCTCTGCGCGCCCAAGTCCAGGCAGACGGTGCTGCCACTCGACGACAGCAGTGAAAGATTCTGACAGGCGAGCCTCTCCTATTCGACATCAACTTCCAGCAGGTGGCGGTGGCCTCCGCCTCAATCGCTGCTCCAGGCGCCTTCTCACGGCGGCATCACGCCAAGTCCAACCTTCGCGCCAAGCTCCAGGTGATATCCCCAAGCTCCAGAACGATCAGAGCACGCGGCTGTGCTCCAGGCGTCGCCGCCCCAAAGCACCTATCCTTCCGTTCGCGCGCAGGCAACTCCAGGCGATGGCAGACTTGGCGGCACCCCTCTGACATCATGCTCCCTCCCTCTCCCTCGATCTCCAGGCGGTGCAACCCTTGACACCAGGCGGTACCACCATTGATTCCAGTGGCGGCGATCTTCCAACGGAGGCACGCGTGACCCCTTCTCTCGCTGGCGACTTCGAGCTGCGCGCCCTCCAGCAAAGCACGCAAGCGGCGGTGCGTAAAGGAACTCAGAGAGGGCGGCGACACATAAGGATGACTTCCATCGGGGGAGGCATGCATTTACGAAGGGTTCCCAGTTGGGAACCCTAAGACAGCATTTTATAGTTTTTTTTGGCCGACTTATTGTGTTAAAAAAAAGATGGAGAGACAAGAGCCCAACAATAGGCTTAAAAAAGGAGGGGGGCGCCCAATGTTAAGAAAAAAAAGGAGAATGGGCCCATAAAGGAAGAGGAGATACCACTATTACAAAAAAAGAGAGAGAAGGCAGTTGTAGTTTGGGCCCATTGTGGGCCGAGATGTTTTGTAAAAAAGAAAAGAAAAGAAAAGAAAAGGATGAGAGGGTAGTTTAAAAAAATGTTTGTTAAAAAAAAGAAAAGAAAAGAAACAAAAAAGGCGCGTACAAGAAAAAGCCATACGCAAATTGAAGAAAAAAGGAAAAAATGAGAGAAAAGCCGTAAAAAAAAGGATTGAAACGACTTTAAAAAAATGAAAAATTATGACGGCTTAAAAAAAATTGAAAAGCCGCAAGAAATTGTCTTCTTCCAACTTTGTCGATGTTTTTCCGACAAGTATGGGAGGGGAGTATATGTAGAGTCACAGGTCTTGTATCCAGATTTTAGATTCAGATGCCAGTCTCCAGACCAGCCAGTTGATCAGACTCTACGGTAGCGTTCGGCTACCGGGTTACCGGTGGGTTTGGGGAGTTTACCCCCTTAACCCATCCTCCCTCTCTCATGTGGGCCCCACTTTATTCCTTTTTTAAAAAATTAAATAAATCAATTTTACATCGTCAATCCTATCAAAAAAAATAATATATTATATCATCATATCATATAAATATTATAAATTACTCCACTTCTACTCACTTTTTCAAACTTCAATACAATCGCATCACAATAACTACTCACTTTTTCAAACTCCAATACAATCATATCACAACAAACCCACTTCTAACCCACCCCCAGTTTAACCCTCTATCCAAACACCAAAACTCAAAAATGGGTTACCCTCTACCGGTTTAACCCGCCTTAACCCGCGTACCAAACACACCCTACAGATTCCAGTTTCAGACTCGATGATTGATTCAGAGTCTCCAGTTCCAGACACGCACGAGTGTGCGGTCTTCTGTTTCGTGGTCCCCATCATTCTTGTTGTTGTCCGGCCAGAGTTTTCATGTGAGCCATAGGGACTCCAGAGTAAAGGACCATTCCCTATGCCATTGAGGGCAAGGGTTTTCATGTGGTATCATAGGTACTCCAGAGTAGAGTATCATTCTCTGAGCCAGATGAGAGAGACCTAGTTCTCCAACGAGGAGACTTCAGGCGCAGTTTCAGACTCGATGGTCAGATCCCGAGTCTTCAGTTGACTCACACTCCAGCCCGCTCGTCCTCCTCACCTGCACAACATGAGAAGCAACGTCCTCGACTGCAGCAATGTGCGCGTTGGGTTCATATTGTCCGTAGTGTCCTGTAGCGTTGAGTTGAGTCTCTTTATGTTTGTCCAAGTTGAGCATTGCATGCTCCAGCTTGAGGGGGAGTGTTGGAGTATTTGTTATGTGCGCCTATTGTGTTGTAGGAGGGTAAATGGATCCTTCCAGGATCCATTTACCCCATCCAGTGGTTTAGTCCCACGTTGTCCAGTGGTGGGACTTGGAGGCTCTGTGGAGGTTATATAAGGAGCCCCAAGCCTCCTGTAACAGATGAGAAAAAGCAATGCAAAATATGCCCCTTTGAGGGTTTCTCCCGTGGTTTCATCCCGCTCCCCACGGAGTAGGGTTCCACGTAAAATCCCGCTGTTCTTTGATGTTTATTCTTTTTCCATGTTTTCGCTTCCGCTTCCTATTTTCTAACATTATTGATCGACTTCCAACCTCGAAGTTCTTATTTTAGGAACATTTTCCATTTTGGGTTTTGGGAAGCATCATATGCATTTGAAGACTGAGATGGGACATTCTTTCTTGAGAGCTGTTTGCCTTTTGTTCCTGGCTGTTGGTGTTGTGGGAAGAATATCTGTCAAGGGGGTTCCTTTTTTTGTTGGTCTAAGCGGGATAGATTTAGGTCCGGCAAATCTAAGCGGGAGAGCTCGGGTGACTGGCAGAGTGAGGAAGGGGGAGGCTTGGGGACAGGATCGTTGCTGAGGAGCTTGAAGTTGTTGGAAGTAGTGCGGAAGGGGGTGTGATCCACGATGGAGAGCCATGACAGAGGGATGATGGAGGTCATCAGAGGGGGTAGGAGATGGATTAAGGTAGGAGGGAGATGTATGAATAAAAAATTATATTTTTGGAGGGCTATTGAAATCTGTAACTGCTTTGTCTTTATGGTTGACTTAATGGTTTGACCAACTGGCGTTGATTGTAGGGGTTGCTATTGTAAAAGAAAGCAACTTTGGATCATGTAATTATGAAGATTACCAATTTATGGTGTAATTTTAAAAGATTACCGGGGCATGGGAGTAAATGTCATTACATATGTTTACATGATATCATTATATTCCTCTAGTTAACTGATTGATCATTTTGATTACCTGTAGGTTAGCATGGAAAGTAATGGAAAGGGGGTCTCTATTGATGGTTTGCCACTTCCTTATGAAACTGGAGAAATTGACTTTGGTGAACCTGGAACAAACGGTCAACACAGCTTCTACCAGTTAATCCATCAGGTAATCCGAGCATCCCATTTGATATTTATGAAATTTCGCTCAATGGCTCTGCATTTTTTGTGAAGCAGACTTCTGCTCTGATCCAGATACACCAGTTGAATTGCATGCCGCCATTCTTTTGCCAGAAACCTTGCCTTGGTGGAAGGCTGAATTGCTTAATCATCACATTGATTTGCATGGCTTGCTTTCATGAAAATATTCAGTGAAAACTTGTTGTTACTTCATTGCCCCCCTTCTCACTTTCAAAGTATAATGTTTTTGACGTTTGTGCCACGTTCTCATATGGTGTATTCTAATAGCTAAAGTTTGTGTATTTAATTTGAAGTTCTTTTTGAATTTTATACTAAGAAGAAATGTTTGGCAAGATAATTTGAATGTCTCTCATGCAGTTATGAATTTTGTATATTTGTATTTGTTGCTGAACTTCCAGGGACGCATTATTCCTTGTGATTTTATTGGTGTCATGAAGAGCCAACAACCTGTGTACCTGAAAGGTACATGTCAGTCCTTTTTGTTTTTTTTGCCTATAAAATGCCAGTGGAGGAAACCTCTTTTTTGCCTACTATTGTCATATATGCAAATATGGATGCAAAATTTGTTTATATTTTCAATTTTATTGTGGCTATGGACGGGCTTCATCCAAATATGCGAGATTTGGAATGTTGAGCCGGCTAAGAGAGGGCGAGGACGGCTCAAGAAGTATTAAAAATAGGACTATCATAGCAGATCTTAATTACTTGGATCTAAGTTCGAGAACATCTCAAAATAGATATGAAAGGATGCAAAACATTTATGTACACGGCCTACTTAATGTGGGAGAAGACTTTGTTGTTGTATGGACATGCTTTATCCAACGTATAAAATTGATTCCATTATTTAGATGCTTGAAATAAGAATACGATTCACTAAATAGTTGAAGTGCCATTCTGGTAAAATTTACTACTGGTATTTCTAAATTAGCAAGTACTTGGCTCCAGATGACATGAAGTAATTATTATAATGTAAGCATTTCGTTAATTGACTAATGTAAAAAACAATAATGCAGAAGCGTAATATCATAGATAAAGAATAAAGAACAATGTAATAACACCGAAATTTTACGTGGACCCTACTCTCTAAGGAGCGGGATGAAACCACAGGAGAATCGTCTTAAAGGACTCATGTCTATATTGATCTCTCTCAACTATTGCAATGAGTGTGAGGCTTCTTATATAGCCCCACCAGTAAGGCCGAGTCCCGCTCCTAGTAGATGTGAGACTAAACCAGTAGATGTGGTAATTGGACCATGGAGGGATCCAAGTACACATCTATGAAATGACACATACTCTAACACTCCCCTTCAAGCTGGAGCATGCAATGCTCAACTTGGACAAATAGAAAGAAATCACTCTCTCACACAATACAGAACACTACAAACTTTATCAACTCAACGCAAACTCTACTGGTTGCATGATGATGATGTTGCTTCTTATGTCGTGCTGGTGAGGAGGAACGGAAGGGCTGGAGTATGAAGTTATGAACTGAACTGGGTCTCCATGTCGGAAAACGTGCACTCTGTATAGCATCTGTCCGAGTTACTGAAACTGAAACGAGTTTCCACCTGGAGAACTCTGGTCCGCAACTACTCCATCTCTCTGAAGAGCTGGACTGAAAAAAAAGCTGTGGTAACATCCTCGTCGGAGTCCACAGTTGCTGGAGAATAGAGTATGAAAGTCTCCTTGTCAGAGATTAGGACCTTTACTCTGGAGCCCCTATGAAACCACATGAAAGCCCTAGCCCACAATGGCTTAGAGAATGGGATCTCTACTCGTAAGTTCCTATGGATCACATGAAAACTCTTGAGTCCAAATCAAAGATGGGGACCGCTCAAATAATGATCGCATACATGTGCGCTTCAAACATTATATTCTGAAACAATCCGAATGTAGATTGTGAATATGAATTGTAGAGTCTGAAATCTGGCTTGGAATCTGAACTAGAGAATCTGAATCCGACTTGTAGAATGCTACATAATACTCTCCCTTCTCCCATACTGGTCGGAATAGACGGCGTCAACCAAGTTGGGAGAAGATAACACGACTGGAAAAAATTAGAACAATAAGCTGATCTCTCTTTCCCTTTTTTTCGTCTTTCTCTTTCAAATCACATTTTTTTAATTAACTGCTGCATTTTTTTGTGTTTCAAGGCTGTCATCTCCTTTTTTTAAAAAAAAAACAAAAGCTTCCAATTGTCAACTCTTCCAATTGGCTGCTGGGCATGAAAAAGTAAAATAAAGCTAGCCATTTAAAAATGACCCAGTCCTAAACCATTGGCACTTTCAGCCCCCTCCTTTTTTTCTAATGGGTTATTCTCTTTTTTTTTTTCAGTCCATTCACCCCTTCTTTTTTCCTTTTTTTGAACGTGACCTATTATCCTCTTTTTTTTCTGTTGGGCCCTTAATATCACACCTCTCCCCTTTTAATATAGCAGCCATGGGCTGAAAACATAAGGGAGCAATTCCTATTTAGGGCTCCCTTTTGAGAAAACCCACCTTCCTGATGTACGCCGTCGATGGGTATCTTTCTTCCTAGATCACCATCCCTTGGAGGTATTGACGCGTCGCCTACAACAAGGGCTCCACCTGGAGGGGAGCAGTGATGGGAGTACTCGCCGTAGACGATGGCGCTTATGGGTGGCGATTGTGTTGGGCATGGTAGAGGCAAGATGCAGGGTCGATGGGGCTGAGAGATCTCTTGCTTTGGTCGGGGCTTGGACTTCTATCGCCTGGAAGTAGGAGGTGATCCGCGTATGGGGCTTGCACGAGAAGAGAAGGTTCCCTGCATCCATAAGAATCCTATCGCACGAGCCTTTCCTGAGATGGAACCTAGACTGCACCTTTGAATTTTTTTTTCGTTTTTGGGCGACATGGCTGGAGGTGCCACATGGGGTCGCATCACCACCTACGCTTGGAAGTTTGGAGGTGCTATTGAACTGGAGATGCAACAATGTTGGCTTGCAGATTAGGGTTCCATAACGAATCCTACAACAACAACAACAAAGCCTTTTCCCACTTTATGTAGGATCGACTACATGGATCTTTTGCCTCCATTCAGATCTATCTTGGGTCATTCTCGGGCTTAGATCCAAAAAATGAAGATCCCTTCGTATAGTCTCATTCCAACACCTCTTGGGTCTTCCACGCCCTCTTTTAGCCAGCTCAACATTCTAAAACTCACATCTCCTCACTGATGCATCAGCTGACCTCCTTTGCACATGGGCAAACTACCTTAAGCGATTTTCTTACATCTTATATTCGATTGGAGCTACACCCACTTTCATTCTGATGGCATCATTGCGAATCCGATCTTTACGTGTGTCCACACATCCACCTTAGCATTTTCATTTCTGCTACTGCCATTCTTTGCCATAACGAACCCTAGAACAAACTATTTTTTTCTGACCTTGAACAGATCAACGAAAAACGATGACCAGCTTGCTGTTGAGCACGAACTCAACTATGATTTCACTGGAGAATATAAAAACCTGTGAACCCAAACAGATCCTGGAGAATGTTGATGAGATCATCGTTGGAGTTAATGGCGGAAAATTCTTCAGACATGTAGAAAACGAATTCGGCCTGGAGATCTAGGGTTTCATGAAGAAACCCAACATAACATGTCTAGAATCGATCCATGTATAATTTTCAGAGCTAATATTGAATATGAACAAATATTAAGTATGCAAGAATGCTCTCTAAAGGTGGAAAGTTGGTTTTACTCAAGCAGGTTCTATCTGCTATTCCTACTTTCTTTTGCTCCACACAGTTGCTTTTGGTTGAGGTGCGTGATAAGATATAATTTTTAATGAAATGCTTTTTTGGGGCTGATGGGAGGCAACATAAGAATGACATTCATCTCGTGGACTGGGAAACAATAACTAGCTCTAAAAATGATGGGGGCCTGGGTATACTAAAGCTTGAATGCATGAACAAAGCTCTTCTGGCTAAGTGGTCATTCGATTGTGGGGTAAGTCAAATAACTCTGCTTGTTGTATGATCCTAAGCTTCTATGGTATTGGTGGTTCCTTGGAGGGTCAATAGAGTGCGGTTTCCCTCCTCTCTTTGGCAAGGAATCACCTAGATCCTTCCGAACTTATCGGAATAACTGAGCCTGATGCTTGGAGATGGAGAATTATTCCATTTTTGGCTTGACAATTGGTCAGCTTTAGGTGTGTTGAAGGACCGCTATCCCCGGTTGTTTACACTTTCATAGTATCATTATATACTTGTGGGGTAGGCTTGAGACTCGGGGATCTGGAGTCCCTCATTCACAACGACCTTTTCAGAGCAACGACTACATGACTACTTGGCTTTGCTTGGAGACCCGACATATGTGGAGAGAACTTCGGTTGTTAGGTATCACTTTGTTTGAACCAGCGGTAGCTTCACACTGAAGAAGGCATACAGATTCTTCGCTAGCAACAATGGTTTAAATGATCACGATTGCAAGATCATCCGAGGAAGCAAAATGTCGCAAAGAGTAAAGATTTTTGTTTGGTTCTTCAAGCATGGTAGGCTGCTTACGAAGGTTCGAAAAGACCATCTCCTACACACGGGTGTCTTGATTTGCAACAAATGTGGCGAGGATCAAGAAGATATTAAACACCTTTTATTCCGATGCAGCTTTTCTTCGTCAGTTTGGGAGGGGGCTAACTTTCCCTAGCTCAGAACTGAAGACTTCGACTCCTTTTGGAGCTCCATCAGATCAGTGTACATCAACTCGCAGGAGGACGACTCTCCGATCTTTGCTCTCTTATGGTCTATTTGGTGTGCTCGGAATGCTTTAATCTTTTCTGGACAGAGATTTTATCATGAAAATGTACTAGGGCATTTTAAGGCCCTGATTTTAGCTTGGCAACTTGTATAACTCATTTTTATTTGACGTAATAAAAATATGTGGTGGGTCCACTTCGGGATCCCACCCTCTTTTCTTAAAAAAATAAAATTGCAAGAAAACCCAGAATCGAACTATAGGATTATGTTGTTGATGATGCTGGAGAGTTAGGGTTTCAAGAAACTCTAGAACTGAGTCTCAAACTTGATCAAAAATGCAGAAAATCCAAACTTTAAGTATAAAATTCTTATGTTACTCCAGTAAATAGATTTTTTTCTTGCTAAGCATATATGGACTCAATGCGAATGTATTATTAATTATTAGAGTATGCATCATCTCATAGATGAGTAATTGAATTCCTCCAAGATCCAATTACCACATATACCGGTTTAGTCCCACATCTACAGTGAGCACGGCTCGGTCTTACGAGTTGGGCTATATTAGAAGCTCCACACCCATTATAACAATTGAGATAGATAAATATAGGCATCAACCCTTTGAGGTAGTTCTCCCGTGGTTTCATCCCGCTCCTTAGGGAGTAGGGTTCCACATAAAATCCCGATGTTATTCCATTGTTCTTTATTCTTTTTTTTTATATTACGCTTCCACATTATCGTTTTTTACATGGTATCAGAGCAGGTTCGATTTTGGTAATTCTTCTTGAAGATTATTCTTATATTCTTGAATATTTGTGTTTGAAGATTATTATTGGATTTTTATCAGTTGTGCCCCTCCGAGATATTGCAATATCAGTTATGCCCCTCCCTTTTCGGGAATATCAGTTGTGCCCCTAACTTCTTGACATTTTATCACTTGTACCCCTCCGGTTAGTTGCCGTCCATGTCCAACGGAAATGGACATTAACTTTGAGGACATAACATGAATTTGTTTTTAAAAAATGGACTGAAATGTCCAGCCCCTTCTTCTTCCTCCTCCTTCTCCACCATCCTCTTCCTCTTCCTCCCCTTATCTTCCTCCTCCTAGCCTCCTCCTCCACCGGCCCCTCCCGACCACCCCCAACCCCTCCCACCGCTTCCCCTTGCTTCCCTGCCTCCTCCCCCACCTTCGCCCCTCTCTCCATCCTCATCCCGACCTCCCCCCGCCATCCCCAGCCCGACCTCCGCCCCTACCTACGGTCCCTCCTCCTCCATCCCCAACCTGACCTCCCACCGGCGTCCCTTTCTTCCTCACCTCCCCCCACCTTCGGCCCATCCTCTGTCCCTCCTAACCAGCCTGTCCCCTCATCTCAATCCCCGCACCTCCCCTTCGCCCCAAGCTCCTCCACCCGCACCTCCCTCGCCGTCACAAGCACCTCCCTCTTCGCCCCCGTCTCCTCCCGTCGCTCCCGCACCTCCCCCTCCGCAGCGAGATCCTCCCCCTGCACATCCCCTCCGCCCCGTACCTCTCCTCCGCACCCAGCTCCTCCTGCCGCCCCGAGCTCCTCCACCCCGCACTTCCCTCTCCGTCCCAAATCTTTCCCACACTGTATCGTACCTCGTTGCCTCCTCCTCCTCCTCTACCAAGGGGCATCTTGCCGACGCAGCCGCATGGAGGAGGCCGCTGCTTCGGATGATCGCAAGGGACGGGCTGCTGGAGGAGCTGCAAGGTTTCTCGACGAAGCGGGAGCGGAGGAGGATGGAGAAGGTGCTGGCGGAGGAGGAAGGCTCCCTCCACATCTGCATGTTGAAATAGTGGAACTTTCGGTATTTGTTTAGTTAGGATAAATTTTTTATTAATGATTCATAAAAACTCACAGAAAAATTCAATAAAATTCACCATTTGATCTGCAATGAGTGATATATCCGTGAAAATGTAAAAAATTTAGCGATTTAATGGATGCATGAAGGTGTAATTAAGAGAGAAATTATGAAGAGAAAGGAAGAAGAACAAATGGAGGAAGAAGATGATGATGATGAAGTCTAGACAATTATGCCCCTCTTAACTGCACCATGGTTTAAAAAAACCATGGTTAAATTCAACTCATTGACGGTTAGACTAACGGATGGGCACAAGTGATAGAATGGCAAGAAGTCGGGGGTACAACTGATATTCCACAAAAGGGAGGGGCATAACTGATATTGCAATATCTCGGAGGGGCATAACTGATAAAAACCCAAAGGCAATATATTTATTTCTCCACACTTGTCAATATGGGGAAATATTGTTAGATCCAGAAAAAGAGCTCCTATTCTTTTAACCCATGGAAAATTAGCTATAATTTTATGTTTGAAATATTAACAATAACCTTATGTTATTGCGTTTAATCTTTCAGGGGAGGTAGTAAGCAACCACGATGAGCTAATGTCCAACTTTTTTGCTCAACCAGATGCTCTTGCTTATGGAAAAGTAGGTTTATCTCATATTTTAGATTTCATAAAGTCAAATCCCACACGAGGCATCTCTTACATGGTTTGCCTGATTTTAGACTCCTGAACAACTGAGGGCTGAGAAAGTTGCTGATCATCTCATTTCACATAAGGTGATATTTATGCATTTTCGTTATTAATGCTCAATATTTTAATAATAAATGGAAGCTCTTTGCTGATATTGCAAAACTGCAGACCTTTTCCGGGAATCGACCATCTCTGAGCCTTCTATTGCCTTCTTTAAATGCTTACAACATTGGCCAGGTCTGTGCATGAACTACTAATTCTCTTCGAGTTTACTTTGTCAAATTGTCTACTTTTATCTTTGGTTGCAGACTGAGAAGGAAGCATTACCAAGATAAACAATAGAAAGAAGGGATTTTTACCTGGAAGACCCTATAATCTTTTCAAATTACCTCCACGGCCTTTAAAACATCGATAATCCTCTCTCAACCCTGTAAACTTGCTCCGTCTTACCCCACAAACCCTGCCGTTAAATTTACTTTTACTTGAGTCAATGCCTTGTGTTAATCTAACCAGAGGAGGATTGGACGGTGGATCCTCTACCTACTCGTCCCCTTCTTCCTCTTCATCTTCTTCTTCCTCCATTCATCTTCTTCTCCATACTCTTTATTTTCTCTCTCTTTACCATATCTTCATCCGTCCATCAAATCACAATTTTTTCCTATTTTCACAGATAAATCCTATCTTCTCATCACGAAAATGATTTTTAAAATTTTTTTGAGATGAATTCTTAAACCGATTAATAAAACATTTAATGCAGCTAAACAAATAGGGAGCAGGAGGAGGTCGTGTACTGTTTGCCCGTCCTCCCCCATCCACCTCTATTCCCTACCCCACCTTGGACCCAAATCCCTAATCTCCCTCAGCGGCTCGCCCTCTACGACGACGTCGTCATCGACCGCATCGTCGAGATGCAGATCGTCTCCCTCCCCTCAAGTGCCACCCTGGGCGTCCCCCCTCTCTTCCCATCGACGCCCTCACCGCCCTTTCCGCTGGCGTCCCCCCTCCCTCCCCATAGACATCCTCATCATCCTTGTTCAACCTCCCTCCTCATCGACACCCTCACCACGTCATCCGAGCTTATGCAACACAAACTGTAGCAAGAAGAAAACGGACCCAAGGAGATCGACCACTTCCAGTGTCGATACGGATTCGCGAAGACCAAGCAAGATCATCTCTACCAGCTCGCATCGATCAGAGCCCGACGCCTTCCCCTCCAACCCCATCCGTCCTCCGACCGCGCCCCTTCTTCTGCCCTCTGCGCCAGCCCCTCTACCGGCAACCCCTGCTGCTTCCTCCTGGGAAGTGAAGGTATATGACCACAGGCCTACGGTAATGCCAGCATTTAGTGTAAATATGGCCGGTATGGTATTGAAGATAATGCTCTCGAGGGAAGGAAAGAGACGTGGTATCAATTGTGGGTGGGAAAATAAAGGTGAAGAGGATGGTAAGGGGGAAGAAGAAGGGCATTTATTGTAATTTTTATAAATGAAATGGGTGTTATGTATCTGATTTTAACGGAATCCAGTTACTTTTAACATCTCAACGGAGGGGAGTTAACCACAGGGTTTGTGTGGTAAAGGTTAGCAAGTTTAAGAGGTTGAGAGAGGAATATCGATATTTCAAAGGTCGTAGAGGTAATTTGAAAAGATTATAAGGTTTTCCAGGTAAAAATCCCTAGAAATATATATATATATATATATATATATATATGATGTGAGTGACATTGTCTTAAGGATAAAGGGTATTCAATAGTTTACTACTGTCAACCATATCAGATGAACTTCAATTGCTTCTCCAGACTGTTCCTTTTTTTCTTTCCTTCCAGGTAGTCATTTTCCCAATTATGAATAACGTCGAACAAGATTACACATTACACCTCTTTAACAAATTGCCTATACCTTATTGTTGAATTTCTATGTCTGAGTAAATTCTTACCTGATGTGTCCTGCTTGTCAAGGACATTGAGGTCGCTCAAATCTAAGAAATAATGCTACGCGTCCAAGTTTCTGAGCTTTAAAATGAAAGAAGCTTTAATAAGCTTTAATAAGAGTGTCTCCTGGAGACTTTAGTAATAAAAGTAGAGCCTTAAGACATTCTCCCACTTGTATTTGTCTTTTATTATTGTGGATCTGCCATTAAGCAATTTTTAAATACACAACAATGTACCATTGGTCTAATGCACCTTTACATGAATAGCGACTCCTGACAAAGAAATATGAGATGGACAATGATATATACTGGTGAAGCCTTCTCATTTAATAATTTACTAGAGATTTCCTTCCCGAGGCAAAGCCCAGAAGTCTAAATGAGCAGAGCTATGCAAGTGACCTTTTCTTGAGCTTAATGGCTTGTCGTCTCTAATTTAGGGAAACAAATTGATGATTCCGTCCCTAACTTGTATATCCCTAAATTGTCCGTAGGCTCTTAAGGCCACTCGAAATAAGATGAATCATGATGGATAAGTTAATGGATCTATTTATGAAAGAACGGATGAATGTGCCTATTGTTGATTCAATCAAATATACCTCAGTCCCTAAAGATTTTTGCATTAAAAAGTGGAAGGCACACTTAAAAGCTCCTCGGAAAGTTGTCATGCTTCCAGTAGCCAGTGCAATGCTTCTTTATCTCCCATCTCGAAAGATGGACTCCGGATCACCTATGATCTTTTGCAGAAGTGGTTGAGTTGCATTTTTGGGACAAGTCAATTAGACCTAGGATAAGTCGAGAGAGTATTTATCTCCTTCATACCCATCCGAGAAATTTGAAAATTTTGAACCGAAAACCCTTATTCGTGTCCCTAAATTTAATAGATCGATCAATAAAACACAATGGCATATAAGTGGAGTGTTGTTTAGAACAAGACACCTGGTATTATTACCAACCGGACGGGGAGTGGATTAGGGTGCTATATCTTATACATCTAGTAAGTTTACGACTTAATCCATCAGTAGAAGGACAATTATTTTTAGGCATATTAGGCTTATAGATTTTTCTCTGTTTTATTTCGTTTAGGGGAAGCACTACACATAAGTTTTATTGCTAAATTAAAGTATCTTTAGGCTGCATATCTAGGTTTCTTGCTTTAGCTTTGCTGCTATATTGGAATGTGTTATTGGCATGCAAGTTTAATATCTTGTTGGGATTGCATTAATGCAATCTTCCACCTTTTGAGAAGAGTAGTGTAGTTATCTGCATTGCATCGTCAAGTGTATTACTGAGTCCTATATCCTTGCAGTTGCTTTCTATATATGAGCACCGTATTGCAGTTGAAGGCTTCGTTTGGGGAATCAACTCTTTCGACCAATGGGGAGTGGAGTTAGGGAAGGTCAGACATTTGAATCTCAAACTTGTTTGGGTGTATTTTTCTAGTAGAGACACTTTTTTGTCTGGCAAAAAATAATGTGCGCCACATGGATATGCAAGAATTAGTAGTATAACTTGGAAAGTTCGTATGTTGTGTTTATGCAGTCATTGGCTTCTCAAGTTAGGAAGCAGCTCTACTTATCACGCACGAAAGGGGAGGCTGTTAGTGGATTTAATTTCAGCACCAGCACTCTGTTATCGAGATATTTGGAGGTATAAAGTACCAAAACTTTGTTCAATTTTTGCTTTAATGGTGCTTCTTGAGTTGGAGCTTTGAGTTTGGAAGGCATGCACACTTATTTGACGGGACAATACAATTAGTGCCACTTGACTTATAGGGATGCAAATGGATGTAGATATATCCGTATTTGATCCGCCACCGGATCCGTTTTATACCTATTTGATATCCATATCTGTTTTAAAATGGATGCAGATATGAATATTATTTTGATATCCGTAAGTATCCGAATCCATATGTCCGTTTTCATATATAAATACATTCATAGATTTATTTTTGATTATATCTAATATATTTTGCACTTATTTTTTACCACTAATACAATTGTTATGAAATAAATACATTTGCTAAATTTATATCATAGGTAAGATATTTATCTGTATCAGTATCCGGTCTTCTGCTTTACTAACGAGTCATAACCAATTAATTCCAAGTGTACCCAGACTCTAAAAGCTGACCGAAGTTCGTAATAGATAGAAGAAATTTTCCCGCAAACGAGCAACTGAGCAATATTTTGTACATTTGTACTCTAATCATCTAATAGTCATCAGAAATATAACATATTACATGCGTAGTGATGAATTTTAAATGGATCAGGTTGTGGCAAGTAGTTTCCCGATCGTAGACGCAAATGGGATCCAACCAAATTTGTTAATATCATTTAGCTCAAATTAAAATACCCAATTTTTTATTTCAGATTTTTGGCTGCTGTAGTTTCTGACAATGTTTTGGAAACCGGATCGGACTGGTCGGTTCGACCAGTGAACCAGACCAGTCCAACCAGTTAACCTATTATTTTAACCCGGTTTGAAACACATTTAATTTGTAATTTATTTAAAAATAATGTTCATAGTAAGAGTTGAACCCATAACCTTTGATTACCTATTTCAAATTCTTAACCAACTACTCTAACACAACTTTTTAGATGCAATGGGTTTTAAATATATTTAAACTACTATTATGTTATAGAGCAACTAGTCCAAATAATATATATATATATATGTATGACATTTGATGGTGCATACGAAAAATATTTTATGTATTATGTGAACTATGGAAAAGTGGAGGCTACACATGTGTAGGTAATTTTCCTACACCTACCCATTTTCTGGTCTTTTTTTATTTTTTTTGAATTGAATCCTTGGGGGATTTAGATCACAATATACCACATTGGCGTCATTCAAATTTCAACTTAAAATCGACCCATTCCGATGGACATGTTAGGAATGTCTGTTTTAATCGAAATTTAAAACACGTATTCAACGTAGTATTCTAAGTAAATCCCCTGAGGACCCATTTCAAAAAAAATCAAAAAAACATGAGAGGAAAAGGGGTGGGTATAGGAAAGTTATCTACACATGTGCGTAGGCTTCCCAATCCCGTAAAATAGATATACATTGTCTATGTATTTTATTTAATTTCAAGTATATTTAAGTGTATATGTTATATACATTTTATTTCATTTCGTTTTGATTAGTCGGTTCGACCGCTTTTTTCTCACCGGTCTGGTTTAATCCGATTTTAAGTAATGATGATGTCATCGTCTGGTTGAACTGGTTTGATTACATGGTTCAATCCAATCCGACCATTTCGGTAACATTTCCGGTTCGGTTTCAAAAACATTGGTTTCTGAAACGATGTTAATGTTTCATTTTCATACTTAATCTTAAATTTTTTAGAAACATTCGCCACTTCTAGCTACAGAGGCTTTTTCTCTCAGGCAAGTTTTCGTAACAACTTGTGCTTGTGAGTTTTGCCTCAACTAGTGCATAAGATGATTATCCTTGTTTAGGCAAGTTTGTATTCACGTTACAGGTAGACTTGTGGACAAACTTGTTGCCAGCCTTTAATGCATGCACGTCCTATATTCAATCACTTGTCCCTCGTTTGTCTGCAACTTTGCTTTCCACCTCTTCTGATATTAATTCATTTGAATTCTTGGATTTCCCAAATGTTTACTTATGGAGTTGATTTTCCCAATCTCAATTTGTGCTGCCACAAGAAGTTTAAAGGTGAAAATGACCTACAGGTCATATGCATAATCTTTTGCCCTCTGTTTTGCAGGCAAACACAGGAATCCCATCTTTTTCATCTAGTTTGCTGCCAAAGTTCTAGTTCTCGCGAATGTGGATGCTACTCTTAGGGTTTGATGGAAGATGTCATCCCGTGTTTGTCAGCTTCGCGTGAACTGATTTTTGAGGCGTCTACTCTTTTTGCATGCCTGAAATAAGAATGCAGCTTCCATCTCCTGTGCAATATGTATGAGGTTTGTTGTCATCTTGGTTTTGTTTCGTGATCATCCCCTCCCCACCTCAATTTTCTTATGTCATGAGAGGAGCCCTTTCGATACCCGTTTTGCAGCGGCATGTTATGTTTATTTGGAGAACCTTGTGAGCTATATTTGTATGTTTCTAGTGGGTGTGGTTTGTTTCACATATGCATCGGTTTCTGGTCTGCATCAGCTGCAACCTTTCTTACATATGATCATCAAGCTTTGTTCATTTAAAAAAATGTGGTGTGATTAATGGCTTTGATCGGGGAAAAGTGCAGATTTGAAGTTGCACAAAGTTGATCTTAGTTGTATACTTGTACAATTTTCAAAGACGCGCTTTGTGTTGGAGATCTTTATGCTCATCTATCTGCCTGTTGTGGGCTTTCATATCGCGTTGAAGAAAGTTGAAAGACTACGCTCATATGCCAACGCTTTCAACGTCTACTATCTCCCTGCTCAGCCTTGTTGCAACATTCGATCTATCATGTGAGCTAATACCAACGATGACAAAACTGTTTGCCCATCGATAAGCCATTTGCCGAACAATCGCAACTTCCCCATCCACATCTTTCCTCCTTGCCCTTCCCACTCCTCGCCACTATCCTCACCTCCCCACCTAACCTCCTTTTCGATCCCTCCCTCTTGAGGCCAACGAAACAATTGTCCTCGTCCCTTGGACGATCCCTCCTAAGCATATGGGGGGACTTCGTGCCTTCCTCATGCGAGGCCCAACACGACCCTTTGGATCTTGACCTCGTCTCTTTTCAGTGCCGCATGGTGATCTGTTCTCATCCTCTCCCATGACGATGAAGGCATGTCCCTTCGACTCTGGAGGCTCCTTTACTCTTGAGGAGGGTAACATGTGTATTATCCATTTCATTTTTCTGATCTACTGCTGAAACTACCTCAACGACTTTGAAGCACCATCAATCAATCAATGGCTTTCTCTTCTCATTTTCCCTGTAATTCCTGAGGAAGTCCTCTCTACTCATTAAAACATCTCAATCAATCAGATAACGATGCAACAATGTCTTGTCTGCTGACCCTCGAACTCGTGGGCACGGAGCACACCAGCTGCGTGTGTTGCGTGATTCCACTGTGTTTTTTGCACGTCGATTGGGTGGACATTTGATCGGGGAAGAGAAATTCAATTCGCTTGACCAGCAACATACTCCCTCTTGCTATTCCTGCCATTCTTTAATCATCCTCCTAGCTCCGCCTTTCTCGAACTTTCTTGTAAGAAGTGGATTTTCTTTGCATAATTAACTCACCTTAGTTTCCAATTAAGGAGGCTATTCTAACATCTGCATGTGGTTGCACAAAAAGAAGTTTCTTGTAGAAGTTGACATTATTGTCATTCCATTTTTTTTATAAATCAGACATGTAGAACGGTATCTACCCAATCCATGCTTTGATTTATAATTCATCACACTTTTTTTCTTAAGTAATTTATACAAAAGTTATTGAATTTGAGAATGAATTTAACTTGGAAAATCATTTAAAAGTCACAAAATGATGGGGATATATAGGAAATATTAGACATCTTTAGCACACACCTCCATTAGGTCTTATCAAGGGCTATGCAATCATGCTATTGCTCTAGTTAGGTCTAATGGATGCTGTCGCATCCTAAACCATACGAGGCAAAGACGCATAATTCATTTATTTCCTTGATCGATAATCCGCATAAAATCACCTTTCAAAGTGAAATATGTACATCAATTATTACACCTCCATAATTTACTGCGTTACTTTAGTGTACAATGGCATATGCAATTTACAAGGGAGATAATCAAATTATAAATATTCTTCCTTCAAGGTTTCGGACAATCCTGTGTACTAAACTCAAAGCATTCTATTATAACAAATGATTCCATATCAAGAGTAAAATGGAGTGAGTCAAAGGAGCAAAAAAAAACACTAACAATATGTGAGTGTGCACACGAAAACTTGTGTGTCTGCATGATCCGTCGATAAATCTCATATTCATCAACTCAAAATCTTAATCTTGAGATAAAATTCTTATAATTCACATGTAAATTCAAGCTAAAAGCATGTTCTTGTGAATACCTCTACATGAATAAAAACTTCATATTATCTAAAAAATCATACAAAAAGGAAAAAAAGAGAGAGAAGAAAAGATAACCAAAATGAAAAGAAAGAATGTAATATATATATATATATATATATATATATATATATATATATATATAGAGAGAGAGAGAGAGAGAGAGGGAGAGAGAGAAGGGAGCCTACACCCAGGGGTGTAGGTAATTACCTACATCCGACTCATTTTTTCTTTATTTTTTGTTTTTTTTGAAATAAAACCTTGAGGAAATTAGATCATTATATACCACAATGGTGTCATTCAAAATTTAACTTAATTCGAGATTCCTATCATCTCCATCAAGACTGCCAAATTTTAACGGTCTCAGAATTGCTGAAATTGACCCCGTCTAGATGAATATGTTAGAAATGTATGTTTTGCATGTAACTTGAAACATATATTCCCCTTAATATATTAAGCAAATCCCCCATAAGGTTTCCTTGAAAAAATCAAAAATAATGAAAAAAAAGGCCGGGTGTAGGTAGTTACCTACACCCCTGGGTGTAGGCTCCCAGCTCCCATATATATATATATATATATATATATATATATATATATATATATATATATATAGGGGGCTTATCCAATGGGCCATGTGCCCATTTGAGATGAGATGAGCCCAATCATATTTTACCAATATTTTTCATCATTTTGAGTTCAATGCTTATTTATTTACTATTGTTATATCATATTCTTACTATTAGTAACTATTTTCATATAAAGAGAATCTTAGATTCACAAGAAATGGTCATTAGTAAGAATAAAAATGAGACTAGTAATGCAAATAATAATACAATCATTTTGTATGACTTTTAAGGTTTTTTTCCCTGAAAATAGTTACTAGTATTAAAAATATGATATAACAGTTGTAAACAAATACCTATTAAGCTCAAAAAAATAGGAAATAATGGTAAAAAATGAGTGGGCTCATCTCATCTCAAATGGGCACAGGGCTCATTGGATAATTTCCCTATATATATATATGTATATGTATACATATACATACATGCATATATATGTATGTGTGTATATATACAAACTAATCAATTAAACATGGATAAATATGATGTATATACTATTTATGAACCCTAACCCTAAATACCTAAGCAGGCTGACCCGGTCAGTAATTAAAGAAAGAGAAAAATTTAGATTAATCCAAAAACAATTAACCCATGTACATATTCGTCCATATGTAACATGTACTTTCTTATCATTGTCAAAATAAATTTATACATTCTCCAATTGATATGAAACCTCCTCCACCTTGTAGAAAAGATAATCTCAATTTTAAAAAATCTACTAAAAATATTGACCTGTACATATGAAGAATAAACACAAATCCTAATGCTAAATATGCATGTCTTTCAAAACAAATAGCTCATGCATACAAGCTCATATGAACCCCTAATCACCTTTAAAGTAAAAAATATTAATCTATTTGTTTGGCACTACTTTCTTGGTAAACATAGCTCACATGTGTAAAATAGGGTTTGACCCCTATTGTATATTATACAACCTTATCTATGAACCATATTATTTTATGCACATATGTTCTTCATCTATTTTCAATTGGTTTATAGGCTAACAGACCATCATTCAAAATTCATAAAAATGTGCAAAATAAAAAAGATGCAAAAAAATAGAACCAACCATCCAATGGTGTATTATACTTGTGAATAACCCTTTCTTATTTTCTATGCAATTACACTACACTAAAAAAACAAAAAATATCAATGTATAAAAACAGAAAAAGTAGGTCAATGTATATTGTATACTGTATAATATATATATATATATATTATATATATTTACTATCAACAGAAAAAAATTTAAAATATAAAACTTCAAAAACCATGTATTTAAAAACCATGTATTTTATACCTATAAAATATTGTAAACAAGATCGTTATCGTATATAATAAATAGTAATTACACGGATCCAAATGGATTGAAAGAAAAGCATTACAGATTATCAATATTAATATCATGCAGTTCCAATCCATTATCCGATTACAGAATGCAAGCCGGAACCGATTAAACAAACGGAAACATAAATCAGGGAGAGATCCGGAAAAGGTAAAGCAATAAATGAATTGCGACAAACAAATATAAGAAAGATTAGATTAGAAATCATCGAAGTGTCCATGAAATGGACTGTCCTTAGAGGGGATATCACCCCCACAATACCGGTGCGAAGGGTACTAGCGATCCGCTCCCAGGATACGACGTCACACGATCTTCATTTGCGCACACCGACAAGATCGTCTTCGAACGTACCTCAAAGAACTGCAGTCGAGAGAAAAAGAGAGAGTGGTTCGTCCGCAAGAGGAAGCACTAGAACGCGAACAGAGACGGCGTGGGATTTTCTTGCGAGTGCAGAAAACAACGTGGGGGAAGGGGTATATAAAGACGGCCGCGTGCCCTAGCGTGGTACCCTTCGATTTCCGAAAATGCCCCTCAACGGGCGCGTCATTTCGGATCCTGAAATCGCGGCCAGAATCGCATCCATAACAGCGAGTTGAATTCCCATTTTAGTCGACTTACCAAATTAATCATGTGATTAATTTAATCGACTTACTAAATGAAACCCGCAGTAAAAGTATCGAGATCCGAATTGACTCTCCTGAGCTCGAGCCAGAGATAGAACAGAATGGAGTGCGTGTGCGTGTGGTCCTCCATTCCTCCTCTCTACTATTGCTACAAGAGCTTGGGGTGTGAACTCATATATAAGCCCACCAAAAATTTAGAGCTCCAAGGTATAGTACTAAACTTCCACCTAAACTTTTTCATATTTCAAATTTGAGAATTCCCAACTTTCCCTCCAAGCCATTTGATTTCCCAATTGAAACCAAATTAACTTCAATTGTAATTACATAGATTTTCCAATTAAAATCTAATTACAATTCTTAATACAATAATCCCCCACGAATTCATCAATTTGAAAAAGAGATTAAAAGAGAGATAAGACACAACTTTCGGCTGCTACACTTTGCATTAAGTAAAGGTACCTTCCGCTTTGAACCTCTACCTGAGTTTACTAATTACACTTTAACAGGAACGAAGTGAACTACGTCTTGAACTTCAGACGTTGATGTTAAAGTATACAGTAGAAACAACAAAACGTTGTCCTTGGTACAATCTTCAGGGTTGGTGCTCTTAAAGGCCATGCACTCTTATCCTATTTCATGAGTGTATTCAGGGAAGACCCTCATTTTTTAACTGCGGCCCACAGTAACACTCACATAGGTGGCGTTCTCCAAGGATGCACTGCTAACATCCTGCCCAAAGGCTTGAACCCATTCAGAGCCTACGCTCTTCCTCAACTTGCAACTTAAATTGCACTCAGGCTTCCAGGGATAAGACACTCATGCATATGCATTAAGATAAGAGTGCCAATCAGTTCTCTAAACAGCTTCTTATTACCACATTAAACCTCCTTTGTGGGATCTCTAATCAGGTAGGTTGGGTTGCTATTGTAGAGGAACTCTCAATGGGTCTCAGTACCATCCCAAGCCTAGACTTTTGGATTAAAGATCTATCAAGTCCCTTAGTCAACGGATCTATCGTGTTGTCTTTGGATCCAACAAAATCCACAGCCAACACCCCTCGAGACACCAAATCCCTTAACATCTTAAGTCTGATTTGTATGTGTCTCCTTGTTTTCTGATTGAACTTTGAACTCTTGATCTTGGCAATTGTGGTCATATTATCACAATGTATCGAGATCGCAGGAACATGCTGACATACCATGGGAATTTCAGACAGAAGTTCCCTTAGCCATTCAGCCCCAATTCCAGTGGTGTCTAAAGCACACATCTCGGTCTCAAAGGTGGGTCGAGCTAGAATGGTCTGCTTCACAGACCTCCAGGAGACTACGCCGCCTCTAAGGGTAACATACCCAGTAACACCATTACTCCAGACTCCTCCATTTTCCATATCCAGCTTGCATCACTATATCCTTCTAGTACAGATGGATGTCTACCATAATGCAAACTAAGGGAAATAGTTCCCTTCAAGTACTTTAGTACTCGATCCAGAGCCTCCAGTGAGTACGGTCAGGAGAGCTAGTGTATCAACTCAGCTTTGCAATCGAGAATGAAATATCAGGTCTCGTGCAATTTGTAAGATACATTAAACTTCCTATCACTTGTGAATACCTTAGTTGAGCTACATGTACTCCACTTTTATTCTTAAACAACATTTTAGATGAATCAAAAGGAGTGCTTACAGCTTTGCAATCTTGATATCCAAATTTCTCAAGTACCTTCTCAACATAGTGAGATTGAGAAACTACAATCCCATCAACTGACCTTGTCAGTTTGAGACCCAAGATTACATCAGCAACACCCATGTCCTTCATCTCAAACTTGCTACTTAAGAATACCTTAGTCTCATTAATAATCTTCATATGTTATCCGAACAACAATATGTCATCAACATACAGACACATGACAATACACTTATCACCTTTCACCTTGAAATAGATACACTTATCGGATTCATGAACCTTAAAGCCACATGACAAAATAGTTTTGTCAAATTTTTCATGCCACAGCTTTGGTGCTTGTTTCAATCCGTAAAGGGATTTGACAAGCTTGCAAACCTTTCCCTCATTCCTAGGAGTCACAAGTCCATCAAGTTGATACATATAGATCTCTTCCTCAAGATCGTCATGCAAGAAGGTGCTCTTCACATCCATCTGGTGGATAGAGAGATCATATACAGATGTCAATGCTATGAGCATCCGGATTGTGGTCATCCTAGTCACATGAGAATAGGTATTAAAATAATCGATACCTTCCTTTCGCCTAAAGCCCTTGGCAACTAATCTGGCTTTGTACTTTCCAATTGATCCGTCAGGCCTAAGCTTTCTCTTAAACACCCACTTCCACCCAATGGTAGAATACCCTTTGGGTAAATCAACCAACTCCCAAGTTCCATTAGCCATAATGGAATCCATCTCAAATTTAATGGCTTCCTTCCATTGTTTTGCTTCAGATGAAGCCATGGCTTCCTTGTAACTTGGTGGATCACTCTCGATCTGGTAGACAACAAAGTTGCTACCTAGATCCTTGGCTATCCGCGGTCTTTAACTCCTCATTGGCTCAATTTCTTCTGAAAGATCATTGAGTTCGGGTTGAGTCTCGACCCCCACATTCGTTATCATTTCCACTTGATCTGGAATAGATCCTGATGTGGAGGCTCCCTCAATGGTAAGATTCTGAGGGATCCCAGTCTTCAATGGAAAAACATCTTCAAAGAAGTTAGCATCACGGAGTTCAACAATGGTGTTGACTTCTATGCCCGGTATCTCGGACCGAACTACCAAGAACCTATATGCATAGCTATTTTCCAAGTAACCTAAGAAGACCGCATCAATAGTTTTAGGACCAAGCTTCTTTCTCTTGTGTTCTGGGACTAAAACCTTAGCGAGACAACCTCATACTTTGAGATATCTTAAGCTCGGTTTCCTATTTTCCCAAAGTTCAAAAGGACACTTTTCCATATGCCTTGGAGGAACCTTATTCTGTATATGGCAAGCCGTATTCAAGACTTCTCCCCGCATATAGGTTGGAAGTCCAGAACTCTGTAGGAGAGCATTGATCATGTCAGTTAAGGTTCTATTTTTTCGTTTTGCTATCCCATTTGATTGCGGTGAATATCGAGCCATAACTTCATGAAGTATGCCAAATGTTTTGGAATGTTCATCAAATAAGTTAGAGGTATATTCACCTCATCTATCTGACCTAAGGCGTTTAAGCACTTTTCCTGTTTGTGTCTCAGCCTCAATCTTAAATATAAGAAATTTCTTTAAGGCTTCATCCGTGGTTTTCATTACATATATATAGCAGTATCTACTACCATCATCTATAAAGGTGATAAAGTATTTCTTATTGTCTCGAGTCAACACACCATTAAACTCACAGATATTCGTGCGCACTAGATCCAAGATCTCAATATCTCTAGAGATAGACTGAAAAGACTTCCTAGGTGTCTTAACTTGCACACAAATTTCACATTTTTGAGTTTTATCAATAGTATGTTTAAGGATCAACTCTAAATTCATCATTCTTTTAATTGAGTTTAAGTTTACATGTCCCAATCTACTATGCCACAGATCACAAGATTATAGATTATTCACAACATGAGACACAAAATTAGAACATTCATAATTTAAAAATTCATTTCATTAATGTTTATTGAATCACATCTAATTGTAAATAACAAATCAAAATCTGTCAAATAGCATTTTCCATAAAAAGTGTTATGTCTCAGAATGACAACTTTATTACATTTAAAGTTCAATTCAAAACAATTTCTAACTAAGATAGAGCCAGATAAAACATTCTTCTTGATGTCAGGAACATGCAGCACCCTGTGCAACGTCCAGACACGTCCAGAGGAAAACCTCAAGTTGACTTGTCCCGACCCTAGCACCCTGGTTGCAGAATCGTTCCCTATCTTCATAGTCCCACCACTGTAGGTCTGATAAGAAGAAAATAAAGTTCTGTCAGAACAAATATTTACATTGGCTCTCGTATCCACAAGCCACTCATTTGGATCATGGATATGGTATAGTTCAGATTTTACATAGACATACCCCTCACTAGCCCCGAGTCCCATAGTGATCATATTCACTTGCGAACTCCCGTCTGCAGCCTTAGGTTGAGCCTTTAAGGACGGACAATCTTTCTTTCCATGGCCAACCTGATTACAGTGCCATCAGGGTTTATTCTTCACCTTTTTCTAGATCTTGCCCTCTGATTTCATTTTATTATTATTAGTACCCTTTCCCTTCTTATCTTTGTCCTTCGACGTTATGAGATTGACCTTAGCCTGAATATCGATAGGAAGCACATGTTTTTGTTTCATGTGTTCCTGCTCTATGGCAATTGCCACCATCAAGTCATCCATAGAAATTTTCTCCTTCCTGTATTTCAGGGTCATACTGAAGTCTTCTCAAGACTTGGAGAATTTTTCTATGATGCACATGACCTGAAACTTCTCTAGAAGTTTCATTTCGGCATCTTCTAAACTATGGACCAGGAGTAAAAACTCGTGTGCCTGTTTAGAAACCGACTTCCCTTCGGCTATGGAAAACTTCAAAAACTTGGCTACAGAGTATTTCTCAATACCGAGGTCTTCGGTGTTATACTTCCGATCCAAATCTTCCCATAGCCTCTTCGCAGTCTGCGTGAATGAACAGTATACGCCAAACAACGTGTTGGACAGAGCCAACAAGATGCAACCATGATATATACGATCGCGTTATTTCCACACGGATTGCGCCTTCTAGATATCAGGTGCGTCGTTTCCATCGTTGGATAATCGGTTTCAAGCATAGAGATTAATCCTATAGTGGTTAACCAGATCTTCATGCGTTGTTGCCAACGCTTGAAATTCTGACCACCGAATTTTTCAGGCATACCCGTTATATCTACCCTCGATTTAAACATCGTTTCCGACATGATTTTAAAAATGATTCCGGATATCCTCTCTGAGATTGTTGTAAACATGATCGTTACTGCATATATTAAATAGTAATTACACGGATCTAAATGGATTGAAAGAAAAGCATTACAGATTATCAATATTAATATCATGCAGTTCCTATCCATTATCCGATTACAGAATGCAAGTAGGAACCGATTAAACAAACAGAAATATAAATCAGGGCGAGATTCAGAAAAGGTAAAGAGGATATCACCCCCATAATACCGTTGCGAAGGGTATTGACGATCCGCTCATAGGATACGACGGCACACGATCTTCATCTGCGCACACTGACAAGATCGTCCTCAAATGTACCTCAGAGAACTGTAGCCGAGAGAAAAAGAGAGAGTGGTTCGTCCGTGAGAGGAAGAACCAGAATGCGAACAGAGACGGCGTGGGATTTTCTTGCGAGTGAAGAAAACAACGCGGGGGAAGGAGTATATAAAGATGGTCGCGTGCCCTAGCGCAATACCCTTCGATTTCCGAAAACGCCCCTCAACGGGCGTGTCATTTTGGATCCCGAAATCGCGGTCAGAATCGCGTCCATAACGACGAGTTGCATTCCCATTTTAGTCGACTTACCAAATTAATCGTGTGATTAATTTAATCGACTTACCAAATGAAACCGCAACAAAAGTATCGAGATCCGAATTGACTCTCCCAAGCCCGAGCCGGAGATGGAACGGAGCGGAGCGTGCGCGCGTGTGGTCTTCCATTCCTCCTCTCTACTATTGCTACAAGATCTTGGGGTGTGAACTCATATGCAAGCCCACTAAAAGTTTAGAGCTCCAAGGTATGGTACTAAACTACACCCAAACTTTTCCATGTTTCAAATTTGGAAATTCCCAACTTTCCCCCTAAGCCATTTGATTTCCCAATTGAAACCAAATTAACTTTAATTGTAATTACATAGATTTTTTCAATTAAAATTTAATTACAATTTTTAATACAACATAAAATACTAAATAAATCTAAGAATTTTTACACCTCGACCCTAATTAACTTTGCCTATTACGCCAAAACCTCCATAAAGTTCATATAAACTCCACGCCCCCAGTAAAGTTTGATAGTTGCGACTTGAATATTAGGTAAACTAGCAAAAAGAACCTTAAAAAGGTGATATAAATTTTCCATCCCTCTCTACTTTCTTCTACCTTCTCCCCCTTTTCTTCTCTTACTCTCCCATCCACATCCAAAGATCCCTTATCTACTGCAAAAGCTCTCCTCCCCTTTGCTGTCATCGAAGCTCCCCTCCTCTACCATCGTTGAAGCTCTACTCTTGATCTTCCTCCTCTGCCCTGCCACATAACCACCGCCAAAGCTTCCATCCTTAAGTGCCTCTCCAAGGACGAATTTGGAGGGGAGCGAGGAGGGGCACATGCCCCCCCTCCCCTAATTTTTTAAATTACATAATATATATTTAATTATTCTCTATGGATTTTCGAAGGAAAAATAATCATAATATTTCCTAAGTATAAATCTCCCTTTGGATTTTTTGAAGGTAAAAGCTCATACATGCACCCCCTTCGTTTCTTTAGGGAGAAAACCACTAAACTTTACTGGTAGATAATAAATAATTTAACATAAAATTTCTACCTAGCAATAGTAGATTTTACCTTGGATCAACTTGTTCGGATAATTTCTTAAACCGGTGAAGTAAATGGTCGAACGTACATATATTCTTGATTGGTGTATTTTTCTTCATTGATATATTAATATTTTTAGTTGTTGGTAATAAAAAGTATAAAACTACATATTTTTATATTTTAATTTGATATAAATTTGGAATAAGTGTAGTTTATATTGTAATTAATCAAAATCCAAAGATTGAATTGAAAAAATGAAAACATTAGAATATGTGTAATTTTTAAAAAATGATATAAATTTCATTCATAAAAAATCTCTATAGTGCTGAACATATATGATATCAATTTATGTAAAATTGAATAAAAACACACAATTGATTAAAAAATATTATTTTCATGAAAACTATAGATGATATAATTTATCCTTAACGACTATTGTTATATAATGAATAGCGGAGGGGAGTATCCAACTCATCTATATATAACTTATATGTTCATCACCTCCCAATCACTCATTTGTCTTGAAACTTTAACTTGCACGTGTTCCAATAGCAAGAGCCACTTGCACTCACCCATCCGGCTAAGAATGTGATGAGCACATAAGTGATATACAACTCAACAACATACTCCCTTTTTCCTAATGTATATGATTACATCATAATTGATAGAATCGTTACACTACCGAAGCTTTCCTCCCCTTCCCCTCTACCATCACGATCATAAAAGTTCCCCTCTTATTCCCCTGCTACCGGTGTCATTAAAATATTAGGAGGAGGACTTGACTAAAAGGGATTTCAAGGCGATTCGTAGGGCTAGAACACGACGAGGAGACTTTGGCCAACCTCGACGTCATTGAAAGCAGCTTAGTATGTGCAAGAGGAGCTATCGAGGGGCCGAACCGTGAGGCAGTCGAAGAACCTGATGCCATGCCTTTGGATGGTGTTGGCTGCATAAGTCGAGGATGAGATATGAGGTGGAGTACCATAATGACTATATCTCGGACGTCTCGAGAGGAAACTGTTTAAAACAGGATCATTACCTCATATAATAAACAGTAATTACACGGATCCAAATGGATTGACAGAAAAACATTACAGTTTATCAAAATTAATATCATACAGTTCCAATCCATTATCCGATTACAGAATGCAAAAAGAATCTGATTAAACAAATAGAAACATAAAACCGGATGAGATCCAGGAAAGGTAAAGCAATAAACAAATTGCGGCAAACAAAAAATAAGAAAGACTAGATTAGAAATCATCGAAGCGTCCATGTAATGGACTGTCCTTAGAGAGGATATCGCCCCCACAATACCGGTGCGTAAGGTACTGGCGATCCACTCCTAGGATACGACGGCACACGATCTTCGTCTACGTACACCGACGAGATCGTTCTCGAATGTACCTCAAAGAACTGCAGCCGAGAGAAAGAGAGGCAGGTTTGTCCGTGAGAGGAAGAACCAGAACAAAGCCAAGACGACGTAGGAGTTTTTTTTGCGAGTGTAGAAATCAACGTGGGGGAGGGGGTATATAAAGACGGTCGCGTGTCCGAGCGCGGTATCCTTCGATTTCCGAAAACGCCCCTCAACGGGCGCATCATTTCGGATCCCGAAATCGCAGTCAGAATCGCGTCAATAACGACGAGTTGAATTCCCATTTTAGTCGACTTACCAAATTAGTGTGATTAATTTAATCGACCTATTAAATGAAATCCGCAACAAAAGTATCAAGATCCGAATTGACTCTCTCGAGCCGGAGATGGAGCAGAGCATGCGCGCGCATGTGCGATCCTCCATTTCTCCTCTCTACTGTTGCTACAAGAGTTTGGGGTGTGAACTCATATATAAGCCCACCAAAGTTTAGAGCTCCAAGGTATGGTACTAAACTTCCACCCAAATTTTTCTATATTTCAAAATTAGGAATTCTTAACTTTCCCTCCAAGCCATTTGGTTTTCCCAATTGAAACAAAATTAACTTCAGTTGTAATTAAATAGATTTTTCAATTAAAATCAAATTACAATTCTTAATTCAACAGAATCACACCTTTAATGCAACTTGTTATCCATTGGTTTTACATGTGCATATGCTTTTCCTATGCCTATTACTTCTATATCCATAAGAGAAGTAACAGAAGTTGTCAAGTTCTTCAGTATTGGGGTAGGGAGGTGAGCTTCAGTGGCACTGGAGGAGGAGGGCAGCTTCGAGACAACGATGATGAGGCTGGAGAGCTTTAGCAGAGGTATCGTGGCGAGGAGCCGTGCTTGACAACAACGGGGAGATTTGGCAATGGCGGAGTGGGAGGAGACGGGAAGGGGAGGGGTGTATGAGATTTCGTGGTGATATGATCTTAGAATGGGCATTTCGCCTGAGCGGAGATTTATGCAACTGGCTTTCGAGAAACTTCGAGATGCCTCCTTCGCTAATTATTCAGATACCTCCTCCGTAGCTAATTTCAAGAGCAAAGATATAAGATGCCTTCCTCAAATCTCCATATCCAAGCTCTTGTGGACGAGTGATCATTTTGAATTATTTGGCATAATCGGATTTCCTTGAAAACTTAACGTATCTTGCATACGAAAAAACAACCGCCATAAAAAACAAATTGCCTCGCTCTTGAGATTATACGCGGCGATTGCCCATAGGAATCCCCAGACACTTTCTCCTGAAGGTACACTACAGACCCAATGCAATTTCCCATCAACTCGATCGGGAGACTTCCGCCAAGCATGACCTCTGGTCTCCTGATACCAGCAAGCGTGCGATGATAATCCAACGGTACCACTTGGCCAACATTGGAAATTTCGAAGAACGTGAGGAACACGGTAGGATTAATTGATTCAATTTATTAAACAGAAAGTGAGGATGTTATTCCTCACTCGTTTAAATACATTCGAAACCCAGATACGATATAATCACTCGGAAGAAGAAGGGAGAGCTGGAAGATGGAGACCAAGGGCGTGTCGATCTGCGTGACGATGCTGCTGAGCCTTGCGGCCATGACCGGAGCTCAGCAAGCCTACAACGTGCGAGCCACATACCATTATTACGATCCCGCGCAGAACGATTGGGACCTGCTGAGGGTTTCTGCTTACTGCTCCACTTGGGATGCCGACAAGCCCTTATGGTGGCGCCAGAACTACGGTTGGACCGCCTTCTGCGGCCCCGTCGGACCGACCGGCCAAGCGTCGTGCGGTCGATGCCTGAGGGTAACCTGCAGCTTTCTTCCTCTTTGCAATCGTAGGTGAAGTTCAAACCATGCCTCTTCTATCGTATCAAGATCTTGTTCCCACTTTGTACTGCAGGTGACGAACAGGAGGACAGGTGCACAAGCGACGGTGAGGATCGTGGACCAGTGTGGGAATGGAGGACTGGATCTCGACTGGGGTGTGTTCCAGCAGCTCGACACTGATAACAATGGCTACCAGATGGGCCACATGTTCGTCGACTACCAATTCGTCGCCTGTTGAACATCCATCGCGTGTCGCAAGAAAGAGCATAGTAAATAAACCAATCTGCGAACTGATCACAGCACATGCAGATCATACACGATGATCTATAGACAGCTTCACGTGGGTAGCCCGCTTATAAGTTGTGTACTCGCTAAAATAAGTCTGCTTATCAGGAATGCAAATGGTTAGGGATATATCCGTTTTCGATCCATCACCGTATCCGTTTTATGCAAATTTTGACATTCGTATCCGTATCCGTTTTAAAATGGATACGGATATGAATATCATTTTGATATCTGCAAGCATCCGTATTCGTATCAGTATATCCGTTTTCGTATATAAATGTAGTCATAGATTTATTTTTAACCCTATGTAACATAATTATATACTTTCTTTTACCATATTTGTATAGTTTTTATGATACAAACACATTTAGTAAGTTTTTATCATGTGTTTTCTATCCAATTCGTATATATTAAGTCGATTCTGTAGAGTATTTCTAGCATTACTCGTATGTGATCAGTATCCGTTTTACATCTGTATCTGTTTTTTAAGGATATGGTAAGATAGTTTTAATATCCGTCAATATCCGTATCCGCATCCGTATTCGTATTAGAAAATGGATAAGAATATGGTAATACATATATTCGTATTCGTATCCGACCGTTTGCATCCTACTGCTTATACTAATAAAATATGGGATCAGCCAACATATATAGATCTGCTAATGTATGATAATTGCGTGATACATATTTATCTTGGAATCCAGTACCTTAATTTTCCATTCATCTACAACAGATGATACATGTTTTGTGCACTGTTGAGTGGCAATGACGTGCGATATGATTAGTATGCAGAAAAAATACATATATCTTTTTATTGGAAATCGGGAGAATTTCCATCCCGATTGCTCATATATCCTTTGTGGGTTTAACAATTAATGACGGTACTGTTAGCTTTGGAATTTGATTAGAAATCAACATTCTAATCGTATCGTATCGTAATGGGTGCTTTAATCGTATCGTATTCTAACACTACTTTCTGATTTCATGCTTTGGTATTTCTTTTGTTTTAGATCTTCCATGTGAAACTATTTGATGATTAAAATCTACATGCTGATTTTAAAAAATATATATACTTGTTGATGTTGAATGTGTGATTTCATCTCCCTATTTAGTTGAATGCATTTCTGCAATAAAATAATTATCCGGTTATTTGCAGTGTATGTGTATAGAGGAGTGATCCTATGAGAGCAAAAATTTGTGAGAGCATGGGAGTAGTCGTTCTGAACCACTAGATTCAAGCAATAGAGAAGATCACGAGAGAGACGACAGAATCTAGTGGTCCAGAATGACTGCTCTCATGCTCTCACAACCTTTTGCTCTCATAAGATCACTCTTATATATGATGTTTACTTATCGTTGTCAACAATCTTAGAGAGATATTTTATATTTATTTTAATGAATGTGTTAAATTCAATGTTCAAGTCACACGTTGACTAAGTCGTCATGAAAAATTAGTGGCCAAAATTTTAAGCATTAGAAATAATGCATAAAGAGGCTTAACTAAAAAAAGGTGCTTAGTTATTACTCAATAGAAAGTCCAACCCTTTTAGCCTAGTTGGGGCTTGACCCTCATTCTTGCATTTCCCAAGTGGCATTGACTTGATTTCAAAACTTGAAACCATGCTAGAATTTGAGAAAGGATAAGCCATGCACCCAAAATGTGAGTGCAAAAGCATGATATTTTCAGTTATTGTTGTGCTCTATCTATA